>OY796663.1:48382129-49821123 GCA_963680705.1 Rhagium mordax
ATACGCAGGGCCGGCGTCAGGGCGGTCTACCCTCTATCGATTTTGATCATAAGATAAACAGTAAATTATGAAAGTAACATTTTTAACCATTTTGCTGTAAGAAATTCCCCATAATCACAAAACCAAGTTGCTCTCTGGGCAACTCAACCAAATAATAATAATATCGCTAGTAAAGTGCACTGGCGCTATTAAAATGTTTTCAATTGATGTTTTAATTGTTTTGTTTGTCACGGCGGCCGGCCACTTGCGGTATTGTTGCCATCGACTGCTAAAATTAGTTATTATTTGATGAGATAGCCAGACGATATGTAATTTAAAATGTAACACACGCGACAGTTTGTTGCGTTAACAAAGCGTGATTGATTATAGCTTATTATTGGAATGGACTGATTAGAGATCAAAGTACGGCCACGGGGGGGCCTGTCTTGGATAATGACGTAAATGGTTTGAATTGGAGAAACGTTAGAACTATATGGAAATATTTTTCCAAGACCCGGCATATTTTTTGTTTCACTTCGAAAAACCTTTATACCTCAAAAACTTAAATATCTGAAAATACATTTGTCTAATTTGAATGATTAACAGAAATATTGACTAAAGTAACTTTCCTCTACCAGAAGATCCGTGGAACGCCCTGAAATGGAAAAAGAGGGGTTTACAGCAAACCCATTCGCCTCAAAGTACGCACGCAGACCAAATAGTGATAAAAATAAGCTGGAATTCAACATCCTACGATAAAAAGTTTCGCAGATACAGAGCGTCAAAGTTGCAAGACTTCAAATTACTTTTTTTTCATGGCCACTTTTTAATAGTAACTCAATTTCTATGCATCGGACGGGAAAAGTGGCTTATAACTATACTCGGGCCAAAAAGAGTAGTCAGTAGAGCAAAAACTCACCGGCAATTCTTCAAAGGATTTAGCTGTTATGGAATACAGAAGCGGCAGCTCGTTTTACCATATAATCCCATATAATTCAGAGAAATATATCCAGTTTTCTCCGCCTACCAGAGATGAAAACCACAACTAGGTCATTATGTTTAATTGGTATAGTCAACCAAATACAGTAAATGCTTGAACGTGCCGCCCTTATACCCAATAATTTGTTCGGCTATTGGAAAGGTCGTCGAGAGGGCTTAGATAGCGCATTCAGTGGCGTCACATATGCTGCAACGCAAAGGATGTGCATTGTTCAACTGCGTTGCTATACCTAATTCGTGGAGATAATGTTGCCAGATGTAAGCATATTATTTAAAATTTAAGACATGGTAACTCATATTCATGCATAATTAACACAATCCGCTTTCATTTGTTCGAATTATGGAATTTATGAAATTCGTAAATCCGTACGCCCCTGGCTCTACTGACTACTCTTTTTGGCCCGAGTATAACTTTATTTAAGAGTCCTTAACAAACAAAATGAGCACTGTCCCATCTCTCTACGATAAGCAGAAGACGAGTTGTAGCATCTTGAAGTTTATCCATAAATCGACGCAGAACAATCCAAAAAGCGTACTTTTCGCGTTTCCCCTTATAACATCTTTTCTTCGCGCCGAAGGACAATAATGCATATAGGATGAATTGAAACAGACCAAATAGTGATAAAAATAAGCTGGGATTCAACACCCTACGGTAAAAAGTTTCGAATATACAGAACGTCAAAGTTGCAAGATTTCAAATTACTTTTTTCATGGCCACTTTTTAATAGTAACTCAATTTTACAATTCTCTTTCTTTGCTTGATATGCATTATTTATAAATGACTTTGTTTAGGATTTATACAAGCATAATAATAACAAACATATCCAAATTGATATACTCATATTTATGTTTCATCTCTAAACATGCTATTATTAAATTCATTGGACTTTCTTTAATACATTATGAATATTGGATTAAAATTATAAAATTCAAAACGTCTAAAAACAAATTATTAAAAAATTTTTTTAACTCACCACAAAATTCATTCATTATGGTCACCAATTAAAAAACGAAGTCCACAAGAAGATGTACATATTCTTTCGCTATTAGTAGCTCATCAGGTGGACGATTAATCTCGCAAAACAAAGTTGCTTACTTGAATTTACATCTTACAATTAATAAACTGTCATGTAACCATAAGAAAAAAATTTCTATAATTAATGCCGCCTACATTTTAATGTTTTCTTATAAAATACTCTACCTCTCTTTATTCGAGACTTGTTGTTTATAAACAACCTTATTCAAGCCTTATATTGGCCCAATAATAAAATTATCTAATATATTTCTTGTGGACTTCGTTTTTTAATTGGTGACCATAATGAATGAATTTTGTGGTGAGTTAAAAATTTTTTTTAATAATTTGTTTTTAGACGTTTTGAATTTTATAATTTTAATCCAATATTCATAATGTATTAAAGAAAGTCCAATGAATTTAATAATAGCATGTTTAGAGATGAAACATAAATATGAGTATATCAATTTGGATATGTTTGTTATTATTATGCTTGTATAAATCCTAAACAAAGTCCAATAACGCGGTTCACGATGAAAAGGGATGTCAAATTTGAGGTCTGAGACGCATCCGAAACTGCAACTGGCGCGATGATTGTACAAATAAGAGGAAATTGTTTATTTAACGTCTTACGTGTCTTTAGTTCTCAATTTTTTAATTACTGTTATGTTTCTGCCCTTTCCTAATAATAATTTTTAGGTAAAATTTTCAAACCCTCCACACCAGCATTTTTCACGCTTAGTATCGCCGGCTGATCTTCGTCGTAAACAAACTGTTTATAACGTTATTTATCCACGTGTGACAATCTATGACTTATGAGGGTCTGTTGGGTACACAAAACGAACAAACAAAAACAATATTAATCCGAAGTCGCCTCCCTGTGACGCACTTTCATTACCTGCTAATTAAAAATTCACAATAGCCTGGGATTGGCCAAAACAGGAATATAAATCATCGGTAACGGAAATTAAAATTTGCCATTGCCATTGATCGTTGCGTTTTAAAATGGACATGTGGCGCGTCAGAACCGGCTTCAGATTTCACATAAACGGCGATTTGTGGATTATTATTATTATTATAATGTAGTTTGAGAAAAAAAAAAGTGAAATAAACAGTTGACTGATTTTTCAGATTCGTTCAACAAAAAACCTCTTGAAGAACGCTATAAATATTAGGTATATGTAAAAAAACGCCTTGGGGCAGGCACGCAACGCTGAAGGGAATACAGGCACATCCATCAACTTTAAAAATAAATATTATGCAATATTGTGTTCGAATTTATAATATTTCAGCAAGCCCTTAAAACATATCATGCGAACAGTTCAATATTTCTTTGTATTGCTAGCAGAATAATTGTTTTGATTGATTTTCTAATAATTAATAATAAATCAACTGGAAGCATTTTCTTAGCACCGGCGTATGTTGGGTTGCATACCTGCGGGCGCAGTTTATTAAAAAACGTTAACGCGAAGACCTACACACTTTTTCTCTTAACTACATTAATTAATTATCATTACCTTGCTATACTGCCCCAAGATATACTTCAGGATGTTCGCCGGAGCGTCGTAGAGCAGCGGCTCCAACGCCGGCAGTAGCAGGCACTTCTGCAGGCACAGCTTCAAGGCGTTCTTGCACTTGTACTTCAAATCTTCCGACGAATTTTCGCTGAGATGGAGGACGAGCAGCCTGGGGAATATGTTCGCCGCCGCCACTGCCTGGGAATGTTCAGGGCTGTGCTTGCCGATCTGACCCAGTGCCCACGCGGTCACCGTGCAAAGCGAGTCCAAATCGTTCTCGTCCAGGACTCGCGCCAGCAGGACGATGGCCTTACAGCCGAGCACCGACATCGCCAGCTGGTCGGAATGGCCTAATGTGGGAAGAGTTTAGATCATTTTCATCATTATCATCATATCGTTTTGACAAACTTTATTGGTAAGATCAAAACACTCCAGTTAGAATATCAGGATTTAAAAAACAATTTAATATTAAATCAATATAATGCCCTCCAAATTTTTATTTTTTCCAAAACTACCCAAAAATCCCAAATATCAACATGCCTTGGTATCTCTGCGAGTGACATGTGTCGATTATACTAAAAATAGGCAACCAGATACACATTTTACTCTTTTCACCGATTTAAAACCATTGGGTGTATATATGGTTGCCTAATTCTGTATCCGCGTGGTTTACAGTCATTTATGAAAATCCCTTGGAACACCGTGTGTATTGCAATTATTTGTATCACCTGAGATGTATCCCAGAGCGGTGATTCCCGGCACCAACGACCTATCCGGCTCGTCCACGTTTTGGTTCAGCATCTCCATCAACGCGCCGATTCCTCCCGTGTTCACCACCAGCTGCGTCAGTTCCAACGTGTGCTTCACGATGTCCCTGACTAGGCACGCCGCGTTGCGGCGCACTATCGGACAAGGATGGCCCAGATGGAGCAATACGCTGGGGAATATTTCCGCCTCCACCACAACTTCTGCCAATTCCGTGGTGTGCTTCGCACAGGTACCTGGAGGAAATTATCAAGGTTCAAGGCTTAGACCCTTAATGACGCGGTAGTGGCATATGTCACTATATTCTATTTGCTGGCAGAATAAATACACGAGTGCATTACTGGTTGCCTCGCGTTATAATTTGACATTTGAGTTATTTGACCTAAAGATTCAAGGCCTCAAACAAGAACCTTTATCAAGCTCCAAACCGATCAGGGGGGCTAATGGACAAGACTTTAAAGCATTAAGAAAGTACTGGCTTATATATCACACGTATAGGTACTTACTGAGTGCACACAGCGTCTGCCTCTTTAATTTTTCGTCGGTATTGTTCAAGTTTCTCACCAAGTAGGGTACCACTCCTGTATCCACTACGTTTTGCGCCAAGTCCTCGCTTTGTTTCGCTATGTCTGAAATTGCGCTGGTCGCAATTTGTTTCAAAGACAGCTCAGGTTCTTGCAGGCATAGCATCAAAAGTGGCAAGGCGCCCCCGTCCACGCAAACTTGCGCCATGTTCTTGGAATGGCGGGAGATGTAGCCTACGCCCCACGCTGCTGACTCTTTTACCTATAAATACCGTAATTTTGCACTTTTGAAGGTAACCTGGAGTTTTCTGGCAAACTGTATAGAACTTCCACCGATAATAATGTAAGTTAGTAACGGTTAAATTGATTTAAATTCTTAGAAAGAAATGGAGGGGGGGGGAGGAAGGTTATAATCATAACCAACAAAAATTTATGATACTTACACTAGCTTCGAAATCTTCGAGGCACGCAATAAATGCCAGTAAACCACCAGCATTAATAACAGCAGTTGCACACACCTCATCGTGTTTACAAAGTGAGCGCAGTACGAAGAGGACGGAGTTTTTCTGGTATTTCTATAAAACATTGTCGGTTTTTACTAAAAATGTGACTATATATCTTAGCTTTTAAGCTTACATTTCCTTGGTAAATGCTAGTGAGTAAAATTGGAACAAAACCTTTGTTTATGACGTCTTCTGCTATTTGGGCGTCATGATGGACCATTCGTCCAAGAGCTATAGAAGCGCATTGCAGAACCTGGCGACAAGGGTCGGTCAACAGTGGCTTTAAGAGCTCTACAATAACATAATCTTTAGAAGAGGGTTACAGATTCGATAGATTTTTACCTAACACTCCAGCTTTTTCTAAAATTTCGACATTTTGTTGTCTTAAGGCAAGATCTCCAACAGCTTGCACAAAAGCCAACCTGGCCTTTTGGTATTGATCAAAAATTTGTAAAATACTTCGACTCGTCATTGCGTTCGAAAACTCATCGCACAGACGTCAAATTTGTTTATAATTTATTTTGGCAGTTTGGTGGCCAAACTTGGTTATTGGTGTGTATCGTGAAAAATTGCCTAAGAAACCGAAATCGCTGTAGTGTGACCATAACCTCTAAAACTGCAAAAGAAATAGGTTATTATTGTTTTTTGTAAACTTAATTATTAGAAAGGTATTAAAATGGCTATAAGGTTGTCGAATATGATCTCTTACGTATCTTACAGACCAATTTTAAATCATAGTTTTAAAGTATGTGGTCTTTTTAAATTCTAATATTTGTTTGTTACCAGTCGTTCTATTTTCTGTTCCAGGTTCTATTTTCTAGTAAAACTACGTCTGAGATTCCAAGAAATGTCTTAGAAAATGTAATATCTGCACACAAACAACCAGAAAATGGAGTAGTGTATGATAAAAAGCCTTTTAAAATAACCCTCGAAGCTGGTAAAGAACATGAATGTGTATTTAATAACCCTCTTATCATTAATTTAAATAGTAAAGTTTATATCATCTATCATTACAAACTTTCCCTTTAAAAAAAAAACTCTAAAGGAATCAGCACGTTTTTATAATAAAAATGATATAATATTGAGCCAACTGAAGCGTTTACGAACGTACTTTATTGGCTATAAACAATAAAACGTGTAACTGAACTCTTGCAAAAATAAGTACTAGACATTAAAGTTAGTAAATATATTTACATTTTCTTTTATTAAATACTTTTTATTTTGTAGGAAAACGATATTCGTGGTGCTCATGCGGTAGAAGTAAAAAACAGCCTCTTTGTGATGGAACCCACAAAATGGATCAGTTAAAAATCACACTAAAGTGAGAACTTTCTGCGACAACGTATAACTGATCTACAGTTTTGTTTGTTTCAGGCCTGTGAGATTTCAAGTAGAAGAAACCAAGGAATACTGGTTATGCAACTGCAAACACACAGCCTCTCGCCCTTTCTGTGACGGGACACACAAATCTCCAGCTGTTCAAGAAGCTACCTCGATAATTAGGCAGTAGAATTAATTGTTTATAGTAGATTATGCAGTAAATACACTTATTTTAATCAAAAGAGTTTTTTTAATAAGATATAATAACAACTTGGTTGCACAAACAAAAAGGCAAAAATAATTTACATTATACGCCTGAAGTGGCAAGGTATAATTAACTAAAACTAGTATACTTTAGTCACTACGTTTTATTAGCCGATTCACTTTTACTCCTTTCTGGATTGACCACTTCGTGGTCTAACCTCTCTTTTGCTCGTACAACCTTGGACTGCAGGTACAGAGAAGCCTTCTCGTTAGCCTTAAATAAGCGTTTGTACTTCTCTTCTAATTCCTCTTTACTTAAGTCTTTTATATTCAAAATTTGCTTAGCTTCTTCGACAGTCAGACCTAGTTTTTGATTTGCTATTCTTTCTGATCTAGTTTTAGTGTTTCCTAACCTTTGCGCCGCTTGCTGCGAGGCCTCTATTTCTTGCTTTACAGCCCTAGCGAACGCCCTAGCTACTACGTGAGATCCTGCTAATATTAACTGAGCTATGTATCTCGCCATCTTGTCGTTTTATACATCGGATTCGCAGTAAACGGAATTTGCCTAAACGGTTTTCTATTTCTAATGTAACTAATGTGTGATATAACCTATAAATATGACAATGTCACACTTGAAAGTTGATTTGGTTTCGAAATTGCCAACATTAATAATGGAAAGTTCCTGGTTTTCTCTACCCAGGTAATAATTATTTTTGCTTTCAAATGTTGTAATTTTGAGTTGTTTGTAAAGAAGTTGAAGAATTTTGCAAATTTTGTATCGCTTGCCTTTGCTATTAAGCTGCAAAAATGGATTAATTTAATTCTTAATTCACAACGCAGGCGACATCTGGCATTTAATTCTGTAATTAGCGTGTCGACCTATTTCGACTGTTCTAAGACAGATGTCAGCACGAGTAAAAAGTTAAAAGTGAATTTACTGAAGAAGTTTTCGATTCATTGACCGGGTTGGCTATTGGTAAAACGAACGGTTTATTATAGATTTTTAAATCTAAATGAAAATGACGTAGGTAACTGTTTAATATCTTGAAATATTGTTTTATTTACCAAAATCGGTACGATTTGGTACAATCTTGATTACCCGTTTCATTAAATCTAACATGCGGTAGAAATACTTATTGTTGACTGTAAAATGTTTTTCTGTAACAATCTGTAATATTAAAATTGTATGATTCAGTGATGTAGGAATTTTATACAGTCTCGATTTGATATCAGTAAGACCTTAGACTCTGGTCTTACACTGATATCAAATCGAGACTGTTTAAAACTTTGATAATGTGGTATTATCTACATATTTATATATCTTACTGAGAATTAATTTTGTTTACAATACAAGAGAAACAAAATATTCGTACGTTTTGGGCAGTTCTGAATAACCCTTTATAGGTAATATGATGCATTAGTAATAAAAAAAAACTTGAGTGCATGCAAATCAGAGCTTGATTCAAAACAGAAATTGTTTATTTAGTTTTAGGTAAGTACAGTCGTGAGCAAGTAATAATTTAACCTAAACAGTTTAATTTATTTTGTCCTGTGAAAAAATCCTTTTTCTTCCTTATACCTACACAAGTTTGATTAAGGATAAAAAAGCTTGATAAGGGGTTGCACGAGATAAGGATTTTTTGACAGAACATTGCCTTTAAGTGGATCTAAATACTTCGTTTGCCTACGCCTGTACCGGGTATTATTATTTAAATAGCGATTGAATAATAAGGAGCATAAACCGTTCAAATATAAATATGTAAACGAGGTGTATAGGCTGCATAAATAATGATTATTTGATATTTTTCTAACATCTTGACCTTCGCTTCATCAGTATTTCTTGGGTTTTTAGATAAATATGTTGTGTCGTGGTATAATGGTCAAATAATAGATAATATGAGATTAAAGCAATAAATCGTTCATTGTTGCTTGTGGGTGAAGAAACATTTAATTTATTTATAAGTTTCTTAACGTACAGATCGTTGTTGGAGGATTTCTATTTATTTGTAGAAAAAAAAAATGGATCAAATTAGGAACGGATGGTTCAGCGAGGTGTCTGATTTATGGCCAGGTCAGTGCTTCTCCTTGAAAGTTAAGGAGGTTTTGTACAAGGACAAGTCTGATTATCAAGATGTTATGGTTTTTGAATCGTAAGTATTTTTTTTCATAATCTTTTCTCTTTGTATTTTTTCTATAAAATTTGTAAATCAAAGTTCAGTTACACTGACTTTGTTGTTGCTAAAACAAAAGTTTACGATATCAAAAATGTGATTTATCCACCGCATTCACTTTTGGACGCCATCTTAAGAAAATGGCCGTTACCAGAAATTATATTGATGTTACATATCGTTTTAAAGGTTATTCGATAAGGATTCAAGATCTCTAGTTTTCAAATAGATATCTTGTTTTGCTTAAGGCATGCTAGGGATAACTGCATCTGGAAACTGCCAAAAATGCCACTCTTGAAAAATTACTTTCTCATTTTTCTTTAGTGAAAACAATGGAACTACATTAGTATTAGATGGTATTATACAATGTACACAAAAAGACGAATTTTCCTATCAAGAAATGATCGCATTTCTACCACTATGCGCTCACCCCAACCCGGAGAGGGTACTGATAGTTGGAGGTGGCGACGGTGGAGTGGCCCGAGAGGTACAGAAGCATCCCCTAGTCAAAGAGTTTGTACAGGTAACCAAACAAACGGTGCTTAAAAAGATGTGCCTTAGGTATATCCTTTTTTTTTGTTCCAGGTAGAAATCGACGAAAAGGTTATCGCGGCAAGCAAGAAATACCTCCCCTTTATGTCCAAGGGCTTCGACTCGTCAAAGCTGACGTTACATGTTTGCGATGGTTTCGAGTTTATGAAGAAGCACCGGAACGAGTTTGATGTTATCATCACCGATTCTTCCGACCCGATAGGACCTGCTGCCAATTTGTTCACAGAATCCTACTTCAGGCTGTTAAGGGACGCCCTGAAACCTAACGGTAGGTGCTTAGGTTGGGAAATATGCCAAGTCGGTAAACCGGTCTGTTTCCAGGTATTATTTGCTCCCAAGGGGGAACAGTTTGGTCCGACTTGGACCAAGTGAGGCAAACTGTGGCCAACTGTAGGAGGCATTTCAAGACGGTGAGGTTTGCCACCTCCAGTGTTCCAAGCTACCCTGATGGGCAAATAGGATACGTCGTGGCTGCGCTGGACGAAAGCGCGGATTTAACTAAAGCTAGGTTTAGATTTAGCGAAAGGCAGATCGAGGAATTGGAACTGAGGTATTACAACGAGGAGGTGCACGGTGCTGCGTTTGTGTTGCCTAATTTTGTGAAAAAGGCGTTAAGCAAATAGGTCTTTTTTACACAGAAAGTCTGATGAGGTGGCGTTATAAGATTTCTAATTTGTTTTTACATTTTTTTTTCGTAATTAGGTACCTATAATAAACGGTTTAATATTTTGTAGTAAATATTTTAAATAAACCAATTATTAGATACATTATTCCTTAGGTATAATAGTATTGCACCCCAACTCACAAAAAAGTGCATTTCATATAAAGTAGGACCCTAAGCGACGTATATACAGTGTGTCCCACTTTTAGTGGAGCCACCCTCAAATGAGGGTCGATTTCCAAAAAAAAATATTAGCGATTTTTTCAGAAAAAAACTACTTAGTCCTAGTTTATATATTCTTAATCAGCCCCTTTAAAAACCTCTTTGTACAAGATTACATCGTAGTGGGTTCAAAGGTGTTTGGGATAGGGGTCGTCAAAAAAACAAAAATCTATGAAGAAGCCATGAAAACAAAAGTTATTTTGTTGTGAAATCAATGTAAACTAGTAGGTACAATACATTGTTCTGAACAAAAAATGAAGAATACTTACATTTTTTTATTTGAGAATCCGTTTTACAGATAAAAATTATTTTTAGTTGAGAAAATTTTAACAGCCCCTACCTCAAACGCCCGTGAATCCACTAAGATGTAATCTTGCACAAAGAGGTTTCTAAAGGTGCTGATTAAGAATATCCTTACTACTTTTTTCTTGAAAATCATCATCGAAGAATCGGACGCCTCTGACTAAAATGAAATGTGAAATTAAAATCATTTTTATTCTGTCAATTAACGATTAAACCAGAAGACCGTCAGAAACTCCTGTTTAGATATTTTTATTTACACAATTTTGAACCTTAGCCCCCCCCCCCCAAAAAACAATCAGATTCTAGTTGCTCCTATGTGCAGCTAATATACCAATAGAAAGAGAATTAAAAGGTGCATCGAATAGCATAAAACACAGGGTGTTCTATTTAAAATAATCGAGTTGTACTTGAAACTGGACACAATCTTCGTCTTTTTTTGACACCCTGTATAAATTTCAATAAATTTCGCATATTGCAGATATTTCAATATAAGTATTTTAGTATTACTCATCTAAAATTTGAGCCCTCTATAGAACCATAAAATATTATATCTACCGACTAAATTTAAATATGTATGTTATTCCCAAAAGTCGAAATATCTCGAAAACTATTAAATTTAACTAAGTAGGTACTTATAGGGTATACTTATAAGACTTACCCTAAATTTCGATGTAGAATCCAAAAACGAAATAAAAAATAGTTTTTCATTTCATTTTCATTTTATTTGAAATAAGCTAATTGATGCCAACTTCCGGTAGAACCGGAAGTCTCATCTCAAGGAAAATATTTATAATCGATAGAATATTGGGAGTAACCCCCGTATACAAATCTTTAGAATTCCACTCTGTGTAACTCTCTAGAAACGGCTAATAGAAGATCTTCGTGACAGAGAATTTCAATGAAAATTTAATTTCCAAAAATAGGTAGGTATATACCTACCTGGTGTTCCATTTAAAAAAAATTGACATCTACTTATAGCGCCCCGTTTTCATGAATCACCCTGTATATTTCCAACTAATTTTAAAAGGTAGGCTAGCAATTTTGGTCTCCTACATAAAATTTTTAACATTTAAATTTATAAGTATATCCGGTTTCACCGGAAATGGCCCCAATAGTCTTTTCTAAATGGACCACCCTGTATGTATTTACATTTTACACAAAATAGTATAAATGTATCCAAAATGTGATCTTTATTTAAAAAATGTAAAAACATACAGGGTGGTCCATTTAGAAAAGACTATTGGGGGCATTTCCGGTGAAACCGGAAGTGACAAATATGGCGGATAGGTCTCAAAAAGTTGGAAATCTTACCTAATTTCACCATACAAAGTTTTATCCCGATATCTTTAAAAACAAGGAAGTTACAGGGGTGGCCCAGTATTCGTTTACACCCGGTATATTATCGATAATAAAATAAGGGAAATGCTATTATATTATGTAGGTAAATACTGTTCTATTTAAAATTCGTCTACAAAATTTAATTGTTTTTGTTTTTCATAAAAAAAATGCAAAATCTGCGAAAAAAAACTTGCTCCTTTAACAAGGGCGTCGGCAGAGGGGGAGGGGGAAGGGACTCGTAACAGACCCGCTTCCGTGCTGTTTTTGGGCCATTCATTATCGGAGATTAAAATTCTGTGAGCAAAATATAAAATAAGTATCCTAAGTTAAAATAATATCTACTTATAATATTTTGCACCCCATTGGAAAAATTTCTGGCGACGCCCTTGTCCTTTAATTAAGAACTTTGCGTATTATGGAGTGGCAAAAGCACGCCAATGCATCAAATCCAACGCCAACTTTCTATAAGATTCAAAAGTTAAATTCCACAGAGGCCTACGTTTTTTTCACATTTTCGACGCCGTTTTTTAAACAAATGCCAACTTGTGTCATATTGCTAAAATCGGAATTTTCATGACGAACAAGGAAATGTAAAAATATACAGGTTTTTTTCTCTTCTTTTTCTTTTTTGGGATTTATTGCCACATTTCTGCAAATTCCTATCCAAAGAAATTGATTTACTATCTAAAAATATTCAAATTAACCAGTTAAAAACTGGGAAATAACCTCTCGACGTGATGTCAGAGGCGTAGAGGTTATTTCCCAGTTTTAAACTGGTTAATTTGAATATTTTTTAGATAAGTCAAATTTTTAACAGAAATTTGCAGAAATGTGGCAATAAATCCCCCCCCAAAAAAAAGAAAGAGAAAAAAATATATACAGGGTGTTCTATTTAAAATAAGAAAGTTGGTGTCACTTTCGGTTAGACCGGAAGTATAGCATTTTGTGCAAAATTATGTCAGATTCTGGCTTTAGTGACCTTATCCACATACCAAATTTCCCGGCAACAAAAAGTTCTTAATTTTATCCGCTGGCGAAGTTCCCGATTTAAACTCATATCACCCTGTATAGATATATTTTTTTAGCTAAACCAATGCTAGATAGCTGCACGAAGAACACTAGCGAAATATCTTTTAGTCCCTTTCCACTTCCCGCAGTGACTGTTGCTTCCAGAATCGTGTCCTAATTAATATATCGGAGAGACAGCTTTGGCCCACCACTCTACCGATTTTTTGACACAAAAAATGTTCTTTCGAGTTTTACAACGAAAATGTTTAGTGCCTTTTAAAAAAACATCGTCATAACTATAACCATGGAAATTAAGAAGAAATTAATTGTTTAATCTGCCTAACTGATTTTTATTTAAAACTATGGCCGTTCCAGAGTCAACTGCTTTCCTGATACCTACGTACCTATAGGTAAGTGAAAAGAGAAGGAGTAACTCTATGCAAAAAATATTTGCTAGCTTCAAGTTCACCAATCCAATCTGTTTGATGAAATCTATCTCTATTATTTAGGTTCCTCGCGCAATTAATTGCAACTCAACGAATACAAAACCAACCACAACTTGTGACAATTGGATACGCCAGAATTCCTCCGTATAATTGGAGGATTGCAATCACGTTACGCATAGGTACCTGCTTCGGTCAAGCGGAACGTTTTTTTGCTGGATTTCACTGAATTACGTCGCCGTATTGGCCCGCACCTGCCAATGAATGTATTTGCGCCTCACTAGTTCTAAAAACTAGGATAAAAACAAGAGATAGACTGGAACGCTAGATTTTTATTTGTTAAAATATTATCAGGCCTAGCCAATCGGACGTGGCATAAAAATGGTAAGGGAAATAAAAAAACCGTCTACAAGGATACGTTGAATACTAAATCCAATAGCGACACGTGCGCGGGCACGTAAGAAATTAAGCAAGCAGTATTCTTATTAGTAATTTTAGGCACTGCCCTACCATAATGTCATTTAAATCACTGTTTGGTAGAGTTAAAAAAATTCGGCTTTGCCTCGGCTAGGGTCTCAACTATATTATGGCACAAAAATTTTAATATTAGACTAAATGAAAGTTTTAGAAAATTTTAAGACCATTACTACTTATTTTTTATTTTTTTTTTAAATATTTTAATTATCGCCGTTTTCGAAATACTGAAAAGGCACACTTTAACAATTTTTCGTATCTGCCTAATTTCATGAAATTTTTGTTTGTGTTATCGATAATAAAGGAAGCGTTTGAACAGGGAATCTGAAAATGGGGCGATATTTCTAATACTCCTAACCTCAATCTTTTTATTAACAAAAAAGTGTCACGCGACCACTTTTGCTACGCCACTGCACCGTTGTATTACATTTAATTTAAAATATCGTAACCTACAAGAAACTAGATTCCTCAGCCTACTCTGTTTAAAAATATGGCTAAGTAACACCCTGTATAGGTATTTAAAAAATGAAATGTACAAGGATTTTGCTGTTACTAATAAGCTTATAAATTTATGGTAGGTACTTACCCAATTTAGAAGCCTTGTACCTTCGACAATTTGGGAATCAGTAGAATAAGTATTTGAAATGAATGTAAGTTTTCTTAATATACTTACTATATCGAAAACTTAACCGTTTCATTGTTTCAAAAATTGTTACATTTTAAAAAATTTTTTTTTTGTCTCCTGAAACCTACCTACTCACATGGAATATTTTTTATTGAAATTTTGTGTATACAAGTTCCTGAATAAGTACCTACCACGTTTAATCATCATGTTCATTTTCCTACTTCAACCAGAGGCGTAACCACGGGGGCAGTGGCGGCTCCTGATCTGTAAATCTGAAATTTGACTACATAATGTTTTTGGGGTCACAGATTACGAATCTGGCCTCAAAATGGGTCTAAAAACAAAATGGCGTCTACAAAATGGCGTCAAATGTCTAATTTTTTATTGTACAGTGTGTCTCACAAGAGTGAAACACCCTTATAACTTTTTCATTTTTATCTGATTAAACCAAATTTCACTCAAAGATAGAGTAGGTACATTAGGATCAACTTATGGCCCAAAAGCCATTTGCCCCTTATTACTAATGCAAAGCCACCTACGATATCAAAATAAACGTGGAAAATTAAAAAACATATTAGGCATTTTTTTATCAAAAGTTTTATTTTAATTTTAATCAAAATCAAAAAATATTAATATTTTGTTTGAAAAAATTTTGAAGTCTGAAAATATAATTTTAATGGGTTATTGTATTGTAATACCTACTTATTTTATTTTTTATAAACTAGGAATACGAATGATACCTAATTGATATTGTAAAATTATATTTTCGGACTTTTTAAATCAAAATATCAATATTTTTTAATTTTGATGATATTTTGGATTTAAGGTTTTTAGACAATTTTGAACAACTTTCATAATTAAAATTCCCGAAAAAAATTGCCTTTTTTCGATTTTTTGCGTTTATTTTGGTATCGCAGGTGGCTTTGCTTTAGTAGAGGGCGAATGGTTTTTTGGCCATGAGTTAATCCTAATGGGATCTATCATTGAGTAAAATTTGGTTCAAATCGGATAAAAATGAAAAAAGTTATAGAGCTGTGTCACTCTTAAGTGCAACACACTGTATATACCTAGGTGTTAGATATGGTGGTTTTTGGGGTCGCTGAGTACGAATTTGACATTAAAACTAAAATTAAATAAAAAATGGCTGATTCAAAATGGCTGAAAAGGGTCCATTTTTTTCATTGGTACCTATCTACCTTTTTTATTTCTTATGCCGGGTAACAACTACAATTACAAACCAAAACAACAGCCATTTATGTGCATCACAGCCACCTAATTCTGTTTTTAAAAATTAAATAAAAAATAGTTATAGGAGAGTTCAAAAAAAAAATCACGTAAAATGATACTGTGGTCTCAAAAATGTCAAAAAAAAAACAGGATGTTCCAAAAATGTGTAATATTATCTAATTCACGTCCTCCAAATTTCAAATTTTTATCTGATGTAGGATGTAGAAAAGAAATTACAGGGGGTTTATTAATGTTTGAAATACTTAGGTACTTGAGAAAACTTTTTATTCGTAAACTGACTGTAGATTTCAAAAATGGAAAAAACATAATTTAGATCATTGGCGTACCATTTTTCTTTAACCAAAGGGATTCATACCCCGTGGTTACGCCTCTGGTTGAAGTAGAAAAATTAAAATAACGATTAAATGTACTTATTCATGAACATGTACACACAAAATTTCAATAAAATATTTCGTTTACTTCAGATAAGAAAGAAATACAAAAAGTACTTCAACGCCCTGTATTTCTGAAACGGTTAAATTTTCGATATAGGTTTATATTAAGAAAATTCCCAAGATTCCCAAATTATCGAAGGTACTTGGACCACCCTGTATATTTTCCTTCATATTATTTAGTAAAATACTGATAATAAAAGGGTTAGTAAAATACTGATAATAAATGAAATAATAATAATCAGTATTTTACTAATTATGAAGGTAAATATGTTGTTATATTTTTGGAAAGAGAATTTAAATCTTTTTTCAAAATTGTAAATTAAATATACCTACCTATAAGTACAAGGAATGCCATTTAAAAAAACATTGCTATGTTTTTCTCACTTTTATTTGACTTTCAATTGTTTTTTTTGTTGATATTTTCGAAATCTTTAGAAAAATACCTACTAAGTATAAGTTACGTTAAATATTTTTATTTTATTTTCAAAGACAAACCAAAAAATTCGTTCATAAATGGCCAAGTTAGAGGGAGGTGAATTTATGGTGGATCACTCTGTACAAGAAACTAGGTGCCTCAAGTCTCTACTCTGTTTAAAAATAGAGCTAAGTAGCTGCTCTGCCAGTCGCCATTGTAACACCCTGTATAGGTATTTAAAAACGAAACTTTTTCTGACAGGGATGTTGCTGATATACCTACCCATTAACAAACTTAAAAATGTATGGTACCCAATTTAGAAACATCTTGTATATATTCGAAAAACCTGCTTCCTTGCACCGGTGTATAATTTATGGCATAATTGCCTGCCACCTTGTTAAATCAAACGTGGGGCAGCTGACAGCTGCTGTTATAATCAGGGCTTCCAAACAGGTTTTTGTTTGCTCGGCCGATAGTCTACAAATATACGGAGCATGGGCGTCATTTGGGGGGCAAGGGGGGACAAGGCAAAAACTAATGCCTAAGAATTATATGGACCATATATGTTATATGTTCCTATTCAAATACATATGTTTTTGTTTCTGATTTTATTTTTTTCTGCATTTGCCCCCTCTTGGAAAATTTTTTAACGACGCCCATGATACAGAGTCTTCGTAAAAGAACGTAAACCACGTGCCCAAAAATAGGCAACCAGTTATACGGTTTGTTTTTTCTGCTCACAGACGGGCGTGTATTTGGTTGCATAATTATGTGGCCACGTGGTTGATAATCACATAATAATAATATATATATATGATAGTATGAAGGTTATTAAGTGGGAAAAATCATGTTTAGACGTCCACCTGCGTAAAAAAACTAACCTTCAATGCCTACAGAAACGCGAAATTATTTTCGTTATTCAGGTTTGAAGCTTTTTTGTCCACGACTGTACAAAATCAGGCGATATAGTACGTTAATTTAAATATTTCATAAACTTTTGTTTGCCTGATAACCGAAGTAAGCCCACGATCCTAGCCATATGCGTTCCATTTATCAATAACTGATTATTTTTTATGCTCTTGAGAGAATTTCCCACTTATACTTATACCTATATATGCATCGACATGACAAACTAAAAAAAAAAGTTTAAAAAAAATTGTTTTTGTTAACTAGATTAGCTAGATACTGTTAAACAAGATATACTTAATATTTAATTATTAATCGCCTAATGTTAGTAATAACGCGATAATAAACAATTCGTTGACATTGAAAACGGATACACAAACTGTACTATGTACCTGCGATAGCATCTCAGCAAAAGTAAAATGATTAATCTGGCACGCACCCATCTCGAGAAGGAATTCCCCTTGCCATACCGTGTATACAAAACACGAATAAATCCGATGGCGGAAAAGCAAACGCCAAAGTAACAGTTCATACAGTACAGGAGACAGACAATGAGTCTCTCACCGGCACTTTCCTGTTTTGGTTACCGTTAATACATGCACATGCATGCAAAGCATATGAAAAGAAAAAAAAAGATGGTTTAACTCGTTTTGGCCACACAGGTGTGCATTCGCGTTCAGTCGAAAGTTCCACATGTCGAAAATCGTTATATTGAAGTTGACACAGTCCTTCACCCAACCAAGAGCATATATTTGGGAGCAGAGCAGGTAGTTTGGTGCCTGAATGCCGGATACGGAGGCAGTGGCGTCCTAGCTGCAAAAATGGCACATCGAAAGTTAAAAAGGTTCGATTATATTGTTAGGTTGTTTCAAACCTGGAATCAATGAGAATGAAAGCAAGAAAGAGACCAATAAAGTACCTACTTGCAAAATCATTATGGGTTGATGGACTCGTCTAAGAGGAAGTAGGTATGTTTTTTTTGTAGATACGAAAGTAATGGGTAGTAAACCTGGAATAGTTGGTGACCGAGTTTCACTTTATTTCTTAAAAATGTTTGTAGTTCTCATACTATACAGGGTGTTAAGAAAAAGTAGGTCATGCCTTTAACCACAGATTCTTTGGGCGAAAATAATGTGACTTTTATAATGTGATTTTTTATTTTGGAGCGTAGTTTTTTTTATACAGGGTGTTAAAGTTTACATTTTGAAAATTATTTTTATTAATACTTCTGTTACTGTTTAAGATTTTTACCCGAATTTTTGCACAGACTTTCATCTTATACAGATACACTTTTTGTGTAATTTTGGTCAAAAAAGTCAAAGCGCAAACGGGAAAAAGGGGGGTTGTGTTACCCATTAACCCCCCCAACTTTTTCATGCGTACGCCTATGGTCTCTCGATATTTGTTTTTAGATTAAACACTTATTTCCCCAATTTTTTTTACTCCTACAAAATTTTGATTTAGGACTTGATTAACGAGATATTCCAGTAAATTCAGAATCATTTTCAATATTTCAGTTTCGGAATTTATTGTTTTTACTATTGTTGTTCGTAGTAATCCTGGGTTTTCTTTAAATCGACTACTTTTAGACAAAAAATGCTAGAGACTTTTTTTGTTGTGCATAGTCAGAAAAGTTCAATAAAATAAAAATCTTAAAAAAAAACAGTGGCGTACACATTTTTGCTTAGGAAACCTAAATCAATACTTAGTTATCTATGAGGTTGGTAAAATAAGCAAATAGAAACACTAATTTAAAGAAAATACTATAAAAAATAAAATATTGCTGTGTTTAAAATTAAACTTTTTATATATTTACTTTAATTATTTATTAATTTTTGAATAATTCATCCAACGGGCGAATCCAGTTATTGTACATATGGTAAATAAAGCAGACAGCAAAAATACAGAAAATACAAATATTACTAAAACAAAATATCAGGTAGAATACTAATTAATAACCACAATACGTATAACGTATTAAATTCTATTTGCTTATTTTACCAACCTCATAGATAACTAAGTATTGATTTAGGTTTCCTAAGCAAAAATGTGTACGCCACTGTTTTTTTTTAAGATTTTTATTTTATTGAACTTTTCTGACTATGCACAACAAAAAAAGTCTCTAGCATTTTTTTGTCTAAAAGTAGTCGATTTAAAGAAAATCCAGGATTACTACGAACAACAATAGTAAAAACAATAAATTCCGAAACTGAAATATTGAAAATGATTCTGAATTTACTGGAATATCTCGTTAATCAAGTCCTAAATCAAAATTTTGTAGGAGTAAAGAAAATTGGGGAAATAAGTGTTTAATCTAAAAATAAATATCTAGAGACCATAGGCGTACGCATGAAAAAGTTGGGGGGGTTAATGGGTATCACAACCCCCCCTTTTTCCCGTTTGCGCTTTGATTTTTTGACCAAAATTACACAAAAAGTGTATCTGTATAAGATGAAAGTCTGTGCAAAAATTCGGGTAAAAATCTTAAACAGTAACAGAATTATTAATAAAAATAATTTTCAAAATGTAAATTTTAACACCCTGTATAAAAAAAACTACGCTCCAAAATAAAAAATCACATTATTTTCGCCCAAAGAATCTGTGCTTAAAGGCATGACCTACTTTTTTTTAACAACCTGTATAGATATTTTGTAGATAAAGGGTTCCGCATGTTATTTATTGGTGTATGAAAATATAATTAAAATTTGTTTATCCGCTTTTGCAACCAATAAACACCGCAGAGTTGCTATAGTGACGCAATCAATATGTTTTGTTAAAACTGCTAGTTCGGGACTATCAGTTTCTCGAGGTGCGGTGGGCCAGTTTGTTTCAACGATTTTTGTACGTGAGTATCTTGATTGTTAATGCAGTTCCTATTCTTTCGCATACTGCTTTTGCACTGAATGCTTCTCATATACGGGAACCAATCGTGAAATTACGTTCATTATTTCGGTATTTGCTCTGAGTGGTACCTAATCTTAGTTTATTTAACATAAATTCACAAATATGACCCTCAAAGTTGCTACTGCTCAAGGAAATACTAGTAGGGACCTACCAAGCAGAAGTGCAATGCCGTCGTTTTCTCTTTCTATGTTAAATTCTTACGGAACATATTGTGTTACCTAGTCTTAGTTTATTTAACATAAGTTCACAAATATGACCCTCAAGCTTGCTACTGCTCAGGAAGTACCTACTAGGTACCAAGCAAAAATGCAATGCCATCGTTTTCCCTCTCTATGTTAAATTGTTACGAAATATATTGTGGTACCTAATATTAGTTTATTTAACATAAGTTGTTCGTGAACATGGCTCTTGAGCTTGTTACTGCACAGGAAGTGCTGTGTTGGTAACCATCCAAAAATGCAATGTCGTCGTTTTCTCTTTCTAAACATACGCCAAATTGTTACCCACTCTTAGTTTAATTAACATAATTCGCAAATATGGCATTTGGACTTACTACTGCGCACGAAGGTTGGTACCAAATAAAAATACAATGTCGTCTTCTTTCTTTCTAAACGTCCATTATATTATGTTATAGGATATCTTTGTCTTGATTTATTTAACATAAGCAGTTCGCAAATATGACTCTTGAGCTTGCTATTGCGCAGGAAGTACTGGTACCGAGCATAAATTCAATGTCGTCGTTTTCTCCTTGTAAACGTATGTTAAATTGCTACTGAATATCTTGTGGTACCTGGTTTATTTAACATAAGTTGTTCGCGAAGAAGGCTTTTCTTCTTGCTACTACGCAAGAAGTGCTGATACCAAGCAGAATTGCAACGCTGTCGTCTTCTCTTTCTAAACATATGTTAATTATGCTATGAGTGGCACCTAATCTTAGTTTATTTAACATAAGTTCACAAATATGAGCTTGCCATTGCTCAGGAAGTACTAGTACCAAGCAGAATTAAATGCAATGCCATCGTTTTCTCTTTCTATGTTAAATTGTTACGAAACATATTGTGGTACCTAGTTTTAGTTTATTTAACATAAGTTGTTCATGAGCTTGTTATTGCACTGAATGTGCTGGTGTTGGTAACCACCCAAAAATGCAATGTCGTCGTTTTCTCTTTCTAAACGTATGTTAAATTGTTATGGAACATTTTGTGGTACCTAGTCTTAGTTTATTTAACATAAGTTGTTAGTGAATATGGTTTTTGAGCTTGCTCTGCGCAGGAAGTGCTGGTACGAAGCAAAAATGCGATGTAGTCGTCTTCCTTTTTATTATATTAGGTATTAGGTATATTATAGGATATCTTGTGGTACCCACTCTTAATTTAATTAACATAAGTTGTCGCGAATATGGCATTTGGACTTTACCACTGCGCACGAGGTGTTGGTACCAAGTAAAAATGCAACGCTGTCTTTTTTTCTTTCTAAACATATTATGTTAAATTATGTCATGGTTCCTAGTGTTAGTTTATTTAACATTTTTAAAGGAGTACTTTCGTCTGAGAATACTACATCCGAAATGTACTTTGTTATGAAACCGACTGACCACGCACACATCTTCAATCCTCCTTGGGAAAGGATAGGCACAAACATAAAACAGCTGATCGGCACGGCAAGCCCGATTCATGGCAGAATTTATTTGACTCATTTGTTAAAGGTTCGGCGGCGTGCGAGGTTGGTTAGGATACACGATTGAAGCGTCTTCCCATATAGTTGTGCAATTAAAAAAAAAAAACGCTGTAAGTATAATAAAATTATTGTAATATTCATAAATCGAGCTTTGTGGGGAATTTCGTGTGCCACTTTTCGCCTCAAACGGCGATAGGAAAAAAAAATAATTGTGTTTGGATATTTCGAAAGTGTATATTATTCTAAATTGCTTAAGTGGGGTAATTATTGGAGATTCGATAAATTAAAATGTGCTTTTTTTGTTCTGTAGTTAATGCTAGTTAACCCAGTAACATGGAATTACCTATACAATGCCTTGGTAGCAAGACCGGCTCTTTGTTCCAAATAAAACTGGAATGTTTTTTTTGATTTTATTCACTAATTAACTAAAATGATTTGCTTATTGAAATCGTTTTGACTCATTTTTGCTTGTAAAATATTGTTTGATAGTCAAAGGAGGAATATTTTTTCCATAAAAAATTGAGAGTGGTTGGCAGCTACAAATATAAAAATATTACAAGTGCTCTAGTTCCCTAAATTTAGTAGAGAACTTATTTTTAATTCATATTTTCAACTGTGCCAAATCACCGTTAGCTTCCTTGTACGACTAGCATTATTCTGCAAGTTTTAAAATGTTACATCAGACAAAATTAAACATCCACTATAAACACTAATTTGATTAGGTAACGTGGAGTTTTAAGAGAAACGGAATTTACTGTGAAGACAGTCTTTTCCTCCTAATTCCTATATCGTCGGCTTATTCCAAACCCCATCATTTGCTAGCAAGTTTTTTTTCTTTGTTTCATTTTAAATTCGCATATTCTTGTACCTCCTGGGAAGCCTCGGGCCTCCAGAGAGACACCAACCCCTGAGAATGGCCTGAAATATGTTGTGAACAAACTTGATGTTGATGCTGTTGATGGAATTCATAATATAACATTCATGCAAATTTTGAGTCTAGGTAAATAGGTCAAGTCACTTTACTTACAATAAACAGAGATTAACAAAGATATTAGATTCGTGGTACAGATAAAGCTTCATTTTAGTTACCCATTTGGCGATTGTGGTACGTTTAAAAATTTTTAAGACACTCCAATGAGTTTTCACAATACCGGAAATCTAATTGAATCATACTGGAAGGACTATTTTTGATGATGAGTTGATTTTAAGTTTAATATAAGTACAGAAAATATCAACAAAATTTTAAATTAATTTAAGGTATGTCCCCAGGCAACACAGTTTGGTTTAAAATACGTTTATATACATATAAAATGGTATAAAAGTTGGTCTAGTATAATAAATATACGTTGTTCGTAAACAAAAAATAAAACAAACGTATAAAATACGTTTAATAAACGTGACAGAAATCAGGCTTGGTTGAATTATGGTATAATATTAGTTTCTTAGTTTATAATATTATATTCGTTTTTTAAATTATGTGTGTATAGACGTTTTTCGTAAACATATTATAAACTAAAGTATAAAATACGTTTAATAAACGTTACAGAAATCAGGCTTGGTTGAATTATGGTATAATATTAGTTTCTTAGTTTATAATATTATATTCGTTTTTTAAATTATGTGTGTATAGACGTTTTTCGTAAACATATTATAAACTAAAGTATAAAATACGTTTAATAAACGTGACAGAAATCAGGCTTGGTTGAATTATGGTATAATATTAGTTTCTTAGTTTATAATATTATATTCGTTTTTTAAATCATATGTGTATAGACGTTTTACGTAAACATATTATAAACTAAAGTATAAAATACGTTTAATAAACGTGATAGACATCAGACTTGGTTGAAATATGGTGTGATATAAGTTTCTTAATTAATAATATTGTATTCGTTTTTTAAATTACTTTTGTATATACGTTTATCGTAAACCTATTGTACACTAAAGTATAAAATACGTTTAATAAACATAACATAAATCAGCAATTGGTGGTATTATGGTGTAATATAACTGTCTTAGTTTGTAATATTGTATTCGTTTTTTAATAATTTTTGTATAAACGTTCTATGCTCGGTTCTATGTAAACATATTATAAACTAAAGTATAAAATACGTTTAATAAACGTGATAGAAATCGACTTGGTTGAATTATGGTGTAATACCTACCTATATCTTAGTTTGTAATATACGTATGTACATACATAAAGTGTAAAATATAGGCTGTCCCACCCCTTCATTCCCGCGTACACACGTGACATACAGACGCAGTGTAGACCGCACGAACCCTGTGTACTTCTAGTGAGTGCTAGTTTAGTGTTTAGTTTCTCTATGACTGTCTTGTGTGTTGCTATTGTGTAGTGTTGGTGGAAATCGTTACTTATTTAAATAAAGGATAATTATTTGTTTTAAATATTTTTTATTGCCTACTTATTACAATAATTCTGAACATTTATGTTTAGTATTTTACAACTTTTGCTGCATTAATTTTATTGTTATGTAAGGAGCAAGTATTTACTTCACATTCGATACTAAATCCGGTTGACTATAAGTTTACTTATTTCTGTATTTTAAACCTAAATTTATTTCCGTATTAACTACTAAGTAAATAAAAATTAACAGGATTTCGATATGTATAGAATTAACTTTAATTTAAAATATTTACCTAATCTTAATAAATACATCTATGCTGAACTTATTTTGAACTTATCTTATTCAATTGTATGTGGCCTACGAGGTAAATGTATTTTTGATATACGTATTTAATATTTTAATATAAATACGTATAATATATGTCTATATTCTACGTATTTAATATGTGTTCGCTATACGTATTTTAATTCTAAAATAAATACATATAACATACGTCTATAATCTACGTAATATATTTGTTTCCGCCACACGTATTTTAATTTTAATATAAATACGTACAATATATGTCTACAATCTACATAATAAATATGTTTTCGCTATACATATATCCTACATTTATCATACACGTTTTTTAAGTGTTATATAGTAAACGTTTTTTAAATGTTATATAGTAAACGTTTTTTAGACTGACATTTTTCCATATTATATATGTTAATACTAAACCGTATCCATACTTTATGATCTACATAAAAAAAACGTTTTTTCAAGTGAAATGTGTTGCCTGGGTCATCTCTTTTTTCCGGGCTCAAAATTTTGTAGACCTCAGACTTTATTGGATCATCTTATTTTTTTTATTTTTATTTTTAAATTCTTTATCAATCTGTCGACACGGATTGTTGATTTTAAATTATAATTTTTTATAATTTAGACCCAAAATTGATTTTTTATTGAAAAATATTCTTTCTTACAATTAAAATCAGTCTACAGTACTCTACAGGTCACAAATATTATAAAGATTCATCCGATTTAGTTTTAAATCTTTACTTTAAAAAATGGACAATAAATCTGCCAAAATGGAATTTTCATTTTTTTGCCAAAATCAATGACAAATTAAAAATTTTACAAGTATATTTTTTGTAATTTTGAAAACAATGTGAGTTTTTATAGTAAAAGAGAACAAAATGCTTTAAATCTATATCTTTCTGTTTTTATAATTAAAATTAAAATAACGTTTTCGCTTTTGACAGCTGTCAAAGCTTACAACTTTATTTTAATATCAATTGTCGAACTAGAAAGTTTTAAAACATTTAAATGCATCTTCTTCTAAGGAAATTAACAATAATTTTAAAATTACGCAAGATATACTTGTAAATTTTTAAATTTGACAGCAATTTAGGCATCTGCCAACCAACATAATATTTGTTTGACATCAGTTTCGTATTTAGTACCTCCAAAACACAAAATAATGTTTGTTTAAGTAATTATTTATTTGTTTAAATAATTATAAAACGTCATTTTCATTCAGTTGAAAAATTTTGACAGCTGTCAAAAGCGAAAACTTCAATTACCTACTAAACTAGAAAGTTTCAAAATATTTTATGTGTCTTCTATGCAAAACAACATTATTTTCAAAATTACGAAAGATATACTTGTAAATTTTCAAATTTGACAGCAATTTTGGCATCTGCCAACCAACATAATATTTTCTTGACATCAATTTCGTATTCAGTACCTCCAAAACTTAAAAAAATGTTTGTTTAAATAATTGTTATGAAATGTCATTTTTATTAAGTTGAAAAATTATGACAGCTGTCAAATGTGAAAAACTTTTTTGTTATCTATTATGGAACTAGCAAATTTCAAAACACTTAATAGCACTTCTTCTATGAGAATTCACGTTATTTTAAAAAGTACGAAAGGCACACCTGATTTTTTTTTAATTTGACAGCAGTTTTGGCAGCTACCAAAATATAATAAGTATTTTTTTTAACAATCTCGTATTCAGCCTCCTAAGCTTATAGAGAAATGTGTGCTTGGCTTGGTACTTTAATTTGTTGAAATAATAATAAAACGGCGTTTTCATTACGTTGACAGATATTTTGACAGCTGTCAAAAGTTACACCTTTATTTTAATATCAATTACTGAACTAGAAAGCTACAAAACATTTTATGTATCTTCTATGGAAAACAACATTATTTTTAAAATTACGAAACACTTGTATATTTTCAAATTTGACAGCAATTTTGGCATCTGCCAACCAACATAATAATTTTTTACATCAATTTCGTATTCAGTACCTCCAAAACTCATAAAAAATGTTTGTCAAGTACGTTACCTATTTGTTTAAATAATTATGAGATGTAATTTTCTTTAAGTTGAAAAATGTTGACAGCTGTCAAAAGTGACAACTTTATTTTATTATCCAATATGGAACTAGCAAATTTCAAAACACTTAATAACACTTCTTCTATGGGAATTCACGCTATTTTCAAAATTACGAAACGCATACTTGCATTTTTTAAAATTTGACAGCAGTTTTGGCAGCTACCAACAAATATATTATTTTTGTTTTTTCAACAAATTCGTATTTAGCCTTCTAAGCTTAGAGAGAAATGTCTGCTTGGTTTGGTAGTTTAATTTGTTGAAGTAAGTAATAATGAAATGGCATTTTTATTAAGTTGACAGAAATTTTGACAGCTGTCAAAAGTTTTATTTTAAAATCAATTACTGAACTAGAAAGTTTTAAAATATTTTATGTATCTTCTTCTATGGATATCAACACTATTTTCAAAATTGCGAAAGATATACTTGTAAATTTTCAAACTTGACAGCAATTTTGGCATCTGCCAACCAACATAATATTTTTTTTACATCAATTTCCTATTCAGTACCTCAAAAACTCATAAAAAATGTTTGTCAAGTACGTTTACCTATTTGTTTAAATAATTATGATATGTCATTTTCGTTAAGTTGAAAAATTTGCTGTCAAAAGTGACAACTTTATTTTATTATCCAATCCGGAACTAGCAAATTTCAAAACACTTAATAGCACTTCTTCTATGGGAATTCACGTTATTTTCAAAATTACGAAACGCATACTTGCATTTTTTAAAATTTTACAGCAGTTTTGGCATCAGCTACCAACAAATATAATTTATTTTTTTCAATAATCTCATATTCAGCCTCCTAAGTTTATAGAGAAATGTCTGCTTGGCTTGGTACTTTAATTTGTTGAAGTAATAATGAAATGGCATTTTGACAGAAATTTTGACAGCTGTCAAAAGTTAAAACTTTATTTTAATATAAATTACTGAATTAGAAAGTTTCAAAACATTTTATGTATCTTCTTCTATGGAAATCAACATTATTTTCAAAATTACGAAAGTTATATGTACTTGTAAATTTGACAGCAATTTAGGCATTTACCAATTGCCAACCAACATATTTTTTTGAAATTTCCTATTCAGTACCTCCAAAACTTATAAAAATTGTTTGTTAAGTATGTTTATTTGTTTAAATAATTATGAAATGTCATTTTCATTAAGTTGGAAAATTTTGACAGCTGTCAAAAGTGACAACTTCATTTTATTATCTAATGTAACTAACAAATTTCAAAACACTTAATAGCACTTCTTCTATGGGAATTCACGTTATTTTCAAAATTATGAAAGGCACACTAATTGCGTTTTTTAAAATTTGACAGCAGTTTTGGCAGCTACCAACAAATATAATATTTTTTTAGGTACAACAATTTCTTAATCAGTTACTCCAAAGCCTAAAGAGAAATGTCTACTTGGTACTTTAATTTGTTGAAATAATTATTAAATGGCATTTTCATCAAATTGCCAGAAATTTTGACAGCTGCCAAAAGTAAAAACTACTTAGTTTAATATCAATTATGGAACTAGCAAATTTAAAAAAAACACTTGATATCCTTCCTATGGGAATTCACATTGTTCATAAAATTATGGAAGACAAACTTGCATCGTTTTTTGACAGCAATTTTGGCAGCCACCAACAGAGAATAATTTTATGAAATTAATTTCGTATTCAGTACCTCCAAAACCTATAGAAAAAAGTCATTTGTGGAAATCATTATTAAATGGCAATTTTTTTCAGTTGACAGAAAGTTTGACAGCTGTCAAAAGTGAAAACGTTATTTTAATTTCAATTATAGAAATAGAAAAATTTAGATACTTTATATCTCTTCTTTTATGAAAAATCACATTGTTTTCGAAATTATGAAAGACATACTTTCCAATTTTTAAATTTGACACTTTTGACAGTGATTTTGACAGCTGTCAAGGAATGTATTTGTGATCTGTTAACTAATTTTTATTGAAAATAACGATATTTTTTAGTAAAAAATCAATTTTAGATCTGTTTTATAAGATTATAGCTAAAAATAAAAAAATCTGTCTCGACAGAATTTCAAAAAGAACAATTAAAAACAAAAATAAGATGATCCAATAAATTCTGTGGTCTACAGCGATCTTTGAACGGTATTGTTTTTTCAACCCACTGTGGTGGTCGTCGTGGTCTTATTGAATAGCCAGCTCGTTCGCCAGATCTGACCCAAAATTTTTTTTTCGTGGGGGGGGGACCCTCAAATTTACCATTTTAATTTTACTATTTTATAGAATTTTTACGCTCTATTATTATTTCAGGCTTCACTAAATAACAATTTATATACTTATATATGTACCCTTCGGTGACTAATAGAGCGATAAAAGTTATGATAACAACAGAAAACATAATGCAGTTTTACTTTGAAGATCATATTTAATTTATTACGGCCCGCGATTTGGGCAATTAAACTTTAAATCCCCCCAAATCTCTTATGCAAACAAATCGACAGCTAGATAAATAAGCTGATTAAGTGCGAATTGCTTATCTCAGCACGTGGGAAAATATTTATTAACCACGCAGAGCGTCGCCACATCCTTTGACTGCATGTTCCTGAAATCGGTAATAATCCTTCGGCGTCTATAAATATATTTCTTGGTAAAACCAAAACCACACGATTTTCTTGCAATATATTATATTATGTAGGTTATCCATTTTAGTAACAATGTATTTTTGGCGCAATTAGTAAAAACCCGCAAATTGGCATTTAAAAAAATTAAAATTGGATTCCAAGACCTGCTAGTTTAAGAGAACAAGGTGTAGAGAAACAAAAGATTTGTTCAATTTTAAAATGTTTTATTTATAGTTCTACTTTGCAAAACACCCTGTATATATGCCTACTAAGCATTAATAATGTTATAAGTATATTTACTTTTTTATGATTTTTATTACATGAAAAATATTATACATCTTTTTTCTTAGAATCTCGCACTTCTGTGATTTCCCTCATTATTAGAAGAAGTCTGCTATATTTAAAATAAAAATTCATGTGTTTGGTGATTTTAGTTTTAGGCATGTTAAATAACTTTTTAATTTAAGTAACTTGACGACGATTTATTTTTACATCACCAGACTCCACATATGAAAGTCAAGGACGAGCTAAATTACTTATATTGTAAAAATATTTGCACCTAAATATCAGTTGTGCTGATATAAGAAATATTTGTTTTAAGTAGGTGAGACATTAAAGTTAAGTATGTTAAGTGGCAAGGTGGAATTTTGCAATTTGCACAAGTTAATAAACGACATGGCGTGTGGCGAGAATGTCAAGTAATGCTGTCTATCGTGCATTGGGTTCGATCCTCAGCTCTCCGATACTGGTAACAGATACGTATCTGCGTCTCTTGGAGCAGGCTTTTATTCTTTTCTTTGGACTTTTTCGTCAATTTTCATTTCCATTTCCATTTTGTCGCTTACAGCGAATGAATCTCTGATTTTCTGAAATGGTATAAAAATATCCACTCGGCAATATTAGCGACACATGCTAGTATTTCAATATAAAAAGTGCTTACATGCACGTTTAATATAGACAAGCTGGTAACAATAACATGGGATTGGTAAATAATGTAGTTTCATGTTTATTTATATAACAAAAAGAGTACATAATAGCCATGTCCGCAACTACTGCTGGCGATGGGATCATCCAGAGTTGACACGTAATTTTTTCCACTGCCATTTTGACGAGAACTTTTCCTATTTCTAAATCCCGTAAACATATCAAGCGGCATAAATCTCGCAATAAAGTTAGATGCGTTTGAAGTATATGTCCAGAGTTCAAACGCGATAGTTAATTGTTTTTATTAGTTTATTTATTTTCTTTACCGAAGTTGCGTCTTTTTGCCTTGACGCTTGATTTAAATTAAACAGTTTACGTAAAGCCCCCAGAATCGTTTTAGAGTACTGAATTGGAACACTTAAATCGTGAAAGCATTCCATAATTTATAATTATAAGGTTCGGTTCGGGTTCAAATTCTGCCGTATTGCGACCAAAGTCTATGTAAGTTTTCTAACTAACATCATTAGTAAATAATTTTTTCAAGATAAATGTGGATTAAGGATTTTGTATTTTGCTCGCGCCTTTTTCCGACATACTTTGCAAGTGCACAGGTACAAGATTACTGACAAGTCTACCAACAAGCCTATTGACAAGTCTACTAAAAAATTTTACTGGTAGTTCTACCAGCAAGTCTATTCGCAAGTCCACTAACAAACCTATTGGCAAGTCTACTTGGTAAGTCTATCGACCAATAAAATCGTGCTAAAAAAATCATGTATGTGTATCTGTCATAATAACTTGGGCACGCGTTGAGATATTTTCATGAAAAAAAAAACCTACTGACAAGTCTACTAACAAGCCTATGAACAGTTTACTACAAATCTATCGATAATTCTACTGGCACGACAATACCAAGTCTACCAACAAGTCTATTATTGACAAGTTCACTAACAATAAGCTGACAAGGCCACTGATAAATTTACTGACAAATAAAACTGATAAAATAAATTTCAACGGAATTGGAAATTGTCCATTCGACAAAAGATGCTTTAAAAAATCATGTATGTTTGTCTGACATAATAACTTGAGTAAATTCTGATATATTTACTTCTGAGATTTTTACAAGTGTACTGACAAGTCTACGAACAAGCTTATTGACCAGTTCACTATAAATCTACCGACAAGTCTACTGGCACGACAACTAACAAGTCTACCAACAATTGACAAGTCGCCTAACAATCTATTGACAAGGCCACTGGTAAATCTACGAACAGATAAAATCCATAAAATATATTTCAGCGGAGTTTGTGTCCATTTTACAAAAGATGCTCAAAAAAAAATGTTTGATTGTCTGGCATAACTTGAAGGCGCTTTGAGATATTTTTATGAAAAAAACTGCACTGACAAGTCTTACTAACAAGTCTATCGAGCAGCCTACTAACAAATCTAGCGACAAGTCTTTCTACCGGTACGTGTACTGTCAAGTCTACTAGTAAGTCTATTGACAAGTTCACTTACAAATCCACTGACAAGGTTACTGGTAAGTCTCCTGACTGAAATTGATAATATTTTCAACAATTACGAATTATGTCCATTTCACAAAATATGCTTTAGTAAAATCATGTATGTGTTTGACATAATAACTTGAGAGCTCTTTGTGATATTTTGATACAAATGGCCTACTGACAAGTCTAATAACAAGCCTATTGACCAGTCTACTGACAAATCAATCAACAAATCTACTGGCACGTCTACTGACAAGTCTACCGATAAGTCTATTGACAAGTCCACTGATAAGTCTATTGACAAGTCCACTGATAAGTCTACTGACAAACAGAATCGATAAAATAAATTTTAACCCTTCCAAAAAGTCTCTCTGGCATAATAACTGAAATATCTGTAGATCTGGCAAGTTCAATATTATGCAAATCCGGTGAGCCAGTACAAATACTAAATACATTTCTGTGGCTACAACCCTCAATCTCTTCTTCAGATAAAATCTAAGTTGCGACATTTTATGCTAAAACGCTATTAAACATGTGCAAATTCTTGTTGAAATCGGCACTGACATTTTGCACCACAGCCACAATATGTCGGAGATAAGACGTACGCCCACTGTATTTAAATATTTATGTTTCTATTATTATTATTTAGTGTTAAGCAAAACCGTGTCTTACTATTTTTGCATTCCGCCCATGTCTCGTTAATTTTTCCCACGCCGATCGCATAACCTACTTCTTTGTGGCATACACAGATTTTCTAGGAAATTGATATTGAAAGATAAAAAATTTGTTTAATTTTATGTCATTTAACGAATTGCAAAATATGATCTCCTTTCTAGAGCAGCAACAGTCAGTTTTAGATATCTTCATTTGGTAGGAAAAATAGTTTCCCTATTGAAACCACGAGATTTTTTTTTATTAGAAATCAGAGAAAGGACAGAAGAACTGGTAATTATTGTAATGATAATGTTGGATGTGGGATTTTATGTCATTTAACGGATTACAAAGGATGATCCTCTCCTTTTTAGAGCAGCAATAGTCAATTTTAGATATCTTCAATTAGAGTAGGAAATAATAGTTTTCTTACCGAAATTGCAAGGTTTTTTTGATTGGAAATCAGAGAAAGTACAGAAGAATTGGTAATTATTGTTATGAGAATGTTGGACGTGGGATTTTATGTCATTTAACGGATTACAAAGGATGATCCTCTCCTTTTTAGAGCAGTAATAGGCAATTTTAGATATCTTCAAATTAGGGTAGGAAATAATAGTTTTCTTACCAAAATCGCGATGTTTTTTTGATTGGAAATCGGACAAAGTACAGAAGAATTGGTAATTATTGTTATGAGAATGTTGGACGTGGGATTTTATGTCATTTAACGGATTACAAAGGATGATCCTCTCCTTTTTAGAGCAGCAATAGTCAATTTTAGATATCTTCAATTAGAGTAGGAAATAATAGTTTTCTTACCGAAATTGCAAGGTTTTTTTGATTGGAAATCAGAGAAAGTACAGAAGAATTGGTAATTATTGTTATGAGAATGTTGGACGTGGGATTTTATGTCATTTAACGGATTACAAAGGATGATCCTCTCCTTTTTAGAGCAGTAATAGGCAATTTTAGATATCTTCAAATTAGGGTAGGAAATAATAGTTTTCTTACCAAAATCGCGAGGTTTTTTTGATTGGAAATCGGACAAAGTACAGAAGAATTGGTAATTATTGTAATGAGAATGTTGGACGTGGGATTTTATGTCATTTAACGGATTACAAAGGATGATCCTCTCCTTTTTAGAGCAGCAATAGTCAATTTTAGATATCTTCAATTAGAGTAGGAAATAATAGTTTTCTTACCGAAATTGCAAGGTTTTTTTGATTGGAAATCAGAGAAAGTACAGAAGAATTGGTAATTATTGTTATGAGAATGTTGGACGTGGGATTTTATGTCATTTAACGGATTACAAAGGATGATCCTCTCCTTTTTAGAGCAGTAATAGGCAATTTTAGATATCTTCAAATTAGGGTAGGAAATAATAGTTTTCTTACCAAAATCGCGATGTTTTTTTGATTGGAAATCGGACAAAGTACAGAAGAATTGGTAATTATTGTTATGAGAATGTTGGACGTGGGATTTTATGTCATTTAACGGATTACAAAGGATGATCCTCTCCTTTTTAGAGCAGCAATAGTCAATTTTAGATATCTTCAATTAGAGTAGGAAATAATAGTTTTCTTACCGAAATTGCAAGGTTTTTTTGATTGGAAATCAGAGAAAGTACAGAAGAATTGGTAATTATTGTTATGAGAATGTTGGACGTGGGATTTTATGTCATTTAACGGATTACAAAGGATGATCCTCTCCTTTTTAGAGCAGTAATAGGCAATTTTAGATATCTTCAAATTAGGGTAGGAAATAATAGTTTTCTTACCAAAATCGCGAGGTTTTTTTGATTGGAAATCGGACAAAGGACAGAGGAATAATTGGTAATTATTGTAATGAGAATGTTGGACGTGGGATTTTATGTCATTTAACGGATTACAAAGGATGATCCTCTCCTTTTTAGAGCAGCAATAGTCAATTTTAGATATCTTCAATTAGAGTAGGAAATAATAGTTTTCTTACCAAAATCGCGAGGTTTTTTTGATTGGAAATCGGACAAAGTAGAGAAGAATTGGTAATTATTGTTATGAGAATGTTGGACGTGGGATTTTATGTCATTTAACGGATTACAAAGGATGATCCTCTCCTTTTTAGAGCAGCAATAGTCAATTTTAGATATCTTCAATTAGAGTAGGAAATAATAGTTTTCTTACCGAAATTGCAAGGTTTTTTTGATTGGAAATCAGAGAAAGTACAGAAGAATTGGTAATTATTGTTATGAGAATGTTGGACGTGGGATTTTATGTCATTTAACGGATTACAAAGGATGATCCTCTCCTTTTTAGAGCAGTAATAGGCAATTTTAGATATCTTCAAATTAGGGTAGGAAATAATAGTTTTCTTACCAAAATCGCGAGGTTTTTTTGATTGGAAATCGGACAAAGGACAGAGGAATAATTGGTAATTATTGTAATGAGAATGTTGGACGTGGGATTTTATGTCATTTAACGGATTACAAAGGATGATCCTCTCCTTTTTAGAGCAGCAATAGTCAATTTTAGATATCTTCAATTAGAGTAGGAAATAATAGTTTTCTTACCAAAATCGCGAGGTTTTTTTGATTGGAAATCGGACAAAGTAGAGAAGAATTGGTAATTATTGTTATGAGAATGTTGGACGTGGGATTTTATGTCATTTAACGGATTACAAAGGATGATCCTCTCCTTTTTAGAGCAGCAATAGTCAATTTTAGATATCTTCAATTAGAGTAGGAAATAATAGTTTTCTTACCGAAATTGCAAGGTTTTTTTGATTGGAAATCAGAGAAAGTACAGAAGAATTGGTAATTATTGTTATGAGAATGTTGGACGTGGGATTTTATGTCATTTAACGGATTACAAAGGATGATCCTCTCCTTTTTAGAGCAGTAATAGGCAATTTTAGATATCTTCAAATTAGGGTAGGAAATAATAGTTTTCTTACCAAAATCGCGAGGTTTTTTTGATTGGAAATCGGACAAAGGACAGAGGAATAATTGGTAATTATTGTAATGAGAATGTTGGACGTGGGATTTTATGTCATTTAACGGATTACAAAGGATGATCCTCTCCTTTTTAGAGCAGCAATAGTCAATTTTAGATATCTTCAATTAGAGTAGGAAATAATAGTTTTCTTACCGAAATTGCAAGGTTTTTTTGATTGGAAATCAGAGAAAGTACAGAAGAATTGGTAATTATTGTTATGAGAATGTTGGACGTGGGATTTTATGTCATTTAACGGATTACAAAGGATGATCCTCTCCTTTTTAGAGCAGTAATAGGCAATTTTAGATATCTTCAAATTAGGGTAGGAAATAATAGTTTTCTTACCAAAATCGCGATGTTTTTTTGATTGGAAATCGGACAAAGTACAGAAGAATTGGTAATTATTGTTATGAGAATGTTGGACGTGGGATTTTATGTCATTTAACGGATTACAAAGGATGATCCTCTCCTTTTTAGAGCAGTAATAGGCAATTTTAGATATCTTCAAATTAGGGTAGGAAATAATAGTTTTCTTACCAAAATCGCGATGTTTTTTTGATTGGAAATCGGACAAAGTACAGAAGAATTGGTAATTATTGTTATGAGAATGTTGGACGTGGGATTTTATGTCATTTAACGGATTACAAAGGATGATCCTCTCCTTTTTAGAGCAGCAATAGTCAATTTTAGATATCTTCAATTAGAGTAGGAAATAATAGTTTTCTTACCGAAATTGCAAGGTTTTTTTGATTGGAAATCAGAGAAAGTACAGAAGAATTGGTAATTATTGTTATGTTGGACGTGGGATTTTATGTCATTTAACGGATTACAAAGGATGATCCTCTCCTTTTTAGAGCAGTAATAGGCAATTTTAGATATCTTCAAATTAGGGTAGGAAATAATAGTTTTCTTACCAAAATCGCGAGGTTTTTTTGATTGGAAATCGGACAAAGGACAGAGGAATTGGTAATTATTGTAATGAGAATGTTGGACGTGGGATTTTATGTCATTTAACGGATTACAAAGGATGATCCTCTCCTTTTTAGAGCAGCAATAATCAATTTTAGATATCTTCAATTAGAGTAGTAAATAATAGTTTTCTTACCGAAATCGCGAGGTGTTTTTGATTGGAAATCAGACAAAGGACAGTGGAATTGGTAATTATTGTTATGAGAATGTTGGGCGTGGGATTTTATGTCATTTAACGGATTACAAAGGATGATCCTCTCCTTTTTAGAGCAACAATAGTCAATTTTAGATATCTTCAATTAGAGTAGAAAATAATAGTTTTCTTACCGAAATCGCGAGGTTTTTTTGATTGGAAATCAGACAAAGGACAGTGGAATTGGTAATTATTGTTATGAGAATGTTGGGCGTGGGATTTTATGTCATTTAACGGATTACAAAGGATGATCCTCTCCTTTTTAGAGCAACAATAGTCAATTTTAGATATCTTCAATTAGAGTAGAAAATAATAGTTTTCTTACCGAAATCGCGAGGTTTTTTTGATTGGAAATCAGACAAAGGACAGAAGAATTGGTAATTATTGTTATGAGAATGTTGGATATGGAATTTTGTGTTATTTAACGGATTACAAAAGATGCTCTTCTACTTTCTAGGGTAGTAATAGTCAGTTTTAGATATCTTTAATTTAGGGTAGGAAAGAATAGTTTTCTTATCGAAACCACGAGGTTCTTTTATTGAAAATCATTATTTCTTAGAGTGGATGCAGTCAATTTTAGAGGAATTAATAAGTATTGGATGGGGGATTATCTGACAAAAGATTGCAAAAGACCTTGTACCTGTTTTTAGGGAAAAACCATTAACTATATCTATTGATATTTGATAGTTAATTTAAACATATGTTTCCACAAAAAGATTAGGCAATATTTTGTAGACTATTCTCAGAGGGAATATATTTTTTTCTTGATTAAAATTTAGCCTTAAATATAATTATTTTTACAAATATTTGAAACCTATTCAGACATTAAGTAAATACCTCCACATGAAGACTATAGACTACAATACTTCTTTTCTAAAGTTGTCCATTTATCGATGGCAAAAAATAGGTCACGCAGCCATTAAGAAGACGTTCAGTTGAGAGTTAACTGTATCAAGATACCAATAACAACTCAAAGCGACCTAAAAGCATAACATGAAGTATCAGATGTCCCTTGCTTTGTTTGATGATGATGTGAGTGGTTAAGCTAATTTAATTAGTTTCGATTAATAAGTCGTTGAGCCGTGCGTGACCAAATTGGAAAATTATTGACTGCTTCCTAGCTATGCGTGGAGATGATTATATTTCAGGCTAGGTTAAAACAGGATATTACCTATGTCGGAAAATTTTCTTTTGCTCCTTGAAAACCTATAAACAAAATTAAGTGATTCAGCGAGAACGCGAGTACTTAATCCATTTATCGCCCAGTAAATTGGAAAAGTATTAACTGAGGTTATCTACCTTTTACTGTTAAAGTAAAAATTAAACATTGTAAAACTAAATTATGCTAATATTTATTCACTCGCGTGCCTGATACATAATTTATTCGGCTTCGTAACTTGTCCCCACACAAGCCCGCATTTTCATCTTTGCATCACATTCTTTTTATGTCTGCGAACAATTTCTGATCGTTAAAGTTTAGTGTAATCGGCAAGCTTACTAAATACGAAAGTGCTTTAATCGTAAAGGATTATTTACGACCTTACTAAAAATCAACAGAAGTACTTTATGTTTCCTTTATTTTTAGAGCACAAAGTAAATTATACAACGTACAGGGTGTCTACTTTTTTCAACCTTATCCGGCCACCCTGTCTAAATTTACCACAATATTTAACGTACTTGCATTCAATGGTGTTGCACAATACAACTAGAATAGTTTACAATATTTTTCCACGACTGACAATGTTTTCTGTAAATCACTGCCCATGACTTTTAAATATACAGTATGTAATATATCAACCTTGGACATTTCCAAGAATAATTCATACGTTCGTGTGCGTAGAGTTTAATTTAAATGGTTACGTAACTAAAAATATTAAGGCATGTCTCATTAGTGTGATTTTCAACAGTTATTGACCTCAGAGCGGTGGCTGTTCGTTGCTCACGCCCAAATACAGGCTGGTCTGAGTTTTTAACTTGTGGTTTGCTAAAGATGTGTACGACTAGAGGGATAAGACTTGTACAAGCTGAATATTTAACCTCTACTTTTTTGGCAGTCCAAGGCATCGAAATATCAACATCTGGAAGGGTTAGCACTGGTCGTTCAAGAACTTTCAGTACAGTTCTAAACCGCCTCGTTCATTTGACTACCAATAGAGAGAAGTCAATAATCTTTGACGATATCAAAACTCTACATCAACACCTGAGAGACCTAGAATTGGTCGTTCAAGAAAATCCGATGCAGTTCAAGACCGCTACATTTGCCTGACTGCCAATAGAGAGATGTCAAGAAGCTTGAGAGAGACAATAGACGTTGGAATGACACGATTAGGTCGTTCCAGATTAAAAATGTGTTTTAAAGGGGATTTCTTGAACACCAAAACACTGGACTAAGATCTGAGAGGGTTAACAATGGTCGTTCAAGAACTTCCATTGCAGTTTAAGATTGTCTCATTCATTTGACTACCAATAGAGAGATGTCAAGAATCCTTTGGCGACATCCAAACACTGCATCAGCACCTGGGAGACTTAGAACTGGTCGTTCAAGAAATCCAATGCAGTTCAAGATTGCTACATTTGCCTGGTTGCCAATGGAGAGATGTCAAGAGGCTTGAGAGAGACAATAGACGTTGGAATGACACGATTAGGTCGTTCCAGATTAAAAATGTGTTTTAAAGGGGATTTTTTGAACACCAAAACACTGGACTAAGATCTGAGAGGGTTAACAATGGTCGTTCAAGAACTTCCAGTGCAGTTTAAGATTGTCTCATTCATTTGACTACCAATAGAGAGATGTCAAGAATCCTTTGGCGACATCCAAACACTGCATCAGCACCTGGGAGACTTAGAACTGGTCGTTCAAGAAATCCAATGCAGTTCAAGATTGCTACATTTGCCTGGTTGCCAATGGAGAGATGTCAAGAAGCTTGAGAGAGACAATAGACGTTGGAATGACACGATTAGGTCGTTCCAGATTAAAAATGTGTTTTAAAGGGGATTTCTTGAACACCAAAACACTGGACTAAGATCTGAGAGGGTTAGCAATGGTCGTTCAAGAACTTCCAGTGCATTTTAAGATTGTCTCATTCATTTGACTACCAATAGAGAGATGTCAAGAATCCTTTGGTGACATCCAAACACTGCATCAGCACCTGGGAGACTTAGAACTGGTCGTTCAAGAAATCCAATGCAGTTCAAGATTGCTACATTTGCCTGGTTGCCAATGGAGAGATGTCAAGAAGCTTGAGAGAGACAATAGACGTTGGAATGACACGATTAGGTCGTTCCAGATTAAAAATGTGTTTTAAAGGGGATTTCTTGAACACCAAAACACTGGACTAAGATCTGAGAGGGTTAGCAATGGTCGTTCAAGAACTTCCAGTGCATTTTAAGATTGTCTCATTCATTTGACTACCAATAGAGAGATGTCAAGAATCCTTTGGCGACATCCAAACACTGCATCAGCACCTGGGAGACTTAGAACTGGTCGTTCAAGAAATCCAATGCAGTTCAAGATTGCTACATTTGCCTGGTTGCCAATGGAGAGATGTCAAGAGGCTTGAGAGAGACAATAGACGTTGGAATGACACGATTAGGTCGTTCCAGATTAAAAATGTGTTTTAAAGGGGATTTCTTGAACACCAAAACACTGGACTAAGATCTGAGAGGGTTAGCAATGGTCGTTCAAGAACTTCCAGTGCATTTTAAGATTGTCTCATTCATTTGACTACCAATAGAGAGATGTCAAGAATCCTTTGGTGACATCCAAACACTGCATCAGCACCTGGGAGACTTAGAACTGGTCGTTCAAGAAATCCAATGCAGTTCAAGATTGCTACATTTGCCTGGTTGCCAATGGAGAGATGTCAAGAAGCTTGAGAGAGACAATAGACGTTGGAATGACACGATTAGGTCGTTCCAGATTAAAAATGTGTTTTAAAGGGGATTTCTTGAACACCAAAACACTGGACTAAGATCTGAGAGGGTTAACAATGGTCGTTCAAGAACTTCCAGTGCAGTTTAAGATTGTCCCATTCATTTGACTACCAATAGAGAGATGTCAAGAATCCTTTGGTGACATCCAAACACTGCATCAGCACCTGGGAGACTTAGAACTGGTCGTTCAAGAAATCCAATGCAGTTCAAGATTGCTACATTTGCCTGGTTGCCAATGGAGAGATGTCAAGAAGCTTGAGAGAGACAATAAACGTTGGAATGACACGATTAGGTCGTTCCAGATTAAAAATGTGTTTTAAAGGGGATTTCTTGAACACCAAAACACTGGACTAAGATCTGAGAGGGTTAACAATGGTCGTTCAAGAACTTCCAGTGCAGTTTAAGATTGTCTCATTCATTTGACTACCAATAGAGAGATGTCAAGAATCCTTTGGCGACATCCAAACACTGCATCAGCACCTGGGAGACTTAGAACTGGTCGTTCAAGAAATCCAATGCAGTTCAAGATTGCTACATTTGCCTGGTTGCCAATGGAGAGATGTCAAGAAGCTTGAGAGAGACAATAGACGTTGGAATGACACGATTAGGTCGTTCCAGATTAAAAATGTGTTTTAAAGGGGATTTCTTGAACACCAAAACACTGGACTAAGATCTGAGAGGGTTAGCAATGGTCGTTCAAGAACTTCCAGTGCATTTTAAGATTGTCTCATTCATTTGACTACCAATAGAGAGATGTCAAGAATCCTTTGGTGACATCCAAACACTGCATCAGCACCTGGGAGACTTAGAACTGGTCGTTCAAGAAATCCAATGCAGTTCAAGATTGCTACATTTGCCTGGTTGCCAATGGAGAGATGTCAAGAAGCTTGAGAGAGACAATAGACGTTGGAATGACACGATTAGGTCGTTCCAGATTAAAAATGTGTTTTAAAGGGGATTTCTTGAACACCAAAACACTGGACTAAGATCTGAGAGGGTTAGCAATGGTCGTTCAAGAACTTCCAGTGCATTTTAAGATTGTCTCATTCATTTGACTACCAATAGAGAGATGTCAAGAATCCTTTGGCGACATCCAAACACTGCATCAGCACCTGGGAGACTTAGAACTGGTCGTTCAAGAAATCCAATGCAGTTCAAGATTGCTACATTTGCCTGGTTGCCAATGGAGAGATGTCAAGAGGCTTGAGAGAGACAATAGACGTTGGAATGACACGATTAGGTCGTTCCAGATTAAAAATGTGTTTTAAAGGGGATTTCTTGAACACCAAAACACTGGACTAAGATCTGAGAGGGTTAGCAATGGTCGTTCAAGAACTTCCAGTGCATTTTAAGATTGTCTCATTCATTTGACTACCAATAGAGAGATGTCAAGAATCCTTTGGTGACATCCAAACACTGCATCAGCACCTGGGAGACTTAGAACTGGTCGTTCAAGAAATCCAATGCAGTTCAAGATTGCTACATTTGCCTGGTTGCCAATGGAGAGATGTCAAGAAGCTTGAGAGAGACAATAGACGTTGGAATGACACGATTAGGTCGTTCCAGATTAAAAATGTGTTTTAAAGGGGATTTCTTGAACACCAAAACACTGGACTAAGATCTGAGAGGGTTAACAATGGTCGTTCAAGAACTTCCAGTGCATTTTAAGATTGTCTCATTCATTTGACTACCAATAGAGAGATGTCAAGAATCCTTTGGTGACATCCAAACACTGCATCAGCACCTGGGAGACTTAGAACTGGTCGTTCAAGAAATCCAATGCAGTTCAAGATTGCTACATTTGCCTGGTTGCCAATGGAGAGATGTCAAGAAGCTTGAGAGAGACAATAGACGTTGGAATGACACGATTAGGTCGTTCCAGATTAAAAATGTGTTTTAAAGGGGATTTCTTGAACACCAAAACACTGGACTAAGATCTGAGAGGGTTAACAATGGTCGTTCAAGAACTTCCAGTGCAGTTTAAGATTGTCCCATTCATTTGACTACCAATAGAGAGATGTCAAGAATCCTTTGGCGACATCCAAACACTGCATCAGCACCTGGGAGACTTAGAACTGGTCGTTCAAGAAATCCAATGCAGTTCAAGATTGCTACATTTGCCTGGTTGCCAATGGAGAGATGTCAAGAAGCTTGAGAGAGACAATAAACGTTGGAATGACACGATTAGGTCGTTCCAGATTAAAAATGTGTTTTAAAGGGGATTTCTTGAACACCAAAACTGTGGACTAAGATCTGAGAGGGTTAACAATGGTCGTTCAAGAACTTCCAGTGCAGTCTAAGATTGTCTCATTCATTTGACTACCAATAGAGAGATGCCAAGAATCTTTGATGACTTCAAAATTCTACATCAGCACTTGAGAGACTCCAAGGGAATCCAATGCACTTCAAGCCCGCCACATTCGCTTGACTGTCAATAGAGAGATGTTAAAGAAAGTTAAGGTTAAGGTCAAAGGTCATCTTTCGCTCATACCTGCGATTGTAACTTCAATCATTCGCACGTCTAATTAATCAATATTTATGATGCAATAGATAGAAGTTTTGTATCTGATAAAAGGATTGTATAACCTATCTATTTATTGATTGCTTCACGAGATAACTGCTTGAATGCTTTCATCGTTATCTGGGAAACATAAAAATTTACTCGTCTCGTGCAAATAAACAATCTAGTTGGTGTGATGTAATCAATAAGCAATTTTTGTTGTGTAAGGTGACGAAATCACTGGAATTTCCAAGACATGTGGACATTGGAAACTAAGAAATGCAACAAAATTTTTTTTGAGGAGGTGGAAGAGCAGAAGAAGGCAAAGAAGAAGAAGACTGATAAGAAGAAGAGAACTAGGAAGTAGAAGATGTAGATTTGGAAGAAGATCCTTCTGATGCTGCTAGTTCGATTTTACTTATGATGATTGTAACGATCATAATTTAATGGGAAACTAGGTTGGGCGTTGAAAACAAAATTTTTAAAATTTAAAACAGCCCCTGCGGGGCTGGAAACTAAGGAATGCAATAAAAATCTTTTTGAGGAGGTGGAAGAGTGAAAGAAGGCAAAGAAGAAGAAGACTGCGAAGAAGAAGATAACTAAGAAGAAGAAGACGCAGGTTTGGAAGAAGATTCCTTCGGTTGCTTCTTCTTCGATTTTATGTATGAAGAGATCATTGTAATAATTGTAACGATTATAATTTAATGGGAAACAGTTAATTTACAAAGTTTCGGAGTAGAGAGAGATGAAAATTTAGGGTTTCTTCTTTAAAATCGAAAAAAAAAATTTAAAAAAAACCCTTGCGGGGCTGCTTTTCGTGCCCTTAAACAATCTGGTTGGTATGATATGTAATCAATAAGCAATTTTTGTTGTGTAAAGTGACGAAATTACTGGAATTTCCAATACATAAATGGACATTGGAAACTAAGAAATGTAACAAATTTTTTTTGAGGAGGTGGAAGAGCAGAACAAACTAAAGAAGCAGAAGATTAAGAAGAAGAAGAGGCGGATTTGGATGATTTCTTCGGCTACTTCTTCTTCAATTTGATTTATGAAGTTTCGGGGTAGAGAGAGATAAAGAAAATTTAGAGTTTCTTTAAAATTGGAAAAAAAAATTAAAAAATTTAAATTTCCTTTTCAATACTTATTTTCAAGCAAATTTTTTGGCACAGCCCTGTCTGTTTTTGTCTTTAACAGCCCCGATCTGGGAAACATAATGATATACTTGTCGTGCAAATAATAATAATGAGGAGGTGGAAGAGCAGCGCAAGCCAAAGAAGAAGACTGAGATGAAGAAGATAGAGAAGAAGAAGAGAACTAAGAAGAAGAAGACGCAGGTTTGGAAGAAGATTTCTTCGTCTGCTTCTTCTTCGATTTTATTTATGAAAAGGTCATTGTAAAGTTCATAATTTAATGGATAACTAGGCCCTATGGGTCTGGCTTGCCCATCCGAGATCTGCGAGACTGATCTTCTATATAAGTATACGGGGTCAATACCAATAACTCATTTTAATTTTAAGAGGGGGTTTCTGTTGTTATTTATAACACAAATTACAAAAATATAAAAAAGAACGTTGAAAAACTGACCTACCCTACGTAAAATTCTACTGACCCACTTATGGGGTGAACAACATGCCTTGTATCCAAGTCACAGACTCCAAGTTCTAACGTAAAAAACGTGACAGAAAACGTCTAATAAAGTTAAGCCGCCGTTCGAGTTAAGCCGCCGTTCGACGGTCTTTCATAAATTTGCGGTTGGAGACAAGTTCATTGACAGTGACAGCAAAAACTAGTGAATTTATGATTGCAAACAACAAGGTGAATGCCAGAGGCAAAGACCTATTCTGATTTATTTTCTGTTGAGATAGGTCAGTTACGAAGTTCTGAAAATGTTGACGTATTTTAATTTATTTTCTTTCTCGAAAACTACAGGGTATATATTTTTTATATTTGGTATATGTCCTTACCATTAAGGGACCTACCATCTCTTAAAATTAAAATGAGTTATTGGTATTCACCCTGTATTTTGATGGCGCAATTGTTTTGGAATTTTTTTTCTAGATATAGGGGAAAAGTCCGACAAAATTTCGGGGTAGAGAGAGTTAAAAAAAATTTAGGGTTTCTTTAAAATGGAAAAAAAAAATTGAAAAATTTATATTTCTTCTTTCAAAACTTTTTTTTCAAGCAAATTTTTCGGCACAGCCCTTGTCTGTTTTTGTCTTTAACAGCCCCTAATCTGGGAACATAATGATGTACTCGTCGTGCAAATAATAATAATAATGAGGAGGTGGAAAAGCAGCACATGCCAAAGAAGAAGACTGAGAAGAAGAAGACAACGAAGAAGAAGAAGACGCTGATTTGGAAGAAAATTTCTTCTGCTGCTTCTTCTTCGATTTTATTTATGAAAAGATCATTGTGATGATTGTAGATTAGAGAGTATAGAGAGAGATAAAGAAAATTTAGGGTTTCTTTAAAATTGAAAAATAAATTTAAAAATATAAAATATTTTCAAAACTTTTTTTTGTCTTTTTAGTCCCTACCTGGGAAACATAATGTGCAAATATCGTCGTGCAAATACTAATAATAATGAGGATGTGGAAGAGCAGAACAAGCTAAAGAATAAGACAGAAGAAGAAGACAACTAAGAAGAAGATGCAGATTTGGAAGAAGATTTCTTCGACTGGTTCTTCTTCGATTTATTGATTTTTTTATGTGATTTGTAAATTGTTTGGTATGCTTGCATTTTTGTTTACATTAACATAATTTCCGCATATTCAAGAACTCGACATAACGTGGCAAAAGTATACGAAGAATTTTAAAAAAATTAAAAAAATTGGGCGACACACATTTGGCGAATGCCACAGTTCCAAATGGTAATAATAGTAATAATAATTCCTGTACTGGAATCATCCTTTGTTTCCACCATTATTGGGTGTCAAGAAAGACTAATCAACCAATGTTATTCAGCTTACGTCTGATTTGCGTGCTTACGACCCATTAAATTGATCTCGTAGTTGCAAAATATAATTAGGAACAGTTTCAATCACATCGCCTTTGCCCCGGGGTATTCTTTGCTTATTAAAATTAATTCGTTGTTGCTATGCCGTACACACATTCGCTCCTTCAAATTATCGTCTTGCTCCTTCAATAGTTACATTAAATAATTCAGTCAGTCGCTGTACTTTCTAAAGCCTGTACTGCTGGCCAGCAAGATGTATAATTATAAATAAATAATGCATAGGATTTGAAATAAGTAGGTAGTTCGACTAGATCCATAATAATATTTTTGATATTTTGAATTTAGGTTTAACGTATATTGGTGGATGCGCAAGTAATACTTATATTTTTTATTTTATCGTTTAAGGCTTCAGATACTCGAGGCTTATCTCGATTTGGCGATGAATTGAAAAACCGATACAAGTCTGCGGACATGACTGGGCCATTTATCTTTTTATAGATAAGCAAGCGTGCGTTATCAAGATATTTTAGAGCTACTTTAAAATGCGCTTAACTGATTAATTTTAGTCATTGACGAATTATAGGCAGTCGGTGTGTAACAGCTGCGCTATTGTCCACTTACGTATGTACTTTTCCATTTAAACCTATCCACAGTTTCGTTTAACTCGTCGCAAATTTAAGGTTATTAAAAAACAGTTCGTTTTAATTAATTGTTATTTAGTCTGCTGGGTGATTAATATTAAAAATTTTTGTTACAGATTTCCTAATCGAGCCTCACACCACGCAGTCATAGATGGTCAGTTGAGAATTCAAATCACGCCAAAATGGATCCTATAGGGTAAGATATTTTTTTTCAATTTTTTTTTTATTTGGTGCATAGCTGTAGTTTAGGTTAAGTAGTGTAATAAGTTGTTCAAGCAGTGACAGTAGAAAAGGTAGTTTATAAAAAGTTCACCACAAACGAAAGACTAGGTGGTTTCATCATGGTAGTATTATTGGAACTGGTCGATTAAAAACTGACGTCTTCTAGGAGTTGTGAAAAAGACCAAAGAGACTATTTGGCCCATTGGGAGTGCTAAGGGTTCACCTTTGGAGGCGATTATTCCTGCCACAGTGTAGGAGACCTGAACCATTTGTTAGAAAACCGTCATGAATCTGTTGGTGGTTTGGCAGATGCAAGATGCAACTCTGATACCTTATGGAGATTTTGAGGACGGATAACGTGCAATCTCCTCCAAGAGGAAAATTGTCCACTTACTCTTGAGGTCTCGTCGATCTCTCAACATATCGAATGGCCTATTGAAGCGAATACCGCAACACCAAGATTAAACTACGACCATTAGGATGGTTATAATGACTTTGATGATGACTACTCGTCGAGTTTCATTTGTAGTGCCTGGCTTCTGTTGCATTTCTTTAGCAGTGGAAGTACTGAACCTTTCAGATACATTGTTTTGGTGTCGTGGAAACAGTGTAGAAATCCACTTTAAGAAATATTTAGTCTTTCCAGCGGCCATTTCTTTTTTGACGTCTCTCTGTTGGCAATCAGATGAATATAATAGTCTTTGGTTTTTCTTGGACGACCAGTGCTAATTCTCTCAGATGTTGATCCAGTGTTTTGCTGTACTGAAATCCTGTAAGATACATTTAATTTTGCAACGACCCAATCGCATCGTTCCAACGTCCATATTTCTTTCATAACTTTCTTGGTGGCTCTATATTAGCAGTCAGACAATTGTGGTGGTCTTGAGCTGCATTGGCTTTTCTTAAACGACCAGTTCTAACTCTCTCAGGTGCTAATATGGTGTTTTGGTGTTGCAAAAGAGTCGAAAGATGGTCTGTGAGATGCATTGACAGTCATACGAATGTGGCAATCTTGAACTGAACTAGTTGCTCTTGAACGACCAGAGCTAAACCTTTCCTTTGTTGATCCAGAGTTTTGGTGGAATGAGACAGCTTAGAAATCTCCTTTAAAACACATTTAATTTTGCAACGACTCAATCGCATCGTTCCAACGTCCATATTTCTTTAATAACTTTCTTGGTGGCTCTCTATTAGCAGTCAGACGATTGTGGTGGTCTTGAGCTGCATTGGTTTTTCTTAAACGACCAGTTCTAACTCTCTCAGGTGCTAATATGGTGCTTTGGTGTTGCAAAAGAGTCGAAAGATGGTCTGTGAGATGCATTGACAGTCATACGAATGTGGCAATCTTGAACTGAACTAGTTGCTCTTGAACGACCAGTTATAAACCTTTCCTTTGTTGATCCAGTGTTTTGGTGGACTGAAACAGCTTAGAAATCTCCTTTAAGACACATTTAATTTTGCAACGACCCAATCGCATCGTTCCAACGTCCATATTTCTTTCATAACTTTCTTGATGGCTCTCTATTAGCAGTCAGACGATTGTGGCGGTCTTGAGCTGCATTGGTTTTTCTTAAACGACCAGTTCTAACTCTCTCAGGTGCTAATATGGTGCTTTGGTGTTGCAAAAGAGTCGAAAGATGGTCTGTGAGATGCATTGACAGTCATACGAATGTGGCAATCTTGAACTAAACTAGTTGCTCTTGAACGACCAGTGCTAAACCTTTCCTTTGTTGATCCAGTGTTTTGGTGGACTGAAACAACTTAGGAATCTCCTTTAAGACACATTAAATGTTGCAACGACCCAATCGCATCGTTCCAACGTCCATATTTCATTCATAACTTTCTTGGTGGCTCTCTATTAGCAGTCAGACGATTGTGGCGGTCTTGAGCTGCATTGGTTTTTCTTACACGACCAGTTCTAACTCTCTCAGGTGCTAATATGGTGTTTTGGTGTTGCAAAAGAGTCGAAAGATGGTCTGTGAGATGCATTGACAGTCATACGAATGTGGCAATCTTGAACTGAACTAGTTGCTCTTGAACCAGCAGTGCTAAACCTTTCCTTTGTTGATCCAGTGTTTTGGTGGACTGAAACAGCTTAGAAATCTCCTTTAAGACACATTTAATTTTGCAACGACTCAATCGCATCGTTCCAACGTCCATATTGCTTTCATAACTTTCTTGGTGGCTCTCTATTAGCAGTCAGACGATTGTGGCGGTCTTGAGCTGCATTGGTTTTTCTTAAACGACCAGTTCTAACTCTCTCAGGTGCTAATATGGTGTTTTGGTGTTGCAAAAGAGTCGAAAGATGGTCTGTGAGATGCATTGACAGTCATACGAATGTCGCAGTCTTGGACTGAACTAGTTGCTCTTGAACGACCAGTGCTAAACCTTTCCTTTGTTGATCCAGTGTTTTGGTGGACTGAAACAGCTTAGAAATCTCCTTTAAGACACATTTAATTTTGCAACGACCCAATCGCATCGTTCCAACGTCCATATTGCTTTCATAACTTTCTTGGTGGCTCTCTATTAGCAGTCAGACGATTGTGGCGGTCTTGAGCTGCATTGGTTTTTCTTAAACGACCAGTTCTAACTCTCTCAGGTGCTAATATGGTGTTTTGGTGTTGCAAAAGAGTCGAAAGATGGTCTGTGAGATGCATTGACAGTCATACGAATGTGGCAATCTTGAACTGAACTAGTTGGTCTTGAACGACCAGTGCTAAACCTTTCCTTTGTTGATCCAGTGTTTTGGTGGACTGAAACAGCTTAGAAATCTCCTTTAAGACACGTTTAATTTTGCAACGACCCAATCGCATCGTTCCAACGTCCATATTTCTTTCATAACTTTCTTGGTGGCTCTCTATTAGCAGTCAGACGATTGTGGTGGTCTTGAGCTGCATTGGTTTTTCTTAAACGACCAGTTCTAACTCTCTCAGGTGCTAATATGGTGCTTTGGTGTTGCAAAAGAGTCGAAAGATGGTCTGTGAGATGCATTGACAGTCATACGAATGTGGCAATCTTGAACTGAACTAGTTGCTCTTGAACGACCAGCGCTAAACCTTTCCTTTGTTGATCCAGTGTTTTGGTGGACTGAAACAGCTTAGAAATCTCCTTTAAGACACGTTTAATTTTGCAACGACCCAATCGCATCGTTCCAACGTCCATATTTCTTTCATAACTTTCTTGGTAGCTATCTATTAGCAGTCAGACGATTGTGGTGGTCTTGAGCTGCATTGGTTTTTCTTAAACGACCAGTTCTAACTCTCTCAGGTGCTAATATGGTGCTTTGGTGTTGCAAAAGAGTCGAAAGATGGTCTGTGAGATGCATTGACAGTCATACGAATGTGGCAATCTTGAACTGAACTAGTTGCTCTTGAACGACCAGAGCTAAACCTTTCCTTTGTTGATCCAGTGTTTTGGTGGACTGAAACAGCTTAGAAATCTCCTTTAAGACACATTTAATTTTGCAACGACCCAATCGCATCGTTCCAACGTCCATATTGCTTTCATAACTTTCTTGGTGGCTCTCTATTAGCAGTCAGACGATTGTGGCGGTCTTGAGCTGCATTGGTTTTTCTTAAACGACCAGTTCTAACTCTCTCAGGTGCTAATATGGTGTTTTGGTGTTGCAAAAGAGTGAAAGATGGTCTGTGAGATGCATTGACAGTCATACGAATGTCGCAGTCTTGGACTGAACTAGTTGCTCTTGAACGACCAGTGCTAAACCTTTCCTTTGTTGATCCAGTGTTTTGGTGGACTGAAACAGCTTAGAAATCTCCTTTAAGACACATTTAATTTTGCAACGACCCAATCGCATCGTTCCAACGTCCATATTTCTTTCATAACTTTCTTGGTGGCTCTTCTATTAGTCAGACGATTGTGGTGGTCTTGAGCTGCATTGGTTTTTCTTAAACGACCAGTTCTAACTCTCTCAGGTGCTAATATGGTGCTTTGGTGTTGCAAAAGAGTCGAAAGATGGTCTGTGAGATGCATTGACAGTCATACGAATGTGGCAATCTTGAACTGAACTAGTTGCTCTTGAACGACCAGTGCTAAACCTTTCCTTTGTTGATCCAGTGTTTTGGTGGACTGAAACAGCTTAGGAATATCCTTTAAGACACATTTAATTTTGCAACGACCCAATCGCATCGTTCCAACGTCCATATTTCTGTCATAACTTTCTTGGTGGCTCTCTATTAGCAGTCAGACGATTGTGGCGGTCTTGAGCTGCATTGGTTTTTCTTACACGACCAGTTCTAACTCTCTTAGGTGCTAATATGGTGTTTTGGTGTTGCAAAAGAGTCGAAAGATGGTCTGTGAGATGCATTGACAGTCATACGAATGTGGCAATCTTGAACTGAACTAGTTGCTCTTGAACCAGCAGTGCTAAACCTTTCCTTTGTTGATCCAGTGTTTTGGTGGACTGAAACAGCTTAGAAATCTCCTTTAAGACACGTTTAATTTTGCAACGACCCAATCGCATCGTTCCAACGTCCATATTTCTTTCATAACTTTCTTGGTGGCTCTCTATTAGCAGTCAGACGATTGTGGTGGTCTTGAGCTGCATTGGTTTTTCTTAAACGACCAGTTCTAACTCTCTCAGGTGCTAATATGGTGCTTTGGTGTTGCAAAAGAGTCGAAAGATGGTCTGTGAGATGCATTGACAGTCATACGAATGTGGCAATCTTGAACTGAACTAGTTGCTCTTGAACGACCAGTGCTAAACCTTTCCTTTGTTGATCCAGTGTTTTGGTGGACTGAAACAGCTTAGAAATCTCCTTTAAAACATATTTAATTTTGCAACGACCCAATCGCATCGTTCCAACGTCCATATTTCTGTCATAACTTTCTTGGTGGCTCTCTATTAGCAGTCAGATGATTGTGGTGGTCTTGAGCTGCATTGGTTTTTCTTAAACGACCAGTTCTAACTCTCTCAGGTGCTAATATGGTGTTTTGGTGTTGCAAAAGAGTCGAAAGATGGTCTGTGAGATGCATTGACAGTCATACGAATGTGGCAATCTTGAACTGAACTAGTTGCTCTTGAACCAGCAGTGCTAAACCTTTCCTTTGTTGATCCAGTCTTTTGATGTGCTGAAACAGCCTAGAAATCCTCTTTAGGACGCATTTAATTTTGCAACGACCTGGTCGTATCATTCCAACGCCCATATGACTCTCTTAACTTTCATGCCATGTCTTTACAAACAGCCAGACGAATGTAGTGGACTTGAGCTCTATATTTTTCTTGAGCAACCAGTTGTAACTCTCTCAGTGCTGAATATAGTGTTTTGGTGCCATTAGAGAGTCGATGGAAGACCTTTGAGACAGATTGGCAGTCATACAACTGCACTAGTTGTTCTGAACGATCAGTGCTAACCTTCTTAGATGTTGATCCAGTATTTTGGTGTACTGAAACAGCCTATAAATCCCCTTCTTGACACACTTAATTTTTCAACGACCTGATCGAATCATTCCAACGTCCATATGCCTCTCTTGACTTTCTTGACATCTCTCTCGTCAGACGAACGTAGTGATTTTGGCGCTCTATATTTTTCTTGAACAACCAGTTATAACTCTCTCAGTGCTTAATATAGTATATTAGTGTTATTAGAGAATCGAAGGAAGACTTTTGAGACACATTGGTAGTCATACAACTGCATTAGTTGTTCTTGAGCGACCAGTAACCCTCTTAGATGTTGATCCAGTGTTTTGGTGCATTGAAAAGCCTAGAAATAAGACACATTCAACATTGCAACGACCTGGACGTATCTGTCCAAACACTAAAGTCTCTTAACTTTCTTGGCATCTCTCTATTAACAGTCAAACGAAAGTAATGGTCTTGGGCTGCGTTGATCCTACTTGAACGACCATTTCTAACTCTTTCAAGTGCTGATATAGTGTTTTGGTGTTATCAATGAATCAAGAGCTGGCCTTTGGACACACGTTGGCTTTCGTAAAGACCTCGACTTAGACCAGTACGAGTCAACCAACGTCCACACGTTTCTCATCTCTCTATTGGCACTCAGACGAATGTGGCAAAACATTATTGGATTTGCCTGAGCAACCAGTACTCAGTGTTTTGGTGCATTGGATCAGCCTACAAATCCTCTTCATTCCAACGCCCATAAGTCTCTCTGGACTTTTTTGGCATCTCTCTTTTTGCAGTAAGACGAAAATGGTGATCTTGAACTGCATTGGATAGTCTTGAACAACCAGTTTTGGTGAGAGATCTGCTTTCCACTTGTTTAGACCGGCACTAACCAGAGTCCAATATTATTAATTGCTGATTTGATTTTAAATATCTAGTTATGTCTGAGATTATATTAATAATTTATAAGTGTGATGACAAAATATAATGTTATCATCAATCTATTGTCAGCTTAAGCACCTGCTCTTGATATTGTTCGAGTCTAGTGGTTGTAGCAAACGACGCAAATTTCGTCGAAAAATACTTGAAGGAAATTGAAGAATGTCCACAGCAGATGCGTCAAAGTCATTCATTTTCGGTCACATATTGGCAATATATTCCTTCCGAAACGTTGATAGCTATTCAATTTGTTGCTTGCTCACGATCTGTTTGGTGATTGTACTAATTGTTTTTTTCTTTTTGTTACAGTGCCAGTTGCTTCAGTTTGCAGTAAGTAAATTTTTAAATATATTATGCAAAAAGATTAGTTATTTAGATATAAATGCAAAAACGTACGAAGGAAAACTTAAGGTTTGAAAAATTTTGGGCCACGTTTGTACAAGTCAGTTTTATCTGTAGTCGTGAGGTGTCACTGTTTCTGGCATTGGGATGCCAGAGGGTGTTTATCCAAAAAAGTCCAAAAAAAAATTTTTTGTAAAGCTGTTTCTACGCCAAATAAATATTATTATTATTATTATTATTATATAAATGTTTGCAGAAGACAAACAATGTACCTATTATGATCAAATATGTATATATGGGCAATAAAACTTGGAACCTAAAATTATCGTATACCTAACGAGTAATTTAAATATTTATAGCCTTCCTTTATTTATTATTACATGCACTTGTACCGGTTAAATCCGGTTATTAATTTCTGAATATTAAGCAGAGATGAGATACAGTATTTCGTTTCTGACCTTCATCAAAGTGTGGCGATTAGCATCTCCAATTAGACGAATTAAAAACGTGCATCTGTGGTGGTGGATTTTTTTATTTTGCTGTGCCAGCCACTTGTACGATAACGATAGGGAAAATTCCGGTGCAAATCTATTGAATCATGCCGATTTCATCAACAGACACGAAATAATTTAAACAAACTTAATTTATCTCGCCAAGTCCTCGGAATATTTACTGGGTTTATTAATTATTATTAATACGACCTAGTGCTGTTTTAATTAGCGATTTACAATACGCCTTAATCGGTCACGTGATGCACGATATAGGAAACGCGACGATAAAAAATCACCATGTCATCTTCCATGTAGCTGTGACGTAATTCTGTGATAATCTTGACGTCATTGGAAGCTCATTCGATGATGATAATGAATAAGTGGTGATTATGTGGAGGATTTTCTAAGTAGCTTTTAAGCATTTTCCGAATTGCACTGTCGCAAGACTCGAAGGGCGAGTGGTTTTTTAAACTACTTGATTTTGTGTGCTAAGAGGCGGCAGAGGTGTGAAAAAATTCGATTTTTTCAATTATGTTTTTATATTGAAAACACCGACTACACATTGTTGCTAAACGCTGGAAAAACTCATACATATTTAATTGTTAATTTCCAAACCGCAGCTGATTGAGAGAATCTTTATTACTTCTCCTATCAGTCAAATTGCAGTTGTTATGATCCATAAACCCACGTGCGTTGCATAAATTAATTCATTTAGTATGGAAATCGGCAAAATTCCGAATGTGAATTCAATATCGAATTTAATATGGAAGGTTAATTGATTTATTCACTTAAATACTCTGGGCAGGTGTGCAAATGGCAAAACTTTGCCATACGCGAAGAGAAACCTCTCTTGTAATGTTTCGTGGCAGGCGCGCAGACACATCCACTACTGTATTTCGACAACATACGAAATTATTGCCATTCAAAAAGAGCCTAACAATATTGTGGAAAGAAAAATGTAATTCTTGTTCGTCTAGTCTAAACAAACCCGACTCAGTAGTTATCGCTTACATAACCTAGCATGTTAATAAGTCCACTCATTTATTAGTATTTGACATTGCTGGCAAATTGCTATCAATTGTTCGTTTATTTCCTCATCACAGTCGCGTCTTATTATACATACACGGGCGGTTTTCTATTATTCTGTCCTTGCCACGTGAAGCCAATATTTTCTTATATTGCTTTTTTATTTGCGAAAAACTGCCGCTTTTGCGTAATAAAAGATTCATGAGGGAATTATAATAAACTGATTAAATAAGTGTGAGAAGTTGGCAGGGCGTAAAAGGGGATTTCTAGAACACGCCCCCGCATCACCCAATCCAAATATTATCCTTGTAACTTTTGTAATTTTGGAGCTATAAATAGGGAAGACATAACGAAGTTTGAATTTGAACCACCGATTAATTTTTTTTTATAGATAAAAAATAATTAGGTGAGTTGCTTATCGCTGTAATCAATCGAGTTATTGGTAAATGTGCTCTGAACGTAAGCCTTTTTATTAAAATCAGTTGTGATAGAATCCAATTAGATTAGGCGATAAAGTTGTACACACTGTCTACGATTTCGCTCTGGATAATCTCAGTTAATCTGACATATTGCTTATCTGGAATTTTGTAACTCGATTAACAATTAAATTGATCTGTAATCGGTAGATGAATGTATTATGCCCGCACTAAGGAATTAAACGTTTCAAAACGTAATTAAACACTTTGTCCATTTTGGGTCATTTTTAGGTTAATTTACGACGTCCTAGTGACGTTATCGGTCGACGTCCTAATAACGCCGTGGGAACCTCGAAAAATTACAAGTTTGTGACATTGTCCAAAAAGTGATCATTTTAGATGTTATCAACTTTCACAAAGCTTAGAGAAAATAATAACTGTGAGAGATAAGTACATCCCTCTGGTGGTCAGTTGCTACTACCAGTCAAGACATCGAAGATGTCTCGTGACCGATAGCGGCTTGCCAAGCAAGCACCAAGAGCGGCGACCTCTAGCCCTGATGGACTAAAACATGCTTAATAAATAGGATTATAGGAAACAACTACTGGACGGGCCAAGGCCCCGACTCCCATTGAATTATACCTATAAATCCAAAATTGGTAGCCAAATTTGTTATTTGTCTTTTCTCCACCAGACACAGACCGGTTTCGAACTCTTTATGTTCTCATCAGTGTGCCACAGGTAGCTGAAAAGACAAATAACAAAGGCAAACCAAACTGGTCTATGGCAGACCCAGCACATAGTAACTGTGAGAGATAAGTACATCCCTCTGGTGGTCAGTTGCTACTACCAGTCAAGACATCGAAGATGTCTCGTGACCGATAGCGGCTTGCCAAGCAAGCACCAAGAGCGGCGACCTCTAGCCCTGATGGACTAAAACATGCTTAATAAATAGGATTATAGGAAACAACTACTGGACGGGCAAAGGCCCCTTTTATTAGAGAAAATAAGGTTATATGACAATAATAATCACTAATTTGTGGTCAGTAGATGAAATATTATGCTCGCACTAATAAATTATGCGCTCCAAAGGACAAATAACACATTGTCCATTTTAAGTAATTTTTAGATAAATTTACGACGTCCCAGTGACGTTATCGGTCGACGTGTAAATAACGTCCTAAGAATCGTAAAAAATTACAAGATTTTGACAATATCCAAATAAAGCATATTAGATAATTTATGTTCTACAACTATTGCGCGTGCATGTGGTATTTGGAAGAAATACTCAGGACGAAATTAATGTCACCGTTCCAAGGATATTAATGACAAATCAGCTGCCAAACTTTAATTTGCTGGCGGTCGCTTTAAACAGATAAACCACGTGACTAGTTTTTGACATTTCCAATATCTCCCCGTTATAAATCATTCTCATTTAATTAACGTGGTTTAGAAGGGAAATTAATTTATTATTATGGTACTTAAATACTTCCGTTGCAAGCATAATATACTTGCGAACAATAACATAATCAGCTTTACTAACTGTTAAAAAAATACGATAATGGCTTCCGATATATTAATCGTGCGTTTTAAATCGTCGATTAAAGCCAATGATGTACAATTTCCGGTTTATTTCTATGTTTTTAATGGAATTTTTTTTATAACAAGTGCTAAAGAGAACCAGGATTCATCATGGAATGATCCTTATCTGACTAATCGCTCTGCTGTTTGGTGTGCAGTTTCAAGAAGGCGAGTATCCAACTGCCAAATCTCTAGCATCCAGCAAACGGGGGCTTCGACAAATTTAATCGAGCTAGCAGTTGACGCCAATCGCATTGAAATTAAAAAGCCACGGAGCGTACTAGCGGATAAATATGCGTAGGTTACGCCTAGTTTATAATAAAATGGAGTATCTAATCAAAAACCGATTGACCGTGACCCGTTTGGGGAACATCGATTTTAAATGGCTGATGGTATTGGGTTTCACGGTCGCGAGGAAAGAAGTCGCAGCTCCATCGGTAACAGCAATAAAAGGCGTCGAGATCACTTCGCGATTTGCATCATAAAATTGTCGCAGGGGTGTATTTGCAAACGGAAAAATTGTGTCCGTCACTATCTCCTTTAAAGTTTCATCAAAACGGCTTAAAGACATTTCTACAAGTTCCTGTCTTATATACGGTTGAATCATTGATTTTTAGTCCATTCTGTCAACGACAACGATAATCCAATATTGCGTACAAACATGCCTCATGCGTTATTTAAGGGTAGTTAACGAATCGTTATTACTGTTGACTTGTTGAATGAATACCTATTACACGGGCTGTTAACCCCAGTTCATTGCGCTAGCATTTTCAGCTAGGTACCTACAACTTAAAAACAATTAATAATAATAATAATTAGATAGATATTACCTTTTGAAAAAAGTCCCGTTAAAATCAGATAATAGACACATTCTTTACAGGGGTGTTTCCACTCAAAATGACTCACACTGTATATAATTTTTTTGTATTGTCAACAATAAAGTGTTCGATCCTTCTTTTTGTCCACCTTTTTTATCCTCTTTTTTGTAATAAACGCTATAAATATCGGCTATACAGAATTTGTGGGTATGTTTACCTTCAAAACATTATCACCACTTAGACTGTGATGCACCTCTGGCAGCAATATGTAATAATTAAACATCGGTTTCTAATAAACTCTATCGGTAACATCTTCAATCATCTATAATGAATATTTATATCTAGAGCATATTGATAGCTGGTTCTATGCTATACCTACAAATTACCATTAGATACATCACGCTTTGGTCAACAATAACGACAGTTTAAGACCAAGGAAGAAGGAAGTCAATTAAAATAATTGTCGGCTGTAGAGTAGTGCGAATCAATCTCGTTAGGATAGTCGAGTGAAACTCCGAAACTGTTGCCGATGAAACTTCCACAGTAAGTGAATGAATTGAACATAAAGTATAAGTATAACCGCTTGTCTTTGTTTTTTGTCCCACCAGTCATATACGTTCCTTGACTTTTTCTGGGTCTGCCTCTAGTGCCTCTTCTTCCTCAGGAGTGCTCCAACTTAAAACCTTCTTTCACGATATTGCCTCCCCTTTCAATCCAGTGGCGTAGCCAGGGGGGGCGTTCTCCAACTCTTTTGGGCGAAATTCTGACTACACCACTGTTCCAATCCTTATTTCACCGGCAAACCCCCCCCCCCTTCTGTTTCTAGAAAAGGAAACTGTCGAACATTTTCTACTTTCAAAGAAATCAGGATTCACACTGAGTAACTTGGCGCAGTAGGTCGGTTCTATGTTGAGTCTTAACCCCAAATTCATAAAGTAATGATTTCCTTGGAGAAAAAAAGTCTACCCCCTTTTTTAGGGTTTTCTCCTTATTTTTTACTTCATTTTTAATTTCAAATTGCTTTATTAAATTTATTTACGAATAATTTTTTCGACATTTTTAAATTAAAATGAAAATTTAATATTTATAAGAAAAGAAATAATAATTTTCTAATTTTCTGAATTATGCAATTTACTTTCTTTAAAAGGATTACTAATTTATACCTTAATTTTCAAAATTATTTTTGCTTGTTTCCACATATAGGCAACACAAAATACACATGTAAGTATTTAATGTTGCATATACGACAAATAAAACAATTTCTAATGAGTCCCAAAGGGGGCGTTGAGTAAAAGAATCATACTTCCACCCAACGGTGGGGTAAAGGGTAAAAAACGTGCTCATACCGCAAACGCACTACATCCTATAAAAAAGGATGACGCGAAGTGGTCCGCAATATCTCACCGATTTATTTAAAAGTAATTTCCAAACTTTTTAGTTTCACTGATTGTTAGTTTAGATTTTTCCGAGGCTAAAAGTTATTAACCCATTTTTGATGTTTTTAGCGTTGAAGAGAATGCACGAGCGATATTGGAAGAGCAGAGACAAGATGAGAAGTTCAACGAGATCATCGCCAGCTGTAAATCCCTGAGCCACTATGAAGGAAGAACCTTCAAGACTCTTCTACCGCAAGTGAGTAAAATAAATATAATACATTTGTGTGTGTCGACAAGATTTAAATAGGGCCAGAATATTGAAATTATGCTGTTTATTTTCCTCATATCTCGTATTTTTTCAGATATTAGCAGCAATAATAGTAGCGGGTTATCACATAGCAGTAGGTATATCTCTAGCGTATTCCGCCATATTAGTTCCGAGCCTGGACCCCAACATTAGGAATGGTACAAATGACACCGGCGAAATAACGGCGACGAAGAGTGAATGTTCTTGGATCGGTAAGATTCCTCGATTTGTTCAAACTATAAATGATTGGCATAAAAATACTAATAATATACCTGCTTATTTTTTATTTCATTTATTTACCTCTTCTAACTTTTTAGCTAGCGTGATAGTCATCGTAGTACCCCTCGGAGCTATAAGTGGAGGCTTCATTATGGACAGCATAGGAAGGCTCAATACAATAAAATTAGCTGTCATTCCCACCGTCTTGGGTTGGTCGTTAATAGCCCTGGCTCAAAACGTTCCCATGATCATAGCTGGAAGACTTCTCACAGGTTTTGCCTCAGGTAAAAATTAAAACTCTCGCTCCTCTTTGTTACCCCCATTCTACGACTTACTTTATATTTCAGCATGGGGCTCAAGTCCTGCGATTGTGTACATAACTGAGATAGGAAGAGCAGACATGAGGGGGTCCTTGATCTCCAGCGCCCCAACCTTTGCCTCACTAGGTAAGTAAAATCCTTTAACGTATGTGACCCACAATTTACAAAGTTCTTGTTCCGGCTCTAACTGGCTTTTCGTTTCCTAGGCATGGTCATCTGCTTTCTAAAAGGGTGGTTCTTACACTGGAGGACTGTAGCGTGGTTAAGCAATATATACGCCATTGTACCTTGCATTTTGATATGTTTCATCCCGGAGAGTCCACCTTGGTTGGTCTCCAAAGGCAGAATAGAAGAGGCAGCTAGATCCTTGAGGTGGATCAACAAGTATCAACCACAACCGGAAAATAGGGTCAGTAAAAAATGTTAAAAACACGATACGGGGTCTTTGTAAAGATTGGAACTACGTGACCAAAATAGGCAACCAAGTATACACTTTATTGTATGTAATACCACTGGGTGTATATAAGGTTGTCTAAATTTGTAGCCACTTGGTTTACACTCATTTATGAAGTTATTTGAGAAATTTGCACAAGGCTATTACTTCTGATTTCAATTTCTTTAGATTTTAGTTTTCAATAACAATGTTTCTTACGTTTTCAGAATGAATCTCTAGCAGAGCTGTTGTTGCACGGTCTACAAAAGGAACATGAACAAAAGTTAGAAGCACAAAGCAGAAGAGGATCCGGCAGTATGGCTAAAGTCAAGGAATTTTTCAAACCCACCGGTTACAAACCGATCCTAATTCTATTTGGGTTGTTTTTCTTCCAGCAGTTCTCCGGGATATACATCACCCTCTTCTATTCCGTCACTTTCTTTAAGGTAGATTAATAATAGTTGAGATAATACATAACTGTTTATTATCCTTTTTTCTTTAAGAGTGAACGTTACCAAACTTAACGTGAATGTTTGTATTTTTAGGAAGTGGGTAGCAAAATCAACCCATACTTGGCATCGGTACTCATCGGTACCGTCAGGATGTTTATGTCATGCCTCAACACTTACATGCTGAGAACGTTCCATAGACGACCCTTGATAATGACAAGTGGAGTTGGTATGGCCATCTGCATGGGCTTCTCCGGACTTTTTACGTACTGGATAAAAGAAGGTAAGACTTGTTTTGACCAACTAACTGGTTCAAATTCTGTACTGTGCTATTTTCCAGGTACTTCAACGCAAAACTGGGTGCCGGTGCTGCTACTCTTACTGTACGTGATCACTTCCATGATCGGGCTCTTGCCCATCCCCTGGACTATGACCGCCGAGCTGTTCCCCATCGAAATCCGTGGCGTCGCTCACAGCATAGCGTACAGCATAGCCAACATACTTATGTTCGCAGCAGTCCAAAGCTATTGGACTTTGGACGACATATTCGGCGGAGCAGCGGGTGTCCAGTGGTTCTTCGCCGTCGTTTCTGTGATGGCTTCCATCTACGTCTTTATATTCCTGCCGGAAACTCACGGGAAGAAATTGTCGGATATCACGGGGTACTTTGTGGACAACACCATCTTCCTCGGGTCTGGCAAGAAGAAGGCGAAGCTGCCACAGAAGGCGCCAATCAGCAGGGCGGCTAAGAAGGACATCGTCAAGTCAAATGGGCAAAGCGAAAAGTTGATGAACAATGTTTAGTGCCAGGATGTTGCTTGCGGATGAGAGATCGGTTGAAATGTGTAGTCTGTGTCATCGTGGTGGATCTGAAGCTAAATCCGTGGTATATATTTTTAGTATTCTGATTCAACCTCTCGGAAGAAGTTTTAGATTGATAGTATAATTGTTATTGTTTGGATATTTTCTCACGATGGCTGCCAAATGTCAAAAGTTCTGCGGTCCTCAAGCTGAATTTGAATAATTGTCTCTGCAATAAAGAGTCCACCTTAAAAAATGGCATTGGACTAAATATTGGGCCGACGATCAAGTTGTAAAGGCATCTAGATATATTATAAAAATATAATATGAAACATGGCAATTATTTACAAGACAGTGCGCCTAAAATTAGCTGGAAAACAAAAGAAAAATGCGAGAAGATAAATAGAATAATTTTTTTCTCTTCAGCAATTAAAACAAAATGTATTGTCAAAAATGTATAAAATGAAAACAACAAAAAATTCCTTTTTAGAAAATAACTCGCCAGGTCAAAATTTTAAGTATATTAAGTCTTGTAAATAATTCCCCAAAGTATTTACAAGATAGTTAAGAATCAGTATTTTTGTATACTTAAAAACTGTTGTGGATGTATTAAAAGCGACTGTGATGTTTCTGTTGATTGGACGGTTAAAAGTTAGAAGAAGTGACAAGTAATAAGTGCTACCACAACGGCATAGTCATCGGGATGTTAGAAGTTGTCCATGTTCAACACTTAATTAATGCCTGTGACAAATATACTCTTTTTGTATACCTTATAATATCTTTTTAAGTAAAACCACTTCCTCTGGTGCTAATTGAGACCAAACCCGGTACGAGACAGCTAGACCGGTTCTGCTGTCCTCGCCATGAGGTAACTGAATAGTTAAAAATATACTCAGGTTCTTTATTGCGAATAATGTACAATGAGTACAAAATCGCATAATTTTAAAATCGACAAGGGCGAAGATTGATTAATCCCGCTCTGCTGACTATGCCCGTGTGTACGTACATACTTTTTTTAATTAGGTTCTTACACTTTTAGCAGAATAACAAAAAGACATTATTATAAGTTAAAGTGTCAGTTTCGTTTTTTATACAACAAATGTGATCAATTTATTTACCTAAATGTACTTTTAATTTATTATTTTTTTAGTCCTATTATTTTCTGCTTTAATTCTTCACTTTTATATAAAATAGTAGGTACTACTTATAATGTTTTTTAAAACTGTAATTGTATTTTTAGTTTACCAGTGTTTAGGAATTTATAATAAATGATTAAGTATTTTTGTGATCTATCTTGGCGTTTGTTTTTTTATTTTAGTTTAGTAAGATTTTTATTACATTTTGTGATAATGTACCCACAAGAGACAAACTTCGTACTATAAACAAGAAGTTCCTGTAATGTACCGTACAAAATAAATTTTTTTGATAATACTTGCTTTTTGACTAGCGACATCTTGTGAAGAAATCTGTAACTTAAAAGCGACATGCACAAAGGGAGAGATTTCTCTCAGTTACAATGCAGGTTTCTGTCTTGCTAGTTCTGTGCTCTGAGAACTTTCAACTATTCCTCCAAAGATGTCGCTGTGATACAATTTTCAGTTGATTGATAATAAAATTAAGTCTTTATAAGCCACGTGATCACAGAATTAGGCAACCATATATACACTCAACTGTATTAAATATGCAAAGACAACAAAATGTGTGCCTGGTTGCCTATTTTTGGCCACGAGGCGTTCGGTACATTACAAAATTTATTGCTACTATCTGAAGCTTCAGCAGTGAAGCGTTTTCCTCAAAATTAAAAAACTCCGTACTGCACGCATTCAAAAACCAAGTTGTGTAAAGAAAGAAGTCGTAACTATAATACAAAATACCAGATCGTGCCGCTAAAATTTTAGGGTCAATAAATTAAGACGAGTGTGCTGGTAATTCCCGATTTCTTTTTTGTTTAAGTTCATCAATCGAGATAATTGGTACCATTAAGAAATGGTATGTCAGTGGGAATAAATTGATATTGCATACGCGGAGAAAAAATAAATCAAAAAACGTCGGACGGTATGACGTAATGAAAGTTGATGGAAGAGTGAAAAGTGAGCAAGGGCGAACTCGGAATAAATTGTAAGGGGGTTTGGGGCGCCATATTTCGTATTTGAACAGTGCACATTTTTCAAAAGCAAACTACCTGAAACAAAAAACATCTCTAAATCAAGTCGGGCGTCAAGATCTCAAAACATTTCCAAACCAACACTCCATATCACCTCGATAGATTCTTCAGAGTTAAACAGGATAAAGAATACGTTAAGCAAATGAGTACCGCAGGGCAGCGTACTTGGCCCTATATTGTAACTCTTCTACACTAGTGACATGCTTCAGTTAAACAATCACCGGAAAAGAGACTGATATTGGTTGAGTACACGATCAGGTTCAAACAAAAAAAATATGTCATATTTCTTATGACTTTTTATTTATTATTTTATTTATCAGGCGCTTACTCCAAATTGTTAGTTTGTTACAAAATATCTCCACCACTGCAGACAAGCGCTTGTCACTTTTTTCATTATACTAAATATAAACAATTTAGGCTACTTAATGAATTTCTGCGAACCAGTGTTAATAGCTCTTATGTAATGTAATGAGCCAGCTGATAATCCCCAATTACCAATTCCCAAATAATTATACCGACATGACATTGTCTGAAAGGATCCGGGGATAATAAAAAAAAACAGTCGAGTCATATATCAATCCGTGGTGGTGTCACACACGACGTCATAGGTTCCGCGAAGCTAATGTTGAAATTTTTTTTTGTCACTTTTTTTTCGTCTACAATTTCACAGTGCAAACAACAGGTACTTAAAAAACTGCACGATATAGTGATATGTCTGTTAATTATTTAAAGTACACGTGAAGAGGGTGGAAAAACCAATACTCCACGGACTGATATGATCGAAACGCAATTAACGTTGTTGCGATATAATGATGCATGTCTGAGGCAATATACGAAAAAAAATCGAGAATCCGACGTTTATTTGTTTAATTGTGATACAAAGTTCAACAAGTTTCTGTATACGTATTTGAGGTTGATGAAATAATACATTAACAAAAAAGAGTGAGTAATAATCGTAAGTAATAATACACGTACATGTTTGATAACAGCAGTTAAACGAATTAATAGCAATAGATACAATATTTATTAGTAAGAACTAATGTTTCTACTTGCCGCGAGTGATTAAGTTGATTGAGGCAAGCGACGTATTTACCTCCAATCTTCTAGTTAAAGAACTTGGACAGTCGCAAGCTGCTCGGCTCATTTGTCCCTACACTGATCTCTTAATGAATAGTTTCAGCCAAAACTGACCCTCTAAACAATTTTTAGTTCCAGATACGTCTCAGAAACATAACTTTTTACCTTGAAACGCACTGCGTATGTGTACATGTACGTTTATGAAACATTTATGTAACCCAAGATGTCCTACCTTAGAAAGGTTTCATGCAATGTTCCAAATGAAACATTTGGAAATATTAATACGTAATGTTACGAAACGTATCACCAGAAATGTTCTTTAATCTTTCAGAGAAGCGGTCATGCAATATTCCAAATGAAACATTAACAACTTTGTTACGAAACGTTTCAACAGGAATATTTTGGAACGTTTCAGAGATACAGTTGCATTATGTAACCATTTCTAGGAACGTTGCATAATTTAAATGTTTCTGCACGAATGAAACATTTTGTATGCGTTTTAAAACAATCTCCAGGAAATGTAATATTTTCGCTGTATTTCCGCATCAATGAAACATTTCATGGGAATATTTATAAAAACATTTCATAAAAAACATTTGTGCAACTTTACATAACCATTTCTAGGAAACGTTAAATTTTTTATATATATTTTTGCATTAATGAAACATTTCATAAATGTTTCAGAACCATCTCCAGAAAATGTTACATTTTTGGTTTATTTACGCATAAATGAAACATTTCATGGAAACGTTTAGAAAAACATTCCATTAAAAACATTTGTGCAACTTTACATAACCATTTCTAGGAAACGTTACATTTTTATATATTTTAGCATTAATGAAACATTTCGTATATGTTTCATAACCATTTCCAGAAAACGTTACATTTTTGCTTTATTTACGCATGAATGAAACATTTCATGTATGTTTCATGTTTAGCGGGGAAAAGTTTAATGTTTAATAGCGACTGATGTTTAGAGACACTGGTTAATAACCTTCACTTACCTCTAGTGAAATATATCCAATTAAAACTGTTGAACTGCAACAAGTGATTACTATCAGAAATATTTTTTTACTATTAGGGTATTTTCACATTTTTTAAAATGTCGAAATATAGAAAGTAGTTATGGTATACAGGGTGAGCTACGGTGGGTGGAGTATTAGAAGTATATGGAGAACGGATCAACCGATTGCTTTGAAATTTTGGTTACCAAGATAATCGAGTATGATCTCTCCAACTAAAATATTTTCGAAAGTGCAGTGTTGCCACTTATGCGTAAAACTGGCAACAACTTCGTTATTTTAAATGGAATGCCCTATATATTTTTGCATTTTTTGGATCGTCGTCTCTTTCTGAGTAACTGTTGTTAATATTTCCCTATTATCTCAAGCGGTTTTCGAGATAATAATTTTTTTCTGAATTTATTGTCAAAAATTTGACTTTTAGTAAATCGTGTTTTCTCCTACCTACGCAGCAATTAAAAGATAATTTTATAGTTGCAGCTAGGCAAGGCCTGGAGGCATCACCTCCATTAATCAAATGTTTTAAATTTTATACAGGGTGAGTTAGAGAACGCTTTCTATAAGTGACTTAGAAAAATGCACGAAACTCAATTTTTTTAAATGAAACGCCCTGTATATTATTACTGATTCGGAAAGGTGATACATTTACCTATTTAAAAAGGTAATACACTCTATACCTAGTGCTCACCGTTTTCGATTTATGGGCACTTTTCTGTAACCTTACTAAGAATATTAGTCTTTTGGTAGGTATCATGACGGGTGGGCCATGAAATTTTTATTTTGTCATTTTGTAATGCCAACAGACATGCTACTTTTCTAAATAAATTTGACGTTAGTGATATTTGCAGTTAATTTGAATAGCTGTAGCACAAATATGGCAGAAAATAATTATACAAACACAGTTTTAATGGATTTGTTTATTATCCACGGACAGTGCAAAGGGTTACCAGATGAATACTTGTCATCCCAGGACAAGCCTTTAAAAAAATCCGGACAAAATCCGGCAGTCATATTTTTTTTTTAGAAAAAGTAACAATTTTCACATTATCTACTGATTGATGATGGTTACCATTATACCATTTTCATTTTACTAATAAAACAAGAGCAAAACTTTTTTTTTTATTCAACCTTGCTTACAAAACTTAAAACTTACAAAGCAAAACAAGCGATTGGCACACTGACACTGACGTGACGCCGCGCCGCTTTATTTCGCTAAAGATGAATTTACACTGCTGAATTTTTCGACGATTTTTAAATAACTACATTTTTTAAACTAGTTTATTTTTTTGTATTTTGCATTATTTGATGTTTATAAAGGCAACTACCAAAATCCGGACGTTTATGAAAAATCCGCCCGGACCCACCCGGACGTAGTAAAAACCCGAACATGTCCGGATTAATCCGGCCGTCTGGTAACCCTAAATTAGATTATCAGCAGAACTTGTAGAAAATTTAATGAGAAATATCCCAAAATTTATAAAATTCCTCTGAATTCGTAGAACTTTTCTATTGTTCATCTGCGGCAAATTGGGATATTTCTCATTAAATTTTCTACAAGTTCTGCTGATAATCTTATTGCACTGTCCGTGGATAATAAACAAATCCATTAAAACTGTGTTTATATAATTATTTTCTGCCATATTTGTGCTACAGTTATTCAAATTAACTGCAAATATCACTAACGTCAAATTTATTTAGAAAAGTAGCATGTCTGATGTCATTACAAAATGACAAAATAAAAATTTCATGACCCACCCGTCATGATAGCTACCAAAAGACTAATATTCTTAGTAAGGTTACAGAAAAGTGCCCATAAATCGAAAACGGTGAGCACTAGGTATAGAGTGTATTACCTTTTTAAATAGGTAAGTGTATCACCTTTCCGAATCAGTAATAATATACAGGGCATTTCATTTAAAAAAATTGAGTTTCGTGCATTTTTCTAAGTCACTTATAGAAAGCGTTCTCTAACTCACCCTGTATAAAATTTAAAACATTTGATTAATGGAGGAGATGCCCCCAGGCCTTGCCTAGCTGCAACTAAAAAATTATCTTTTAATTGCTGCGTAGGTAGGAGAAAACACGATTTACTAAAAGTCAAATTTTTGACAATAAATTCAGAAAAAAATTATTATCTCGAAAACCGCTTGAGATAATAGGGAAATATTAACAACAGTTACTCAGAAAGAGACGACGATCCAAAAAATGCAAAAATGTACAGGGCTTTCCATTTAAAATAACGAAGTTGTTGCCAGTTTTACGCATAAGTGGCAACACTGCACTTTCGAAAATATTTTAGTTAGAGAGATCATACTCGATTATCTTGGTAACCAAAATTTCAAAGCAATCGGTTGATCCGTTCTCCATATACTTCTAATACTCCACCCACCGTAGCTCACCCTGTATATTATACTGAAATAATTTTTTTTGCAAAAAAGGTCTCCAAAATATTTTTAAAACGAATTTAAATTCAAATCAAATATTTGCCGCCAAAAACGCCGACCCCGTATCGTCGGTTGCCTAACTCTAACTCAACAAAGTGTCTCCTGTTTGTTTTGATTAGTTTTCGGCTTCGTTTTATTATTTCCGTTATTGTGATTATCATTGTTTTATTGAATATTATTATTAATAGAATATATCATGTATAGATCACAAAATAAGTGGTGTTTTGTACCAGTATGCAAGAATACGTCAATAAGTGCTCCAAACAAGCTCTTTTTAACCTGTTCCTCAGGATTATTCACGGAAAGTTTTATGGTTCAAAGCTGCTAGACGTGATGTTCCCAAATCAAAATCAATGTTTTTTTGTTGCGAGGATCATTTTAATGTAAGTACGAACGAAAAACTAATACAGAGTAGGTTATAACCTCAAAATTTAAATGCGATAATAAATCAGATTCTTATTTACAAATATAATTCAGTTTTAAGAAATTAATTATTGCGTTATACCTAGGTAACTACTACCATTATGGCAGTTGAGAGATTAAAAATTGAAAAAAATTATGTATAGAAAATAAACATTTCTGTACTTACTTGAACATTATTTTAAACATATGTACACATGGTAAATTGTTTGTTGACGCTTTAACGAATCCTTCTGAAGCCATTTTTTAGTTTAACACGCACTATAAATTATATAAATCCACAAAATCACTAATAAAACACAACCACACAACTAAACAGTATGCATAGAATGTAAACAATCCGCCATTGATATGAGGCCTGACGTCAGAACCAACCAATAGGATTGCGTTTTAGAGATTCATGAACAATTTGAATTTTAGCTGAATTTGTTTATTAAATATTTAACCAAATAGCAATATATAGATAGTATGAACCTATTTCAGGTTATATATATATATATATATATAGTTATAAAAACATTTCATAAAAAACATTACATAACCATTTCTAGGAAACGTTACATTTTTTATATATATTTTTGCACTAATAAAACATTTCATAAATGTTTCATAACCATCTCCAGAAAATGTTACATTTTTGCTTTATTTACGCATAAATGAAACATTTCATGGAAACGTTTAGAAAAACATTCCATAAAAAATTGGGAATTTCTTGTTAGAATATGAAGGTTGGTACTGACATATAGGGATTTCACTGATTTCAGTGTGGCACTATTGGCAGAAACAAAAGCAGACTTCAGATTTTGAGTTTTGAACAGACAACAACTAAAATTGTGAATGTGGCCGGATTTACAAAGAAACTATTTGAAAGAGTGTTATTAAGTGAATGAGTGGTGTATATTTAACATTTATATAGTTGAAAAAGAGTGTCCCCCGCTAGTTAACTAGCAGACCAGGGCTGGACAGAGGATTAAGAAAATTGGTAAGGTAAGGTGCTAACTCGTTTATTCCGGCATTGGGCCCCCTTATACACGACTAATTTGCAGGCACTTGAGCTTTCTATGCATTATTTTGAGGTATAAAGTAAATTCTTTCTGTTTTTGTATCATAATAAGTTGGTGCAACAGTTCACTGTTAACACAACTTCTGTTCCCTTCTTCTTCTTCTTCTTCGTTTGAGGAGTTAAAATTTGTAGGTTAGATCAGAAAGTTTATTTTTATTAATAATAGTTATTTAATTAATTTATTATTATTAATCAGATATTAATAAAATTAAAAATATTATGAAAGTTCTTATTTGTTACTAGTTCTTAATCCAAATAGCAGGAAAGGTAAAGTCTCTGCAAAGTGGAATGAAAATTATATTGAACTGTAGTGGAAAGCTCTTAGTTTTGTATATGAAGGCTGGGATGATTGTGAAAAGATGGAAAAACATCATATAAACGACGGAGATTTTGTGAAAAAAATTAAACAGTTTGATAATGAAAATAGTCCGATATCAGATTTGGCTGTTCGCTTCATAGTCGCTTTCACAAAATCATCAGTTAGAATGGGCATTTGATAGTATTTCTTATTCTGTAAGAGCCGAGGAATAGAACTTGCAACATATGTTTGGTGAAAAAATAAGTGTGGGACGGAGTCAAACTTCCAGTATTTTATCGGTACCTAGCTACATGTTAAATTACCATTAGTTAATCTATGTACATTTTTAGGTGATACCACAGTATATCACTCGTTGAGGTTTTTAACAACTTAATTTGTAATAATATGGTCTTAAAAGTATTGGTTCAGCAGCAGCAGCACTTATCTTGTGGCCTTGGCAAGGGAATTATGCTGAATAGGTGTAAAATAATAGAACGTTTAATGTTTAATCAAAGGACGTCTTACAGTAACTCTCATAATATTATACCAACAAATCGATCAAGCTTTAGAATTGGTTACATTACCACGAGTGCAATTATAAAAGTTAATAGCGAATTTTATTATTATTATTATTGTTATTATTAAATGCAATCAATATACGCAGGCGAGATTGAATTTCGTGCTGTTGGAGTAAAATTTGCGTACAAGATAAATTTTATGACAGATTTTTTAACGATCAACACTATTGTTACACCCGTACTTAATGTTATAGTACTATTATATATACAACTTGATGTTTTTGATTTTACGATTTTTTCTACTGAAACACAATGACAGATTTCCATCGAAAACTGTATCGTAAACAAACGTATGCGTAGGTAATTAATATTACTGAGGTTTGTTGGTGTATTGTATTATGTTTGAAGTTGGATTGTAAAAAAGCAGTTAATGATAAATGTTGGCAATACTCGTAAAATTAATGTGTTAATTGTGCCGAAATAGATCCGCGTGTAATGTAAATCGTTTTTACTTTCGTCATCGAGGCATTGTCAGGAACAAATCGAACGATAATTTTTATTTCTGAAATTAAACGCGAAATTTTACACCCAGCTTTAAAGACTTGTAATTCCGAAACTACTTGACCGATTTCAATGCAGTTTTCGTATATGAAAAGTCTATTAGGTACTCTTTATAGTCATTTTTAAACAGAACCCATGATGTGAGACCAGTAGAAATGCATTGAAATTCATCGATAATACAATTAAGTACTTGCAAAATTTCTCTATCTTTTTTTTTTGTATTTAAATCAGTAAATTTTTTTGATTTATGAATTAGCCTTAAGAACTGGTTCGAACCCCACCATAAACTGCAGGTCCTCGTTTCCTCCGCTTTATAAATATTTTTATTTGTATCAAATGTTTTGTCACAGTCACCAATTGCTTGATTGGACATTGTTTATAGCTAATGCATTTTTAATATCTGTAACCTTGACTTGGAGATGCGTATTTCCTTATCACGTATCTTTAGAAAACAATATTTCCAGCTTGCAGAAAAATATATATACTAATTATGCCAGTCTTGCACAAAAAACGTCGTGTCAGTATTAATATCAGGGTAATTATGGACAAAGCGTTTAATTAATTGTTGAAATAAAACAAGAAAACTGCAGATTTTTCGTCGAGTTGAATAAATGGTTTATTTGATGGTTGCTGTGATTTTTTAAACATTTATTTTTTTTATTTTTAAACCATCAGCTAAATAAATGGGCATTTTTAAATTTAAATTTTAGGCCAACATTTTTATGTTGAGAAGCAGGCACTTGTATCTCCATGTGCGTCAATTAGCATTGCAAACGCAGTTCGCAAAATCGTCATTGAATGCAGTAAGTTAGCAGAGAAGGCGAGAACACGGCATCAGGTGGCTGCAGCCATCTCTCCTAATTCTTTGATCTTATTCCGCATGCGTCCCAGACGTAAAAATTCTGGCCGGGACTTTTTTGTCGAATTAGCGTAAAAAATTTGCTATAATTTTACATAATTTCCGATATCTACGCCACTGATCGAATCTATTTGAATTTTATGTCAACTTAAAAATCCTTATCCAGTTGTGAGATGCAAAAAAATACATTAAATATAACGTGACCGGTTTTGGACGATTACCCGTCATTTTGGTATTTTTAAAATTGCGTTATATAATATTTTTTTTTGCAAATGCAAATGCGTGAATATTTAATATCATTTAGAGGACGAGAATTGTGAAAGACCCTCTAGGTTAAGACACACACCAATTATTGTCCTGATTTCAAACTTGATTTACAGGATTTTTGGTTATAAGATCTTTTAAGGTAGGAAATAGTTTAATAGTCGCAAGTGAATACCTAACTTGAGATAGGTGTATATGCGCTATAAGAGAAATCAAACATATTAGTAGCGACAGCTAATTTTTCTACTTGTAGTAAGTTAATACATAATACAGGTATTAGTCGCAAGTGAATACTTGCTTGAGACAGTTTAATAACAGCTAACAGATTAAGAAGACAATGCTGAGCTATGCCAGTAATTCACTAGTAACAGCTGTCCAGTTCATTTATCCCTACTGATCTCTTATTATAGTTGAATTGCCACTAGCATCAAACCATTCTTAGAAACCTTTATTTACTTCCCCCAATTAACTTGTTTACTTATCCCATGTAGTATACAACTCCTTAGCTAGCTTAAATGAATTTTCTCTTGCTGTTATTAAATTTTCCCTTTTATGATTAACTTGACAATACACCAAAATGTATATTTTTCTCTATATATGGCAATAAGTGAATAATTCATTAGTGAGAGCAAATTTTTCTACTTGTCTTAAGTGAATCAGTTAAAAGAGGCAATGGCTGAAAAATTTGGAAAGTCGTAAGTAAATATTTGCTTGAGATAGCTTAACAGGAATAGCTAACAGATTAATAAGAATATGCTGAATATTGCCATCAACTCATTAGTAACAGCTGCACGGTTCATTTATCCCTACTGATTTTTTAATGTAGTTCAATTGCCACGACTGAAAATGTATTAAGAACTGAAACATAGTTTAGCAACAAACCTCGCTTACCTCTAGCACACTATCCAATTAAAGGTATCTCTAGTGATTACTCGTAGAAATCTTTATTTACTTGCCACAATTAACTTGCTTACTTATCCCATATAGTATACAACGCTTTAGCTATCTTAAATGAGTTCTCTCTTGCTGTTATTAAATATTTCCTTGGTGATAAACACGACAATCCAGCAAAATGTATATTTTTCTCTATGCAATGGCAATAAGTGAGTAATTCATTAGGGAGAGCAAATTGTTCTACTTGTCTCAAGTGAGAAAGTTAATAGAGGTAATAGTTGAAAAATTCACAAGTGAATACTTGCTTGAGACAGTTTAATAAGAACAGCTAAGAGATTAATGAGCATATTACAGCTGCTCGGTTCATTTGTCCCTACTGATGTCTTAATATAGTTCAATTGCCACAACTGAAAGACGTATTAAGAACTGAAACATAGTTTAGTGACACTAGGAACAAACCTCGCTTACCTCTAGCAAAGTATCCAATTAAAGTTTATCTGTAGCGAATTATTACTCTTAGGCACTTTATTTACTTGCCACAATTAACTTGTTTGCTTATCACATAAAGTATACAACTCATTAGCTAGCGTAAGTGAATTTTCTTTTAGCGTTATTAATTTTTTTCTCGATAATAAACATGAATACAGCATATTATTTATTTTCCTCTATGTAATGACAATAAGTGAGTAATTCGTTAGTAAGAGCTAATTTTTCTACTTACCGCAAGTGAATAGTTAATAGAGGTAAGCAACTCAACTTACTGTCTAAAGAACTTGAGTAGCCGCAAATGATTACTTACTTGAGCCAGAAGAACAATCTAATAAGAGCAACTAAATAAATTAATTAGCATAGGTGAAAAATTCACTAGTAACAACTGCTTCCGGCTCATTTATCCCTACTGATCTCTTGATATAATTCCAGAGTCATGATTGTTAACAACTGTTGGGTGATACTAGCAACAAACTTAGCTTATCTCTAGTGAAAGTTCTTTATAGCTACCATAAGTGAACTTTCACTTGCCGTTATTGATAAGATCCTTTTCTACGTAAACTAGTCGTTTGATATTGCTAGTTGCTGGTTGCTGGTTTTTATAACAATATTCCCGTTTTTTCTTTGCTTTGCTCGATCCTGAATTTTCTATCCTGTGTGTCTATGTATTAAAAAGCGCCTCGAACGCTACTGAACCTCGTCGTGTAAGTTATACAAATACCGTTTGAGTAAATAAAATATAAGTTTCAGGTTGCCCATAATCCTTCCGCAAATATGCGTAGAAACATCGCGACAAAGCAGTACTAATATTAGAAGGTAAGCTAAACGATTTATTTCAATAAAACGAGTTGATTCGTTTTATTTTTTTATGCCGGATGTGCAACTTGTGCCGACCATGTCCTATCCCATAGTAATGCTTGTTTAGGGTCCATAGAACCAAAATAGATAAGTGGTCTAGTGTGCCTAGTCAACGTCAGCACCTAACCAATTGTTTTTTATTTGGACAATGTTAAGACGGTCATGGTGCCAAAGTCAGGGTCACACATATTATTATATCATTTTTTATCATCCTTGTAAACAAAACATTTAAAAAAATAACACTCTAAGAAAGTGCACCACGGGGCATTTTCTATTTTAAAGCGTAAAGCGGATTATCGAAATTGGGCACTTAGAAGTTTGTTTACAACTTTTACCTTTATCGCAATGTAATGGATATGATATATTAAAACAACATTTTGAGGGGTAATAAATTACGATTATATTAAGAGTTTTATTACATGTGAGAGCTGGTTACTTTTACTATAGTAAACTGGTGATCAAAATAAATGTTCCCAGTCAAGTTCAACTAATATCGATGTTTACGATTTTGGCATCACATGGAAGTCTTTTCGAGAGACGCCAAAAGAACCAACCAGTAGGTATTATTGTAAGGCTTCAACCATTGACATCGATAATGACGGAGGAAATAGAAAAAAGAGAGACCTCAAATGGTTGTAATAAAACCTGCGATGCCGCCATCAAGGAATCTGCCTGTAACATAACGTAATGTCCGAAGTTACATCTTTTTAAAACAGGTCTTTAAAAATATGGATTTGATGAAAATTGGCTGTAGGAGAAGTACAGACCGCTTCAAAACTGACTGTAAAAGTACAGGCCGTTTTAAAAATGACCTTTAAATCTGTTAAAAGCAGGTTATAAAAAGTGCAGATTTATTAAAAACCGACCTGTAAAAGTAAATACTCGTTTAAAATTGGCCGTATGTACACATACAGATCTGTTAGAAACGATTATAAAAGCACAGATTTATTAAAATTTGATCTGTAAAAAAATTCGTTAAAAGTTGGCTGCAAAAATACAGACTTGCCAAAACTGACTGTAAAAGTACAGACAGTTTTAAAAGTGACTGTAAAGTACAAATCTGTTAAACACTGATTATAAAAGTACAGGTCTATTAAAAAATGGCCTGTTAAAGTGCAGACCGTTTTTAAAGTGACCTGTAAAGAACAAATATTATGTTAAAAGCCGATTATAAAAGTGCGGATTTATTAAAAACCGACCTGTAAAAGTAAATACTCGTTTAAAATTGGTCTTATGTACAGATCTGTCAGAAACTGATTATAAAAGCACAGATTTATTAAAATTCGATCTGTATAAGTAAAATTTGTTAAAAGTACAGCAAAAGTACAGACTAGTTAAAACTGACTGTAAAAGTACAGACCGTTTTAAAAGTGGCCTTTAAAGTACTAATCTGTTAACAACAGATTTTAAAAGTACAGATTTATTAAAAATTGACCTATGAAAGTAAAAATTTGTTAAAAATTAGCTGTAAAAGCACTGACTTGTTAAAAACGAACTATAAATAAATTCAAAATGCTAATAGTCGACAATTAATCATCAGAGCGAATTAAAAAAAAAAAAATTAAATATTTTTTAAACATTTTCAGGATGCTAATAGTCGACGATTAATCTGAGCAAAATAAAAAAAAATTTTGAAAAATTTTTGAAACATTTTCAAATTGCTATTAGTCAACAATTATTAATCATCTAAGCAAAATTGATTATAAAAGAATAAATATATTAATAACCGATTTGTAAAAGTAAAAAGTTGTTAAAAACTGACTGTAAGAGAACAGCTCCATTAATAAACTGACCTGCAATAGCAAAATCCTGTTAATAATTGGCCGCAAAAATATAGACCTATAAAAAAGTGACCTGTAGAAGTACAAACCTATTAAAACTGACTGTAAAAGTACAAACCTATTAAAAACTGACTTTCAAAGTATAAACCTGGTAAAAATGGATTGTAAAAGCCTTTGAAAACGGATTGTAAAAGACCATTTTAAAAGTGGCCTATAAAGTACAAATAATCTATTAGAAACTGATTACTAAAGTACAGATCTATTAAAAACTGACCTGTAGAAGTAAAAACTCACTAACAATTCGCTATAAAAGTACAGACAGTTTTAAATGTGACCCGTAAAGTACAAATTTGTTAATAACTGACTATAAAGGTACAAATCTATTAAGAGGTGACCTGTAAAAGTAAAAACTCGTTAGAATCTGAGTTGCAAAGGTATAAATCTGTTAAAGGAGGACTGTAAAACTACAGACCTTTTTAAAAGTGACCTATAAAATAGAAATTTATTAAAAACTGATCTGAAAAAGAAAAAAACAGTTAAAATTTGACTGTAAAAGTACAGGCCTTTGTAAAAATGATGTGTAAAGTACAAATCCAATAATATCTGACTGTAAAAGTACAGATCTATTAAGAACCGACCTGTAAAAGTACAATACTGTTAAAAACTAACCGTAACAGAACATAATTATTAAAAACTGACCAGTAAAAATAACAACTCATTTAAAATTGGCTGTAAAGTACAGACCTGTTAAAAACTGACTATAAAAGTACAGATCTATTAAAAACCGACTAGTAAAAATTGATTCTAAGAGGACAGATCTATTAAAAACTTATTTTTAAAGTACAAGCTTGTTAAAAACGGATTTTAAAAGTACGGACCTTTTTAAAAATGACCTGTAAAAGTGACAACTCGTTAAAAACTGAGTTGAAAAAATACAAACCTGTTGAAAAGTAAAACTACAGGCCTTTTTAAAAATTACCTATAAAGTAGAAATCTATTACTGATCAGAATAGAAAAACTCGTTAAAATTTTGCTGTAAAAATACAGGCTTGTTAAAAACTCTTTGTAAAAATACAGGCCGTTTTTAAAATAATCTGTAAAGTACAAATCCATTAATGTATGACTATAAAAGTACAGATTTATTAGAAACCGACCTGTAAAATTACAAAACTGTTAAGAGCTGACTATAAAAGAACATAAGTATTTCTTAAAAACTGACCTGTAAAAATAACAACTCGTTTAAAATTGGCTGCAAAGTACAAACCTGTTAAAAACTGACTATAAAAGTACAGATCTATTAAAAACCGACGAGTAATAAAGTACAGATCTATTAAAAACCGACTAGTAAAAACTGATTCTAAGAGAACAGATCTATTAAAAACGGACTGTTAAAGCACAAGCCTGTTAAAAACGGATTTTAAAAGTACAGACTTTTTGAAACGTGACCTGTAATGTACAAGTATCTGATTATAATTGTACAGATCTATTAAAAACTGACCTGTAAAAGTACAAACCTGTTAGAAATGGACTGTAAAACTACAGGCCTTCTTAAAAGTGACCTATAAAATAGAAGTTTGAAAAACATTAATCCATTAATATCTGACTAAAAGTACAGATTTTTTTATAACCGATCTGTAAAAGTACAGAGCTGTTAAGAACTAACTGTAAAAGACCACATCTATTAAAAACTGACCTGCAAAAATAATAACCCGTTAAAAACTGGCTGTAAAAGTGCAGATTTGTTAAAAACTGACCTGTAAAATTAAGAAGTTGTTAAAACTGACTGTAAGAAAACAGATCTATTAAAAACTGACCGTTAAAGACGTCGAAGTACAAGCCTGTTAAAAACGGATTTTAAAAGTGCAGACCCTTTTAAAAGTGACTGGTAAAGTACAAATATTTGATTATAAATGTACAGATCTATTAAAAAATTACCTGTAAAAGTAAAAGCTCGTTTAAAACTGAGCTGTAAAAGTACAAATCTGTTAAAAAAAGAATCTTCTTAAAAGTGATCTGTAAGGTAAAAATCTGTTAAAAATTGGTGGGAAAAGTACAGATCTGTTAAAAAGTGACCGGTAAAAGTAAAAACTCGTTAAAATGGGCTGTAAAAATACAGACCTCTTAAAAACTGACTCACAGAGGCGGTTCAAGTTCCGACTGTGGCTGCGGGCTTGGAGATAACCAAGCAGAAGATCAAGGCCTAGGAAGAGTATTATGACAAGAACAGACACCCATAAGAAGTTTATTCTTTCTTACCTGTATTTTTCAAATTTATAAATCAGGTTCCTTACTCATGCTTAATACACATCTGTTTATTAATTATTAACAGTTATTTTCAAGATTATTGTATCACACATTATAAATTATTTATGTAACGTTTGCATACTTGATGCCTTCGAATGTGTGTAATTACCTTGTTACTAGCAATAACCTGCTGGGCAAACAGAAGTATTGTTATTATTAATTATTATATCATTATCGACGTGTTAAATACAGAAATACCCACAGATATATTTCACATTCGAAGCTCAACAGCGTATAAATGCTATTTACGATCCTGTTCAACTTAATCCAATGAACGAAATTGTCACCGCAACATTGTAGCGTTGCTCCACATATTTGACAGCGTTTCGTTTCGTATAAATTAAAGTACAAATTAAATGATGCATTTAGCGAAAAATGTTTGTGTTTGATGCGGTTTTTACGGCGTAAAGTGGAACAAGTGCCAATCGACTTCCCGTTATGACACTTCCATAGCCAACTGCACCTAATCCTAACAGAACAATATCCATTTAACAGCTGAAAAAACTCATATGACTCTCCGCGGCTTCTGCCATTTTAAGACATGTCAACACGAATCCAGAATATCAGAAGGCAATCCACCGACCAGTTTTTTCCTCTCTAATAAAATATGTGAGAAAATCTCATTCTTAAGGTTATTTATAAATGCCTATAATTCTCAGATGGCACTCTGTACTGGTTTAATTCCACGCGCGGATCTACACGAATCGCCGCAGCCAAAATACCGCCTTTACAAATAATAAAATGTGAATAGCGAAACGACGACAACCGACTTAGGTTTTATAAGGAGAACGTTGCGACAGCGATGAAACTTAATTATTCTTCTTCTTCCTCGTCTTCTTTTTCTTCTGCTTTCTTCTTCTTCCTCGTCTTCTTCCTCTTCTGCTTTATAATCTTCTTCTTCCGCTTCTTCTTCTTCTTAATTCTCTTCTTCTTCATTTTCCCATTCTTCTTCTTCCATTTTGGTTTATTTGGTCTGTCTTGTTTCAAATTCCTTAACTAATGCTCTATTGTGAACGGCAATTATTTGGTTTCGCCTATTGTGCAAGTTCCTCTGTTTGTAAAAGAAATTTGACTTGAAAATTCTCAACAAAATTCTGTGAATATGTCATTCTACTGAAAATTATCATTCCTAAGTTGGATATGTCATAAGTAAATGCACTTTAATCTAAGGACGTCTTCGTAATTAAAGATTTCTTATTTAACGAAAATAAAAGCAAACATCGAGGTGACGAGCTTCTGTGCGATATTCCTAATCTTTGCGACAAGCACCGAAATATGTGGCTGCACAAAACCGCATGCCGGATAAAATTATTAACATATTTTTTAATTATAGAGTAAGGTCAGTAAATGCATATAACCTTTGACATTGCCGTTAAAAATGGTGTCTAGACAATCAATGTTCGAATCTCTACGAAATTTTTCAGAGGCCTGGAGGATGCAAATTGTTTTTAAATGCAACATTGATAGACGTATCTGTTGTCGCAACGCCGGTTAGCACGGATTATTATTGTAAACAAGTTAAAAATAATTGTCGATTATTCGATGACGTTGACGAGAAACACATCCATTGGTAGTCAGTAGTTATATTTTGAATTTATCGGTGCAGCGCAATGGGTAGACGGGCGATCCCATTCGTTAGTAGACAGCGAATAATCGCAAATCCTCCATATTGTTGCACATATTCGCACCTCCATGGTATTGTACATTTAATTGAAACTGAATATCGGTTGATTTCACTATTAACTCAGGCAAGCCTTGTCAGAGCACTATAATTCAAGTTACACAATAAAACACGTGTAGTTCATTCAGTCAGCTCTTTCTTGACCTTATAGTGGGTAATATGGCTCTTTATTGGCCTTATAGTGGATAATATGGCTCTTTTTGTCTAGGCCTTGGTATTTTTTCATTCATTGCTTTATATTAAATTTAGTGTTGTGTCTGTCTTGACTCTTTTGTTTTGCCTTAGATTTCCTTTTGTATATATTTATGTTTTCTGACTCTCTTCTTGGCCTTATAGTGAGTAATATGACTCTTTTTGTATCTCTCTTGATTATTTCATTCATTGTTTCACTGTTCTACACTAAATTTAGTGCTGTGTTTGTCCTGATTTTTTTATTTTCCCTAGACTTCTTTTTGTATAAATTTATATTTTATGGCTCTTTTTCTGGCCTAATACTGAGTATTATGGCTTTTTTTGTCTGTCTCAAAATTATTTCATTCATTGTTTCATTGCTCTACACTAAATTTAGTGCTGTGCTTGTCTTAACTTTTTTTATTTGCCCCAGACTTCTTTTTATATAAATTTCGTATTTTTATTTGCCCTAGACTTCTTTTTGTATAAACTTGGTTTTTATGGCTCTTTATTGGCCTTATAGTGAGTAGAATGGTTCATTTTGTCTCTGTCTTGATATATTTCATGCATTGCTTCATTGCTTTATATTTAATTCAGTGTTAGTTTTTCTTGACTCTTCTGTTTTGCCCTAGACTTCTTTTTGTATAAATTTATGTTTTCCTGGCCTTATAGTGAATGAGTATGGCTATTTTTGTCTGTCTCGATATTATTTCATTCATTGTGTCAATTCTCTACACTAAATTTAGTGCTGTGCTTGTCTTTATTTTTTTTATTTGCCCTAGACTTCTTTTTGTATAAACTTGTATTTTATGGCTCTTTTTCTTGGCCTTATAGTGAGTAGAATGGTTCATTTTACCTCTGATTTGATATACTTCATGCATTGTTTCATTGTTTTATACTAAATTCAGTGTTAGTTTGTCTTGACTCTTCTGTTTTGCCCTAGACTTCTTTTTGTATAAATTTTGTTTTATGGCTCTTTTCCTGGCCTTATAGTGAATAGTATAACTCTTTTTTGTCTCTGTCTTGATATTATTTCATTTATTGTTTCATTTCTTTACACTAAATTTAGTGATGTATTTGTCTTGACTTCTTTTTATTTGCCCTAGACTTCTTTTGTATAAATTTATATTTTATGGCCCTTTTCCTGGCCTGATAATGAGTAGTATGGCTCCTTTTCTCTCGATATTATTTCATTCACCGTTTTATTGCTCTACACTAAATTTAGTGCTGTTGGTCTTGATTTTTTTATTTGCCCAAGACTTCTTTTTGTATGAATTTGTATTTTATGGCTCGTTTTTGGCCCTATAGTGAGTAGAATAGTTTATTTTGTCTCTGTCTTGATATATTTCATGCATTGCTTCATTGCTTTATATTAAATTCAGTGTTAGTTTGTCTTGACTCTTCTGTTTTGCCCTAGACTTCCTTTTGTGTAAATTTATGTTTTATGGCTTTTTTCTTGGCCTTATAGTGAATAAGTATGGCTATTTTTGTCTGTCTCGATATTATTTCATTCATTGTGTCAATTCTCTACACTAAATTTAGTGCTGTGCTTGTCTTTATTTTTTTTATTTGCCCTAGACTTCTTTTTGTATAAACTTGTATTTTATGGCTCTTTTTCTTGGCCTTATAGTGAGTAGAATGGTTCATTTTACCTCTGATTTGATATACTTCATGCATTGTTTCATTGCTTTATACTAAATTCAGTGTTAGTTTGTCTTGACTCTTCTGTTTTGCCCTAGACTTCTTTTTGTATAAATTTATGTTTTATGGCTCTTTTCCTGGCCTTATAGTGAATAGTATGACTCTTTTTTGTCTCTGTCTTGATATTATTTCATTTATTGTTTCATTTCTTTACACTAAATTTAGTGATGTGTTTGTCTTGACTTCTTTTTATTTACCCTAGACTTCTTTTTGTATAAATTTATACTTTATGGCCCTTTTCCTGGCCTAATAATGAGTAGTACGGCTCTTTTTATCTCGATATTATTTCATTCGTCGTTTTATTGCTCTATACTAAATTTAGTGCTGTTTGTCTTGATTTTTTGATTTGCCCTAGACTTCTTTTTGTATAAATTTATATTTTATGGCTCTTTTCTGGCCTTATAGTGAATAAGTATGGCTCTTTTTGTCTGTCTCGATATTATTTCATTCATTGTTTCATTGCTCTACACTAAATTTAGTGCTGTATTTGTCTTGACTTCTTTTTATTTGCCCTAGACTTCTTTTTGTATAAATTTGTATTTTATGGCTCTCTTTCTTGACCTTATAGTGAGTAGAATGGTTCATTTTGTCTCTGTCTTGATATACTTCATGCATTGCTTCATTGCCTCATATTATTCAGTGCTACTTTGTCTTGACTCTTCTGTTTTGACCTAGACTTCCTTTTGTATACATTTATGTTTTATGGCTCTTTTCCTGGCCTTATAATAGTATGACTCTTTTTTGTCTCTGTCTTGATATTATTTCATTTATTGTTTCATTTCTTTACACTAAATTTAGTGATGTGTTTGTCTTGACTTTTTTTATTTGCCCTAGACTTCTTTTTGTATAAATTTATATTTTATGGCCCTTTTCCTGGCCTGATAATGAGTAGTATGGCTCTTTTTCTCTCGATATTATTTCATTCACCGTTTTATTGCTCTACACTAAATTTAGTGCTGTTTGTCTTGATTTTTTTATTTGTCCTAGACTTATTTTTGTATGAATTTGTATTTTGTGGCTCTTTTTTGGCTCTATAGTGAGTTGAATGGTTCATTTTGTCTCAGTCTTGATATATTTCATGCATTGCTTCATTGCTTTATATTAAATTCAGCGTTGGTTTGTCTTGGCTCTTCTGTTTTGCCCTAGACTTCCTTTTGTGTAAATTTATGTTTTATGGCTTTTTTCTTGGCCTTATAGTGAATAAGTATGGCTATTTTTGTCTGTCTCGATATTATTTCATTCATTGTGTCAATGCTGTACACTAAATTTAGTGCTGTGCTTGTCTTTATTTTTTTTTATTTGCCCTAGACTTCTTTTTGTATAAACTTGTATTTTATGGCTCTTTTTCTTGGCCTTATAGTGAGTAGAATGGTTCATTTTACCTCTGATTTGATATACTTCATGCATTGTTTCATTGCTTTATACTAAATTCAGTGTTAGTTTGTCTTGACTCTTCTGTTTTGCCCTAGACTTCTTTTTGTATAAATTTATGTTTTATGGCTCTTTTCCTGGCCTTATAGTGAATAGTATGACTCTTTTTTGTCTCTGTCTTGATATTATTTCATTTATTGTTTCATTTCTTTACACTAAATTTAGTGATGTGTTTGTCTTGACTTCTTTTTATTTGCCCTAGACTTCTTTCTGTATAAATCTATATTTTATGGCTCTTTTCCTTACCTTATAGTGACTCTTTTTCTCTCTGTCTTGATATTATTACATTTATTGTTTAATTTCTTCACACTAAATTTAGTGATTTGTTTGTCTTGACTTTTTGATTTGCCCTAGACTCTCTCTTGCGTTAGCGTTGAGTTTATTTGGCTCTTTTGTTTGTCATATAATTATATATTATTGACTTTTATTTTGTATCTCTGGGTGGATGTTACGTAATTCCTTAACTTAGCGAGTTAGAGTAAATTTAATACTTACATTACAAAGTATACAAAATCGATAACATAAAATTACAAGACAAGACGCTGCGCTGTGCCGAAATTTATATGCGGACACATGTGAATTATCACCCCAACTATTTAGGCCAAGTGAATTGCATTGAAATGCAACAACCGCTGCATAAGTCTCCCAATTGCAGAGTGTTTATTTAATTTCAAATATAGGCCACCCGTCTGGGAACCAAATAAAAAATTCGGCCATAAAATTAAGACAAATTAATATAATGCAAGTCGCCAACAACAGGCGCGTGGGCAGAAGGGGGTGATCGTCGCAACATCATATATTTTATATAGCATAGCAAGTGGTTTTCCTGTCAACAATATTTTCGAAATTATGCGTTTCTCGTTTAAAATGTTGCGTTGAATGTGGAATTTGTTGTGGAAACCAATCACTCATGGCGGGTTATATGGGTCTTGTGTGTCAACTTGAGGAAATAAAAACGTCCAAGTACGTGCCGATATAAAATAACAAAGTACAGTAAAGCAGTGAAGTTTGTCCTTTGGCTTCTTGTAACGACACTTGCTGCACTGAATTGCAACGAGCGCAAAGCCTTAAAAATGTAATGGAGGAAATATTTCGGTAACAATTAGACGTTCGAAAGGTCCCAAGCAATTTGCAAAGGCCCAAGAACAAGAAATAATTAATGAAACCCTTATCGTGCCAGAGATAAAATCTGCGGCCCGTATTAGCTAGGCTTTGATTTATTTAATATTAACCATTTTTTAAATTGCAGAACGCATGCAAGAATGCAAATTAGATTTAAATTATTGTATTTTGCGTTACTGGTGGTTTTTTTGTTAACACGAATTCGCTGTGCGTAGTGTATTATTATTGTCATAAATTATACCATATAGAGCGGCAATTTATCAGGATTAGTTGTCAAGGGTAGTTTTGATTAGTCATTTCTGGTATAAAGTATAAATCATAGCCTGGCCGATAATGTAATAATATTATTAATGCCCAGGTTCTGTAAGTTCTAATTTGTGCATTATGTGAAAAGAAAGTTAAATGGGTAACAGTATTTGATTGAATTAATACCTACGTGTTTTGCGCCAATGTTAAACAGGGAAGCGTAAAAGAGAGGGTTTACAGCCTAGTAGTTATGTTTGTCATTTGTTCTGCCTTAGACTTCATTTTTGAATAAATTTATGTTTTATGGCTCTTTCTTGACATTATAGTGAGTAGTATGGCTCTTTCTGTCTCTGTCTAGATGTGGCTCTCTTTTTTGGCCTTATCTCTGTCTAGACGTTGTTTCATTTAGTGTCGTGTTTGTCTTGGCTCTTTTGTTTTGCCTTAGACTTCTTTTTGTATAAATTTATGTTTTATGATTCTTGGCATTATAGTGAGTAGTATGGCTCTCTTTATCTCTGTCTAGATGTTATTTCATCTGTTGTTTATTGTATTATAATAAATTTAGTGCCATATTACGTTTGGCTCTTGTGACTTTATTTGTATAACTGTATGGTTTGTGGCTCTCTTTTTGGCCTCATAGTGAGTAGTATGATTCTATTTTCTCTGTCCAGACTTTGTTTCATTTGTTGCTCCTTGCGCGTTACACTAAATTTAGTGCTTTGTTTGTCTTGGCTCTTTTGTTTTACCTTAGACTTCTTGTATAAATTTATTTTCACAGCTCTTTTCTTGGCCTTATAGTGTATGGCTCTCTTTATCTCTGCCTAGATGTTATTTCGTTTGTAGTTTATTGTATTATAATAAATTTAGTGCCATAATACGTTTGGCTCTTTTGACTTATTTTGTATAAATGTATGGTTTGTGGCTCTCTTTTTTGGCCTTATAGTGAGTAGTATGGCTCTTTCTGTCTCTGTCTAGATGTTATTTCATCTGTTGTTTATTGTATTATAATAAATTTAATGCCATATTACGTTTGGCTCATGTGACTTTATTTGTATAACTGTATGGTTTGTGGCTCTCTTTTTGGCCTCATAGTGAGTAGTATGATTCTATTTTCTCTGTCCAGACTTTGTTTCATTTGTTGCTCCTTGCGCGATACATTAAATTTAGTGCTTTGTTTGTCTTGGCTCTTTTGTTTTACCTTAGACTTCTTGTATAAATTTATTTTCATAGCTCTTTTCTTGGCCTTATAGTGTATGGCTCTCTTTATCTCTGCCTAGATGTTATTTCGTTTGTAGTTTATTGTATTATAATAAATTTAGTGCCATAATACTTTTGGCTCTTTTGACTTATTTTGTATAAATGTATGGTTTGTGGCTCTCTTTTTGGCCTTATAGTGAGTAATATGATCATCTTATCTCTGTCTAGATGTTCCTTCATTTAGTGTCGTGTTTGTCTTGGCTCTTTTGTTTTGCCTTAGATTTCTTTTTGTATAAATTTAATTTTCTAGCTCTTTTCTTGGCTTAAAAAATAGAGAGTAGTATGGCGCTTTCTGTCTCTGTGTTATTTCGTTTGCTGTTTACTGTACTGTAATACATTTAGTGCCATATTACTTTTGGCTCCTTTCACTTCTTTTATATAAATGTATGGTTTGTGGCTCTCTTTTTTGGCCTTATAGTGAGTAGTATGGCTCTTTCTGTCTCTGTCTAGATGTCATTTCATCTGTTGTTTATTGTATTATAATAAATTTAATGCCATATTACGTTCGGCTCATGTGACTTTATTTGTATAACTGTATGGTTTGTGGCTCTCTTTTTGGCCTCATAGTGAGTAGTATGATTCTATTTTCCCTGTCCAGACTTTGTTTCATTTGTTGCTCCTTGCGCGATACATTAAATTTAGTGCTTTGTTTGTCTTGGCTCTTTTGTTTTACCTTAGACTTCTTGTATAAATTTATTTTCATAGCTCTTTTCTTGGCCTTATAGTGTATGGCTCTCTTTATCTCTGCCTAGATGTTATTTCGTTTGTAGTTTATTGTATTATAATAAATTTAGTGCCATAATACTATTGGCTCTTTTGACTTATTTTGTATAAATGTATGGTTTGTGGCTCTCTTTTTGGCCTTATAGTGAGTAATATGATCATCTTATCTCTGTCTAGATGTTCCTTCATTTAGTGTCGTGTTTGTCTTGGCTCTTTTGTTTTGCCTTAGATTTCTTTTTGTATAAATTTAATTTTCTAGCTCTTTTCTTGGCTTAAAAAATAGAGAGTAGTATGGCGCTTTCTGTCTCTGTGTTATTTCGTTTGCTGTTTACTGTACTGTAATAAATTTAGTGCCATATTACTTTTGGCTCCTTTTACTTCTTTTATATAAATGTAAGGTTTGTGACTCTCTTTCTTGGCCTTATAATGAGTAGTATGGCTCTTTCTGTCTCTGTCTAGATGTTATTTCATCTGTTGTTTATTGTATTATAATAAATTTAGTGCCATATTACTTTTGGCCCGTTTCACTTAATTTGTATAATTGTATGGGTTGTGGCTCTCTTTTTGGCCTTATAGTGAGTTATATGATTCTTTTGTCTCTGTCTAGACGTTGTTTCATTTGTAGGTCATTGAGTTACTACATTAAATTTAGTGTCGTGATTGTCTTGGCTCTTTTGTTTTGCCTTAGACTTCTTCTTGTATAAATGTATGTGTATGGCTCTTTCTTGGCATTATAGTGAGTAGTATAGCTCTTTCTATCTCTGTCTAGAATGTTATTTCGTTTGTTTATTGTATTATAATAAATTTAGTGCCATAATACTTTTGGCTCTTTTGTCTTTATTTCTCTAAATGTATAGTTTGTGGCTCTCTTTTTGACCTTATAGTGAGTAGTATGATTCTTTTGTCTCTGTCATGTTGCTCATTGCATTACATTAAATTTAATGTCGTGATGATCTTTGGGTTTTTTGTTGTGCCATAGATTTCATTTTGTATAAATTTATGTGTATGGCTCTTTCTTGGCATTATAGTGAGTAGTATAGCTCTTTCTATCTCTGTCTAGATGTTATTTCGTTTGTTTATTGTATTATAACAAGTTTAGTGCCATATTACTTTTGGCTCTTTTGACTTTATTTAATGTCTTGATTGTCTTGGCTCTCTTGTTTTGCCTTATAGTGATTAGTATAATTCTTTTGTCTCTGTCTTGATCTTGTTTCATTTGTTGCTCATTGCATTACTAAATTTAGTGTCGTGTTTGTCACGGCTCTTTTGTTTTGCCTTGGACTTCTTCTTGTGTAAATTTATCTTGTATGACTCTTCCTTTGCAATATAGTGAGTAGTATGGCTATCTTTGTCTAAATATTATTTCGTTTGTTGTTTATTGTATTATAATAAAATTAGGTGCCATATTACTTTTGGCTCGTTTCACTTTATTTGTATAATTGTATGGTTTGTGGCTCTCTTTTGGCCTTATAGTGAGTAGTACCTATGATTCTTTTGTCTCTGTCTAGACGTTGTTTTATTTTACCTTAGACTCTATTCGTTTTAATGCGTAATTGGTGGCTCTCTTTTTGGCCTTATAGTGAGTAGTATGATTCTATTTTTCTGTCTAGACTTTGTTTCATTTGTTGCTCCTTACGTTACATTAAATTAAGTGCCTTATTTGTCTTGGCTCCTTTGTTTTGCCTTAGAGTTCTTTTTGTATAAATTTATGTTTAATCGCTCTTTTCTTGGCCTTATAGTGAATAGTAGACTATTTCTGTCTCTGTCTAGATGTTATTTCGTTTGTTGTTTATTGTATTATAGTAAGTTTAGTGCCATATTACTTATGGCTCTTTTGACTTTATTTGTATGTAATTGCATGGTGTGTGGCTCTCTTTTTCACCTTATAGTGATTAGTATGAATCTTTTTTCTAGATGTTTCATTTGTTGTTCATTGTATTACATTAAATTTAGTGACATATTCCTTTTGGCTCTTTTGACTTATTTTGTATAAATGTGTGGTTTGTGGCTCTCTTTTTGGCCTTATATAGTGATTAGTATGATTCTCTTGTCTCTCTTGACGTTGATTCATTTGTTGTTCATTGCGTCACATTAAATTTAATGTCGTGATTGTCTTGGGTCTTTTGTTTTGCCATAGATTTCTTTTTGTATAAATTTGTTTATGGCTCTTTTCTTTGCCTTATAATGAGTAGTGGCTCTTTTTGGCTCTGTTTAGATTGTTACTTAATTTTTCGCTCATTGCATTGTATTAAATTTAGTGTTTTAAATGGTTTAATATAATTGTTTTATTATTATTAAATAATGTAAATTTGGGGAAGGTAATATTAAATAAATTCGAGCTACTAATTGTTTTTTTATTTCTAGGCAGACCTCGCAGGATTACTTGATCTCTAGCCAATCAGCTGTGTGTTAGATATGGACAGATGGTTGCATTAAATACAGAAGGTAGGACCATTTTTTTAGTAGCCTCCATCATAACAGGAAAATCAATTTTATATAAACTGTACTGCTCAATGTTTTCTTTATAAATGGATTTGAGGATGGTGGCGTGAATAAGAAACGTCGGTTTTAATTTTAAATTTTATTTAGCAAAAATCTAATATTACATTTCTATTGTACATACAAAAAGCAAAAAACACACATAGAAAAATCGACAATATTCATAAGAAAATAAAATTAAAGTTGAACTAAATATTAGTTAAAATAAATTTATTGAACATTGCCTTTATTTACAATTATACATCTAATAGAACAAACCAAAAATTCGACACATTTTGATTTGACATTTTTCAACGAGATCTATGTTATTAAAAAATATAAGACATTTTTTTACAGTCTCAATATATACAAATAGTTTACATATTCATTTATTGGAAAGAAAGACAATCTAAAGAATAATTTCCAAATCAAATTTATCACCGCTTCCAAAAATGGTATCAAAAAATATAATTTCATTAAGGCATATTATCACAAAAAACAATATATTTGTTTCAACCTTTTGTCAAAAGAATGGCATTAGATTTACGTATTTGTGCTAGAATTTTACTAATTTAAAAAAAATCTATCACTAAAATTTCTACTTACTTTAATGGAACAGGGTGTACCGTTAGAAAACACATATTAAAATTTTTACAAAACTAGATACTTTTATTTACCATATTTGAAAAAGAATTAGCTTGCCCGATGCATAAACACTAGCTAAACACACATTGCTCGTTAAGATAACATTTTCGTTCCAATTTTGAAAACACCCTAAAATCACTGGCTTCTAAAAACGCTTTTATTATTCAATTTACAAAAATAAATATAAAAATTATCCTTATTCTTAAACATATCACATATTATTATACAAAATATATACAGTAAGTAGGAAAAACTGTACCGAGGTTTAAAAATGACGAATGAAATCACTGCAACAAGCAACGAAAGGTTAATTAAATTAGGTCCAGGAGTACCGTCCGTATTTTTGAAACCTCGGTAACATATATTTAAACAAACTATACCTCTCAGATCTATACCGAATCGCTCTCTGTATCAGGAATATTTAAATACGTGGACAAATATGTATCGACAAGTGATATAAGTTTTAAAATATTTCCAGATACGTCGAGGCAAAAGACAATTATTACACTACGTATTGATCAACATGTTTGCACCAGACTGCTGCCATGCTACCCCTAGCGAGGGGTAAGCCAAAGGCCGGTAGGGTTTTTCGATTCAAAATCAAAAATTTAAATCGGAGTCTAAATAAAAAAATTGCACATTTGCGCTAGATTATGTACAAAATGACCTTTCCAACATTTCCACGCCCTCAAAACTAATAAATTCAACGCGAAATGCTTTACCCATGTTTGCCCTGCCGGGTGAGTTGAGGCAATAGAGATCGAACGCAGCGTATGCGGCATTGCCGCCTGCTTGATATGGTGCACATAAAATCGATTGGAACGCCACTATTACGACCTTTAGGCTCACAGCTCGCTGGCAATACCACACATTGTACAGATGACACAACAGGCGACCATGAGATGTTAAGAATAAATAACATAATTTATTTAAAAGTCAATATCTTTCTTCAGGGGGTGGCACTAGTTTTAAAAACGACACAATGTTTATTTTAACACAAAAATAAATAATTTAAAATCCTAGAAGTCATTTTTTTATAAGTCTCGGCGTAGTACAGACAAAATGAGTGTAAATAGAAAAATAGCCTTAAAAAACTGATTTTTGTATAGTACGGCAACTGGCTTGTGTTTCCGTGCGTCTCTTGGCTTGTCAGGTGGTTCATAAAGTGAAGAAACTCTTCATACGTATTGTGAAACAGTTTCCGCATTGCTTGTGTGCCAGATCCGAAATAAATTCTGCTTATTTTCTATGAACCACCCATCATAACCTGCGACGAAAACAGAAGTGGGATTTTCTATCTAACAAAACAAAAAGCATAGTTTCAACTGTGGCAAATACTGACACAAAACTCCCTCTATCTAATACTTTTCAGTACTAAAAAAAATCAGTTTTTCTCTTATTTTCCCCTTTGCCTTCCTTGCAGTACTATTATGAACACCCACATCTGTCCACCACCATCCCCGGCAGGGACCCATACACTATATTCGAGTGTTCGTCGAAGTACAGCATGGACATCTGGTTCATCTTCCTGGGTGCGCAACAGGGCTGCGCGCTGGCCGGCGCCGCCATTTTCATCAGGTGCGTGTGCGCGTACTTCTGGAGCGTCACATAGGGGCAATCTCCGGAGCACATGTGGGCATCGTACCGTTTCGGGGCGATGATGAAGTCGAAGCCTATTGCCTCGAAGTCGACTATGAGCGAGTACCGGCAGCAGAGGGGCTCTATCATCTTGTCGTCGCAGTTGAGGCCGAGGTTCCGCCTGATGCGGCGCTTCGCTTCCGTCGTCGATATCTCCACGTAGGGCGCCTGCAAAAATACGGTAATGGTGAGTTGCTGGGACAGAAATACTGGTTGTTTTGTGTGTGTGTGGCTAAAGGGCGGAATATCGTTAGTTAAAATGGAAATTATTGGCGGGTCCACTTGTATACCTTGGGGAATACCAAAAATAAAGGTATGCGTTCTGGCTTCGAATCTATTTAATTATACTAAAAGTTTATATAGATAGCGTTGAAGACAAAATAATCTGCAGAATTAGCCATATGAGGCCTCCCATAAGCGTGCATCTTTCTTTCGCCCAACGGCGCAGATTTTGGGAATATCGTCGAACGTTTTAATTAGCGGCCTTCGACCTTTAACCCGTCAAGATTTCATGCAACTAGGAAGCGCGAGATAAAACAGGCAGATTGTTATATAACAATTTAGATTAGATTTTTTATTGCATCAAACACCAGATAATTTTTTTAGGTCAGATTTAAATTCATTACGAGCCCAATGCAAAAATGATTATTACTTGGATTCAGTCGGTCCTGCGCATCTATTTATAGTGTTATTAGTTCGTAAAAATAGCCGGTTTGTATAATAGGGGGCAACAGGGCCATGATAAAAAAATTGCAACACGTGTAACCGATAGCGCCGATCCTAATATATTTTTTAAATCGTTAAATGTAACTGGAATCAAATAAGGAGTGGAGCGTAAAGTTCCTATTTTCTTGCCACTGAAAATGCCACAGTCGTTGAATGCGGTAAGCTAGCAGAGAAGGATCTCTCCCTACAACAGTGAGGGATTGACAATCCAAGCTCACTTAAAAAGAGGATACTGTGCACGGGTTCCTGCAACCGATTTTTCTGGACTGGTAATCCCCATGAATTTCCTAAACCGATTTGTTTATTCAACTGTTTTACAAGTTTGCATAAGTATTTAGCTCGGCGTTAATAATACTTTGTTTGTTTAAATAATTTGCGCGGCAAATAAAACCACTAATGATAATCAGCTGTTAGATCAGCAGGAATCGGTACGTCTGATTTTTTTGGTTGTTTTATAAAAATGATGTTATTGAACTGTATCTTGTATCTGGTAGGTAGAAAGCACGTGGTTTTTCTTATAACCCTACTTTTTTAACTTTTTCTACTTCGTTAAATTTATTGTCTCTAATTTTTAATTTTTGGCATGATACATTTTTGCTCCCTATATCTGCAATGAAGATCACGGACCTGAAAGAGGCTACGAAAGTATTGCCTCATTCGTAGCATTTTAAAAGTATTTCAAATACTCTCCAAATACTCAAAAAGTACCTCAATTCAAAGTGATTGAAATACCATGTATAAATTCCAGAGCGCAAATGTGCTTGAAATACCAAAAGTATTTCAAGTACTGAACAGCTTTGCCAGGGCTGTATACAGTGCCTAATGAAAGTACTTGAAATTGAAATTTATCCGCGTTTTAAGTAATAGACCTGCTAAATCAAACGTAGAGTTGAGTCACCCTAATTAAGGAGATACCTGTGAGATATCAAATTAGTGAAGATAGTTGTTATCTCATTGGTCGCCGCGTTATATAATAGGAGAATTGACATTTCATTGCGTGAAAACGATTGGAGTCTCAACGATCCAGCCGACAGTACATATTAGGAGAATTAACACTTCATTGCGTGAAAACGATTGGAGTCTCAACGATTCAATATATTGGTCAGAGCACAGATGTATATAAAATACCAAAAGTATTTAAAGTACTTTTATTTCATGCACTGAACAGCTTTGCCAACGCCATTCAAAGTACTTTAGATGTACCAAGTAAGTATGTGGTATGATACTTGCTACTAAATGAAAGCTGAAAGTATTCCCTTTCTTATGGTGAAAAAAAATATGTTCCCATTTAAAATTCGGTCTCAAAATTTAATTGTTTTTTTAACGCAAAAATAATTTTTTCCAAATTTTCGTCGACATTTTTTAAATAAATATAAACTTGTGGTATGTCGCTGAAATCAGAATTTTATGTCGAACAAGGAAATGTAAACATATACAGGGTGTTCCATTTAAAATAAGAAAGTTGGTGTCACTTCCGATTAGACCGGAAGTTTTGTATCATATTCTGGATTTAGTGGTCTATTTTCCAAATTTCACAAGTCTGTCTTTCATAATAACCGAGGTATTTCGCGTATACAAGTATATAATATATTGTTGCGTAATGCTCATAAAAAATCAAACGTTCTACTTTAAATTCCTTACTGTGTGTATACATTTCTGTCGATAAACGTTACTATTTTAAGATTATCACTTTTATAATTATTATTAAATAATAAATTTATTAGACATATTTACATATGTTGGGGTTATTTTTGTCACTTCAAGCGCGATAATAATTAATAAAAATTAGATAAATTCTTTCCTAGTGTAGATAATGCGCACTTTGAACGAAGTACGACAACCGAGGAGCAATTGAAGCAATCGAAACGAACACCACAAGTTTTTCTTTATTAAAATTAAAAAATTGGCGGTGACCCCGGCGCTCCCGCCACCTTCAATTTTGTTGGTACCTGTATTTATTTATTATCAAAAAAAAAGTGCCGGTACGCTGAAAACCACACACTACACATACATTTATTTCTCTTTAGGGTTCCTTTGCTATGTACGGGAACTTACTTTTTTTCCTTTGTCCACATTGACGTCCGTGACGGCCACCTTCTTGCCGTTCACCGTGGCGTTGACCACGAACCCGTGGTTCTCCCTCGAGTTCTTGAACCACTCCGAGACGGTCTCAGTGAAATCGATCTGCACCCAGTCACCCCTGCCCAGAGGCTGGGTGACCTTCTTCGCGACCACCCTATTGAATCCCGGCGGATCAGGGTGATCTGTAATTTTTTTCACTTTAAAAACTTCTATAAAAACGTCCGGAAGGGGCCGCCGCTCGGCGCCCTTTATGTAAATGAATAGGGTGGCGTTGCTCACGTGGAATTTCGTTATACTGTCCGTGAACATGAAGTGGAGGATGTCGTGGCCTTTATGCCTCAGTCTTGGATCTGCAAAAAAAAGACAGTCGGTTAGTTTAGTCACTTCAAAAACCCACCCGAAACCAGATAAAATAATAATACAGGCGCATATTTAAACAAAAATGCTGCCGAATGGAAAAAATTTTGGGAATGCTGCTGCAGCGAGCAGATTGTACCAAAAACCGTTTTCGCTCTCATGGCTATATATCTATCCATAACAAGATTTGTTATTTGTTTGCGTTCTTCTAAGCCGGAAAATGCCCTGGGTGATCATATTGACTGGCGTCCCATTCGCAAAGCATACAAGAACAGATTTCCGGAAGCTTCCGCAATAAACAAACATATCAGATACCTCCCTGCTAATAAGTCGCTTTGCATGTAACGCAACATGCATACAAAATGCCAGTAAAGACCATGTGCCTGTCGAGCAGCAAACGTTTGTGCTTGGCAAATGCAAAATAAGGCATAAACTACATGCGTATTGCAAATGGCAGAGGCGCCTCCGCAGGCGGGCGCCTAGGCGCGGAATTTCCAATAAAGTTAGATTCCTGGCGCAAGAACGTATATGCATATATTTACGTGTATGTAATAGCAGAACGCACAGAGGTGCCACATTAGTATTAATTTATTAACGCCTCTTTACGTTTACCAGTAGATGTGAGTCGGATTTAAAGCGTTCTGAATATTTAAACACGTTTCAATAGTATAAGGCTAAGTGCGTGCAATTTCAAGTTCAATTTCGGTTTAGGAAATAAGTCGGAACACGTTAATGATTGTTTAAAGTAGATTATTTTATGTATTAATTCTGTCACACGCACAACCGCATATCATGTTTTGCTCGTATTTTACTACGGTAGTGTGGCCTGTTGGAAAAAATCACGTTTCCATAAGTCGGTTTATGCTGGTGGTTGTTTGTAAATGCTCGATTTTATTGTCTGTCAAAATGATAATAAATGAAAGCATTTTAAACTAAGTGCTTGAAGTACATTATTTGCAAGAACAAAAGTATTTCAAATACTTATTCAAGTACTTTTGTTCATTGAGAATTGTTCAAAGAACGCAACTAAAGTAGTTGAGGTACCAATTACCAAGTACCTGGTAAAATATGGGCACCATCAATTGAGGCAAAATAATTATTATTACCAAAAGTATTTCAAGTACGTTGTATGTTTTGTATTTAAAATACATAGTTCAAATAGTCTAAAGCACTTTTTAAAGCATCTACATCTATATCACAGTAAAAATTTGCAAACAAATGTATTTTTTACTTAGATATGTAAAAGGGAACAAGTACAGCACTTCAAATACTTTTAAGTAATTAAATCGTATTGCCGTACTTTAATTCAGAGTGACTGAAGTACTAAAGTAACAAATTCCAGATCGCAAATGTATTTAAAATACAATATTTAAAATACCAAAAGTATTTCAAGTACTTTAGTTTCACGTACTGAGCTGTTCAGAGTACCCAATGAAAGTATTTATTATACCAAATATGTGGTAAAATACTTTTGGCTTCATTTCCCAAACTCATCGACGTGAGCCGAAGTATTTTAATTAACAAATACTTGTCCAAAAGTACAAAAAATAAGTGCCACGTTTTGTATTTAAAACAATTAAAGTAACCTCTAATAATTTAACATAGATTTTTAAAAGTATTTTCAATACTCTTTAAATACGTATTAGGGCACTTTTTACAAACAAACACCAAAAGTATTTCAAGTACTTTTATTTCATGCACTGAGCTGTTCAGAATACCCAATGAAAGTATTTAATATACCAAATATATGGTAAAATACTTTTGGCTTCATTTCCCAAACTCATCGACGTGAGCCAAAGTATTTTAAATAGCAAATACTTGTCCAAAAGTGCATAAGGTAAATGCCAAATTTTGTATTTAAAATGATTAAAGTACCCTATAATGATTTAACGTACTTCTAAAAGAATTCACAGCTCTTTAAACGTATTTTTAATACTTTTTAAATACATAAAATACTTTTGGTTTCATTTGCCAAACTCATCGACGTGAGCCAAAGTATTTTAAATAACAAATACTTGTTCAAAAGTGCACAAGGTAAGTGCCAAGTTTTGTATTTAAAATATTTAAAGTAACCTCTAATAATTTAAGGTGCTTCTTAAAGCACTCATAGCTCTGTAAAGGTATTTTCAATACTCTTTAAATACGTAAAAGGGCACTTTTTACAAACAAACACCAAAAGTATTTCAAGTACTTTTATTTCATGCACTGAGCTGTTCAGAGTACCCAATGAAAGTATTTAATATACCAAATATGTGGTAAAGTACTTTTGGCTTCATTTCCCAAACTCATCGACGCGAGCCAAAGTATTTTAAATAGCAAATACTTGTCCAAAAGTGCATAAGGTACATGCCAAATTTTGTATTTAAAATAATTAAAGTACCCTCTAATGATTTACCGTACTTCTAAAAGAATTCCCAGCTCTTTAAACGTATTTTCAATACTTTTTAAATACATAAAATACTTTTGGTTTCATTTGCCAAACTCATCGACGTGAGCCAAAGTATTTTAAATAACAAATACTTGTTCAAAAGTGCACAAGGTAAGTGCCAAGTTTTGTATTTAAAATATTTAAAGTAACCTCTAATAATTTAAGGTGCTTCTTAAAGCACTCATAGCTCTGTAAAGGTATTTTTAATACTCTTTAAATACGTATTAGGGCATTTTTTACAAACAAATACCAAAAGTATTTCAAGTACTTTTATTTCAAGCACTGAGCTGTTCAGAGTACCCAATGAAAGTATTTTAATATACCAAATATGTGGTAAAATACTTTTGGCTTCATTTCCCAAACTCATCGACGCGAGCCAAAGTATTTTAAATAGCAAATACTTGTCCAAAAGTGCTTAAGGTACACGCCAAATTTTGTATTTAAAATAATTAAAGTAACCTCTAATAATTTAATGTACTTCTTAAAGCATTCACAGCTCTTTAAAAGTATTTTTAATACTTTTTAAATACATAAAATACTTTGGGTTCATTTGCCAAAGTTATCGACGTAAGCCAAAGTATTTTAAATAACAAATACTTGTTCAAAAGTGCATAAAGTAAATGCCAAATTTTGTATTTAAAATAATTAAAGTAACCTCAAATAATTTAATGTACTTCTTAAAGCATTCACAGCTCTTTAAAAGTTTTTTCGATACTCTTTAAGTACTTAAAAAGGCACTTTTTGCAAACAAATACCAAAAGTATTTCAAGTACTTTTGGTACTAGACAGCTTTGTCAGAGCTGTTGAAAATACCCAATGGAAGTACTTGATGTGGTAAGATACTTACTACTTCATTTCCAAAACATCGACGTGAGCCATAGTACTAAATTTTGTCCAAAGGTACTTCAGATGATTTGCAAGTATGAAATACTTTAAGCCTAATGTATTTTAGGAAAATGCCAAGTATTTTAAGTACTCTTATTTTATGTTACGCATTTGCTATTCCCGCTTTTAAGTATTTTAAATATTAAATACTTGCCTAAAAGTATTTTAGGTAAGATGGCAATTTTGTATTAAAGTTATTTGAGGGTATTCGAAATACTTTAAACTACTTCAAATAATTTGATCTATTTCAGGAATTTTTCTGGTATTTTAGAGTGTTACAATTACTTTCAATTATTTCAAGTACTCTAAGGGGCTTCAAGTATTCTAAAGTATTTAAATACTTTAAAAGTGTTTCAAGACTTTTTAAATTAAAGTATATTTACAGCACTTTAAATCCTGCCAAGATTTTAAATACTTTCAGCCAGTTAAAATATTAGTCCAAATGTACTTCAAATACCGTACTTGAAATACCAAAAGTATTTCTACTAGTTTTTTAAGCATTCTTATTTCATACACTGAACTGCTTTGACTTTAAAGTTATTTATTATTTTAAATAATAGTGAGAACTTGGGGTTCTTCAAGACGTGCGCCGCTGATTTCTGAGAACTATAAACGGTTCAATTATGTATAATTCCTGCCACAAATTACAGGGAATGATGTAAACACACGCAAAATGCTAAAATCCACCCCCTCCTATTAAGTGTGCAACATAATGACAACTGCATATGTTACCAATAAAATTTGAATAGAAACGATCGTGTGAACGTGAATGTTTTAGCATTTAAGTTGCGGCGGGCATAGAAAAAAAAAAGGGAAAAAAACACCTCAAGGGAATAGGGACTGTTAACACTTTTATTATCTCGAAAGTTAAATTGCCTTTCGATGGATTTCTGGAAAGTACTCAAATGATAATTAAAGCAGATACTAGAAAAATTGTTGTTGCGGGTCTCGCATTCTCAGGGGTCAAGTAGTATCTAAATTGGATGTTTTAAGTACAACGCCACATTGTTTTCACGCTAACACGGTGTTTGCGATAAAATTATTGCGTTTTTATCCGTCCCTCGAATTTGGGCGCGTCAAATCTCGATAACGCGACGACCAAAAGCGATGGAAACGGAAATTTCCCTTTCGGTCAATCATTTTCGATCACCTTGTCGTTTTGTGAGGAGGGCGTGAAGGAAGGACAAATTAGGGTCGAAAGGCATGTTTCTTCAAATGAAATTAAAATATTGACACGTTTAAAAAACGTATCGAATAAATAAATGTACAACTCAAAGTGCAACCATTAATTGCTTATAAATATGATAGCTTATTACTTATTACAATTGCATGCGATCATTTCAGAAGCGTTCAATTATTTTATACGATATAGAGGTCATTATGTATCGCATATTATACGGTTACTAACATTGTATTCCTTTTATTCGTTTGTTATAAATAACCAATATTTTTCCGTTGTAAACAAAAAAATACAATGTAGTGCCAATAAAAAATCGAAAGACAAGACCTGCGAACGTGCATTTTCTGTTATTCGCCATATATAGTTATATTTAGAGTAGATATCCTGTTTAGTATGCAATCTGTTTATTTTATACGCATTTTTTTTGCTCTCCGCACTATAATTATATTAAATGACTCATAGTGCAACTGCAACTGCATCACCGTTAACATGCACTACACTCTATTCCAAAATTAGTAACCTTCGCTTCTAAAGTAGAAAGGATTATGTCAGTCAAAGACCTCAAAACTGATCTGAGTTTAGTATTTAATTGGAAACGAGGAGGCTGACAAGGTTCTGGTTCCAAAGTTCCTCCAAATCCACGTCGTAAAAGGCCTTAAAACTGTTTCTTCCAATAAAAGAAGCTATAGAAGAATTAATTGAGTTTAGTATTCAATCGCAAGTGAGGAGGTTTTAACTCCAAAGTTCTTCCAAATCCATGTCTTCTAGTTCCTAACTTCTGAGAAGACAACCGTAACTTTCAGGGAGGAGGAAGAGAACTGGAGAACTATGGAGCTCTCCAGCCTCAGCTCCTGATAGAGGAACTAATTGAATCAAAAGGCCTTAAAACTGTTTGATCCAGTAAAGAAGTTATAGAAGAATTGAGGAAGCAAGGAAGCTAACAAGGCTGACTCCAAAATTCCTCCAAATCCAAGTGTTCAAGTTCCCAACTCCTGTGAAGACAAACGTAACTTTCGGGAGGAAGAAAACTGGACTGACCATGGAGTTCTCCAGCCTCAGTTGTGGCCTAAGATGGAGGTATCAAGTCTGTTAACTGGTATACAAATTCAATCCCATTTACCTGAGGTTGTCGTCCTCCATCATGGGGCGTCTCTTGTGTCTGTGTCAGTAAAAGGCCTTAAAACTGTTTCTTCCAATAAAAGAAGCTACAGAAGAATTCATTGAGTTTAGTATTCAATCGGAAGTGAGGAGATTTTAATTCCAAAGTTCTTCCAAAATCCATGTCTTCTAGTTCCTAACTTCTGCGAAGACAACCGTAACTTTCAGGGAGGAGGAAGAGAATTGGAGAACTATGGAGCTCCAGCCTCAGCTCCTGATAAAGGAACTAATTGAATCAAAAGGCCTTAAAACTGTTTGATCCAGTAAAGAAGCTATAGAAGAATTGAGGAAGCAAGGAAGCTAACAAGGCTGACTCCAAAATTCCTCCAAATCCACGTCTTCAAGTTCCCAACTCCTGTAAAGACAAACGTAACTTTCGGGAGGAAGAAAACTGGACTGACTATGGAGTTCTCCAGCCTCAGTTGTTACCTAAGATGGAGGTAACAAGTCTGTTAACTGGTATACAAATTCAATCCCATTTACCTGAGGTTGTCGTCCTCCATCATGGGGCGTCTCTTGTGTCTGTGTCAGTAAAAGGCCTTAAAACTGTTTCTTCCAATAAAAGAAGCTACAGAAGAATTCATTGAGTTTAGTATTCAATCGGAAGTGAGGAGATTTTAATTCCAAAGTTCTTCCAAAATCCATGTCTTCTAGTTCCTAACTTCTGCGAAGACAACCGTAACTTTCAGGGAGGAGGAAGAGAACTGGAGAACTATGGAGCTCCAGCCTCAGCTCCTGATAAAGGAACTAATTGAATCAAAAGGCCTTAAAACTGTTTGATCCAGTAAAGAAGCTATAGAAGAATTGAGGAAGCAAGGAAGCTAACAAGGCTGACTCCAAAATTCCTCCAAATCCACGTCTTCAAGTTCCCAACTCCTGTAAAGACAAACGTAACTTTCGGGAGGAAGAAAACTGGACTGACTATGGAGTTCTCCAGCCTCAGTTGTTACCTAAGATGGAGGTAACAAGTCTGTTAACTGGTATACAAATTCAATCCCATTTACCTGAGGTTGTCGTCCTCCATCATGGGGCGTCTCTTGTGTCTGTGTCAGTAAAAGGCCTTAAAACTGTTTCTTCCAATAAAAGAAGCTACAGAAGAATTCATTGAGTTTAGTATTCAATCGGAAGTGAGGAGATTTTAATTCCAAAGTTCTTCCAAAATCCATGTCTTCTAGTTCCTAACTTCTGCGAAGACAACCGTAACTTTCAGGGAGGAGGAAGAGAACTGGAGAACTATGGAGCTCCAGCCTCAGCTCCTGATAAAGGAACTAATTGAATCAAAAGGCCTTAAAACTGTTTGATCCAGTAAAGAAGCTATAGAAGAATTGAGGAAGCAAGGAAGCTAACAAGGCTGACTCCAAAATTCCTCCAAATCCACGTCTTCAAGTTCCCAACTCCTGTAAAGACAAACGTAACTTTCGGGAGGAAGAAAACTGGACTGACTATGGAGTTCTCCAGCCTCAGTTGTTACCTAAGATGGAGGTAACAAGTCTGTTAACTGGTATACAAATTCAATCCCATTTACCTGAGGTTGTCGTCCTCCATCATGGGGCGTCTCTTGTGTCTGTGTCAGTAAAAGGCCTTAAAACTGTTTCTTCCAATAAAAGAAGCTACAGAAGAATTCATTGAGTTTAGTATTCAATCGGAAGTGAGGAGATTTTAATTCCAAAGTTCTTCCAAAATCCATGTCTTCTAGTTCCTAACTTCTGCGAAGACAACCGTAACTTTCAGGGAGGAGGAAGAGAACTGGAGAACTATGGAGCTCCAGCCTCAGCTCCTGATAAAGGAACTAATTGAATCAAAAGGCCTTAAAACTGTTTGATCCAGTAAAGAAGCTATAGAAGAATTGAGGAAGCAAGGAAGCTAACAAGGCTGACTCCAAAATTCCTCCAAATCCAAGTGTTCAAGTTCCCAACTCCTGTAAAGACAAACGTAACTTTCAGGAGGAAGAAAACTGGACTGACCATGGAGTTCTCCAGCCTCAGTTGTTACCTAAGATGGAGGTAACAAGTCTGTTAACTGGTATACAAATTCAATCCCATTTACCTGAGGTTGTCGTCCTCCATCATGGGACGTCTCTTGTGTCTGGGTCCAGTAAAGGGCCTTAAAACTGTTTCTTCCAATAAAAGAAGCTACAGAAGAATTCATTGAGTTTAGTATTCAATCGGAAGTGAGGAGATTTTAATTCCAAAGTTCTTCCAAATCCATGTCTTCTAGTTCCCAACTTCTGCGAAGACAACCGTAACTTTCTGGAGGAAGAGAACTGGAGAACTATGGAGCTCTTTAACCTCAGCTCCTGAAGAAGGAACTAATTGAATCAATAGGCCTTAAAACTGCTTAATCCAGTAAAAAAACTATAGAAGAATTGAGGAAGCAAGGAAGCTAACAAGGCTGACTCAAAAGAAACGGACCAACTATGAAGATCTCCTGTATCAGTTTTGGTAAAGGAACTATTTGATGATGGTAAAGGCCCTGCAGGAATTAAGGAACGTGATAGACAGACCAAAAGTGGATAGCAGATATCCTCACGCTTCCTGCAAATCGTTGTGACCGGCTACGATGGAGATTGAACACAAACGTAACCTTTCAAGAGGAAGACAAACATACTAGCGATGAAGACCTCCAGAAACAGTTCCTGGTGAAGGAGTTAATTGGAGATGGTGGAAGTGATAAGTGATTTCCTAGCATACCTCTTTCTATTCTGAGGTTTACCAATCGCTATCTCCAAGGAGTATGAGGAGTAGATAACACTGACTCTATCTCAAGCTTCGATGAGTTACTAAGGCACAGAAAATGATTGATGATGACTTCTTGGCCACTCTTACCTTAGAGAGTTCATCGTGCTGGATCAACAATATTGTTGTTTATATCCACGGCAATGGCCTTGGAGATAACGGTGCGTTTCTCCCGGTGCATTTGGATCCAATCGCCCTCGACCAGGTCATGCCTAATCATCGTCTGAAGATACCTTGGTGAATGTTGACAAATAATCTGTTGTTTTGGAGTGATTGGTACACTTGCAGTTTCAGGCTCTGTACAAATGACCGAGAAATGGTAATTGATTTAAGGCGTGTAAAGCTGCAAGTAGTCCGCAAGAAGGGCCTCATTGACCCTTCGATTCGCTTTTATAACAAAAGAAGTAGTTCACGCGATTTTCTGCAGAGAGTTGTAAGTTTACACGTTCGCAGCGATCCACGCTTTCCCATCGCGGCTGCTCTGAGCAGGGATGTAATAGTTTGATAAGGGACACATTATAGGTTGTCAATTCAAGAAAATTCATTATACAAGGGCCAAGGGGCGTCTGGAAAATATTTAACAATCATTTTTCAGTAGTATTTCAACTGGCGCTAAATCAGGAGATTTGGCTGGCCACCACAGTTACATACAGTTCTCTTATCGCAGATGCTGCGTAAGATCACATCGCCTAAGGAAGATACACACAAGCAATCCATTAACGAAACGGCTCCGAATCAGTAAATTGTGCGTTTATACGTTTAGTATTACCGTTAAGTTGGCAATAATACCAGCAATAATGAAGAGAAAACGACTATGAGGAAGTCGATTATAATTTCTTAGTTACATGCATTTCAATGTAGGTAATAAATCAACAAACAACTCAATTTGAACGTTCGTACGTAAATTGTGAGCCTAGAATGAACACAATGGAGATTCTGGTAGTAAACCGCGCGCATAAAAAATTGCGGCGCGAGTTAATCAACTTAAGAGGAGTTATTGCTAGGCAGTATTTAAGTATACAGGGCGAGCCCCAACTTATTTATTTAATTTTAAGGGATGGTAAATGGTAAATCTATATAAAAAAAATAAAGAAATACACGCGGCAGTTTTCGAGAAAAAAAAAAATTAAAATACGTCAACATTTTGAGAACTGTCGAACAGCCGTTAACTTTATTAGCGGCTAAGTTTTTTGGATAGTTTATCGTATAATTTATTGAGAATTTTTCGTTGGTCCTTCGAGCCGGATATTGAAATATAGTCAAAGTGGAATGAAAGTCGTTAATGAGAAGGGGAAAGAGAGTGGGTCATGTGCGGATCCTCGTGGTACACCACCGTTTGCCCCAATTAATAGAAATTGATGTTTAGAACAAACGTAAGCTCCAATTAGACGTTTTCGAAAATTAGGTCACGCCGAGCGAAGTGCAACATTTTTTGTCTCGAGTTGAAAGTCGCGCCCCGCATGCAGTTGCGGCGGCATCGGTGTGCAAAAGACCGCGCAAACACCGATCGCGAAAATAAAACTATTATGCAATTACAAAACGACGAACTTTCAGGCAGGATGTGAACGAATTTTAGGCAATATAATGCACCCATAGCATTGTATAAGAGATTTGACATCTAATTTGCAGGTCATTTAGGCGCATTGCACCGTCCTTAGCACTTAAAGTGTCGTTCTGTTGTTCGGAAAAACAAAACACAATGCGTTTATTTTTGCGGTTGTAAATTTTTATTGAGCCCCGCAGGTTCACGGACATCTAGTAAGCAGTGACCGTAATTCTATATTAACAGTGACATATTGCGCTCTTAGTACACATACATGTGTGCACCGTCAAGGTGTATAGTCGGAGAGGAGGTGTCGTTTCAGGCGGGCTCGGCCGGCGAATGCGGCGGGGTCAGTTTGAGATGCTGCGATACAATGTATGTATTTAAGCGGTTCACGGCGATGTAAATCTGACATAAATGTTGCCTGAGCGTTGTTTGTGGAATCCTTTAATTTTTCTCCTTTCTTCTTCCCCATTGGGAATTCTAACACTGCCATATTATTATTTATTTGTGGATCATGTCTAATAATAATAATAATAATAATAATGAAGTAAACATAATTTCACAAGTTTAGAAGAAGATCTTTAAATCACCTGGAAGGTGTTCACAAAGACTTTGCTGAGCTATCGCAGTCTGCGAAACGACATATGTCAAACAATTAACTTAAAATTTGTCAAAAACTACGAATAAAGTTATTAATTTTGTGAGAAATAGGTTATCGGGGAATTTTACGTTGGTCCTTCGAGCCGGATATTTAAATATTTTCAAAGTGGAATTGGCCTAACGCGCCTGCATTTTACGTTCCAAGGATGTTTGTCGAGTTTTTAAAAGAGGTCGGAGACCAAAATTAACAAATACTTCCATAAATTGCATTTTCCGAACCTAGATCAAGCGGATATCAACAAGGACGCACATAGGCTGCGTAAAGGCGAATTTCAAATAATTAATTAGAAGAAATGTATCAAAAACCACGATTAAAGTTATTCATTTTGTGAGAAATAGTGTATTGGGGAATTTTACGTTGGTCCTTCGAGCCGGATATTTAAATACTTTCAAAGTGGAATTGGCTGAACGCGCATGTATTTTACGTTCCAAGGATGTTTGCCGAGTTCCTAAAAGAGATCGGCGACCAAAATTAACAAATACTTCCATAATTGCATTTTCCGAACCTAGACCAAGCGGATATCAACAAGGACGCACATAGGCTGTGTAAAGACGAATTTCAAATAATTAATTAAAAGAAATGTATCAAACCCACGAATAAAGTTATTCATTTTGTGAGAAATAGTGTATTGGGGAATTTTACGTTGGTCCTTTGAGCCGGATATTCAAATATTGTCAAAGTGGAATCGACTAAATCGATCTAGTTCTTGGATTTTCCTCTTTAAGAAGGTTTGTCAAATTCCTTAAAGAGACAGGTGAGCAAATAATAATATAATAATAATCGTCTTTATTCAACTTCCATTATTATTAATATTATTATTATTATAACATTATTTAACAGAAAGATATCTGAATAATAGGTAAATATCCATACATAAAAGTAAAACATGTATACATATTTAAATAAAAATAAATTGTTACTAGGATTTAAGTATAATCTACCATGTTCCATCTCCGTAAATCGCAAATTTCTGAACCTTTTTTTTTTATAGAAAACGTCACTTTGACAGCTGTCAAAAAAAATTTTTTTTTTCGATAAAACGTCAGTTTGACAGCTGTCACCGAAAAGTCTAAAAAAATCTTCAAAAAAATGTCAAAATTTTTTTCCCATTTCGCTTAACTAATCCGGTCGCCAGCTCCGTAGGGGCTGGATCGTCTAGATCTAGAACCTACTAATCCGATAGCCAGCCCCTACGGGGCTGGATCGTCTAGAACATGTTCTTATAGAGCCCCGCAGGGGCTCTGAAATTTTTTTGTTTTTTTCTCAAATTTTACCCCTAAAATCTCGAAATTTTCCCAACTCCCCGACCCCGCGAGCCAATGTCGGACTCTATTTTTTCCCGAAATTTCAATAACGTCTTTCAACTAAAAACCCCGAGATAAAACTACTGATACAGAGGGTCAGCCTCGCAGAGATAGGTCGGGCTGACGCCCGACCTAGTAAAGTTATTAATTTTGTTACAAATAGTTTATTGAAAATTTTACTTTGGTCCTTCGAGCCGGATATTTAAGGATTCTCAAAGTGGAAAAGACGGCTGTGCTATCAGACTGCAAAAAGGCGTATGGCAATTTAAGGAAATTTGTCAAAACTAAGAATAATGCTATTAATTTTGTTAGAAATAGTTTATTGAAAGTTTTATGTTGGTCCGTCGAGCCGGATATTCAAATATTGTCAAAGTGGAATCGACTAATTCGATCTAGTTCTTAGATTTTACGTTTCAAGAAGGTTTGTCAAATTCCAAAGAAACAGGCGACCAAATCTAACAATGGATACTTCCGTAAATTGCAAATTTCTGGACCCGGACCATGCGGATGACAACGGGGCGATCACTGGCTGCAAATAGGCGAATGTCTAATAAATTATTATAGAAAATTTGTCAAAAACCACGAATAAAGTTATTAATTTTGTTAAAAAAAGTTTATTGAAAATTTTACTTTGGTCCTTCGAGCCGGATATTTAAGGATTCTCAAAGTGGAAAAGACGGCTGTGCTATCAGACTGCAAAAGGGCGAATGGCAATTTAAGGAAATTTGTCAAAATTATGAATAAAGTTATTAATTTTGTTAGAAATAGTTTATTGAAAATTTTACGTTGGTCCGTCGAGCCGGATATACAAATATTGTCAAAGTGGAATCGAAAATTGATCTAGTTCTCGGATTTTATGCTTCAAGAAGGTTTGTCAACTTTCTGAAAGAGACAGGCGACCAAATCTAACAATGGATACTTCCGTAAATCGCAAATTTCGGAACCTAGACCAAGCGGATATCAACAAAGGCGCACATAGGCTGCAAAAAGGCGAATGTCTAATAAATAATTATAGAAAATTTGTCAAAAACCACGAATAAAGTTATTAATTTGATAGTTTATTGAAAATTTTACTTTGGTCCTTCGAGCCGGATACTTAAGGATTCTCAAAGTGGAAAAGATGACTGTGCTATCAGACTGCATAAAGGGTAGGAATGGTAATTTAAGGAAATTTGTCAAAACTAAGAATAATGCTATTAATTTTGTTAGAAATAGTTTATTGAAAATTTTATGTTGGTCCGTCGAGCCGGATATACAAATATTGTCAAGGTGGAATCGACAATTGATCTAGTTCTTGGATTTTATGGTTCAAGAAGGTTTGTCAACTTTCTGAAAGAAACAAGCGACCAAATCTAACAATGGATACTTCCGTAAATCGCAAATTTCGATACCTAGACCAAGCGGATATCAACAAGGACGCACATAGGCTGCAAAAAGGCGAATGTCTAATAAATAATTATAGAAAATTTGTCAAAAACCACGAATAATGTTATTAATTTTGTTAGAAATGGTTTATTGAAAATTTTACTTTGGTCCTTCGAGCCGGATATTTAAGGATTCTCAAAGTGGAAAAGACGGCTGTGCTATCAGAAGTGGAATCAACTAATTCGATCTAGTCCCTGGATTCTACGCTTTAAGAAAATGTGCCGAATTTCTTAAACAGATCGACGACCAAATTTAACAGTGGATACTTCCGTTAATCCCAAAGAGACTTTGCTGAGCTATCGCGGACTGTAAGGCGAATGACAAATAATAATCAATTTAAGGATATTTGTATATTTTGTAAGAGATAATTTGAGAAATTTTACGTTGGTCCTTCGAGCCGGATATTCAAAAATTCTTAAAGTGGAATCGACTAATTCGAAGCGGCAAGTATAAGTACCACAGTTCTACTATTATGACAATGAGCAGATTCATGTGTAGAAGAACCTAAGGAAATATTAACCGATAATGGGACCAACTTTGTAGTTTCAAAGAGAGAATTCATAGTAGAAAAGAAGATGAAGGTATGAGTATCGGAAGAATTCAGCATGAAAGGTATTTATTGAGAATTTTGTATTGGTCCTTCGAGCCGGATATTCAAATATTGTCAAAGTGCAATCGACTAACTCGATCCAGCGTTCGGATTTTGCATTTCAAGGCAGTTTTGCTCCTCGTTGTCAACAATTGGGTCACAAAATTTTGCTCTAAGCTTTACTTGATATCTACAACTTAACTCCCGATTTTATGCCAGTTGTTCCGCGAGTTTTGATCTGCTCACATCTTAAGGCCACCGAACCAGATAATTGTATGAAACATGCGACAAATGATTGTGATAATTGTAGTACAAGGTTTGCAACATGAATCAACTATATTTAATAATTCGTCAAGCCAATAATAACGATAATTCCACGATAATTGGTTTTTTATGAATCGTTTCACTCTCATGTTTCCAATTCACGTTACGTATTCTGCTAATATATTCGCCTGTGCGAAAAACCAGCTTAGCAACTATGTACCAGTTCGGTAACAAACGAAAATCATTAGTAAGTTTGGATTTCTTCGGACGCACTTCGCATAACTGGATTAAATAGGTTACCGCGATGCCGACACGGGCGAACGCAGTGATTTCTAAAATCTAGAGCGAAAAACGGCGACGATGCGACACGTGCCGGCGTCCGTTCTAAAAAAGTTTAGGTGTCGCCAGGGCGCGGGTTTCTTTCGCTATTTTCTGCGCTTCCGGCTCCAAGCTCCAAAAAATAACAACGAGGGAATCATCGGAACGCTAAAACGTACATAAATTAAATATAGTACAGTGCCACGTCTAAGCTGGAGTGAAAACCAAATCGGACTCACTGTTGCGCTTATGCATGTATCTCTTTGGGCCTAAGGTGTTCTTTGTGGTGTGGTTTATTACCTCAGTCTTTGTAATCATTTTGGCGAGTCTCAGCAGTGCTAGTTTCACTATTTGGTCCCCAAGGTCTTCGATACTGTCATTGATAAACGGTACAAAAAGGAGTTGCCCAAGGGTTGGGCCGTGGGGCACCCCAGGACGTGCATAAATCCGCACCATCCTGCTTGGATTTGCTAGTATTGTAGAATGTAAAAAATGACGCATCGGAATTCTAAGGTGCATTTTTTGTTTACTATTGATTGCGTTTCATTGTCAACAACCTCGCGAGGTATCTCGAAAATGTTTGTGTGTATCTACATTGTATTTAATACGAATATAAAATATAAGATTTACGATTCTGTTTATTAAACTATTCTTTATTAGCCACTTAAGAGTCAGTAATAAATATTTGGCAACCGAGGATTTAATATAAAATTTATTTCATTACATTGTGTGTGGGTATGGACGCCTGGATGCAACTGCACCAATATTTTTTCTGACAGAGTTGTCCGCCAAACGAATTTACGAAAAAACAACTCCAGTAGGTTTCCGACCAAATCGCTCATGGAAGTTTCAGCGATTTTCGCCTCGATCTTGGCCATAAAATCTGGTTTCAAGATTTGCGCGCAGCCATTAATATTTATGAAGAAAGCTCAAGGTCAAAATGATATATACCTACATAAATAAACAAATAGGTTTATTTACCCACAATATTGCACAAAATGTGTGCCGTTTTCAACTCTTTGCGGAATCTTCTGAGCCACTAATTTATGTGCGAACGTGTTTTATTTTTAAAAATATCCGACCTTGACTGCCAGTCCAGTCAATAACGGGTGGTTTTGCTTCACAAATGGTCGGTTAAATAGGATAAGGGAGCTGCATGTAGGTCCTGGATATTATTCCACCGCACTCGCATCGCCGGCAACCAAGTTGGCATCATCAGGAGACGATTATGATTTAAAGAATTGGAACGCCACGGAATTCCTACGTATTTAAGAACTGAAGGTTATCAGTTCTGCGTAACTTTAAGCCTGTTTCTTTATCCGCGTGTGTCAACAAAGCTTTATTTCGGTCAAGTAAATACGTTGCAAATATACATTTTTAATTGTTATTGCAGTTTTCGCAGCTGATTTCATATCTCTTTCACAGTAGCGCATAAAGAAGCCAAATATTTTTTTTATGGAGCAAGGATGGAACTGATCACAACATCACCAGATGAACTAATCTGCGTAATGAACCAAAATTTTGAAGAAACTAATTTTTAATAACAAAAAAAATTATTTAATCTTTTTATGTGATATAATTTCTGATTAAATTCGACCTAATTTTATCGTTACCTTCTGCTTAAAATTTTCCAGGAATCCCAGATTATTTAAATTAATTAAGGGGTTATCAGCGTGATTAAAAAACGAATGTCAGCAATAATTTGTTTTGGTTTAATGCGTACGTCAATGATTTATTTAATGTTCCTCTCGTTGCCATGAATATAGGTCATTTTGAAATAACGCTTTCCTTAATTGGTTACGTAATTTCTTGTTTTTTATGCCAATTTTTTACGTTCAACTAAGCACGCTTATAGAAAATAAATGCACTCGGGGAGCTCATGGGCATCCATTCAATTTTTTTAAGCACAGCCATCAGGTATCCCATTATCGATAAAAATGTTTATGTGAATGAGTTCCTTCGACCTTCACCGGTGCAAACTTTATTTGCACGACAAGGTGGTTAACAGTATTGCCATAGCCATTTCGGTTGCCTAATCAGAACCTCGAGACTCGAAAACATGAACCAAAGAAAGATTTTACAATCCTTATTTTGAGAACCGTTAATTTGCGATTTGAAGTGTCCCTATTTTGAGAACCGTTAACTTGGGATTTGAAGTAACCCTATTTTGAGAACCGTTAACTTGGGATTTGAAGTATCCCTATTTTGAAAACCGTTAACTTTGAAATCCAAAGTGTCCTTACTTTAAAAACCGTTAATTTAAAAAATATCCCAGATCTGAAAACCGTTAACATGTTAAGGCTTAAAGTGTTTCAATTTTGAAAACCGTTAACCTCCTGAGGTTTAAAGTATCCCTATTTTAAATACCGTTAACTTGTTAAGGGTTTAAGGTAACGATTGGTTGGACTGTCCATAAGCAGAGTTGGATAATTTAACAGGTCGTCAAAATTATGATGTAATAGAATCCTAGTTGAAGTTTTAACTATTCCTGTACTGAAAACCGTTAACGTGTTGAGCTCTAAAGTATTCTTATTCTGCAAACCGTTAATTTGTTGAACTTTCAAATATCCCTAATCTGAAAATCGTTAACGTTTTGGGGTTTAAAGTATCCCTATTCTGAAAACCGTTGGTTTGTTGAGGTTTAAAGTACACCTTTTTGGAAAACTGTTAAGGTTTAATCCCTTTTTCAATACCGTTAAGATGTTGGGGATTAAAGGATTCTTATTTTGAAAACCGTCGGTTTGTTGAGTTTTAAAGTATCCCTATATCGAAAACCGTTAACGTGCTAGGGTTTAAAGCATCTTTATTCTGCAAACCTTTGTTTGTTGAGGTTTAAAGTAAGTAATCTTATTTTAAAAATCGTTGATTTGTTGAGGTCCGAAGAGACCCTTTTTCTAACCCGAGTTTAATAAAATATCTTCATTCTAAAAATCTTTGTTTTGTTGAAGTTTAAAATATCCCTTTTTCTAAAACCGTTAACGTGTTGTATTTTAAAATATTTTATTCTGAAAATCGTCGATTTATTGAGGTTTAAGGTATTCCTATTTTAAATGTCGTTAAGGTGTTGGGGATTAAAGTATTCTTATCATGAAAACCGTTAATTAGTTGAGTTTTAAAGTATCCCTATTTCGAAAACGGTTAACGTATTGGTATTTATTTTTATTCTGAAAAAACGTCGATTTATTGAGGTTTAAGGTCTCCCTATTTTAAATGTCGTTAAGGTGTTGGGGATTAAAGTATTCTTATCATGAAAACCGTTAATAAGTTGAGTTTTAAAGTATCCCTATTTCGAAAATGGTTAACGTATTGGTATTTATTTTTGTTCTGAAGAACGTCGATTTATTGAGGTTTAAGGTCTCCCTATTTTAAATGCCGTTAAGATGTTGGGGATTAAAGGATTCTTATCATGAAAACCGTTAATAAGTTGAGTTTTAAAGTATCCCCATTTCGAAAACGGTTAACGTATTTGGTATTTATTTTTGTTCTGAAGAACGTCGATTTATTGAGGTTTAAGGTCTCCCTATTTTAAATGCCGTTAAGATGTTGGGGATTAAAGTATTCTTATCATGAGAACCGTTAATTAGTTGAGTTTTAAAGTATCCCTATTTCGAAAACGGTTAACGTATTTGGTATTTATTTTTGTTCTGAAGAACGTCGATTTATTGAGGTTTAAGGTCTCCCTATTTTAAATGTCGTTAAGATGTTGGGGATTAAAGTATTCTTATCATGAAAACCGTTAATAAGTTGAGTTTTAAAGTATCCCTATTTCGAAAACGGTTAACGTATTTGGTATTTATTTTTGTTCTGAAGAACGTCGATTTATTGAGGTTTAAGGTCTCCCTATTTTAAATGCCGTTAAGATGTTGGGGATTAAAGTATTCTTATCATGAGAACCGTTAATTAGTTGAGTTTTAAAGTATCCCTATTTCGAAAACGGTTAACGTATTTGGTATTTATTTTTGTTCTGAAGAACGTCGATTTATTGAGGTTTAAGGTCTCCCTATTTTAAATGTCGTTAAGATGTTGGGGATTAAAGTATTCTTATCATGAAAACCGTTAATAAGTTGAGTTTTAAAGTATCCCTATTTCGAAAACGGTTAACGTATTTGGTATTTATTTTTGTTCTGAAGAACGTCGATTTATTGAGGTTTAAGGTCTCCCTATTTTAAATGCCGTTAAGATGTTGGGGATTAAAGTATTCTTATCATGAGAACCGTTAATTAGTTGAGTTTTAAAGTATCCCTATTTCGAAAACGGTTAACGTATTTGGTATTTATTTTTGTTCTGAAGAACGTCGATTTATTGAGGTTTAAGGTCTCCCTATTTTAAATGCCGTTAAGATGTTGGGGATTAAAGGATTCTTATCATGAAAACCGTTAATAAGTTGAGTTTTAAAGTATCCCTATTTCGAAAACGGTTAACGTATTGGTATTTATTTTTGTTCTGAAGAACGTCGATTTATTGAGGTTTAAGGTATTCCTATTTTAAATGCCGTTAAGATGTTGGGGATTAAAGGATTCTTATCGTGAAAACCGTTAATAAGTTGAGTTTTAAAGTATCCCTATTTCGAAAACGGTTAACGTATTGGTATTTATTTTTATTCTGAAAAACGTCGATTTATTGAGGTTTAAGGTCTCCCTATTTTAAATGTCGTTAAGGTGTTGGGGATTAAAGTATTCTTATCATGAAAACCGTTAATAAGTTGAGTTTTAAAGTATTCCTATTTCGAAAACGGTAACGTATTGGTATTTATTTTTATTCTGAAAAACGTCGATTTATTGAGGTTTAAGGTCGCCCTATTTTAAATGTCGTTAAGGTGTTGGGGATTAAAGTATTCTTATCATGAAAACCGTTAATTAGTTGAGGTTTAAAGTATCCCAATTTCGAAAACGGTTAACGTATTGGTATTTATTTTTATTTTGAAAACTGTCAATTTATTGAGGTTTCTCCCTATTTTAAATACCGTTAATGTGTTGGGGATTAAAACAATCGTATTCTGAAAACCGTTGATTTGTTGAGTTCTAAAGTATCCCTATTTCGAAAACCGTTAACATGGTGGGGTTTAAAATATCTTCATTCTGTAAATCGTTGTTTTGTTGAGGTTTAATGTATCCCTTTTTCTAAAACCGTTAACGTGTTTGGGTTTAAGGTACCCTAATGCCGAAAACTGTTTTTTTACTCAGGTGTAAGGTTGGGGTATAAATTATCTCTGTTCTGAAAACCGTTAATTTTTTGGGGGTTTAAATTATTCCTTTTCGAAAACCGTTAACGTCTTGGGATTTAAGTTATCCTTATTCTGAGAACCGTTAACTTGTGTCGATATCCCTATTTTGAAAACCGTTAACTTGAGGTTAAAATTAATGATTAATACAATGAACCTTGAAGTTATTTTCTAGTGGAGTAATTGAGTAGTAGAAAAGGTGTGAAACCATAAAAACTATAAAGTTGCAAATTAACGCTCAATTTCAATGCTATCGTTGACGATTAAAATTAACCCACATTGCTCTGGAGCGCGCTGTAAATAAAAACAATGTGCATTTTCGCTGCGTTCGTGAATTCGTGCATAAAAATAGAACGGTTTAACTGTGATTAAGTTTGAAAGGCTTGGGACATTTTTTCTGAGTAACGTTTAATTAGCCGGAGGCATTACTGACGGCGCATTGTGTCGAGCCGTGGCTAAAAAACGGCTTCACCTGACACATCAAATGACATTGGAGTGCGGCAGAGTTGTCCATCAGATTCAAGTGCAATTATCTGCAATTGCATGGAGGGGTCAGTGTTTGGGTCAGCCCAGGCCGACATCAAGGTCAGCGGTGACCAAGATATTCATTCACTTCGACGCCAGTCGACCTACCATACCTATAAGTCACAACCATATCTTTTATTTGGAATATTCGAAGGCGGTATTTACAGGCTGGCGCACGAATAAATTCGCTTTTCTCTAAGGACACCATTTTATTGCAACTATAAAATTGTTTATTGCGCATATGCTACGAATTAACGTTTACGAGGTCGATTATTTATTAAAAATTCCTGCTGCAGAAAAGATTCGGTTGGGGAAGAAACGCCTACACTGAGGATGTTTAGCATCAACATGTTTATTACAATATGTGAGCGCAGATAAAGTAAATGAAAACAAAAATGAACGTAAAAATATAAAACGCACACGTTTTATTTATCAGTTCCTGCACACTTGTGGGGAATTTTTTTTTGTAAAATCTTAATAGATAAATATTATTTTTTACTTTTTAGTTCGGTTTCCCTTTAAAGCGTGTTTTTTTAGTTTTTTTAAACTATATTTTTTTATATATAATTTTGAAACCTAATTTTTTTTCAAAATTTTTCAATATAAATTTTTTTTTAAATTTCTTCAAAATTTTTAATTTTTTTTAATTTTTTTCAAAATTTTTGAATTCAAATTTTTTTTAATTTAATTTTTGAAGATAAATTTTTTTCGATATTTTTCATTTCGAATATTTTTCAAAATTTTTCATTTCAAATTTCTTTTTCTATGTCGATAAAGAAGGATAAGAAAGCGTGTTGAAAATACTTGGCTGATATCAAGAGAGTAAATCTTGCAGTGCAACAATCTCCGTGAAAATATTGTTGAAATATTAAATTATCAACTCGAGTTGTTAAATTATCTTCAGCTCTTACATAGACACGAAATGAGAAGGCTCGTCAATCCTTCCTCTTACTAATTTTTTCAAATACCTACTAAATAATATCCGGCTCCACTGTAGTTTGTTTATATGCGTTCAGCGAAAAATGTTCCGCCCACTATTATTAACACTCGTTTCATTAGAGATGCAGATCCTGCTCAATAAAATTTAAAACAACAAATTGATCCATAATTTTGTTTACATGGACAACTTCGAGGAAAGCTCGAAGCAAACGCTGCTCGTGTTTGTTATTCTGTGTTTCTAGCACGTAAATACCACCTACAAAAATTGCACTCGTGTACTTAATAACCGTATGCGCGTAATGACAGTGAATTTGCCGAAATATATTTAAGGAACCTCGGCTCCGTGACCCATTTATTTCAGATATTTTAAAGCTGGGAGAAAAATGTATTTTTTAGATGCGTTAAATTGTAAAACGGAAGCCTACTAGGACACAGAGCCTGATTACGCGGGAATTGAGCAATAGCCGTGCAAATAACGATTAAAAACTGAGTCGTCTTTCTGACTGTAAAGAAATGCCATTGGGCTAATAATATAGGGGAAGAGTAAGAATATCGTCATTGAATCTTTAAAGAATATTCTTTGAACTGACTAGATAGACTTGTGTGTGATCAAGCACCCTTATTCTGAAAATCGTTAACTAGTTTCAAGTATCCCTGTTTCGAAAACCGTTAACGTGTTGGGGTTTAAACTGTCCTTATTCTGAGAACCGTTAATGTGTTGTGCTTTCAACTATCCCTATTTCCAAAACCGTTAAAGTGTTGAGGTCTAAATTACCCTTATTCTGATATCTGTAATTTTTTTTTAGGTTTAAAGTATCCCTATTTCTAAAACCGTTAACGTATTGGGCTCTAAAATATCCCTATTTTTTAAACCGTTAAAGTGTTGGGATTTCAAGGGTCCCTATTTCGAAACCCTATAACGTTTTGGGGTCCAAAGTATCCTTATTCTGAAAACCGTTAATTTGTTGGGGTTTAACGTACCTATCACGTGTCCCTATTTCTAAAACCGTTAACGTCTTGGGGTTTACAACACCCTTATTCTGAAAATCTTTAAAATATTGTGTTTTCAAGTATCCCTATTTCGAAAACTTATAACGTGTTGGGGATTAAAATATCCTTATCCTGAAAACCGTTAACTTGTTGGGGTGTAAAGTGTCCTTATTCTGAAAACTGTTAACTTAACAAAAATTGTTCTCTTGTACTTCGTATTGATTACATTATTTCGAAAATCGTTAACTTGTTGAAGTCTCAAGTATCCCTATTTAGAAAACCGTTAACGTGCTGGGGTCTAAAGTATCCGTATTTTGAAAACCGTTAAAGTGTTGGGATTGTCCTTATCCCTATTTCGAAAACCTATAACATTTTGGGGTTTAAACTACCATTATTCTAATATTCAAGTATCCCTATTTAGAAAACCGTTAACGTGTTGGGGTCTAAAGTATCCGTAGTTTGAAAACCGTTAAAGTGTTGTGATTTTACTTATCTCTATTTCGAAAACCTATAACGTTTTGGGGTTTAAACTACCATTATTCTAATATTCAAGTATCCCTATTTCGAAAACTTATAACGTGTTGGGGATTAAAATATCCTTATCCTGAAAACCGTTAACTTGTTGGGGTGTAAAGTGTCCTTATTCTCAAAACTGTTAACTTAACAAAAATTGTTCTCCTGTACTTCAAATTAATTACATTATTTCGAAAATCGTTAACTTGTTGAAGTTTCAAGTATCCCTATTTAGAAAACCGTTAACGTGTTGGGCCCTAAAGTATCACTATTTCCAAAATCGTTAACGTGTCGGGGTCTAAAGTGTCTTTATTCTAAAAACCGTTGATTTATTGAGGTTTAACGTATCCCTACTTTCAGAACCGTTAACGTATTGGGGTTTAAAGCATCCTAGTTCTGAAAATCGTTAATTTGTTGGGGTTTAACGAAAGCATCTTCGAGGTTATTTATTTCGTTTATAAATAAATGAACGACTAGTGGGCCTACGTTAGGTCCTTGTAGAACGCCTTTTACAGTTACAAGAGAACGTAATAGCAAGCTTTGCTAAAAATTTAATGGACTATATTTATATTTTAACGAGTTTCTAACGCTTATCAGCGCTAAACATCCACAACGATGTTATTATCGTAATTATTTGCATTTGTTGTGTTATTGGCAGGCATAATTATAGATATTAAGCTCCTTTTGGATACCAGTGTCTTTAGACCTGACTGGTTGCAGCAGCCATAAACAATCTCGAGGAAGGCGTTTAATAGAGCAATCTGCAATTATATCCGTACACAATAATTACTCAAATAAAGTAGTTTAGCGTTCGCCAGCGAGAGAGGAGCAGAACAAAAAGTTAAATGGTTATTTCAGAAATATTTAATGGGGCATAAAATTAAATAGAGCCAACATGCGCACAGGTAAAAAACAATATACCTATCTAATTCTATAATTGTAAATCTGCCGAGGCAGCTTAAGATTCGAGCAGTTGCCAGCAATGTATCCCTAAGTTATCTCTTTTTATCGTTTCATCTTGCGCCACGGGCGTCCAAATGGCGCATTTCTAATTTAGTTGTGAATAACTCAACATAATATCTCGTATGGGTCCCCTTTCGCGTTTCGTGCGACGCCCCTGCGCGGTGCATCCTCAATCTCGGCGGAACCCTATCTTCCGTACAAACGTTAAACAGCTGTTAGCTTAAAATTTCACAGATCCTCGGCGCTGGTCCTTCCTTATGATATAAATGCTTAATGTATGCCTTTATGTACCTATAAAAAACGGCCCGAAAATGACGAGCTGTTATCGTGGTTTTAAACCTTTAATCTTGACGTGATAGCACAGGGGCGGATTAAGAGGCAGTGGAACCACCAACGGATGTTCTAAGGTCTACTTGAGATTTCTAGCAATCTTGGTTATATTATATATAATTAATTCAAAATAGAAAAATATTTTTTTTAGTTTCTGACGTTTCGGTTTATCTATTAACCATTTTTAGAGAAACGAAGGCCTCTAGAGATATGTAACAAACGTATTTTTATTGTAGCATTTTGATTGGAGAGTCTGAAAGATGCTTTTGTTAAATATTTATAAAGGCTTTCGATTTCGAGATATTCTAGATTTTATGTCGCAGTAACCAAGAATTATTGCTATATAAAATAGGGAATATCTCTAAAACGAAGGCCTCTAGAGATATGTAACAAGAGTATCTTTATTGTAGCATTTTGATTGGAGACTCTGAAAGATACTTTTGCTAAATTTTTGTAAAGACTTCCGTTTTCGAGATATTCTAGATTTTATGTCGCAGTAACCAAGGATTATTGCTATATAAAATAGAGAATATCTCGAAAACGAAGGCCTCTAGAGATAGCATTGTGTTGTAGCATTTTGATTGGAGAGTCTGAAAGATACTTTTGTTAAATATCTCTAAAGGCCTTCATTTTCGAGATATTCTAGAATTTATGTCGCAATAACCAAGGTCATAAATATTGCTATATAAAATAGAGAATATCTCGGAAATGAAGGCCTCTAGAGATATGTAACAAGAGTATCTTTCTTGTAGAATTTTGGTTGAAGAATCTGAAAGATACTTTTGTTAAATTTTTGTAAAGGCTTTCGTTTTCGAGATATTCGATATTCTAGATATTAAGTCGCAATAACCAAGGATTATTGCTATATAAAATGGAGGATATATCGAATACGAAGGCCTCTAGAGATAGCATTGTGTTGTAGCATTTTGATTGGAGAGTCTGAAAGATACTTTTGTTAAATATCTCTAAAGGCCTTCATTTCGAGATATTCTAGAATTTATGTCGCAATAACCAAGGCCATGAATATTGATTGCTATATAAAATAGAGAATATCTCGAAAAAGAAGGCCTCTAGTAATATGTAACAAGAGTATCTTTATTGTCGAATTTTGATTGGGGAATCTGAAAGATACTTTTGTTATATTTTTGTAAAGGCTTTCGTTTTAGAGATATTCTAGATATTAAGTCGCAATAACCAAGGATTATTGCTATATAAAATGGAGGATATATCGAATACGAAGGCCTCTAGAGATAGCATTGTGTTGTAGCATTTTGATCGGAGAGTCTGAAAGATACTTTTGTTAAATATCTCTAAAGGCCTTCATTTCGAGATATTCTAGAATTTATATCGCAATAACCAAAGTCATGAATATTGCTATATAAAATAGAGAATATTTCGGAAATGAAGGCCTCTAGAGATATGTAACAAGAGTATCTTTCTTGTAGAATTTTGGTTGAAGAATCTGAAAGATACTTTTGTTACATTTTTGTAAAGGCTTTCGTTTTCGAGATATTCTAGATATTAAATCGCAATAACCAAGGATTATTGCTATATAAAATGGAGGATATATCGAATACGAAGGCCTCTAGAGATAGCATTGTGTTGTAGCATTTTGATTGGAGAGTCTGAAAGATACTTTTGTTAAATATCTCTAAAGGCCTTCACTTCGAGATATTCTAGAATTTATGTCGCAATAACCAAGGCCATGAATATTGCTATATAAAATAGAGAATATCTCGAAAAAGAAGGCCTCTAGTGATATGTAACAAGAGTATCTTTATTGTCGAATTTTGATTGGAGAATCTGAAAGATACTTTTGTTAAATTTTTGTAAAGGCTTTCGTTTTCGAGATATTCTAGATATTAAGTCGCAATAACCAAGGATTATTGCTATATAAAATGGAGGATATATCGAATACGAAGGCCTCTAGAGATAGCATTGTGTTGTAGCATTTTGATTGGAGAATCTGAAAGATACTTTCGTTACTTTTTTGTAAAGGCTTTCGTTTTCGAGATATTCTAGATATTAAGTCGCAATAACCAAGGATTATTGCTATATAAAATGGAGGATATATCGAATACGAAGGCCTCTAGCGATAGCATTGTGTTGTAGCATTTTGATTGGAGAGTCTGAAAGATACTTTTGTTAAATATCTCTAAAGGCCTTCATTTCGAGATATTCTAGAATTTATGTCGCAATAACAAAGGTCTTGAATATTGCTATATAAAATAGAGAATATCTCGGAAATGAGGGCCTCTAGAGATATGTAACAAGAGTATCTTTATTGTCGAATTTTGATTGGAGAATCTGAAAGATACTTTTGTTACATTTTTGTAAAGGCTTTCGTTTTCGAGATATTCTAGATATTAAGTCGCAATAACCAAGGATTATTGCTATATAAAATGGAGGATATATCGAATACGAAGGCCTCTAGAGATAGCATTGTGTTGTAGCGTTTTGATTGGAGAGTCTGAAAGACACTTTTGTTAAATATTTGTAAAGGCTTTCGTTTTCGAGATATTCTAGATTTTATGTGGCATACTCACGAGAACTTGGGCACTGCCACATAAAATTGAAAAGTTTTCGGTGTTATTTTAATGTTCTCCTCAAACTCAACAATATACTAGTATTACGTAACCCAAACCTATGCCGCTCTCAAAACAACTACTCTTCTAACTAATATTGAAAAATATTGAATAACATGGTCTAAATTTCATTAGGATCTAAAGTAAAGCAATGAAAGATTTTGAAAAAAAATGTAAATAATTCAAGTACACAGACAGATAGACCGACGTGGAGTTTTAGAAACCCACGCTACCACCTTATAGATACGCCCAACTAGTTAATTAACTATTCCGCTTCGGCGTTATATCCTGCCACATTTGCCCTTCGCGAGTCCGCCCCTGCGCATGCATACGAGCACTCTTTATCTGGGGGTAGTTAAAATAAATCTCAACATCTAGCGGCATGGGAATTTTTTCATTAATGATTAGTTTACCCTTTTCCATTGACCTTGACTTAATTTCTTTCTTGAATCTGTCGATATAAAAACGCTACACAGTTGCTAAGGGAAGCAGGCTGTGACAAAAAGTAATTCCACATCGGACATGTGGTACACATGGTGGAGGATTTTTTTTTCCACCGGCTCGTCGGAGCGCTCGGCTTCGGTTAATTTAGACGCTGCACTCGCTTTTAATTACTTTCCTTAATGAGCGGACTATAAATAGTGATTATTGAGATGTGTGAGGGGAGATAAAATAAAAGTCACTTTGGTGGGAAGCCAGACGTTCACGTAAGGGTAAAAATAACACGGCGGAATCCTCGACAGCTTTTTTGTATAATAATATTAATAATAATAATAAATTTTTTTCCCTACGGAATAAGTTGGTTATTATGAAAGATACACTTCTGAAATTTGGTACGTGGATAATAGGTCACAAATGCCAGAATCTGATATAATTCTTTACAAAGTACTGCTTCCGGTCTAACCGGAAGCGACACCATTTTTGTTATTTTAAATCGAACATTCTGTATATTCTTGCATTTTGTTGTTCTTTGTTAAATTCTGATTTCAACGATGGGTCACAAGTGGGCATTTGCTTAAAAAATGGCGCCGAAAATGCGAAAAAACTGGGAAACAAAAATAAGCCCCTGCTGGATTTTGTGTTTGTTTTTGATTCCTATAAAAAGTATGGGCGTTGTTTTTGTTACTTCATTTGCGAGTTTTACCGCAGACTTTGTATTTTTATAAATTTATGGAAACAATAAAATTTTTCCAACGCCTACTTTCTAGAAGTTTCAAAAATAAAATCCCCCAGGGGCCTACTTGTGGTTTTTAGTTTTTCATATTTTCGACGCCATTTTTTTTAACAAATGCCAGCGTGTGACATGTCGCTGAAATCAGAATTTAACGACGAACCACAAAATGTAAGAATATACAGGACGCTCCATTTAAAATAGGAAAATTACTGTTATTTCCGGTTAAACCGGAAGTAGTATTTTGTGTACAATTAATCAGGTTCTGGCATTTGTGAACTTTTACTCACGTTTCGAATTTCAGAAGTGGGCATTTGGCATTTGCTTAAAAAATGGCGCCGAAAATGTGAAAAAACTGGGAAACACAAGTAGGCCCCTGCAGGATTTTGTTTTTGATTTTTTTTAAAAGTAGGCGTTGGATTTGACGTATGGGCCTGTTTTTTGTTACTTCATATGCGAGTTTTTCCGCAGACTTTGTATTTTTATAAATTTATGGAAAACAATAAAATTTTTCCAACGCCTACTTTCTAAAAAATTTAAAAACAAAATCCCCAGGGGCCTACTTGTGGTTTTTAGTTTTTCATATTTTCGACGCCATTTTTTTTAACAAATGCCAGCGTGTGACATGTCGTTGACGTCAGAACTTAACGACGAACAACAAAATGTAAGAATATACAGGACGCTCCATTTAAAATCAGAAAATTGCTGTTATTTCCGGTTAAACCGGAAGTAGTATTTTGTGTACAATTAGTCAGGTTCTGGCATTTGTGACCTTTTACCCACGTTTCGAATTTCAGAAGTGGGCATTTGGCATTTGCTTAAAAAATGGCGCCGAAAATGTGAAAAAACTGGGAAACACAAGTAGGCCCCTGCAGGATTTTGTTTTTGATTTTTTTTAAAAGTAGGCGTTGGATTTGACGTATGGGCGTGTTTTTTGTTACTTCATATGCGGGTTTTTCCGCAGACTTTGTATTTTTATAAATTTATGGCAAGCAATAAAATTTTTCCAACGCCTACTTTCTAAAAAATTCAAAAACAAAATCCCCCAGGGGCCTACTTGTGGTTTTTAGTTTTTCATATTTTCGACGCCATTTTTTTAACAAATGCCAGCGTGTGACATGTCGCTGAAATCAGAATTTAACCACGAACAACAAAATGTAAGAATATACAGGATGTTCCATTTAAAATGAGAAAATTTATTAGAAAAGTTATTTCCGGTTAAACCGGAAGTGGTAGGTATTTTATTTGCAATTATGCCAGGTTCTGTCATTTGTGACCTTTTAACCAAATTTCAAAAGTCTGTCTTTCCTAACAACCGAGTTATTCCTTGGGCAATACGTGTTAAATCCGGCAATTTAGCTGGCCATTCGCCAGGAATTAGTTCTTTCCGAAGTTAATTTCACCAGGTACAGTATTTGCAGGAAACAAGGACTCGTTACTCTTACACCTACAATACGAATACGAAGAAAATTGCGGTCACTTCCGGGGAAACAGGAAGTAGTATTTTATATGCAATTATGCTAGGTTCTGGCATTTGTGACTTTTTAGCCACGTTTCGGATTTTAGGAGTCTTCTTTAGTAACAACCGAGTTATTCCTTGGGCAATACGTGTTAAATCCGGCGATTTAGCTGGCCATTCGGCAGGAATTAGCTCTTCCCGCAGTTAATTGAACCAGTTACAGTATTTGCAAGTAACAGGGGCTCGTTACTTTTACACCTAAGTACCACACCTTTTTTTCACATTCTTGAGACGTTGTGTGTGCATTTCCCCTATCTAATGTTATAATTTTCTCTTGTTATTTCAAAATGTCATTATAAGGATTAATGTGCTTTGTTGTCTGCGTCTGTGAGTGAATAATAATAATGATAATGCAAAGCGCAGAAAATCGCATCCGCAAAATCGGAAAATCAGCTCCTAAAATCCTTTTAAGTGGCCCTCGACCGTGTTTCGGATTCAATGAGCGCAGTTCAAAAACAATTCCTGCCAAATTAACCTATAATACCCTTGAAATAATTTCCGCGCCGGGGCGTGGGTGTAATCCCTCTCCGAATTCCACAGCACACCGACGACGGGCATAATCCGACAGATGGTATTTTTTAAGGTATGACTAATTATTTGCAATGACAAATTTAAAAATATGGACACTTGGGTCAACTGAGATTGGGAGGGGTCAACAGAAGTAAAGTGTAATGTGACGACTCGCGGCTTAAATGGGAGCATCAGACAGTTACTAGACAGACGAAATTAAATATTATTTTCGGCCTTATAACATCTGATAGACACCAATTGAAATGAAACACATTTCGCTAGTATTCTAAGAGCCGGCAGGTACCTACGAAATTAACTTCCAGCACTGCCAAATGAACCACAAAAAGAGTTAATTAATTAATAACTTTAACGTTTTACGACCCCTGTACAGTTTTAAAGACAACGGACGCACGTCCAATATCCCAGTAAGCTGGATTGACTTTCTATGAAAAATAGGCTGGGAATCGAACCCGGAACGCCAGCGCCCTTGCGCCTCCACCAGGAACTAAAAAATATTCCAAACCATGAGGCAATTTTTTTGGTACACAAAAGAGGCACTTGGGTAGCATTGTGTTCCAGAAATTTTAGTAATTGCATTGCCCATGCGATATTTCCGCACTAGACAGATGGGCGACAGATAATTCGGAGGCAGACAGTACGGTTTCTCATAGAATCAAAGTTGCCTTAGCAGATGTTTTGTTGTAATTATCCGTGAGGAAAATTTAAAAATACCGGCTCTCATGCCACGTCATTAGTCACACATCCAAAAAAAAAAATCTTTTAGTAGCGAGCAACAGGTGGTGTTCCTAATTTTAGTTTTGGTAAATAAAATATTATCACCCCAGAAATTAAAATTAATTGTCGGTCGTAAACGATATCCTATCGATAAGCGGCTTATCTGCTAAATGTATTTTTTACGGAATCAAAGGCGACGTTTAATTTATGGGCACGAGATAACGAAATTGTCACATTTAATTTATTTGTTTCTGGCCTGTAGGGGACAGTTCCTCACTAATCTACCGGCCTGTACAACGGCCCCCTTTAAGACGAGATAAAACGCGGAAAGCTCCTTATTAGCCGTCATCAGTACAGAACAGGTGGTTGCGCGTATTACAGGAAAACCGTGCGACCTCGCCCCGCAAAAAACCGACGCCGAAGCAAAAAGTGCAAAATCCGCACGTAAATAGATTATCCGTAGGATATTATATGTAATTTGCGATTTTTATTATCAATATCGGATCTAATTATAACATGATAATAACACTGTTGGGATACTTAACCGCACCACAACGTTATTAAAATATTATAAATTATAGTTAATGTATTTAATAACACAAACATTTCATAGTTTGTCCTTTTTGCGGCGTTAGATAATTCATAACGATCTAATAATAACATAATCATTTTTCTCGCATTAATTACTGGAGTAATTATTGTTTATATTTAATTAATATGAAGCTGAGCGATAAGTTTATCTTTGATGTTGTAGTGCTTTATGTGCATTTTCTCATAAACATCTAGTATTTATAGATCCAATACCAGGGTCCACGATTCGCTCGGAGCGAATTGAAAACATAACGACCTAACTGATTGATTTAAATGCAACAACAAGACAGATAAGTGCCGGTTTGATATCAGGGGCATTTTAAAATAATTACGAATCTGGTGGAAAAAATTGGCATTAAACAAGCAAACAATTTTGCTGCCTCAAATCCCAAACTCCTCCTTCATGTAAATGGATAAATTGGTGGCTTTAGAAAGACTCACCTTTAGCCCTTCTTCGTCGGTCCATCCAGACTATGTTGTTGAAACTTCTAGCTATGATCACTATATCGACAGCATGCCCATGGGCTTCAAAACCTTCATCTTTAAGTCTCCTCAGGAGTACGTCTACTAGAAGATTCCACAACTGGGGAAGAGACTCTCCTGCTGAGGACAATCATCTGCTGCTGACGTTCCCATTGCTGCCCGCATGCCTACTCTGTATGCTAATGGGCTTTGATGTACAGGACCTTTTTCCATATCATCATTCCTTATATATCCTCCACCATTGTCTTCATTTGAAAAGACATAAGAGACTTGGTTTGGGTGTAAGAGTGGCATCCAGGCTTTGGTCTTCTTCTTGATCTTGATATTAAGGCCAAGACCACGAGTAAGACCTGCTGGCTCTGCACTTCTTTTGTAGCAGCCATGTTGCCTCAGTTTCATTAGGATCAGATTCAGGAAGACTTTCAATTCCTCACCCAGGATGCTCTCTTAGCTGTTCCCTCTATACTAAGTTAGAGACATTTCCAGTTCTGCTCATTGCTATTCTACATCAATCGTTCAATTATTGTGGAACTAGAGAAGATTGCATGAAGGAGCTCCTCCATTGTTTCCTGACCTGATTTGGTGCTCTGTCCTGTTTCAGTTAAGAAAGGGTTAGTTACCTTTCAAGAGGCAATTCAAAAAACCTTCAATACTCTCATAATGCCTCCTCCAGGATTTTCTCTTAGCACTTTTAAATGTCCAGCTAGAGAAAGTCAGAAATGCCTAATATTTGGATTAAATTCAGGGAGACTTTCAATTCCTCATCCAGGATGCCCTCTTAGTCATCCCAACGTCTGGTTAGAGGCACTTCCAGTTCTGCTGATTGCTACCAGAGATGATTGCATGAAGAAGCTCCTTCATTGTTTCCTGACCTGATTTGATGCTCTTACAGTTAAGAAAGAGTTAGTTACACGTTGATTGCCTTTCAAGAGGCACTACTGCAATTTAGCACGTTCAAAAAACCTTCAATTCTCTCATAATGCCTCCTCCAAGATTTTCTCTCTCTTAGCTCTCTTCAATGCCCAGTTGGAAAAAGTTTGAGATGCCTAATATTTGAATTAAATTCAGGAAGACTTTCAATTCCTCATCCAGGATGCTCTCTTAGTCTTCCCAACGTCTGGTTAGAGGCACTTCCAGTTTTGCTCATTGCTACCAGAGGTGATTGCATGAAGAAGCTCTTCCGTTGTTTCCTAACCTCATTTGATGCTCTTACAGTTAAGAAAGAGTTAGTTACACGTTGATTGCCTTTCAAGAGGCACTACTGCAATTTAGCACGTTCAAAAAACCTTCAATACTTTCATAATGCCTCCTCCAGGATTTTCTCTCTCTTAGCTCTCTTCAATGCCCAGTTGGAAAAAGTTTGAGATGCCTAATATTTGAATTAAATTCAGGAAGACGTTCAATTCCTCATCCAGGATGCTCTCTTAGTCATCCCAACACCTGGTTAGAGGCACTTCCAGTTCTGCTGATTGCTACCAGAGATGATTGCATGAAGAAGCTCCTTCATTGTTTCCTGACCTGATTTGATGCTCTTACAGTTAAGAAAGAGTTAGTTTCAACGTTGATTGCCTTTCAAGAGGCACTACTGCAATTTAGCACTTTCAAAAAACCTTCAATACTCTCATAATGCCTCCTCCAGGATTTTCTCTCTCTTAGCTCTTTTCAATGCCCAGTTGGAAAACGTTTGAGATGCCTAATATTTGAATTAAATTCAGAAAGACTTTCAATTCCTCATCCAGGATGCTCTCTTAGTCTTCCCAACGCCTGGTTAGAGGCACTTCCAGTTTTGCTCATTGCTACCAGAGATGATTGCATGAAGAAGCTCCTTCATTGTTTCCTGACCTGATTTGATGCTCTTACAGTTAAGAAAGAGTTAGTTACACGTTGATTGCCTTTCAAGAGGCACTACTGCAATTTAGCACGTTCAAAAAACCTTCAATTCTCTCATAATGCCTCCTCCAAGATTTTCTCTCTCTTAGCTCTCTTCAATGCCCAGTTGGAAAAAGTTTGAGATGCCTAATATTTGAATTAAATTCAGGAAGACTTTCAATTCCTCATCCAGGATGCTCTCTTAGTCTTCCCAACGTCTGGTTAGAGGCACTTCCAGTTTTGCTCATTGCTACCAGAGGTGATTGCATGAAGAAGCTCCTCCGTTGTTTCCTAACCTCATTTGATGCTCTTACAGTTAAGAAAGAGTTAGTTACACGTTGATTGCCTTTCTAGAGACGCTTCTGCAATTTAGCACAAGCAAAACATCTTCAATACTTTCATGATGCCTCCAGGAGTTTCTCTTAGTTCTTCTCCTTGCCCAGTTATACAAGTCAGAGACGCCTGGGACAAATTTCTCGTTGACTACTAAACTAGACTACTAGATGTTAGCCTTCCTCTTCACCTGCATATGGTATTAAGACCAAGACCCAAAACAAGACCTGCTGACGTTTGCACTTCCTTTGTAGCAATCATGTTGCCTCAGTTGTATTGGGATTACATTTAGGAAGACTTTCGATTGCTCATCCAAGATTTTCTCTTCTCACTTCTAGTTCTGATCTTTGCTATTCTGCATCGATTCAACTGTTGTGGAACCAGGGAAGATTGCATAAAGGAGCTCCTCCATTGTTTCCTGACCTGTTTTGGTGTGATGTCCTCTCTTAGTTAAGAGAGACCCAAAGCAACACTTGCTGACGCCTGCAACTTCTATGGTTCCACGAACCTCTTTGCAAAAGTCAGTTGCCTCAGGGTCCAGTGTTAGGACCGCTCTGTTTATTAAATTCGTCAATGATTTTCTCAATTGAATTACCGTTGGAAGTTTTAGTAGCTAAACGTGTCTTGCACTAATTTTGAAGTAGATATCGACAAATAAGCCATTAAAATATTCCTTGCCGCGTGGTATGTCTCTATGAAATAGCCAAAGCCATAAAAAACATTAGCTGACATTTAAGAATTTCGTGAAATTAATCGGCGTAATTAATTGCTACACGTGCCCGCCGACGAGATAATTCGGTGGCGATACGGTACGGCATATTAATGCAAATGTTTCCGAATTAGCGGGCATGTTTGGCATTCATCGAAAATTATGATATTAAAGCGATCCGGCTGATTGAGGTTAAATTTTGTTTTATGGAAACATTATAATAGAAAGTTATAAATAATTCTCCGGCGCGGATTATTTGTAATGTAAATCGACATATGTTTATTTAGCTTGGCTATTTTTAGTAATAATGCTACTAAAATAGGTATACGACACGTGACTTCTTGCATATCGCTGTTGTTACATCAAATGTTGTGCAAGAGATACCGCAATTTTTTTGTAGGTAGGTGCGTAAAAATCCCGCCACGCACGGTCGTTTCTTTAGATTTATTGCATCCTAACGGTTATGATATGGATGCAACTTTTTCCAGTACAAGACTAGGCGTCGAGTTTTTTAAAATCACGGTCACGGGCTTAAATAAACTGCTCCGAAAAACTAAAAAATAGGAACTACATAGTTTAATTTTAGGCGTGTGATTTGTAGGTGTTTAGTGTTTAGCTGACTAACTTCGCCACATATAACTTTTTATTTTGAAAGTGACATATATACCTATAGGAGCTCGCACGTCGGGTGTTCGATTTGCCGTCAAAAGAATTTAAGAAATAAAGCTTGTTTTCGAGAAGACAAAAGGCGTCGTTTTATTTCCCCAAAATTCTTCTGCAAGTAATAATTTTAAAATAATGTTTTTTTATGAATTATTTCATGTTATTCAATGGCTTTAAACATTAGTTGAAGCAATAGTTTTAAAAAGTTTGAAAAAATTTTTTCCCCATTTTTTTTTTCGATTTACTTAACTAATCGGAGTGGACAGCTGTATTTCCTTTGATTTTTACAATTTTAAAGAAGAAACCCTAAATTTTCTTTATCTCCTCCTACCCTAAAAGTTTGTCGGACTTTCTGACTGATATGTAAAGAAAAAAAATTTGAAAAATAACTTTTTTCCAATTTTTTCGCGATTTACTTAACTAATCGAAGTGGACAGCTTTATTTCCTTTGATTTTTACAATTTTAAAGAAGAAACCCTAAATGTTCTTTATCTCCTCCTACCCTAAAAGTTTGTCGGACTTTCTGACTGATATGTAAAGAAAAAAAATTTGAAAAATAATTTTTTTCCAATTTTTTTCGCGATTTACTTAACTAATCGGAGTGGACAGCTTTGTTTCCTTTGATTTTTACAATTTTAAAGAAGATACCCTAAATGTTCTTTATCTCCTCCTACCCTGAAAGTTTGTCGGACATTTTGACTGATATGTAAAGAAAAAAAATTTGAAAAATAATTGTTTTCCAATTTTTTCTCGATTTACTTAACTAATCGGAGTGGACAGCTTTATTTCCTTTGATTTTTACAATTTTAAAGAAGAAACCCTAAATTTTCTTTATCTCCGCCTACCCTAAAAGTTTGTCGGACTTTCTGACTGATATGTAAAGAAAAAAAATTTGAAAAATTATTTTTTTCCAATTTTTTTCGCGATTTACTTAACTAATCTGAGTGGACAGCTTTGTTTCCTTTGATTTTTACAATTTTAAAGAAGATACCCTAAATGTTCTTTATCTCCTCCTACCCTGAAAGTTTGTCGGACATTTTGACTGATATGTAAAGAAAAAAAATTTGAAAAATAATTGTTTTCCAATTTTTTCTCGATTTACTTAACTAATCGGAGTGGACAGCTTTATTTCCTTTGATTTTTACAATTTTAAAGAAGAAACCCTAAATTTTCTTTATCTCCCCCTACCCTAAAAGTTTGTCGGACTTTCTGACTGATATGTAAAGAAAAAAAATTTTAAAAATAATTTATTTCCAATTTTTTTCGCGATTTACTTAACTAATCTGAGTGGACAGCTTTATTTCCTTTGATTTTTACAATTTTAAAGAAGAAACCCTAAATTTTCTTTATCTCCGCCTACCCTAAAAGTTTGTCGGACTTTCTGACTGATATGTAAAGAAAAAAAATTTAAAAAAATACTTTTTTCCCAATCTTTTTCGCGATTTACTTAACTAATCGGAGTGGACAGCTTTGTTTCCTTTGATTTTTACAATTTTAAAGAAGATACCCTAAATGTTCTTTATCTCCTCCTACCCTGAAAGTTTGTCGGACATTTTGACTGATATGTAAAGAAAAAAAATTTGAAAAATAATTGTTTTCCAATTTTTTCTCGATTTACTTAACTAATCGGAGTGGACAGCTTTATTTCCTTTGATTTTTACAATTTTAAAGAAGAAACCCTAAATTTTCTTTATCTCCCCCCTACCCTAAAAGTTTGTCGGACTTTCTGACTGATATGTAAAGAAAAAAAATTTGAAAAATAATTTTTTTCCAATTTTTCGCGATTTACTTAACTAATCGGAGTGGACAGCTTTGTTTCCTTTGATTTTTACAATTTTAAAGAAGATACCCTAAATGTTCTTTATCTCCTCCTACCCTGAAAGTTTGTCGGACATTTTGACTGATATGTAAAGAAAAAAAATTTGAAAAATAATTGTTCTCCAATTTTTTCTCGATTTACTTAACTAATCGGAGTGGACAGCTTTATTTCCTTTGATTTTTACAATTTTAAAGAAGAAACCCTAAATTTTCTTTATCTCCGCCTACCCTAAAAGTTTGTCGGACTTTCTGACTGATATGTAAAGAAAAAAAATTTGAAAAATTATTTTTTTCCAATTTTTTTCGCGATTTACTTAACTAATCTGAGTGGACAGCTTTGTTTCCTTTGATTTTTACAATTTTAAAGAAGATACCCTAAATGTTCTTTATCTCCTCCTACCCTGAAAGTTTGTCGGACATTTTGACTGATATGTAAAGAAAAAAAATTTGAAAAATAATTGTTTTCCAATTTTTTCTCGATTTACTTAACTAATCGGAGTGGACAGCTTTATTTCCTTTGATTTTTACAATTTTAAAGAAGAAACCCTAAATTTTCTTTATCTCCCCCTACCCTAAAAGTTTGTCGGACTTTCTGACTGATATGTAAAGAAAAAAAATTTGAAAAAAAATTTTTTTCCAATTTTTTCGCGATTTACTTAACTAATCGGAGTGGACAGCTTTATTTCCTTTGATTTTTACAATTTTAAAGAAGAAACCCTAAATTTTCTTTATTTCCGCCTACCCTAAAAGTTTGTCGGACTTTCTGACTGATATGTAAAGAAAAAAAATTTAAAAAAATACTTTTTTCCCAATCTTTTTCGCGATTTACTTAACTAATCGGAGTGGACAGCTTTGTTTCCTTTGATTTTTACAATTTTAAAGAAGATACCCTAAATGTTCTTTATCTCCTCCTACCCTGAAAGTTTGTCGGACATTTTGACTGATATGTAAAGAAAAAAAATTTGAAAAATAATTGTTTTCCAATTTTTTCTCGATTTACTTAACTAATCGGAGTGGACAGCTTTATTTCCTTTGATTTTTACAATTTTAAAGAAGAAACCCTAAATTTTCTTTATCTCCGCCTACCCTAAAAGTTTGTCGGACTTTCTGACTGATATGTAAAGAAAAAAAATTTGAAAAATTATTTTTTTCCAATTTTTTTCGCGATTTACTTAACTAATCTGAGTGGACAGCTTTGTTTCCTTTGATTTTTACAATTTTAAAGAAGATACCCTAAATGTTCTTTATCTCCTCCTACCCTGAAAGTTTGTCGGACATTTTGACTGATATGTAAAGAAAAAAAATTTGAAAAATAATTGTTTTCCAATTTTTTCTCGATTTACTTAACTAATCGGAGTGGACAGCTTTATTTCCTTTGATTTTTACAATTTTAAAGAAGAAACCCTAAATTTTCTTTATCTCCCCCTACCCTAAAAGTTTGTCGGACTTTCTGACTGATATGTAAAGAAAAAAAATTTTAAAAATAATTTATTTCCAATTTTTTTCGCGATTTACTTAACTAATCTGAGTGGACAGCTTTATTTCCTTTGATTTTTACAATTTTAAAGAAGAAACCCTAAATTTTCTTTATCTCCGCCTACCCTAAAAGTTTGTCGGACTTTCTGACTGATATGTAAAGAAAAAAAATTTAAAAAAATACTTTTTTCCCAATCTTTTTCGCGATTTACTTAACTAATCGGAGTGGACAGCTTTGTTTCCTTTGATTTTTACAATTTTAAAGAAGATACCCTAAATGTTCTTTATCTCCTCCTACCCTGAAAGTTTGTCGGACATTTTGACTGATATGTAAAGAAAAAAAATTTGAAAAATAATTGTTTTCCAATTTTTTCTCGATTTACTTAACTAATCGGAGTGGACAGCTTTATTTCCTTTGATTTTTACAATTTTAAAGAAGAAACCCTAAATTTTCTTTATCTCCCCCCTACCCTAAAAGTTTGTCGGACTTTCTGACTGATATGTAAAGAAAAAAAATTTGAAAAATAATTTTTTTCCAATTTTTCGCGATTTACTTAACTAATCGGAGTGGACAGCTTTGTTTCCTTTGATTTTTACAATTTTAAAGAAGATACCCTAAATGTTCTTTATCTCCTCCTACCCTGAAAGTTTGTCGGACATTTTGACTGATATGTAAAGAAAAAAAATTTGAAAAATAATTGTTCTCCAATTTTTTCTCGATTTACTTAACTAATCGGAGTGGACAGCTTTATTTCCTTTGATTTTTACAATTTTAAAGAAGAAACCCTAAATTTTCTTTATCTCCGCCTACCCTAAAAGTTTGTCGGACTTTCTGACTGATATGTAAAGAAAAAAAATTTGAAAAATTATTTTTTTCCAATTTTTTTCGCGATTTACTTAACTAATCTGAGTGGACAGCTTTGTTTCCTTTGATTTTTACAATTTTAAAGAAGATACCCTAAATGTTCTTTATCTCCTCCTACCCTGAAAGTTTGTCGGACATTTTGACTGATATGTAAAGAAAAAAAATTTGAAAAATAATTGTTTTCCAATTTTTTCTCGATTTACTTAACTAATCGGAGTGGACAGCTTTATTTCCTTTGATTTTTACAATTTTAAAGAAGAAACCCTAAATTTTCTTTATCTCCCCCTACCCTAAAAGTTTGTCGGACTTTCTGACTGATATGTAAAGAAAAAAAATTTGAAAAAAAATTTTTTTCCAATTTTTTCGCGATTTACTTAACTAATCGGAGTGGACAGCTTTATTTCCTTTGATTTTTACAATTTTAAAGAAGAAACCCTAAATTTTCTTTATTTCCGCCTACCCTAAAAGTTTGTCGGACTTTCTGACTGATATGTAAAGAAAAAAAATTTAAAAAAATACTTTTTTCCCAATCTTTTTCGCGATTTACTTAACTAATCGGAGTGGACAGCTTTGTTTCCTTTGATTTTTACAATTTTAAAGAAGATACCCTAAATGTTCTTTATCTCCTCCTACCCTGAAAGTTTGTCGGACATTTTGACTGATATGTAAAGAAAAAAAATTTGAAAAATAATTGTTTTCCAATTTTTTCTCGATTTACTTAACTAATCGGAGTGGACAGCTTTATTTCCTTTGATTTTTACAATTTTAAAGAAGAAACCCTAAATGTTCTTTATCTCCTCCTACCCTGAAACTTTGTCGAACTTTCTGACTGATATGTAAAGAAAAAAAATTTTAAAAATAATTTATTTCCAATTTTTTTCGCGATTTACTTAACTAATCTGAGTGGACAGCTTTATTTCCTTTGATTTTTACAATTTTAAAGAAAAAACCCTAAATTTTCTTTATCTCCGCCTACCCTAAAAGTTTGTCGGACTTTCTGACTGATATGTAAAGAAAAAAAATTTGAAAAATTATTTTTTTCCAATTTTTTTCGCGATTTACTTAACTAATCGGAGTGGACAGCTTTGTTTCCTTTGATTTTTACAATTTTAAAGAAGATACCCTAAATGTTCTTTATCTCCTCCTACCCTGAAAGTTTGTCGGACATTTTGACTGATATGTAAAGAAAAAAAATTTGAAAAATAATTGTTTTCCAATTTTTTCTCGATTTACTTAACTAATCGGAGTGGACAGCTTTATTTCCTTTGATTTTTACAATTTTAAAGAAGAAACCCTAAATGTTCTTTATCTCCTCCTACCCTGAAACTTTGTCGAACTTTCTGACTGATATGTAAAGAAAAAAAATTTTAAAAATAATTTATTTCCAATTTTTTTCGCGATTTACTTAACTAATCGGAGTGGACAGCTTTATTTCCTTTGATTTTTACAATTTTAAAGAAAAAACCCTAAATTTTCTTTATCTCCGCCTACCCTAAAAGTTTGTCGGACTTTCTGACTGATATGTAAAGAAAAAAAATTTGAAAAATTATTTTTTTCCAATTTTTTTCGCGATTTACTTAACTAATCGGAGTGGACAGCTTTGTTTCCTTTGATTTTTACAATTTTAAAGAAGATACCCTAAATGTTCTTTATCTCCTCCTACCCTGAAACTTTGTCGAACTTTCTGACTGATATGTAAAGAAAAAAAATTTTAAAAATAATTTATTTCCAATTTTTTTCGCGATTTACTTAACTAATCTGAGTGGACAGCTTTATTTCCTTTGATTTTTACAATTTTAAAGAAAAAAACCCTAAATTTTCTTTATCTCCGCCTACCCTAAAAGTTTGTCGGACTTTCTGACTGATATGTAAAGAAAAAAAATTTGAAAAATTATTTTTTTCCAATTTTTTTCGCGATTTACTTAACTAATCGGAGTGGACAGCTTTATTTCCTTTGATTTTTACAATTTTAAAGAAGAAACCCTAAATTTTCTTCATCTTTCCCTACCCCGAAACTTTGTCGGACTTTCTGACTGATATATAAAAAAAATTTGAAAAAAAATCTTATTTTCCATTTTTTTCTCGATTCACTTAACTAATCGGAGTGGACAGTTTTATTTCCTTTAATTTTTAAAGAAGAAACCCTAAATTTTCTTTATATCCTCCTACCCTGAAACTTTGTAGAACTTTCTTACTGATTTATAAAAATAAGTTTGAAAAAAAAATTTTTTCCCATTTTTTTCTCGATTTACTTAACTAATCGTAGTGGACAGTTGTTTTTCATTTGATTTTTACAATTTTAAAGACTCCAAAACTTTGTCGGACTTTCTGACTGATTTATAAAAAAAAGTTTGAAGAAAAATTTTTCATCCATTTTTTTCTCTTCACTTAACTAATCGCAGTGGACAGCTCCGCAGGGTCACGCTGTCTAGGTTCGACCCTCCCTCCGCCTCTGGCAATATGATAATATCGGCGCGTTTTATGACACGAAATTTTAATCGATAGCAACCAATAATTAATAAGATTATGAAACGTCTTTTCCTTCGCAACAAAAATGTTTTCGAACCCGCGTATATTTAAAAAGTTCAGTTTCCCCGAAAGAAGTGACTAATCGAGATGGCTCAGTTCGGCTATTTTTACTGAAGGTGTGACATCGAAAGAAAGTGGCACCGAAGAAAGGCTATTTTTACGCACGCAGGGGTTATTTCTGAATAAAATTTCGTATTTCAAAACAGGCGTCTCATTATAAATAGATCCCGAATAGTCGATAAATTTTCAAAATTGGCAGCCGGGCACCTGGCTCAAACGCGATAAACGCTCACCATGCGAATCTGCACTATTCGCAAAATTTCACAAACAAAGTTTCCACAGCGAGATAAAATCCACGGCCATAACACGAGTTAGTTTGTTAATAATTATATAAATAATTTTAATCTAAGCGCTTATAAAAGAGTAATTTTTATCGCTTCGGCCAGTGCAACAGGCTTTGCTTTTTACGGTCCGGACTTGGAGAACATATTGGTCGATTTTTATCAAGTTTTGTCCAATGTTATTATTTAAAAAAAAATTGTTTAAACAATTAATAGAACAAAATAATGAATTACAGCAGGAGGCATCAGAAAAGAAAATAATCCAATGGGCATAGATCTGCCGACCTAGGAGGCCACCTGGTGGCATTTAGCCTTGAAGGAAGAAAATGTAGGCCAATCAAGAATCTAGTGATACCAAACCCATAAGTACAAGGACAAGGAAACTAGTATTCCATAAATGTCCTTGTCGTGTCCTGTGTGGACGTAACCGTTGCGAAAATTTTCCACTCCCGTCCCGCCCACTCCTGTACATTAATTAAATGCATCAGATGAAGGTAGCGTGGAATATCGCGAAAAAAAATCCGGAACCGTGATTCATTACGTTAACAAGAGAGCTAATAGGATTAGCTCTTCGACCGGCTGTAAGAGGATTACACTTTCGTTAAACAGGTGTTATAACAGAACGTTGGATAAAAAACCCATTTTTTGCGCGATCTCAGGGAGTTTTTGTTGTCCACCAAATCATAATAGGTCAGCAGTGCAATAAAAATTGTTTCGCTTTTACTTTTTGTACACCTTGGGATTTCCTTAAATATGAATGGTATAAAAATAGACGAATTAATTACGTGTATAAATTGTTACATAAGCGTTGTTAGTCATCTTAGGTTCATTAAAGCGCGGCGATTTTTTCGGCGGACTGGAGTAGCGGATTGTTTGGATTCCTTTTTTCTTGACGCTCAACTGACACAATGCCTCGATGTGGAGGAGACCTTAATCTGCTCACTGGGCCAGTCCTCCAGACGTACCAAACCGTAATTTTTTACGAACCAATTACATAACCACAAGTGCTGATTTATGCCGAGTCACCGCTCAGCTGTGTCAATGGTAATTACAATTTAGTTTGGCGAGTATTGGTGCAAAAACTCTGGAGATTCGTCACTATTTTTTTTTAATAATCAACGACTTTGCGCAACCTTTGATCTCTCCAAGTTGCGATTTTGATTTGAAATCGGTCACCTTTGTACGAAGGCGTAGAGGGCATTAATAATTTTCGCAAGTTTCAACCAAAATTTACTCCATTTTTAATTAAACGGTTGCAACGTCGACCTACAATTGTAATTTCGACCTACAATTGTAATTTCGACCCTACAATTGTAATTTCGACCCTACAATTGTAACTTCGAACCTACAATTGTAATTCCGAATAGGTTCGAAGTTACAATTGTAGAGTCGAAATTACAATTGTAGGTCGAAGTTACAATTGTAGGTCGAAGTTACAATTGTAGGTCGAAGTTACAATTGTAGTTCGAAGTTACAATTGTAGTTCAAATTTACAATTGTAGGGTCAAAATTACAATTGTAGGTCGAAGTTACAATTGTAGGTCGAAGTTACAATTGTAGGGTCAAAATTACAATTGTAGATCGAAGTTACAATTGTAGGTCGAAGTTACAATTGCAGGGTCGAAATTACAATTGTAGGTCGAAGTTACAATTGTAGGTTGAAGTTACAATTAAAGGTGGAAGTTACAGTTGAAGGGTGGAAATTACAATTGTAAGTCGAAGTTACAATTGTAATTCTAATAAGTCTAATTTCTGTGGTGTGTGTTTTTTGTAAGTTCGAAGTTACAATTGTAGGTCGAAGTTACAATTGCAGGGTCGAAATTACAATTGTAGTTCGAAGTTACAATTGTAGGTCGAAGTTATAATTGTAGGTCGAAGTTACAATTGTAGGTTCGAAGTTACAATTGTAGGTTCGAAGTTACAATTGTAGGTCGAAGTTACAATCGTTTAGTTAAAATTGCAACAGTCAAAGTGAATTTTGGTTGAAACTTGCGAAAATTATTAGTGACCCCCCTACGCCTTCGTACCTTTGTGAGCCCACAAACAAAATCGGGAATCGTCGCTGAGAGCAACCGATGGGCGGGAACGCACCGGCACTTGTTTCTGTTTTTCAACACAATTTGGGATATTTTGATTTTTTTGGCAATAGGCGTTATTGTGGAGGATTTTTTTTAAGCATTTTTCGGGCGTGCATTTTTTCTACTTAAGAATCCTAATTTTCGAAAGTATTTTCCAAGCCGCTTCTTGGCAAAAAAATTTGTAACTGAGGCGTCCATCGCGGTCGTTCCTTGCACACTAAATCAGCGCTGTCGCTCAAGAATTCCGCCCATTTGAATTTAAAATCGATATATCATCAGTTTTATTGGCCAATTTGCGAATCCGCCAAAAAATTCGATTCCCCGGCATTCTCGAAATACCCGAAAGTGATAACCCGATGTCTGAATATTTTTACATATTTAAAGATTTATTTTAAGGTCTACTTGGTCTTACGTACAAAGATATCGAAATCTAATGCTAGAGCCAGAAATAGAAACATGTCACAGTGCACGTCTTCGCGGGCCTGCAACGCAGACATTTTTCGTGACAATTTCTCAAGATAATTGTCTTTGATTCATGTTTGTTTGTGTAATTATCGTTAACGAACGCCAACGTATGGGTATGGAGATAAAGGGTCAACGCTACTTCATATTTTTTGAAAAAGTTGACTTAAACAACCCGAATCTAAAAAATAATCAAATTTTTCTACTTCGAAAAAAAAAAATATTTTATTATTTTTTATAACCGGAAGTGACAATAATTTTCTTATTTGAATGAAATTCTCGTGTTTTTACATTTTTTTTGTTCGACAAGATATCATTTGAAAAAATGGCGTCGAAAATGTGAAAAACCTGAAAACCCTGCGGGATTTTATTTTTGAATCTTATAGAAAGTAGGCGGTGGATTTGACGTATGGGGCGTGTTTTTGTCACTCCATGTACGCAAAGTTCTTCCTAATCAAAGAAACGCGTTTTGCCCGCAGATTTTGCATTTTTTAGAATTCAGGAAAAACAATTAAATTTTGTGAACCAATTTTAAATGGCACCATATTTTTTGGGGGGCCATAAAAAGGACCATACTTTCATCTGTCATTTACATGGAGTGTCAAAAAACACTCCCATACGTCAAATCCAGCGCCTACTTTCTTTAAAATCTAAAAATAAAATCCCGCAGGATTCTTAGGTTTTACACATTTTGGACGCCATTTTTTAAACAAATGCCAACTTGTGACATATCCCTGAAATTAGAAGTTCATGACGACCCTGTTTTTCTTTATAGCATTATCCCAGGCCCCAGGCCTTGCGAAAAAGACGTACAAAATCATATTTTCGAAACTAAAATGTGAAAGAAACCTTGAATAGAACTGTCATTTCGTGATGACGTCATCAATATGGGCGTGGCCTTATTTAAAAAATTCCTCAAGAACAATTCAGTTCCTCAATTGCCTTACTGAAAAGTGGAAATGGCGAGAATTTTTATGTTTTTTAAAAATCTTTACCAGAGACTTCAGAGCAGTTTTCCGAGCTTATCGTTAAAGCGTTGCTGCACTTGATTCGACATTTTGGAGACGACTTATTGATTCCGCAATCTCAAATTCAGGACGTACGATTTTTAATTGGATTCTGACCTTCATTCATGTGTCGGATAAAAACTGCAATTTTTTTTAAAAATTAGGAAATATTTATCTTGCCCCCGAGCGACGTTTTTATTGCAATTATAACCTCACGTCGAAATCCGTGTGGTATTTATAGAAATAATACGTGTTAATTGTTATCATTGTCGAATTGTTAACGGCTCATTTCGGTTAATTGTTCAAACAATGGAGATGTTGCCTTTATACGGGATGGTCTTCAGAAATTCCCGACTTTCTTGGACTCAAGTCTGGTGAGCTAGAAGGCTTCGCCTTCAAAGTGACAAAAGGTGGCGTCGCTAAACAAAAGCTAGTGACATCCACGGCACGCTATCTTCGCGAGAGAAACAATCGCTTGGGTCTCAGGTCGGTGACATTTAGCGATGATAAATTTGTTTGAAAATTAAGAAATATTTATCTTGGTGCTGATTCCGCAGGGCGACGTTTTTATTGCAATTATAACCTCACATTCACGCCCGCGTGGTGTTTATCGAAATAACAAAAAAGCGTTAATCGATATCATTGTTGAATTGTTAACGGCTCATCAAGTCCAGTCTTGGAAACAAAAGCTAGTGACATCCATGACATGTCATGATTTCATGGAACGACTTGGATCTAATGGTAACGACGCTGATTCCCAAATTATCTCTTGCCGACGTTAATCTGGATTTATTGGAGGAAATTTTTCGACACTCGTATAAATTCAGTAGTTTGAAGAAGGCGTCCGAATATGACCTTGGGATGTGACGAGAGCCTAGCAGAATCTCCGGATTGAATAGATCGACAGTCGTTCAATTAGTTAAAAAAAAATAAACAGTAAATCATTTACCGAGAATTCGATTAGTTTTGTTTCGCTTTCGTTGACCTTAACTGCTAATTAGATTACAAACGCAACCCCTGAGAGTGGGCAGTATGTATATGAGACAGCACAAGGATAGACAAAAACATAAACATCTGCTGCAATGCACTCTTTGGCGCATAAGCGTTCGAAATTGGTAAAAAATACACCACGCTTGGGGTCATTTCCGGTGGAGACGGATATTAAATTTAGTTTCAGCGAGTATCATTTTGCGCTTTTTATGAATGGAACCCGCCCACGCATTTCTATTTGCATGTCGATGTGTGTCTGAAGGAAAGCGATGGACGAAAGGAAGTTGCCTGGCTGATTGATTAGGAGAAATTCGACGTTCTGGAGGAATGGCGATATACGGGGCAGCAAGAAACCTCTTTAAAAAATCAAGCAATTTTATATTTGGTGCTTTTAACCTCGAAATCGAAATATTTTTCTTAAAAGAAATCAAGGAATCGCCTCTTGCGTTTCGGCACGTGCTTGTTTTATACGAGAATCAATTGGGAAACAAGATTTGATTCAATGATTTTCTAACAAGATATCAAAGCATTTTATGATATTTTTTAATTTTTTTGGAAATCATCAAAATTTTTGGATTATTAGAAAACTTGCGTCCCTGTCCCTTAATTGATTATGTGCACCAGTTTTCCACCACAAAAAGGGACAAAAAACTCTAAGATATCAGAATTTCTGGGGCAAAAGTGGACCCCAGTTTTTGGTGCTGATATTTCTCTTGTTATAATTACTTACAATTAGGCAAAAATCTTCTTTAGATTTTATGTCTTTCTAACTACCTTCTGGCATTCATTAAAAAATGGAGCACCAAAGAGAAACCCACAAGAGCCTTACGAAGGGTAAGGTCTTGAAAAACGCCCCATTGGCGATTGTTTATGCTCAAAGTAAAACAGAAAAATACTCACATGGTTGCGCAAAAGTCAGCACGGTCTCCGTTTTCACGTGGTAGTCGTCCTCTTCCTCGGTGATGGAGAATCCGGTTTTGAATTGGGGCTCGTCGTTCTGCATGCCGTACTCCTGGTCCACCTTGGCGAGGAAGTGCGCGGGCACCGGGGGCAAGACCTTCCCCGTCATGTTGGGGGCCTTCTGGAAGCCCATCCGCCTCAGGATCTCGATCTTGATCAGCTGGAGATTCCTGATTTTGATCTCCTCACGCATGAGGCAGCTGCTGCAACCTGTTGGGGTGGGTTCGGGATGGTAATCTTCGGATTGGTCCATGCTGTCTTGGAAATGTTTCTTCTGTATGCTGTTGGGCCTGTTTAGTAGCTGCTGGTGCTTGTCACTTATCGTGTAAGGGATAATGATTGCTAGTATTAGAAAATAATTTAGGACAGTTCTTGTGTTTACCATTTTAGCCGGTTTGTTCGGGGATTTTGGTTGGTTTACTTCGTTTAGATTTAAATTTAGTAACATTTTTTTTTTAATTAATAATAGTCAGTCGAAATGTATCACAAAAATTGTCAATTTCTATCACAATGTCTGAAAAAATTAGCTCGAATCACAAGGATTAATAAAAATTTATCACATTTTTTAATTTCACTTTAGTATCACTCATTTTTTCTAAAAAAATACTTTTGGGGTATTCAATTTTTTTTTAATCTAAATCACAATCGATTCGAATTTTGTTAAATAAATCACAATATCATCACAATTCGTTTGCTCATCTCACGCTTATTCTTTGTCAGTCATAAATGTTTTCAAAATAAAAAATTCGCCGGTATCTCACACAGTCTTTCCCGCGCGGCCAATGTGGGATTTAAGATGTGTTATACCATGCACTGAGGTATTAACTCCAAGACGGCCCTATATATGTGTGTGTGCCTCACTGCGTGTGGATATATTTATTGCAGTCTTACCGGGTCGATAAAGTACTCGCGGTAAACCGCTTCAAAAATATTTCTGTATTTTCCGCCGTCGAACAGGTAGCAACAAATGCAGTTTCGGCAAATATATCAACTTTGACTGGCGCGTCGGGCGCTGGAGCGCAGGCAGCCGCGTGGGGTCCGCACGGACCCCGATTTGTGCAATTTTTCCCCAGTCGTTGCAATATTGATTTATAATTTTTTGTTGATAATTTTTATTATTATAAAAATTACAAATTTTTTTTAATTGTCTTAAGCTATAATAAAATTTAGTTTTTAGCTTCCTCCAAATAAGACAGTTGTTTATATAGGTAATAGCTAATTTATGTTTTTAACTTTTTTTAAATCGAAGTGAAACCAAGAAATGCAGCCGTTCAAAAATGTATAGCTAAAATATCGATTTTATAAAAAATAAATAAAATACTTAAAAACGTAATTCTACATACTTAAAAAAATATTTATAACAATTAAAAGGCTACAATAAAAAGGACGTAATTCTGTAATTTAATAAATCTTCACGTTATATTACAATTAATAATTAACAACTAATAATTAATTTTAGATATATTTTATTTAAAATTATGCAAAAATGTATTTTTCTACAACAAACACTTTCAAAATTATATAAGATTGACGTAAGCAGCAGAAGTTATCGTGATACTATAAACTTCAACTTTGTTTAAATTTATTTAAAAAATAATCTGGCGTAAGAATTATTTAAAAAATAGACACACAAGTAAATAAAATATTTCCGAAACGTCTGATTTTAATTTAAAAAAAAGTATTGGCAACATTGTTTTTTTTATAATACCTTTGATGATTTTTGCAATTTTTTTAAGAAGTTAGTAACACTTTTGTTGCTCACTCATTGACCGTTTTGCATGACTAAATAAATTCCATCAAGATATCTCGAAGCGTTCTTAAACTATAACGACAAACAGACGGACGGGACAGACAGATATTTTAAAAAGTTACTCTTTTGTATGTAAAATGGCTTTTATACGCATTATCTAAGCACGTGGTATTGTTGCAAGTTATACCTGTTGGCCTAGCAAAAAGTTAATCGCAGGAATACGTGTAGAGATAGGTAGGAGAAATGTAGGTGGGGCACGGTGACGCATGTTGGAAGGATACCTCTACCTATAACGTTATATTATTTCTATGTATAGCTTTGTACTGGGCTGGCCGGTACAATATTTTTAAAATTGTAACGGAGGAAATGATGCTTTACTCCTTTACCTCCCGTTGTCAATGGCAACCGGATGTATTTACCACCTTCTGCCTGCGGCTAACAGGAAATGGCATACTTTTGACTACAAAAATAAGGGAAAAAAATGCCACTTTATGTACAACGTCACCCAATAGAGGAAATTGTACATTACTCCTTTACCTCCCATCGTCAATGGCAACTGGATGTAATGTTCAAAATCTTTTGTCAGGGCGCTGAAAGGGAATGGCATAATTTTGGCCGTAAAACTGTACAAAAAATATGCTACTTTATGTACAATGGAGGAAATTGTACTTTACTCCTTTACCCCCATCGTCAATTCTAGACATAATATTTTTCATCTTTTGTGCGCGTCACAAGAGAATGTCGGAACGTGTGTAAAATGAGGCGGGGAAATACCGGCTTTCGTGCAGTATCACCCAAGGGAGGAAATTATACTTACTCCTTTACCCCCCATCGGCAACAAGACGTAATATTTATTACCTTTTGTTCGGACGCTAAAAAGAAATAGCATGCTTTTGACGGTGAAAATGTGGAAAGAAAATGCCACTTTATGTACAACGTCACCCAATGGAGGAAATTGAACTTTACTCCTTTACCTCCCATCGTCGATGGCAACAGAATGTAATATTTATCACCCTTTGCCCGGACTTTAAAAGGGAATGGCAATACTTCGACTGTAAAATGGAGAAATAAAATGCCACTTTATGTACGTCACCCCATGGAGGAAATTGTACTTTACTCCGTTACCTCCCATCGTCGATGGCAACAGAATGTAATATTTATCACCCTTTGCCCGGGCTTTAAAAGGGAATGGCAATACTTCGACTGTAAAATGGAGAAATAAAATGCCACTTTATGTACAACGTCACCCCATGGAGGAAATTGTACTTTACTCCTTTACCTCCCATCGTCGATGGCAACAGAATGTAATATTTATCACCTTTTGCCCGGGTTTTAAAAGGGAATGGCAATACTTCGACTGTAAAATGGAGAAATAAAATGCCACTTTATGTACAACGTCACCCCATGGAGGAAATTGTACTTTACTCCTTTACCTCCCATCGTCAATGGCAACAGAATGTAATATTTATCACCTTTTGCCCGGGCTTTAAAAGGGAATGGCAATACTTCGACTGTAAAATGGAGAAATAAAATGCCACTTTATGTACAACGTCACCCCATGGAGGAAATTGTACTTTACTCCTTTACCTCCCATCGTCGATGGCAACAGAATGTAATATTTATCACCTTTTGCCCGGGCTTTAAAAGGGAACGGCAATACTTCGACTGTAAAATGGAGAAATAATAAATAATAATAAATAATAAATACACCACATGTAATTACGACCCCCTTTATCCCAGAAGGCTCTAGAAGAGCCTTGTGCGGGAGGGGGCTACACATTTAAAGACCAGGGACACACATCCAATATCCGTGTATAATGGAAAAATCCCTCTCACAGTATTTTCCATTGCCACGACCGGGAATCGAACCCGGGACTTTTGGGTGAGAGGCAGGTACGCTATCATCTCTACCATCAGTCATAAAATGCCACTTTATGTACAACGTCACCCCATGGAGGAAATTGTACTTTACTCCTTTACCTCCCATCGTCGATGGCAACAGAATGTAATATTTATCACCTTTTGCCCGGGCTTTAAAAGGGAATGGCAATACTTCGACTGTAAAATGGAGAAATAAAATGCCACTTTATGTACAACGTCACCCCATGGAGGAAATTGTACTTTACTCCTTTACCTCCCATCGTCGATGGCAACAGAATGTAATATTTATCACCTTTTGCCCGGGCTTTAAAAGGGAATGGCAATACTTCGACTGTAAAATGGAGAAATAAAATGCCACTTTATGTACAACGTCACCCCATGGAGGAAATTGTACTTTACTCCTTTACCTCCCATCGTCGATGGCAACAGAATGTAATATTTATCACCTTTTGCCCGGGCTTTAAAAGGGAACGGCAATACTTCGACTGTAAAATGGAGAAATAATAAATAATAATAAATAATAAATACACCACATGTAATTACGACCCCCTTTATCCCAGAAGGCTCTAGAAGAGCCTTGTGCGGGAGGGGGCTACACATTTAAAGACCAGGGACACACATCCAATATCCGTGTATAATGGAAAAATCCCTCTCACAGTATTTTCCATTGCCACGACCGGGAATCGAACCCGGGACTTTTGGGTGAGAGGCAGGTACGCTATCATCTCTACCATCAGTCATAAAATGCCACTTTATGTACAACGTCACCCCATGGAGGAAATTGTACTTTACTCCTTTACCTCCCATCGTCGATGGCAACAGAATGTAATATTTATCACCTTTTGCCCGGGCTTTAAAAGGGAATGGCAATACTTCGACTGTAAAATGGAGAAATAAAATGCCACTTTATGTACAACGTCACCCCATGGAGGAAATTGTACTTTACTCCTTTACCTCCCATCGTCGATGGCAACAGAATGTAATATTTATCACCTTTTGCCCGGGCTTTAAAAGGGAATGGCAATACTTCGACTGTAAAATGGAGAAATAAAATGCCACTTTATGTACAACGTCATCCCATGGAGGAAATTGTACTTTACTCCTTTACCTCCCATCGTCGATGGCAACAGAATGTAATATTTATCAACTTTTGCCCGGGCTTTAAAAGGGAATGGCAATACTTCGACTGTAAAATGTGGAAAGAAAATGCCACTTTATGTACAACGTCACCCAATGGAGGAAATTGTACTTTACTCCTTTACCTCCCATCGTCGATGGCAACAGAATGTAATATTTATCACCCTTTGCCCGGACTTTAAAAGGGAACGGCAATACTTCGACTGTAAAATGGAAAAATAAAATGCCACTTTATGTACAACGTCACCCCATGGAGGAAATTGTACTTTACTCCTTTACCTCCCATCGTCGATGGCAACAGAATGTAATATTTATCACCTTTTGCCCGGGCTTTAAAAGGGAATGGCAATACTTCGACTGTAAAATGAAGAAATAAAATGCCACTTTATGTACAACGTCACCCCATGGAGGAAATTGTACTTTACTCCTTTACCTCCCATCGTCGATGGCAACAGAATGTAATATTTATCACCTTTTGCCCTGACTTTACAAGGGAATGGCAATACTTCGATTGTAAAATGGAGAAATAAAATGCCACTTTATGTACAACGTCACCCCATGGAGGAAATTGTACTTTACTCCTTTACCTCCCATCGTCGATGGCAACAGAATGTAATATTTATCACCTTTTGCCCGGGCTTTAAAAGGGAATGGCAATACTTCGACTGTAAAATGGAGAAATAAAATGCCACTTTATGTACAACGTCACCCCATGGAGGAAATTGTACTTTACTCCTTTACCTCCCATCGTCGATGGCAACAGAATGTAATATTTATCACCTTTTGCCCGGGCTTTAAAAGGGAATGGCAATACTTCGACTGTAAAATGGAGAAATAAAATGCCACTTTATGTACAACGTCACCCCATGGAGGAAATTGTACTTTACTACTTTACCTCCCATCGTCGATGGCAACAGAATGTAATATTTATCACCTTTTGCCCGGGCTTTAAAAGGGAATGGCAATACTTCGACTGTAAAATGAAGAAATAAAATGCCACTTTATGTACAACGTCACCCCATGGAGGAAATTGTACTTTACTACTTTACCTCCCATCGTCGATGGCAACAGAATGTAATATTTATCACCTTTTGCCCGGGCTTTAAAAGGGAATGGCAATACTTCGACTGTAAAATGAAGAAATAAAATGCCACTTTATGTACAACGTCACCCTATGGAGGAAATTGTACTTTACTCCTTTACCTCCCATCGTCAATGACAACAAAATGTAATATTTATCACCTTTTTCCCGGGCTTTAAAAAGAAATGACAATACTTTTGACTGTACAAATGTAGAAAGAAAACGCCACTTTATGTACTTCATCACCCAATGGAGGAAATTGTACTTTACTCCTTTACCCCCCATCGTCCATTCTAGACATAATACTTTTCATATTTTGTGCGCGCCAGAACAGAATAGAATATTGTATATTCGTCTGTAAAATGTGGGGGGAAATACCGGCTCTTGTACAGCTTCAGCCAAAGGAGGAGATTACACTTTACTCCTTTTACTCCTTTACCTCCCATCGTCAATGGCAACAAGACGTAATATTTACCACCTCCTGCCCGAGCGCTAAAAGGAAATGGCATGCTATTGACTAAAAATGTGGAAAGAAAATGCCACTTTATGTACAGTGTCACCCCAATGGAGGTAATTGTACTTTACTCCTTTACCGCCCATCGTCAGTAGTCGCTAGATGTAAAATTTATCATCTAACTGCATCAGAAAGGCGTATTTTCAATTGCAAAATGTGGAAACAATTTGATGCTATCTGGCAACCAAGAGAGGAAATGATACTTTACTCCAATACCTCCCATCGCCAATAGCCTCCTGCTCCAGTAAGGAACGGCATACTTTCGATCCAAAAATGTGGGAAAAAATGCTACGTTAGAAAGAAATGGAGTATTTTTGACTGTGAAGGAAAGAAAATGCTACTTTATGTACGACGTCACCCAACGGGGGGAACGATAGTTTACTCCTTTACCTCCTATCACCAATAGCCTCCTGCTCTGGTAAAAAATGACATATTTTCGATTAAAAGATGTGGAGAAAAATGCAATTTTGTGTGCACCGTCACCCAAAGGAGGTGATGATCCTTTACTCCTTTCGCCAGTAGCAACTGGGAGCAACTGGGAGTAATATTTATCACCTTCTATCAGTGTCGGAAGGAAATGGCGTTTTTTTTACTGTAAAATGTGGAAAGAAGTTGATACTATCAGTTACTCCAGAGAAGAAATGATACTTTACTCCTTTACCTCCCGTCTCCAATAGTCTGCCTGCTCCAGTTGGAAATGGCATACTCTCGATTGAAAAATGTGGGAACAAATGCAGTTTCATGAGCAACTTTATCCAAAGAAGGAAATGATCCTTTACTCCTTTACCCCCATTACCAGTAGCAACCGGGAGTAATATTTATCACCGTCCACATGCACCAGAAGGGAAAATATAGAAAGAAGTGGATCTATCTGTCACCCAAAAGACGAAATAATACTTTACTCCTTTACCTCCCAACGCCGAAAGTCTGCTTACTCCAGTACGGAATGGCATGCTTTTGATTGAAAAATGTGGGAGAAAATGCTACTTTCTGTGCAGCATCACCTACGGGAGGAAACCAAACTTTACGCCTTTACCTCCCATTATTAATACTAATTGGACGTATATCATTCATTGCCTACCACTACCAGAAGGGAATGGCGCAGGCGCCGGTAGAAGTCATTAAGCAAAATTTACATACGGCGACGCCGTAATTCACGAAGTATTTTTTTTATTATAGGCCACTCTAATTATTAATTGTTAATTATTTTTGCCCATCAAATTTTCAATAATATCGCCTGTACTTGGACAATAAATTTATATAGAATGTCTCTTTAAGCCGGGCATCGGATTGGAACTGCTCTTATTTCTTTGTGATATAATAATAAATAAGTAATCAAATGATGGACTTTTTTTGGTTTATTTGAGCTCGGACTGATCGCAGACTAACCCATATTCTGGCTGTGAAATGGAAAGTAAAACGGCGTGTCAATCAGTCTCTCTCAATGAATGAAACTGGGCAAGTTGAGGGAATGACTGGACGATTTTTTAGCAAAATCGAATAAATTACGCTGCACTTTGAATTGAAAAAAATAACTGTCTGATGTCAGTAAAATAAGGAAATTACCAAGGTTGCCGAAATAATCCAACTTTAATTACTTTCCAAAAAAAACGCAAATCAGTATTTTTGGTACAAAAAAAGAAGTAATTTCCATAAGTAATAACGATTACGAAAGCATTTTTCTTGTATTAGGTATGCATATTTCATAAGATATTCTATATTTAGCTTTTTTGGAAATACAGCGTCACACCGAAACCGAATTAATTAATTTTATTCAGTACGTTCAATTACTTAAGCATTCTATTCCCGCGCGGCCATCAAAAATTCATTTTGAGATTATTAATAGCAGATTTTATATTATCACCCACCTGAGCAGTAACGGAACCGGCGCCACTTGCAAATCAATGTGGAAGTCCAGTGAGGAACGCTGGAATTTTAAAAATTTTGAAAAAAACTTCGTTAATTTTGAAAAAAACTTCGTTGAATATTAATTCGCAACTAAATATTAACTGTCGTTCTTAATCGCACAGAAAAGTTACTCGAATAGAGATGGGATGTTAAGGGAAGTGGGCATGTTGACGATATGACTTTGAGGTATTAGGTAACGTCCTTGGGTAATTTAACCCTAATGGATAGGAAAATCCGTACCGTACTAAACGCTAGAGGTGTTGGCGTCCTTTTGTACAGATCAGACCAAATTTTTTTTTTCTCCTAGAAGCGCGAGCCGAGCGTAAGAAACGCCAACGCCAGGCCTGCATTTCCATTCAATTTCAGTCGCCGGTTCATCGATAACCTTGTACGGAGCAAAATCCAGGAATCCACCCCTTAAGTAGGCCACTGGCTTACTAGGTATACGAACCCTGCGATGTTCGTTTATTCCGATTTCGGTGGCGATCACAAATTTATTTAATTCGACTATATTTAGAGGTATTGTTCCAAAAATATTTTTAAATCAATATTTGGCGAATGAACGTCTATCGATACGTACAAGGACAGAAAGCGTAATAATCGTCATCGGGTACAGTTAAGCAAATATCCTGAAAAATGGGAAAAGAGCAGTAAGAAGAAACAATTATCGCGCCGATATATTAAACAAACACACGTCAGGCTTGTCTAGAGAACGCCCGGCTGATGATTTATCTAAAATTAGGCGCGATAAAAAAAATATTTATCCGACTCAATGAACGCAGAGATAAATATTTATTGCCCCTTCTGAAGCAAAATAAATTTTCAGGTCGTTCGTGGCGGCATGATCACTCAACTCCCTTTTGATCGCGTAGGAAATGATGCACAAGTCAAGCGAACCGACCAAACGGAATAGTGTTCCCCAAGGCACCGTACTAGGACCTCTCCCCTCAAATATCTTCTCCAATGACTTTAAATCTGCTGCTCACACGAAAGGTACGTATTTACGTTACAGGCTAAACTAGAGAAAGGTAAGTTACTCCGACTGATGTGATCCCTGGAACGCCCTGAAATAAAAAAAACTCGAGTTTAAAGCTAACTTGGTAAATACACGGAGTCGTTTATAAATAATTAAAATTGCAGTGTATTCCAAGCAATAGAAAATTTGTATCCAGGTAATGTGAGTAATTATTATAAAGCAAAAAGAAAAATCGAACTTAAAAGCAAATCCTGAAACTGTAGGACAATCAGGTCCTAAAAAGAATGACAAGTCTATAAACAGCAAAATAGTGCACGGTGTACATTAAAGCACAACCCAACAACCAAGTTGGCATCATCGGGGGATGAAATATCACTATTTTTACGATTGGATCAGACATTTGTACAAATCGGAATAAATCGACTGCGAAAAATACTGGTTTATTTTTTGTTAATTAAATATCTCCACGGCTAGACTGAGATTAAGGCGCATTACACTTCGATCGGATATGGAAGTTTACCTAGTTTGTAATAAAAAAATATTGATATTGCAAAAAATTTTCAATTCTTGGTATTTCCACCTCATCTGCCAATTCATTTGTAATATTTACATATGATTAATCTCTTACTGATGTGGGGAATTATCGAGAAATGCAACGTTTGAGATTATGATGTTTATATTAGACTTACCAAATTATTATCTATAGTCTATCCGATAAGTTACTATGCAACTAATAAAATTAAAAAGCCATTCCAAAAGGGGAATATTGCTGGTAATCTTTAAATATTTAGTAAAAAAGCATTTATTATAATTTTTTCGCGGATTATCCTTTTTTTGTTTCCGTGGCCGCCCCGCCCCTGCGCCACTGGAAAAAGCGCATACGTTCGATGCAAAACATCCACGCTTCCTCCTTGACTCACTGATGTATTGCTCTCGAAAATACCCATAGGAATTACCGAATTTTTTCTAGTAATGTATGTGCTAAATTTAGATTTTATTTTTATAATTGAAATTTTTTTTGGTCACCTATTTGCGTACTTTCTCATTTGTTGTTATTCAATCGGTGTCCCAATTCTGAGTAGTAAATTTTACACGGTGCGGAAAAAAGCCCGATAGATGTTTTCTTATTATTTTCGCGGTTGCTACGTCATTATTTCGTATGAAACAAAAGCGGTTTATTTATTAAGCTGAATTCGGTAATGTCAAATCTAGATCCTGTAGAGGTTACATTTGTGTTCTTCTTTAAAATTGAAAAATTTTAAAAAATAAAGCGGCCCCTGCGGGGCCGAATATAGCCCCTACGGACCTGTATTTTCTGTCATAGGTTTAAAATAGCCTCTACGTGGCTGTCTTTTATGAAAGAGGAAATATATCCTTCTTTAAAATTGCAGAAAAGCATTATTTTAGCAAACCCCACCACTATCATGAGAGTTATGGAATTCATTGCTTAGTTAATATCTCCTGGAATCTTACGTCCTTTCGTCTGCCAATATTCTTGCGTACACTGCTCCCCTATTATGAGGTATTCTTTCCCGGGAAGGTTTCTACAATTTTTTTTTAGCTCCTAGTTTTAAATCCCATTTTTGCAAATCCTTAATTTTTTCAATGTGATATTACGAATTTCCGGCTCGACTCGGCGGGCGCGCTAAATGTCAAACGTTCGGAATTTTTTATTACGTTTGCATCGCGCACCCTGTCCGACATAATAAACAAGAGAAAAATTCGTAAAATCCCTTATTAGGGGACTGTTCAAAACCCAGCATATCCTTGAGGAATAGTTGTGAACAAAGCGCTAATTAATTTTCTAAGAATTGTTTTCACATTGCAGTGCATGAATTCGCAAATAATTCCAGGGACCCTGAACATGTAATTTACCTAAATTAGTTACACTTTTTTTCGTACCTAGTTATGTTACATAAGTCTGAGTGCGTCCTGATCGAGGGTACGTCTTACGTAAATCATTGGATTAACAAAATTTTTTTAACAGCAGCTCGTGTGGACGAAATTCTTCGCCTTGTAGTGCCCCCTCAGGTTGCTGTAGGCAACGTCAACGCACGTCTTCGTGATCCCTAAGGGTTCAAAAGTGTCTGGAAGCTGATCAAATTTCAGTTTACTACGGCCTGCTCAGTTGCCCGACCTTAATCCGATAGATCATGCAAGGAACGAGGCAAGGTTCCTTTTATTATTTACGCTTCATTTGAAACACTTGTAGAAATATACAGATGTTCAATTCTGGAGTAGAGTATAATTTTCTATAATTCTCTAGTGAAAAAGTGAAACAGAATAATCTATTTACGATATACATGTATTTAAATGTAAGAATTAATATAATAATTGATGTAAAATCGATAATCTACGTCTAATGGCTAGATATGTTGTAAATCTAGACTATAAGTAGTGACAGTGTAGCGAAATTTAAAACAAACTGTTCGTACCTTCCAAAGAACGGCAGATCTAAATCAGTTTGAACGTAATATAACATAATGGACATCCACAGAGAGCTTATCTGACGAGGATACTGAAATCCAAGATTAATTATGCAATATAACTTAAAATAAGGCAGATAATTGAGGTATTACTTACCAAAAATGACCTATTTCCATCTTAGTACGCTATGACAAGTGGAATTTTGACTAGTTTCACAAATTTTAATCAACATAAACAAGAAAGTGCCTCCATCTAAACCATTAATCACTGAACTGTTTAGGTAGAATAAATACGGGCGACCTCAGTGACATTACCACGAACTAGATTTTAATATTAAGATCGATATTAAAGAACATTTCTTATTATATTTAAAATAACTGTATCAGTTTTGTCAATTGTAAGCTAATTTTATGAACGCAGGTTCGTTATCTTATTTTGTTTCTTTATGTATTTGATTATAAAAATCTTAAATTTGTGTCCCATTCATTGCTCTCAGGTTAGTGAAAGAGAGAGGTATAGAAACTCATAACGGTGACATCTGTGTTGAAAAGCCGTAAGCTGCAATTATTAGTTTATATTAGTTTCTCAAAATCAATTACAGGTCACTGCATCTGGATATTACCCAGATTTTAAAATATTCTTGAATAAAATCAGTGTACCCAGGTTAAATTAAATACATCTTTATAAATATCACAAATCAAATAAAACTAGAGAAAGGTAAGTTACTCCGACTGATGGGATCCCTGGAACGCCCTGAAATAAAATAAAAAACACGAGTTTAAAGCTAACTTGGTAAATACACGGAGTCGTTTATAAATAATTAAAATTGCAATGTATTCCAAGCAATAGAAAATTTGTATGTAATGTGGGTAATTAATATAAAGCAAAAGGAAAAATCAACTCATTAAATATATAGAAACATTTAACTCAAATATTTTTCAAAAATAAAATATTCAATTGCTAAAACGAATTAAATAAGAATAATAAATATTCAAACCTTTATTACATTGCATTTTATTGGCGCCCAACGTGGGGCACTAGAGTTTTGGGAAAGTCAAAAATATTATTAAAAATTTACTCTTTTTATAATTTACTGTTCTATTGAAATGCTGAGGTACAGGTACAGATGTTCAACTCTGGAGTAAAATATAATTTCCACCCTCGGGAGGAAATTATACAGCTTTCTCGTTATTTGTAAAACATCAGTAAAATTGTCGATACAGAGCGCAATCGACCGCTTCGCGCGCTCGATAATCGCTGCTGAAAATGCATGCACTCCATCACCGCAGCCAATTCGCAGTTTACAAAATTCGCAGGGAATTCAATCCCTAATGACCGGATATTTGAAATAATACAGAGATTATTGTGATTCACCGGATATTTTAAATAATAATCTGGTTATAATTGATGAATTTTAATTACCTTCTGTACGTCATTCGCGAATTTTCATCTATAATCCCCCCATCAATATTCAAAAAATTACGTGTTTTAAATTAATTAATATTTATTTATATTAACAATTTATTTCGGGAACCGGTTAATTATAATATGTTTATTTTGAAATATTTACTCGGCCGAGAGAAATAACGTTTTTAATTACATACCAGGTCATATATTCTGGAATAACAGTCTATTGTGGTGTTTATTAACTGTCGTTAAATTCGTGAGGTAGGCATCATCAAGATTACGGAATCACCGACATATGATACATTTTTTAATACTTATTTTATACCTGTTTCTGACCATTCACCTTCATCAGTACGGAACTGATAATATACATCGAATTGCAATTCTCCACTAATTGACCTCGAAGTTAACAAGATAAAATGAGTAACACCCTGTATATGTTATATTATATTCGTAAAAACTGTTTTTTAATTTATTTTCATATTGCCAGCTCCGGTTGTTCCGTTTCCAACAAATATACAAATTATTTGTTGAGATTCTTAAAGACGTGTCCTTGAGAAATTTTAATGGTGAGTCAGGAAACAAACCTTTTTCTTCTTCAAGCAAGCAAAAATGAGCGTGTGCACATTTTATTATGATAATCTACATTGCCTCTAAGGCGCCGCTTGTTAGACCATTTTCTCTAAAAAAAAATCTAAAACAACAGAAAAATCCGAATTTGACCTTATGCTATTATTTTTCTCTTTAACTAACAACCTAGTTTACTTTTTGTTCACTCTCATTGCCTAATATACTTGGTACATACCTTTTCCAATCCCTCTCGTATATGAGGACTAAATTGATTTGTTACCCTATTTTAAAAACAAATGGCATTCTCGTGTGATATATGACCGAAGAGAAATATTCATCAGATATATCGGAATATGTTAAACTCACGTCCTGTGAATCTGTAAGTAACATGACTCAGTTTAACCTCCCTTGGGCGAACAAAGGATTGACGGTAGTGGAAAATATAATTTTTACTGGTTACCCCTTAGCTTAGGTGAACGAAGGAAGTTTTAATATATGCGCCATCCTGTACGCATCCCGCGAAATCAACTAGATGTGTGCGTTATGGAAAGTTTAAAAAGCACATACTTAAAATGACAATGGTAATCGTATTTAGATTAATGCACTTAAGACACGGGGTTTTCATTTTTTATATTTTTTATTTACGTAAATTAGTCGTTGATGTATTAACAGCAAAGGAAGTTATCTAGTTGACTTCAGATTTTGTCCTTGATTTCTTAATGCGAGATTTATAATATTGCCACGCGAATGCACTTTACGCAGAGCCAGACCGGCCCGAAGCTGTCGTCAAACATGTAGTATTGCATTGGTGGGCCAAGCTGGTGGATATTCTCAAAAAGATCAAAGGAGATCAAAATTATGTGCTTAAAATCAAAACTATAAGAGCATTTGAAAATAAATTTGCAAAATTTCAGCTTTATTTGAAGGAAAGTTTACTAGCTTTAAAACTTGTCGTCAGTAAACTGAATCAATTAAATTTAGGCATAATTTACACTAGCTAAATATACTAGCATCATTTTTAAATAATATCAGTTAAATAATAAGAAATCAAGTCCAATACAGGGAATTTTGTATACACATATTTGAAGGAAAGTTTCCTAGCTTTAAAACTTGTCGCCAGCAAACTGAAACATTTATATTTAGGCGTAGTTTCCAATAGTTAATTATACCACCATTATTTCTACAAAAAAGGTAAAACATGCTATTATTTGTAAATCAAGTTCATTATTATTATTAATTGAACGTCACTTTAAGGAAAGTTTACTGACTTCAAGTTGTTATTGCAATATAACCTCAATATCAGATAAATAATAAGGAATTAAGTCTGGTGACAGAGAATTTTGTATAAATGCATATTTGAAGGAAAGTTTACTGGCTACAAGATTTTTTTTAAATATACTTTATCATGGAGATACAAGCGATTATTTACGACATGAAATGATCAAGTTTACTGACAATATTACTAATATGGCGGCCTCATAAGGAAAGTTTACTGGATTTAATTTTCTCACCAGTTAACTGCCCGTCTGTGACCACCTTGCAACATTGAATTAGTTGAAAGAATCAAATTTACTGGCACTATTACTAATACAGCGATATTATAGGAAAGTTTACCGGCTTTAACTTTCCCATCAGTTAACTTTCCTTTTGTAGATTACTTTGCAACATTATATTCAATGTATATGACAGAAATTAAGAAATTCTTCTCTAAGAAGAAACCTTCAATTAAAAGTTTGATGGCAGGGAATTTTATTTAAAAATATATAAAGGAAAGTTTACCGGCTTCAAGATCCTTTTAATATACCAATACCATGTGATACAATAGGTACGATTATTTACGACTTAAAATGATCAAGTTACTGGCGATATTACTAATACAGCGACTCTATAAGGAAAGTTTACCAGATTTAACTTTACCACTAGTTAACTTTCCTTTTGTGGCAGCGCTATTATAGGAAAAGGTTGCCGGCTTTAACTTTCCCATCAGTTAACTTTCCCATCAGTTAACTTTCCTTTTGTAGATTACTTTGCAACATTATATTCATATTATATGATAAAAATTACGAAACTAAGAAGAAACTTGTAATTGATGGCAGGGAATTTTATTTAAAAATTTTTAAGGGAAAGTTTACTGGCTTTGAGTTTTTCTAATTATGTCACCATGTAGATACAAGAGTTACGATTATTTGCGACTTGAAATGATCAAGTCTACTGTCGATATTACTAATGCAGCGATTCTATAAGGAAAGTTTACCACACTTAACTTCCCACTAGTTAACTTTCCTTTTGTGATCGCCTTGCAGCATTGAATTAGTTGAAATAATCAAATTTACTGGCATTATTAATAATAAAGCGATATTATAGGAAAAGTTTACCGGCTTTAACTTTACCAGCAGATAACTTTCCTTATTGTGGATTACTTTGCAACATTATATTCAATGTTCATGACAGAAATTAAGATATTTTTCTCTAACAAACCTGTAATTAAAAGTCTGATGACAGGGGATTTTATTTAAAAATATTTAAAGAAAGTTTACTGGCTTAAAGGTCTTTTAAATATATCATAAACAAGATACAAGAGTTACGATTGTTTACGACTTGAAATGATCAAGTTTACTAGCAAAATACTAATATAACGGTTTCATACGGAAAGTTTCCCGGATTTAATTTTTCCACTAGTTAACTTTCCTTTTCCGATCACCTTGCCACATTGAATTAGTTGAAAGAATCAAATTTACTGGCAATATTACTAATTCAGCGATATTATAGAGAAAGTTTACCGGATTTAACTTTCCCACTAGTTAATTTTCCTTTTAATTTAACCTTGCAGGGTTGAATTGGTTTAAGTTTTTTGGCAATATTACTAATACAGCGATATTATAGAGATAGTTTACCGGATTTAACTTTCTCACTAGTTAATTTTCCTTTTAATTTAACCTTGCAGGATTGAATTGGTTTAAGTTTTTTGGCAATATTACTAATACAGCGATATTATAGAGAAAGTTTACCGGATTTAACTTTCCCACTAGTTAACTTTCCTTTTAATTTAACCTTGCAGGGTTGAATTGGTTCAAATTTGCTGGCAATATTAATAATATAGCATTATTATAGAGAAAGTTTACCGTATTTATTTTCCCACTAGTTAACTTTCCCCTTGCAGATTATTTTGTTCAATTAAAATAAAATAAAAACTTCTTTTTGGGACAAAACTGAGTTTCAGGCATCATCAAATGGTATTCAGAGTTTTATTGATTTTCTAAGCAACTTTACGGTATTTGTTTGCGTATGTTTTACTTACTGTTAAGACAAATATTATGACACCTGTACAAGTGTAATAAGAGCATCTTTTTCTAGGAATAGATGAGATAAATTGTCAAAATACCCACTTGGACCAAGAGAACTTACCTCATCGCATTACCGCAGCAACTGAAACGATTCCTGATATACGCCTACATAATGAACTGTTTATTTTTGAATGCTGAATGGTAAGTGATGATACAATATGTATTTAAACAAATGTATGTTGATATAATTACATATGACCGACTACTTTTGATGGAAACGATGTTTGACATCTTTTTTCATTACCATATTTATGCACCCAGTTAAATTATTTGCTAAACTAATATTTATATTATGTAATTTAATATTCCTGTTTCGCTGGATCTACGTGACGTATTTTCATTATTCCGATGCGACCGCAAATATTACTAGGTATACTTTCCCGGACATATAGCTGGAAAGGTTTTTACGATCTTGTTACGCCACCCACGCGCTACTTACATATTGAATTCGTGAATTGCCATTTCTGTCTACACATTTATGCCCTATTCATTTTCAATGGAATGGCCACCACTCGCCTGTCCTTTCCCATTTCAGCTGGTAACGACTCCGGTAAGGGCTGACAGCCCGGAAACCGCCCGGAAATATTAGCTTATTCTGTAAGTGTAAATGTACAGCATGTCCCAAAAATAAGCGCAAATATTTGGCTTCGACGAAAACTAAGGGGAGCTATTCCATATTTTCCTCTCGGATTCCGGCCCTGCTGCAAATCCTGGCAGGTACATACATTTGAATTTAAACCGAAAAATTACACTTGCAAACACGATCTGGAAGCATCAGATTATTTATGCATTGGTTGCAAAAATTAATTTTAATGCTCGCTTTTAAAATGTATGAGGCAGATTTGCATCCGGTGTCAACCTCGTGGATGATACCAATATTATTCCAATTGATTGAAATTGCTATTCGTTCTTAATGAACGCACGTGGCTAACCGTTTCACGAAATTTAAACTGGGCTTATTATTTTATTGTGTTATAATAACTTTTTCGAATATTTTTGCACTAAAAGCCCATCATGTATTACAAAGTCAGAAGAGGACGTCTGGCAGTCGAGCAATTCTTAAATAGTACTTACTACAAACATCAACCTTAAATTCTCCATTCGGGGTGTGTATGTGTATAATTCAGATATAGCTCCAGCGATTGGAAATGTGAATACAGCCGTCCGGGCAAATAAAAAATTGAGGTGCGGCAAGCACACTTTGGTTTGCTTACCGAACAAAAGTAAATTCGAAAAAATTATAAGTACAAAGACCTATTGAAGGTTTCATTCTCGTTCTATTAATAGTTTCCTTAAATTCATGTATATTTATATAGGGTGCTTTGCGCTGTTTCCTGAAGTCTAATATGTGGCGTTAGCGTGGAGCGTTTGCACGCTAGAGATGTTTGATCTTAAGCTAGTTAACTTTCTCTTTATAGATCACCATGGTGCAAGGTAATCTAATCTATCTTCAATGTATGATATATAAAAACTAAAATATTCTTTCTAAAAAAATATTACTAATAATCAATATTGTAAGGAAAGTTTACTGGCCTCTACCTTCGCACCAGTTAACTTTCCCTTTGTGAATTACGTTGCACCATTATATTCAGTGTATATAAAATGGGCTAAAATACTCTTCCTGAAAAAATATTGCTAATAATAATCAATATTCTTATTGAGACAGTTTACTGGGTTCAATTTTCCCACCAGTTAACTTTCCCTTTGTGGATTGCGTTGCACCATTATGTTCAGTGTATATAAAATGGGACTATAAATTTTGTTTGTGAAAAATATTATTAATAATCAATATTATTATAACGATAAAGAAAGTTTACCGGCTTCAATTTTCCCACCAGTTAACTTTCCCTTTGTGAATTACGTTACACCATTATGTTCAATGTTTATAAAATGAACTTAAATATTGTTTCTGAAAAATATAACTAGTAATCAATATTACAAGGACAGTTTACTGGCTTTAACCTTCGCGACAGTTAACTTTCCCTTTGTGGATTACGTTGCATCATTATGTTCAGTGTATATAAAATGGACTAAAATATTCTGGAAAAATATTACTAATAATCAACATCACAAGGAAAATTTACTGGCCTTGACCTTCTCACTAGTTAGCTTTCCCCTTGTGGATTACGTTGCACCATTATATTCAATGGTTATAAAATGAACCAAAATGTTCTTTCTGGAAAAATATTACTAATAATCAATATTGCACAGAAAGTTTACTGGCTTCAATTTTCTCGCCAGTTAACTTTCCCTTTGTGAATTACGTTACACCATTATGTTCAATGTTTATAAAATGAACTAAAATATTGTTTCTGAAAAATATAACTAGTAACCAATATCACAAGGAAAGTTTACTGGCTTCAACCTTCGCGACAGTTAACTTCCCTTTGTGGATTACGTTGCATCATTATGTTCAGTGTATATAAAACGGACTAAAATATTCTGGAAAAATATTACTAATAATCAATATCACAAGGAAAATTTACTGGCCTTGGCCTTCTCACTAGTTAGCTTTCCCCTTGTGGATTACGTTGCACCATTATATTCAATGGTTATAAAATGAACCAAAATGTTCTTTCTGGAAAAATATTACTAATAATCAATTTTGCACAGAAAGTTTACTGGCTTTAGTTTTCTCGCCAGTTAACTTTCCCTTTGTGAATTACGTTACACCATTATGTTCAATGTTTATAAAATTAACTAAAATATTGTTTCTGAAAAATATCACTAGTAATCAATATTACAAGGAAAGTTTACTGGCTTCAACCTTCGCGACAGTTAACTTTCCCTTTGTGAATTACGTTGCATCATTACGTTCAGTGCATTTAAAATGGTTCTGGAAAAATATTACTAATAATCAATATCACAAGGAAAATTTACTGGCTTTGACCTTCTCACTAGTTAACTTTCCCCTTGTGGATTACGTTGCACCATTATATTCAACGGTTATAAAATGAACCAAAATATTCTTCCTGGAGAAATATTACTAATAACCAATATTGCACGGAAAGTTTACTGGCTTCAGCTTTCTCGCCAGTTAACTTTCCCTTTGTGGATTGCGTGCACTATCATGTTCAATGTATATAAAATGAACTAAATTATTCTTTCTGAAAAAGTTATTTGAAGGAAAGTTTACTGGCTTCAAAAACTTGCTGCCAGTAAATATAATTTATATTACAATTGACGTTATTTTTACACAGAGAAAGGAGACAAAAGCTGCGATTATTTACGACTTGAAAGAATCGAACTTACAGTATTACTTATAGGATATAATAAGGAAAGTTTACTGACTCCAACTTCCCACCAGTTAACTTTCTCCTTGTGGATTCTTGCACCATTACAATGTATATAAAATAAACTAAAATATTTGGGACGCCACTGGATTGGATATAAAACGATGTGTTGTTAAGTGCATTTTTACAATTTTAAAATAGAAAAAATTCAAGTTGTAATTTTAATTTAAGTGAAATTTCGGAAATCTCAAAAACGAGACAAAACTTGGATTTGGACAAAGTGGATTTCAGTTAATAATAAAGCTCGAATTTGACTGACCCTGTAATATGTATACGTGACGTATTCTTTATTGTTATTGAAATTTCAAAACCAAGTAGCAAATTCAAGTATGTACTACATATCAAAGTTTAAATTTCAAATATGTACTCTTATGTTAAACGCCGAACAAGCTCTGAGTTCCCCATAGCGTAGTTGCGTGTGGATGCCTAGCTGGACCGGCTATTATATTTTGTAAATGCCATGTAAATGCCAATAATTACAATACATTAACATAAATTATTTGGAAAGTAACTATTAGGGTATTAATAAATTAAATATCGTTATTTAAATAAATGAGTCTTACGGTTGTTGAAATTTTTTTGCATAAAGTTTGACACAAGCCACACGTATGTATTATTTGCTCCTACTTTTTCTTTTATTATATTCATCTGATAAATATTTAATTGACTATCTGTTTTGAAACCTTTTCCACGTTTTTGATTGAATTTTTGTGTGTTCTGTGGGCACCCATTTAACATACTTTAATTGTTACTAAAAGCCTCAATTCTGCTGCGAATTCTTAACAATAAGTTTATAAAAAACATTATCCAAATATTTAAATATAAAGTTTACGGTTTGATTTAAACTATAATTATGTGCGACAAAAACAAAGACAGTTTCTTATGCTTTAACGTAGAAACCCAGAAATATTATAAATTATGAAATTAATAATTTAAATAAGTCGGGATTTTGGTAGTAGTATAATTATTGTTTCTTATAAAATACATAAAACCTATTTGATAGCATTACATAACATAGAATTTTTTATTACATTTATTACTAATAACCATCCGAGCAAACGGACATTTCCAACTGTGAGTCTAGAAGTTCTCAGCGTACAGAGTCAGAATCAGACAATTCTCTAAAACGGCCCTGTTCTCCGCTTGTTCTCCTGGTACATCAAGACGTCTGATTCGCGCACCTTCATTCCCGTATTAGTTCCAACAACTGTTGACATTTGGAAAATGATCGATTTAATTGGCGTGATATTTCCCAGAAAGAAAGTCCACCCTCACGAATGCCAACAATACGGCTGCGACTAAGCTCTTTTAATTCATAACCAGAAATTCCTTCTCCATTGTCAGGAATAAACGGAACCAAATAAAGCTAATTGTTCGTTAAATGTAGGTGGGCAAACACACAACATTTATTATGTCTATTTTACGAAAGCAGTCCGGATCGGCTATATAATTGCATAACCGATCAACTCTGTGGTATACCCCGTGGCCTAGATTTTTCAGAATCAACAACTAAAAGCGCCCTATATAATGGTGCAAGGTGATCTACAAAGGGAAAGTTAACTGGTGAGAAAGTTGAAGCAGGTAAACTGTCCTTATAAAATGGGTAAACTGTCCTTATAATATCGCTTTGTTAGTAATATTGTCAGGAGACTTGAATCCTTCAAGTCGTAAATAATGGCATCCGTTACATTAACTTTACGTTTAAATTTACTGATGGCAAGTTCTTGAAGCCAGTAAACTGTCCTTTATATATCTTCATTTAAAATTCCCTGCCAACAGATTTTTCATAATCAGCAACTAAAAGCGACCTATATAATGATGCAAGGTAACCTATAAAGGGAAAGTTAACTTGGTGAGACAGTTGAAACAGGTAAACTTTCCGTATAATATCGCTTTGTTAGTAATATTGTCAGGAAACTTGATTCTTTCAAGTCCTAAATAATTGCAGCAGTTACATTAACTTTACGTTTACATTTATTGATGGCAAGTTCTTGAAGCCAGTAAACTTTCCTTTAAATATCTTTATATAAAATTCCCTGCCAACAGATTTTTCATAATCAACAACTGTTAGCGCCCTGTATAATGGTGCAAGGGAATCTACAAAAAGAAAGTTACCTGGTGAGAAAGTTTAAGCAGGTAAACTTTCCTTATAATATCGCTTTGTTAGTAATATTGTCAGGGAACTTTATTCTTTCAAGTCGTAAATAATTTCAGCAGTTACATTAACTTTACGTTTACATTTACTGATCGGCAAGTTCTTGAAACCAGTAAACTTTCCTTTAAATATCTTCATATAAAGTTCCCTGCCAACATATTTTTCGTAATCAACAGCTGTAAACGCCCTGTATAATGGTGCAAGGGAATCTACAAAAAGAAAGTTACCTGGTGAGAAAGTTTAAACAGGTAAACTTTCCTTATAATATCGCTTTGTTAGTAATATTGTCAGGGAACTTCATTCTTTCAAGTCGTAAATAATTGCAGCAGTTACATTAACTTTACGTTTACATTTACTGATCGGCAAGTTCTTGAAACCAGTAAACTTTCCTTTAAATATCTTCATATAAAGTTCCCTGCCAACATATTTTTCGTAATCAACAGCTGTAAGCGCCCTGTATAATGGTGCAAGGGAATCTACAAAAAGAAACTTACCTGGTGAGAAAGTTTAAGCAGGTAAACTTTCCTTATAATATCGCTTTGTTAGTAATATTGTCAGGGAACTTCATTCTTTCAAGTCGTAAATAATTGCAGCAGTTACATTAACTTTACGTTTACATTTACTGATCGACAAGTTCTTGAAACCAGTAAACTTTCCTTTAAATATCTTCATATAAAGTTCCCTGCCAACATATTTTTCGTAATCAACAGCTGTAAGCGCCCTGTATAATGGTGCAAGGGAATCTACAAAAAGAAAGTTACCTGGTGAGAAAGTTTAAGCAGGTAAACTTTCCTTATAATATCGCTTTGTTAGTAATATTGTCAGGGAACTTCATTCTTTCAAGTCGTAAATAATTGCAGCAGTTACATTAACTTTACGTTTACATTTACTGATCGGCAAGTTCTTGAAACCAGTAAACTTTCCTTTAAATATCTTCATATAAAGTTCCCTGCCAACATATTTTTCGTAATCAACAGCTGTAAGCGCCCTGTATATGGTGCAAGGGAATCTACAAAAAGAAAGTTACCTGGTGAGAAAGTTTAAGCAGGTAAACTTTCCTTATAATATCGCTTAGTTAGTAAAATTGTCAGGGAACTTCATTCTTTCAAGTCGTAAATAATTGCAGCAGTTACATTAACTTTACGTTTACATTTACTGATCGGCAAGTTCTTGAAACCAGTAAACTTTCCTTTAAATATCTTCATATAAAGTTCCCTGCCAACATATTTTTCGTAATCAACAGCTGTAAGCGCCCTGTATAATGGTGCAAGGGAATCTACAAAAAGAAAGTTACCTGGTGAGAAAGTTTAAGCAGGTAAACTTTCCTTATAATATCGCTTTGTTAGTAATATTGTCAGGAAACTTCATTCTTTCAAGTCGTAAATAATTTCAGCAGTTACATTAACTTTACGTTTACATTTACTGATCGGCAAGTTCTTGAAACCAGTAAACTTTCCTTTAAATATCTTCATATAAAGTTCCCTGCCAACATATTTTTCGTAATCAACAGCTGTAAGCGCCCTGTATAATGGTGCAAGGAAATCTACAAAAAGAAAGTTACCTGGTGAGAAAGTTTAAGCAGGTAAACTTTACTTATAATATCGCTTAGTTAGTAATATTGTCAGGGAACTTCATTCTTTCAAGTCGTAAATAATTGCAGCAATTACATTAACTTTACGTTTACATTTACTGATCGGCAAGTTCTTGAAACCAGTAAACTTTTCTTTAAATATCTTCATATAAAGTTCCCTGCCAACATATTTTTCGTAATCAACAGCTGTAAGCGCCCTGTATAATGGTGCAAAGGAATCTACAAAAAGAAAGTTACCTGGTGAGAAAGTTTAAGCAGGTAAACTTTCCTTATAATATCGCTTAGTTAGTAATATTGTCAGGGAACTTCATTCTTTCAAGTCGTAAATAATTGCAGCAATTACATTAACTTTACGTTTACATTTACTGATCGGCAAGTTCTTGAAACCAGTAAACTTTCCTTTAAATATCTTCATATAAAATTCCCTGCCAACAGATTTTTCGTAACCAACAACCAAGGGCGCCCAGTATAATGGTGCAAAGTAATCTACGAAGGGAAAGTTAACTGGTGAGAAAATTGAAGCAGGTAAACTTTCCTTTTAATATCGCTTTGTTAGTAATATTGTCTGTAAAATTGATTGTGTCAAGTAGTAAATACTTGCAGCAGTTACTTTACGTTTACATTTACTGGTGGCAAGTTCTTGTAGTCAGTAAACTTTCCTTCAAATGTCTTCATATAAAATTCCCTGCCAACAGATTTTTCATAATCAACAACTAAAAGCGCCCTGTATAATGTTGCAAGGTAATCTACGAAGGGAAAGTTAACTGGTGAGAAAGTTGAAGCAGGTAAACTTTCCTTATAATATCGCTTTACTAGTAATATTGTCAGGAAGCTTGATTGGTATACACTCGCAGTATTTATATTGACTTTACGTTTACATTTACTGACGGCAAGTTCTTGAAGCCAGTAAACTTTCCTTTTGAATATCTTCATATAAAGAGACACTGTAGTAGATCACAATAGGAAGAATATTGATGATATCAGCAACATATAGATAAGTGTGGATACGACTGGAAGAGTACGTCCAACGTTGAGTGACCCTGGACCTGAAGGAAAAGACCCAAAGAACTTTCTTTGCTTGTCTGCTTAAAGAATTTTTCTATTAACGCATGGAAGTTGGTTTTCTTGCTCAATTTTGCCGAAAACACCCACACCAGTCTCATAAATATTCATTTACACCAATTAATGTTGAGGTTTAAACACCGCGATTTTTTTTCAGAGGTCTTCAGCTCTTAATAATAACATACGTAATATTATAAGCCGTCCATAATATTTTAGGATATTTAATTATAGCGATCACATCGCTTAACGAGACCGATTATACCTAACTGTTTAAAACTGAATATTTTATAGAATAAAAATTAATAGCGGTTAAATACTAGTTGGCTGAAAACTTAATCGGAGATAAGCCTTTTGTGAAAAAAGAGCAGATTATTAATTGAATTTTACTGTTACGCGAGCCTGTTTGCTCTATTTTACATGCCAAGAGTACCCAATGCCAGTAAATGGGGCAACCAGTCTTGAATTGTGGAAAATCAGTTTCGGTTCAGTTGACAGAATTGTTTATAGCCTTGGCGTTTCTTAAAATTTATCTGTCGGTCACTACTAGTGCCTGTTCCTTCTCTATTGTGCTCGGTTCACTTTTCAATATTCTACTGTCTGCAGTGGACCATCTTGGCCTTTATATACCTGCAGATATACCTTCTAGCGTAATCTAGATGCTCCTCTAGATTATTCCACAGTATTTAATTTTCCTAATTTGTTTTGTACCACTGACGCCATCTCTTGGACGATTGCTGAACCCACTATGAGAGGGCATGCTACAGACTTCTGTAAAGTGGGTGTAAATTCATCACAATGCTGAATAACTTGAGCAGCTTTTCGATACTGTGTTTTTATATGTGTACCTACTGTTTATGTCTGTTCGTTTCTTACCGGGCAATAAGATCGGTGCGTTCCCTGTATAATGGCTCAATTAAATAAAAATAGTACGGCGAACGCGAAGATGATTGCCAAGTAATTTGCTGTGAAATTAATATCCAATTTGATATGCAAGAAATACGAGTTTAAAGGAAATGCCATGTCGTACACGATCCGTGCAGATCTTATTAATTCCATCTGAAATGCCCCGATAAAAAATAAAGCAAACAAATTGAATATCAACAATTATTTTAATGGAGCTTTAAAAACCTTGCTATGCGTGTTAAGCCGCTTGAAGGTTAGAAATCGATTACGTTGACAATCATTAGTCAAGACCAAGCTGATCGGAGATTTTCAATATACGGTTTGGTACGAATTGGGTAAACGCTGTAATTTGGAAATAATAATAAATACTATTTACAGTTCCTTAAACTTAAAAATAAATACTTTGAATTTGAATTTTTTAAACATCCAATCTGATTTTCAGAAGGATAAACGTCTAAAAAGGATATTAAAGTAATCCGCTATATAAAAATGCGCACCTACGCAGCTTGATTTAACAGCCACTTCTGTGTATTCCAAAGATTTTTCTGCAATTAGATGCGAGCACTCTAAAGCATTATTCGTTTCAATTCAGACATCTTTAATGTTCCTCATTAGGCATTTAAAGTAGAAAATTCTGCGCAACAAATTAAACATATTTTAATTCTTTCGAAGTGTGAGTAGGCTTAGGCGTCAGAAGGGGGCGTGGTTTCGTTCCGGGCGCGTTGCGCAACGAATCACGAGCACTGTTTATTTCCACGTCGTCAATGGGCGTGGCCAGTCATGCGCATCGTTTATTTGTACGACGACGAAGGCGCGCCTTCGATCGAGTGGTATCTGTAGCGTCTCTACTTTTGTGTTAATAATATGATCTTTAAGTATGATGTGGATCTCTTTGATCCTTAAGAGCGAGCACCTCCAAAATATATTTGGCCACTCTGTAGCTACGTGTGCGATGTGATTTTCGCAATACATTTCCGTGTGTAAGGTGAGTTTTTTCCTCTGGGATGGGTGTAATCGGATCGGGCGAATATAAATAAGTACGTCGTTTTCTGTTACAAACTGCATTCGTCGGATTCAATGTCGATCGCCTTTGAGAGGCCTTGTTAGCAACAGGCCTACGCGAAACAAAAGAGAAACGCCAAAAAATGACAAGCCGGGACACCCACGTTATAAGCTTTTAATCAGATAAAAATAATATACCGGCGTTTCATAAAGGAATAGTGGATTTAAGATCTTTTTAAAATGCAGTCAATTACGATTCATGATACCTTATTATTAAGTTGCAAAAAATCGTGCATTACAATCGGCCAGCCGAGTAGACCGCTTGGGACGCAGCGCGGCGCGCCCACCTCTCGCATGGTCCAGAACTGATTTCGTTTGCTAAAAAAAACTTGTTTGCTATATCGCCCGAAAGCTTTGTTTTAGTTTTTTCTTATTGAAATTTAAGTATGTCATGATTAATATGAAATTTTGTGTGTGTGTCTTACCCAAGGCCGTTTACATGGGCGGCAATTTTCTCCGGACGCTTTGGATCTCTCTCCCAGCTTGGAAATAGGGGCAAATCATAAGAAAAAGAAAATATAACAATTTTTACACGCACGTTGTGAATTAAATTTCATCGTTATTAAAAAATACGTTTCAAAATTATTTATACTCATCATCTTAAAGAGGCAGAATTACAATAGTGTATATTTAAGTCACACCCTGATTTACCAAGCAAATGGGATTCAAGAACATATTTTAACTGACATACAAGGCTCCTCACCAATTCTGGTGTTCCACAAGGACCTGATTTGTGGCCAGCTTTATTGTTTTTGCATATTAGTGACTTACTGCGATATGTGATTTTGCGCACTGTGCATGCTGTTACTCTCGAAGACTAAGCGGCTGCATTTTACGTCACAGTTGACAGGCTGGGAGTCGAGAATATATTTTAACTGTCATATATATACAGGGTGGCCACGAAAGTGGCTCCTACGGAATAACTCGCTTATTATAAAATTTGGAACGTGAATAAGTCATTAAAGCCAGAGTCTGGCAACTTTCTTATTTTAAATGGACCTCCCCGTATATTTTTGCATTTACTTATTCGTCATGAAATTCTGATATCAATGATACATCACAAGTTGGGATTTGTTTAAAAAATGGCGTCGAAAATGTAAAAGTCTAAAAAACACAATACTTGAAAATACTTTTAAAGTGCTATGGATACTTTAAGAAGTACGTTAGTTTGTTAGTAGTTTAAAGTATTTCATATACTTTAAATATTTTAAGTACAAAACTCACAACTTACCTGAGGTACTTTTGGACAAGTTTATTCAAGTTCCGTTACGTCGATATGTTGAGGAAATAAAATAGCAAGTATCTTACTATATACTTAGTTGGTACATCAAGTACTTTTATAAGATACTTTCAACAGTGCTGGAAGAGCTGTTCAGCACTTAAAATAAAAGTACTTGAAATACTCTTGGTATTTAAATATTGTATTTTAGTACATTTGTGCTCTGAAATTTATTACTTGGTACATCAATGACTCCAAATTGAAGTGCCCAAAAAATAGTTTAAGAAGTACATTGGATTGTTAAAAGTAGTTTAAAAGTATTTCATATACTTTAAATATGGTAAATACAAAACTTGCAACTTACCTGAAGTACTTTTGGACAAGTATTTGTTAATAGGGCTCACGTCCATGTATTTGGGCAATAAAGTAGAAAGTGACTTACCACATATTTAGTTGGTACATCAGGTACTTTCATTCGGTACAGCGTTGGAAGAGCTGTTTAGTGCTTGAAATAAAGGTACTTGAAATATTTTTCGTATTATCAATACATTTTTTTACTTTATTACTTGGTACGTCAGCCACTCTGAATTAAAGTGCCCCAAAAATACTTTAAGAAGTACATTAGATTGTTAAAAGTAGTTTAAAAGTATTTCATATACTTTAAATATTTTAAATACAAAACTTGCAACTTACCTGAAATACTTTTGGACAAGTATTTGGTAATCAAGTTAATAGGACTCACGTCCATGTATTTGGGCAATAAAATAGAAAATATCTTACCACATATTTAGTTGGTACATTAAGTACTTCCATTTGGTACTATGAACAATGCTGGAAGAACTATTCAGTGCTTGAAATAAAGGTACTTAAAATACTTTTGGTATTTTCAATATATTTTTGCTCTAGACTTTATTACTTGGTACGTCAGTCACTCTAAATTAAAGTGGCCCAAAAATACTTTAAAAAGTACATGAGATTGTTAAAAGTACTTTAAAAGTATTTCATATACTTTAAATATTTTAAATAAAAAACTTGCAACTTACCTGAAGTACTTTTGGATATGTATTTGTTAATCAAGTTAATAGGACTCACGTCCATGTATTTGGGCAATAAAATAGAAAATATCATACCACATATTTAGTTGGTACATCAAGTACTTCCATTTGGTACTATGAACAATGCTGGAAGAACTATTCAGTGCTTGAAATAAAGGTACTTAAAATACTTTTGGTATTTTCAATATATTTTTGCTCTAGACTTTATTACTTGGTACGTCAGTCACTCTAAATTAAAGTGACCCAAAAATACTGTAAGAAGTACATTAGATTGTTAAAAGTAGTTTAAAAGTATTTCATATACTTTAAATATTTTAAATAAAAAACTTGCAACTTACCTGAAGTACTTTTGGATATGTATTTGTTAATCAAGTTAATAGGTCTCACGTCCATGTATTTGGGCAATAAAATAGAAAATATCATACCACATATTTAGTTGGTACATCAAGTACTTCCATTTGGTACTATGAACAATGCTGGAAGAACTATTCAGTGCTTGAAATAAAGGTACTTAAAATACTTTTGGTATTTTCAATATATTTTTGCTCTAGACTTTATTACTTGATACGTCAGTCACTCTAAATTAAAGTGGCCCAAAAATACTTTAAAAAGTACATGAGATTGTTAAAAGTAGTTTAAAAGTATTTCATATACTTTAAATATTTTAAATAAAAAACTTGCAACTTACCTGAAGTACTTTTGGACAAGTATTTGTTAATCAAGTTAATAGGGCTCACGTCCATGTATTTGGGCAATAAAATAGAAAATATCTTACCACATATTTAGTTGGTACATCAAGTACTTCCATTTGGTACTATGAACAATGCTGAAAGAACTATTCAGTGCTTGAAATAAAGGTACTTAAAATACTTTTGGTATTTTCAATATATTTTTGCTCTAGACTTTATTACTTGGTACGTCAGTCACTCTAAATTAAAGGGGCCCAAAAATACTTTAAGAAGTACATTAGATTGTTAAAAGTAGTTTAAAAGTACTTCATATACTTTAAATATTTTAAATACAAAACTTGCAACTTACCTGAAGTACTTTTGAACAAGTATTTGTTAATCAAGTTAATAGGGCTCACGTCCATGTATTTGGGCAATAAAATAGAAAATATCATACCACATATTTAGTTGGTACATCAAGTACTTCCATTTGGCACTATGAATAATGCTGGAAGAACTATTCAGTGTTTGAAATAAAGGTACTTGAAATACTTTTCGTACTTTCAATACATTTTTGCTCTAGACTTTATTACTTGGTACGTCAGGCACTCGGAATTAAAGTGCCCCAAAAATACTGTAAGAAGTACATTAGATTGTTAAAAGTAGTTTAAAAGTATTTCATATACTTTAAATATTTTAAATACAAAACTTGCAACTTACCTGAAATACTTTTGGACAAGTATTTGGTAATCAAGTTAATAGGGCTCACGTCCATGTATTTGGGCAATAAAGTAGAAAGTATCATACCACATATTTAGTTGGTACATCAAGTACTTCCATTTGGTACTATGAACAATGCTGGAAGAACTATTCAGTGCTTGAAATAAAGGTACTTAAAATACTTTTGGTATTTTCAATATATTTTTGCTCTAGACTTTATTACTTGATACGTCAGTCACTCTAAATTAAAGTGGCCCAAAAATACTTTAAAAAGTACATGAGATTGTTAAAAGTAGTTAAAAAGTATTTCATATACTTTAAATATTTTAAATACAAAACTTGCAACTTACCTGAAGTACTTTTGGACAAGTATTTATTATTCAAGTTAATAGGGTTCACGTCCATGTATTTGGGCAATAAAGTGGAAAGTATCTTACCACATATTTAGTTGGTACATTAAGTATTTTCATTCAGTACATTGAACAGCGCTGGAAGAGCTGGTCAGTGCTTGAAATAAAGGTACTTGAAATCTTTTGGTATTTTAAATATTTTACATTAAGTACATTTGTACAAAAATACCTTTTTAAGTATTTGGAAATTATTGAAAATAGCTATGCTTGTAGTCGTAAATTGGTTCCTCAAACCGCGTTCCCTACCAACTTTGGAGTTCCACAAGGATCTGATTCGCGGCCAGCTTTATTCTTTTTGCGTATTAGTGCTTTCTGCAACATGTAATCCTATGTAATGTGCTTGCTCTTACTCTCAGATACAATCGTACCGCTGCATCTTCCCTCGCAATGAACAAAATGAATTGAAGTTCACTTGAATGTTCAGTACTAAAAATAAACCAAACGTGTTGACTGTTTATTGCCTTTGTCCATTACTTTTGAGACACTCTGTACATCTTTGTTGTTTACTAACCGAATATTTAAAATTAATGAGTGTTTCGAATTTCGTTAGGCGGCAAGATCCCTGCGCCCTGTAAAAGCTATTTAAAGCTGAGATAGTTATTTGACCCTAAATGACTTATTAAAAGGGGTTGATGGCATATCAAAAATGCATCCGTTTTTTATACGAGTCGGTATCACATATGATAGAATCTCTCTTTTATTTTTTGTGACCTTTTTTTTACCTGTTCATTTGGGTTATTCAGGTAGAGCCTATTAATGCAAATGTATGCAGTTTGTAGCTCACACAATGCATTTTTTCTTATTTATATAGAAGAGTTATTTTAGGTATAACGTGATTGAAGTCTTGGAGAGTAAGTTTGGCAAACTTGGTTCTTGTGAAAAAAAAAATATGTAGTTAAATATTTCTCCAGCGATGTCAACAATAATCCGACTTAAAAAAACAAAAATAATTTGAAAAAATATAAAAACAAATAAATATTAATAGTGTACTGTGTATATGAACTAAAGAGTGATTTTTGAAAAAACAAAATTAAAGCTGACCTGATTTTTTTAACGGCTTCTAAATATTAAAAGTGCATTTTTTAAAATGCACAGAATGTTCAATACATTATATTTCTTGTCGATATGTTGAATTAAACGACTGCGTTACAAACCACGAAAATTAAGCCAATAAATAAATAGTCTAAAATTACCCCGTTGAATATTTATAACTTTTCGAGCTAAAAAGAAACCACACGTTACACGTAAAGTATTATTTCTGGCGAATATTTTAGGGTAACCACTAGCATAACTTATTATTGCAGCGATTTTTCTTCTTGTTTAATCTTGGGAACGTATCAAAAATGTGTCTACTACATACATTCTTGTATAATTAATTTGAATCTGTGATTTATAGTATTAAACATTATAAATTCAGCATTATGATAAATCACATTTGAAATTTGTTTATACACTAATTAATTTTTAAACACATCTCTGACAAATTAGAATTCCTTGTGATACTGTGATACAGTATATCAATCTCGGTTTTTGATTTATCTCGCTTTTTATTATCAGTTTGGCTACTTCAAGTTTCTATAAATTTCAATTAATTATAGCTCGACCGCGGCGATAAAGTCGTGGCCGACGTATGCCGCGGCCGGTTATTCGCTGTAATCTCTTTAAATCCGGTACTATTTTCGCCATTGCGGCATTAAAAATACTGGAATACAATCAGTAGCGAGTTTATATCAGGGCGTCGCCGAATAAATCATAAAATAAAATTCATCAAACTAATTGAGAGTACGAGAAGTTTAAGTCCACCTTAAGAATCCTGCCACAAATATTTACGCATAATTGAACGACGCCGACGAGCCAAAAATGAATTAACCTAATGAAAAGCTAAGCGCTCGCCTGATTTAATTTTTTTCCATAATTAATTTAGTATTTGAGGTACTAAATACCAACCTACCTGGTAAAATACTCTCACCTTCATTACTAAATACTAGTCCAAAAATATTTCAAATTTTGTATTTAAAATATTTAAAGTATATGAAATACTTTTACTTCAAATAATCTAATGTACTTCTTAAAGTATTTCTAAAAGTTTAAAAGTATTTCAGTACTCTAAATCATACTTCGACGTAAGTCAAGGTCATTGAATACCAAATACTTGAATAAGTAATTATTATTATTGCCAGAGTCAAAAAAGTGCTCTAAATACAATATATAAAGCACCAAAAGTATTTCAAGTACCTACTTTTATATCTTGTATTGATCAACTTTGTTAGAGCCGTTCTGAGAACCAGATAAAGTGCTTAATATACCAAATCCTAAGTACCTAGAAGGTACTTGGTACTTCCCTATTAGTTCGACGTAAGTCAAGGTCATTTAAATACCAAATACTTGATCAAAAGTACTACAACAAGTTTTGCAGTTAAATTATTTGAGAATACTTATAAAACTTTAAACTACTTCAAATAATCGAATGTACATCTTAAAGCATTTCTAAAAGTTTATAAGTATTTCAGTACTTTAAATCATACTTCGACGTAAGTCAAGGTCATTAGATACCTACCATATACTTCACCAAAAGTACTCAAATAAGTTACAAGTTTTGCAGGTAAATTATTTGACAGTATCTGAATACTTTAAACTACTTCAAATAATCGAATATAGGTACTTCTTAAAGTATTTTTAAAGCTTTAAAAGTATTTTAGTTACTCTAAATAATTTCAAGTAATCTAAAGTATTTCAAATATACTTCAAATTCTCAAGAGTGCACCATTTGCAAACAAATGTACTTTTTAGGATTTCTATTATTATTATTGCCAGAACCAAATGTGCTTTAAATACAATATATAAAGCACCAAAAGTATTTCAAGTACCTACTTTTATATCTTGTATTGATCAACTTTATTAGAGCCGTTCTGAGAACCAGATAGAAAGTGCTTGACGTACCAAATCCTAAGTACCTAGAAGGTACTTGGTACTTCCCTATTAGTTCAACGTAAGTGAAGGTCATTTAAATACCAAATACTTGACCAAAAGTACTTCAACAAGTTTTGCAGTTAAATTATTTGAGAATACTTGAAATACTTTAAATTACTTCAAATATTCGAATGTACTTCTTAAAGCATTTCTAAAAGTTTAAAAGTATTTCAGTACTTTAAATCATACTTCGACGTAAGTCAAGGTCATTAGATACCAAATACTTGACCAAAAGTACTCAAATAAGTTACAAGTTTTGCAGGTAAATTATTTGATAGTATCTGAATACTTATAATGGAATGTACTTCTTAAAGTATTTCTAAAACTTTAAAAGTATTTCAGTTACTCTGAATTAATTATTTCAAGTAGGTTGTCTAAAGTATTTCAAGCTTACTTCAAACACTCAAAAGGGCACAGTTTGCAAAAAAAATATTTTTTAGGATTTCTATTACTTATTATTAATTGCCAGAGCCAAAAGTGCTTTAAAAGCAATATATACTGTTGGATGGCGTAATTGAAATAAATGAATAAATAAATAAAGTACCAAAAGTATCTCAAGTACCTACTTTTATATCTTGTATTGATCAGCTTTTCTAGAGCCGTTCTGAGAACCTGATGAAGGTACTTAATATACCAAATCCTAAGTACCTAGAAGGTACTTGCTACTTCCCTATTAGTTCGGCGTAAGTCAAGGTCATTTAAATACCAAATACTTGACCAAAAGTACTACAACAAGTATTGCAGTTAAATTATTTGAGAGTACTTGAAATACTTTAAACTACTTCAAATAAACGAATGTACTTCTTAAAGTATTTATAAAAGTTTAAAAGTATTTCAGTACTCTAAATAATACTTCGTCGTAAGTCAAGGTCATTAGATACCAAATACTTGACCAAAAATACAAGTTTTGCAGGTAAATTATTTCACAGTATCTGAATAATTTAAACTACTTCAAATAATCGAATCTAAGTACTTCTTAAAGTATTTCTAAAACTTTAAAAGTATTTTAGTTACTCTAAATCATTTCAAGAAGAAAGTATTTCAAACATACTTCAAATACTCAAGTAAACAAATGTATATTTACCTAAGGAATTTATTACTTATTATTATGGAAATGTGAAATGGAACAAGGCACAGTGCCTCAAGTACTTTTAAGCCTTTAAAGTATATGCAGTATTTAAATAACTAAGGTTATTTAAATACTTGACCAAAAGCACTATAACTAGGTTACAAGTTTACAAGTACATTTCAATTATTCTAAAGTATTTCCAGCATACTCCAAGTACTCCAAAATGTACTCTTTATAACCAAATGTATTTCGAATTGTATTTGGTACCTCAAATACATTCATTGAACAGCTCTGACAGTTCAACACAGGGAACAAAAGTATTTGAAATACTTTTGGCATTTTAAAAATTGTTCTAAATACATTTGTTCTTTGAATTTACTTAAATTAAAAGATATTTGAGGTTCTGTTGCTCTTGGACACTTATGCAATAATAAATAAATTGCTTTTATTTGTGTGAAAGAGCACAAAACTGATTGTTGCAGAGGGTAAGTCGTTGATGTGAAGAAGAAACAAAGTGGGCGATAAGACGGATCCTTGTGGAACTCCGTCTGGAAAAAAACGAAAAAATGCGTACCATTTCAAGACCACTAAAACTAACACACTCACCTAGTAATATTTAATTTGTTCTGTCCAATATAATAATGCGCAATATCTTCAATGTTTACTAAAGTTGGTGTTCCTAACAATAAAATTCCCAGTCGGGTATATTCCTATTAAATAACGTTTCACTTCCTCCATTACGTGAAAAGAAAAAATTCCACGTTCAAAATTTTTCACATCTTCACACGGTTCATGCCGATTGAAAATTAAAAGGTTATTAACTTTTATTTGCGTCACACGATTTATTTGCGCAGATTTAATGCAGGAATTTAAGTTTTTTTACGAAAAGAAGAGATACGCTGATAAGCAGCAAGGCGACACGTCGTGCCGCAAAAAGGAACTTTGACACAGGAAATGGTTAGTAATCAGTAAAATACTTGAATGACTTTACCGTCAAATCAAAATTTGTGGAATGGTAATACAGAATTTGAATCAATCATTAGAAGAGATGATCAAAATCCTCTGCTAGAATAATTTTGCCTTACTTACTTACTTTCGCAGGATGATTTCTTGCTCCATGAAAGTACAGTGGATTTAGATCAGGAGGCCTAGTTGGTCGTATTTCCGGAAAGAAAGAGAATTGTAAAAAAATAAAATCATTTATAAGCCTTGGTATGTTCCATGTAAACGCTATTATCCTGGCCAAGAGGGTTGGGCAAGAAGACCTTCCAACAATTAAGGAAGAGTTTCTTTGGACTTCAGTAGTCATTAATCAGCTAATAGGATTAGAATGGATTACAATGATGCAAGAAACGAAGACAATAACGCCAATATTGATATCAAATAGTTGGAGGGACCAGATGTTAGTGAAGAAGGTTTTAATTCGTTATCAGTATGTTCTCTAAGAGGTGATGAACAAGTTTCTCCAAGTATACCTACAAGAGTATTTTTTTGTTTTGTTTTGAACCCTAATGCAATCATTGATAGAAAAAATTGTGTCAACGTTTTCCAGTTTTGTGCGTCAATGAGAAAAAGTTTCAAATCGACTTTAAAACATTATAATTGTCCATTTTGTGGCAACTAAAACGAATTACCATTAGGAGCAAAAAATCTGCTGCGGTCATGAACTTCTTCCGTTATCACCGCATCGACAATCCATACCTATAAAATTAGAAGGAATGTTAAAATACTTTGGCTAAAAACTGTTTCTTTTTTTTGCAAATTACATATTTAATGTAGAAAAAGAATTTATTTCATAGCGAAAAAGAATGCGGTTTGAACAGCTGGCTTCAATTTAAAAACTCGTTTAACTTTGATAAAAAATCAGTTCCACCTACAAATTTTATGTATTTTATAACCTTCATCACAACGAAAGGAGGGGAGGGTTTTTGCGGCAGCTCCCAAGCACGTGGATGATACACATAACTAATGCTGGTGATATTTTTATCCGATTTGCTGGAGGTTTACGACCGTTTTGCATCGAAAAATTTAATCTAAAAAAATTACGAGAAGTAAGAAGAATCTCAGAGTGCTTGGTGACGGATATTATTTTTAATCCAATTTAAGAATGACCTTAACTCTCTATGATAAAGCACCGGTAATTAAGCCCTTTTACTTAAACTTAAAACAGCGTTAGAACCTACATTGCAAACGTCAATGGAGAAAAAAATTTGTCGGGAACCGCCCGCACCATAAGTGTACCACACCGAGTATTTTCAGCTGCCCCCCTTTTTTGTCAATATATTTTCTATAGAAAAAAAGTTTGTTTGTGTTGCCCAAGCCTTTCTCCAATATTGCCTTTGATTGCATATTAAAACCATCTAAAAGAAACCATTTATAGAAGATAACAAGAGCACAGGACCAGGTGTGGTTCCCTGAGGAACTCCAAGTTAAGAAACGACCACTTTTATCACTTCAACAAACCATCTCGTTTAGATTCGATGTCTATAAATCTGTTAATATATTCAAAGTGCGCAATCAATGACATTTTCCGTAGCTGCAACTCGACACCTCCGTCACCCGATCTGCCACCTCATTTTTGAGTGGCTGCTGGTGTTTTGTACGAGGTATCGTGTTCGATTTGCGGCTTAACAATCAACGGTACATCTGATGCGAACAAAATTCCGTTTTAATACAGCAGCGATATACAGGGTGAAAGCTGTTCAAGAGGCCTTAGATCGGGAGATCGAGCCATCTGTAAGGAACGTCATGGCGTGTCCTGCTGAAGCCGCCCCCAACTTTAAATAATAAATCGTAAAGTAGGCAGACCGCGACGATAATCACTGTGCGTATTTATAAGGATAGTACGAACGTCCAAGTGCTGTACGAAATAAAATATATCTTAAAATAGAGTTTTTTTTACCGACAACTACTTACGCCTATTATGTTTTTTCGATCAGTTTCTATGACACCGGTCCCGACGTCTGGCACTAGGAGGCCGTGGTTGCTGATGACGATAAGTGATCCCACGGAGATTGTCGTCTGATAGTCTCCCATGTCGTACCACTAAGAGGCTGCATACATAGACGGGGCAGTTGGATTTTCTAGGCCAAAGAGTTCGAGATCTCCGCCGCCAACGGTCTAGATGGTTCAGACTTGGCTACCTTCTTGTTGCTTTAAATAAATTGTAGTGCTTGAAGTTTCCGATATTTAATTGCTCGATTAGGGCGTGAATCGCTCAATTTGGGATGCTGAGCCTTAATCTGCAATGGAAACCCAAAAACCTGCTTCCCAAGGACCGTTTTTTTTGACATCTGTTGTAAGGAAAATTTACTACTAGACCAATTTTTTACTGGGCTCGTTCATGTCCCCACCGCTGGAGCAACGGGCGTCTGTTCGGCAAAATCATTATTTTTGTTTCTCACTTGTCCGCCCACATCGATGTGTATACGACTGTGATTTTTTTCTCGTATTTATTATAGACGTATTATCTTATATTTTCGACAGTAAATGTCTCTTAGGTTCGATCTGACGTAATAACAAGGACGCGTATTCAGCTGTCACCCACTAAGGTATATAAAAATATCCCCGAGACCGCTTAATATTTAGTTTTGGATTTCCTTTATTGAGACCTTTCATTGATGCCCGTGCCTCTTTGTCCAGGGAATATTCCACGCTTCCATCGTTCAACATGAAATCAATCATCGACCTCTGTATACAGCGCATCCAGAAAGTCACCATTTCCCCCGTATCTTGAGAAAAAAAACGAAAATTCATCTGTTTCACAATGGGCATAAAAATCCTTCATATTAAGGTAGTCGAAAAGGGCCCCTCGAATGAAAACTATTAAAAAAAAAAAAAAAAAATATCTAAAGCATCCCACCTTGCCCTTATAAATTTAGTATATTATACAGGGTGTGTAGCATCCCACCTTGCCCTTATAAATTTAGTATATTATACAGGGTGTGTTAACAACTCACGCAAAAAAACGATCTGCTGCGCCACTTTCGTGAAAATAAATCCAAATTCTATTAATAACGCCGACATCTGACTATGGGGACGCCCTGTAGGTATATCAAACGCTGTGAAGATATGTTACCGTTGGCAAAAGCGTGGCGTACGTTTAATCAACTCCGGACTTAACTGCGCCCCTACAAGTGCTTGTATACGGTTTACGCCGGGTGTAGCGTATCAGATATGCGCTGCTCTGCCGGAAGTACATACAGGGTGACGAGTTGCACGCGAAATATTGTGTTACAGTTTTAAGTTGCATAATATGTGGGGTCGTGGATTACCGGGATTAGGTGCATCTTGTTACCCCTGTTTACTGGCTGCGTTTGTGAATTTATTAGTGCGCCAATTACGTGAAATTATCTCATAACGCTTTTTTGTTAATCAAAAATTATTATTATTATTATTATTATATTCTCGATTTTTTGTGGCAATACGTATTTGAACTTGAATAGTGCCACATAAAATCGAGAATATCTCGAAAACGAAGGGGAACATCTCGATATTTAATAAGAATACCTTTTAGATTCGACAATTAAAATGCTACAATAAAGATAATTTTGTTACACTTCTTTAGAGACCTTCTTTATCGAGATATTTTTAATTTCGTGTGACAATACTCTTGAGAACCTGAATATTGCCACCTAAAATCGAAAATATCTCGAAAACGAAGGCCTACAGAAATGTTTAATGAGAGTAGATATCTTTCAAATTTGTCAATCGAAATGCTACAATAAAGATACTTTTCTTAAATAAATCTAAAGGCCTTCGCTTCCAGATATTTTTAATTTTATGTAGCAATACTCACGGGAATTTGGGCATTGCCACATAAAATTGAGAATATCTCGAAAACTAAGGCCTTTAGACTCGTTAAAAAAAGAGTTTCTTATAAATTCCCCAATCGAAATGCTACAATAAAGATACTCTTGTTAAATATATCCAGAGGCCTTCGTTTTCGATATATTCTTGATTTCTTGTGGCAATACTTATTTGAACTTGAGTAGTGCTACATAAAACCGAGAATATCTCGAAAACGAAGGCCTCTAGAGATATTTATTATCAATACCTTTGAAATGCCTCAATCAAAATGCTACAATAAAGATACTCCTCTGAAATATATCTAGAAGCCTTCGTTTTCAAGACATTTTTGATTTCTTGTAGCAATACTTATTTGAACTTGAGTAGTACCACATAAAATCGAGATTGTGTGGAAAATGGCCTCTAGAGATATTTACTAAGAGTACCTTACAAATTCCCCAATCAAAATGCTACAATAAAGATTCTCCTCTGAAATATATTTAGAGGCCCTCGTTTTCCAGATATTTTTTATTTCCTGTGGCAATACTTATTTGAATTTAAGTAGTGCCACATCAAATCGAGAATTTCTCGGAAACGAAGGCCTCTAGAAATATTTACTAAGAGTACTTTTCAATTCCTTTAACTAAAATGCTACAATAATGATACTATTAGTAAATGTATTAGAGGACGTCATTTTCAAGATATTTTAGATTTTATGTGGCAATAATTAAGCAAGCTTGGGTATTGCCACATAAAACGACGAAGACGAAGGCGTTTAGAAATATTTATTAACAGTATCTTTCAAATTTCTTAATCGAAATGCTACAATAAAGATACTTTTCTTAAATAAATCTAAAGGCCCTCGTTTTGGAGATATTTTCAATTTTATGTGGCAATACTCACGGGAATTTGGGAATTGCCACATAAAATTGAGAATATCTCGAAAACTAAAGGCCTTTAGACTCTTTAAAAAAGAGTATCTTATAAATTCCCCAATCGAAATGCTACAATAAAGATATTCTTGATAAACATATCCAAAGGCCTGCGTTTTCGATATATTCTCGATTTCTTGTGGCAATACTTATTTGAACTTGAGTAGTGCCACATAAAACCGAGAATATCTTGAAAACGAAGGCTTCTAGATATATTTCAGAGGAGTATCTTTATTGTAGCATTTTGATTGGGACATTTCAACGGTACCGATAATAAATATCTCTAGAGATTTTCAAGATACTTACTTAAATTCAAATAAGTAGTGCCACAAGAAATCGAGAATATCTCGAAAACGAAGGCTTTTAGATAGATTTAATAAGAGTGTCTTTATTGTAGCATTTCGATTGGGGAATTTATAAGATACTCTTTTTTAACGAGTCTAAAGGCCTTAGTTTTCGAGATATTCTCAATTTTATGTGGCAATATCCAAATTCCCGTGAGTATTGCCACATAAAATCGAAAATATCTCCAAAACGAAGGCCTTTAGATGTATTTAAGAAAAGTATCTTTATTGTAGCATTTTGAATGAGAAATTTGAAAGATAGGTACTCTTAATAAATATTTCTAAACGCCTTCGTCTTCGTCGTTTTATGTGGCAATACCCAAGCTTGCTTAATTATTGCCACATAAAATCTAAAATATCTCGAAAATGACGTCCTCAATACATTTACTAATAGTATCATTATTGTAGCATTTTAGTTAAAGGATTTGAAAAATACTCTTAGTAAATATTTCTAGAGGCCTTCGTTTCCGAGATATTCTCGATATTATGTGGCACTACTCAAGTTCAAATAAGCATTGCTTCAGGAAATAAAAGATATCTGGAAAACGAAGAATTTATTAACAGTATCTTTCAAATTTCCCAATCAAAATGCTACAATAAAGATACTTTTCTTAAATAAATCTAAAGGCCTTAGTTTTCGAGATATTCTCAATTTTATGTGGCAATGCCCAAATTCCCGTGAGTATTGCCACATAAAATTGAAAATATCTCAAAAACGAGGGCCTTTAGATTTATTTAAGCAAATTAGCTTTATTGTAGCATTTCGATTGTGAAATTTGAAAGATACCTAGGTTTCTGCAGGCCTCCTTTTTCGACATATTTTCGATTTTAGGTGGCAATATTCAAGTTCCCAAGAGTATTGCCACACGAAATTGAAAATATCTCGATAAAGAAGGTCTCTAGAGAAGTTTAACAAGAGTATCTTTATTGTAGCATTTTAATTGAATCCAAAAGGTATTCTTCTATTTTAAATCTGATAAATGGTGGCACTGCTTTTATATATGTAGAAACTACTCCAGTATAGCATCAAAGGCAAGTCTCTCCTGGGCAGGCAAACAAACAGACAGACAAGCATTTTGATAGTAGGTAGTTGAAAATTCAACATTTTAGCTCAACGACCGATATTTACGATATTAAAATTCTGCTGGTAAGAATGTAATAATAATGAGCATAATAAAGGCAGAACGCTTACGTTTTAAGGGTTTTCACATAATGTATGGTTAATAGGCAAACAGGGTAGACGGAGTCAGTAAATTTAAATTGTAGTTTTAAATACAAAAAAAAAAAATAACAATTATGAACTAGAAATAAGTCCACCTAACCACTGTAACGATGCAACCAATAATACAGTGCACAGGAGATTTCTGCTTCAGTAAATTCCAATTTGGGCTATCGTCCGCATAGCGACTCTGCTGTGATATTAAGAGGATTTGATGTGTAATAAATTTGGTATAAAATAATAAATAGAAAATTGTATAAAAAGAAACCAAGTATTACTATCATATTTTTAATATTTCTTATTAGTGATAAGAAACTTATCAAATAATTATTGTTCTTAACACCGTATCCGGAATAAATAAGTAGGTAATAAACTAAAAATATTATATAAGAGGCTTTTTATTTAGATTTTATTGCGATGAAGGGTAGCAAATAAACTGCCTTTTGAAATACACTGCCCCACGAAATTAAGGCGCCACTAGAAAATTACGATCGTCCGATTTGGTTGACAGTTTTTCCTGAATCTTTGGTAAGGTGTAATAGATCTAATAATCAATCTCTAAAAACAAAAGTTTACGCTTTTTTCCGTGTCCGAGATTTGTCAATAAATTTTACTAAAACGTGAATAACTTGGCAACGTTGCATCTCATGTCCAAAAATACAATTTCTTGGTAAAGCCCATATAAGGCAGATTCTAAAAATAAAAAAAAATATGTAGGGTGTTCCGTTTAAAAAAAAAATCCTTATTCGTTGCCCCGGATTTATGGCACACCCTGTACGCTCAAAAGTTTTTTAAAAGGTCCAATAACTTACTATTAGATTTTTTCGTAATCCTCATTAGCCTAAATTATGGTCCAAGCGAAGATAGGTGTAATATTTAGGAATAGGAGTAATTTCTAAAAAATTATCCTTTATCTCTAGTATCGATAAATGTTTTACGTAACAAAAACAAGCATAGTACATTTTATTGTAAGAAATATGAACCATTTATTGGCTGTTTCTCATATCTTAGTGCCACAAAAAAGACGCATTCCCAGACATATTATACTGTCAAGTGTATCTTTGATAAAATCACAATACACTCCCCTGTTAGACAGACGATTTTTTCCTACGAGCATTTCAACCAAATCATACTGTTACAAGAAAGAATGGAAACATTTGACAAACAATTATGTAAAACGTCAACTAAAATATAATAAGAATTGTTATTGCCTACTATCGGGACGGAATGGCATACTTTTGGCCCTAAAGTGCAGGAAAATTAGAATATGCAAGCTGGGCCTGGGCAATGCCACTTTTCCATATAAGACAAAGCATAGCAAGAACTCTCTTAGTTTGTCATATTTCATTAAGTCCCCGACCTCTCAGTTCAATTTGATCATCTGCAAGTTTCCTTTATCGTATGCATATGTACGTCATGGTTTTCATTAAATGCATATATTTTACTCGCTTCATGAATCCGAAGAGCAAGGTAGGCTGTGAAACCAGGAAGGTGCGTCTGGGATTTGTTCATAAATACGTTAATTTATTGCCTCAGTTGATTCTGTATTTCGTAGAGCTGACTTTTATGGCATATAAAAATTCGTTTCGAAACAAATGAATATAAATACCGAAATCAAAAGCCAAACAATAAAGGTAAATACGTGGAATATTTGAAGTAGTAATAAATACTATTTCAGTTGTTTTATCTAACCCACAAAGGCGATAGCATTCTCGTTCTCAAAAGCAGTGGAGGAATTGTTTTCAATCTATGGAGCTCTCAGCAGGAGTGGACCGGTTTCTGGTTACTGGTCTTCATCAGCACGGAGCAGGTAGACGCGTAGAGCAAACAGTTAGATTATTTTGCGCACTTAATTCTTTTGTGATACTAATTGATAACCGCCAGTAATTAAGGACGTCCATAAGAGCAAGCTCGTCATCTTTGTCAGTTTCTTTAGCAAATTTGAGGTTTGGAGTTCTTTAAGGTAGGTTTTGAGGTCTTAAATTCATCGCGACCATGACCGTGTCGACCACATATCAAAACCAAGATTTAGATCTGAGGTAGTCAGTGGGGAATAATGAGAAGAGGTGAACTGGTTTTCATAGCTAGGCTGTTGCCCAATCCGTTGAATGTCAGTTTTTCGCGATTGCTTCTCCAGTTAGTACTTTTGTAAAGAGTAATGTTCCACCAAAGGTGATTAGGTGTCTTTTTTTTGCTATCGGATTTAACTGTCTTATGAAACGATGAGTATTTGATTTGGTGTTCTGTTGGTCCAATAAATGACTTGAGAAGGTCGACTAGATATCTTGAATCAACCAATATTACTTACATTGGGCGACAGGGTATTTGATGTTCTTGATTCAGACAATATCAGTTTTTTCTGGTCATAGACTAGATCCTCTAAGAGCTCGATTACCGTAACGTTTCCCTTATCCGCTGGTAAACTGCTATGCTAATCTCTCTTTACGGTATGGATCTTTGTGAAACGGTAGATGATGTTGATCTGATTTCTTCTGTTTCCTCCCAGTGTGTGGCAAAGTGTTGTTTCCAAATAACTCACTATCTCTTCGTCCGCACCTAGAGATAGCGACGGCCTAATCCGTTTTATGTCTGTTTTTCGCAATTGCTTCTTCCGTTGGTACTTTTGTAAAGTTGTAAATATTCCATCAAAGATGATTGTCCATTCTAATACCTTCTAGGTCAAATCAAGTTGGGTGCTGCGTAGTGTGGAGATTTTCTAACTTCTTTTCTTGTAATTCCATTTATTTCACTCCTACTCTCGTTGGAAAGTTTATCAACTGTCGTCCATGTTTTCTGGTCCAGTTAATCGAAGATGAAGATCGAAAATCATTTCCATCAGCAAGGCGCGTTTCCAAATCGTATTGGATTTCCTTCCTGATTGTGCGTTGGTCTTCCCTATTACCACATGAACATAGGTGAACTCTTTACAGCCCCACCTTTTATTTTCATGGTTAGGATGTTGCCCAATCCGTTGTATGTCAGTTTTTCGCAATTGCTTCTTCAGTTGGTACTTTTGTAGAGATCAAGGGAGATTAGGGTGTCTTCCTTTCCTATCGGATTTAACTGACTTGTGAAATGATGAGTATTTGATTTGGTGTTCTGTGTTCCAATAAATTACTTGAGAAGGTCGATGTCTTGGATAAACCAACATTATATGGGGCGAAAAATTATTTGATTTTGAACCAACATGAAGCTGTGATACTCTTGATTCAGACAGTATAAGGTTTTTCTGGCTCTGGTTCTTTTCCAAAATACAAAAGTTCTTTGGCGATCTTGGTGATTTGGCCATAGACTGGATCCTCCAAGAGCTCGATTACCTTCTGCTTGTATCTCCATTATTACTATAATGTTTCCTTTCTCTGCTGGTAAAACTGCTATGCTAATTTCCTCTCTATTTATAGTCTGGATCTTTGTAAAACGGTTGTTGATGTTGATCTGATTTCTTCTAGGTTTTCTCCCAGTGTGTGGTCCAAACAACTCACTATCTCTTCTGCGGATATTGATTTGAAGCCTTTGATGATGCTGTGCCCGCGCCTGGTGATAGCGAAGGCAGATATGACATATATCTGCACTTTAGTACCTTCAAGTTCAAACCAAGCTGGGTGCTGCGTAATGTGGAGATTCTCCAACTTCTTTTTTTGCATCTCCATTTATTTCACTCCTGCTCTCGTTGGAAAGTCTACCAACTGCCGTCCCATGTCTTCTGATCCAATATTCCAATTAATCGAGGTGAAGATCGTAAAGTTGTTTAAATGTGTCGTCTAGTTGACACCTACAGTTTTAAATCCATTCCCTTGCAAGGCACGTTTCTAAATCGTACTGGCTTTCCCTCTTTATCATTCCTTGTTACCACTTGAACAGAGGTGAACTCTTTATTGCTCCAACTTTTCTTTTCATAGCTAGGTTGTTGCCCAATCCGTTGTATGCCAGTTTTTCGCAATTGCTTCTTCAGTTGGTATTTTTGTAAAGAGAAGGTCTGCTAGATATCTTAGATGAACCAACATTACTTGCATTGGACGAAAAGGTATCTGAATTTTGGACAAATATGAAGCTGTGATGTTCTTGATTCAGACAGTGTCAGTTTTTTCTGGTTCTGGTTCATTTCCGAGATACAAGAGGAAGGAAGGAACTCACTATCTCTTCTGTGGGTATTGATTTGAAAGCTTTTGAAACCTTTGCTGATGCTGTATCCGCATCTAGCGATAACGAAGACAGATATATGTCTATTCTAATACCTTCTAGTCCAAACCAAGCTGGGTGTGGGGTTTCTCCAACTTCTTTTCTTGTGTTCCCATTCATTTCACTCCTGCTCTCGTTGAAAAGTCTATCCATGTCTTCTGATCCAATATTCCAGTTAATCCAATAATAAGGTGAAGATCGTAAAGCTCCTTGATGTTATATTCCACTAGTGAGTAAACGACTGACATTCCTACCCCCACGTCTATTGAAACTGACCAAATGCTTCCGTTTTTTTTTGCGTTCTTCTTCACTGATTTCTTCTGGGTCTTCTCTTGGTATCTGGCAAAGCGTTGGTTCCATAGAGCTCACTATTATCTTCTTTTGGTATTGACTTCGGAATAACTGCATAATTGGAACCTTTGCTGATGCTGTGTCTGCATCTAGTGGTAGGGAAGACATCATCTAGTGTGTAGATGCGACGCATTGTGGAGGTTCTTCTCTTTGGGTTCCTTTGATTCCTTCTCGTTGGAAAGTCTATCAATCTTCGTGCATGTCTCCTGATCCAAGATTCCAATTAATCAAAGGTGAAGATAGTGAAATTGCCTAGGTCTAGTTTTGGATCCTTAATGCTTTGCCTTAGCAAGGCTTTCTGTTGGCATTCTTCTTCTTCTTTCTTCTGTGTTGGTCTTCCTTGCTGCTACACGTTGGAATGGTTTCCTGAAATCAGCTCGTTGACTTAATCTTACTTGCTTCCTGATTCGAATTGATGATAATGTTAATAATAAAATAATCCATTACTTTGAAACGTATTTGGATTATAATTGAACTGATGAGGAATTTTAGGCTCCATGACTGGCACCTATTCCATTAATAACCGTCTTCTTAATTCTTCGACATTTTAACAAGGCCTGCCCAGGTCTGGTGTTATACTTGATATCATTGTAGCTTAACTTGGCTAAAACATGCAAGCGAGCCACATAAATAACAACCACCTAGACACAAATGAGCAATATATAATAGACACAGTTATACATTATGGCAGCGGATTGGCAGCTACAACATAATAGTATATTAGTACACAGAGGCATACAGACAATAACGCTCAACACCGACACAAGACCCCAACTGCAACATACATGCGTACACGGGGTCCATAATTTTGCAGCCCGAGCGGTACGCTGTTTATCTCCTTGTAGGAAACGTACGAACAGATTTAATATAATATATGGAAAAATAAGAAAATGTATGTCGGTTCAGTTGTGCTGAAAATTTATCGTGCGCGGTGATTGTAACGCGGCTACAAAGTTGTATTCAAATCGGCCGGTGGACACACTGCCCAACAAAGAACGCCTTCGATATTATCAGTTGAAGAGAGAAAAAATTTGACCAGGTACAAGACTTGATGATATAAAAGAAATATTTTAGGAAGCGTTTGTTGGTTTGTCAGTATTCAAATACATGAGGTGCGATGGTGCTAATTTAACTAACATGGCGGCTTAGTGTCAAATATTATTTATTATTATTATTATTATTTACGCTGGATCTTGAGTGGCTTTTTTAATGCTCGGGCTCCAGGCTTGTAATATTGTAATCTATGTTTGTAAAGTCAGCAAAAATTAATCTTTCACTGGTTGATTTCTCAGCTACATCATTGATAAACAGTAAAATTAAAAGTGGTCCTAAATTTGGTCCCTGTGGAATACCTGAGCTGGCAATATATCAAGAAGACATACAGGGTTGAATAGACTTTAGTGATGAAATGAAGGGATCGTTGATTGTGCAGAAAAAAATGTAGTTTATGCCATCGAAGGTTTTACAGGCCACAACATGGCTGCCATAATCTATTTATTAATGGATTATATTAATGAACAAGTTGAGGTTTTGATTTTATGGCTTTGACGGAGCTGATGACTTAGAACAGTCTCCAGGTTCTTTTCGAGTTCTTGAGCTTTAGACTGTATTTTGCGGACTCCCTCTGAAGCAGAGTGAGCTCCTATTTATACACCACCTGTGGGCGTGGCCGGTCATGCGCATTGATTAAAATGTCGCGTGGTTAGCCAGGCGCACTCTGGATTGGATAAAGTAGAAATTAATAGTACGCATGACCGCTCAAGCTAGCAGAGCTCACTTCGCTTTAGAATAAGCCCGCAGCAAGATGGCAAATGTTAATAATTAAAAATAATCGGAAACTTAGTGCGTTTAGTTTTTCCATGAAGCCACACTGAAAATATTTTTGCCCCAAGGACGCAACTGACTGCAACACCTCATCCTGTCCCCCAGCTACGAGTTTTCTGTCAGCAATAATTTTGCTCGACTCAGCATGTTGCGGTTCACTACCAGTATCATGTCTACGTTGCATCAACCAAATTGGGGTGCTAATTTCCATATTATATAAAAGTAACAATGGTAATTGCGCAAAAAACATGCCTAATGGTTTTTTTGGGCATTGTAGAATGCAAACAATTTCGCACACAATACCGAGTGATTTAGGTCGATTTTTTTACCGTATCGGTATCCTGGCGCCTGTTATAATACTTCTTGTTTCCTATTATAGAAAATCTCGAATATTTACACCGACGATGACATTCGAAATAAACAACAGTTATCCCGTGCAGACATAGTACATGTTAACAGTTTGCCTTATATCTTTATTTTAATGTTGCGGTGTTACAGAAAAGGCATTTCGCAACAGTTTTGGCCATATATCGCCGAGCCCCATATTGCTAGGTATTTATAAAAACGAAGAATTATTCGCTAGGTGCCGAATATTTGACCACCTACATGTCTGGCCGTGCTTTTTTAGCCGGTTCTCATATTTAGGTATGCAAAAATTCACTTTAAAGTCTATATGGAATGTCGGTAATTTTTCGGGATTATTTACGATTTTACGGTGCCTTTTACAGCGTCATTATTTGACGATAAATTATTAATGCACGATGGCCATTAATAAACGTAATTAAAATGAGAAACTTTATATTAATTAATAAGCTGATGCTGCGAAACTAGTAAAACTGGAAAAATAGCCAAATATGTTTGTTATTTAAAGAGGATATTTAAATTGTTCCTTTCATATCATAAAAAAAAGGACTTTATTCGACAACGTTTCCGTCAGCACTTTACTGGAGGTAACTTTACGAAATACGTCCAAGGGTGGCAAATCTGGCGCATACGCAGGCCATTCAATCGGCCATTTTCAATATATTAAGTTATAAAAGACCAGCCCCATTGAAAACATTCCTGCGATGTGACCCAGAATAATGAATAATACTTGGGGCCTAGTTTTTATTATTTTGCGTTTCGAAACGTCGCCTGTTTGTCATTTCCTTGGCCCCATCTGATTTTTAAAATACGTAAGATGCGAGTATTGTTTCCAGATACGAAAACCGTCCGAGGTATTCGACCCGATGTTCAAGATTATGACGATGACTGATTCCGTGTGGCCGGTGACTGAGATATGTCGGCTTGTTACCAGTTTTATTAGTGTAATAAATACCCACGGCCAGAGACCGATGAAGAGATTCCTTGTGCATACCATGTCCCAGTAGAGGACCACTAGGTGGACTGTCGGAGCAGTGGCGGCGATATACCAAAATAAGTTCTATGAAAAGGTGATCAAAGGTTTGTTTTTGTTCAAGTTCTTTGGTGGTAAAAATTGAAACGTGCGACTCTCAACGCTTTTCCTCATACTTTTCCATACCTTTTTTGTAAAGCATAAAAGTATCTACAAATATGATTTTAGAAATTTTTTGTCTACACGCGCTCTCAAAGTCTGACGTACGCATCCCCGAGACGTTCGATTTTAACGAATTTTCGATGTTGCTTCGGCAATTTTTTTCGGTCATTCACATTGGAAGAAAAAGTCCACAAAAAATGGCACATAATTTGAGGATTTTAAACAATGCTTTCACGATACAATCAATTTTTTAATCCTTCTTTTGTTTCACTTGAAGCTATGTAAATAAAAAAATTTGAATTTGGAATTTACCTCATTTTTTGCTGTTTTAATACCTTGAAATTTATTTACACAAATTTAATAATTTTGCGCGTCAATAAAAAAATCAGCATGCCTCGTACAAAAAAAGTAAGCATCCTTTTTTATTGTAAATTTCAATTCTAATAAGATAAATATAATAAAATCCGGCCCAGATAAATTTTAAGGGCTTCAAACAGCAAAAATCGAGTCAACTCCAAAAGTCACCCCTGCGCATAAATTTAGTAACTTTGCGCGTCAATAAAAAAATCAGCGTGCCTCGTGCAAAAAAAGTAAGCATCCTTTTTTATTGTAAATTTCATCTCTAATAAGATAAATATAATAAACTCCGTCCCAGATAAATTTTAAGGGCTTACAACAGCAAAAAACGAGTCAACTCCAAAAGTCACACTTGCGCATAAATTTAGTAACTTTGCGCGTCAATAAAAAAATCAGCGTGCCTCGTGCAAAAAAAGTAAGCATCCTTTTTTATTGTAAATTTCATCTCTAATAAGATAAATATAATAAAAACCGTCCCAGATAAATTTTAAGGGCTTAAAACAGCAAAAAACGAGTCAACTCCAAAAGTCACACTTGCGCATAAATTTAGTAACTTTGCGCGTCAATAAAAAAATCAGCGTGCCTCGTGCAAAAAAAGTAAGCATCCTTTTTTATTGTAAATATCATCTCTAATAAGATAAATATAATAAAATCCGTCCCAGATAAATTTTAAGGGCTTAAAACAGCAAAAAACGAGTCAACTCCAAAAGTCACACTTGCGCATAAATTTAGTAACTTTGCGCGTCAAATAAAAAAATCAGCGTGCCTCGTGCAAAAAAGTAAGCATCCTTTTTTATTGTAAATATCATCTCTAATAAGATAAATATAATAAAATCCGTCCCAGATAAATTTTAAGGGCTTAAAACAGCAAAAAACGAGTCAACTCCAAAAGTCACACTTGCGCATAAATTTAGTAACTTTGCGCGTCAATAAAAAAATCAGCGTGCCTCGTGCAAAAAAGTAAGCATCCTTTTTTTATTGTAAATTTCATCTCTAATAAGATAAATATAATAAAATCCGTCCCAGATAAATTTTAAGGGCTTAAAACAGCAAAAAACGAGTCAACTCCAAAAGTCACCACTGCGCACAAATTTAGTAACTTTGCGCGTCAATAAAAAATCAGCGTACCTCGTACAAAAAAAAATAAGGTTCCTTTTTTATTGTAAATTTCATCTCTAATAAGATAAATATAATAACATCCGTCTCAGATAAATTTTAAGGGCTTAAATCAGCAAAAGACGAGTCAACTCCAAAAGTCACACCTGCGCACAAATTTAGTAACTTCAATAAAAAAATCAGTGTGCCTCGTACGAAAAAACTGCAAGGGTCCTTTTTTATTGCAAATTTCATTTCTGATAAATATAATAAGATCCGTCCCAGATAAATTTTAAGGGCTTAAAATAGCAAAAAACGAGTCAACTCCAAAAGTTACACCTGCGCACAAATTTAATAACTTTGCGCGTCATTAAAAAAATCAGCGTGCCTCGTACGAAAAAACTGCAAGGGTCCTTTATTATTGTAAATTTCATCTCTAATAAGATAAATATAATAAGATCCGTCTCAGATAAATTTTATAACAAAAAATGAGGCAACTCCAAAAATCACACCTACACACAAATTTAATAACTTTGCGCGTCAATAAAAAACCAGTGTGCCTCGTACGAAAAAACTGCAAGGACCCTTTTTATTGTAAATTTCATCTCTAATAAAATAAACATAATAAGATCCGTCTCAGGTAAATTTTAAGGGCTTAAAACAGCAAAAATAGAGGCAACTCCAAAAAATAAACAAAAGAAGGTCTAAAAATTTGTTGCACCTTGAAAAGTATTCTTTAGGCTTCTCAGATGATGTGATTTTGTGGGGATTTTTTATTCCTGTATAAATAACCAAAAAATCGGAGAAACAAAGGGAACGTTCATGGCACGTGCAAGCTAAACGACTCACTAGACAGAAAAAGTTACATAGATCATTTTTGTAGATAATGTCAAACTCTACAAAAAAAGGTGTAGTTTGTTACCCAATTTCGCTCAGTTTTCGAGATATTAAAGAAAAACCTGCTTTTTGTTAATATGCTGCCTCAAATTTTCCGTCGTGCGCCCTTGGGCTTTCCGCGCCGCGCGCCCCTGTCGGGACCGCACACAAATGCCGCCGTTCCATACTGGATCGCCACACACCGTACCCATAATTAAGATGTAAGAATTAAACATTTAAATTTATGCTGAAATGCAACCCGAGAGCGGCACATCATTTTTAAGGACAATAAAAAAGAGACAATGAAATATTTTAATCGGCCCTTGTGGGCACGGCGCTTAAATTGAATTAATGGCGTATGATGTTTGATTAACAGATATGTCGACACCGGCGAGGAAACGAATCATCTATCGTCGACGTAAATTCCACCGTTATCACCCAAACGATATGCGTCTTGAGGCGCCTCTTCCTTAAAAAATCTTCATTACACAAATATTAGGAGCTCTGGAAGGTGCAATAGTTGTTCCACGATCACCTAGAAAAAGGAAGGTAATAATATTACGTATTCATTTCTCCTACTACAATGGGTATGCCCCAGGGAACAGCGCTGTGCCCCATTTAATTTTAACACCAAATAAATCCTATTACAGAAACAGAAAAAATCAGTTGGTCAAGATGGAGGTCATCCGTGTTTGTAGCCTAATAAGATACAGGCCCTAAAATACACTATTTATTAACAGCTTTAAACTGAAAGTGTTTTATTAACAATTCTTCCTTTTATTTCGAGGTTCACATTATAGTTTGGACATCTAGGGGTTTAACTAGGACTTAGTTTTTGAAATTCTCAGTATAAATATTCTACAATGAGACATATTATAGGTCACCGGGTTTGTAAAATTGTTCCCCTCAGGCAAAGCGGATTCAATTTTTCAAACACTATTGCAGTTAGGCATTATCTATATGGTATAATCTGAGAGCCGAAAGTTTATGGCCGAAAGTTCGAAGTTTGCGACAACTGCGATCGCGAAGTTTCCAAAGTTTTTTTTTATATATTTAGTCGGACTGCTTAGCCATTTTTATTTCTAGGAAATATGCATGATATATCTCCGTAATTTGTTATTATGGCAAGATAATATGGGAATGTCGATATTTATTGAAGGACTTGCCGCAAAAAATCATAGATTTATCGCGAAGGGGATAAGTCGGCGGTACGGAAAAATAAAATAGTTATTTTCGCTAGGAAAAAATACCGTTCTTGACTGTTCTTTCAGAATATTCTGGTGGTGGGCAAACCCCGGCGCCTCCGCCACGTTTTGTAAATGGGTGAAATAAAATTATTATTCTATTTTCATTTAATTATTCACACGACTGCTATACCTGAATAATTTTCGATGGGTGGAAAAAAATTCCGTTCAAAAATCGCTAAAGACCTCAGAATTTATTGAATCATTTTTTTTAAATGTTCGTTTTGAAATTTGCTAGTTCCATAATAGATAATAAAATAAGTTTTCACTTTTGACAGCTGTCAAAATTAATGATAATGATATTTTATAATTATTTAAACAAATAAACGTACTTAACAAACATTTATTTTATAAGTTTGGGAAGTACTGAATACAAAATTTATGCCAAAAAAATATTATATTGGTGCCAAAATTCCTGTCAAATTTAAAAATTTATCTTTCGTAATTTTGAAAATAATGTTGATATCCATAGAAAAAGATACATAAAATGTTTAAAAATTTTCTAGCTCAGTAATTTTATTAAAATAAAGCTGTAACTGTTGACAGCTGTCAAAATTTCTGTCAACTTAATAAAAATTATTATTATTTCAAGAAATTAAAGTACTTAACAGACATTTTTCCATAGGTTTTGGAGCTACTAAATACAAAAAAGATATACTTGCATATTTTTAAATTTATCAGCAGTTTTGACAGCTACCAAAAAAACATAATATTTTTTGACATCAGTTTCGTATTTAGTACCTGCAAAACCTATAGAAAATTGTCTGCTCGTTACTTCAATTTGTTGAAATAATTATTAAATGGCATTTTCAGTTGACAGAAAATTTGACAGCTGCCAAAAGCGAAATATTTTAATTTTAGTTATAAAAATATTCTATAAAAACCCACATTGATTTTAAAATTACAAAAAACATCCTTTTGAAATTTTAAATTTGACACTGATTTTGGCAGCTGTCAAAATTAAAAAAAAATTAATGAAAATTCTATTTTCGCGGGTTTATTATATATTTTTAAATTAAAGATTTAAAACTAAATTGCGCGAATCTTTATATACATACTTGTGACCTATAGACTGATTTTAATTGAAAAAAAGGATATTTTTAATAAAAAATCAACTTTGGATTCAAATTATAAAAAACTTAAAATCAAAAATCTTGCTCGAGAGACCGCAGTCCAAAGAACGTAAATTAGATTTGGCTCAATCAAAGAAATAGGTTAAATTTAATTCAACAGAAAAGGCTGAGGTTAGATTTGACCCAACAGAAGAAGTTGTCGTAACAAGTTATGTCAATTGTCAATTTATTTCATATAATCCAAATGAAACTGACATGTGTCGCTGTCAAAATATCTTAGCTATCAAAATGGCATTGACAGTTGTTGTCACAGCTGTCAAAATGACAATGAGTGATGTCGCTGTCAAAAGACGTTAAGGTTAGATATGGCTCAAATACAGATACAGGTTAAATTTAATTTAACAGAGAAGGTTGAGGTTAGGTTTGACACAACACAAGAAGTTGACGTGTATTTTACGTCAACTGTCAATTTATTTAATATCTGCTATCATAATGACACCGATAGTTGTCGCAGTCAAAAGAAGTTGAGGTTAGATATGGGTCAATCAACGAAACAGGTTAAGTTTAATTCCACAGAAAAGGGTTGAGGTTGAGTTTGTTTTAACAGAAACAGTTGACGTAGTTATTTATGTCAACTGTCAATTCATTTTATATCTGTCCAAATGAGACTGCCAGTTGTAGCTATCAAAATACCTTATCTATCAAAATGTTGCTCAAAATGAAACTGATAGTGGTCGCTGTCAAAAGAAGTTAGGGTTAGATTTATCTTAACCAAAGAAACAGGATAAGGTTACATTAACAGAACTGAGATTAGGTTTGACCCAACAGAAGAAGTTGTCATTATTTATGTCAACTGTCGATTTATTTCATTATGTCCAAATGAAACTGACAGTTGTAGTTGTCAAAATATTTTAGCTCTCAAAATGACATCGACAGTTATTGCATCTGCTGTCAAAATTCCACTGACAATTGCCACTATTAAAAAATCGACGGTAGGTACTGCATCTGTCAAAATGACACTGGTCGATGTCGCAGTTGAGGTTAAGTTTACATAACAGAAGAAGTTGAGAGGTTTAAACCAACACGAACGAATGTACCTCACAACTGCCAGGACTACGTCTGTATCTAATTCATTGAGGTTAAAATTCTGAACAGCAGCTGACGTCATAATAGACACTGTTAGGTTAAAGAACCCAAAGGACGGCAAACTCGTAGAATAATTTTGAGGAGTCTATGAAATTTTGAATTATTCTGGTTGAAATTAATATACGCCAGAAGGACTAAAACGAAAAGTCTTCTTTGAGGTTAGAACATTTTAAAGAGCAGTGATGTGTAAGCTTATAAAATTCTTAGGGCCAATCTTCAAGGTAAAATATTTGTTTTATTCCAATGGCGATCATCTCAGAAAAACTACGTTTTTTAGGTATTGTAGGATACTATATTGTGATCAGTGCTTCTTAGAAGAGAAGCTTGATTGTGTTAACAATAATTAAACTAGACGAGAAGCGTTCAACAAAACTTAAAATATGACTTTTTGGGTATTTTATGTCAACTGTCATTTTATTTTATCTGTCCAAATGAGACTGACATTTGTAGCTGTCAAAATACACACAGTTGTTGCCTCAGCTGTCAAAATGACACTGACAGTTGTCCAACAAAACTTCAAATATGCTTTTTTAGTACATTATATCAGCTGTCAATTTATTTTATATTTGTCCAAATAAGACATTTATAGCTGTCACAATACTTCAGCAGTCAATATAATACCGATAGATGTCGCTACAAAATATCTCAATTGCCAAAATGACACCAATAGTTGTCGCTGTCAGAAAAAGTTAGGTTTGATGGAACTAAAGGTTTCATGGAACTAAGGAAAACTGAGGTTATGTTTGACCCAACAGTAAAAGTTGAGATTAAAAACTCCAAACGACAAGGCTCGAAGGGTAAGTTTGCGAGTCTATTAAATTTCGAGCTATTTCAATGTAATTAACAATATACGAAGTAAACAGACTGAAACAGGCTACGTCAGAAGGACCAAACTGAAAGAAACTTGCTTTGAGGTTAGAAAACTTCAAAGAGAAAAGTAACTTGTATTTGGGGCTAAACAATTTTCAAAATTATATCTTGACTTGGTTTTTTAATAGTTATTTGTGTAACTAGTGCAAAAAGTGTATATTTGTTGCATGAGGCATGAAGTTTGTAGCACGAGCGAAGCGAGAGCTGCAATCATGCTGAGTGCAACAAATACGCTTTTTGCAAGTGTTGCACACAACATTTTTTTTCTATGATCAAATTAAATAGATTTTTTTAAAAATTTTATTGAACAGAATATTACATAGATACTTAACACAAAATATTCAAATGTCAAACTGACAACTGGAAAAATTGTCACTGTTAAACACCATCCATAAATCCAAATAAGACTATGAACAAACGACATTTTGGTGACGAAGAGAAAAAAATATCCGGTGATCCACTCCACTCTCTAAAAATGCTGGTCGGTGTAAAAGAAGCACGTTGGTATGATTTAACATGTGACGAGGTCACAGGTTAAGGTGGAAAGTGGCCACCGGCTATGATCAGTGGTCACCATGTCGCGATGTTAAATAGAACGGGTGGTGGCTCGAAAATATCCTCAACCTGGAATACAAGATATCTGGCAAGACCCATTTATTTCGAAACATCATAAATATACATGGCACTTGAATTATACAGGGTGTTCCAATTTATAGTCATCTAAAAATATTACAGCAAGTGAATTTTTCCAAAGTATTTCTTTCGAGAGCATATTTCGCACCGACCTCCTGTGCTGGGGTCACCGTGGCTGCTAATCAGTTCTAGCCTTCTTAATCTCAAATCGCATCGGCCAATCACAGTCGAAATTGTCGACTTGGATACAGGGCACAAGGTGAGCTAGTAAGTGTAGTGCATATTTTTAACACTTCGCTCTTGTTACCTTAAACCCTACGTTAGTTGCAGACATTGTATTACGTAGCTGGAAATAGGAGCGTTGTCTCATTTATCGATGTTGAAATTGCAGATGCCGGAGGTTGCTTTTGAAAATATACTTTTATGGAGGAGCCAGAAAAAATAACTGAATATATGGATTTTTTTTTTTTATTTCAGTGCTGCACAAACGAGCTAGTGAAGGATTTGTTTTTTAGTTTTTGATTATTCACCTTCATCAGTGCCAAACTTACTTAAGGGCGTCTAATTGATATTCTGAGGATTCTGACTTATCTAGTCATATCTCATTTATGTTTTTTGTATTTTCTCACTCTAACCGGAGCTGACCAGTGTTTTGCTCCGTGCAAACCAAACAAATAAATTAACTTCACATTAATTAATGTTATATTATGTAAAGGATAATCGAATAACTTATCCAAATTGCGGCGTAAATTATGCCACGAGGAACCAAACAAGTAAACGTGAACGGTGCAGGGGGTAATTAAAAATAGATGCAGTCAAATTGCTCTTTCGGCAAACGCCGACAAAGCGGTATGAATATTCATGCAGCGATTGATTTTGAGGCGGGAAAAAAAAATGTGAGAATTTTATAATAATTTAAATACATCAAAATTCAAACTGGCGCCTCGGCCCACACGAAAAAATAAAGCCAAGGTGAATATTAATTACTTCCAATTAACTAAATTGGGATAGATTGGATGACTCTAATTACTGGATTTTCGGATATTTTGTTCAATGAAATATGCTTAAATACTGTTCAGTAAATGTTTACATTCTTTTATTAACTGATACCGGATATTTCTTGATAGCAATCGGCTTATTATTACAAAGGCCGCGTTACAAGCAAGATGCCACTAACTTTACAATGCTCCATAATAAACCACCCATTTAGATATTAGAAAATATTCATGCTTTCTCTAATTACCGTGACAGACAGACAGATGTAGGATACAGCTGCTTTTATATCATCTTAAACGTAGAAGCTATGCAACTTCAGGCGAGAGTTATGTAGATGATATAGCATCCTTCGGAGGGGATGACAACTAGAATAATTTTCACTGTCAAACGTCAAACGCCATCCATAAATAACTATGAATAAACTTTCGTTGCCTAGTAACTAACTTATTTTTTGCACTGTAAGTAGTATAAAAATTTTTTTAAAAAAATCTATTTAATTTGATCTTAGAAAAAATGTTGTGTGCAACACTTGCAAGAAGTGTACTTGTTGCACTCAACATGATTGCAGCTCTCGCTTCGCTCGTGCTACAAACTTCATGCCTCATGCAACAAATATCCCCTTTTTGCACTAGTTACACAAATAACTATTAAAAAACCATGTCAAGGAGATATAATTTTGAAAGTTGTTTAGCCCCAAATACACGTTGCTTTTCTCTTTGAAGTTTTCTAACCTCAAAGCAAGTTTCTGTCAGTTTGGTCCTTCTGACGTATCCTGTTTCAGTCTGTTTACTTCGTATATTGTTAATTACATCGAAATAGCTCGAAATTTAATAGACTCACAAACTTATCCTTCGAGCCTTGTCTTTTGGAGTTTTTAACCTCAACTTTTACTGTTGGGTCAAACATAACCTCAGTTTTCTTTAGTTCCATGAAAACTTTAGTTCCATCAAACCTAACTTTTTCTGACAGCGACAACTATTGGTGTTATTTTGACAATTGAGATATTTTGTAGCGACATCTATCGGTATTATTTTGACAGCTGAAGTATTTTGACAGCTATAAATGTCAGTCTTATTTGGACAAATATACAATAAATTGACAGCTGATATAATGTACTAAAAAAACATATTTGAAGTTTTGTTGGAAAACTGTCAGTGTCATTTTGACAGCTGAGGCAACAACTGTGTGCATTTTGACAGCTACAAATGTCAGTCTCATTTGGACAGATAACATAAAATAACAGTTGACATAAAATACCCAAGAGAGTCATATTTTAAGTTTTGTGAACGCTTTTCGTCTAGTTTAATTATTGTTAACACAATCAAGCTTCTCTTCTATGAAGCACTTATTGCAATATAGTATCCTACAGTGCCTAAAAAACATAGTTTTTCTGAGATGATCGCCATTCGAATAAAACAAATATTCTACCTTGAAGATTGACCCCTATTACACATCACTGCTCCTTAAAATTTTCTAACCTCAAAGAAGACTTTTCATTTTAGTCCTTCTGACGTGTATTGTTAATTTCAACTAGAATAATTCAAAATTTCATAGACTCCTCCAAATTACTCTACGAGTCTGCCGTCCTTTGGGTTCTTTAACCTCACAGTGTCTATTATGACGTCAGCTGCGGTTCAGAATTTTAACCTCAATGAATTAGAAACAGATGTAGTCCTGGCAGTTTAGGTCAACCTAACCTCAACTTCTTTTAACAGCGACATCGACCAGTGTCATTTTCACAGATGCAGTACCTACCGTCGATTTTTTGACAGTGGCAATTGTCAGTGGCATTTTGACAGCAGATGCAATAACTGTCGATGTCATTTTGAGAGCTAAAATATTTTGACAACTACAACTGTCAGTTTCATTTGGACATAATGAAATAAATTGACAGTTGACATAAATAATGACAACTTCTTCTGTTGGGCCAAACCTAATCTCAGCCTTTTCTGCTAATGTAACCTTAACCTGTTTCTTTGGTTAAGATAAATCTAACCCTAACTTCTTTTGACAGCGACCACTATCAGTTTCATTTTGAGCAACATTTTATTAGATAAGGTATTGTGATAGCTACAACTGGCAGTCTCATTTGGACAGATATAAAATGAATTGACAGTTGACATAAATTACTACGTCAACTTTTTCTGTTAAAACAAACTCAACCTCAACCCTTTTCTGTGGAATTAAACTTAACCTGTTTCGTTGATTGACCCATATCTAACCTCAACTTCTTTTGACTGCGACAACTATCGGTGTCATTATGATAGCAGATATTAAATAAATTGACAGTTGACGTAAAATACACGTCAACTTCTTGTGTTGTGTCAAACCCAACCTCAACCTTCTCTGTTAAATTAAATTTAACCTGTATCTGTATTTGAGCCATATCTAACCTTAACGTCTTTTGACAGCGACATCACTCATTGTCATTTTGACAGCTATGACAACAACTGTCTATGCCATTTTGATAGCTAAGATATTTTGACAGCGACACATGTCAGTTTCATTTGGACTATATGAAATAAATTGACAATTGACATAATTTGTTACGACAACTTCTTCTGTTGGGTCAAATCTAACCTCAGCCCTTTCTGTTGAATTAAACTTAACCTATTTCTTTGACTGAGCCAAATCTAACTTCAAGCTCTTTAGACTGCGATAACTATCGGTGTTATTTTGACAGCTGCCACAGCAAATCTAACCTCAGCCTATTCTGTTGAATAAAATTTAACCTGTTTCTTTGTTTGAGCTAAACATAACCTCAACTTCTTTGGATCGCCACAACTGTCATTGTTATCTTGACATCTGCGACAGCAACTGTCAATGACGTTTCGATAGCTAAAGGATTTTGACAGCTACAACTGACATTTGGACAGATATAAAATAAAGTGACAGTACTGTCAGTGTCATTTTGACAGCTGCGACACCAACTGTCGATGCCACGAGGTATTTTGAAAACTAATCATGTCAGTCTCTTTAGGCAGATATAAAATAAGTTGATTTAACCTAACCTAACTTCGGCTTTTTTGAGAGCGACAACTGTCAGTGTTTTGACAGCTGAGGCAACAATTGTCAAATGTCATTTTGACGACTAAGGTATTTTGACAGCTACACATACCAGTTTCATTCTAACAGATATAAAATAAATTGACAGTTGACGTAAGATATTTTTAACAAATTCAAGTCTTTTTTTAGATCTCCTATCTTTCTTATTTTAAGTGTTACATTTTTATTTCAGTTATTTTATTTATTATTTGAAGACATAGTTTCCAGTTTACTCAATGATGCTTACTCCCAGTAAGTGCACGCCGGCCGCGCGTATCGAATTCTGGTTCATCAATGAACGCCAACTATAATTATTAAGGATTACTACGTCACGTGTTCTGGATGTTCCTATTGGGAATACCGACAATTTGAAATCAGTCCTTGCATAAGCCAAGGAAGATTAATCCGTCGAAATAATCGAGGTTGGATACATCATATTAAAACCTGGATTACCGGCGATAATTAACCTTAACTAAAGGTTTGAGAAGATAAAATTTGTTACTATTAATAGGATAGCTGATCTCGGCTAAATCCCGAAATGTGCGTAGGCGTCCTTAAATTAGCTTGGTATGAAAGCGATGATTTTAGAGAGAAAACATTTTTTTTTATTACCTTTTTATACATAGACTACCTATAAACGCAGCTTTTCAGGGGAAAAAAAGTGAGTTGTGCTTTGAGATGTGATTGTTTATTCAGTAATAATGACACGCATTTATACCAGCTAAGCCCAACAATAGCATACAGTAACAGTCTTTATTACATTGGTAAGATATGTCATAGTTTATTCAATGACTTGGTAAAAATGAGAACAATTTACTTGAACTTAAGTTTAACAGCGGTTTTATTACTTATTTATTGGAGCTGTTGGAATACAAGCCGAAAAGGCACAATTTAATCTCGTTGATGGGTCGATAAATTTTATTGCATTTACTCTAAGAGCACGCCAGCGGACTGTATTTTGACTTTCCATTTTGCAAATTCATTATTAGAGTACGTGCAAAGTACAAATACGTTTCTTGTAAATATACTGATTGTATAGACCGCGTTTGTTATCGCGGCCAACATTCAATTCGTTCCAATCCATGGAGCTGGGATTGTGCTCGTTGGAATCAAATCCTGTTTACACTGCCCACTTTTTACTGTCCCAGTCGGAATTGACCTTCCATCCTGGTCTAAATCCTCCTTTCCATTTGATAGACCCGATTTGGTCCTGCTTTCTTTAATATCGCTCTGGACTCTGGACCCGGAGTATTTATTTTGACTAGTATTATTTTTTCTCCACAAGGTGACAGTAGTATAGAGAAAAATTTACCGATATAGACAGGAGTTTTCCGTTGTTTGTAATCAATATAGGATTCAAAAGGAAAGAGGATGCATTCTCTATTAAGGGCGTTTACTTGATATTTCAAGTTTGTTTTGAGGCCAGAGCTTCCGACGAAACGAATAACTCATAAATTGCATGTAAAAAGCTGCGTTAATTATTAGTTGTAAGGCGTTGTGGAGCGCAAGCCAAGATTTTATGAAATTGAGCATTACACCGAGATTTACTGGTAGATCTTTGAATGTTTCCAGTGGCGGTTCCACAAGGGCCAATATGTATAAAGGGAAAACTGAATTCGAAATTTTTTTGCCATTTGTGTCTGCCGTTGCGTCGATTAAAGGATACACTAAATAAAGCTCAAACCTAGCTCTGTCCTCTTTTACAGCTAACTGTGAGATTCGAACCACGGTGCGGGAACTTCTAATTTTATATAGATACTGAGGCAGCTGAACATCACGAGCTGACACTTAAACGCAAGTCCATTTATCTGTTAAAATTCCAACTTTGCTTGAGTCAGTGCCTTTAAAATGTACTTCCTAATTTTATATAGATACTGAGGTAGCTGATAATATAGTATATACAAAGACAATTTCTTTGCTAAAATCCAAATTTTGCTTGAGTCAGTATCTATATAAAATTAGTAGTCCCTGCACCTTTCGGAGTCAATCCGAAAGGTGCAGGGACTACTAATTTTATATAGATACTGAGGCAGCTGAACACTACTTAACACTTAAATATCACGACCTGACACTTAAACGTAAGCCCATTTCTCTGTCAAAATTCCAACTTTGCTTGAGTCAGTGCCTTTAAAATATACTTCCCAATTTTATATAGATACTGAGGCAGTTGATAATATAGTATATTATTATACCAAGACAATTTCTTTGTTAAAATCCAAATTTTGGTTGAGTCATTGCCTTTTAAAATAGACTCCAAACGGTGCATGGACTACTAATTCCAACTTTGCTTGAATCAGTACCTTTAAAATATACTTCCTAATTTTATATAGATACTGAGACAGCTGATAATATAGTATATACTAAGACAATTTCTTTGTTAAAATCCAAATTTTGCTTGAGTCAGTATCTATATAAAATTAGTAGTCCCTGCACCTTTCGGAGTCAATCCGAAAGGTGCAGGGACTACTAATTTTATATAGATACTGAGGCAGCTGAACACAACTTAACACTTAAATATCACGACATGACACTTAAACGTAAGCCCATTTCTCTGTCAAAATTCCAACTTTGCTTGAGTCAGTGCCTTTAAAATATACTTCCCAATTTTATATAGATACTGAGGCAGTTGATAATATAGTATATTATTATACTAAGACAATTTCTTTGTTAAAATCCAAATTTTGGTTGAGTCATTGCCTTTTAAAATAGACCCCAAACGGTGCATGGACTACTAATTCCAACTTTGCTTGAATCAGTGCCCTCAAAATATACTTCCTAATTTTATATAGATACTGAGACAGCTGATAATATAGTATATACTAAGACAATTTCTTTGTTAAAATCCAAATTTTGCTTGAGTCAGTATCTATATAAAATTAGTAGTCCCTGCACCTTTCGGAGTCAATCCGAAAGGTGCAGGGACTACTAATTTTATATAGATACTGAGGCAGCTGAACACTATTTAACACTTAAATATCACGAGCTGATACTTAAACGTAAGCCAATTTCTCTGTTAAAATTCCAACTTTGCTTGAGTCAGTGCCTTTAAAATATACTTCCCAATTTTATATAGATACTGAGGCAGTTGATAATATAGTATATTATTATACTAAGACAATTTCTTTGTTAAAATCCAAATTTTGCTTGAGTCAGTATCTATATAAAATTAGTAGTCCCTGCACCTTTCGGAGTCAATCCGAAAGGTACAGGGACTACTAATTTTATATAGATACTGAGGCAGCTGAACACTATTTAACACTTAAATATCACGAGCTGATACTTAAACGTAAGCCAATTTCTCTGTTAAAATTCCAACTTTGCTTGAGTCAGTGCCTTTAAAATATACTTCCCAATTTTATATAGATACTGAGGCAGTTGATAATATAGTATATTATTATACTAAGACAATTTCTTTGTTAAAATCCAAATTTTGGTTGAGTCATTGCCTTTTAAAATAGACTCCAAACGGTGCATGGACTACTAATTCCAACTTTGCTTGAATCAGTACCTTTAAAATATACTTCCTAATTTTATATAGATACTGAGGCAGCTGATAATATAGTATATACTAAGACAATTTCTTTGCTAAAATCCAAATTTTGCTTGAGTCAGTATCTATATAAAATTAATAGTCCCTGCACCTTTCGGAGTCAATCCGAAAGGTGCAGGGACTACTAATTTTATATAGATACTGAGGCAGCTGAACACTATTTAACACTTAAATATCACGAGCTGATACTTAAACGTAAGCCAATTTCTCTGTTAAAATTCCAACTTTGCTTGAGTCAGTGCCTTTAAAATATACTTCCCAATTTTATATAGATACTGAGGCAGTTGATAATATAGTATATTATTATACTAAGACAATTTCTTTGTTAAAATCCAAATTTTGGTTGAGTCATTGCCTTTTAAAATAGACTCCAAACGGTGCATGGACTACTAATTCCAACTTTGCTTGAATCAGTGCCTTTAAAATATACTTCCTAATTTTATATAGATACTGAGGTAGCTGATAATATAGTATATACTAAGACAATTTCTTTGCTAAAATCCAAATTTCGCTTGAGTCAGTATCTATATAAAATTAGTAGTCCCTGTACCTTTCGGAGTCAATCCGAAAGGTGCAAGGACTACTAATTTTATATAGATACTGAGGCAGCTGAACACAACTTAACACTTAAATATCACGACCTGACACTTACACGTAAGCCCTTTTCTCTGTCAAAATTCCAACTTTGCTTGAGTCAGTGCCTTTAAAATATACTTCCCAATTTTATATACATACTGAGGCAGTTGATAATATAGTATATTATTATACCAAGACAATTTCTTTGTTAAAATCCAAATTTTGGTTGAGTCATTGCCTTTTAAAATAGACTCCAAACGGTGCATGGACTACTAATTCCAACTTTGCTTGAATCAATGCCTTTAAAATATACTTCCTAATTTTATATAGATACTGAGGTAGCTGATAATATAGTATATACTAAGACAATTTCTTTGCTAAAATCCAAATTTTGCTTGAGTCAGTATCTATATAAAATTAGTAGTCCCTGCACCTTTCGGAGTCAATCCGAAAGGTGCAGGGACTACTAATTTTATATACTTAATAAATAGGATTATAGGAAACAACTACTGGACGGGCAAAGGCCCCGACTCCCATTGAATTATACCTATAAATCCAAAATTGGTAGCCAAATTTGTTATTTGTCTTTTCTCCACCAGACACAGACCGGTTTCGAACTCTTTATGTTCTCATCAGTGTGCCACAGGTAGCTGAAAAGACAAATAACAAAGGCAAACCAAACTGGTCTATGGCAGACCCAGTACATGGTAACTGTGAGAGATAAGTACATCCCTCTGGTGGTCAGTTGCTACTACCAGTCAAGACATCGAAGATGTCTCGTGACCGATAGCGGCTTGCCAAGCAAGCACCAAGAGCGGCGACCTCTAGCCCTGATGGACTAAAACATGCTTAATAAATAGGATTATAGGAAACAACTACTGGACGGGCAAAGGCCCCGACTCCCATTGAATTATACCTATAAATCCAAAATTAATTTTATATAGATACTGAGGCAGCTGAACACAACTTAACACTTAAATATCACGACATGACACTTAAACGTAAGCCCATTTCTCTGTTAAAATTCCAACTTTGCTTGAGTCAGTGCCTTTAAAATATACTTCCCAGTTTTATATAGATACTGAGGCAGTTGATAATATAGTATATTATTATACCAAGACAATTTCTTTGTTAAAATCCAAATTTTGGTTGAGTCATTGCCTTTTAAAATAGACTCCAAACGGTGCATGGACTACTAATTCCAACTTTGCTTGAATCAGTACCTTTAAAATATACTTCCTAATTTTATATAGATACTAAGGCAGCTGATAATGTATTGTACACTACCTAACCCCTAAATATCATTTCTCTGTTAATATCTATTTAATATTTGGTTGAATCAGTTCCGTAATATGCTCCGCTATGACTGCTGGCCATCCAGATACTTTAAGGTCTAGCCCATGGTTTTATCTTATGAAAACTATAAATTCTTAGTATACTTACTAAGTATTATATTTAGTAAAGAAAAAGTAACCCACTTTCACATCCGCTGAAAACACATTTACAGCAACTAGACCTAATAAAATTGCGACGAAGGGCATTTCTTTGGTGGACATTTTATTGTCCGTCTTTTCTGACTAGAGCCCCTACGGAAACGACCTTAAATCCGCCACTGACTGCGCCTTGTAAACCACATCAATTTATCGCTATTTTATGTTGGTATGACTGTAGAACGACTTCAGTGGATTCACATTGAATTTTTGCGATTTTATTGCAATTGTCGAACAAATTCTTTTGAAACTTGGAAATAAAATTAAAGGATTTATTTCATCTTGGAGTCGTTCAGGATAGGATTGTTGTATTATGTAGCGATCGTCCAAAGTGGAGACATGTGCTCTGTAATAAAAAAATATAGAAAGATATATTGGATTAAAATTAGGAAATACTTAATGGACAATATGATTATGTCATCAATTGGGGATTAATCGGTAATTTTTTTGAATACTATGGTTAAGGCCTTGACAATATTTTGCTTGTAAAATGCATGATGAAAATTTATCATGACACAAGAAAAAGTTTGAAGGCATAAAACCGGTATGCGCTTTGGCCACCAAAGTCTCCAGATCTAACCCCTCCTTGTGTATCCTAATAACATACTTGATGAGAATTAATAAAAATCGTAAAGTCTGAGTGAAGCCCAATTTTTATTTTATTGTGCCACATAACTTGGCATCATCACAGATTAATCCGTCCTCCAGATTGGCCGCTTTGGCAGGTCAACATCCATATTCACGCGTTCCTAAAAACAAGTGTTTTCTGGTATTTATTATTTTATCTGTAATGCCGGGTGCCTTATCTGCGACATTTAGTGTCAAATCTGTTCTGTTTATGACTGCCACGACCGCCAGAGCTGGAGATTTATAAAAATAAAGGATTAACTTTCGGGTATCGGACTTGGATCTATCTTTAAAAAAAAAGGACCTAACGGAATACCCTCATATTTTGCAATTAAGGGCAATAAATACATAAAATAGATTATAATGAAAGTTTGCCACATTCCCCAACTTATTCCTCTTGCTGTTGTTGTCCTGCTAGCGAATTAATTTATAATATGTATTTTTTATGATTCTTTCACTTCTCCAAGTCCCTTGTCGACTTTATGTGCACAAGGAAGCGAATTTTATAACGGAAAAATATTGCCAAGCATATAGAGCTTGAAAAGTCGCCTAAAATGCGCAACAATATTTTACTAAATATACAATACGATCGGATGCGCCTGTTTAACAATGATGACAAATATCCTTACGGTGTAAACGTAAGTGATTGGTTAATTTAGGGCACTCTGTATATTCTAAGTTAGATTATTATAAAATATAAAATCCTGAACCTGCAACTTATTAATGTATAAGCTGTATAATGAATAAACCACATTATATGAAGTCAAACAGTGTTTATGTTTGTAGCTGGTAAATTAGGCTAATAATTTAATTACATCAATTTATATCAAATTGAAAACTAGTCATTTTTGTTACTTATCGTACCTAATGCATTTGTGAGAAATACCATTCAAACGAATTTTATTGCTTTTTAGAGTTAAGGGCGAAATGCCTGGTTGTGCAGCAGTAAATTGCAGTAACTCTGCAAAAAAGGACTTTTTAATGAAACGCTTATCAAAATGAGAAGAGATAATTGGAAACCAACAGATTATTCTTGTTTATGTGAGGTAGATGTATGTTATGTCCCTACAGTTTATTTTTATAATTAAATGATTATTTAAACTTTGCTCTTAGTAAGGGAAATGGCGTGCAACCTCGACGATGAAAGGTTCCCGTCTGATGGCCTAAAAAAGTATGATTCAAATTTTGGCTTAATCTCTGTTATAAAGTCTTCTCTGCACTGTATTAATGAATAAGCTGTATAATGCATTAAACTGTAATATAAGTAGTCACACACTGTCTATAATTGCAGTTGCTAAATTAGGTCAATCAAAAGTTTTGCTCTAAAAATGTATGATTGAAACTTTGACTTAATCTACGTGGTACGGTCGAGTCGAGACGTCTTATCTGCACTATGTTAATAAATAAACTGTATAGTGTATTAAACCACATTATATTAAGCCAAAAAGTGCCTACATTTGTAACTGGTGAATTAGGCCAAATTTTTCAGCCCAACAAAAATTGTACTCTAAAGACGCATGATTAAAATTTTGGCTTAATCCTTATTATAAGGTTGGATACATGATCTGCCAAATTCTATGATTGTATAATACTGTTGTGTGTAGCGTAAATTAGGCCAATGTTTTAAGCCTAACGAAAGTTTCGCCGTTAGAAATATTATTCAGATTTTGGCTTAATTTTTGTTGTAAAGCCAAGACGTCTTCCTGCACTGTATTAATGGATAAGCTGTATAATGATTAATCTACATTATATGAAGTCAAACAGTGTCTATGTTTGTAGCTGGTGAATTAGGCCAATGTTTTAAATCCAACAAAATTTTTGCTCTAAAAAAGTTTGATTCAATTTTGGCTTAATCTCTGTTGTAAAGTCTTCTCTGCACTGTATTAATGAATAAGCTGTATAATGCATTAAACTGTTATATAAGAAGTCACATACTGTCTATAATTGCAGTTGGTAAATTAGGTCAAATTCTTAAGTCAATCAAAAGTTTTGCTCTAAAAATGTAAGATTGAAACTTTGACTTAATCTACGTGGTACGGTCGAGACGTCTTATCTGCACTGTGTTAATAAAAAAACTATATAGTGTATTAAACCACATTATATGAAGCCAAAAAGTGCCTATATTTGTAGCTGGTGAATTTGGCCAAATTTTTAAGCCCAACAAAAATTGTACTCTAAAGACGCATGATTAAAATGTTGGCTTAATCCTTATTATAAGGTTGGATACATGATCTGCCAAATTCTATGATTGCATAATACTGTTGTGTGTAGCGTAAATTAGGCCAATGTTTTAAGCCTAACAAAAGTTTCGCTGTAAGAAATATTATTCAAATTTTGGCTTAATTTTTGTTGTAAAGCCAAGACGTCTTCCTGCACTGTATTAATGGATAAGCTGTATAATGATTAATCTACATTATATGAAGTCAAACAGTGTCTATGTTTGTAGCTGGTAAATTAGGCCAATGTTTTAAGTCCAACCAAATGTTTGCTCTAAAAAAGTATAACTCAAATTTTGGCTTAATCTCTGTTGTAAAGTCTTCCCTGCACTGTATTAATGTATAAGCTGTATAATGCATTAAACTGTAATATAAGAAGCCACACACTGTCTATAATTGCAGTTGGTAAATTAGGTCAAATTCTTAAGTCAATCAAAAGTTTTGCTCTAAAAATGTATGATTGAAACTTTGACTTAATCTACGTGGTACGGTCGAGACGTCTTATCTGCACTATGTTAATAAATAAACTGTATAGTGTATTAAACGACATTATAGGAAACCAAAAAGTGCCTATATTTGTAGCTGGTGAATTTGGCCAAATTTTTAAGCCCAACAAAATTGTACTCTAAAGACGCATGATTAAAATTTTGGCTTAATCCTTATTATAAGGTTGGATACATGATCTGCCAAATTCTATGATTGTACAATACTGTTGTGTGTAGCGTAAATTAGGCCAATGTTTTAAGCCTAACAAAAGTTTCGCTGTAAGAAATATTATTCAGATTTTGGCTTAATTTTTGTTGTAAAGCCAAGACGTCTTCCTGCACTGTATTAATGGATAAGCTGTATAATGATTAAACTACATTATATGAAGTCAAACAGTGTCTATGGTTGTAGCTGGTGAATTAGGCCAATGTTTTAAATCCAACAAAATTTTTGCTCTAAAAAAGTATGGTTCAAATTTTGGCTTAATCTCTGTTGTAAAGTCTTCCCTGCACTGTATTAATGAATAAGCTGTATAATGCATTAAACTGTAATATAAGAAGTCACACACTGTCTATAATTGCAGTTGGTAATTAGGTCAAATTCTTAAGTCAATCAAAAGTTTTGCTCTAAAAATGTATGACTGAAACATTGACTTAATCTACGTGGTACGGTCGAGACGTCTTATCTGCACTGTGTTAATAAATAAACTGTATAGTGTATTAAACCACATTATATGAAGCCAAATAGTGCCTATATTTGTAGCTGTTGAATTTGGCCAAATTTTTAAGCCCAACAGAAGTTGTACTCTAAAGACGCATGATTAAAATTTTGGCTTAGTCCTTATTATAAGGTTGGATACATGATCTGCCAAATTCTATGATTGTATAAGTAACGTAAATTAGGCCAATGGTTTAAGCCTAACGAAAGTTTCGCTGTAAGAAATATTATTCAAATTTTGGCTTAATTTTTGTTGTAAAGCCAAGACGTCTTCCTGCACTGTATTAATGGATAAGCTGTATAATGATTAATCTACATTATATGAAGTCAAACAGTGTCTATGTTTGTAGCTGGTGAATTAGGCCAATGTTTTAAATCCAACAAAATTTTTGCTCTAAAAAAGTTTGATTCAAATTTTGGCTTAATCTCTGTTGTAAAGTCTCTCTGCACTGTATTAATGTATAAGCTGTATAATGCATTAAACTGTAATATAAGAAGTCACACACTGTCTATAATTGCAGTTGGTAATTAGGTCAAATTCTTAAGTCAATCAAAAGTTTTGCTCTAAAAATGTATGATTGAAACATTGACTTAATCTACGTGGTACGGTCGAGACGTCTTATCTGCACTGTGTTAATAAATAAACTGTATAGTGTATTAAACCACATTATATGAAGCCAAAAGTGCCTATATTTGTAGCTGGTGAATTTGGCCAAATTTTTAAGCCCAACAAAAATTGTACTCTAAACACGCATGATTAAAATTTTGGCTTAATCCTTATTATAAGGTTGGATACATGATCTGCCAAATTCTATGATTGTATAATACTGTTGTGTGTAGCGTAAATTAGGCCAATGTTTTAAGCCTAACGAAAGTTTCGCTGTAAGAAATATTTTTCAAATTTTGGCTTAATTTTTGTTGTAAAGCCAAGACGTCTTCCTGCACTGTATTAATGGATAAGCTGTATAATGATTAATCTACATTATATGAAGTCAAACAGTGTCTATGTTTGTAGCTGGTAAATTAGGCCAATGTTTTAAGTCCAACCAAATGTTTGCTCTAAAAAAGTATGACTCAAATTTTGGCTTAATCTCTGTTGTAAAGTCTTCCCTGCACTGTATTAATGTATAAGCTGTATAATGCATTAAACTGTAATATAAGAAGCCACACACTGTCTATAATTGCAGTTGGTAAATTAAGTCAAATTCTTAAGTTAATCAAAAGTTTTGCTCTAAAAATGTATGATTGAAACTTTGACTTAATCTACGTGGTACGGTCGAGACGTCTTATTTGCACTGTGTTAATAAATAAACTGTATAGTGTATTAAACCACATTATATGAAGCCAAATAGCGTCTATATTTGTAGCTGGTGAATTAGGCCAAATTTTTAAGCCCAACAAAATTGTACTCTAAAGACGCATGATTAAAATTTTGGCTTAGTCTTTATTATAAGGTTGGATACATGATCTGCCAAATTCTATGATTGTATAATACTGTTGTGTGTAGCGTAAATTAGGCCAATGTTTTAAGCCTAACGAAAGTTTCGCTGTAAGAAATATTATTCAAATTTTGGCTTAATTTTTGTTGTAAAGCCAAGACGTCTTCCTGCACTGTATTAATGGATACGCTGTATAATGATTAGTCTACATTATATGAAGTCAAACAGTGTCTATGTTTGTAGCTGGTGAATTAGGCCAATGTTTTAAGTCCAACCAAATGTTTGCTCTAAAAAAGTATGACTCAAATTTTGGCTTAATCTCTGTTGTAAAGTCTTCCCTGCACTGTATTAATGTATAAGCTGTATAATGCATTAAACTGTAATATAAGAAGCCACACGCTGTCTATAATTGCAGTTGGTAAATTAGGTCAAATTCTTAAGTTAATCAAAAGTTTTGCTCTAAAAATGTATGATTGAAACTTTGACTTAATCTACGTGGTACGGTCGAGACGTCTTATTTGCACTGTGTTAATAAATAAACTGTATAGTGTATTAAACCACATTATATGAAGCCAAATAGCGTCTATATTTGTAGCTGGTGAATTAGGCCAAATTTTTAAGCCCAACAAAATTGTACTCTAAAGACGCATGATTAAAATTTTGGCTTAGTCTTTATTATAAGGTTGGATACATGATCTGCCAAATTCTATGATTGTATAATACTGTTGTGTGTAGCGTAAATTAGGCCAATGTTTTAAGCCTAACGAAAGTTTCGCTGTAAGAAATATTATTCAAATTTTGGCTTAATTTTTGTTGTAAAGCCAAGACGTCTTCCTGCACTGTATTAATGGATAAGCTGTATAATGATTAATCTACATTATATGAAGTCAAACAGTGTCTATGTTTGTAGCTGGTAAATTAGGCCAATGTTTTAAGTCCAACCAAATGTTTGCTCTAAAAAAGTATGACTCAAATTTTGGCTTAATCTCTGTTGTAAAGTCTTCCCTGCACTGTATTAATGTATAAGCTGTATAATGCATTAAACTGTAATATAAGAAGCCACACACTGTCTATAATTGCAGTTGGTAAATTAAGTCAAATTCTTAAGTTAATCAAAAGTTTTGCTCTAAAAATGTATGATTGAAACTTTGACTTAATCTACGTGGTACGGTCGAGACGTCTTATCTGCACTGTGTTAATAAATAAACTGTATAGTGTATTAAACCACATTATATAAAGCCAAAAAGTGCCTATATTTGTAGCTGGTGAATTTGGCCAAATTTTTAAGCCCAACAAAAATTGTACTCTAAAGACGCATGATTAAAATTTTGGCTTAATCCTTATTATAAGGTTGGATACATGATCTGCCAAATTCTATGATTGTATAATACTGTTGTGTGTAGCGTAAATTAGGCCAATGTTTTAAGCCTAACGAAAGTTTCGCTGTAAGAAATATTATTCAGATTTTGGCTTCATTTTTATTGTAAATTTCTGCACTGTATTAATGGATAAGCTTTATGATGCTTAAACTACATTATATAATGTCAAACAGTGTCTATGTTCGTAGCTGGTGAATTAGGCCAATGTTTTAAGTCCAACAAAATTTTTACTCTAAAAAAGTTTGATTCAAATTTTGGCTTAATCTCTGTTGTAAAGTCTTCCCTGCACTGTATTAATGTATAAGCTGTATAATGCATTAAACTGTAATATAAGAAGTCACACACTGTCTATAATTGCAGTTGGTAAATTAAGTCAAATTCTTAAGTCAATCAAAAGTTTTGCTCTAAAAATGTATGATTGAAACTTTGACTTAATCTACGTGGTACGGTCGAGACGTCTTATCTGCACTGTGTTAATAAATAAACTGTATAGTGTATTAAACCACATTATATGAAGCCAAAAAGTGCCTATATTTGTAGCTGGTGAATTTGGCCAAATTTTTAAGCCCAACAAAAATTGTACTCTAAAGACGCATGATTAAAATGTTGGCTTAATCCTTATTATAAGGTTGGATACATGATCTGCCAAATTCTATGATTGTATAATACTGTTGTGTGTAGCGTAAATTAGGCCAATGTTTTAAGCCTAACGAAAGTTTCGCTGTAAGAAATATTATTCAAATTTTGGCTTAATTTTTGTTGTAAAGCCAAGACGTCTTCCTGCACCGTATTAATGGATAACCTGTATAATGATTAATCTACATTATATGAAGTCAAACAGTGTCTATGTTTGTAGCTGGTGAATTAGGCCAATGTTTTAAATCCAACAAAATTTTTGCTCTAAAAAAGTTTGATTCAAATTTTGGCTTAATCTCTGTTGTAAAGTCTTCCCTGCACTGTATTAATGAATAAGCTGTATAATGCATTAATCTGTTAAGAAGTCAAATATTGTTTATAAATGCAGTTGGTAAATTTTGTCAAATTCTTAAGCCAATCAAAAGTTTTGCTCTAAAAATGTATGATTGAAATTTTGACTTAATCTGTGTGGTACGGTCTTCTCTGCACTGTATTAATAAATAAGCTGTATAATGCCAATGTTTGTATCTGATGAACTGGGCCAAATTTTTAAGCCCGACAAATTTTACTCTAAATATATATGATTCAAATTTTGGCTTAATCCTTATTATAAGGATAAGGTGCGTATCCTTATGGTTCTAAACGCAACTAAATAGTTAGTGTGGAACACCCTGTATATTTAAGTAAAATTATTACCAAGCATAATATCTTGAAACCGCACAGTATTAATGAACAAGCAGCCAAAAAGTGCCCATGAATGAATTCCAACAGAAGTTTTGGTTAAACGTGGTTAAATTGCATGCATATGCAAAAAAAATAATAATAATTGAACTAAACAGAATAAGAAGAATCCAATTATAATAAAACGTTTTATCTATAGAGTTCGGTCCGTAATATCGTAATAACAATCGAGTTAAATGTGCTCAAAAGAATATAGCCACCAAACTACCCACCCATATCATTATGCAAATTGGACAAATTAAACACCGATGGGAGCATTGCGATAATGAGTCGGTGTCGCGTAATACAAATAATGTCAACCAAATCTCGAAACCAAAAAAAGCTCCACTAAAGAGTCAAGTGGTTTACTGACAATAGTACAAGCTACTACAAAGTTGACACATGCAAGTAAAGTGAGTCTAGCAGGCTATGGAAGTATGGAGTAGTCAGTTGCCATCCGCACGCCGCATTGGTAACAAACAAACGCGACTCGCGCCTACTAGATAGACGGCAAGTTTTGAGTAATAGACTAGAATACTTTTAAACAATTAGACAACTCCCTTAAATTAATTTAAACGAATTTTGGTGTCTGCTAGATAAACTGTTAGTGATATTTTAAATAAAATAAATAATTGGAAAAGACTGACGATTATTATGATATTAAGTGATACAATTCTGTGGAAAAGCTATGTGATTTAACTTGTAAACTGGAGCAGGGGGTAGTTTTTATTAAAAGAGTGCCCGAAGGTACACACACGTGTCTACGAGGAAAGATGTGCAGTAAGGGAGAGTTCCAAAAACAGACCTTTTCGAGAGGTACGGTAGTGGGGATTTTCGACGGCAACCAGCGGTAAAAAAAATTACCAAACATGCTTGACGACAGAAAGAAAGACAAACCAGTAGATAGAAAGTATATTTATTCGAGGTAATAGGAAATTTAGTATAATTAATTATTTTACCGTCCAAGTAAATAAATAAAAATATGGCTGTATTCAAAAATTACTACAACAGGAAGTCCCACTGGACCGTGGCACTATCTTGCCTCTACCTCCTCTGCAGCACCATCTCCTGTTCCATTGTAAACGGGGAAAGGGTGAGGCACCACCACATAAAAATAGGTGAGAATTCACGCTCGCAACTAGAAAAAAGTCAAATAGAAGATAGTTCAAAAAATCCAGTATTAAGCTGTCCGAATTGCCTGTACAAAAACGAGAGGGACAGAGAGAAATCCGAGACAGACAAACTTAGGTTAGAAGCAATAAAAAAGCAAATTTTGTCGAAGTTAGGGCTGAGGCAAAAGCCAAATGTGACACATAGTCTTCCAAGAGAAGTTGTTTGGGAAACCCTGTATAGGGCCGAGGACGAAAATAGTGATTTTTTAAGGAATTTTGATAGCGACGAAAATTTTTCTACTACTAGCGCTAAGAGTAGCACCATGGAGACTGTTGACGTTGATGACTTTTATGGTAGGACATCGGAGATCATCTCATTTGCTGAGGAAGGTAAGTCCTTGCTACACATTTTTCAAAATGCCCCAATCCTTAAAAAAAAACAACATCGTGAGCGCCTTGGAGTCAGTTTCATGCAATCGCTAGGTTTTTCATGTCCAGAACGTTACGCATAATAGTGCATTTTGACTAAATCTCTAGATTTATAAACTTTTTTTTAATTCTTACCATAACTCGTAAATGCGATTTTCCAATAATCATGAACACTACCGAACTTGTGGCTTACATTTCCTGTTTTTTGGATCTTTCTAACTACTCCAGGATTGCGTGGAGATGCTCCCCCGTCCCCTATTGCTCCCTGAAAGAGTATATCTGAATTATATTTCAATTATTCATATGCTAAAGAATTTATTAATAGAATGAGATCGTACAGCTAACAGCAAGGTATGTCCAGCCAGTATTTTTACCGCTGGCTGCATGATTTTATTCAAAAGTTTAACGTACTGATAAAATAGGCATTCGTTCTATAAGAGTTGTAAAACCTCTTAAAAAATTAAAATATATCGAAATTCCTAAATCAAACTATATTATTAACGGCATAAGATCATACAGTCAATTGTAAAGTAGCCAACTATGACAAATAAAATTGATAATAATTTAGGGTGTTTTATTTATATTAATTTTATTCGTCATGGCTGAATATCGCACTTTTACTATTAGCTGTGTAATCTTACGCCGTTAATAAAATTATTAGCTTTTTTATAACTTTTTATTTATTTTAAAATGTATTACTAAGATAAGCTTGCTGAACGAAAATTTTGGGTTAAAATCCATGTGCGAAAGATATTATTAACGGGTTGAGATCTTACAGCCAATAGCAAAATATTTTACAGCCAGCATTGACAAACTAAAATTGGCATAAATAAATTCATGTTGGTTTCAGTTGTCACATCTGACTTAGACATGCTTTACAATTGACTGCACGACCTTCCTCCGGTAATAAAATGATTGGTAAATTGCCTTTCATAACATTCTCACTGCATCGTACAGTCAACTGCAAAATGTACAACAGCCAGCTATGACAACTGAAATTGATGCAATAAATCACGGTGTTATTCATGATAGTTTCAGTTACCTTAACTGACTGCGGCATGTTTTACATTTGACTGCATGATCTTTTCCGTTAAAAAAATTATTGACAAATTGTATTTTATGATATTTGCAAACGATTTTATTAACGGATTAAGAGCGTACAACTAATAACATAGTATGTAGCAGACAGCTATGACAACTAAAATTGACATAAATAAATCACATTCTTCTATTCCTATTAATTTGGGTTGTCATAACTGGCTGTGACATGTTTTGCTGTTGACTGCGTGATCTTACTTAATAAAATCATTGACATATTTATTTTTCATACTTTAGCGGTGTTAATAGGAAAAACTTGGCAATAGCAAAATTTTGCAGATGATTTTATTAACGGCGCAGTCAATAGCAAAATATGGCACAGCCAGCTATGACAAATAAAATGACGTAACTAGGCCACAATGTCTTATTCGTGTTAATTTCAGTTGTCATAGACGGTCGTGACGTGTTTTACTATTGGCTGCATGATCATACTGCGTTAATAAAATTGTTAGAAAATTGTTTGTCATCAAATTTTAGCTGCAATTATAAAATAGGAGTTACTATAATAAGATTTTGAAGAAAATCTAACTTTTATTAACGGATTAACACCGTACAGCAAATAGCAAAGTATATTACAGCCAGCTACAACAACTAAAATTGACATAATAGAACGTAGTGTTTTATTTATGACACTGTATTATTAAAATGGAAATTGCTGTGATAAAATTATGAAGAAAAATCTGTTTGCAATAGATTTTATTAACGGATTAAGATCGTACAGCAAATTGTAAAGCATTTTACAGCTAGCTGCAATAACTAAAATTGACATAAATAAATCAGTGTTTTATTTATGTTAATTTCAGTTTTCATAGCCAACTGTGATGTTTTTGCTCTTGACTGCATGATCGTCTTAAAATTACTAGCATATTGATTTTTGTGGCATTTGAACTTTTTTAATAAATAAGCTTTGCATTAAGAAAATTTTGCAGTAAAATATATTTGGAAATTTTTACCAACGGATTAAGACTGCAGTCAATAGCAAGATATGTCACAGCCACTTATGCTAACTAAAATTTACAAAAATAAATCGCGATATTTTATTCGTGTTAACTTAAGTTGTCAGAAATTACTGTAGCATATTTTACCATTGGCTGTATGATCTTACTGCGTTAATACAATAATTAACAAATTATTTTTTCAAGATATTTTGACTTTATTAATAAAATACGCTTTGCTATGACGAAATTTTTGAGATAAATATATCTCCAGATTTTTTTATTAACAGGTTATGATTTTACAGCCAATAGCAAATTATGTTACAGCTAGCTGTGACAACTAAAATTCACATAAATATCTCACGTTGTTTCATTTATGTTAATTTCAATTGTCATAAATTACAGTGACATGTTTATCATTGGCTGCAGGATCTTACTGCATTAATAATATTATTAAAAAATTGTTTATCATCAAATTTTAGCCGCAATTATAAAATATGAGTTGCTATAATAAGATTTTGAGGAAAAATCTTTTTATTAACGGATTAACATCGTACAGTAAATAGCAAAGTATTTTACAGCCAGCTGCAAGAACTAAAATTGACATAAATAGAACGCAGTGTTTTATTTATGACACTGTATTATTAAAATGGAAATTGCTATGATAAAATTATGAAGAAAAATTTATTTGCAATAGATTTTATCAACGGATTAAGATCGTACAGCAAATAGCAAAGTATGTTACAGCTAGCTGCAACAACTAAAATTGAAATAAATAAATCACAGTGTTTTATTTATGTTAATTTTAGTTGTCATAGCCAGCTGTAAAATATTTAACATTCGACTGTATGATCTTACAGCGTTCATAAAATTACCAGCAAATTTCTTTATCTTGAATTGTTAATACTGTTAATATAATAAGTAAAATAAATAATAGAAGTCTAGTCTAGTCCTACAAATTTCATACGAGAGTTGATACTAGATTGGTGATACTCAAATTTTTTTTGATTTTTCTGGCTATGCTTCCAATGGGCTACCATGGCTTGTCTATTCTTGACTTCAACAAATAAATATATCATTGAAATAACTAAACGAACTTCTTAAAAATGTTCACCCTGTACAGTATCACAACAATCTGGGGCAAATGTCAAGTATATATTGCTTAAAAACTTTACTTTCTCTAAGTAGATAGCTATTACTTCTGCCTTTTTATGTTATTAAAATGGTCTTGAATGTGTACGTTGTGACATATTGCAAGATCCAAATCTGTCCACCTGGACGTGAAATTGGTAATTATATAAGCACAGATTTTCGCCAGACAGCCAACAGCCAAATCTTGATAATGAAATGAGAAATTTGTATACCTACGTGCCTTATCTCAGCGACATTTTTTGGCCTTGACAAAATGAAAGCCTGAATGTCTTAATTCGTCATCTATTAAATGAAGATCTTGATTAGTGGATGTACAAGCAGCGGTTCTTTAGACAGCGAGGAACATAGTATACGCAACAAGTTTATTTTTTGTTGCAAATGATTTTATTAACGATCGTACAGACAATAGCAAAGTATATTGCAGCTAGCTGTGGCAACTAAAATTGACATGAATGATCTTACTTAATAAAATATTATATTTCTTTTTCATACTTTAACTTTGTTAATAGGAAGAGCTTGGCAGTAAGAAAATTTTGGAGCTAAACATATTTGCAGATGATTTTATTAAAGGCTTAAGATCCCGCAGCCAATAGCAAAATATGACACAGCCAGCTATAATAACTAATATTGACGTAAATAAGTCACAGATTCTTATTCATGTTCATTTTTAGTTATCATATACGAATGTAACATGTTTTACTATTGGCTGCATGATCTTACTGCGTTAATTAAATTGTTGGAAAATTGTTTTTCATGAAATTGTAACCGTAATCATAAAATAAGACTTACTATAATAAAATTTTGAATCTGCAATAGATTTTATTAACGGATTAAGATCGTACAGCAAATTGCAAAGCATGTTGCAGCTAGCTGCAATAACTAAAATTGACATAAATAAAGCAGTGTTTTATTCATGTTAGTTTTGGTTTTCATATTCAACTGTGATATTTTTTGCTATTGACAGTTAGAACTAAAATTTACATAAATATATCACGTGGTTCTATTCGTGTTATTTCAGTTGTCGTCGGTCATTGACAAGTTTTACTATTAACTGCATGACCGTACTTGATAAAATTAACTGCGTTAATAAAATAAGTTTAACGATAGCATTTTGAAAAAAAATTATTTACTTACAGCCAACTGCAAAGTACGCTGTAGTCTAATTACGGGAACAAAAATAGACATAAATAATCACAGTTTTATTCATGTTAATTTCGATTGTCATAGCTGACCATGGAATGTTTTACTATTAACTGCATAATCTTACTCCGTTAGTAAAATTATTGGCAAATTATTTTTCCATGAAATTTTCGCTTTACGAATGGATATATTAACGGGTAAAGATCTTACAGTCAATAACAAAATACGTCCCAGCTAACTACGACAATGCAAATAGACGTTACTAAATCACAGTGTTTTATTCATGTTAATTTCGGTTGTCATAGCTGACTGTGCATATTTTGCTATTGGCTGCATGATCTTACCCGTTAATTTAAATTAGTTTTTCACGACATTTTGACTATCAATAAAATAAGTTTTACTATAAGAACATTTTGGAGGAAAGTCTATTTGTAAATGATATTAATGACGAGTTAAGATCTTACAGTCATTAGCAAAATATGTTGCAGCGATCTGTGACAACTAAAATTGACGTAAATAAACCACGTGGCTTTATTCATGTTAATTTCAGTTGTCACAGCTGAAAGCGACTTGGTTTACTATTGACTGCATAATCTCATTTAATAAAATTAACTGCATTAACAAAATAAGTTTTGCAAAAAGGATATTTTGAAAGAAATCTATTGTCAAGTGTTTTTATTAACGGGTTAAGATCTTACAGCCAATAGCAAAATACGTCCCAGCCAACTACGATAATGAAAATAGACGTTAATAAATCACAGTATTTTATTCATGTTAATTTCAGTTATCCTAGATGACTGTGCATGTTTTTCTATTGGCTGCATGATCTTACCCGTTAATTTAAATTAGTTTTTCACGACATTTTGACTATCAATAAAATAAGTTTTGCTATAAGAACATTTTGGAGGAAAGTCTATTTGTAAATGATATTAATGACGAGTTAAGATCTTACAGTCATTGGCAACATATGTTGCAGCGATCTGTGACAACTAAAATTGACGTAAATAAACCACGTGGCTTTATTCATGTTAATTTCAGTTGTCACAGCTGAAAGCGACTTGGTTTACTATTGACTGCATAATCTCATTTAATAAAATTAACTGCGTTAACAAAATAAGTTTTGCAAAAAGGATATTTTGAAAGAAATCTATTGTCAAGTGTTTTTATTAACGAGTTAAGATCTTACAGCCAATAGCAAAATACGTCCCAGCTAACTACGATAATGAAAATAGACGTTAATAAATCACAGTATTTTATTCATGTTAATTTCAGTTATCCTAGATGACAATGCGTGTTTTGCTCTTGGCTGTATGATCTTACCCGTTAATTTAAATTAGTTTTTCACGACATTTTGATTGTATTAATAAAATTAGTTTTACTATAGGAACATTTTGGAGAAAAATCTATTTGTAAATGATATTAGTGACGGGTTAAGATCTTGCAGCCATTAACAAAATATGTTGCAGCGATCTGTAACAACTAAAATTTACATAAATAAATCACGTGGTTAATTTTAGTTATCACAGCTGACAATCACTTGTTTTTTTATTGACTGCATGATCTTACTTAATTAAATTAACTATACGTTAACAGAATAAGTTTGGCTATAAGGCAATTTTGGAAGTAATCTATTATTAAGTGGTTTCATTAACGAGTTAAGATTTTACAGCCAATAGCAAAATGTGTCTCAACAACTTATTTAAAAATTTGATAAATTATTGACAACTGGATGCTTAGAAATTTGAAAATTTAATATAGTATGCATATCAGAACATTGAGCTATAAAGTTAAATAATAATAATAATAAATCATTTTTAAACTACAATTGCTTATTAAACGAATAAAAGCGTTGGAGGAAATTTAGTCTGTATCTGTATACTTCTGTTTGTTTTTACCGATGACAATGTTATAAGTAATTTTTTTACAGTTGTTTTAATATGAATATGTCCTTAGGAAACATTTTTCTTTCTGTATTTTCAAGTTTTGAAGATCTTGCGTAACCGAACCGGCATATTTCGTTACTTAAATAACAGCACGGGCTTCCTAAATTAATCTCAATTTGGCGATACGCTAAGGAATACATTAACACAATAAATCGTTAATTAAGTCTCCGGCACTAAACTATTTTTGTCTGCTATACCAAATCAATTAAGCTGACAGATTAAACGCTCGAATGTCACCTTACATTAAATATGCAAATTGTTGATACGGTTTATATTCAAACGACTATTAATAAACAAGTTGTAATCAATATTTGTTGATTTGCCGATATAAATAAATCATAAATATTAAAAGTTTAATAAAATTTAAATATATTAATTATAACCTATTTTACATTTTATACGTCGGGCGAAGTTGCACACTAATAAAATTAAAATATTTTCACACCTTCTTGTCACGTCGGATAATTAACGTTTAATTTATTGTGTCTGTGACGTTGCGCCCCAGTGCGCCGCATATTTTCCACAAAGTAGCGGTAGCGGGCCCCGACACAATGTCTAAAGTCGTGCCTTACTCACCGAGCGATCCGCAATGATAAATTAACGATAATTGGCACCCATTTAACAAGTTTGCCAGTTAATAGTTCTGGCATTAAGAGACACACGTGAAAATGAGAATAAAGTGGAACGAACGTCTCGTGCGAAACAAAACTGCATTAACTTACGAACAGACGAAAAAGAGACATTTCAGCGGGTGTTCCCCAGGGGTACGTTCTTGGGCCTCTATTTTTCGACACACTCGAATAGAAGCCTTATTTATATTAACGTTCTGGGTGAGTTCAGCAAAGCTACTCCCTATCACATTGTCATCTGCCGCAGCAGATTTCCGAGCGCAGAACAGTGCTGCCCAATTGTGCATATAAATTAATTAATATCATAAAAGCCTTCACAAATAATCGTAAACCGCGGCGTCGAAAATAGGCAACCAGGTATACATTTTGTTTCTCTGCACTTGCAATACCATTAAGTGTATATATGGTTGCCTAATTCTGTCGTCACGTGGTTTCCAATCATTTATGAAGGCTATTGCTCTTGGTTTTGAAAAAAAATCTGTTACCTATTTTATGTAGTCAGGAACCTGCACTAGAACGATGAACTCGAGCCGGAGAGACATTCAAAACATCTCTTCCATATTTCACGCGATGTAGGTGAAACACATAAAGATCCCATGCACGGCTCGTTGGGCATGGATATTGCCGAAACAGACATTAGGGCGTACGCTTTGGAAAATAATCGCCTCGGTCGGAGGAATGTAAACAGCGCAGCGTAACTTGAACAAGACGCAAAGAATCGAATTATGACTATCTAATTAATTGACGAGCTTTAGTGGCGACATTAAATTTTCTAGGTCCTAAAAATGAACTGTAATAAATTGGACATTAAATATTATCACCGACTGGAATCTTATCTCAACTGTCTGTCGCTACCACGCACGAGACACGCGCTGGCATAGATATGGAAGGGCTCCTAGATGCGAATTTGCCTGGCATGGTTAAGTTTGACGAATTGTCGTTAGTTTTCTTGTAGAATGCAATTCAGGCGTTTTAGATCAACCAAAATTGGTGCACTCCGTGCTAGCTTGGCCCGAGTTAATCGAGTTGGTCTGTGAGCATCCAGAGTGCAAGAATCAGCCACAGTATTCAGTTTCTGAGCGACTGAAGCGTGTAATCATCAGCAGAATTAAACACAGGCTTGATTATTGCAGATGGTAAGTCGTTAATGTAAAAGAGAAATAGAATGGGTCACAAAGCTGTTCCTTGTGGAACACCGGTCTTGTTAGCTTGTTAGAAGGACTCTCTAATGGTACTTCGCTCGTAACATATACTGGGCTATTGTTTTTCTTATGGTGATTTCTTTAGTTGGCAATACTGAGCTCTTTAGTGTACAGGAAGCTGTGCCAGATATTTTTTTAAATATTAAAATAGGTGAGTGAACTATCGAAGTTTCGCTGTGTGCATATTTTTCTAACAGATTTAATGATTAGCGAAAGATATTAAGTAATACATAAAAATACGCATCTAGGGAATTAACAAACAGTTTAGCACTTTTGTAAAATGGCTGCTAAGTAGATTTCGTTTAGGTCCAATTTACTATAATTGAATTACTTTATTTCATCTTTAATTCAGTCCAGTATGTGGCGATGGCGTGGCAAACTCGAAATACATCGTTGCCTAATCGTTTAACAAACAGGAGAAACCTAAAATATGGTGTTCGCGAGAGAAAAATCTGGAGATCTTTAAATTTGATTTTCTGCGTCACTCCTGCCTATAACGCTGTATTATGCCTAAGTATAACTTCAGGGGCTTACTAGGGGAAGATTTCAATCTGGTTTTCCGATAGGTGCATTGGTAAATCAAGATTAATAGAATGGCCTGTAAGATCACCGGATCTAAGGCCTATCTAAAAAATTTGGTAAACTCACATTTAATCAACGTAAACTGGAGCCTCGCTTTTAGGCCACCCTATATGAGGCATGGTTAAGTGCCAATCGTAAATGTGTATAAAACAATATAAAAACCGTCAAATACGAAGCACTAATATGCAGCCAATTAACCTTCCTGCGAACAATTAGCCGTAAGTCCCGGCTTGAGAACGTTCGTTCACACCCCGAGATAAAACAACCTTCGCACCTTCCTTTTGTGCCATCATGTCCGCTGCATAATTCTAATTTGTCGCTGAAAAGGATCTCTTCACGCGTCCTTGATGAAAAATCCCGTCTGCACAGTTCTTAGACTATGTGGCGATGTTATCAGTTTTTCGAGAGGCCTGTTAACATCATAGCAGGCCTGGCTGGGCGTCGGGACGCTGAGACTTCTCTAGTACAACCCGTCAGGTTGGAGCCGAAGCCATCGATCCATTCCGTTGGCCGCAGACGATGTATTTTACTACTGCCATCGCTAGATCGCTTTCCAAATGAGGGACAGGCCAGACACTATTCCACTTTCTGCTTATTAAATATACACACATTTTCTGCGCCTCCGGCCATCGGCGACCGCTAATTGGGCAAGGGTGGGGGACAGGTTACGGAATCGCCACGTGCTTCTAATGCACCTTCACGCCGCCCGGCGTACGTTCGCGTCACGGCACAAGCACTGCGAAATTTTAAAATGCCCTTCCAAAAAATTTTATTGAAACCGATTTTTTTTGTAACTGGACAAATCACCAGCCCGACTTGTTCCCCAGCGTTTAATTTTCCAAGTATGTGAATTGGAGATGGAAGCTGCGTGAATTAGCCAGACAGGTGGCCAGATCTAACACCACTGGAGCGATAAGATAAGATTTAATGACGTATTACCATCGAAGACCTTGTAAATTAAACAGTAGTCCTGCATATAAAGAATAAAATAATGATTGTGATAAATTTTTACGTTTGGTATAATCATAAAAGGCATAGACTAAAAGCACTTCTTCATATTCTTCTTCTTATGCCACTTCTTTATCTTCCTATTCCTCTTCTTCTGCCTGGCGTGCCTCCTCTTTTTCTTCTTCCTGGTCTTCTTCTTATCTTCTTCTATTCTCATCTTCTTTTCCTCTTCACTTACCTCTTCCTTTTCCTCTTCCTTTTCCTCTTCCTTTTCTCCTTCTTTTTCCTCTTCCTTTCCTCTTCCTTTTCCTCTTCCCTTTTCTCTTCATTCCCTATTCCTTTCCCTCTTCCTTTTCCTCTTCCTTTTCCTCTTCATTTTCCTCTTCCTTTTCCTTTTCCTTTTCACCATTCTTTTCCTCTTCCTTTTCTTCTTCCTTTTCTTCTTCCTTTCCTTTTTCTCTTTATCTTGTTTTTTCTTCTTCTCTTCCTCTTTCGTCTCCTTTCATATTCCTCTCCCGCATCCTTCTCTTTACGGAATGTGATAAGGAGTAAAAATAGTCAAAAACTGCAACCAGAGACTTTATCTTGCGTACTGCGATCATGATCCTCCTAATTGATAAATCGCTGGTCTGATGGAGAGGATGAACGAAAGGGCTGGATTAATATTTATTACTACTTTAAAATTTTCTAATGCAGTGATGGCAGAAGAATTTTGATATACTTATTGGTGTCTGTGTGGTTTTCCTCTTCCCTTTCCTCTGTCTTTCCTCCTTTTTCTCTTCTTTTTTCTCATCCTTTCTTTCTTCCTTTTTCTCTCCTTCATTTTCCTCTTCCTCTTCCTTTTCATATATTTTCTTCTTCCTGGTCTTCTTCCTCGTCTTCTTCGTGTTCTTCTCTTCTTCTATTCTCCTCTTCCTTTTCCTCATCCTTTTTATTTTTCTTTCTCATTCATTTCCTTTTCCTCTTTCTTTTCCTTTTCCTTTTCCTTTTCCTTTTCCTTGCAATCTGCAACCAGTGACTATATTTTGCGTACTGCGATCATGATCCTAATTGATAAATCGCTGGACTGATGAAGAGGATGAAGGCAAGGGCTGGATTAATATTTATTACTATTTTAAATATTTCTAATGCAGTGGTGGCAGCAGAATTTTGATACTTGTTTATAGTCCTGTCTGAGTGCCATAAAAGTCTCTATGGATGTTCGATGCCAGAGTCCTTTATATCAATTATTTCAATATAAAACGTGGCCATAAAATTTACCAGCATACGTTCTGCGAGACTATTAAGGTAAAATATAGTTTACGAGCCGTATCGCTAAAACTTTAGACCGCATTCTCATACGTTATTAATCTTGAATTATTGCGTTTCGTAGATGACAAACAATTGACCGGCAGTCAAGACTGGAAACATCCCCTGTCAGAACTCTCTTAGAATCATATATTTTCATAATGGAACTCCTCTGCTTGGCTGGGAAAAAATACGAAACAAACAAACAAACTGGGACTAGGAACTGAAATAGTTTTTGCCGTCAGTGAAAATTTGTGTACTTAGAGGTTTTTACAAGCGAGTGGGATGTATCTGTTTGCGAGACCGCTTCAACTCTTGAGCCAATAAGTCAATAAGCATGTTATTGTGTGTCCAGATGAAACGTTATTAGTTTTTTGCAGTCCGCCTGACAAATAACCAGACAAACATCTGTTTTCTGTGACACGGTTGATTGATCGACGAAAAGTAGGTCCGGCGGCTCCAAAATCGACTAGACCAGTAACTCAATTAACGCGGCCAATGTTGCTAGACTATAACCGTAAATATTTAACTGATGTATACAATATGACGGACGAAATCTGAGGCAACCCAGCTGACACACAACGAAATCAGTGCCTTAAGACATCTGTCTATTAAACGCAAGTTGCACCCCCTTCTTCTTTTCCTTTTCCTTTTTCTTTTCCTTCGCCTTGTCCTTTTCCTTTTCCTTGTCCTTTTCATTTTCTTTTCCGTTTCCTTTTCCCTTTCCTCTCCCCTTTCTCCTTCCCTTTTCCGTTTCCTTTTCCTCTTCCTTTTCCTTTTCCTTTTCCTCTTCCTCTTCTTTTTCCTTTTCCTCTTCTTTTTTCTCTTCCTTTTCCATTTCCTTGTTTTTCCCTTCTCCTTCTTCATGTTCTGTTAGTCTTTTTTCTCTCTTTTTCTTTTCCTTTCCCTTTTCTTCTTCCTCTTCTTATTCTCTTCCTTCTACTTCTCCTTCACCTTCTTCTAGTTCATTTCCGTTCCCTTTGCCATGGACTTCCCTTCTCTTTATTATTGTCTTTGTCCTTGTGCTTGGCCTTCTTTTTATATTTCTTCTTCCTCCCCTTCGCCTTCTTCTAATTCTTTTCCTTTTCGTTTGCTATCAACTTCGCTTTTGTCCTTGTACTTGTCCTTGACCTTTCCCTTCCTCTTCCCATTTTTCTTATTATCCGTCTCTTTCACCTTCGCCTTCTTGTAGTTCTTTTCCTTTTCCTTCACTGTCAACTTCGCTTTCGCCTTCTCCTTATTCTTATCTTTGTTCTTGTGCTTTACCTTGCCCCACTGCCTTTTCACCACTCCTTCTCCTACTTCTTCTTTTTATCCTTCTTTTCCTCCTTCACCGTTTCCTTCTTATAGTCCTCTTTCTTTTTCCTTTCCCTTTTCCTTCTTGTTTTCTTTCACACTATATTTATCCCTATCATTCCCCTTCCATCCTCTTCTTCTTCTTCGTCCTCTCTTCCCGCCTTTCCTCCCCTTTTCTCCCCTTTTTCCTCCTCGGCGTTATTCCTAAGATTCTACAACAAGGCAAAGAGATAAACTAAAGAGAAGCAAGATCTTGACGAGCGAGATATTTGTTTGCCAATTGTTTGGTGGCAAAAGTGAACACGGCTCGCCCAGCTCCTGGCCTATCTCAGACTTGCCGATGTAGTTGTGTTTCGTACGTATAAAGCAAATTTAACGGGGCTTTTAAAAAGGGCAATATTGTTTCCGTCTGGCATATTTGCGAACTAAAATATTGATAAAATCAGAATCAAATTTTCTGACATGTCATGAATAAAAACATCTACTTTAAGCCGGCGAGGGGTTCATTTTCGCCGTGTCATCGCATCTAGACATGTAAAGCTATTGATAAGGCCATTTATTTCTCTATTTTTTGCCAGTGAATTGAATTCGTTTTCAGGGAACGCCTCTTTCAAAAATACCATTGTGGCAAGAACGTTGTATTGTGGAAATATCGGTCATGTAATAATAAGCATTGTGTGTCTATGTTAAATGTTTTTTTGAGCGCGGTTGTATCCGGGTTAAGGTACAAATACAGTAGGTATCAGTCTGGTATCCACTTGCGGACGACGGATACTTTGCGACAAGAGCAACTGTTGCATCGGTTGTATTTTTTTCCAAGTAGCCATTTCGGAGATATTTTTTTTAAACAAAACAGTTTCAGGAACCAAATCTCTTATGAACAATATTATATTGCATATTATTACGCTTACTGTGAGTTGAAAACTTTTGGAAACTTCATATCCGCTCGCCAGCAAACAGATTAAAGTGTAGCGCGGTGAATTCACGTCAGTCCATGGCATTAACATAGCAAAATCGATGGATATCTTCCATAATTTATAAGGAGCGAAGACAATATTGCTTTATTGCATTTTTAGTGCTTTATACGCTGCTAATTTATAAAAGCAGCGCATATATTTGTACTGCTAACATTGATTCAGTAACAATATGCAGTCTAATTCACACATCCAATTAAATAGACTTATTAGGGTAAATGTATGTTGTTTTTATACTTATTTTCAGGATGTTTGTATATACCACGTGTGGCGCTATGAAACTCGCAAAGACATTTGAAGTCTCCTCTTACTCCTTGGCAGAATTCAAAGAGTTAAGTCTCCACGCAGTATAGGTCTGCTCGTTCACCCTGTTTGACACTCCAAAAATGCTCTACGTCAAACGTTGATCTAAAAAACGTTGGAAACATCCCAAAAAAACGTACTTTATTGTCATCCCGTCAAGGGAAGAAGTTATTAAGAGAAACATAAAAGTATACGTTTTTTTGGGCGTTTTCTACGTTTTTTAGTAACTTCTCGGCTTATATTTATTAAAGAGTCTTGAATGCTTTTGTTTATATACATTTTCCCATTCTCTTTATAAAAAAATGAACATAAACCTTCAAGACTCTTTTATAAATATAATGAGCCCTGTCTCATCGCTCTACGTCATATAGAAGCCGAGATAAAACCTCTTGACGTTGATCTTAAAAACGTTGGAAACATCCCAAAAAAACGTACTTTATTGTCATCCGTCAAGAGAAGAAGTTATTAAGAGAAACGTAAAAGTATACGTTTTTTGGGCGTTTTCGACGTTTTTTTAGTTTAACTTCAAGAAGCTTTATCGCGGCTGATATTTATTAATGAGTCTTGAATGCTTTTGGTTATATACATTTTCCCATTCTCTTTATAAAAAAATGAACATAAACGTTCAAGACTCTTTTGTAAATATAATGAGCCCTCTGTCTCATCGCTCAACGGCATATAGAAGCCGAGATAAAGCCTCTTGACGTTGATCTAAAAAACGTTGAAAACATCCCAAAAAAACGTACTTTATTGTCGTCCCGTCAAGAGAAGAAGTTAAGAGAAACGTAAAAGTATACGTTTTTTGACGTTTTCGACGTTTTTTAGTTTAACTTCAAGAAGCTTTACCTCAGTTTATATTAATAAAAGGATCTTGAATGCTTTTGGTTATATACACTTTCCCAGTCTCTTTATAAAAAAATGAACATAAACGTTCAAGACTCTTTTATAAATATAATGAGCCCTGTCTCATCGCTCTACGTCATATAGAAGCCGAGATAAAGCCTCTTGACGTTGATCTAAAAAACGTTGAAAACATCCCAAAAAAACGTACTTTATTGCCATCCCGTCAAGAGAAGAAGTTATTAAGAGAAACGTAAAAGTATACGTTTTTTGGGCGTTTTCGACGTATTTTTAGTTTAACTTCAAGAAGCTTTATCGCGGCTGATATTTATTAATGAGTCTTGAATGCTTTTGGTTATATACATTTTCCCATTCTCTTTATAAAAAAATGAACATAAACGTTTAAGACTCTTTTAAAATATAATGAGCCCTGTCTCATCGCTCTACGTCATATAGAAGTCGAGATAAAGCCTCTTGACGTTGATCTAAAAAACGTTGAAAACATCCTAAAAAAACGTACTTTATTGTCATCCCGTCAAGAGAAGAAGTTATTAAGAGAAACGTAAAAGTATACGTTTTTTTGGGCGTTTTCGACGTTTTTTAGTTTAACTTCAAGAAGCCTTATCTCGGATTATATTTATTAAAGAGTCTTGAATGCTTTTGGTTATATACATTTCCCATTCTCTTTATAAAAAAATGAACATAAACGTTCAAGACTCTTTTATATATATACGTCATATAGAAGCCGAGATAAAGCTTCTTGACGTTGATCTAAAAAACGTTGAAACATTCCAAAAAACGTACTTTTTTGTCATCCCGTCCAGAGAAGAAGTTGTTAAGAGAAACGTATAAGTATACGTTTTTGGGGCGTTTTCGACGTTTTTTAGATTAATTTCAAGAAGCTTTATCTCGGCTGCTATTTGACATAGAGCGGTGAGATAAGGTTCATTATTTTTATAAAAGAGTCGTAAATGTTTTAGACATATGCACTTTTCCCCTGCGATGCACATAACTCGCATCATTAAAAAAATTACCTAAAACGCCACAGTGGGATTTTGTTCCTTTATGTTCATTTTTTTATAAAAAGAATGGGAAAAGTGTATGTAAAAAAAAAGCGTTTAAGACTCTTTTATTAATTTAAGCCGAGATAAAGCTTCTTGAACTTAAACTAAAAAACGTCGAAAACGCCCAAAAAACGTATACTTTTAAGTTTCTCTTTATAACTTCTTCTCTTGACAGGGGACGACAATAACGTATGTATGAATGTATGAAACAACCAAAAAACGTGTTTTTTCGTATATTCTCTTTTCTTTGCACCAGACGATAATATCTATATGAATATAACTTCATTTTACTCGTTATATAGTCTGCTTTAATTCATGCTATATGCATTATTGTTATCCTACACGAAGAAAAGTAGTTAAAAAGTGAAATTTGAAAGGGTACGTTTTTTTGAGATGCTTGCGTAAATTTTTGTGTCAACTTCTAGAGGCTATATTCGGCTTCTATTTATCATGGAGAGCTGTATCTAGGATTAATTTACGCACAATTTAATTGGGTATAAATAGGTATAGAGGCACTTTTAACGTCAATCCCATCGTTAAGTATTTATAAGCGAAAAACGGATATATTGAACCATGTCCTGGATTCGGTTTTTTCTTTATAAAATCTAAAAGCAAAAAACCAGAACCATTCCCATTCAGTTTGTTTTATGCTAATTTGCTTCGCGTGTGCTTCCGCGTCTTTATTAATTTGTGCGTCAAAATATTACAGTTCAGCATGTAAAGAATTGAAATAAAACCATTAGTATGCGTTACAACTACGAATATTTACAATTTGTGTATATAAATGTTGACATGGTTTATATCGCTAACATTTTTTTTACGTGTAAAGATTAAAATGAGTTTCGCACGTTCCATGCAGGAAACAAAGATATTATGCCGCATGTAGACAACGGACGCACACATATTGGTATAAGTTTTTATCATACTGAATTTTCTGTGGTAACTTTAACGATTAAATATTCGCATTAGAAAAATAAATACCATAAATAACAATCCTTCATGCCGGTGTCTGGAGTTTTCCGAAAAATCGCCGGAGGCGGCAACGCCGCAGACCGCCAAGGGAGCGGGATCAGCCGCATCCCCGCCTCGTCTGCGCTTTCTTTTCTCATGCATTCCTTGCAAAACTTCCTATTTATACATAAATCAAAACAACAAAGTACTGGGGGAACATAACTTATTACTGTCTGCTGTGAGGACCACACATCCAGACACTACTTTACTACAAACTACCACTAAGTGTAAATGCCATTTGTACATTTGAGTGGACGTGAAACATGGCTTTCCGGCTTGTTTACACGTTCCAACGTGACATTGAGGCAATTAGGGGTTGCTGAGCGCTTTTCGAGATTTGTGCCGCACAGGGAAAAATTGCATAGCTCGTGTCCCTAAATGAAAGAAATGTTGGATAATGTCTTAGTTTAAGCACAATTTTTCACTTTATTATCGGTTGTTGTACGTCATTCACTTCACTTTAATGTTAATCTGTTTCTCACTAAGGCAGGAACTGAGTTGCCGAAATTGCGGCAGCCCAAACATGCAGCGTGGGTTTAATTGAAATTCGAAAACTGTCATACAAAGGCATTGTTCGAGCAATAATCTGTCGGTGGTGAGGCGTTCGCATAGCTTCCTCCGCGACTTGCAATCGCGATAACCTAAACCCAAACAATTAGTAAAATAGAATGCCCCGGTATTACTATATAACACACGAGCTGGTTTCAAGTCACTCCCACACGTAATTTACTGATATAGCAGTGGAAGATCCAATTTCGGTTGACAAAAGCGGCGCTATGGGCCTAAAACCAGCCTGGACCAAGAATAATCTTAAAATACTCATCGCAGGATTTTTCAGAAAAAAAAAACAAAATTTTGTCAGTAGAGTCCAAAAATAATAAAATATATAGGGTGTTTCATTAAAAAAATCAAAGTTGATGTTATTTCCGTCGAAACCGGAAGTCGGCCATTTTGACTGTACGCGTCACTAAATTGGACAATAAGCCATGTTCCAAATTTCAAAACAGTTGGTCCATAAACAAAGGAGCCGATTCTCATGGCCACCCGGTATGTTCAAATGACACTGACAGTTGTAGTTGTCAAAAAATATGTTAGTTATAAAAATGACATTGACAACTACCACTGACCCTGACCGTTGTTACTGTCAACAAGTGACAACGGAAATTCTTTTCAACTGCTTTATGGTCTGTCAGAATGACGTTAACAGCTGTCACTGTCAAAACTTATCTGTTAAGATGGCACTGACCGTTGTCACTGTCGGAAGAAATCAAAAAGTCGAATCTAAGAGTAGGTTTAGCAACAACAGCAGAAATTCCTCTTAATTTTTTCAGGTGTCTGTCAAAATGACAGCTATCACTGACACTGACCGTTGTTACTGTCAGAAGAAAGCGAAGATAGGCTTGACCGAACCGACGAAGCTAAGATTAGGTTTGGCAGCAACGCAGAAATTTTTCTCAATTTTTTCACGTGACTGTCAAAATGACATTGACATCTATAACTGACACTAACCATCGTTACTGTCAGCGAAAGGTGAAATTAAGTTTGACCCAACCAATATTTTTTCGAGTGTTTTATATTAACTGTCAACTGGCAAGTAAAGTGGGCGAAATATTATTTAATATCTGTCGAAAAGGCGTTGATAGGTATAGCTGTCAAAGGATACTTCACCAATGAAAATGACACTAATAACTTTCACTTGTTTTTATTATAAAAAAATCTATGCTGTCACAATAACTTTGACAGTCGTCGCTGTCAAAACTACAAAGAGGCTGGCAAAAGGTACTGATAGTTGTAGCTGTCAAAGAATAATTTAGCTATCAAAATGACACCACTAGCTTTTATTTATTTACATTATAAAATATACATATGAAGTAAATGATATTGACAATCGTCGCTGTCAAAACTATCATAGCTGTCAAAATGGCACTGATAATTGTAACTGTCAAAAAATACTTCTGCTGTCAAAATGACACCGTTAGTTTTTATTTATTTACATTATAAAATATATATATATGCTGTCAATGATATTGACAGTCGTCTCTGTCAAATTATCTTAGCCTTGAAAATGGTTGTAACTGTCAAAGAATACTTCAGTTGTTAAAATGACACCGATTGCTTTCACTTATTTTCATTATAAAAAAATATCTATACCTACTGTTAATGATATTGACGGTCGTCACCACTGTCAAAACTATCTTAGTTGTCAAAATAGTATCGATAGTGATAAGTTAAATACTTCAGCTGTTTAAATGACACCGACAGCTTCCACTAATTTTTATTGTAAAAAAAACTATGGGGTCATAATGACATTGACAGTCGTCGCTGTCACAACTATCTTAGCTGTCACAAATGGTATTGATAGTTGTAACTGTCAATAAATACTTCAGCTGGCAAAATGACACCGACAGCTTTTATTTATTTTCATTATAGAATATATCTATACTGTCACTTGACAGTATTTGCTGTCAAAACTATCTTAGCTGTCAAAATGGTACTGATAGTTGTAGGTCAAAGAATACCTCAACTGTTAAAATGACATCGACTGCTTTCACTTATTTTTATTATGAAAAATTATCTATGTAATGCCTTCGGCTGCTTTCACTTATTTTTATTATGAAAAATTATCTATGTTGTCATAATGACATTGAAAGTCATCGCTGTCAAAACTATTTTAGCTTTCAAAATTGTACTAATAGCTGTAACTGTCAAGAAATACTACAGCTGTCAAAATGTGACTGACACTTATTTTCGTTATAAAAAATATATATACTGTCATAATGATAGTGGTAGCCGTCGCTGTCAAAACTATCGTAACTGTCCAAATTATACTGATAGTTGTAACTGTTAAAAAATACCTCATTTGTTATAATGACACTTATTTTCATTATAAAAAATATCTATACCTACTATCAATGATATTGACGGTCGTCACTACTGTCAATACTATCTTAGCTGTCAAAATAGTATTGATACTGTTAAGTCAAATATTTCAACTGTTATTTTAACACCGACTGCTTCCACTTATTTTGCTATGCTAGTTTAATGACATTGACAGTCGTACCTGTCAAAACTATCTTAGCTGTCACAAATGGTATCGATAGTTGTAACTGTCAAAAAATACTTCAGCTGTCAAATTGACACCGAAAGCTTTTATTTATTTTCATTATAGAATATATCTATACTGTCAATTGATAGTGTTTGCTGTCAAAACTGTCTTAGCTGTCAAAATGGTACTGATTGTTGTAAGTCAAAGAATACTTCAACTGTTAAAATGACATCGACTGCTTTCACTTATTTTTATTATGAAAAATTATCTGTTGTCATAATGACGTTGAAAGTCATCACTGTCAAAACTATTTTAGCATCAAAATGGTACTAATGGCTGTTGTAACTGTCAAAGAATACTACAGCTTATCAAAATAAAACTGACACTTATTTTCGTTATAAAAAATATATATACTGTCATATTGATAGTGGTAACCGTCGCTGTCAAAAATATTGTAGCTGTCAAAATGGTTCTGAGAGTTGCAACTGTCAAAAATACCTCATTTGTTAAAATGACACTTATTTTCATTATAAAAAATATCTATAACCTACTGTCAATGATATTGACGGTCGTCACTACTGTCAAAAAACTATTTTAGTTGTCAAAATAGTATTGATAGTGATAAGTTAAATACTTCAGCTGTTTAAATGACACCGACAGCTTCCACTAATTTTTATTGTAAAGAAAATATATGCTGTCTTACTGACATTGATAGTCGTCGTTGTCAACACTATCTTAGCTGTCACAAATGGTATTAATAGTTGTAACTGTCAAGAAATACTTCAGCGGTCAAAATGACACCGACAGCTTTTATTTATTTTCATTATAGAATATATTTATACTGTCAATTCACAGTGGTTGCTGTCGAAACTGTTTTAGCTGTCAAAATGGTACTGACAGTTGTAAGTTGAAGAATACCACAACTGTTAAAATGACATCGACTGCTTTCACTTATTTTTATTATGAAAATTGATCGATGTTGTCATAATGACATTGAAAGTCATCGCTGTCAAAACTATTTTAGCTGTCAAAATGGTACTAATAGCTGTAACTGTCAAAGAGTACTACAACTGTCAAAATGAGACTAACACTTATTTTCGTTATAAAAAATATATACTGTCATAAGCCGTCGCTGTCAAAACTACTGTAGCTGTCAAAATAGTACTGACAGTTGTAAGTCGCAGAATACTTCAGTTGTTAAAATGCCACCGACTATTTCTACTTATTTTCATTATAACAAATATTTATACCTACTGCCATGATATTGACAGTCCTCACTATTGTCAAAACTATCTTAGCTGTCAAAATAGTATTGATACTGTTAAGTCAAACACTTCAACTGTTATTTTAACACCGACAGCTTCTACTCATTTTTATTATAAAAAATATCTATGACATTGACAGTCGTCGCTGTCAAAACTGTCTTAGCTGTCACAAATAGTATTAATAATAATTGTAACTGCCAGCTTTCAAAATGTCACCGACAGTTTTCACTTTCATTATAAAAAATGTCTATACTGTCATAATGACTTTGACACAGAAAAATTTAACTGTCAAAATGACGCCGACATTTATTTCCATTGGAAAAATATCCAGTTTGTCAAAATTACATTGACAGTCGTCACTTTCAAAACTGTCTTAACTGTCAAAATTCCACTGATTATTTTCACTGTCAGAAGAAGGCGTATATAGGTTTGACTCGACCAACGAAGCTAAGGTTAGGTTTGACAGGTCAGTTGAAGTAAGAGATCTTTGACGCGAGCCTAGGCCAAAGTGGAACTTTGTGAGGTTACAAAATCCAGGCTCCGGTATTGGTTATGAAAGGTTTTTAACGTTCTGCATTTTCAAATTGTTCTATATAAGGTTTTCGATCATAGAAAACACTCTGTACTCGCAATAAGTGCACCCTATCTCCATCGAACAACAGAAATGACTCAGATCTGGATTTGGCTGCGTTCGCGATCCTACGCAAGAACGGTTGCATTCGTTATTGTATAATGACCAGCAAACTGCTTAAAGAATGACAGCCAATAATTTATTATTCGAGACCGGGGACGTTGCGAGGCGGTCCTGATTCACGGAAGTCCTGAATAAGATCGGGAAGCAAATGCAACCCCGTATCGTGCTCGGATGACTGACCTCGACGCTGTGACTCAGACGCCGTTGCCAGATGGTCCTTTTTCAAATCTTTTAACAGTTTATTTATAAAGCAAGAAACAATGGACGCCGCTGTCGTTTATTTTCGTCCAAGGCGGTGCTTTTAAATACTTTTCCAACTGCGAAATGGCTGCAACGGAGCACTTCCTCTCTTAAAATTTTTTGGACACAGAATTGGTGGAACGTTCAACGGACGTTTTTAATCCCCTATGGAAATGGTTAAAATATGCACAATAAAGGCTAGCGCAGATGGGGAATTATATATTACACAGATATACGAAGAATTATCATACACAATACATCCAGTTCTGCAAATATATGGCACAATAATAACTCCGAGGGTAGCTGGATATCGTTTCAAGGAGATAAAGTTTGATCTATATCCATATCAAATTGGTTGTACTGTTAATACATACAGGGATTGCGGCTACAGATGAAATTATTTTTGCTCTGCCTATGATAAACTCTCGCGAATGAAACTGGTATCAAGGAGTAAATTGGAAGAAATCCTTAGCCAGGCACTTAAGGATAAATCAGACTCTCGCTGAACCTGTATATTATTAATTTACATTTACTGGAAGCTCTCTTAGCTGGGGAAAAATGTATGGGCGCCTAATCTTTCATCTCAACCTACGCACACGTCTAGAACGCCTCCATTATTAGATAGCACTTGAGATTGAATATCTTTATATCATGCTCCTGCTAACAGTGTACACAATTCTTACTTAATAACTTCAATATTTAACGTAAAACATGAGATTTGCCTTGTTAAAAAAAATTGAAATGGAAATGAGGAGCAAATATCTTGTAGCAAAAACGAGCCTGTTCTTAAAATCCACCCGAAGAGCGAAGGCTTAGAGTTGATTTGCGGAGGAAGGTTTATTTGTCAGTGTGTTTGAATTTGTTAAATTATTGCTGAACAGGCGCTTGAAATTACAATTTTAAATGAATTAAATAGTCGAGGCTTTGAAGCTCTTCACCCACCGAAAGATAGCATTTTTGAAAAGTATTCATCAGCAGCGTAAACGCAGTGCGTAAAATAAAATCATTGAATGCAGTAAGCTAACGGTGGGGATCTATTTTTTTTTTGGTATACTTTACAACAAGCAGTGTAAAAATAGTTATTTTCCTAACAAGTGCGGAAAGTGGTACTTTTCCGCACGCGACTGCCGAACGACGCGAAGCGGAGTTCGGTCAAGCAGTCGAGTGCGGAAAAGACAGTTTCCGCATGTGTTAGGAACAATATTTTTCCTAGGAGCGTGATCACATTTTCAAAATGTAATTATAACTTACCCAAAAATGCAAATAAAAATATAATTACTTTTCCGCACGCCTTTTAGTTTCGAAAGTTGCACTTTTCCGCACTAGTGCGGAAAAATGTACTTTTCCGCACTAGTGCGGAAAAGTGCAACTTTCGAAACTAAAATGCATGCGGAAAAGTGGTATTTTCCGCACGCTCGTAGGAAAAATATATTATACATTTAATACCAACTGCTTGATCCTAAAAGAAATAAAAATGCTATTCAATAAAAATTTTGTAAGGGGCATGATCGCGTTTACCCTTGACCATGAATCACGTCTAAGCCCTTGGAAAGCCTCCTAATTATGCGAGTTTCCACAAAATCAGAGATAAGAAAAGAATGCATAATGGCATAGCCAAGCCACAGACGCCGTCAATTGGCAGCCGGACCGTTAAACTTGATATCGCGACAAGGTTTTCGGGCCGGAGCGAACGCGTTGCATGAAATTCGTGAAAATTAAACGGCCAGTCGAGTGATATTTACATGGCAGGAGTAGAGTTCATTTCGCGTGTGAGCCGATATGTTTCCGGTAGCATGCAATTTGTTATCCCTTTAGGTGTACTTTAGAAGGACGGAAACCTGATTCGCCACTGATCCAGGAAAATCCCCGTGGTCGTGTTAAGTTTCACTTAATACCCGTCGAACAAGCTTTGGATACTTTACGTATGTTCGATGTGCGTACAACTGATAATAAGGATTGTGTTCTTCCTTGGATGTCTTTGTTTGCTTGAGGCACACCATCCTGACATCTACAATCACTGATGTGGCGAGTAGTTGTAGAAAATTCGTTGGCGCTGGCTCCCTGCGTTTAAAATGAACGTTTTAGCATTGGCGACTTCGCCATAATTTTAAATAATTTTAAATTTGCACGTGCATTTAACTTAAGCGAGTCTGATTTTCAGTATTTCATATATTTTATTACTATTTAGTTAGTAAACCATCCAGAGCTGAATATCCAAGAAAAAAATGTTGCCTGAAAATAAAACATTTTACTGCTTTATTACATTCCATAGAATTGGGATGTTTATGATCGTCACTGTAATAAACATTGGTTTCTAATAGTCGGGTCCAGTGTTGGGGCGGAAGCTCCCAAGGAATGTTTATGCATGGCCTTTCCTTGCTGAGATTCAATAAAGATCTTACTCTATTCAGCTTTGGCCACTTTTTATACAAATAGAATTCAATTAAAATAAAGATATAACAAAGTAATAATTATTTAAGGTTTAAAAAAATAATAGATATTATAAGAGTCCTTGAACATTCTTGCTTTTAGTAACAGTCATAGATGGACTGGTATTAGCTTCGCCCTTGCATGGGATGATCCTTACTGCTGGCTTATTGCTACCAACGATTTTACTTGCGTACCTGTTTGAGGATGTTTACTGCTGTTGCCTTTTAGCGCAGAGTAAAAGGACTTTTATATCGTTTTGCTATTCTTTTTAAATATTACATTTCTCTTCCTTATTTATTCGTTAATATTATCGCCTTCGAATAACGGTAAAACGCCAGCCAGAGATCGTTATTTCCCCAGACGACAATAGCAATGAACAAGTTGCTCATATCCGCACACGACTCGGTTTCATTAAGTATTTATTTCCTGTTTAAAAGGGCAAATATTGAGCAAGACACGAAATATAGATAATGTCCTTTTTCTCGTTTCACGTTTGAAATGTCTGAGTACAAAGCTTGTGTGTCCTTAAATTCGCCATGTTCTGTTGTTTTTATTTGTCGCAGTTGCTTAGTCAATGGTCAAGTGTTCGAATAATTTGGCACAATAAGAAGCATTTTTTAAATAATTCGTATAGATTTTAATCTAGAGTATATTGGGCGGAAAGACGTTCGACCATGTCTAGGATTAAGTAGCATATGCCTGTGTAAAGTAAACCCTTAGTCAATGGTCAAGTGTTCTAATAATTTGGCACAATAAATGACATTCTTTAAATAATTTGTACGGATTGTAATTTAGAGTATTTTGGGCGAACGAACCGTTCGATTCTGTCTAGATTTAAAGAGCATATACTGTGTAAAATAAACTCTCAGTCAATGGTCAAGTGTTCGAATAATTTGGCACAATAAATGGCATTCTGTAAATAATTTGTACGGATTGTAATTTAGAATATTTTGGGCGAACGAACCGTTCCATTATGTCTAGAGTTAAAAAGCATATACTGTCTAAAATAAACTCTCAGTCAATGGTCAAGTGTTCGAATAATTTGGCACAATAAATGGCATTCTGTAAATAATTTGTACGGATTGTAATTTAGAATATTTTGGGCGAACGAACCGTTCCATTATGTCTAGAGTTAAAAAGCATATACTGTCTAAAATAAACTCTCAGTCAATGGTCCAGTGTTCGAATAATTTGGCACAATAAATGGCATTCTGTAAATAATTTGTACGGAATGTAATTTAGAATATTTTGGGCGAACGAACCGTTCGATTCTGTCTGGAGTTAAAGAGCATATACTGTCTAAAATAAACTCTCAGTCAATGGTCAAGTGTTCGAATAATTTGGCACAATGAATGGCATTCTTTAAATAATTTGTACGGAATGTAATTTAGAATATTTTGGACGAACGAACCGTTCGATTCTGTCTAGATTTAAAAAGCATATACTGTCTAAAATAAACTCTCAGTCAATGGTCAAGTGTTCGAATAATTTGGCACAATAAATGGCAGTCTGTAAATAATTTGTACGGAATGTAATTTAGAATATTTTGGGCGAACCAACCGTTCGATTCTGTCTGGAGTTAAAGAGCATATACTGTCTAAAATAAATTCTCAGTCAATGGTCAAGTGTTCGAATAATTTGGCACAATGAATGGCATTCTTTAAATAATTTGTACGGAATGTAATTTAGAATATTTTGGACGAACGAACCGTTCGATTCTGTCTAGATTTAAAGAGCATATACTGTCTAAAATAAACTCTCAGTCAATGGTCAAGTGTTCGAATAATTTGGCACAATAAATGGCATTCTGTAAATAATTTGTACGGATTGTAATTTAGAATATTTTGGGCGAACGAACCGTTCCATTATGTCTAGAGTTAAAAAGCATATACTGTCTAAAATAAACTCTCAGTCAATGGTCAAGTGTTCGAATAATTTGGCACAATAAATGGCATTCTGTAAATAATTTGTACGGAATGTAATTTAGAATATTTTGGGCGAACGAACCGTTCGATTCTGTCTGGAGTTAAAGAGCATATACTGTCTAAAATAAACTCTCAGTCAATGGTCAAGTGTTCGAATAATTTGGCACAATGAATGGCATTCTTTAAATAATTTGTACGGAATGTAATTTAGAATATTTTGGACGAACGAACCGTTCGATTCTGTCTAGATTTAAAGAGCATATACTGTGTAAAATAAACTCTCAGTCAATGGTCAAGTGTTCGAATAATTTGGCACAATAAATGGCATTCTGTAAATAATTTGTACGGATTGTAATTTAGAATATTTTGGGCGAACGAACCGTTCGATTCTGTCTGGAGTTAAAGAGCATATACTGTCTAAAATAAACTCTCAGTCAATAGTCAAGTGTTCGAATAATTTGGCACAATAAATGGCATTCTTTAAATAATTTGGACGGATTGTAATTTAGAATATTTTGGGCGAACGAACCGTTCGATTCTGTCTAGAGTTAAAGAGCATATACTGTCTAAAATAAACTCTCAGTCAATAGTCAAGTGTTCGAATAATTTGGCACAATAAGAGGCATTCTTTAAACTATTTGTATAAAATGTAATTTAGAGTATATTTTGCGAACGAGTCCAAACCTTATTTACAAACTCAGTCCCGTTAAATTACACAATTTCTTCGGCAATTTCTGCCAGCCCTTATATAATAATCCATATTCACCCAGATATTATTATTTAACCTGGATCTCAATCGATAGGCTGTTGACCGAGGCCTTGCCTAATTCATTCCAAAGCTATTTTAGACTCGTATATAACCCCAGGTGGGAAAGTAGTTTTCACTCGGAAAACTGCAGTGACAGCGAATTAATTTGGATTTAATGTAGTCGATAGTTCGATAGTTGGATGGGATCGACTAATTCCGTCGACGTTTCACGGCCAAGTGAATTTAAATAATTCATTTTCGCTACGCCCGCGCCCGTCCTGCTCCACTACACACTAAATACACAAGTTAGCAATATCAGGACGATATTTAAACGAATAATAGAAAAGGAGTTGTTTTAGTCAATTTTCTTAGACCAAAGTATCGAAAATACTTAACTCAATAGAGATCCATCCGTGTCGGGCATGGCCCGTGAACCGGTTTCTGGCTCTTGGCCTTTATCAGCACGAACGGTGGGGGTTCCCCAAAAATTAATCTTATTAATTCTGGATTTCCAAGCAACAAAAGTATAACAGAGTAATTTCGCCGTCTCAAGCGTGGCACCAGACGTGGTCCTCCGAAAATTAAATTGATACGGCCGGTAATCGCAATGGAAAAGCATCGACCTATTTGCCGAATTGCCAAGGTATTATGGTATTGAGCCCGAATCGGAAAGTAAGTAAATCATCCAGTCGATTTGTCCTCAGCGATTTATAACAAATACCCAGAAACAGTTTAACCTATGCCCGCCCGTCGCTCATGAAACGGCCTACGATTTGTTAACCTCGTTCATTGTCAATGGAGAGTGTCAAGGATATGGAATTTCCCGGTATCAGCGCCGTTTCCTTCTCTTTCAGGTGAAGCAAAATTATGTGTTAATGGGTCAGTTTATTTACCTATCTACTAGCGGTATTTTTAGGAGGGTAAACGTTCGGAGAACTTTTGTCAATTTATTAAACCGAAATTGATTTTGCTTATAGCCAGATTGCTGTGCGTGGGAGGCTCGCAATTCCGCAAATAGCACAGATACAGGGTGTTCACGCTCTACCTCAGAACTAGATCCCCATTCGAACACAATTTAATTTTTTTTATGTTAGATCATCCCCGTGATTCTGAAGTAACATTGAGAGATCGCTTTTTATCAGAAATAAATCCGAAAATAAATTGCCTAAGAAATGGAAAATGAGTTCAAAGAATTGTGAAATCCTGAGATCCATTATGCTGTTGATGTTACGTTTAACTCATAAAATGTAACTGCTGAAACTTTGCGAAGACCTACTTCGGTAAATAATGGCAGATTCTACTCCAGTAATTGTTAAATATTTAAAAAGTTGGAAATGTTGTTTATGGATCGGTGCAGTGCAGTGCATTGGCTCATAATCGTGGAAATACCAAAACACTTTGAAGCGTCGCTCAAGAGTTACTTCATATTTTAAACGTATATTCTTTTCATTTCTTCACGTAAACACTAACCATAACATCAAGCCTTGTGGAAGACTTTGTTTAAGTAATATCAAAATAGTGGCGAGTTAATTTGAGCCTGTCCAGATGAAAGAGATGCGTCAATATTTTACAAATCAATTTCCGTAAATTTATAATCAAAATCTCCTACCATAAAGAAGAATAGCGAATCGTTAGCGATTTAATTAATTTAGACTTCGCTCTTATATTATATCGCGTCTGTCCAAAGGAATTATACCCGCAATATATTAGCAAATTGATCTTTCCACCTTTTATAATCAAAATTCCCCATTATAAGTAATCAAAAATAGATTTCGCAGTTATTGTAGCGAAGCGTTAGCGATTTAGTTAATAAAGTTTTCGCTCTCATCCACATAAAATACATGCGACAATATATTAGCAAATTAATCCTTAAAATCTAGTTTAGAGCTCTGAAAACCTATGTAATAGCGAAATGTTAGCGATTTAGTTAAATTAATTTTCGCTCTTATACTACATCGCATCTGGCTGAAGGAAATACACCCGCAATATATTAACAAATCGATCTTCCCACCTTTTATAAACAAAATTTCCTGCTATAAGTAATGAAAAACATAATTCAAATCTATTCTAGCGAAGCGTTAGCGACTTAATTAAATTAGTCGTCACTTTTATATTATATCAAATGCACACCACAATATATTAGCACGTCAATTCTTCTGTACCTCTTATATTCGAAATGTCCTACTCTATGTAATCATAAAATATAGATCAAGGTCATTATAGTGAAGCGTTAGCGATTTAATTAATTTAGACTTCGCTCTTATATTATATCGCATCTGTACAAAGGAACTATACCCGCAATATATTAGCAAATTGATTTTTCCACCTTTTATAATCAAAATTTCCCATTATAAGTAATCAAAAATATGTTTTGCTGTTATTATAGCGAAGCGTTAGCGATTTAGTTAATAAAGTTTTCGCTTTCATCCACATAAAAACATGCGACAATATATTAGCAAATTAATCCTTAAAATCTGGTTTAGAGCGCTGAAAAGCTATGTAATAGCGAACTGTTAGCGATTTAGTTAAATTAATTTTCGCTCTTATTCTACATCGCGTCTGGCTGAAGGAAATACACCCGCAATATATTAACGAATCGATCTTCCCACCTTTTACAAACAAAATTTCCTACTATAAGTAATGAAAAATATAAATCAAATCTATTCTAGCGAAGCGTTAGCGACTTAATTAAATTAGTCGTCGCTTTTATATTATATCAAATGCACACCACAATATATTAGCACGTCAATTCTTCTGTACTTTTTATATTCGAAATGTCCTACTCTAAGTAACCATAAAATATAGATCAAGGTCATTATAGTGAAGCGTGAGCGATTTAATTAATTTAGACTTCGCTCTTATATTATATCGCGTATCTCCAAAGGAACTATACCCGCAATATATTAGCAAATTGATCTTTCCACCTTTTATATTCAAAATTTCCCATTATAAGTAATCAAAAATAGATTTCGCAGTTATTATAGCGAAGCGTTAGCGATTATTATAGAGAAGCGTTAGCGATTTAGTTCATAAAGTTTTCGCTTTTATCCACATGAAATGCATGGGACAATATATTAGCAAATTATTCCTTAAAATCTGGTTTAGAGCGCTGAAAAGCTATGTAATAGCGAAATGTTAGCGATTTAGTTAAATTAATTTTTGCTCTTATATTATATCGCATCTGGCTGAAGGAAATACACCCGCAATATATTAACAAATCGATCTTCCCACATTTTACAAACAAAATTTCCTACTATAAGTAATGAAAAACATAATTCAAATCTATTTTAGCGAAGCGTTAGCGACTTAATTAAATTAGCCGTCGCTTTTATATTATATCAAATGCACACCACAATATATTAGCACGTCAATTCTCCCGTACCTTTTATATTCGAAATGTCCTACTCTAAGTAACCATAAAATATAGATAGGTCATTATAGTGAAGCGAGAGCGATTTAATTAATTTAGACTTCGCTCTTATATTATATCGCGTATCTCCAAAGGAACCATACCCGCAATATATTAGCAAATCGATTTTTCCACCTTTTATAAACAAAATTTCTTACTATTTATAAGTAATGAAAAATATATATAATATAATTCTTACCTACTATAGCGAGGCGTTAGCGATTTAATTAAATAAGTCGTCGCTTTTATATTACATCAAATATAGCAAGAAAATGCACACCACAATATTTTAGCACGTCAATTCTTCTGTACCTTTGATATTCAAAATGTTCTACTATAAATAATCATAAAAAATAGATCAAGGTCATTATAGTGAAGCGTTAGCGATTTAATTAATTTAGACTTCGCTCTTCTATTATATCGCATCTGTACAAAGGAAATATACCCGCAATATATTAGCAAATCAATCTTTCTACCTTTTATATTCAATTATAAGTAATCAAAAATAGAGTTCGTAGCTATTATAGCGAAGCGTTAGCGATTTAATTAAATTAGTCTTCGCTTTTATATTATATTACGTATGTCAAATAAAATACATGCGTCAATAAATTAGCGAATCGATCCTTCTATATTATCTTCTACGATAAATGTTTCGGAGGTTTGTATTCAAAATCTCCTTCTATAAATAATTATAAAATATATCCGAGAACCCCGAAAACTACTTTGTTGAGTAAAATCAAAACATTAGCGATTTAGCTGATTTAGTTTTCGCCTTTATCCTATATCGCGTCTGTCCAAACGGAATACATGTGTCAATGTAAACCCATTGTAACGAAATGCGAATCGTATATCATAAACCTGTCACTGCGAAAAAATAATAATGATATATGATGAAATCATCTCGAAAAGTGTTACAACTTTCAGACTATTAAATGTGCGCTTGAACACAAAAAACCCACCATAAAAACTTTGTATTGATATACCGAGATAAGTATATTAGAGCCGGCAAAAAAAGAATGTAGGACATCGATATTCTGTCTAGCCGGAAACTATGCGGTTGTGTGTGATCAGCAAAAAGGGTTCTAAATTTCTATACTGTTAACGAAATGAAAACTATAGATGTAGTCGAAGACGCTCAAGCTGAAAATTAATATTTTATGTCTGCAGCCGGGTCGTTTTTCTAATAGGAGGGATTTAAAAAATCGAGGGGATGTTATTTATTGAAGGAGACAAAACGATGGGAATTCTTTCTCGGGATTTAAGGATAATTAACTGCCATTAACCCCTTTTGCTCGAAAATACGTCGTGCAATATACTACTGGGTGACACACAAATAATCTCAGCTCCCTAAGCGGATTCTCTTTATTATTAATGCACCTTCTGCAGGTTATTATTAACAGTTTTTTTAAACGAAAAATATGCGTCAACTAAGAATTGTTATAACTACACGCCGTCGTCAATAGCAGCCGAAGTTTTATGCGCCATGCCTACAAATTGGTATTTATTAGTTGAAGACCTAAGTAAATTGTCCATTTGAAACGTTCTCCTGCAGACATTTTAAAATGATACAATCTTGCAGATGGAAGCAATCTTTCCATGTCAAATAACAGTATTATCAAAATTGAGCTTCAACGGTAAAGTTTCAAAAGTTCTATTACGATATGTCTGCAAGAAATGAATATATGCTTTGGAAACACGACTTTCCCTTTAGTGCATCAGAACGTTCGAGATTGTTGATTTTATCCCTCGGTTTGTCTACAGTTTTAAATTTACCGAAAGTGAAGAAACCTATGCAAGACAATATATTTAATAATTGGACACAACACGAGACGTAAGAAAATTAAATCTATAGGAAGCAAAATTATTGTTTCGTGGTTGTATACTTATTTTTGGTTTCATGATTTATTAACTACTTTTCGCCATTAATTATTCATATGGCAATTAGCCCAATTTAATTGATTGAAAAATATCACTTAAATGAAAAAAACTAGCTCGTCTAAGTATAGCTACTACAAATGAGAATTATTCTAACACTAACACATACAGATAAGAAATTTCTGCTCCAGAAAATTTATTTAAGATGGTGCCAAATTCTAAAGAAACGTTATGACTTTGAGTTAAAATCGACGTGGTACTTCATATGTATCACTTAGACCTTTTATTCTAAGGTTAAGAAGAACAACCGACGTTCTTAGGTTTTAGTAGAAACGTGTGATCGATTTTAAAGTAAAGGTCATATTTTTTTAAAGCGAAATAATTAAAGAATTAATTTAGTCCTTGATTGGTACATACTTTTGCGTAGGCCCTGTACATATTATATAAATAGACACATTTTAAGTACTCTACACTGTATTGATTTGTTAAGTACCAGCCAACTATTTATCACTAGTGTTACAGTTAAGAAAGTATAAAGGCAAACAGATCTGTAAGAATTATTACTGGCGACTCCGCCATAATTTGAAATATACTTGCCCATTTATTATTATGGTTGATATAATTTTTGCGATAATTAAATATATAGCAGCTATCTATTATATGCTTGATTTCATCAATTAATACGCCTTTAGGGCCTTCTAAGTATGTAAGGAAAAGGTGCTAATTGTTTCAATAAACTTATTAAGTTTATTAAAATCTTTTGTACCTTCCAAATGTAGAATACAAATGTTAACTGCTTTGGAAATTTTGCCAATGATTTTAAATTTTGGTGCCAATTTTACATTAGCACCACATCCAATGGTGCTAATTTAAAAACCTTTAATTTTATTTAGCACCTTCCAAATGTCTTAAGAAAAACATCGTTACTGATTTTACAAATTAAAGGCTTGGTAAATGGTTTTAAAGGCTTCGTAATTAGTACCAGTGGTTGTGGAACCGAAGTGTAGTTAGCACCAAACTGTCAAACCGTCAATAACTTTATTAAAGTAATTAGCACCTCTGTCTACATATTTGAAAAGGTGCCAAGTAATAAAAATAGGTTTCGCAATTAGCACCGGCGATTGTGGTGCTGATGAAAGGTTGACGCCGAAATATATAATTAGCACCTCTATGTTTTACATATTTAGAAGTGCTAATTGTTTTAACAAACTTACAAAGTTTCTGTTAACTTCACTAACACCACAACCACTGGTGCTATTTACGAAACATTTAGAGGTGCTAATGACAAAGAAGCAGGTGTTGTGATTCTGGTGTGAAGTTGGCACCAACATTATAAAACTGTTGGTACTTTTTTAAACAATTAGCATCTCCGTCTTTTATATATTTCAAGGGTGCCAAATTGGATTTAAGTGGTGATGATGGTTACATAATTAGCACCAGTGGTTGTAGAACTGAAGTAAAGCTAGTGCCAAAATTATAAAATCGCCAATAACTCTGTTAAGACAATTAGCACCTCTGTCTCCTTTACATATTTGAAAAGGTGCTAAATATGGGATAAGTGATAAAAATAAATTTCGCAATTAGCACCGGTGGTTATGGTGCTGGTAAGAGGTTAATACCGAAATATAAAATTATGTTCTACATATTTGGAGGTGCTAATTATTTTAACAAACTTTTACAAAGTTTCTGTTAACTTCCCACTAGTACCACAACCACTGGTGATATTTACAAAACATTTGTATTTAACCTATTTGTAGGTGCTAATGACAAAGGTTTAGAAGCAGGTGTTGTGATTCTGGTGTGAAGTTGGCACCAACGTATAAAACTGTTGGTAACTTTCTTAAGCAACTAGCCCGTCTTTTAAGGGTGCCAAATTGGACTTAAGTGATGATGATGGTTTCGCAATTAGCGCCAGTGGTTGTAGAACCGAAGTAAAGCTAACACCAAAACTATAAAATCGCTAGTAACTTTATTAAGACAATTAGCACCTCTGTATCCTTTACATATTTGAAAAGGTTATATGCGCTAAGTAATAAAAAATGTTTCGCAGTTAGCACCAGTGGTTGTGGTGCTGGTGAAAGGTTGACATCGAAACATAATATGAGTACTCCTCTTCTTTAAATGCTTGAAAGATGCTAAATGATGATGAGGGTTTTGCAAATAGCACCGGTGGTTGTGGTTAGCACAAACATTGTAATACTATACATTAAAACAATTAGCACCTCTGTGTTTTACATATTTGGAGGTGCTAATTGTTGTAACAAACTTATTAACAATTTCATATTCTAGGTTTATTAAAACATTTGTTCACATATATGGAGAACTGAATTAGTGGTAGATGATAATAAAGGTTTCGTAATTAGCACCAGTGGTTGTGGAACCGAAGTGAAGTTAGCACCAAGCCATAAAACTGCCAATAACTTTATTAAAACAATTAGCACCTCTGTTACAAAGTTTCTGCTAACTTCACACTAGCACCACAACCACTGGCGATATTTGCAAAACCTTTGTGTTTTATATATTTAGAGGTGCTAATTGCAATGTTATAGAAGCAGATGGTTGTGATTTTGGTGTGAAGTTGGCACCAATATTATAAAACTGTTAATAACTTTGTTAGAACAATTAGCACCTCTTTGTTTTACGTATTTGAAAGGTGTTAAATGTGTACTAAGTGGTTGTAAAGGTTTCGCAATTAGCACCTACGGTTTTGATGTTGGTGTTAAGTTGATAATTTTAATAGGTTTATTAAAACAATTAGCACCTATAATTTTATATATTTAGAGGATGTGAAGTTGGCACCAATATATCAGCACCTTCGTTAAAACAATTAGTCTCTGTGGTTCCTGTTTTCATATATTTATAGGGGGTTAAATCAGTAATGGTTCTGATATTGGTGCAAATTTGGCACCAAAATTAGATAACTTGAGAATGTTAAAGCAATTAACACCTTTTTCGATATCTGGAGGGTGCTAAACGATGGTAAAAGGTTAGTAATGGTTTTTGATGCGACTTTGGCACCAAAATTATAAAATTGAGTAAACAATTAGCACCTCTGTCAATAAGTTTGTTAAATTCTGTTCGGATTTTGTTTAGCAGTAGCGTAACTTTTCCCACTGGCCACGAATACCCTGTATTATGCAGGAAACGCGAACTTTACTTCATGTTCTACATTACTCATAAATACAATTCCCATTTTAAAAGTCTGCCAAGTAAATAATCAATGCTGAGGATGCCCTTGGGACAGTTTATCACGGGGAATTGATTCAGGCGAGGCGGAGGGAGTCGTCCAAGTAAGCTCCAGCATTCTTTTATTTAATCTTTTAATTGTGAATACTTGGCAAGTGAGTTGCAGGTAAAATTTCTCCCATCTGACTATATTTTCTTTAATGGGGCAAGCAGCGTTAGACAACAACACTTATCTCCATAAATTATTTAAAATATCCTTACCTACTGCAGTCTGGGCTACTGGTCCAATCCTTTCCCGAGTGAGACAGCATTCGATTTATTCAAATTTTTCCATAAAGAATTCGTTTGTCGGCAATTTATTGTGAAAAGCTTGAGAAACTGTTCGGAGGATAGTATATGTAGCGATCCTAAGTGAATTTATGGACCATCGAGAGAGAGAACAAGAGAAAAACAACCATTGCAATAGCGTCTACTTTACCACGGAATTGATTCTGATAGAATTTCTTGAAAGACAAACACAGTTATTTGAGGATGAACAATGCTTGGAGATTTGGGTGCTTTCAGTGGGTCTGATAACATGTGAACAAGTGATTGGGTGTGTTTGTCGTGTAAAATAACGCCAAGTGTGTTTCCGGTTTAAATGTTTATCTAAAGTCCTTTTGTTGGAATATAGTTTGCAGAAATTAAATCTGAGGCCGAAAAATTTGAAACACTAACCTGGATAAAATTAGATACCTTTCAGTCTGTTAGTCGTATATCGCATACATCTTACTTGGAGTTGGAAGGAACATTTTTTACCTTAAAATTGATCAAAAGAATATTTACAAAGAAAATTTTTAAAGTTGCACGCATTCCACCGCGAAATCGTTAAAATAAATTAGTTACAATGTTTCAAATCCAATTTTCGATTGTTCTAGCACATACAATTTTAATATTACTTTATTTATTCACGAAAACACACTAAATCATTGCATTGAACTTTTATTGCTTAACAAACTAGGATGCATCAAATGTTATCTAATAACAAACAGTAAAAACTTCTCGGAAGTTTTGATTAGTACAATCAACTCTACTATAATACGTTTTTACTGTCCTTGGAAACATTTTTATTGTTTCTTACATGTATACATTTTAATAAATTTAAAATATAAATAATAACTTATTTTTAATATTTTTATTGTTCCCTCCTTTCAATCAATCAAACTCTGAAATCACTGTAGAAATTGAACATTAATTAGCACCCTCTAAATATTAAATATCGCATCCTTCAAATATGTAAAGAATATGGGTGCTAATTGTTCTAACAAATTTATTGAAACCATCAACACCAATACCAGAACCGTCATTGCTAAAGTATATAAAGCACAGAGTTGCTAATTGTTTTAACAGAGTCATTAATAGTTTTATAATTTTGGTGTCAATTTTACACAAGCACTAAAGCTGGTTCTAATTGTCTTTTTACCACCATTTAGCACCCTCCAAGTACGAAAACGAGGCGCTCATTGGTGCCAACTTTACGTCAACACTAGAACCTTTGGTGCTAATAGCGGAACCTTTACCGAATTAGCACCCTCTAAATATATTTAAAAACACACACTGGCTCATTGGTTGAACAAAGGTATTAGTAGTTTTACAATCTTGGTGCCAACTTCACATCCTTCAAACACCTATGTAAAAAAACAGGTGCTAATTGAGCTAACAAATTTATTATTATAGGATTGTTAATCCTATAATTTTGGTGCCAACTTTACACATGCACTGAAACCTTTGGTTCTAATTGCCAAACTTTTATCATCAATTAGCACCCTCCAAAAATGGAAAAAAGCTGCTGATTGTTTTAACAGAGTTAACAACCTTTTTATAATGTCGGTGCCAACTTTACACCAACACTAGAACCTTTGGTGCTAATAGCTAAACCTTAACCCAATTAGCACCCTCTAAATATATAAAAACACACTGGCTCATTGATTCAACAAAGTTATTAGTAGTTTTACAATGTTGGTGCCAACTTTACATCCTTCAAATACTTATGTAATAATATGGAGATGCTAATTGTTCTAACAAACTTATATAAATCGTCAGTGTCACTGTCAGTGCCAAAGTACGTAAAACAGAGGCGGTAATTGAGTTAAAAAAGTTATTAACAATCCTATAGTTTTGGTGCCAACTTTACACAAGCACTAAAACCACTAATTGCCAAACTTTTATCATCAATTAGCACCCTCCAAATATGGAAAAAGCTGCTGATTGTTTTAATAGAGTTAATAACAGTTTTATAATTTCTATGCCAATTTTACACCAACTCTATAACCTTTGGTGCTAATAGCTAAATCTTAACCCAATTAGCACCCTCTAAATATATAAAAACACACTGGCTCATTGATTCAACAAAGGTATTAGTAGTTTTACAATGTTGGTGCCAACTTTACATCCTTCAAATACTTATGTAATAATATGGAGGTGCTAATTGTTCTAACAAACTTGCAGAAATCATCAGTGTCACTGTCAGTGCTAAAGTACGTAAAGCAGAGGCGGTAATTGAGCTAAAAATGTTATTAACAATCCTATAATTTTGGTGCCAACTTTACACAAGCACTAAAACCACTGGTTTTAATTGTCAAACTGTTATCATCAATTAGCACCCTCCAAATATGGAAAAAAGCTGCTGAATTTTTAAACAGAGTTATTAACAGTTCTATAATTTCGGTGCCAATTTTACACCAATAGTAGAACGTTTGGTGCTAATAGCAGAACCTTTACCCAAGTAGCACCCTCTAAATATGTATAAAAACACACTGGCTCATTGGTTCAACAAAGGTATTAGTAGTTTTACGATATTGGTGGCAACTTTACGTTCTTCAAATACTTATGTAATAATATGGAGGTGCTAATTGTTCTAACAAACTTATAGAAATCATCAGTGTAGTTATTAACAATCCTATAATTCTGGTGCCAACTTTACACAAGCTCTAAAATCACTGGTTCCAATTGCCAAACTTTTATCATCAATTAGCACCCTCCAAATATGGAAAAGAAGCTGCTGATTATTTTGATAGAGTTATTAACAGTTTTATAATTTCGGTGCTAATTTTACACCAGCAGTAGAACCTTTGGTGCTAATAGCAGAAACTGTATTCAATTAGCACCCTCTAAATATATATAAAAAACCCACATGGGGTCATTGGTTCAAAGTATTAGTAATTTTATAAATAAAAAATGGTGCTAATTGCTTTAACAAACTTATTGGGAATTTTATCTTCACACCAGCACCCGAACCTTTGGTGCTAATCACGAAACTTTTCCTATCATTAAACACACTAAATATGGAAAAAAGCAGAGGTGCTAATTACTCGACGATTACACAAAAACGCCTGCGCCCTATACATGTTTCCAAGCTTTCTAATATTTCATACTTATCCTCAAAGAGAAACAAACAAACCAAATTAATTTTATTCAACCGTATATTAAGTATGTGCACAAAAACTATTATAAATCTCCTTTTAATCTGCTGGAGACTTCCTTTATCTCAACAATCCTTCTCTCCTTAATAACTGTCTTGTACCACTCCGCAGATTTTTTTGGCGTCCTCTTTCGGTTGGGGTCTGAGAAGTCCACGTGATACAATCCGAACTTCTCACTGAAATAAAACACAAATGGTTTATACAAAGGCTTAATTGCTCAGCATAAAAACGTCGTCTAGCCAGCGAATTATTTTTCTCTGGGTCTACAACTGAGGAAATAGTTTCGCTTCAGAACTGACCTCCCTTTGTTGGTGTACTCCGCTAGGAAAATATTGTTGTTACGTTTTTAATTAATTTTGAGTTCTTCCATGTCTGAAGTGTGCCATATGCTCCTTAAATCTAGTTAGAAATAGCCGTCTAGTTTGGCCAACGATACAATTTTGTGCGTATTTTTTACTTTCATCTTTTCAATTGAGTTACTTTTTTCCCTTTTCCTTGTATTTTTGCCTCTTATCCAATTTATGCGGCAGCTTGGAATGTCACTAGTTTATGGACGCTTTTCCTAGACGTAAATATAATAAGATAACTGGAAGTTGCCACAAATAAATTTAGAGGCGGCAATATAACTTCAAAGCTGTTGATTTTATTGAAAAGGAGTCGTAAAGTTCGCTCTGGTCAACAATGGATTATGTAATTTAAAAGTCGTAATTTATATTCCTCGAAATATTCGCATACAGCCAGTTGTCCAGAATATAAAAACAGCCAATTTTACAATCATAAATTTGTTACTATTTTAATCGTTAAGGTCAGTAGATATAAATGTAGGACTGAATATCAAGTAGGCATAGATCTGTATGTGTAGATTGCTAGATTCACGTGTCATATAAAACACAACCCGTAAAAAATTGACCTTAACCTCACATAAAGCATGTGCCAAATTCGGCAATAAAATATGTGCAATATAACTCGATTCGCGAGCTTATGCGTTTTCATTTCCTGTTTATGTATCGCCAAGCGTTGTAAAACAACGTGCAACCCAATTTCAAGCTTGTCAAAGTTTCTAAATTGGTCGTAAAGCATAGTTGGAATTACCTGTAGCCCATGACCCACTCGAAATTGTCCAATAAACTCCAGGCGGCGAAGGCCTTCACGCTCACTTTGTCCTCGTGGATGGCCTCCAATAGAGATCTTAAATATTTCTGCAAAAAAATACACTCTGTAAGTACATATGTTTTTATTTTCCTTTAAAATGCTGAGAAATATTTGGTGGTTCAAAAGTTTTCAGCATTAGCCGGCGTAGTAGTTGTGCTACAGTAATAGGTACTGTGAAGGATTGCGCGAAATAATCACCAAAGTGAAGAAATCACACTTCATCCCCGAGCTATATACATAATTTTCCTTATAACCACCGCACCTGCGGGAGAATATCGTCAAGTGAAGTAATTACCCAATGAAAATCGTCGGGTAAAGTAATTGGGCGAAGTAATCACCCTAGGGAGCAAATCACATTTCACCCCCAAGAAGTTCTCCCACAACCACCTCACCCGCGGGGGAAATCGTCGGGAGAAGGAATCAGGCGAAGTAATGAGGTGAAGCAATCACCCAAGGGAGGAAATCTTACTTCACTCCCCAAGCTATGCACAAATTTCCCCTACAACCACTTTATCCGCAGTAGAATATCGTCTGGTAAAGTAATAGGGCGAAGTAATCACCCAAAGGAGGAAATTACACTTTTCCCCCGAGTTATTCATTTAATTTCCCCTGCAACCACTTCACCCGCAGGAGAAAATCGTCTGGTGAAGTAATCGGGCGAAGTAATCACCCTAGGGAGGAAATCACATTTCACCCCCAAGAATTTCTTTCACAACCAACTCACCCGCGGGGGAAATCGTTGGGTGAAGTAATCAGGCGAAGTAATGAAGTGAAGTAATCACCCAAGGGACGAAATCATATTTCACCTCCCAAGTTATGCACATAATTTCCCCTACAACCACTTTATCCGCAGTAGAAAATCGTCTGGTGAAGTAATAGGGCGAAGTAATCACCCAAAGGAGGAAATTACACTTTACCCCCGAGTTATTCATATAATTTCCCCTACAACCACTTCACCCGCGGGAGAAAATCGTCGGGTAAAGTAATCGGGCGAAGTAATCACCCTAGGGAGGAAATCACATTTCACCCCCAAGAATTTCTTTCACAACCACCGCACCCGCGGGGGAAATCGTCGGGTGAAGTATTGAGGTGAAGTAATCACCTAAGGGACGAAATCATACTTCACCTCCCAAGTTATGCACATAATTTTCCCTACAACCACTTTATCCGCAGTAGAATATCGTCTGGTGAAGTAATCGGGTGAAGTAATTACCCAAAGGAGGAAATTACACTTTACCCCCGAGTTATTCATATAATTTCCCCTACAACCACCTCACCCGCGGGAGGATATCGTCGGGTGAGGTAATCGAAAGAAGTAATTACCCAATGGGGAAAATCGCACTTCACCCCCGCGTTCGCGGGAGGAAATCATCGGGTAAAGTAATCGGACGAAGTAGGAAAAAACATTTCACTCCCGAGTTATACGTATAATTTCCTCTAGAACCACCTCACCCGCGGGGGGAAATCGTCGGGTGAATTAATCACCCTAGGGAGGAAATCGCATTTCACTCGTGGGGGGAAATCGCCGGGTGACCTGGTAATCACCCAAGGGAGCAAATTCACTTCACCCCCGAGTTCTACATATAATTTTCGCTCAACCACCTAACCCGCGGGCGGTTGTTTCTCTAGTTAAGCAAATAACTTTTCCGCCATCTGCACCGAGAGCGGGATTTCAGCCCCGCGGTTTATGGCCACACGATCGTCATAGATATATAATATTTCTGGATTTACGGGCGCAGACCGACTGCTTTCATTGGGGATAAAAGAGCATTAACAGTGTAAATACTAGTAAGCCATATAAGCGCTCTAAACAAATAAAATTCGTTCTTATTTCATAGAATAAAGAGGATTTATTTTATGTCTTAGCCTGGCACTTAAAACTTTAATTCTGACAAAAAGTCGGTCGTATAACCTTAAAACATAAGGCGAACTATTATTCTGGACGTTTCGTGGTTTATTACACGAATTAAAATGTTAATAGAGTCAATAATCAGAGGAAAAAATAATTTTATTCAAATCTGGTCAAGCAGAACTAAATCCTTGCTTCATCAGTCTGTAATTTACCAGACGAAAATAAGGAAATACTTACCTGGTAATATTTTATTCTATTTATATCGTTAATTTCCCCTTTGTCGGAAAATCCATTTTCCGTAATGAAAATTTCGGGGTCATCGTATTTGTCCTTAATCCACTTTAATGCTTTCCTGAGGCCATGCGGAGCAACCTAAAAAATATTATTAATAATAAATAAAATCCCCCCTTCTTTGTGGCTTTCTGACTTACCCTCAACCATGCCGAATTGGACTTGGGCCACTCCTCATCTTGATACATGTGAACCCTCATATCCTTCGCCACAGAAGGTCCCCCAGTAGCGTCTTCTTTGGCATCTTTCACCAAGAAGGTGGTGTAGATGTTAAGGCCGAGAAAATCAAACGTGCCTTGGATGTACTCGATCTCCGGGGCGGTCAAAACCGGCAGCCTGGATTGCAGAAATCCCTCCTGGCGACTCACGTTATATACCCTTTGCCGGACAATTTCTGGGTAGTTGCCGTCGACGTGAAAGATGGGGTTGGCAAATAACCCAAGCTAGGAACACAGATGTCTTTACTTTTTTCCTAGTGAGGACAATGCCATTACAGGAGGGGGGGGGGGGGGGTATTTAGGCGTGGTGATGTAATAACTTTAAGAACAGAGCTATAAAAGTATATGGCTATTTAGAACGTCTTTTCAATATATAAACGGTCATTGTGAAACCCGGGTGAGGGCTCAACAACGTATCGAAGTGTATACCATCACCACTTGGTTAGCTATGGTCTTAGGACACCATACGCAAATTTTAGGGAGGGCTCAACAACGTACTATTCCCATCTTCGAAATATACAGATTAGTTCTCGAAACACCCCAGCGCTCCCGGTAGTAGTGGGGGTACTGGTAACGGCATTGTCCTCTACTGAGGCTACTACTGAGTCAAAGTCAAAGACGTACCTTGAATTCTCTAGCTCTTTCAGCTGCCTCGACATCTTCTTCGGCGAAACTACCTGGCTCGTACCAATTGCCGTCCACGGTAATGCCAACCTTACCTAAAACCTCAGTGTGTGCATATTAAAAATATCGATGTATCGAGCGGCTACTACCTCCTTGCACCGCTCTGAATTCGTTGTCGTACAACAAGTACGCCTTCGCGTGCGCCAGGATCGTCACGTGGTGGCACAGATAGTTGGATATACCGGGTTGGTTCAAAAATGGCGGAAATATATTGTCGCCGTATCCCGGGCAAGCCGCGTTTATTGTAATCCAGTGCTTGACCCTGTCGCCGAAGTAACTGTAGAGGACCCTGGCGTAGTCCTCGAAATAGTAGGCCAGGTAAGGGTTCGTCCATCCGCCTATTTCTTGCAGGGCCATGGGGAGATCGTAGTGGTACATCGTGACTACTGGTTGGATGCCTATAAAAATTATAAAGGAACTCATAAATCGTAACTTCATTATTTCATTATTAAAAAAAAAAAAAAAACAAAAAAAAAAAAAAACTTTTATTTCTTTATATCTACATTATTTATACCAACGAAGGTCTACAATTTCATTCATTGATTAGGCAGATCGTTGCGATATAAAAGTTCTGTTGTTGCTCTTACCATGTGAGAATTAGAGTCGCATGACTAACAAATTGCTGTCGATTATCGCAAATTTCGAATTAATAGGTCAAACATAGATGTTGATGAAAGTTAAATATTCCTTACTAATTCGGCTACTGTATTATTAAATAATAGATAAGTTTACGTAAATCATTCAAATCCGGCTTTGAAAAATGACCTTGTCAGCAATATTAATTGTCTGGAAATGTGTAATATTTGTGATACTGTCACAAGTCTTATCAGTTTATAAACAAACCGATTACTGGTAAAATAATATTAACTATATTATAAGTAAAATATTTATAGATTATTTACCTTTAGATAGCAATTCGTTAATAAGATCGTTGTAGTATCTTAAACCATCCTGGTTTATGTTATGGCAATATCCGTCAGGCAGGATTCTACTCCAAGAAACTGAAAACCTGTAAAACTGGACGCCCAAATCCTTAAGCAGCTTTACGTCTTCCCTATATTTTTTAACCGAATCACACGCCACGTTCCCGTTGCTGGAATTGTGAAACTTCTTCGGATACTTCTTCGTGTAATGGTCCCAGATGCTTTGCCCCTTTCCTAAAAAGGCAAAGTTTCACAAATCTTTAATCTGTTAATATTTATTGAAGAACTAGCATCTAATATTGCCCGCGCTTGACATGGTGTACCTCAAGGGTCTGTCCTTGGGCCATGGTTTTCTTTACTTTTACAAACGATCTGCCAGAAGTTGATACAGAGATTTTTTTCGGTACATATTTAGCCAACAAATTGTGGTAAAGGTAAAAATCTTTTGGGGTCCTTTACCAGCCTTCAGCAACAATTAAATATGTACGAAACAGAGGTGCTAATGATTTTAACAAATTTATTAAGAATTTTAAATTTTGATGTCATCTTTACACCGGGAACTCACCCACTGATACTAATTGCGAAACCTTAATCATTATTTAGCACCCATCTGATACCCATCAAATATTATGTAAAAAACAGAGGTGCTAATTGTTTTAACCAGGTTATAATAGCTGTACAATTTGTCGATATCACACCAGTACCACATCCACTGGTGCTAATTGGAAAATCTTTTCTATCATTTAGCACCATCCAAATGTGTTAAAAAACATTGGTGCTGATTTGACAATTTAAAGGCTTGTGAAATAATTATGAAGGTTTCGCAATTAGCACCGGTGGTTATGGTGATAAGTTCACAAACCTACATGTGGATGATCTAATTTACAATCCTCTGGATGTGCTTTAAAAAATAACCTAACACAATGTTAATAAATTTATTTACCAACCAAAACCACAAACATTGGTGCTAATTATTGTGATTCTATCATTTTCGCCTATTTTGTACCTTCCAAATATGTAAAACGCAGGTGCTAATTATTGCTTAGGCAATTTTGCGAATAATTTTGATTTTTGGTGCCACTTTTACATTAGCACTACATTCAATGGTGCTAATTTAAAAATCTTTATGTTTCCAAATGTATTAAAAAAACATCGGTACTGATTTTTTTAATTTAACAGCTTGTTAAATGATTATGAAGGTTTCGCAATTAGCACCCATGGTTGTGGCACCAAGTTCACAAACGTGCATGGGGATTATCTAATTTACGGTCCTGTGCTTTTAAAAATAATCTAACTGTTGCGTTTTCAAACACAATGTGAACAAATTTATATACCAACCACAACCACAAACACTGGTGCTAATTATAAAACCTTTACCATCATATCGCATTAATTTTGTTCTTTTGAAATATTTATTCACGGGTGCTAATTGCTTTGACAAACTTGCTAATAATTTTGAATTTTTGTGCCACTTTTACACCAGCACCACGTCCACTGGTGCTAATTGGAGAACCTTTACTTTTATTTCATAATTAACACCGATGGTCGTGGCACCAAGTTCACAAACTTACGTGTGGATGATTTAATTTAAAGCCCTGTTGACATACTTTTAAAAATTATCTTACTCTTGACTTTTCAAGCAGAATGTGAATAAATTTATTTACCAACCAGAACTACAAACACGGGTGCTAATTGTGAAACCTTTACCATCATTTCGCATTTAACTTTTTAAATATTTATATTGAAATTTATAATACAGGTGCTAATAACTTTGACAAACTTACTAAGAATTTAAAATTTTTGTGCCACTTTTCCATTAGCACCACTTCTACTGATGCTAATTTAAAAACAATTACTTTTATTTAGCACCTCTTCCAAATGTGTTAAAAAAACATCGGTACTGATTTTACAAATTTAAAGGCTTGCTTTGGCAATTTTGCGAATAATTTTAAATTTTGGTGCCACTATTACATTAGCACCACATCCAATGGTTATTTTTTAAATAATCCAGATATTTTTCAGATTATCTGGGTAATGTTCAGAAGTGTGGCCATAAATCCCAAAAAAGAACAGAAAGAAAATCCAATGGTGCTAATTTAAAAATCTTAACTTTTATTTAGCACCTTCTAAATGTATTAAAAAAAACATCGGTACTGTTTTTACAAATTTAAAGGCTTGCTAAATGATTATGAAGATTTTGCAATTAGCACCGATGGTTGTGGCACCAAGTTCACAAACATGTGGATTATCTAATTTACAATCCTGTTGAGCTGCTTTTAAAAATAATAACTGTTGCCTTTTCAAACACAATGTTTGTTTACCTACCAGAACCACAAACATTGGTGCTAATTGCGAAATCCTTTTTCATCATTTAGCGTCTATTTTGTACCTTCCAAATATGTAAAACACAGGTGCTAATTGCTTTGGCAGTTTTGCGAATAATTTTAAATTTTGGTGCCACTTTTACATTAGCACCACATTCAATGGTGCTAATTTAATAAACTTAACTTTTATTTAGCACCTTCTAAATGTATTAAAAAAACATCAGTACTGATTTTACAAATTTAAAGGCTTGCTAAATGATTATGAAGGTTTTGCAATTAGCACCGATGGCTGTGGCACCAAGTCCACAAACCTACTTGTAGATTAATTTACAATCGTGTTGAGCAGTTTTAAAAAATAATAACTGTTGCTTTTTCAAACACAATGTTTGTTTACCTACCAGAACCACAAACACGGGTGCTAATGGCGAATACGCCAAATACGCAACACATAGGTGCTAATTGCTTTGGCAATTTTGCGAATAATTTTAAATTTGTTTCCACTTTTTCCCCAGCACCACATCCACTGGTGCTAATTGGATAACCATTTTTCATTAATTATTACACATTAATTACTAATTATGAACCTTACCGTTGACATTGTGGCTCCCTTCAATTTGATAAGCACTGCTGGCCACTCCAAACAGAAAATCGTCTGGGAAATGATTTTTGTTTGTTGATTCGTCTGTTTTTGCACTACAAAACACAAGCACATTACTTATCTACAGCAAAATGATACAGCACCTCATTCGTTACCTCGAAATACACTCCACACACAGCCAAATAATACAAACTAAGTAAAGGTATTCCAAAGTATTCATTTTTAGGACTATAATACAAATAAGATTGTGTCTGAACTATGATAATTCATATCTCTATCGTTTGTATGCTCGAGGCGCACCAGCGAAATAACTTTGCTTATCTTTATTTGTCTGTAAGGTTAAGTATTTCGTATTTCGTTATCACACTAGTTTAGCCGACACATGATTACTTTATCAATCAATGAGATAAGCGATGAGTTTTTAATTTCACAACGCACTGGACGGTGTCGCGGTCGGAAATTACAAAAATAAAACATTAACAAATTTTTTCATGACTCTACATAAGCGCCCCCGGTATAAGATTAAAATTAATTTAAGAGCCTGACTTATTGGCAATCCAAATTTTTTCAACAGCTTTCCGCACCCACTCCTGTTTTCGGGTAATTAGTTGATAATCCCGCCGTTTCGATAAGCAGATATCCGGAGCCTTTCGATTCCATTCTAATAATACATTATTGGTTCATTTTAGGTTCGAGAATCAATCAGAACAGACTGCTGGAATTTCGAGCGACTGTGGAATCCGGACAAGTAGGCCAGGAATTCAGAGTCAGGGCCGCCACTCTGTGGTTGAAGGCGGACATTCTACAGCATAGTCCAAGCAAATGCAGGAGCACCGACATTTTTGTCTTCAAAATCATATCCAATAGGTTACCAGAATCTGTTACGCTTAGTTCAAAGGTAAGTTGGATGCATACAGGTTTGATACGTTTTCAGTTCTCAAAAAAATTCTAACACTAACACAAATTACACTTAAGTAGAAGAATCTCACATTTATTTCTTTCAATTTTAAAATCTCAAAACATAAGTGCCTTCTGCTCTCTCACTCTGCGGTAAATTGCGGAATTCCAAACTTAAGTAGAAGATTCTCACATTTATTTCTTTTAGTTTTAAAATCTCAAAACATAAATGCCTTATGCTCTCTCACTTTGGTGAGCTTGTGAATCCCAAACTTAAGTAGAAGAATCTCACATTTATTCCTTTCATTTTTAAAATCTCAATACATAAGTGACTTATGCTCTCTGGGTCTCTGGCTTTGGCGAGCTGGTGAATCCCAAACTTAAGAAGAAGAATTTCACATTTATTTCTCTATTTTTAAAATCTCAAACATAAGTGCCTTCTGCTCTCTCACTCTGCGGTAAATTGCGGAATTCCAAACTTAAGTAGAAGATTCTCACATTTATTTCTTTTAGTTTTAAAATCTCAAAACATAAATGCCTTATGCTCTCTCACTTTGGTGAGCTTGTGAATCCCAAACTTAAGTAGAAGAATCTCACATTTATTCCTTTCATTTTTAAAATCTCAATACATAAGTGACTTATGCTCTCTGGGTCTCTGGCTTTGGCGAGCTGGTGAATCCCAAACTTAAGAAGAAGAATTTCACATTTATTTCTCTATTTTTAAAATCTCAAACATAAGTGCCTTCTGCTCTCTCACTCTGCGGTAAATTGCGGAATTCCAAACTTAAGTAGAAGATTCTCACATTTATTTCTTTTAGTTTTAAAATCTCAAAACATAAGTGCCTTATGCTCTCTCACTTTGGTGAGCTTGTGAATCCCAAACTTAAGTAGAAGAATCTCACATTTATTCCTTTCATTTTTAAAATCTCAATACATAAGTGACTTATGCTCTCTGGGTCTCTGGCTTTGGCGAGCTGGTGAATCCCAAACTTAAGAAGAAGAATTTCACATTTATTTCTCTATTTTTAAAATCTCAAACATAAGTGCCTTCTGCTCTCTCACTCTGCGGTAAATTGCGGAATTCCAAACTTAAGTAGAAGATTCTCACATTTATTTCTTTTAGTTTTAAAATCTCAAACATAAATGCCTTATGCTCTCTCACTTTGGTGAGCTTGTGAATCCCAAACTTAAGTAGAAGAATCTCACATTTATTCCTTTCATTTTTAAAATCTCAATACATAAGTGACTTATGCTCTCTGGGTCTCTGGCTTTGGCGAGCTGGTGAATCCCAAACTTAAGAAGAAGAATTTCACATTTATTTCTCTATTTTTAAAATCTCAAACATAAGTGCCTTCTGCTCTCTCACTCTGCGGTAAATTGCGGAATTCCAAACTTAAGTAGAAGATTCTCACATTTATTCCTTTCATTTTTAAAATCTCAATACATAAGTGACTTATGCTCTCTGGGTCTCTGGCTTTGGCGAGCTGGTGAATCCCAAACTTAAGAAGAAGAATTTCACATTTATTTCTCTATTTTTAAAATCTCAAACATAAGTGCCTTCTGCTCTCTCACTCTGCGGTAAATTGCGGAATTCCAAACTTAAGTAGAAGATTCTCACATTTATTTCTTTTAGTTTTAAAATCTCAAAACATAAGTGCCTTATGCTCTCTCACTTTGGTGAGCTTGTGAATCCCAAACTTAAGTAGAAGAATCTCACATTTATTCCTTTCATTTTTAAAATCTCAATACATAAGTGACTTATGCTCTCTGGGTCTCTGGCTTTGGCGAGCTGGTGAATCCCAAACTTAAGAAGAAGAATTTCACATTTATTTCTCTATTTTTAAAATCTCAAACATAAGTGCCTTCTGCTCTCTCACTCTGCGGTAAATTGCGGAATTCCAAACTTAAGTAGAAGATTCTCACATTTATTTCTTTTAGTTTTAAAATCTCAAAACATAAGTGCCTTATGCTCACTCACTTTGGTGAGCTTGTGAATCCCAAACTTAAGTAGAAGAATCTCACATTTATTCCTTTCATTTTTAAAATCTCAATACATAAGTGACTTATGCTCTCTGGGTCTCTGGCTTTGGCGAGCTGGTGAATCCCAAACTTAAGAAGAAGAATTTCACATTTATTTCTCTATTTTTTAAATCTCAAACATAAGTGCCTTCTGCTCTCTCACTCTGCGGTAAATTGGGGAATTCCAAACTTAAGTAGAAGATTCTCACATTTATTTCTTTTAGTTTTAAAATCTCAAAACATAAGTGCCTTATGCTCTCTCACTTTGGTGAGCTTGTGAATCCCAAACTTAAGTAGAAGAATCTCACATTTATTCCTTTCATTTTTAAAATCTCAATACATAAGTGACTTATGCTCTCTGGGTCTCTGGCTTTGGCGAGCTGGTGAATCCCAAACTTAAGAAGAAGAATTTCACATTTATTTCTCTATTTTTAAAATCTCAAAATATAAGTGCCTTCTGCTCTCTCACTCTGCGGTAAATTGCGGAATTCCAAACTTAAGTAGAAGATTCTCACATTTATTCCTTTCGTTTTTAAAATCTTAATACATAAGTGACTTATGCTTTCTGGGTCTCTGGCTTTGTGGCTTTGGTGAGCCAGTGAATCCCAAACTTATGTAGAAGAATTTCTCATATATTTCTCTATTTTTAAAATCTCAAAACATAAGTGCCTTCTGTCTCTCACTCTGGTGAGCTGCTATTTTAAAATAATATAACGATGATCACATGACTGTTACTACACACCATATACTTCTTTTCCAGCAATTTGACCGCGTCACAGCGGACCCTATCTCAATATCCCTAGAGGAATCCAACAGCGGCTGGCAAAAAGTAGACCTGACTGAGACCGTTCGTTCCTGGTTGACTGAATCGAGCAAGGAGACGCTTCGCTTGTTTGTAGACTGCAGTTGTTGTTCCAATTGGCATATCCACCTTTTTAACACCGATAGAGATAAGAGATCGAACCCCAACCGACCTTTCCTGGTCATACACACCGATCCCAACACGGCGAAGAGGGTGAGGAGGAGGGCGATAGATTGTTCGGTTGATTCTGGGAATCAGTGCTGCAAGCAGAGGTTCTACGTCAGCTTTAAGGCTCTGGGATGGGACGACTGGGTGATAGCGCCACAAGGGTTAGTATAAGTTACATCATTAATAAACATAGTAAATAATAGAGGCCCTAAGTGGTATCCTTGTGGCACTTCTGCCGGCGTCTAATGCTGGTCCTTTTTTTTCAGATATTACGCGAACTACTGTCGAGGCGACTGCGGCCACCACCGGACACCGGACACCTACGTGACGTATCACACCCACGTGATAGAAGAAGTTAGAAAGACTCAACACCTCTCGGGGATGACCCCGTGTTGTGCGCCCCTAAAGTTTTCTAGTATGAGTCTGATCTATTACACCCAAGACTCTACGATAATTAAGAGAGACTTGCCCAAGATGGTGGTTGATGAGTGCGGTTGCCCGTAAAAGACTCGTTTAAAATGAAATTTATAGTTAAGCTAAAAAATTTGAACTGATTAATGAATTTACCCTTGGGCTCTGTAGCAGTCGGAGGGGCGTTCGCGACCAGATGCGGTATCACCTCTACTTCTAATTAAGTGCAAGTTTTGCTCAAGTTTTTATTCAAGTGTTTAAATCGTTCAATGTTTGCTCTTTTACAACTTGAGTCCCTTCGATATTTATCGTTCACTGTTACTTTTGCTTAAGGGAATTGTTTAGAATCCGAATTAAGAGCTACTTAAGTACATTACGAAGTCATGTCATGTACCGTTACATTCCCCTCGAACTTCCTCTGACTGCTACATTCGCCCAAGCCGCGCATTAACTTATTTAAAAGGACTATTAAGTAATGTAAATGAACTTTATATTGAATTTAAACAAATATGAGTGAGTTATTAACCTTCTGGCTAAAGTCATAGAGGTTATTTTGTTATGCAGTTGTGTTACCAATTCATTTTTTAAGGTAGGTATTGAACTGAGATATTCATTCCCATTAGGAAATTATTCATGAAAAGACTACTTAATTGTAATGCTATTAAAGTACTGGAACAGTAGAGAAATGCCAACATTACATCACAAGGATTGATATTAAGCATTTTTTTTTAAGCATAAGTTGTGATGATTCAATTACAAGACTAACTAAAACGAGCAAGTAAATAAATCTAGAAAGCGATTGGGGGAGACGAAAAAAAAATAGTTTCGTTTGGCTAAAAGGGTTTAGTTTGTATCTTGTCGAATAAAAAAAATGTTCTTGTCAAACTTGATATAACTTTTCCTATTCTTTCGATTAAATGAGGGATTATCTTTATGCTTCGACGTTCCTCTGCTGTTCTGAAGTATGACCTAGAGAAATTAATTATTTTTGTATTTGGCGTCGGATAATTGTGTAGTAAAATTGAAGAAGGAAGCGTTGTATTGCCTGACCGTTTCATTTTATTGCCCAGGACTATGAAGTATTTTAATCTGATCCGTCTCTGTTCAAATAATTTGCTGCGGGGTTTTCCTTTGGTCCTCAGTTATGTTTAATCCGAAATCAAAACCCGGCAATAAAATGAAAATGTTCTAGGAAAAACAAAACTATGCACGATTATGGTAATTGCATTCACTTTGCGGCCGTTTAAAATGAAACGTAAATTTCGAGCAGGTAAATAAATATTTAAATTGCAACACAACAACAGCTTGGCAATTTAAGCGCGTTACATAATAAATATTTCTCTCAGAGTTTCCATTAAGTTCCTTTTATTGAATATTAAACAATTAACTCTCTTTATATTTTTATTGGCAAAGTTTTTATTGCATACCATAAAAGGCCGGTTAATTTTTGTTTTATGTCGAGATCCTTTACAATTGCCAAAATCAATTTGGAAACTATGATTTTATTCTCGACGGAGGCAACAATTGGTCACACCAGGAGGTTTCTGACCCCCATGAGGTTTAAGCTTAGTAACAACCCCAATAAATTGTTTTTATTCCAACAGGTTGCTGAAAGTTCGCTCCTTATTGATGATTTATAATAAATAGTCGAACTTCAATGTTTTTGCAGCAATTTTCGAAAAAATTGGACTGCAGAACATGTTCGATAAACATTGACTGAAATTTTTTATTGCCTATTATAAAAAGGCAATCCAACAGACTGCTTAGAACACTTTCTTTTCAACAATTTATAAAAATTTGCAGAAATGTAACGTTTTCCTAGAGGACTGCAGAACAAGATCGATAAACATTGACTGAAATTCGTATTGCTTACTATAAAAAGGCAATCCAACAGATTGCTTGGAACAATTTCCTTTTTTAACAACTTTTAAAAATTCGCTATAATTTTATGTTCTCTTAGAGAACTGCAGAACAAGTTCGATAAAATTGACTAAAATTCTATGTAGCTGCTGCAGATGTTCGATAAACATTGACTCACATTTTTATTACTTGCTATAAAATGGCAATCTAACAGACTGCTTAGAACACTTTCTTTTTCAACAGTTTATAGAAATTTGCTAAAATGTAATGTTTTCCTAGAGAATTGCAGAACATGTTCGATAAAATTGACTTAAATTCTAAAAACTGCAGCATATGTTCCATAAACATTGACTGAAATTTTTAATGCTTACTTTAAAATATCGTTACAACAAATTGCTTTCCTTTCCAACAACTTTTAAAAAATTGACAAAGTTTAATGCTTTCCTATAGAACTGCAGCACATGTTCGATAAACAATAACAAAAATTTGTATTACTTACTATGGAAAGGCAATCCAATAAATTCCTTGGAACACTCCTTTCCAACAATTTATAAAAAAAATTCTAAAATTTAATGTTCTAGAGACATGCAGAACAAGTTCGATAAAATTGAATCAAATTCCTGAGAACTGCAGCACATGTTCGATAAACAACGACAGAATTTTTTTTTACTTACTATGAAAAGGCAATCCAATAAATTGCTTAGAACACTTTCCTTTCCAACAATTTATACAAAATTTCTAAAATTTAATGTTCTAGAGAAATGCAGAACAAGTTCGATAACATTGATAGAAATTCCAGAGAACTGGAGCACATATTCGATAAATATTGACTGAAATTCTTATTGTTTACTATAAAAAGGAAATCCAACAGATTGCTTGGAACAATTTCCTCTTTTAACAACTTTTAAAAATTCGCTATAATTTAGTGTTCTCTTAGAGAACTGCAGAACAAGTTCGATAAAATTGACTAAAATTCTAGGTAGCTGCTGCAGATGTTCGATAAACATTGACATTTTTATTGCTTGCTATAAAAGGGCAATCGAACAGACTGCTTAGAACACTTTCTTTTTCAACAGTTTATAGAAATTTGCTAAAATGTAATGTTTTCCTAGAGAATTGCAGAACATGTTCGATAAAATTGACTAAAATTCTAGGTAGCTGCTGCAGATGTTCGATAAACATTGACTGACATTTTTATTGCTTGATATAAAAAGGCAATCCAACACATTGCTTTTCAACAATTTATAGAAATTTCTAAAATTTACTGTTTTTCTAAACTGCAGAACAAGTTCCATAAAATTGACTAAAATTTTAAATAGCTGCAGCACATGTTCGATAAACATTGACTGAATTTTACTATAAAAAAGTAATCAAACAGATTGTTTAGAACGCTTTTCTTTTTAACAACTTATACAAATTTGCTAAAATTTTATGTTCTAGAGAACTGCAGAACAAGTTCCATAAAATTGACTAAAATTTTAGATAGCTGCAGCACATGTTCGATAAATATTGACTGAAATTTTTATTGGTTACTATGAAACACTTTCCTTATTAACAACTTGCTATTTAAATGTTCTCCTAGAGAAGACCAAGTTTGATAAAATTGACTAAAATCTAGATAACCGCAGCACATGTTCGATAAAATTGATTAAATTCCTGACCATAAAAAGGCAGTCAATTTTTGTTTTTTGTCAGGCATCTCTATGATCATTACTATCAATTTATTGCCGAGTCTCACGACGACGATCGTTGTTTGTAAGGCTTCAGAATTTTCCAGCCTTAATTTACTAAAGTCTTTTTTGTAGTCACCAAAACAGTAAGTTAATTTTTAACTTTCAATCCTTTCATCATGCAATTAATAATATCGCTCCTCTATGACCTAATTAGTATCGCAATGGTCATAAATAATTAATTAATCTAAGGTTCAGATTATGAAAATGGCCATATCAATATTAAAACACAAACCGTGTGTTTCCTTCGCTATAATTGCATTCGCCATATAAGTAGACAAGCTTCGTTTACTAAGCGGTTAACGACATCACGTTAATAGTCATCGTAACAAACAGAGTAATTAATATTGACGGTTGTTTTCTTACCCGATTACGGCAATAAAATCATTCATACCGTATTTACATCTCTAGTAAGCTTAATTAACTTAACTTAATGAAATCTGGGTAAATTCTGAGTTCTTAGTTTCTGCATATCCATTGAAAATCAGCTAAAAGTTTAATCCATTTAGACTCCACAATAAGCTGCACCTTGCACCTTGGATAAGGTCAAAAGCATGCCAAAACTCTCCCGGCTGCTATTGACGGCAGCGTGTAATACAATAACAATTTTTATTTCGACTCTCGCTTGAATATGAGTACATTTTTATTTTGTTTTCGTATGGACTTTTCAGGCGCTGTGTTGCGACTATAAATATTGGCCTCGAATTAAGCAGAGAGACAGTTATTCCTTATTCAATAATTCAGCGAACTTTTTCATCCTCGAATTGCTTCGCGAAGTACTGTCTTATGCATAAATTAAGTTCATCATCTTGGCACGTCTTCCCCCATAATTCTCCATGTAGGAAATGTGGAATATCGTCTCTTTATGTACAGTTTCATAATAATTGAATGCCATTCAACGCGATAAACTTTTGTTAAATGCGTCCCATTTCTAGGGGAAGTCTCTGTTTAATTTTTGGCATCGGGCTTGATCGAATAAAGCACAGAACTTTCTTAAATGCTTTAATGGCCCTTAGCACACTATTTCACATGTGGACGGGGGTTTCTCTGCAGTACATCAGTAAATTGCATTTAAAAGTTTTCTGCTCGGTTGTCATATCGTTTCCATTCAGGTGCTTTAGGATTCAGCCAATGGCAGCCAGAGAACTTTTACGCAGCAAGAAAGTGAGAAATGCAACACTATTCTTCAAATAACATAAAAATTTATTTTAGTAGGTACAAAAATCTTACACTTCTGACTATTATGGTAATGCAAAATAATTCGAAAATCACCGCTCGGAATTAAGATAATCCTCGTTTATGATGTTTACTACGGGAATAACAGTCATGAAAATCGCGTACTTTATGTAAGCGGGCAATACCGACTGTCAGAGTCGATAAATTTTAACAACTTCTAATTTTTACAACTGCAATCTCGCCGAAGCGTATCGATTTTATTCAAGCCATGCATCGTACCGTTAGTCTTGAGTGTGCAGTCTCGGAGGTGAAGTTCCCATTAAATCGATCAAGTGCGACCTTAAAATCGAACGTTCCAGTCAAAATCTTTGCCAATCATTTTCAAATATTCTACAATACATAGGTAACTTCTAAAGTTGTTTCTAAGTTGACTTAGGAACTTAAAGGGTCGTGCCTGTTCCGCACTGATGAAGGTTAATAACTAGAAACCGGTGCAGTATGGCGTATCGTTATTATTAACGCAAGTGATCGAAAATGATTGACTGGCGAAAATGTGTAAATGCCGCAATGGCTACGATTGACAAAGAATGGCCCGTTTAATTTGTGATTTGACATTGCAAGTCGGTCAATCATTTTCGATCACCAGTTATAAACGTATTTTCGACGCAAAGTGAATGCAGATACCATTTGGGGTGACGCAGAGTTCGAGTGACATTTGTGAAAATGCCTTAATCCTTTCCATTTACTTAATCGTAAGTACTTGTAATTAATATTACATCGAAAACATTCTTCATGAAAGTGTGATCAATTTTTGTTTGTGATTTTAGTGAATTTTTACCAATTACTGTGATTTTTACTTAATTCTAGAAGTAAGCCTTAGTTAAGTGTTCTCATCGATGTTTGTTTCGTATGGTTTTACAAATTTAAATTATTTCACTGCCTCATTTTTTTTGTAAGAACTTTGACATGACAATAATGTTTTACAAAATGCCTAATCGTATAAACTACATACTACAAAAACTTCAAAAAACAGCAGTACATTTTAATATGTAAGTATTCTATAATACTAGTCCCTTAATACTCATAACTATATAATAGCTTTGTACTCAAAAGAAAAAAAAAACGAAAATGTGAAATTAAATAAACCGATTTAAATTAGGGAGTATCTAATAAGTGCCTATTTAGAATTTAAAAGATGGCATCGAACGTGTTAAATTTATTAAATAACCTTGGAATGTCACATTTAACCTTGTATCGACATTTGCAGTTGCATTTGACCTGTACTTTCCAAAAAAATGTCCTTGAAATGTGCCTCTTGTTGTAAATGGTGAAAATTGACCGTTTTTTTAATTTTTGGAAGAAATCGGTTTATTTATATTTCGTTGCACATACCTATGCATCTGTATTTACCCCTTTGCCTTAAAATTGTATCTCTAAGGAAAAACACAAAGTCACACTATATGGTTAAAATTTTTGACTGACGAAATTTTAATTCTTGTACCAAATGGAGACAATTTTAAAACAAATATGTACATATTTATGCCTATATAGAAATTTTAACCATATATATCAAATAGTTAAGGCTGCGCGTGACGCCGAAAGCAAAACAGACATTAGTTAGTGAGTTAACGTACTTCTCCTGGTTCAGTTTCAAGTGGCCGCGTTCATCCTTCTTTGATCCTTTGCTTTGGGCGTCACGCGCGGCCAAGTATTTTTTTGGAATATTTTCATTCTCTTCTATGGAATTAATACAAGTTGGTCAGTTTCTATTGCTATAAGTGGTACTTAATAAAGGAAATTTTCGAATTAACAAACAATCAGTGTTATAATAAAAACAACCCTAATATCTTCTGGAGTAATTGAAAATTTTCTCTGAGGTTACTTCTCTCAAGTTGCAATAATGTACAATAAACAAATTAGCTTTTGCAAAAATAAAGTATAAATAATTTGATAATAATAGCTCATTAGAATTAGAGAAAACTGCGCAATTTTTATTAAAAAATCAACAAAATGTTCCTGGTAAAGTGTAAAGATATGCGATTAATAAAAAAATATGGAAATAAATACATGCAGTTTTATTTTCATAATAACAATATCTATATCTATAAGTTACTGGATAGATAGTTAAAATAAAGCCAGTTCGACCAAGTGATCGAAAATGATTGACTGGTAAAAGTAAACACATATAATACACATATAATGACACAATTCGCAATTGTGTGGCAGGGTTACGTACCAATTGTTGTTACTACACATTTACAAACCAAGAGACAGGAGTTGGAAAATTCAGAACCAAGGTAAGTCACATAATAATTTATCTATATTCACAAATTATTGGATACAAACCAAGCTAGTTAGAAAAACATCCAATTCTAGCAAGTGATCAAAAATGATTGACTGATGTATACGTAAAAATAATGACATAATCTGCAACTGTGAGGCATGGTCAAACACTTCCTATCAACGCTTGGTATAGTAGTTTATTTTGTGACCTAAGGGCAACTATCAACCTTTTATCTGAGTTCTGTTCAACTTCGAGTGTCCAGCTGCATTTACTACATATTTACAAACCAAGAAACAGGAATTTGGACTATTTCAAAGCCAAGGTAAGTCGCATAATAATTTATCTATATCCACAAATTATTAGATAGATAATCATGTTGGTTAAAAACGTTCAATTCGAGCAACTGATCACAAATGATTGACTGATAAAAGTATATACCCAATAATAATGAATAATAATGACACAATTTGCAATTGTATGGCACAGTTAAATACCCCTCAATGCTTAAGAATAGTACTTTATTTTGTGACCTACGAACAACTACTGTTAACCTTTTATCTGAGTTATGTCGAACCTCGAATCCAATAGGAGCTAATAACATGACGTTAGAGTGTTTAACTATTTTTACTGCACATTTTCAAATCAAGAGATAGAGGCTGGAATAATTAAAACCAAGGTAAGTCACATAATAATTTCTCTATATCCACTAATTATTAGATAGATAACCACGTTGGTTATAACGACAACGACACAACTCTTATGCCAACAAGAGACAGGAGCTGGAATATTTCAAGTCGAAGGTAAGTCACATAATAATGTATCTATATCCACAAATTATTATATAGATAATCACGTTGGTTATTAGAACGTTCAGTTCGAACAAGTGATCACAAATTGTTGGCTGATAAAAGTTTATAGATACAATTAATGGCGCAGTTTTCAAATGTGTGGCTCGATGAAACAGTCCCAATCATTGCTTGGAATAGCAGTTTATTTTGTCTATTAATCTTTATCTGAGTTCTGTCCAACTTCAAATCTAATGGGAGCTAACAACATGACGTTAAAGTGCCCAACTGTTTTTATTGCACATTTACAAGCCAAGAGATAGAAATTGGAACATTTAAAAACCAAGGTAAGTCTCATAATAATTTATCTATATCCACAAATTATTAAATAGATAATCACTTTGGTTAAAAACGTTCAATTGGAGCAAGTGATCACAAATGATTAACTGATAAAAGTATATATGTAATAATAATGACAGAACTTTTAATTGTGTGGTACAGTTAAATACTCCACAATGGTTGAAACAACACTTTATTTTGTGACCGAGAAACAACTGTTAACCTTTTATATGAGTTCTGTCCAACTTCGAATCCAATAGGAGTTGATAACGTGACGTTAGAGTGTCCAATTGTTTTTACTATACATTTTCAAACCTAGAGATAGAAGCTGGAATAATTAAAACCAAGGTAAGTCACATAATAATTTATCTATATCCACGAATTATTAGATAGATAACCACGTTGGTTATAACGACAACGACACAACTCTTATGCCAACAAGAGACAGGAGCTGGAATATTTCAAGTCGAAGGTAAGTCACATAATAATGTATCTATATCCACAAATTATTATATAGATAATCACGTTGGTTATTAGAACGTTCAGTTCGAACAAGTGATCACAAATTGTTGGCTGATAAAAGTTTATAGATACAATTAATGGCGCAGTTTTCAAATGTGTGGCTCGATGAAACAGTCCCAATCATTGCTTGGAATAGCAGTTTATTTTGTCTATTAATCTTTATCTGAGTTCTGTCCAACTTCAAATCTAATGGGAGCTAACAACATGACGTTAAAGTGCCCAACTGTTTTTATTGCACATTTACAAGCCAAGAGATAGAAATTGGAACATTTAAAAACCAAGGTAAGTCTCATAATAATTTATCTATATCCACAAATTATTAAATAGATAATCACTTTGGTTAAAAACGTTCAATTGGAGCAAGTGATCACAAATGATTAACTGATAAAAGTATATATGTAATAATAATGACAGAACTTTTAATTGTGTGGTACAGTTAAATACTCCACAATGGATGAAACAACACTTTATTTTGTGACCGAGAAACAACTGTTAACCTTTTATATGAGTTCTGTCCAACTTCGAATCCAATAGGAGTTGATAACGTGACGTTAGAGTGTCCAATTGTTTTTACTATACATTTTCAAACCTAGAGATAGAAGCTGGAATAATTAAAACCAAGGTAAGTCACATAATAATTTATCTATATCCACGAATTATTAGATAGATAACCACGTTGGTTATAACGACAACGACACAACTCTTATGCCAACAAGAGACAGGAGCTGGAATATTTCAAGTCGAAGGTAAGTCACATAATAATGTATCTATATCCACAAATTATTATATAGATAATCACGTTGGTTATTAGAACGTTCAGTTCGAACAAGTGATCACAAATTGTTGGCTGATAAAAGTTTATAGATACAAATAATGGCACAGTTTTCAAATGTGTGGCTCGATGAAACAGTCCCAATCATTGCTTGGAATAGCAGTTTATTTTGTCTATTAATCTTTATCTGAGTTCTGTCCAACTTCAAATCTAATGGGAGCTAACAACATGACGTTAAAGTGTCCAACTGTTTTTATTGCACATTTACAAGCCAAGAGATAGAAATTGGAACATTTAAAAACCAAGGTAAGTCTCATAATAATTTATCTATGTCCACAAATTATTAAATAGATAATCAGGTTGGTTAAAAACGTTCAATTGGAGCAAGTGATCACACATGATTAACTGATAAAAGTATAGGTATATGTAATAATAATAATGACACAATTTTCAATTGTGTGGCACAATTAAATACTCCTCAATGGTTGAAACAACACACTTTATTTTGTGACCGAGAAACAACTGTTAACCTTTTATCTGAGTTCTGTCCAACTTCGAATCCAATAGGAGTTGATAACGTGACGTTAGAGTGTCCAATTGTTTTTACTATACATTTACAAACCAAGAGACAGGAACTGGAATATTCAAAACCAAGGTAAGTCGCATAATAATTTATCTATATCCACGAATTATTAGATAGATAACCACGTTGGTTATAACGACAACGACACAACTCTTGGCCCAACAAGAGACAGGAGCTGGAATATTTCAAGTCCAAGGTAAGTCACATAATAATGTATCTATATCCACAAATTATTATATAAATAATCACGTTGGTTATAATAGAACGTTCAGTGATCACAAATTATTGACTGATAAAAGTATACAGATAAAAATAATGACACAGTTTTCAAATGTGTGGCTTGATGAAACAGTCCCAATTAATGCTTGGAATAGCAGTTTATTTTGTCCATTAATCTTTATCTGAGTTCTGTCCAACTTCAAATCTAATGGGAGCGAACAACATGACGTTAGAGTGCCCAACAGTTCTTATTGCACATTTACAAGCCAAGAGATAGAAATTGGAACATTTCAAAACCAAGGTAAGTCTTATAATAATTTATCTATATCCACAAATTATTAAATAGATAATCACGTTGGTTAAAAACGTTCAATTGGAGCAAGTGATCACAAATGATTAACTGATAAAAGTATATATGTAATAATAATGACACAACTTTCAATTGTGTGGCACAGTTAAATACTCCACAATGGTTGAAACAACACTTTATTTTGTGACCGAGAAACAACTGTTAACCTTTTATCTGAGTTCTGTCCAACTTCTGATCCAATAGGAGTTGATAACGTGACGTTAGAGTGTCCAATTGTTTTTACTATACATTTACAAACCAAGAGGCAGGAACTGGAATATTCAAAACCAAGGTAAGTCTCTTAATAATTTATCTATATCCACAAATTATTAGATAGATACCACGTGGTTAAAATAAAACATTCGGTTCGAGCAAGTGATCACAAATGATTGACTGATACAAATATACACGTAAAAAACAAAGACACAACTCTTGGCCCAACAAGAAATAGGTGCTGGGATATTTCAAATCAAAGGTAAGTCGCATAATAATTTATCTATATCCACAAATTGTTGGATAGACAACCACGTTGTTTAAAACGAAATATTAAATTCAAGCAAGTGATCAGAAATTATTCTTGTCGCTTTGATCATGTGTCTAATTAGTGTCATTAATATCGTGACATGGGAAGAGTCGAGCACTGAGACAAATAACGTTAATAATTTTAAGAACGTCCCAATAAATTTCGCGTATATATTTTTACACAATATCTATCTTAGATTGTTGGTACTCTGCCAAAATCGGGTCAGTCTGCAGAATAAATTATTGGTTACAAATCTTTTATATAAAGAAGTTACAATAGTAACAGTAGTTTGTCGCCCCCTGAGAAAATGTGCGAGCGGAGAGGACTTATATAAAAGGGCGACCGACGGAGGGAGAGGAGGATAGACTTCGGGCTCGGCCAAACGCCAGACGGAGAGGGAGCGCTATATTGCATATATTTTAAAGCATGTTAAGCTTCGGCTCCATGCCAAATTTTCCTATTGCCAGACTTTTTACAGATATACATGAAACGCTCTACTTTGGATCGGATATGTACGGGGTGGAACGCCGAGTATCTTTAAAAATAATTCAATCCGTTTTCAATTAAGGATAATGCCCGCTTTATGGATTAACTCAGCAATTGCAACTTTATTCCTTCTATGCTACATTAAAATTATTGAGCAGAAAGTTAAACGTTAAAATCAATTATAAAAGCGTGTTATAGTATTTATGTCCCGCCCGACATGAGTAGTTCCCTGAAATTAAAAATTCGTCATTTGCTGAAAGCACGAATGTTTCCCTATTTTTAGGCTAGAGGAACCTTTTATCCCACGTATCGATTCCATTAAAAAAATAGTCGAAAGAAGAGTCGTACAAAATGCGTGATTCACCTTGTACGATTAATTATTGCGCCCGTCGACGGTTCGTACAAAACGTCTGCTTCCGCGGTGGAAATGTTGGTGTAATCCCATTTCTCATGATCCACTATCACCCCGCGCCCCCGGCAAGTTTTCACTGTTACATAAACTATCTACGGGCTCAAAGTCACGTAAACACTTTCCCGCAGAAATATTGCATTAAATCTATAAACCTTGAAACAGACTAATACGTCGGATGATAATGGAGTTTTTACAGCGTCGTCGGTTTGAAGACAAATCGGTTTTTAGTCGACTGATTTAAATTCATGGATTCAGACTGGTTGGGTTGCAGTCGTGCGCTGTCGGTACATCTTAAATTGAAGTCCGTATTAATGAAAACAGAAAAATGTACCAACGGGACTGGTTACTTTATATTTATTAGCCGTAAGTGAATAAGTTAGTAAAGGTAAGTGAACCGTGTATTTACTGCTAAAAGTACTTTAATAGGCGCAAGTAAATACTTAACTTGAAATTTTTATCTTTATATCTCAATATATCTGTATATCTCGGTCTTCGTCTTTATATATTTACCTTTATATATTTATCTTTAAATATCTATATCTATCCCTATATCTCCATATCGCTATGCCTGAAGAGATAGACATCACTATTTCTCTACTTTAGGCTAGTTATTCCACATTTACTAACCCTAAGTGAATAAATCATTAAAGGTAAATGAACTGTACGTTTGCCACCAAAAGTACTTTAAGAGGCGTAAGTGAATCCTTAACTTGAGACAAATATACAGTTTAACAAGAGTAGTTAAGCAATGCATTGAGAGTTGATAAAAAATTCATTAGTTACTACTCGGTTCATTTGTCCTTACTGATCTGTAAATACAGCAAGTTTTCACTGTCATAAATTCAAGCTAGCAAAATCTATTCGAGCTCTGTCGGTACATCATATTAATGTTAATACAGAGAAAATATACTGTGACGGATAATGTACGAATGAGGCTAATTATTCCGCATTTACTTGCCCTAAGTGAATAGGCCAATGGAGGTAAGTAAACTGTGTATGTGCCATCAAGGTTACTGTAAATGGCGCAAGTGAATACTTGATTTGAGCCAGCCCTGTTTGTTTAATAAGCTTGTCCAGTTGTGTGAGCTGGCATTTGTGCTTGCCCTAAATGACTAAGTTATTAAAGGTAAGCGAACCACGTACTTTCCACCAAAATATTAATTGAAGTCTTATTAGTCTTCATTTGATACTGGCATACAGTTTAACAGTTGAAGCTAAGTAAGATTTGGTCAACAATTCACTAGTAACAGCTGCTAGCTTCACTTGTCCCTGCTGACCTTCTAAAATAGCAAATTTTCACTGTTGCATGAACTATATACGAGCACAGTCAAGTAAACACTTTCTCTAAGAAATATTTCGTTAAATCTATAACCCTTAAATCAAACTAACACATCAGATGTATCATATTTTCTTGCTCTAAGTAAATAGGTTAATAGAAGTAAGTGAACTGTGTATTTGCCATCAAAGGTACTGTAAATGGCGCAAGTGAATACTTAATTTCAGCCAGCCGTACTTGTTTAATAAGCTTAATCCAGTTGTAAGAGCTGGCTTTCCTGTTTATAATAAATGAATAAGTTATCAAAGGTAAGCGAACCGCGTAATTACCACCAAAATACTAATTAAGGAACCTTAATGGTATTCACTTGATACTGGCATATAGTTGAAGCCAAGGAAATTAGTAAGAGTTGGTCAACAATTCACTAGTAACAGCTGCTCGTTTCACTTGTCCCTGCTGACCTTCTAAATCAGCAAATTTGCACTGTTACATAAACTAGACACGAGCTCAAAGTCACGTAAACATTCCCTGTGAATTATTTCATTAAATCTAAAAATGTTGAAACAGGCTAATACATCAGATGTATCACATTTACTTGCCTTAAGTGAATAAGTTAATAAAGGTAAGTGAACGGTGTATTTGCCACCAATAGAGCCAAGTTGAATACTTAACTTGAGACAGGCGTACTTGTTTAATAAGTTAAATAATAAATAATTAAAGAACCTTAATAATTTTAACTTGACACTGCCAAAGATCACGAAGAGCAGCTAAGGAGTTTTGTAATACAACAGTTAATTATTGCATATTTGTTTCTCATAAATGAATAAGTTATTAAAGGTAAGTAACTAAAGCATTAATGACGCCAACAACACATTTTGCTGAATGAAGTTTTGTATCTATGGCAAGTGATTACTATCAGAAATTTGCGTTTAGTTGCCCCAAACGACTTTTTAGTTACCGCAAGTGAATGTTCACTTACCGTTACTACATTTTTCAACGATGTATATAATGACCAACTCAAACTGCTCAATTTCCTTATTCTTATGGATTTTTTAATACTACAGTTAATTATTTCATATTCGCTTCTCATAAATGAATACGTTGTTGAAGGTAAGTAACTAAAATATTAACAATGCCAACAACACACTTCGCTGAATGAAATTGTTTATCTATGACAAGTGATTACTGTCAGAAATTTTCGTTTACTTGCCCCAATTAACTCTCTTCCCCCCCCCCCCCCAATAACTTTTCAGTTACCACAAGTCAATGTTCACTTACCGTTACTACATTTTTCAACGATGTATATAATGACCAACTCAAATTGCTTAATTTCCTTTTACTTATGGATTTTTTAATACTACAGTTAATTATTCCATATTTGCTTCTCATAAATGAATGAGTTGTTAAAGGTAAGTAACTAAAATATTAATGATGCCAACAACAAACAACACAATTTGCTGAATGAAATTGCTTATCTGGCAAATGATTACTGTCAGAAATGTTCGTTTACTTGCCCCAATTAACTGCCCCCCCCCCAAACAACTTTTTAGTTACCTCAAATGAATGTTAACTTACCGTTACTACATTTTTCAACGATGTATATAATGAGCAACTCAAACTGTTCAATTTCCTTATTCTTACGGATTTTTTAATACTCAGTTAATTATTTCATATTTACTTCCCATAAATGAATAAGTTATTAAAGGTAAACGAACTAAAACATTAACGACGCCAACAACATACTTTGCTGAATGAAATTGTTAATCAGTGGCAAGTGATTACTGTTATAAATCTCAATTTACTTGCCACAATTAACTTCTTTACCTGCCCCAAACAACTTTTTAGTTACCGTAAGTGAATGTTCACTTACCGTTACTACATTTTTCCACGATGTACATAATGACAAACTCGATAGCATTGTGGGCTAGAAAGTGTTGTCAAAGTGTCTATAGGGGCAGTAATCTCCTCCTTTGCTCTTCATTTGAGGGTAGTCTAATTTGAATGATGGATCCAACCGTTTGATTTGAAACAGCGGCCTTCTGACGAGGGTTTGCGAAATAGTTTGCAGGGGTCACCAAAACATGAAACACTTATTGGTTCTCGTCTCGCCAACCAAATTGGCATCATCAGGAGACGATTAGGTATATTGTAGTATTTTGATTTCTTAAATTTTACTGTGTAAGGAAACTAGTAATAAAAATTGACTATGTTAAGGTGTACGTATGAAGATAAGCTCAATTAGGCAAATAAACGAACTTCTGAACTAGGTAAAAATGGCGTGGATTTTTACTGACTGGCTTTTTACTTCTGTATAAATTGTTAAATAAATTTTCTAATTGTTATGTAACATTAGTCGGACGCCCAAGTCTGTATAGACTCGCTGCATATTCGAGCATAAATATATAAAACGACGGCGAGGATTTAACAAGTCATTTTCCCGTTCCAAGCATTTTAAACGCTCCAAGTAGAGGAGTCCAAGACTAGACATGAAATAATGGCTTTAAAGTCACGCCCCTAAAAAAAACCCAGAATAATTGTTATAGACTGAAACCCATAGTAGTTGTAGTATTAATGTAATGATCCATATTTAATGTATATAAAGGTCTATACCAGTGACTGATGTGGCTGCGAGACGCCAGCGTGACGTCACGAGACGCCGGCGACGCTCCGTCCGGACGCCCCACCTCCAGACTCCGGACGCTCGACATGCTCGCACTATGCCAAGGACCTTCTCGGAGGCCTGGACGACTCTTACAATAGCCTAAAAAAGATGATTGTGGTGGAGCGGGTGATTTATTTTTTTATGGTTTTTTCCATAAACATTAGAAGTGAATTAAGAGGAGACTCGGTGAAATATTCGGTTAGTGACAGGATTTATTGTGCGTCTCAAGGATTATACGGTATTTGCCGCATAAAAACTGACCTATAGAAAGCGATACGGAATTTATGAACAAATGCAGAAAGGGGTAGCGAATTTTACTGTGTCCAGTAAACTACTTTTAGTATACGTTCTGAGCTGCAACATTTTTATAATTATTTTTTCTCTGCGGGGCTCTTTAAGTATTCATGGGTGCATCCGGCAGTCTGCAACGATCCGCCGCAATTTTACGTGGGCACGTACGGCGGTCAAATTGGATTAAGTTTTCTAATTTCCCTGCCTGCTCGTACGTCGTACATAATACTTGATGCGAGGCGCTGCAACTGTGTTGCAATTTCTTGAACGTTTTTATAGCTTGTGCTTGCATTTTCGATAAAGCGTAATAAATAATATACCGCGAGGTATACCCGCGTGTGTCTTCCTACACCCGTTGAACCGTCAAAATTACAAACATCCCCCGTTATTACCCTCTACTTTTATCTCGTGATAGTTTTGTCAAATAAATTAGAGCTGCGTCCTCCCGCAGCAGCGTTTACTAACTTTTCGTATAAATCCTTTAAAAAAGCCGCTCCGGCGAAACTTCTCTGGTTCGATCCGAGTTCTTCCTCGTATCGACGTATAAAAATTATAACGTCGAGCTGGCCATCATTACGGAGACGGAAAATTGATTGTAAGTTTATTGTCCTGTAATTTAGCGAGGGCGCGACGTGATAATAAAGCAAGAGATGCCGTCGTAAATTTTCGAAGGACTCTTCATTTTTCTGCTAGACGAGATATCTATTGCTTGACAATACATTATGACCGGGTTGGAGCAATCGTTATTGCCTCCCTTGCGGATTTATGGACTGTTAATTTGGAGTCCACATATTTAATTAGTAAAATAAAAAAATTGTTTTTATTACCTACGCCTGTGTTGTGTTGGCATGCCTAAGGGAATTAACATTGAGTTAAATAAAAGAATTCATCATCAACAGCATCGAAATCGTATCCAAAGCAAAAAAAAATTGAAGCCACTTTAGAACGCAATTATTGTCGAATTCGTCGAAACAACTAATATAACTACATGTTATCAAACATTGGATTAAAAAACAAAATATAAAATTAGGATTTTTTGTGGAACACCCTATATATTATTATATTTTCGAAATCCTTACAATTTCCTGATTTCAAAAACATATAATAAGTCTATTTTTAGACTAACCGTTCTCTAGTTATACAAAATAAAAATATATGTAAAAATATGATATTGTCTTAGTAACCCATGGGTTAGAATATGCAATATCATATTATAATCTGTCAATAAAACAAACAAATGACAATCGCAAAATTGCGGAATTCTATAAAATTAGGTTCTTTTGTGGAACATCCTATATATTATTATATTTTCGAAATCCCTACAATTTCCTGATTTCAAAAACATATAATAAGTCTATTTCTAGACTACCCGTTCTCCAGTTATACAAAATAAAAATATATGTAAAACAATATGATATTATCTTAGTAACCAATGGGATATACAATATCATATTATAATCTGTCAATAAAACAAACAAATGACAATCGAAAAATTGCGAGATTCTATAAAATTAGGGTTTCTTGTGGAACACCCTATATATTATTATATTTTCGAAATCCTTACAATTTCCTGATTTCAAAAACATATAATAAGTCTATTTTTAGACTAACCGTTCTCTAGTTATACAAAATAAAAATATATGTAAAAATATGATATTGTCTTAGTAACCCATGGGTTAGAATATGCAATATCATATTATAATCTGTCAATAAAACAAACAAATGGCAATCGAAAAATTGCGGAATTCTATAAAATTAGGTTCTTTTGTGGAACATCCTATATATTATTATATTTTCGAAATCCCTACAATTTCCTGATTTCAATAACATATAATAAGTCTATTTCTAGACTACCCGTTCTCCAGTTATACAAAATAAAAATATATGTAAAACAATGTATTATCTTAGTAACCAATGGGATATACAATATCCTATTATAATCTGTCAATAAAACAAACAAACGACAATCGCAAAATTGCGAAATTCTATAAAATTAGGTTTTTTTGTGGAACACCCTATATATTATTATATTTTAGAAATCCTTACAAATTCCTGATTTCAAAAACATATAATAAGTCTATATTTAGACTATCCGTTCGCCAGTTATACAAAATAAAAATATATGTAAAAATATGATATTGTCTTAGTAACCCATGGATTAAAATATACAATATCATATTATAATCTGTCAATAAAACAAACAAATGACGATCGCAAAATTGCGAAATTCTATAAAATTAGGGTTTCTTGTGGAACACCCTATATATTATTATATTTTCGAAATCCTTACAATTTCCTGATTTCAAAAACATATAATAAGTCTATTTTTAGACTAACCGTTCTCTAGTTATACAAAATAAAAATATATGTAAAAATATGATATTGTCTTAGTAACCCATGGGTTAGAATATGCAATATCATATTATAATCTGTCAATAAAACAAACAAATGGCAATCGAAAAATTGCGGAATTCTATAAAATTAGGTTCTTTTGTGGAACATCCTATATATTATTATATTTTCGAAATCCCTACAATTTCCTGATTTCAATAACATATAATAAGTCTATTTCTAGACTACCCGTTCTCCAGTTATACAAAATAAAAATATATGTAAAACAATGTATTATCTTAGTAACCAATGGGATATACAATATCCTATTATAATCTGTCAATAAAACAAACAAACGACAATCGCAAAATTGCGAAATTCTATAAAATTAGGTTTTTTTGTGGAACACCCTATATATTATTATATTTTAGAAATCCTTACAAATTCCTGATTTCAAAAACATATAATAAGTCTATATTTAGACTATCCGTTCGCCAGTTATACAAAATAAAAATATATGTAAAAATATGATATTGTCTTAGTAACCCATGGATTAAAATATACAATATCATATTATAATCTGTCAATAAAACAAACAAATGACGATCGCAAAATTGCGAAATTCTATAAAATTAGGGTTTCTTGTGGAACACCCTATATATTATTATATTTTCGAAATCCTTACAATTTCCTGATTTCAAAAACATATAATAAGTCTATTTTTAGACTAACCGTTCTCTAGTTATACAAAATAAAAATATATGTAAAAATATGATATTGTCTTAGTAACCCATGGGTTAGAATATGCAATATCATATTATAATCTGTCAATAAAACAAACAAATGGCAATCGAAAAATTGCGGAATTCTATAAAATTAGGTTCTTTTGTGGAACATCCTATATATTATTATATTTTCGAAATCCCTACAATTTCCTGATTTCAATAACATATAATAAGTCTATTTCTAGACTACCCGTTCTCCAGTTATACAAAATAAAAATATATGTAAAACAATGTATTATCTTAGTAACCAATGGGATATACAATATCCTATTATAATCTGTCAATAAAACAAACAAACGACAATCGCAAAATTGCGAAATTCTATAAAATTAGGTTTTTTTGTGGAACACCCTATATATTATTATATTTTAGAAATCCTTACAAATTCCTGATTTCAAAAACATATAATAAGTCTATATTTAGACTATCCGTTCGCCAGTTATACAAAATAAAAATATATGTAAAAATATGATATTGTCTTAGTAACCCATGGATTAAAATATACAATATCATATTATAATCTGTCAATAAAACAAACAAATGACGATCGCAAAATTGCGAAATTCTATAAAATTAGGGTTTCTTGTGGAACACCCTATATATTATTATATTTTCGAAATCCTTACAATTTCCTGATTTCAAAAACATATAATAAGTCTATTTTTAGACTAACCGTTCTCTAGTTATACAAAATAAAAATATATGTAAAAATATGATATTGTCTTAGTAACCCATGGGTTAGAATATGCAATATCATATTATAATCTGTCAATAAAACAAACAAATGACAATCGCAAAATTGCGGAATTCTATAAAATTAGGTTCTTTTGTGGAACATCCTATATATTATTATATTTTCGAAATCCCTACAATTTCCTGATTTCAATAACATATAATAAGTCTATTTCTAGACTACCCGTTCTCCAGTTATACAAAATAAAAATATATGTAAAACAATATATTATCTTAGTAACCAATGGGATATACAATATCATATTATAATCTGTCAATAAAACAAACAAATGACAATCGAAAAATTGCGAGATTCTATAAAATTAGGGTTTTTTGTAGAACACCCTATATATTATTATATTTTCGAAATCCTTACAATTTCCTGATTTCAAAAACATATAATAAGTCTATATTTAGACTATCCGTTCGCCAGTTATACAAAATAAAAATATATGTAAAAATATGATATTGTCTTAGTAACCCATGGATTAAAATATACAATATCATATTATAATCTGTCAATAAAACAAACAAATGACGATCGCAAAATTGCGAAATTCTATAAAATTAGGGTTTCTTGTGGAACACCCTATATATTATTATATTTTCGAAATCCTTTCAATTCCCTGATTTCAAAAACATATAATAAGTCTATATTTAGACCATCCGTTCTCCAGTTATATAAAATAAAAATATATGTAAATATATGATATTGTCTTAGTAACCCATAAAATAGACAATATCATGTTTTTACACATATTTTTATTTTGAAAAACTGGAGAACGGATGGTCTACATATAGACTTCTTATATGTTTCTGAAATCAGGAAATTATAATGATTTCTAAAATATAATAGTATATAGAGTGTTCCACAAAAAAACCCTAGTTTTATAGAATTTCGCAAATTTTTTCGATTGTCATTTGTTTTTTTGTTTTTGTTTTATTGGCAGATTATTAAAATTCAGGAAAAATGCTGCAACTTTTGTATATGAAATTCTGTCTGTATTTCTTCAAATCAACTCTGTAGGGGGGTGGCTAATTATAAGGAAAAAACCGTATATGCTCTCTCATTCTTATTGGAATTCATCAGGACGAATTAACGATTCATTTATGTAAAGATATAAATTGCATTAATTGAGAACGTGAGAAAAAATTCATAGTGACGATAATAATAATAATAATAATAATAATAACGTTTATTTACATTAAAGTACCCTACAGTGTTTGAATTTAAGTATTAAAAAGGGGTACTGTAGAAAAAATAAGGAAAATCCACAAAAAACCTTGCAAGTGGGTTATGTTAGTTACTTTACATTTTTAATAATAATTCTAGTGGACAATTCCTCAGTCCTTAGTCCTCAGTCCTTAGTCCTCAGTCCTCAGTCCTCAGTCCTCAGTCCTTAGTCCTTAGTCCTTAGTCCTTAGTCCTTAGTCCTTAGTCCTTAGTCCTTAGTCCTTAGTCCTTAGTCCTTAGTCCTTAGTCATTAGCCCTTGGTCCTTGGTCCTTGGTCCTTAATCCTTAATCCTTAATCCTTAATCCTTGATCCTTGATCCTTGGTCCTTGGTCCTTGGTTCTTGGTTCTTAGTCCTTGGTCCTTGGTCCTTAGTCCATAGTCCTTAGTCCTTGGTCCTTAGCCCTTAGTCTTTAGTTCTTAGTCCTTAGTCCTTAGGCCTTAGTCCTTAGTCCTTAGTCCTTAGTCCTTAGCCCTTCTTCCTGGTTTTTAGTCTTCGGGTTTTTGTTTCAATTTTGCAGTGTTTAGTTTACAGTTGAAAAAACGTTAGAATAACATTGTAATGGTGAAAATAATTTTGTCGGTATAAAAATAATGTCTTTCTTATAACGCCTTATCAACTAAACATTTGTTAAACGTTAATGTAACTACTTAATATAACCTGAAGCCGAAGCCGAAATTTCAGTAATAAAACACGTTAAAATCATTAACAGACGTTTATTTCAAACTATATGAAAACGACAAAAATTTGCCAAAAATAAATTAATCGTGTAGTTTTAACGTAATTTTCACGTTAACAAATTAATATTTAATACGTTTAACCTAAAAATAAAATACATTAAATATTAAAAATATTTTCTTTTTCAAAAAATTTATTTTAAATATCAATAGTTAACCTAGAAACGATTGATTTTAGGTATCGGGTATAATACATAGAAAATATTTAGTGTCACATTTAATAATGGTTTTGTATATCGATGGTGGGTTTTACGACACCTTTATACAGTGAGGTCGAAAAGTAAGGAACAAATTCAATATCTTCAAAACGCAAAACAAAGTTTTGGAAAAATCGCTTGGACAGGTCGATTTTGATTTTATATTAGGCCTATTTTAAAAATATGTTTTATTCTACAAGGTGTCCCAAAAAAGCTGGGCTGTGATCAACATGACTTTTTAAATGGCAACCACCAATTTTTTTGCAATTTCGAATTCCTTGTAAAATTCTAAACATTTTCGATGTAATACACCCTATACCTAAAACCAACCGTTTCTGGGTTATTGATATTTAAAATAATTTTTTTTTAAAAAGAAAATAGTTTATGTATTTCATTTTTGGGTTAGCAACAAATTGCCTCCCATTGGTTACTTGACAATAACCTAAACGATTGATAAAAAAATTATTTTCAATTTTTCAACAAAAGGTATCTCTTAATAAAAACTCCTGCTTACTTTGAAAATAGCATTTCTGCTAAGAGTGTTAATATTTTCGATTTATTGATAAAAACACTCGCTCAAGAATAATATAAATTTTATTACATTAAATATAAAGTAAAATAAGCAAATTAATCTGAACACACAAGGTTTTCAAGAAATTACCAATAAACTAATCTAAACTAAAACTAAACCTTCAAAAATCATCAAAATAAAAACAGTTGGGTCTAATTATTATTTCAAACCACTTTATTTCATATTTCTGCTTTTAAATAAAAATAAAAGTTATGTTATTCTTGAAAATCTTTATTTCAGATTATGGACTTTTCCGGCCACCCTGTACAGAAAATATTAACACTCTTAGCAGAAATGACATTTTCAAAGTAAGCAGAAGTTTTTAATAACAGATACTTTTTGTCGAAAAAGAAAATAAAAAAGTTTTTCCTATCTTGAACTCAATCCTGGAAAACACTGTATATTTTATGGATACCCAATTTCTTGCACAATAACAACCATACAATTACAATCCATATTTTTGTATCTTCTAAAACCAAAAGAGATAGAAAAATTTGAAAATTTATTAGACGTTATTTATTAATAAATATTTTGTTCAAAGTATAAAACGATTGACTAGGAAAGCAGAAATCACATTGTCGATATGATTTTTCAAATAAAATTAAATTAAATTTCTAAAATACAGTATTTAAAAAATTTCAACTACTTATAATGATACCTAAGAAAACTATATGTTTTTAAATTCTTCGTAATACATACGTTTCAATATCAGTGTATCAGATGGAAATTCGTTGTCCCAAGTGACACTATATCTGTACTTTTTTGGCTCTTTTTTCTGGAACTCTGTTCGACCAAAAAAACATCAAGGTTATTTATACATATTAAAAACAACAACAAATATTACTAAGCAATTCTTTGTTTCACTTATATAGAGTCCAGGTAAAATTACTGTTACAATGTAGAAGAAGCAGAAGTGATAATTGTTTTAATAAAGCTAAGATGCTGGTTACCAACTCTTTGCTATCATTTAGCACTATTAGCACCCTCCAAATAGGTGAGAAACAGAGCTGCTAATTGTTCCAATAAGTCTATTAAAAATTATGCATTTTAATACAAACATCACACTAGTCAGCAATAAAAGAAAGCTTTAATGCAAGCGCATTGTCAATTATGCCGGAGTCGCCGGTAACAGAATTTAATCTTCAATGCTGGTATTAGTAAAAATAAAACAATTTGTGTAATGCGCGGGTTATTAAACTTATGAAATGGACAAATTATCATGTTGTTAATGTGATGGATATTTATTTACAGTATTTACAGACCACGGGACAGTTTCCCACGTGCGTTATTGGCCAAGAGTAACAACTGTTGTTATTTTAATTGACGCCTCGTCTATCAACAAAAAGCAATCAGTTATCATTAGCAAAATTACAAGCGAAATACCTACGCAATATAATCTCATTGACTGCAGTAAGCTAGCAGCTTTTGTTAAATTTAAGCTGCTACCATGTCAGTATAGGACATAATATTTATCATGAAATATGTAAGGGTAGGTTTATTGGAGAAGACTTCTTTCGATTAAAATACTAGATTGGTAATTTTATTCACTAGCTTTAATCCAGGAATATATACAACAAAAATACAGTCCAATAAATATCAACTAAAATATATTTTTATACCTTTATAACTTCTAATATAATTTTGTTTTCGACTCACTTACAATTTTAATTATAAAGAAATGTGAATGGTCTAGATATAGTTGCAAAAATAGGGGTGGGTTAAGGTGCCCTCCCTTTGCACTTTTTTTACTGAAGTGACCAAATATACAAGTTGGTAGGCAACTTAACCCACCCCCCGAAGATAAACTCAACGTGTAGACTTAATAAATAATTTATATTCATCCTCAGCATCGAACAGACAATCTAAAAATATTTTAACAACTTTTGGGACGCCTCTAACGACTTTCGCTTATCTCAGAATAAATACGAAAATAGTAACAATAAGTACATGTTAATATAAAAGTAACGAAACGATTACAAAACCCAACCAACAGAATCTTGGACCAGTTAACCGAAGATTCTGCAGGCTTTATACATAGGTGTAAAATATCTGCGTTAATATTCCATCCTGCCAACTTGACAAGTGTGCGTTTTGAATTGAATCACATATACGTATACAGAGTAAATGTGGGGTTGTTTCCTGAAAATACAGCGTCAAGGAAAAAGAACGATCTGCATCTCCTGCAGCTCCAATGCAGGAAAAAAATTAAATATTTTATTTAATAAATTTGTGGCTCTATATTTGCATATTGTGGCACAAAAAAATTTGTAACGGAAAAGAACTGTCTCCAAAAATTCTCAAAAATTCATGGAGAAAAATGAGAAAAGCTCGTAAAAAATATGACTTTATTGTTTGAACTTTTCAACATAATTCACGGAGCTCTATTTTCTTTTACGTTGTATTTTCAGGAAACGTCTCGTAATCAACTAAAATTAAAAAACCTGAATGCCTAAAGTAACAACATTTTTCACCGTCTAAAATTCTGAAAAGATATTTTGTATACAAACTTTTTTTATTTTAACAGCCCCCAATTTTCATACATCATTAAGTCACCTAAAATTCTCCCCCATCCGAAAATAAAGCGATCTATCATCATTTATAACGTGATTACTTTACAAACAATCAATAAAAAACAATTAATTTCACTACTTTTATCACATAATAAAACGTTCAAAAATTCTATGAAGGTTAAAAGTAGAATTTTCGTTACGGTACTGTTACGTTTCAGAACTTCAGCTCGTCCTTCCTCAGTTGCCTCCGTTCAAGCACTTGTTGATGAAATTGTACACGCTCTTGACGTAGCTCTCTCGATTTTCTGCTAGGTGTTTCACGTGGAGGCTCGTCTCGTAGCACAGCGTGGTGACGTCGACGCCCAGTCTTTTTCGGTAGTCAGCAAAGTATTCGATATCCTGGAAACATATTAGTATAAAAATATAACCCAAAAAATGTACACTGATGCCTCAACTGTGTAATTCATATAACAAATAATTTCGGTAATATTGAAGGGTTTGCAAGAAACTACGTATTTCCTTCATGTCTCTCCCTCTAATATCTTTTTGTCGCATTGAGTGACAATAATGCATGTATGATCAATTAAAATAGACTATATAACAAGGTAAACAAGCTGGAATTCATGATCCTACAATACACAGTTTTGGTGATACAGAGCGTCAAAGTCGGGGTTGCAAAATTTAAGAAAACTACGTATTTCCTTCATGTCTCTCCCTCTAATATCTTTTTATCGCATTGGGCGACAATAATGCACGTATGATCAATTAAAATAGACTATATAACAAGGTAAACAGGCTGGAATTCATGATCCTGCAATACACAGTTTTGGTGATACAGAGCGTCAAAGTCTGGGTTGCAAAATTTAAGAAAACTACGTATTTCCTTCATGCCCCTTTCTTTAATATCTTTTTGTCACATCAGGCGACAATAATGCATGTATGATCAATTAAAGTAGACTATATGACAAGGTAAATAAGCCGGAATTCATGATCCTACAATAAATAGTTTGGATAATACAGGGTGTCAAAGTCGGGCTTACAAAATTTAAGAAAACTGCGTATTTCCTTCATGCCTCTTTCTTTAATATCTTTTTCTCACGTTGGGCGAAAATAATGCACGTATGATCAATTAAAGTAGACTATATAGCAAGATAAATAAGCCTGAATTCATGATCCTACAATAAATAGTTTCGATAAAACAGGGTGTTAAAGTCGGACTTGCAAAATTTAAGGAAACTATGTTTTTCCTTCATATTTCTCCCTCTAATATCTTTTTGTCGCATCGGGCGACAATAATGCATGTATGATCAATTAAAATAGACTATATAACAAGGCTAACAAGCTGGAATTCACGATCCTACAATACACAGTTTTGGTGATACAGAGCGTCAAAGTCGGGGATGCAAAATTTAAGAAAACTACGTATTTCCTTCTTGCCCCTTTCTTTAACATCTTTTTGTCACGTTAGGCGACAATAATGCAAGTATGATCAATTAAAGTAGACTATATAACAAAATAAATAAGCTGAAATTCATGATCCTACAATAAATAGTTTGGATAATACAGGGTGTCAAAGTCGGGCTTACAAAATTTAAGAAAACTGCGTATTTCCTTCATGCCTCTTTCTTTAATATCTTTTTCTCACGTTGGGCGAAAATAATGCACGTATGATCAATTAAAGTAGACTATATAGCAAGATAAATAAGCCTGAATTCATGATCCTACAAAAATAGTTTCGATGAAACAGGGTGTTAAAGTCGGACTTGCAAAATTTAAGGAAACTATGTTTTTCCTTCATATCTCTCCCTCTAATATCTTTTTATCGTGTCGGGCGACAATAATGCATGTATGATCAATTAAAATAAACTATATACCAAGGCTAACAAGCTGGAATTCATGATCCTGCAATACACAGTTTTGGTGATAGAGAGCGTCAAAGTCGGGGATGCAAAATTTAAGAAAACTACGTATTTCCTTCTTGCCCCTTTCTTTAACATCTTTTTGTCATGTTAGGCGACAATAATGCAAGTATGATCAATTAAAGTAGACTATATAACAAAATAAATAAGCTGAAATTCATGATCCTACAATAAATAGTTTGGATAATACAGGGTGTCAAAGTCGGGCTTACAAAATTTAAGAAAACTGCGTATTTCCTTCATGCCTCTTTCTTTAATATCTTTTTCTCACGTTGGGCGAAAATAATGCACGTATGATCAATTAAAGTAGACTATATAGCAAGATAAATAAGCCTGAATTCATGATCCTACAATAAATAGTTTCGATAAAACAGGGTGTTAAAGTCGGACTTGCAAAATTTAAGGAAACTATGTTTTTCCTTCATATTTCTCCCTCTAATATCTTTTTGTCGCATCGGGCGACAATAATGCATGTATGATCAATTAAAATAGACTATATAACAAGGCTAACAAGCTGGAATTCACGATCCTACAATACACAGTTTTGGTGATACAGAGCGTCAAAGTCGGGGATGCAAAATTTAAGAAAACTACGTATTTCCTTCTTGCCCCTTTCTTTAACATCTTTTTGTCACGTTAGGCGACAATAATGCAAGTATGATCAATTAAAGTAGACTATATAACAAAATAAATAAGCTGAAATTCATGATCCTACAATAAATAGTTTGGATAATACAGGGTGTCAAAGTCGGGCTTACAAAATTTAAGAAAACTGCGTATTTCCTTCATGCCTCTTTCTTTAATATCTTTTTCTCACGTTGGGCGAAAATAATGCACGTATGATCAATTAAAGTAGACTATATAGCAAGATAAATAAGCCTGAATTCATGATCCTACAAAAATAGTTTCGATGAAACAGGGTGTTAAAGTCGGACTTGCAAAATTTAAGGAAACTATGTTTTTCCTTCATATCTCTCCCTCTAATATCTTTTTATCGCGTCGGGCGACAATAATGCATGTATGATCAATTAAAATAAACTATATACCAAGGCTAACAAGCTGGAATTCATGATCCTGCAATACACAGTTTTGGTGATAGAGAGCGTCAAAGTCGGGGATGCAAAATTTAAGAAAACTACGTATTTCCTTCTTGCCTCTTTCTTCAACATCTTTTTGTGACGTCAGGCGACAATAATGCATGTATGATCAATTAAAGTAGACTATATAACAAGATAAATAAGCCGAAATTCATGATCCTACAATAAATAGTTTCGATAATACAGGGCGTCAAAGTCGGATATGCAAATTTTAAGGAAACTACGTATTTCCTTCATGCCTCTTTCTTTAATATCTTTTTCTTACGTTGGGCGAAAATAATGCACGTATGATCAATTAAAGTAGACTATATAGCAAGATAAATAAGCCTGAATTCATGATCCTACAATAAATAGTTTCGATAAAACAGTGCGTTAAAGTCGGACTTGCAAAATTTAAGGAAACTATGATTTTCCTTCATATTTCTCCCTCTAATATCTTTTTGTCGCATCGGGCGACAATAATGCATGTATGATCAATTAAAATAGACTATATAACAAGACTAACAAGCTGGAATTCATGATTCTGCAATACACAGTTTTGGTGATACAGAGCGTTAAAGTCGGGGATGCAAAATTTAAGAAAACTACGTATTTCCTTCTTGCCTCTTTCTTCAACATCTTTTTGTGACGTCAGGCGACAATAATGCATGTATGATCAATTAAAGCAGACTATATAACAAAATAAATAAGCCGAAATTCATGATCCTACAATAAATAGTTTGGATAATACAGGGTGTCAAAGTCGGGCTTACAAAATTTAAGAAAACTGCGTATTTCCTTCATGCCTCTTTCTTTAATATCTTTTTCTCACGTTGGGCAAAAATAATGCACGTATGATCAATTAAAGTAGACTATATAGCAAGATAAATAAGCCTGAATTCATGATCCTACAATAAATAGTTTCGATAAAACAGTGCGTTAAAGTCGGACTTGCAAAATTTAAGGAAACTATGATTTTCCTTCATATCTCTCCCTCTAATATCTTTTTGTCGCATCGGGCGACAATAATGCATGTATGATCAATTAAAATAGACTATATAACAAGGCTAACAAGCTGGAATTCACGATCCTACAATACACAGTTTTGGTGATACAGAGCGTCAAAGTCGGGGATGCAAAATTTAAGAAAACTACGTATTTCCTTCTTGCCCCTTTCTTTAACATCTTTTTGTCACGTTAGGCGACAATAATGCAAGTATGATCAATTAAAGTAGACTATATAACAAAATAAATAAGCTGAAATTCATGATCCTACAATCAATAGTTTGGATAATACAGGGTGTCAAAGTCGGGCTTACAAAATTTAAGAAAACTGCGTATTTCCTTCATGCCTCTTTCTTTAATATCTTTTTCTCACGTTGGGCGAAAATAATGCACGTATGATCAATTAAAGTAGACTATATAGCAAGATAAATAAGCCTGAATTCATGATCCTACAAAAATAGTTTCGATGAAACAGGGTGTTAAAGTCGGACTTGCAAAATTTAAGAAAACTATGTTTTTCCTTCATATCTCTCCCTCTAATATCTTTTGTCGCTTCGGGCGACAATAATGCATGTATGATCAATTAAAATAGACTATATAACAAGACTAACAAGCTGGAATTCATGATTCTGCAATACACAGTTTTGGTGATACAGAGCGTCAAAGTCGGGGATGCAAAATTTAAGAAAACTACGTATTTCCTTCTTGCCCCTTTCTTTAACATCTTTTTGTCACGTTAGGCGACAATAATGCAAGTATGATCAATTAAAGTAGACTATATAACAAAATAAATAAGCTGAAATTCATGATCCTACAATCAATAGTTTGGATAATACAGGGTGTCAAAGTCGGGCTTACAAAATTTAAGAAAACTGCGTATTTCCTTCATGCCTCTTTCTTTAATATCTTTTTCTCACGTTGGGCGAAAATAATGCACGTATGATCAATTAAAGTAGACTATATAGCAAGATAAATAAGCCTGAATTCATGATCCTACAAAAATAGTTTCGATGAAACAGGGTGTTAAAGTCGGACTTGCAAAATTTAAGAAAACTATGTTTTTCCTTCATATCTCTCTCTCTAATATCTTTTTATCGCGTCGGGCGACAATAATGCATGTATGATCAATTAAAATAAACTATATACCAAGGCTAACAAGCTGGAATTCATGATCCTGCAATACACAGTTTTGGTGATACAGAGCGTTAAAGTCGGGGATGCAAAATTTAAGAAAACTACGTATTTCCTTCTTGCCTCTTTCTTCAACATCTTTTTGTGACGTCAGGCGACAATAATGCATGTATGATCAATTAAAGTAGACTATATAACAAGATAAAAAAGCCGAAATTCATGATCCTACAATAAATAGTTTCGATAATACAGGGCGTCAAAGTCGGATATGCAAATTTTAAGGAAACTACGTATTTCCTTCATGGCTCTCCCTCTAATATCTTTTTGTCGTATCGGACAACTATAAAGCATGTTTGATCAATTAAAGTAGACTATATAACGAGATAAATAAGCTGGTATTCATGATCCTACAATACACAGTTTTGTGATACAGAGCGTCAAAGTCGGGGTTGCAAAATTTAAGAAAACTACGTATTTCCTTCGTGCCTTAATTAAAGTATATAATGAAATAAATAAGTTCGAATGTCATATTCTTAAACAATTTCAACATATACCTGATAATTGTCACACATATACACCTTTACTTACGGCATGGGGTATTAAATCATCGTTTTTAGAGTAAATGAAATGTTGGGGCCACTTGTTCCTCTCGTTCTTCAAATTCTCCAACGGGTTGGATTGGAACGTCGTTTTCGGGCAAATTTTATTACTAATCACCTACAAAAGAAAACTATATAAAAGAAACCTGTGTCACCGTAAGGTTCTTACCTCGTAGAGCCAAATCATAGACAGAAACATCGTCATCAGCAGTGACATTGAAAAATTATAAAACACGTTCCCGCCCAAGATCGCTGATATGGCTCTGAACAGACTCAGTATCCTTCTTTTCCCGGGGGCTGAGTCAAATATCACACCTTTTATCTAGAAAGGAGAATGATAATCAATCTTTATTGGTTAGTTACCAAATCAGCTCAATGTTGTTACTCACCGGTATCGGTTCCGGACATTTCTCCAAGGCCAGCGAAAAGTTTTGATACAAGAAGGCTCCCCCGTTCGAGAAACAGTGTATAATGATCGGGTGACTATCGAAATTCAAGTCGATCAGCAGCTTAACGAGCTTCTCTCCTATCGTGATCATCTGGTACCTCTTCAGGAACAGGCATTTCACAGGCGCGGTGTACCTTAGCGTTATCAATCTGGAAAAGGTTTTATTAGTGGACGTGGAGAAATTTTTGATGGCAGTGTTCAAAGACAAGGATACTGTAGCATGGACTAAGTGCTTAATAGCAACACTCTGGTAGTCATTTGAAATCTGTTAACTAGTTTTGGAGGCAATGTGCTGAATATTCCAGCTAGACTACTCTCTCTAGTGTTAATTAAAACAAGTTCCTAAAAACACGTCCTATAAAAAATCAATACCTGCTTTGCCACCTCAACTTATTTGTTTATATTACACAACTTTTAAAATAGTTCCAAATAGACTTATTAGGGATTTCTAGTTTACTAAGCAAAGCAGTTTTTCTCAACAAAAAATTACCGGCCGGTACTTTCAGCTTACTCACCCCTTTTCCTCGTAAATCTGGGAATATTTCGCAAGGTACTTATCCTGGCATCCCGCCCATCCGAACAGCAGGATCACCGGTATCTTCTCCTCGTTTACCACAAACACAAAATCGTGATCTCCGGTGTGCTGGTTGTAATTAAAATTTGGATTCGGGAACTTTATGTAATATTCCAGATTGTCCAAGTCCGCCATGTTCACGATGACTGCGCGAGTTCGGCGGTTTATCGATTGGAAAATTCAGGGAGAGCTAGGTACGTTATGTGGGGTCAAGTGGGAGCCGAAAACGTTTCATATGGTGATGTAACGGAACATTTGCGATCTCTGGAATCAAGCAGGGATATTGTCTTTGTTCGGTTGCTGAGTAATTTGTGACAGGCGACTACAGTAGACACATAATATTGTCTCGCCTATCACAAATTACACTCTGTCCTGCTGCAGGACTCTCATTTTAGTTTAGTTGCTGAAAAATCAACAGACAGTCACAAATTACCCCCGTAACTGTGATTGGTCTGCACCTGTCACAAATTATGCTCGTGAATGTCGTCTATCATTAAGCAGGAATATTATTTTTTATTCGGTTGCTGAGTAATTTGTGACAGGCGACTACAGTAGACACATGATATTGTCTCGCCTATCACAAATTACACTCTGTCCTGCTGCAGGACTCTCATTTTAGTTTAGTTGCTGAAAAATCAACAGACAGTCACAAATTACCCCCGTAACTGTGATTGATCTGCACCTGTCACAAATTATGCTCGTGAATGTCGTCGATCATTAAGCTGGAATATTATTTTTTATTCGGTTGCTGAGTAATTTGTGACAGGCGACTACAGTAGACACATAATATTGTCTCGCCTATCACAAATTACACTCTGTCCTGCTGCAGGACTCTCATTTTAGTTTAGTTGCTAAAAAATCAACAGACTGTCACAAATTACCCCCGTAACTGTGATTGGTCTGCACCTGTCACAAATTATGCTCGTGAATGTCGTCGATCATTAAGCTGGAATATTATTTTTTATTCGGTTGCTGAGTAATTTGTGACAGGCGACTACAGTAGACACATAATATTGTCTCGCCTATCACAAATCACACTCTGTCCTGCTGCAGGACTCTCATTTTAGTTTAGTTGCTGAAAAATCAACAGACTGTCACAAATTACCCCCGTAACTGTGATTGGTCTGCACCTGTCACAAATTATGCTCGTGAATGTCGTCTATCATTAAGCAGGAATATTATTTTGTATTCGGTTGTTGAGTAATTTGTGACAGGCGACTACAGTAGACACATAATATTGTCTCGCCTATCACAAATTACACTCTGTCCTGCTGCAGGACTTTCATTTTAGTTTGGTTGGTGAAAAATCAACAGATTGTCACAAATTACCCCGTAAGTGTAGTTGGTCTGCACCTGTCACAAATTATGCTCGTTAAGCAGGAATTTTTATTCGGTTGCTGAGAGATTTGTGATATTATTTTGCCTATCACAAATTACACCCATAAGTGTCCTCTGTCGTTCTACAGGACTTTTATTTTAGTTTGGTGGTGAAAAATTGTTCTGTAACCCAATTAAAATCTAATCGAACGATGGAGGACATTTGTTCTGCAAGATTGTCATTTTTACTGTAATGGCACTGAAAAATGGAGGAAGAACTACTCAAACTACCAGAAACGAATAAATATATTTATTGCAATAGCTATGATATACATATATATTTTTCATAAGCAATATATTCCCTTTGTATGCATAATTTATAATTTGCCTCTTCAATATTCCAAAACTTCTAATGGCGGACAATTATAATGCCTGATATTCCTAGGCATGACCATCCCGTGCTGTATACTAGACACGCTCTTCATATATTCACAAACTGCATTCACCAATTGTATCGGCACCGGTGGCCCAATTCCCGGGATTGCATCTACGAAAATATCTTCGTAGACCTAAAACAAATATATTTTCATCGTCACTGATATACCCAGATCTTGAAAGCACATAAAGTCGAATTCATTTTTGTACCGCAGATAAAAAATTACCGACAAAGGAACACGTGCGGCGGCTTCTTTGAAGGTTAAAGAGGCCGCGTTTCTGTTTTGTAAATGCGGCATTTTTTCCCTCCTTTACAAATATGAAATGAACTATAAATATATTTACTGTCTAAAATTACCTTTCCTCCTTCCTCCTCTACCATTCCGCCCATTCCTTCCTCGCTCTCCCCCTCCTCGCTGCCCTTCTCTGCCCCTTCCACTGTAAAGTGGACGATGGCATCTTCCTGAGACCTCGTCAGCGGCACCTCGGCAATCAGTCGGCACTTGAATTTCTCCACTTCATCGTCCGCTTCCCCGGGCAGCTCCTGCTGGAGCGCCTTCAATCTGTCCAGGTCCTCGCGTAGCATCCTCTGCTCGGGGGTTTCCGGTTCTATCCTTCGCGGCTCCTCTTGGATCGTATCCACAGACTCGTAAGGCGCCGGCGCCGCCTCCAAAAGATCTGCGTCTGTGGCAATCATAGTTTCTTCTGTTGGCACTTCGCCTTCGGCTTCGGCGAGGACTTCGCCTTCTTCCCCTTCTTTTACCCCCTCTTCTGATGCCTTCTTCTCGACGTCGCCTTCCTCCTCAGCCTCTTCTGCAAAATTATTACTAGTAGTAAACATGGTCCTAAGATTTAATCGCAACAATCAGGCGAAAACTGGCGTCATTAATTGAACCTTCAAATTGTGCCTTTTGGTAAAGTTATCTACGAAAATGCAAATAATTACCACACTATATACAGTATATTTACCTTTGTCCAATTGTTCATCGGACTCTTTGCCTGCTGATGTGTCGCCTTCCTTCTGCTCGCCTGCCTCCTGCTCTGCCGGTTCACCAGCTTCTTCTTCCGCTTCTTGCTCTTGCTCTTGCTCTCTAACAAATTAAATCAGTAATCAGTCTTACTTAGATGCCTTCAAGAATTCGTTAAAATAACTACCCTTCCTCTTCCTCCTTTAAGTCCACGTAATAATCCATCGAATAATCGTCATCCGCTGGTATGCTCGGGCAGGAGATGATTTCCTTGCTGTCCGCCACTTTGATCTCCTTCTCCTCGCTTTCCTCGCTGACTTGCGTCTTCTCGCTAAAACATTATTCAAGAGTTAGGTTCATGCTGAGAGAAGCACCCGAGAGGTTCAATAGCGACTGGTAAAGCAACAATGCGTCGCCCCACATCGAACCCGTCAGACTAGGAAATAATTTTCAACTGCAGAATTAGAGCATCCGCCGTATACCCCAGATCTGAGGCCGTGTGATTTTAGATTATTACCGCATTTAAAGAAGTAGTTCACAGTGTTTTTTATCGAAGAGAGACACTTGCGGCATGAAGTTGGGCCGCTGAAGTTGTTCCAAAAGGAAAATGGAATAAGATATCCTTTATGGATATAATTAGTTTTAATCTACCCTGGCAAAAGCATATAATTGTACAGTTTCACCATTTCTCGTCCGTCGGAGCAGTAATAACAAAAACGCCACAGGGTTCCGTTCTGAAGCCGCTCCTATTTACAGTGTTTATCAATGATATTTGCCGGGACCTTCAAAGCAATGTTTTGCAAGCTTCTTAAGCATTTTGATGCAGCCAAGAACTGAACTGAGCAAACACGACTCCCTTACCTCTCTTCTTCGGATATAACTTCCTCCTTAGCTTCTTTGGGCCCTTCGTCTTTCTCCACCGTCTCCCGCCATAGACTCAACAAAGAGTCGGTGAAATACAGATTCTTCAGGACCTGCGGCCTCGAGGCGTCAATGTTGGAGAGGAACCGATACAAGTCGGTGAAGGTCTCCAGGGTGATCATGGCCGAGCCGCCCTCGGGCTCCTCCGTCAGTATCTCGCAGATCAGGATCATGGTGTGCGTCAAGTCCTACAACCAACGCATAAAATGACTATTATTATTATTATTATTATGCAACACTCACGTCTGTCAGGTGCGCCGCGCACAGCCCTATGAACCTTAGCCAGGGTATGGCGCCGGGGTCGTCGAAACCGCCCAGGCACAGTATCTGGATGAGGGTGTTGTGTTGCATGCAGGAGCCCGTCCACCTGTCCCAGAGGATCTTGAACGATACTGTCTGGTTGTTCTGGAGTTGGTACAGGAGGGCTTTTAGCCAGCCGGGCGTCACGCCGCAGTGGTCGCGCGGGATGGGGTACTCCAGGCGCGGTTTTATCGGCGGCGGGATGTTCAGGGAGAGGCAGCGGAAGTAGGCTGTGGACCATCTGGGGAAGAAAGCAATGAGTTAGTATATATGCAAGTCGAGTTTTTTTCTAGAGGATTTATAGTGACTATCGAATTTCAAATGATACTCTCTAACGTCTTTTACTCGCTAAAGTGCTCAGTGCTCATTAAGATCAACCCTTGAGACTGATGCAATTTGTAGCACCCTGTATATGGTGAGTGAAAAATACATTCCTTCGGTTGTATATTGTTATTATGAATGATAAAAAATGGTGAGACTGGCACAAATAGCTACGTACAAACACTTACACTTACTTTAGTAAATCTGTGGGTTGCGATCTTATGGCGGCCTTAGCGAACTGCCTCAAGAGGTACGGGAAAGACGGCGGGATGCATATTTGCTCGGAGCAGTACATCTGCTCCGTGAGCTCGGGCATTTTTGGGATTGAATTTTGTCTATAAAACTAGTTTAAATCTTCTCTCTGTCATCACATAAAATTGAAGTTTGTTATCTGGGTAACCGGCAAGGTGGTAATTAATGGCGACTTGTTTGTATGAACTATCTTATGTTGTCATGGAGATTTTATGGATTGTTCTGCTCGATTGAAAAATTAAACATGTGCATTTTTATCAACGTCTACAGCTAATCAGTACGGACTTTATTGGGGTCAAGATAATTGGAGTTCATTATTTATAAAAGAGTAATATATTGATCCGCATTTGCTTTATTAAATACAGTATGACACACTCGAGTGTATTTTAAATAAAACAGCATTCTAAATTTGACAGCGTTATTAATTATTTTAAACTAGTTTTTAGGCGTCGCATATGCTAACACCGGCCCTGTTTGTGGGCTTTAAATTTCGTTTTGTTTCTGTGCTTTGTTGTACCTAATGGTTTACCTTACTATATTATAGGTGCTAACTCATATTGTGTGTAATTACGTTAAAATTTGTTTTGGTAGCTTCCTACATGTTACTAAGAAAAATATTTACTAATATTGGAATTGAATCATATTATATATTTACTGGTTGGATCAGAAATTTTACCACGTATGACGACATAGCTAATTATTATTTTCAGTGCCTAGTGTTTCAACTGCATTCTATATTTTATTCTAACGGGAAAATAATACGTCAAGGTGCGCAGCTGTAGAGGTTGGCTTACTTAATGCGTGACTGAATTTTACATTATAGGTACTTAAGAAAAACAGAAATAATATTTATTTATCGGTTTCAGGATATTAATCCTTTGTTTACATATGCAAAAGTAGGCTGGTAAATAAGTCATAACTAAAGTTGTACAGTTATATTTATTGCTTGTACGGTAATATTACAATACAGATCTGTCAATAACTGTCAACAGATGAAATAATAAATAATGAAACTATAGGGCTATTTATTAATACAAACAGACAGAAAACTCCAAACAATAATAATTAAATACTGAAATCCAACTGAAATGTATTTTCAGACAATCCAAGGTCCATTTTTATGTAGCCGTTGTGACATTAAAAATGTAAACATTTATGTAATATGAAAAAAGGTAACAAATAAAAACAAACAAAATATAACTGTAACCATGGCGACAAATCAACCCATACAGGCTTGACCAACTAATGAAATGAAAACGTTATTAATATTAAGAGAATATCAAAAGGTAATATCTATTAATAATGTCTTTATTTTCTGAAACCGATAAACTATTGAACAAATCACGGATGTTATGAATCATAACAGCCTTAGATGTCTTAAAATTCAAACCGACATCTGCGGCAGTTATGATAGTCATAACATTCCTTGATATGTTAATAGCTATTACGATTTTTGATTAAAAAGTAACAAGTAATAAAAGCGGTAAATGGGTGTATTGTTTTACTAGATCCTGTCTAAAACCTAGTTGTTTGACAACAGATGCTCCTTTTCTTGTTGCTCCTATTTCGTAACTTATTTGTAAAACCTACAGAGACTTTATAGGGACAGTGACGACAATAGAGCCAAAGTCACGCCCACCCGCCATTATGAGGTTAAATTTAGGACTAATATAACCTTAAATTTTTAGTTTTGCAAATTTATTTTCAATTTTCATTTTAATTTTTGTAGTTTTAGCTTGGGTCCATTGTAAATATATTACCATTGTTTATAAAGTAATATAGTTATTCAACCTAACTTGTAAGTATGTGCTGCCAACTTGTGAGTAACTTACGTACTAGTCAGTTTCCATGACTTTTGTTTTTATGAATTTAAATATTATAATAATCATTTAAATATACATTTCACGATACATTACACATTGCGCAGCCGGATGTGACGTCGAGCTCGAGAAAAATATGCAATGCCCTATTTGTGTCGTGCACGCGACATCTCAACTAACCTAAAAAATATGCACTTTTTAACATTTTTGAGTATTATGTCATTTTTATTAAAATTTCTGCTTGGTTCCTATACTATCAACTAAAATCTTGTTCAGTACATTAACTAATGAAATTTTAATTTTCCTAATCTAATGAAATATGATATTTTTTGTTGACTGGAAATTCAACCTATAATTAGCAGTCCAATTTAAATAATCTACAATATTGAAGCTTTATATATCTACTGTCTGTGAGAGTTTTTAAATGTTATTAAGGATCCAAGCTGAAACTACGCAAAATTATAATTAAAGTTGAACATAAATTTACAAAAACTAAAAATTGGAGGTTATGTTAATCCTATGATCATTTACTCTTTGCCTATGATGCACATGGTATATATTTGTGATTTATGACATTTTTAGGTGAACCAAAAACTAGGTTTCAAATACAATATACATAACATGTTCCTCCACTTGCCATTCTTCAAATTTATTTTATCTTTTCTGTAGCCAAGCTGTTTTGCCAAATCTTCGTTCTTCGGAAAACTGAAATATTTTATATCAATATCTTTCTGTACTTTGGTTATAATTTTTTCACATAGCTCCAGCACAATTCGCCATTATAAATTATAAACAGTCAAATAACAAACATATTTATATAAAAAAGAACATTAATTTAAACACCTTAAGCATGATTTTTATAGTCGCGAAATTGCGAAAAGCGAAATGCGAGACGTGTTGCTATTGGTCAATTCCAAATTTTAATGTGAAATGAACCAATAGCAACACGACTATGAAAATCAGGCTTTACAACTAACCTCAAAAATATGCACTTCTGAAAATTTTTGAATATTATATCATTTTTATCAAAATATTTGCTTGGTTCCTGTACTATCATCTAAAATCTTGTTCGGTGCATTACTAATGAAGTTTTAATTATCCTAATCTAATGAAATAGGTTGTTTTTTGTTGACTGGAAATCCAACCTATAAATAGCAATTCATTTTTAATAATCTACGTAGCTACAAATATTGAAACTTTATATATCTACTGTCTTATTAGAGAGTTTTTAAATGTTATTATGGATCCAAGCTGAAGCTACAAAATTATAATTAAAGTAAAAATACATTTACAAAAACTAAATATTTTAGGTTATGTTAGCCATATGATGTATAAATGATTCATTTTAGAACAAAAAATCCAATAGTTTAAAAATAGAAAACTGACAAACTGTCAAAAGTTATTAATAATTACAGTCGAGTTTCGATCTATGACTTTAGTTCCTCGTCGAATGTCATGTGACGTACATGCACCGGATATACGAAATTCGTGCATGCGTCGTAGCATTTTTTATAATAAACAATGGTCGTAACGTAAACGACACCGGGGGCTACGGTCGTAATAATGGGCACACATCATCCAGCACGCCATCTACCAATGATCCACCGGTACTAACAAGAGGTTGAATAACTATATACTTTATAAACAATGATATTACTAATTATAAGTTAGAGTTCCAACCAACAAAAGGCATTTTGGCTTGATTTTCTTTAGGTGACTATTAAAAACATTCGTATTATAATTATTAGCATAATTTAATGAAAATCTAGAATATTTTAGTTATGTATAAGTATACTTCTTAAAAATTCAATATGTCTGCACGTGTGAGGTTGGGTACAGATGTAAATTTCATTAAAATGTTTTTAGCAAAAAAAATTAAATTTTACACTAACTAATAATACAACAAATTTATATTTTGTACAATTTTTAAAACATTTTTTCCTAGACTTTTTCAGTTAAATAATAAATGAGTAAACAGTTGAATGCCCAACAATGAGGCATGACAGGTTAAATAATTTTAGCATTTTTAGCCTCTTAATGGCGGTACATACCACGTGAATTCAACTACCAATCAAAATGATGACAACCCTTTGTCGCCACTGTTGCGTAGTAAAACCTACAGAGACTTTATAGGGACAGTGGTGACAAAGGGTTGTCAGCATTTTGATTGGTAGTTGGATTCACGTGGTATGTACCGCCATTAAGAGGCTAAAAATGCTAAAATTGTTAAAACTGTCATATTATATTGTGTATACTTGCACATTTTTAACAATTTATTGTTACTTATTAAACGTATAAAAACTATTTGTGATTAGTGTATTTTGAAAAGAACTATCTAAAGACTTATGTAATAATTTTATATTGTATATCGACTATATTGTATTCATAAGGTACCTATTTAATTTTTTTTTTTTTTGGTAAAAATATTTTAATGAAATTTACAACTTTATCTAACCCCACACGCGCACACATATTTTTATATTTTTCAGAAGTATATACATTTTTAGTAGTAAAATTTACAGTGACTTTATAGGAACAGAGACGACAATAGAGCCAAAGCCACGCCCACCCGCCATTATGAGGTTAAATTTATCAGGACTAACATGAGGTTAAATTTATCAGGACTAACATAACCTTAAATTTTTAGTTTTGCAAATTTATTTTCAATACCTATTCATTTTAATTTTTGGAGTTTTAGGATGGATCCATTGTAACATTTAAAAACTCTCTCAGGCAGTAGATTTATAAAGTTTTAATATTTTATATTATTTAAAATAGACGGCTAATTATAGTTTAGAATTCCAACCAACAAAAAACATTTTGGCTTGGTTTTCTTTAGTTGGCTATTGAAGCACTCGTATTATGATATTATAATTATTAGTGTAATTTAATTAAAGTCTAGAATATTTTAGTTATGTATTATGTAAAAATGTATGTAGTTCTTAAAAATCTAAAAATATGTGTGCACGTGTGAGGTTAGGTAAATGTTTTTAGCAAGAGAAATTAAAATTTTACACTAGCCAATACAATGAATTTAATCATCATTTTTAAAACAGCTTTTTCCTAGACTTTCTCAGTTAAATAATGAGTAAACAGTTGAATAACCAACAACAAGGCGTGAAGAAAAATAAACTAAACCAACGTTTACCTTATGAATACAATAGAATGTAAAATATCAAATAAGTCTTTAAATAGTTCTTTTCGTAATACACTTATCACAAACAGTTTTTATACGTTTAATAAGCCACAAATTGTTAAAGATGCACAAGTATACACAGTATAATACGACAGCTTAAACAATTTTAGCATTTTTAGCCTCTTAATGGCGGTACATACGTGAATCCAACTACGAAACAAAATGCTGACAACCCTTTGTCGCCACTGTCCTTAGTCAAATTATTTTCGGCTGCCCATCTTTACCTAAGTGCAGTTGTTTAGGGCAGTTGGAGGTGGTAAAATACGTCATTTTGACGTCACAAAAAGTGCCAAATTCAAAGTATTTATCTGATTTCAAGATTAATATTTTTTGTTTTGTTTTGTTTTTAATGAAATTTATAACCTATAACGTAACCTGTACTATAATTTCATATGTTAACTTATTATTGTTATCATCAAATTGCCAAGCATAGAAGTTGATCCAAGCATACCCAACTGCAGAGCTGGTTAAGCTTGGGAAGGTAGGGGAGGTAACCCTGGTGAAGCATTACGTCACTAGGGCAGTCAAAAGAATGCAAAAATTGGTTCCCTGGGCACCGGGGCAGCTGAAAAGAATATGACTCTTATAAAGTCATTGTAATTTATGCAACATGTAGCGCCAGAAGATATGCAACCCACAGTACTACACTGCGCCGTCTTCACTTTAAAACTTGAATTCATTGTTCAATCCATATTAAATTTTTACTTTTATTATTCTAAAAGAGGTAGGGAGTGAATTATTGTTTAAACCTAACAATGTTCGTGTTATTTTCTCAGTTAAATCGAACCTGTTTACAGCATTTCATTATTTAAGACTAAACGTTAAATTATTTTGAACTATAACGGGTGCAGTTGTGATTCACTAATATCTAGAATCTCGCAAATTTTCCATTTGTCATGTTTCCAAAGAAACACCTAAATAGCTCAAAAACTATGCAGTGATCTCACCTTTGGCTCCTAGTCACCTTGGCCGAGGGAACGCAAGGCCATGCGTACGCTACACGCTACAACTTACGTTAACCAAACATCCGCACCAATCCGATCAAGACAGCGACTATTCAATACGTTGCTTCCTTTCATTCATCGCGATCACCAACACAACGCATGCGCGCACACCTTCCGTTTCACTCCAGGCGCTTAAGCGAGACAGAGACGGAACTAGGACGCGTATAAATTTCTGCCAAATCATTTCATTGTGATTCAGTGTCATATTTTTCGCTGTGTGCTGTGTCAATCTCCATTTTGATCACGTTGCGCTCAGTGTTTTGTGAATTCCTGAAGGTAGAACTCCTGAATTGTAGCCAGAATGGTGACCCACATTAAAGACAAGGTGAGTTTGGGCTTTTGCGTCCGGGAAGTCGGGTGATTTTCACACGCGCTTAAGGCATTTCGGCTTGGGAACTGGAATTAAGAGGTGCGGCCAGGTAGAGGCACGTTTTCGGCGCCAGGTTAGGCCCATGTAAGTAACGAGGCGAATTTCGTAATTATTGTTTTAATATGGATGTTGGATAAGCTAGTCGCTAGGAAATAGAAAGTTACCGCAGCGGAAAAAATTAATCAATGTCACTAAGTTAGGTAGTTATTTGCCTCAAGGCATTGCATTTGTAGGTCATTTTATCACCTAATTTTGCTGTGATTAAAGTACTTTAGAGTCTTATCGATTCTTAGAGTAAAACTGCTGCAGGTTGCGATGTTTGCACGTGATACTATATTGCATACTAAAAAAGACATTAAACGTTTAAGATTGCGGAACAATTCCAAGCATCACGACTATAATCACGGAATTCATCACTACTATAATTACTATTTGTATACATAATTAAAACACCTAATAGCTAATGTGTATTTAAATAGCAGGTATCATCAGTCGGTACATGTCTATCACAGTCGATTACTTTTTAGATTTAGATAAAGTGGCTATCTGCGTGCTGTTATCGCTGGCCATAAACCCAGCGGGTGGTTCAAACAGGACCGTATTGAATAAATAACATGCCAAAAATATTCCAATTTTTTTACTTTTTAACCAATTACATATGGGGATTTTTGTGTTTTTTCGTCAATATCTTGAGAACTGACCCAGATATATTTTTGGGTAGAGTACAAAATTCTATAAAATTGGGTACCTATTTAACAAAAAAAAAACGGTGCAGCTGATAGTTAAGTTTGTATCGGCCGCCAGGACCAATTGTGTGATAGCCACTTTACCAATCTTTGCTAGAAATAAATCGTTTCCGTTTATTTTCCACCGCAGGTGCTCCTGTTGGTATAAAACTGCATAAATCTAGGTACACAAAGTTCAAAGCGGAAATTTAGCGCCACATCCTGGGGCGTCCCCATTTATCTTCCATCCGGGAAGCCCTGCGATATTCTGGATGCTTTGCAGTGCATTAAGAAATATTTACTTTACTTGATTTTTATGCAGAAATTGGCCGCGTTTCAAGTGCATTTTTTTTAGAAAACGATTTATTGACAGCACTGGCTTATTTTTAACCGGGGGTTAAATATATCCTTATATTAATATCTACAGCGAAATATATACAAGTTACTTTGATATTTATGAGACACTTCTTCAATATACTATAGAATAGCTTAGTAACATTTTTACCAAATACTTTTACATTAGCAGAATTTTTAATTTCAGTAGGCAAGGCTAGTCTGCAGAGAAAAAAGACGTTCCCTGTAATAGTCCCTGTAGAATTTTTTTTTTTAATATACAGGGTGCGCAATTGTCGTACTTACCATGGGTATCGAAATGTAGAGCTTATCAAGGCTTATAAATATTGTCTAAAAGTTATCAAGGCTTATATTTTAGTAAAATCAACCATAGGCAAAAAACTGATTTTTTTCATTTTTCCATTATAACTCTTTTAGATTTGAGATATTAACACCAACTTTCATTTTTCAAATACAGGTCATAGCTGCATATGGCTTAGTTAAAACCCAATTTTTATTCTCTTTAAAATGATATGTCACAACAATACGTTATTTTTAGAAATAATGGAGTTATCGCCATTATTTGATTTTTTATTTTTCGTCCCTAATTTTTAGAAAATAAAACAAAAACACCCAAAACATTTTGATTTATTGATTAAAAACTTATTAGGTGCCTATGCCCATTCAAATAATATTAAGCTTTTAAAAAACTAAAGTTCTTTTAATTTTCAGGCAGGCCATGTACAAAATTGTTTCAAATAGATGTCACCACAGTTTTGTTTTTGGTGTAATAATTTATCTTTGAGGTTAGTTCTGTACATTTGGGTAAAAATTGAATAGTTTTACCTGCTACATACAGAATATACGAAATTCAAAAAATGCATCAAACAGAAATATCTAAATCGCTTTCCAGACAGCCACACGAGATAAATTATTACAACAAAAACAATACTTTGACATTATGCCATTCACACTTTATTTAAATTGGAGTAGGCTTTGGAAAATCTGAATTCTGTTGGTATGAATGACAGTTTTAATTATTGAGGTTATGTTGAAAAGTCAAAACATAACCACAAATTCAAATTAGTTCTACATAGTTGCCATGTTTCGTCAAGATACACGAATATAACATTTTCACTAGATTTTATGGCCAATATTTCTTTTGGCCAGAACTTCCTTACTGTTTATCACAATCTGTTCAAATTTTATGGAATTTGTGTACTTATCACAGTTGATATTATGCCTTTTTGAATATTTAAAAATTCCAGGACCGGACTTTTTTAAATCAAGTTTTTTTATTTCTGTAGAGAAAATCACCCTGTACAATGTTTTTTTCAAATTATATGGGAAATTATAAAAGTCCATACATCAGTAAATAAAAGCATATGGACAGATTTTTTGTCGCACCTTTATTGACTTTTTTACAAGCGATTGAATTTGGCGAAACGGGGAAATGAAAGATAAAAAAATTATAATTTGCTTAACTTGTAAATAAATTGTGATAAATAGTAAGGAAGTTCTGGCCAAAAGAAATATTGACCATAAGTAGTTTATCACCCTGTATCTCAGGAATTAAGCGCAACAGACAAATTTCTATACCCATTCGGGAATAGTCAAGGGATCCTCTATCATCCTTAGAAGTATGTACAGTTCGTCATGAAACACCCTGTATAAAACAAATAAGTTTTTTCCCAGAATTATTATTATAGCGAAAAATTACAGACTCCTAATTTTTTTTTTAACCAATAAATTCACAAGAAGTTGGGAATTGCCCTGTTTTAATTGTTTCTGTTGATCCTGCATCAGAATTGGATACTGATCAATACTGTTAAAAGCTTCTTGTTGTCAAAAGTAAGCTTGCATACCGTAAAAATAAAAAGATAATTTTGTTTTCAACAAATGCTCAGTTTCCTAGAACATATAAAAATGTTTTGCACTTGTAGGTGTCATTATTGCACATACTTAAGTTATGCTAAAGTAGTTGTTGTTATTGGTAATCTTGCTTTGACTGGAATGTGACCGATGGGAATTTCCTATGAATTTATTAGATAATAATATTTCTATTAGTTACTACACACTTGCTGTTCAAACGAGTTTAATGCATGTCCGTTTTCTTATTTGATTTGGCGCCTTTTTATCCGAGATAGGATTTCGAACTTCGTTTTGGGTAATTTAGATTAATCGAAAAAAATAATTATAACAGGGGTTTACGTGGGGATTATTTGTTTTATGATTTCTTTTTAATACAGATGAAGTTAATTCTAATGTAAAAATAATAACTGTCGATTTTCCCCATTTTTCGCTGGACGGACTATACCCACCAAAATGCCACAACTTAACTATAGTGTGTTGAAATAATTCTTCACGTAATGTGCGTTTATTGAAAGTCACTTATCAGCGTTGCATGGGCAATATCACGATTAGATATGCATATGACGGCTAGCCTAGATGATTATTTGAATTTATATCGAAAATATTGATCATAGGTAAATAAATGGGTATTTGCTCAGTACATAAATAATTTCCTCGTTATCAGTCATATTTTTTTAAGTATTCTCCAGGGAACAAACGAAGTTTTAAACCACAGTTTTTCTAAAATTTAACTAAAAATAAAAATAAACCACCACAAAGTTCAACGTTTGCTTTATTCGCTTTACACCGCCTGATGATTTTGCTCATAATAATATACGAACATTAATCTTAATATCCACTCCAGTCGCAAGATTAATTCCAGCATCATGACCTTCCTAGATAACCGACACCAAAGTGAAAATTGTACTCGATTGAGCTTGCATTAAATAAATTACTTATAGATGGCACCAACAACTGGCAGATATTTAAAATTATTTAGAAAATTGATAGTAAATTATATATTACTCGTGTAATTAGTATTATTTGAATCGACATAAATATTGCTTTTGTGGAAAAATCACACGCTAACCCAAGGTTTCGATTCATGCTGATCAATATGAAAAATATTAATGGCTCGAGCCACTTAAGGGAATTAAAACGTAGTCATGCGAGCAGCGTATGATAAATAGTATGCCACATATTTTATTCCTAGTAGAAATTAGTAGCGGAATGTTTTTTGTTTATATCAATCCATAAATAATATATTTGTTTGGACATTAATTGTACAGTAAAGAACAATGTTATCTTATATATTCTGATCCTTATGTGATACGGCATTGTAAATAGCAAGTCACTCGTTTGAGTTTAAAGTCTGTTTCCAGGTGGAAAACCAGATAATGCAGGTTGAAATTGCCAGATATTTTGGCAACAAAGGTGGCTATCGTAGAATTACTAAGAAAATGCATTATATGCCCTCCGTAGTCTTATACATTTTTTTGCTCTCGAACAATGCTGGCATATAAAAAATAAACAACCATTAGTAAGCGGTTGCCTAAATGAGTCACGCCTCCATGCTTGGAAATATCTTGTAATTTAGTTAGTTGAATCATAATGTAATCATTTGAAGTTTTAAATCATGCCTCATATGGGAGATGCTAAAATTGTCAGAAAAATTGCTATGGCATGTTGAATTGTCTCTTTCAAAAAATGTTAATACAATAAATTATCTATAATTTGTTATTTATATTTGTTTTTTTGCAGGCTGATCTTGAGAGTAAACTTGCTGATGCCGGAGACCAACTAGTAGTCATCGACTTCTTTGCCACCTGGTGTGGTCCATGCAAAATGATTTCGCCAAAGTTGGAGGAAATCGCCCACGAATACAATAACGTTCACGTTCTTAAGGTAAACATAAATGTCGGAAATAATTGTTTCTTTTAACGCTTGCAAGGAGAATTCCAGTCTACAAAAATAATTTGTTCACTGTTCAGACACCTTGCCACAGAAAATGGATTACAGTTCTTTTTATGTTTATGGTATTTTAAGCCACTTACAGGAATTGGAATTCTACAAGAAAATAATAATTTGTACATTGTGAATAACCAGAGTAGTTTGACGTAAATATACTAATTTGTGTTTCGTTGCAGGTCGATGTAGACGAATGCGAAGAAATCGCCATGGAGTACAACATTTCCTCGATGCCTACTTTCGTTTTTATCAAAAATAAAACTGTCATCACTACTTTTAGCGGTGCAAATTACGAGAAACTAAAGGCAACAATCGACGCACACAAATAAGCAGCGTGTTTGTAACCTCATTTTTATATTATTATCAATTAAACATGTACTTTAACTTTAAATACAAAATTTTGTTGTAGCTCTATTACTTATTTTGCATATAGGATTTTTTTATTTTACACTTGTTCTTGTTGATGTGAATTTTTTGAAAACAAGTAGTGCCTCAAGTGTTGTACACGATGATGTAAATTGAAAGATATATTTACCGTATTCCACAAGTCTTAATAAAAATGTTAATAAGATCTTTTTTTTTTAATCCGCATATTTATACGTTTAGTAAACAAGGTAAACAAGATATTATATAATCAGATAAGCAATTTTAAATTGTTGAGTGGTGAGATCGGTTCAACCGTTGCAAATTTATTTATGATGTATAAAAAATAAAAGGCTGAATATTTTCATTAAAATTAGAGTGAGAGCAAATTGTCGTCCCGACAAACTTATCAATCTTCAATAAATATTCTATTAGTTCTACTTTAAAAGTAGTTATTACCAATATATTGTAGGTAATAAAAAAAAGCTGTAACTTATTTGAACAATTTTTTTCTGTTGTTAATACTTTACAACGGCCAATTTTTGCATCTTGGGAAAATGATAGCTAAAACAGGTTTTTCTCCTACTGTTCGTTTTACGCTTAAATTAGATATTGCCAATATTGTAATGAATAAAAAAACTATAGCTTTTCCTTAAACAATTTTTCTTTATTGTTTACGAATTACAGCGTTCAGAAACAAACAAAATGATTGACCGTGGAAGAAAATTGGTTTAAACAAAAATAGTAGAAAATTTTATAATCGACTATTTCCCTCACATAAGAACCAATGAAATAGCAGGATATTGAATATTTGGGCCAATAGGAACAAACTTACAGCGATAATAACAGTGTACATGATAAGAACAAGGATTGATACAGTTTAAAAATCCTTTGTTGTGGAAAATTCATGATGAATGACCTTCAAAAATGCGCACGCCGCCTTGTTTGGTCGATCATTCGTCAATAGAGGTCGCCCGAAAAAGTGACGTCACAACTAACCTCAAAAATATGCATTTTCCAAAGTTTTCGAATATTACATCAATTTAAACAAAATTTTTTTGCTCCTGTACTATCAACTAAAATCTTGTTCAGTGCATAATTAAAGTTTTATTAATCTAATAAAATAAGATGCTATTTGTTGGTTGGATTTCCAACCTATAATTAGCAGTCTATTTCTAATAATCTGCAATATTCGCGAAAATCACGGAGTGGGAAACATCTATATTTTTGGCGTAATCTCAATATGATGAGTCATTCGTAGTGAACAACAAACCGCTGTCACTACTGTCACTGCCAGTTGGCGGGTTTCTTAAATTTATCTTGTGATTTTTTAAATTAAAAGTGAGTTTAAAGTGTTGTTATTATATTCAACTAGTTTATAAACAATATAGCAATGCAATCAATTAATAAAACGGTTGGCACGGTTCCTAAAATTAACCTCTAAATTTATCGTAAATGTCAAAACACTGACAGACCCGTCAAAGGTTTGTTGTTCACTACTAGTTCATATACATACACTAAATTTTCAGAGAGTCTTTAAATGTTACAATGGACCCAATAAATTAAAAACACAAAAATTAATTGAAAATTGAAATAAATTTGCAAAAATTAAAAATTTAAGGTTATGTTAGTCATATGATATGATGCGAGTGATCATATTGATTTGTTAGGACCTCTATAGTCTATATTACAGTAGAAACTACCAACCATACTCGCGCATGCGCACTCAATTTGAAATATGTAAATTAACACTTTGTCCGTACTTGTTCTTTATGTACTCTGATTATAGTGATTTTCGGTTTAATATGTTGGCACTATCGCCTTTAAAAGTTGACGTATTATACTTGGGTTGGCAGCAATTCGTACTAGTAGCCTTCTTTGATTTGAAACAGTTTTAGTAAGAAATGAGCACAAGTTTAAAGTGCTTATTTAGTCAAATTAAAACTGTTTATTTGATATTGTGAATACGGGAAGGTGCACTTATCTCTAATTGGAGTTTCTCTGGCCAGACGGAAGAGCAAAAGTAAAAAGAAGCAGGTGAGTGCTGCGCTGCCTATATGTTCTTAAGTTACTGCCTTAGTTCCCCATTTACAGTTTGTTGAGTTAAAAAGGTTCAAAACAGCGTAACGAGGAGAGATAACAGAAAAAAAATCAATGAAACAAAAAATTCCACTTTTCTGACCGTTGAAACTTGTAAAATACTAACCATATAGAAAATTTGATCAAACAAAAGTTGTAGCTTTTTTATCCCCTACAAATTAGTAATAATTTATTTTAGTGTAGAATTTTTTATGAATACTAGATACGTGCACCAACAACTGACAACTGAGGCGATTCCATAAAACTTCAACAACAAACTTGCCAGCGCTAGTAATAACGGTTTCTTCACGTAAATTTGTAGGTAGCGTAATATACCTTTATTGTCTATTGTTTAGAAGGGGTTAACATTTATAGTTTTAAAGGAAAGAATGTGGGGCACGTGTTAAAGTAAAAAAAACAAAAGCACTGAGTACTAGACAAGGAAAACGAGCGGGAAAGTAGACGTAAGTGGACAAAATTAACGTACTTGTCAATCAAAATAATTGTATTTGTAATTTAAACTATGCGTCATTTTTATTATATTTATTGTACAAAAACCAATAAAGCCCATACATAAAATTTACAGGCGACGACACATATTCCGGGTTAGTTGCGTACTTTATGACCTCCGAGGCAGGCATCTCAACGACTTCAACGTTTTCCCCTTCCTCGCCCCCTCCTGCATTAACCCTCATCTCGTCGGTTACCTCGCAATAATAAAAGGTGGATCTCGCTCCAGTTGTGACGGATAAATTTTTTATTGTGCCGATCTTCTCCAGTTGACTTATCGCTACGTCATAGCCACATTCTTCCAGTATTTCTTCTTTCGCTATCTGATCGGTGGGGGCGTTTTTATCTTCCAACCCTGCACACCACTCCAAAGTTATTCCCAGCTTGGGGGGATATTTCTGTACGTTTATTATGCCTTTCCTCTCTTCCTCGGGTATTTTGTGGAGGTAAGCTGACGCTCTGAATTGTTTCACCAAAATTAAAACGTCCCTCGTACTATTGTACACTATGATGATCACACCGTTGCGCTCCGCGAAAATATGCCACTTTCTTTGCTTACCGTTTTGACTATAATATAACGTACATGGACTTGTATACATTGAAGGTATAAAATCAGTTAAATAAACGTCAGAAACTTCCTCCATGGCTTATTCTTGAATTTCGCATTATCTCATCTCATTACCTCAATTAAAATATTTTTTAGGTTATCTTCGACAACCATAACCAATAAAAACATGACATATTTCCTAAGCTCGTTCATCGTGGCGCAGAAACAGTTATTTGTAATGACATCTCTCTCATGTTTCATGCCTTTCCCATGCTGGCATCTCGCTCTATCCTCAGTAAATGAACAAACATAAAGATATATTTGGAAGACTAATCAGAAGACAGAATTGTTCAAACCAACCAATCAATATACGTTGCTGAGTTCACAAGTATCGAAGAGTAATTGTTGTGGGATAGAGCGGGGCACATTGAAATAAAATGAATTTTGTGGTAAGTTAAATATTTTTGTTTTGGATGCTATGAATTCTGTTAGTTCTTTCAATGTTTTATAACATGCAGTCATGAAAAGTAATTGTTTTAAACAAATTCGACGATAATTGCATTCTAAAGTGGTTTCAATGATTTGTATGTTCAGAAGTAGAACATCAATATAAATTTATCAAATTGGATATTTTTGTTATTACGCTTGTGCAAAACTCAAATAAAGTTGTAAACAATACGTGTCAAGCATAGAGTAATTTATATAGAAAAAAATATATTTCCGTTTGTCAATAAAAATTTATTGTGGCTTTAGAATAATAGCTATTACAAACAAGATATATATTTCAATACATGAAACAATATTACACAAACTCCTTTGTCTTTTATTTAAAAATCACATTATTTATTATAACAAAAAATTCTTGAACAGTTATAATAAAACTCGAGCCTACCGTTTTTGTGCTACAAAAAAAATGTAATAATATTAAGACTAGTAAAATTATAAATCAGTTAATAGTTAAACACATACCTAAGAAAATTAATAACCCCAATTAGTTGCGGGATTAACTTTCTACCACATATATAGAAACTGAGCTCAAAATTATAATTACACTTACACTACATATCAAGATGTTTACATAAATGTGTTAATATAACTTTAATAAAAATCCCTGTAAGTGTGTGTCGATAACGTGTTTTGCGATTAGAAAAATCTCATAATCACAAAAGGTATATATAATATACATAACAAGGATGCAGTGATGGACATTGATTTATTTTGGAATTACAAAAATTGAAAATTGGGACAATATAAACGTAGGGGTTACATATTTGGAAAAATAAGCTGGGGATTACATTAGACCATTATCGAATTGGCAGTGCCAGTGAATCATAGTTATAACTGAAACGGCCATAAATCTGACATCAATGTGCATAACTTCACCTTTGTTCCCTTTTTGAGGTATATGGATCCTTATTTAAATTAATATATAAATGTAAGGTTAATGGTAGAAATCAATAAATTTATATACAACAAAGAACAATAACATATGGAAGTATAATTTTGGAAAAAATTTGCGCTACTAATATTTTAAATTGGTTAAAATATTATTTTGCTTATAAATGAAAAGTCATAGAAAAGACAAGCTTTCATTGAAGAACAATTTCCTACAAAGTTTATTGTAGACATCGCGAATGAACAATATGAATTAAATACATTATATAAGTATTTACTTAGTACAACAGTAATTTAAATAATGAAAAACAATGTCTTTTCTTATAACGTTTTATATTTTTATATGTGAATGATTTTCTAAGGTTTTATAACAGCGTTCAGTATCACACATTTTGTATCAGTAGTTATGAGAAGTTTTAATTGTATTAAAATGTTTAAAGCTTAACGTATTTCTTACTTATAAAGCATCTGAGACGATTATAGAACCTTATGAAATAACATTCACCAATAATGCTTAAGTACAATTTCCTAGGTTAATAATAAAAAACTAATATTCTTAGAAAACAGTATACGTCATAATAATAATAATTTAAATAGTTATGTTCCTAGAAGTTGTGGCTCGGCTCAGGAAATGGCAATCAGTGAAATGAATGGCATTACCTTTTCGCCGAATATAAATCCTCAAGCTCCATCAGTAAAATTAAAACAGTAATATTTGGGAGATCTGGACTTACTAGTGCATTTTTCCACGACAGTCCAAAAATTATTTAATTGGAACTCATTTTACAATATCGGAGCTGAAATAAGAAGAACATGTCCAGCATGTCTTATATGTATTGGCTAGTCTTTCCTTTAGCCATATAATTTTTACAGAGTTCTATTAAATTTAAATTAAACTACGTGGCTATTTCTGTTTTGGCCTGTAACTTCTAGCAACTTCCACTAATTCATTTAAATTTGATAATAAATTTACACTAAACCACCAACTCTAAAACACCTCCCAGCTACTTAGCACCATATTCTTCATACTAAACGAAAGTAATACTTTTACCTAAATTAGATACATTGTAGAAAATCTAATCGAAATACAAATTCATAAAAATTGTAAATTTAAACACCTGTACAAAATAAATAATTCAATAAAAAATATATACAACACTTTAATATGTAAAAAAGTTAACAGTCTGATTAAGAGAAAGTTATTTCACAATCACCCTGCATTAGTTTACCTAAAAACGTATTTATCAACATGGGAAATTAATAACCGTTATTTAAATATTATATCCTAGTTCCAATGTTAAAATAATAATATAGGTAACTGTCCCTAATTCAATACAAGAGAATGGGAGATTTCGGTTCGTTTTTTAATATTTAAAAACGTTGCACGAGGTAAGTGCCAGTATTATATAACTTTGTATTTTATATTTTTTACTGTACTTTTCACTATTTAGCTTTTCCTAAAAAGTTAGTCAAATAATTACAGAAAAAAATTCACCGAAATCCCTGAATATTTAAGGGAAAAAACTTTCAAGTTTTAATGATGTAAGTCGGTAAATAATAAAAGTTTATTAATAGTGGCGATATTGGTCAAAACATTATCTATTTTTTATTTTAAAATAAAATAGTGTTTCACAATAAAGTTTACAATCCAGGAATTGAAATACTTCGTTAGGACGTTCGTACGACCTATCACAACTAATGACGTTTATCGCAAAATTAAACCAGAACTATTTCATCTAATACCTGCCACTACCAAAACTTTTACACTTTAGGACCTCAACACGGTACTGGAACAAACACCAGAGAAATAAAAACACCAGGCCCCTGCTTATATTACCACTAAATTGTACTTAATTTGACTTTCACTGGCTACGCCTTTTAAAAATGGTTTTCTGGGTCGGGGGCCTCGTTTTTCCATCCCTCTGTTGCAGTAATACAAACTTAGTAAAACTCATTATCACTGCTATGGTTAGATTCACTTTTCATGTCGTTATTTAAATTAGATATGTTCGACATGCTTAACTTTAAAGCTAGATTAATTTTGTTATTTTTTATTGAATATCGAGATGTCCCTGATTCTGCAACAAAAAATAAATGTAAGACACAGGAATCAACAAGGTTTATTGTGTTTAAAAAATAGCACAGATTATGTCAGTTTTGGATTTTTTCTTTTTTAAATCAACTATGTTATGCTCAGCTTCTAGTTCGCGCTTACTTTTGTCAGGAACGCTATCAAATTCGGAGATACTTTTTCGGATATCGTCGATATTCAGAATGTCATCCATAGTTTCTGCCAAATTATGGACAATACAATCTTTCACTTCTTCTCTCTCTTTCGTTAATAAACTGTCCGCCTTAGTATCGTTAACTTCGAAACTTTCGATTTCCTCAATCCCAGAACATTTATCGTCAGTCTCTACGTCTCGTTTCTCTCGTAAATCATTTGAAATCAAAACACTAGCTTGCTTTTCTGGCATGGAAATCTTTACTACATCGCCTCTAGGTACATCTGTTGCAATGCTCTGCACAGAAAGCTCGTTTTCCATACAAAACGTAATCGGTTTTAGGTTATGTTGTGTCAAAACTCTCGGAGACCTGCAAAATAAGTTCTCTTCGCTGTTGTACGACCCCAAACTATACTCCGACGAAGTCTTTACTGTTTCTATGTCAATCAGAAGACTCGCCTCATTTTTAAACTCTTGCAAGGCGTAACCGCCCTCAAAACCTTCTGCTATTTCCATTAAAGCGGGATCGCTTTTGTTAATTACAAACATTTCAGACTGTTCCACGCTTGCTACAGTTTCGCGTGCCTGCTTGCTGGCAGCCGCAAGTTGCTTTTCTATATTCTCGCAGTACTGCTTCTTTCTAATTCGCCCAGACTTCATGTTGACCATATTTTGCCTTCGCATACCACCGATGATTGCTCTGTTTTTATTGAGCATCATCAACTGATGGGTTAGGTCAGGCTTTGCGTCGTCCGATTTGTTTTTGTCGTTTAAACCGAGTTCCTTACCGACTGTATCGAGGGCATTGTTAAATATCCGACGGTACTCGCTGGACGGTTCCATGAAACACTTCGAGACAAACTCGTTGAATTCTTTTTGGTTCGTTCTGCCAGTCAGATGTTTCTTTAAAATGCATCGCATGCTGCACTCTTCACAGCGATGTTGCAAGCGGAAACATTCCCGGCACTGCCTCATTTTGCTTAAAAGTTGCGGTTTCTTTTCTTCTTTGACTGTTAGGATGGACATGTTGCTGCAAGACTTGTGCAGATTTAAGCCTGTCTTTTCTGGCGCGGCTTTCATCTTGCAGTTGTCATGAAAATCGTTGTTTTCCAGCAAGAAACAGTCGTCGTTGTTTGTTAGTAAGCTCTGCTTAAGGTTTATAGTAGCTGAGCATTTTTTCAACGTTTTCTCGGATATGCTAGCCTCAAACATGGAGCGTAACTCAAATTCATCGGCTTTATTCGACAGGGACAAGTCGGTTTGGGTGCACGCATTATTCTGGCAATATTTCCTTTCGTTCTGGTACAGGATTTGGTAGAAGGGTGTTAGGTTTAGGAAATCTAGGGGAAATGGACGGTAAGTTTAAAAAGGGAACGGAAAAGATTAAAGAGTACTTACCGTTCACTCGCGTGTTCGGCTCCAGAAATTGTGGCAGTGATTGTAAAATTAAGGCTAGGCATTGTGCGACGTTATTATTGGGTGCGCAGCAGAGAGCAGGCGTTAATCCTTCATTATCTACGGCTAGGACTGAAGCGCCTTTCTTGAGGAGTTCTCTAGTTACGTCCACTAAGCCATTTCTCGCGGAAATATGAAGCGGCCTATACACAAAACGTAAAATCGTTTTTAATAAAGAAAACTATGTAATATTAACGACAACTTTACTTACGTTTTTTTGTCATTATTAGCGACACTAATAACGGCATCTCCTTGTTTATCTTCTAAAAGTAATAAGGCAGTCTGGTTGTGCTTCTTTAAGCAAGCCCAATGTAAGGCAGTATTGCCAAGTTTATCACATGATGTACGATCAATATTACACGTTAACAAAAGTTCTGAAACAAAAATTTGTTTAACGATTTAGGACACGACACCAGGTGGGATAGAACAAAAGACTCTTACCTACTATCTGCGTTTGTCCATATTGCGCGGCAGCTACGAAAGGCGTCCGACCTTCTTCGTCGAAAACCTGCACCTCAGCTCCTTGGTCTATCAGAAATTTGGCACATTCCGTGTGGCCGTGCAAGGCGGCTATATGCAGCGACGTTCTCTGTCGACAATCCGTAAAGTGAACTATTTGGGCACCGAAGTGGTTCACCAACAGTTCTAGGCACTTTTCTGACCCTGAAAATCTGGAACGAAACGAAACATTTAAGAGCAAACTTAAACCGAACCCGAAAGAGACTTACGTGGCACAGTGGACCGGCGAAAATGAATTTCCTTCTAATTCCTTGAAAATGGCCCGCTCCAGTAAATATTCCACGCAATTCGCATGACCTGTAATAATAAATTTCAATAATAACAATAATAATATGTTTTGAAATAATTAACGCGTGTAAAGGAACTACATACCATTGTAACACGCCCAATGCAACGCCGTGCACTGTTGATTATCCTTGGCTTTGGCCTCGTCCTCAGTCATATACCCCATGATCATCTGCATGCAGACGAAATGCCCGCACGCCGCCGCAAGGTGCAGAACGGTCTTGCCGTTGATGTCGGTCGTCTGCACTCTGGCGTTGCTAGATAACAAAAGCTGGACCACGCTGTTTTGCCCATTCACGACCTAAAATAACACAGTTTAGGCTAATCTGGTGGTTTTATCGGTGCGCACGTTACCGCTCTGAAAAGGCAAGAATGCTCATCCGTGTCGACGATGTTCGGATCGGCACCGCACTTCAGCAAGGTCTGAACGCACTCGATGTGGTTTCCGGAGACGGCCAGCATCAGAGCTGTCCTGTGCTGCCTGAAACACGAAAACGGAAACGGTGACTTAACCGTTACGTATAACGTTTTAAACTACACATACCTATCCAACATATTGACGACGTCCTGATCCTCAGTGTTGTGCAAAAGCAACGTGAGACACTGCGAGTGGCCGTTCTTGGCACTGTAATGAACTGGAGTCATGTTATTGATATTGTCCGCCAGAGCAACTTTGGCACCGAAACGTAGTAAAAAATGAACACACTGGGCGTGGCCTTCCCTTGCGGCTAATATCAGAGGCGTTATGCCTTGGTTCGTCTTGATGTTCACGTCGTCGCAATGCGGCATCACCATTCGGAGGATGTCGATGTTGCCTAGCTTGGCCTGTTTAAAAAATTATACAATAAATTTTAAAGATTTTAGTTTTATGAAATCGGTATACACTTACTGCCAAATGCAATGGTGTAATATCCACAGAGCCCGTCTCAATCAGCTTCTTCTGTTCGCAGTTCTCTAGTCTGTTCCTTTGCTCGTTCATTTTTTGTTCGTTATTTAACAACATGATACCCACACCGTTAACGTTTCCCCCCGCTATGGCATAATGCAAAGGCGTGAAGCCTGAAACGATAAACACCTCTAGGAATTCCATAGCACGACAATAACAACTTACCTCTGTTATCCTTCATGGTGGGGTCCGCCTTGTGGCTCAAGAGATACTCCACGCACTTTCCCTCGTGGTCGTAGGCCGCGGCCAGATGTAAAGGAGTGCACCCCTCAACGTCTTGGTCGTTTACAGGACTCCCTATGCCTACTAGGGTGAACACACACTGGTAATGGCCCTGAGAGGCCGCGTAGTGTATCGGAAGACGCTGGAGGTTATCAATGAGCTTGAAATCCGCACCGTTACTGACCAATAAGTCCAAACATTCGCAGGACCTAAAACACAACCAGGCTTAGACGTTACAAACCAAAAACGCCCTTAAGAACTAACCCTTTGTATGCGGCACAGTGCGTTGGAGTTTTTCCCATGTCGTCTTTATCGTTCAGGTCCACTCCGGACTGAACAAATTTCCTACCGCATTCGACATAACCCGAAAGGCAGCACATATGCAGCGGCGTCCTTCCCTCGTGCCTGAAATAAAACGATTCAGTTGGGTTTATCACAAAATGTATACTAATAAACCAATACGTTACCGACTTACCCTTTCTTAGATGGACTTGCGCCGTAACTCAGTAACGTATTTGCCAGAAGATCGTGTCCGTATTGTGCGGCAATATGTAAAGGGGTGCAACCGTTTTTGTCCGAACAGTCTATTAGGGCACCTGAAACATAAATTTCAACGGAAATGAATATTTAGCAACGATACAAACAATGATGTGTATTATTTATTTAACCCAAACCCACCCTTGTCGATGAGAGTCTTACTCCTGGTAAACCTCCCGTGGATGGCAGTCATATGCAAGGGAGTCCTCCCGTCCAAGCTCTGCTTATTTAAATCCACGTTCTGTCTCAACAGGAACATCAGGCAGTCGACGCCATGCGTACTAGCGGCCGCAATGTGCAGAGGCGTCTGGCCCCTAAAGTTGGTCGATTCCTGATTTGCGCCTGCAGTAACCAAGTCCTGGCAAACGTTTAGGTGGCCATTTAAGCAGGCGATGTGCAAGGGCGTGTTTCCGTAGGCGTTCTGCGTGTCCACCTCGGCTCCCGCGTTTAGTAAGAGTCTGCATACCGTCTCGATGCCTGCAAGCAAAAATCAGAACAAAATTTTAACAGGGCATTTAATAAATAATACGATAAAACTCTTACCGCTTGCTGCCGCCACATGTAACGGAGTGTATTGATTCCGATCTTTAGCGTTAATGTCAGCTCCGCTGTTTAGCAACAGCTCCACAGTATCCACGTGTCCCATTTGCACCGCACAATGCAGAGGCCTACAAAATATATAAGAAAATAGCCGAACAATCCTGCTGAAAAATCCACTCACCTGCAGTCTTTCTTATCGCAAGCGTTGACAATGCATCCCCTAGAAAGCAGAAGCTCTGCAATGTAAGTGTGACCGTTATACGCCGCGTGGTGCAAGGCGGTCCTCCCTGATCTGTCTGTAACGTTGGGATTCGGGACATGATTCAGCAGTTGTTCTACACAGTTATACGCGTCGTTAGCCGCAGCTACATGCAGCGGAGTCTGCCACAACCTGTCTCTGGCGCTGACGTCCGCCTGATAACTTAAAAGCAGCGACACGGTTTCGTCCGCTCCTACCGAGCATGCCCTGTGCAGCGGCGTAACCCATTTACCATCCTTCGCATTCACTCTGGCTCCGTTAAGCAGCAGTAAGGATGAAATCGCACCGTCTCCTTTAAATGCAGCAGCGTGCAGGGGTGTGCGTTTTTCACAGTCTGAAATCACTGCCGTTAACACTTTTGACAAAGTTTTATTAATGAAAGTCTTACCAAAGCAATTAATATCTTGTTTGTATTCTATAAGCTCCCTAATTTCGTCGACTACACCAGCGAAAATGGCTTGTATTATTGGGGGCTGGAAGTAAAGAACAGTTAGGAACGAAAACATAACCCAAAAACGTGTTTGCCGTGTTACCTGCTCCTCCAATTGTAGAATAACCATTTTAATATTGTTATTATCATGCATCAAAGTGTATAAAAATATAGTGTTTATTTATTGCATGATGATTGAACTAATAAAAAATTGCATCAAAACGAAAAGTCAAAATTTGTTATTACGCGATTTAACAAGGAAGTCCTTTATTTCCTGACTCATCGTCTTCTTCTTCTTCATCTTCTCGTCTGCTTTCTAAATCTCTACCACGATAGTAAACTAGACTTTACCCTTGTCGTTTGCCATGATAAGCTTTCAACTTTTTAAAGTTGGCAATACTTAAACTGAAGTTCGTAGAAGACTGCTCTTGAAATCCCATTTTCTTTAATATTGGCCAGTGTGAACCGATCTTTACAATACATGATTACATTTTTTTAAGTTTTTGTTTGAATGTAAATAATGTTCTCGATCCAGCCCTGGCATTAGACAAAAAATTTTGAAAGACGGATCTGGAAGCTTATCATGGCGCCTGACATAGGAGGTGTCAGTATTTCCAATTCATATGAGTCCGTTTTTAATTAGAACATCCGTGCATTTCCTCTTTTATTTGCTATACTGCTCATAGTGCTCATTACTCATTAGCTCTACAAAGGCAGAATAATTGTATTTAAATGACTATTGCCTCAGTTCTGTTTCTATTCGTGATCAAATCACATAATAAATTTATTTGCTTCAAACGGATTTCGATTATCTTGATTCGGTTTCCTAAATATTCAGAAGTTGGCAGCTCTGTATTATCTGGTATTATTCAAAAATTTGATTATGTTAACCTCAATGTCCCTGTAGGCAAAGTCAAACAAGCTTTAAAAGTGAATTAAGCCTATTGGCAAATACATATTTGAGATACGGGACTTGGTGTGTATAGTAAAATGTCTAGCAAGGAGCTAGCCTGTTTGTATGACAAGAATCATATTATACCAATCTTTGAGAAAGGGTCCCAGGTGGAGGAGCGTAATTTAAATATAACAGTTAATAACATGCATGACTCGTTGGTGAGTTAATTTAGAAGAACTTAGTACCTACCTTATTTAAGTCTTAGAAGCTAGCTATGTTAATTTAACCCTTTTTTTAGCAAGTGAAGTTACGTGATCCTTTGGACTTTTGCTTCAATTACACGGAAAACATCGACTTGGGTGATTTTGAGGTAATGCGGATGAACCAGAGCCTGGACATAAACTTTAACGAGTTCAGATGCAACTTAATTGAACTGTTGCAGCAATTCCACAAAAAGGAAATGTATGTTTGTTTATCCTTGCGTACGCTTTTACATTTCGTAATATTTCTACTGGTTTTAATAGGTTTTTAAAATGCGAAACCTCTGATCAGAAATGCACCCTAGTTTTTTATGGCAAGTCCAAGATCAAATCTCTGGTATTCTTGACTGTAGACCTTCACATGACCAATCAAAAAGACATTTTTTCAGAACTGATAAGCAACATGCAGGAAATTCAGGTAAGAGTCGGTGCCTAGAAGAATGTTTTAGAACTTGAGAGGTATTTTTCAGGGCACTAATGAGCGGTTAAAGAAACAGTTGTCGAACGTACGAAAGTCAGTTACAGACAAAGACCAACAGATACAACAATTGAATACAATAAAAATACAGCTAGAGGGTCAGTTTCATAATGTAAGTATATTGGCGACTTCTTTCCTATTCTAATAACCATTCAGTGAACAAACTGTGTAATATTAATATGCCACAATTTTAGCTTTGGAATGTCTGATAGGACATTTTCAAAATATCACATTACAGATAAAGGACCACTCTCAATTCCTTAGATAAGCAATATCCTGTTTCATTTAGTGGACTATCATTATTTTCTTTGTTCAGGGTAATGCCATATTCTAGCAAGCACGAAAATTTTAATATTAAACTGGATGATAATAAATCCGATTTATTGCAGCTTTACAGAAGATGAGCTATCGCTTAGGGCTTATAATTGACCCTAAATTGCTTTAAGAAGCAAAATTATTTTATTATTTTGCTACAAGAATGTTCTCGCTGTAAAATAATATAACTACAATAGGCCTAATAATGTTTATATAATTTTTTTGTCTCTGGGTAAATAAGTCCCACCATTTTCGTGTCACAACTTTGCTTTTGTTTTTCTTCAAAGTCAACGTTGACTATGCAAATCGACTATTAAAACCATTATACAAAACGTATAAAAAAAAAATTACGTATATATCATTCTTCTAGAACTTGAGGCGGCTAGACGACCTGTTCAACATGAAAATTAAAGAAGTAGAAAATATTTTGATCAACAAAATTATACTGAACAAGCGACGACTGATGAAGTTATTACAAGAAGTTGATGTTTTGAAAAGGGAGTCCATGCTGAAAGCTGATTCAAGCACGCGACTAGTTAGAAATATGGAAAATCTACGACTAGAAGCGGTAGACAATGCCACGCTGATAAACCAACTGAAACAAGAGAACAAGGCGTTGCACACTGCACAGTTCAACCAAGAAAAAAACTTGGCGGACCTAACGAGGACTCTTCAAGACAAAGAAGCGTCAATTGTCGCATTGCAGAAGATAAACGTACGCAAAATCGTCTTGTTTACTGCATATTATTCAATATATTAAGTTTTAGGAGGAACTAAGAGCCGACGTAGAGAAAGCTGCTATCGCGTTGTCCCAGAAAAAGGTAACTATTGAAGAATTATCCAAAGATTTGGTACAGGCTAACCAGATGTTGGTGAACTTCAATAAACACTACGACAATAAAGCCAAACACGTAAGGACTGAAACCAAACGTATCCACTCGTGTATATTAACAGTTTTGTAGGTCGAGGAGTTGCTTAAAGCGCTGGCCAATCAGGAGCAATGCATTAAGGAGGACAGGATAAAAACCAACGATATCGCGAAACAGTTCAACGAGTATAAGGCCATGTTTAATAGCGAGGTGCAGGAGAAATTGAAACACGAACTGTTTCTGGCGAACAACAAAGTACAAGAGCTGGAACAGTCGATCCGAAAGGCAAATAAAAGTGAGTAAGTGACGTTGAGAGTTTTTTAATTTTAGCAACCCGTTTTGTTTATTTTAGTTAACACGTTGTTGACTGAGAAAGTTAACCAGAAGAATTTGGCGTTTAACAATGTCTAATTTATAACGTGCGTTGTGCGAATTTGTGATTGCAGAGATTCCGTTTGCTTTGCTTTGATTTAAGTTTTATAAAATGATGTTTTGTTTCCGTTGGTTTAAGATTATAGTTCTTTTAAGTGCCACATAAATTGTTAGGAATATTGTTATAAACAATAAACGTTATTTTTCTATTTAGAAATACTAAATCAAGCATTGGTAGATTAGAACGTCAACCTTGAAAGTTCTTCTGTAGTTTTTCTTTTGATATTTTAAATCCATATCAAGATTAATTAAGTTTTATGTTATTTTAAAAAGTACTCGCTACATATGAATTTTTTTTAATCGTTATACATTTATGAGACTTACTTCGCACTTTAAGTCACAAAGCAAATATAAATAGAACAATGTAAACATTATTTTTAGTAAACTAAAACTTTAGCGTCTCAACTGAAAATTATGAAGAATTATTAGATTTGAACTGCGCTGCTTGGTAAACTTAGTTTGTTGTAAAAATGTCAGCAATTTTCTTCCCTTACTAGTTTTTTACATTTAATGAGTAATTTTCTAATAACAGGATAGAATTTAATCGTTTTAAATTTTATTAAAAATTATAAGAAATGTAATTGATTGCCGCCATTCTTGGACTCATGTTTTCAATTAATTCTTTTAAAGCGTTGGCACAGCGCTGAATAATTTCTCCAGATGCGATTACATCTTCATTAAACCTTTTTATCGCCGAAATTTAATCAAAATACGAGCAATTGAACACCAATGTAATACATAACCTCAAAATTGAGTTCGACTAGTGTGAAGTTAGTAACGCGTTGCTAGCATCACCAAAGTTGGCAACACGGAAATAACTTTTGATACTAATAGGGAAATAGTGATCCGTGCGTTTAAAAAAATATTCTTAAAAATCGTTGTTCGTTTTAAATTTTACGGATTCGTGACCATCGGTAGATTAGAAACTGGATTTTTTTTAATGAAATTTAGGATAAAGTCAATCTTGAAAGTTCTGTAAGTTTTTCTTTCATTAGGTGTGTTTGGTGACCCAGTCCAGAACGTCCCGAACTAAAAGTTACAACTTCCCACTGTAGTTTTAAAATAAATATCACTTTGACAACAACTATCAAACGTAAAAATCCCGAGTATACATGTTTGTACACCGAACAAAATAGTTTTTAAAGTTCTAGCAATTCGAGTTCAGTTTATATAATTCGCTGACTTTAGTCCAGGACGTTCTGAACTGGGTCACCAAACACAGCTAATGTTTTAAATTGATTTTATCGATAATTAAAGTTTTATAAGACTTCCCACTCTACTCCGGGCTTTAAACAACAAACCAAATATAAATAGAACAATGTGAACATTTTTATTAAACTAAAACTTAACATCTTTCGAATACTTTGTACAAATTCGGCAGGTTCGCTATTTCTAAAATGGCAGCATTCTCGGTGAAACACTTCGGCGGAATGAAATACTCTTTTATAGCAGGATACAGCACATGTTCGGTGACCCATTGCCAATCCTTGCCGTTTTCATTATTCTCTGTCGAGACTTGGGAGTAGAACTTGGCCGTTTCTCTAGAGAAAGACTTAAAACAATCCTTTTCGCTGTCCCACGTCACCTCTGTAGCTAGTCGCACAATGTACATCGGCAAAGCTCTCGGGTCCGGTACGTAATTGTCTAAAAAATTAAAAGAAAAAAATCCTCTAAAGTCGTCTAAATGTGGCAATTTACCTAATAAAACAGGAATGCTACAAAGATTCCCTTGCTCATCGATTTCCATAGAAAAATAATCCTGCAGCATCGGACCCTTATTGGTGAGTATTTCAGCGATACGTTTCGCCAGCTCCGACTTGTCCCCGTCCTCAGGCGTCCATCCCGTTTCGGGCAGTTCCAGACAAATGCTCGCCAGCTCATAAATCGATATCTTCTTGGAGAACTTGTAATTGTCGAAGTTCTGGAAATTGTACAAAACAAACTGGTAGAACAATTCCGCTAGGATGGTTTGGGTGTTGCAAAGGAACAGTTTCGTGCTGTATTGGATTAGGGCCTGCGTGGGGCTCACGGAGCCGACGAACACGTGCTGTGCAAACGTCTCCCGTAATACTCTGTGGCAGTTCTCTTCTACTTCCTTCCGCAGTTCTAGAATACTGGTTAATTTAGTCTCGACCCTGAAACATATTCTCAATTAGTTTTTTATCAATAATAATATTTATGTATGTACCTTGTTATTTTTGTAATAAACGAAGCTTGTAAAGTTTCTTTTTTCTTAGTGACATTTTTAGGCTCCTTGGTCTCGATTGGTTTCGCTTCAATCTCATCCTTTTTATCTTCTGCGTTACTTTCTTCTACATGCTCCACTGAATTATCTAAAATGTATAAAAAATTTATATATAAAATCGTCAAATACTGCTTTACCACCTTTAATATTTTCCTCCGTCTTATCCAAGATCATGTTTTCAAATTTTTCGTTCTTTTCTAAAAACAAAGCGTGTTGCTGTTGGAATTCCTCTTCTGTAAGTGAAGCATTTACATCTTTCTGTCCGACCTCGGTTGCGTCCCCTCCCTTTATCGGCGCACCAAAAAACTTTTGTAATTTTTGTTCTTTAGAGTCAGTTCTTACCATATCTTTGGGGTTAACAATTTTATTTCCTGTATTATCTTTGTCTTTTAACGTCTCTTTTGTTTCTATATGAAGTAACTTGGGCAACTTAGCCTAAAGAAAATGAAATAAAAAAATTTACTCTCTGACAATTCGTTATAACAAATAATTATTTATTTACCTGAGTAAAAAATGCTCTAGAGTTGTTTGAACCTAGCAGCTTTGTTTCTAACGCAGTCATAACGCTTTCTACTATTTGTTCTTCGTTTAGGAAATGCACCTCGTGCTTTGTCGGATGAACATTAACGTCAATATTAGCGGGGTCTAATTCTAGGCTTAAATATACAAACGGGTGGGAATTTTTCGGTAAATACGTAGCGTAAACTTGGTCGATGCATTTTTTCAGACCTTAAAACATACATCATTAATAGTAAGTATAACATTTTACCAATGAACAATCCTTACTTTGGCAATCGACCAATCTGTGATTGATAAACAATAGGAACTGAAATTTTTTGGTCGAATAGTTCACGTTTGTAATGTATCCATGAACTTTAAATTTAAACGGTTGGTTTTCAAGGGAAAATTCAATGAGCTCTCTGGCGATCGCATTCCCGTAGATTATCCTGATGTTTTCTATGCAATTCGAATTTTGTGGCGTTCGGATATCGTTGTTTTCTCCAGATTTCTTCAACGCAAAACCTAAAAAACCCCTCGCTCATTTACACCATAAAATTATCAGTTACTAAATCGGTATGTATTTAAACAAACGTAAACATCATTTACCTACACTAGAATTGTGAATGGCATATTTACTGACAACTTCAGAAATCTTTTGGTACTCCTCGGCTGGAGATCTCAATGCTTTTTTTCGAACGGTCATATTATAGAAAAGGTCCTCGACCGTGATTATAGTCCCTTGATTCCCAGCGGTCGGTTTCGGTGCTCCTTGCAACTTACTGTCAACAAACGACGCCCTGAAAGATTCATATTTATGAACGATTTATGCATATACTTACTGTACTTACTGGTAGGCACAAATATCGTCCTTTGTTTTTGATGTTATCGTTAAGTGCGCAATGTGGGACATGCTTGCTAACGCCTCACCTCTGAAGCCGTATGTCGATATTTTGTGCAAGTCTTCGAATTCTCTTAATTTAGATGTGGTGAAGCGTTCGCAGACTATTTCAAAATCTTCTTTTCGTATCCCCGTGCCATTGTCTTGGATCTGTAACGAGTAGCAGTTCATAATCAAGCTTTAAATGTTTACGTCTGAACCCACCTGTAGTAATTTAAGGCCGCCCTGCTTCACTGCCACTTGAATATTTGTGGATTTTGCGTCTAAGCTATAAATTATAACGAATTAGTTAATTTGACCTGTTTAGCACATTTTGGCTTGTAAGAAAGTCAGCAGTTTTCTTGCTTTACCGTTTTTTACTTTTAATTTAATTTAATTAAAATTATAGATATGTACTTGAATTGCCGGCATTGCCACCAAATTCTTGTACTCGCCCACCTGTTTTCAATTAATTCTTTTAAAGCATTGGCAGGTCGCTGAATAATTTCTCCAGCTGCGATTTTATTAATTACATCCTCATTAAGCCTCTTTATTGCCGAAGGTTCCATATTATTTCATTAAAATATGGCAAATGCAGGACAAATAGTTCATAACAATCATAACCTCAAAATTGAATTGACAACCAAGACTAGAGCGAAGTTAGCAACGGTCGCTACGTCAAAATTTAAAATTTTTCAAACAACTACTTATCTAAAGTTTTATGAATTTGTGACGGTCCTTATTTATGTCATCCTACAACCTCTATTTGGCGAAAATCCTCGATCGGCCGTTATGTTGCCGAGGGTAAACTACTAGGAAAATTTATATCAAAACTGATTTCCGTTCGCTGCTGGCAATGCACAAGGTGCAAGCACAGCACGTATGTGAAATGAGCAACGGATTGCTAGCAACTAAATTAACATGTGTAAATTTTAACAGCTGAGCATAATCCAATGCAGTATCTGTAGTTAAAAAATTTTGTACATCATTAGAATTTCAATGATTAATAAATTCAATCTAATTTTATGAAACTTTTATGGCTTCAATTCTGTGTTCTGTTTGTCTAAAATTTGATAGATTCTTGATCGTCATTACATCGCTCTACAATCATTAATTTCGCCGCAACGACATTCATTTTGTTAAATAAATATGTTTGTATCAAAACTTATTTCCGTCTTGCTATCAACACGTTTCTAACATCACGGTTTTAAATTATGTTTACATCAAAACTTATTTCCGCCTTGCTAGCGACGCGTTTCTAACTTCACAAGGTATCGGTCTATGTTTATTATTGTTTATATCAAAACTTATTTCTGTCTTGCTAGCAACGCGTTTCTAACTTCACAAGTTATGTCGGTAAATGTTTATATCAAAACTTATTTCCGTTGCTAGCAACTCGTTACTAACTTCACAAGTGATATCGGTATAGTAGATTTCTTTATACATTGCCTCTTATTATCCAATTTCCTTCTAACCTCTGTTTTTGCGTAAATAAATAATAGTACATGCAACAAATAACAATTAAAAAGTAAAAATATGACTGAGGTAGATGTATTTATAAGTAACTATACGCTGGTGGACCCCGAAATTTTCCAGTTATGGGTAGAAGGACACTCAGGTAATTGGATCTACGTGCTGTAATTATGTTACTTGATGACCACTTCAATTTTAGCTAGCGAGGCTGTTGCAATACTGAATGAAAAAGGTCTGGGTGTGGAGACAGGGGCTTCCCTAGAGCTTATTGCCAGTGATGTTTTGGATCATTATCGAACGTACTCGTTACTCGAGAAGCTTTTGAGTAATCCTAATAAGTTACAGGAACAGTTAGCTTTCCAAATTGATCCTCAGACACGTTTGGTGCTTATCGAAAAGTAAGGTGTTGTAATTTAAGGAGATAATTGATTTAAATGTATGATTTTTTTTAGGTATTACGAGTTTGATGATGAGGTTATTCGAGAATTATTAGGTAAAAAGTTGTCATCCAAAAATAGAAAGGATCTCGATGAAGTTGCTGAAAGGACGGGAAAAACTTTAAAGTCATGCAGGTGATATTCCACGTTATGTAATCTGTACATTATTTATAACTTGGTTTTTAAAGGCGTCAGTTTGATAATGTTAAAAGAGTGTTTAAAATCGTAGAAGAAATGCCTGGCTCAATAATAGAGAACATAAAAAATTTGTTTTACTTGCCGGACGAGCTAGCCAAGAAGTATGCTTGCATTGTTTTCATAGCTTGTATACGATTCGAAACGTCCAAGAAAAAGCTACAGTATTTATCGTTTAATAGTTGGAGGAAATGCTGTGAAGCCATCATGGAGCAGTGGACATATAAAATGGCTGGTAAATTATAGGTTATCAAAAACAAACGAAAAAAAACGTAAATCATTTTTAGGTCCAGAATATTACGACACGGAAATGGACAAGGAATTTCTGTTAGAACTGAGAGAGTTGAAAGTATTATTAGATAGGGAAAAAGACCACAAGCAGTGAGTGCAATCAACACAATTTTGTTTTAATGCAAAAAAACGTACTTATACGAGATTTTTTTTAGTTTAGTTTGTGTAAGTTTAAAACCGAAATTATTGCAAAAAAATTTTATCGACTTGGACACAAACTTTCGACTATACACAAGGGCTATATTAACGCTGGCCACTGCACTTCACAGAGCCCGAGACATGAAAGATTTATTTTTAGATTTAGCCCAAATCCTGGAATATTTTAAGCAGAGCAACTGGACGATTCACGATTTTGAGCTGTTTCTCACGGCTTACGAACAATGTGCAGTTGAAATAGATGTTATAAGGTAAGAGAGTTGATAATATATAAATGCGCCATTTGTGACGGTTTCTATTGCTATTTTTATGGTTCCTAAAAATGCACTGTACTGTATTTTCAGGCTGCGCTGCGCAAAGTGTTTACTCGTTACACTCAGCCTTGTAATTTTTAACGCTTAACAATTCTTAAGCTTATAGTAAACTTCGTCGGTCAATTGCTACTTAGATTTATAAAATGGTGGACTTTCTATAATATAGTATAGCCTTTTGCGTTTTCCAGCTAAATTCAACATGATTTATAACATTTCTTTCAGGACTGACGTTACGTTAAAATCCAGCTGGGAAAAATTTATGAGAGTGATTAGTAAATGTTTACTGGTCATGTATATTTAAACACGTCAAATAATAATTTAATTTTGTGTATATGTTATATATATTTAAATATATGCAATGTTTTTACTCTACTTCATTGTTAATAAATTAGTACCTACTAGTTATTAACTTATTTATATACTTGTACCCCTAAAAGGTATGTGACGAACTAAATCATCATAAAGTGGGGAAAATAAGTCCCATTTTTGTTTATTCGCAGTTTCGAGTTTGTTTATACAGGGAAAAAAGCTAGCAGCCAGGGGGTTAATTTTTAATTTAGAAAATTCCCAGTTTTTGGTCTTTGTTAGCACCGGCCCATGCATGGTATGGTGTAATTATTTTTATTATAAATGCGAATATGATATTTATTTTTTGTTTTTCCTATTTTGCATCATCTGTAGTAAATATATAATTATCAATAAATAATTCAGGAAATGGTAATTAGCAATTAAAACTGGGTTTTTAAATGGACACGAGTACGGACGAAATATTTTGAATATGCCTTAAATAGATTAAAGTTTTGTCTCGCTTTATCTCTTCGTACATACTTCTCTGTTATTTGACGTTCAATTTTGCATGTGTTGGAGAGAGATGATACGATGATGAAATAAACAGTAGCGTTGACTATGCTATGTGAAGTAGTCTTTGGTGATGCCAGAGTTTATACAGAACAAGTTGGGGTAGCTCGCGTTTTTTTGAATGAATTTGAGAACTCAAATTGGTTGACCCTAGATTTCAGTGAGCAAATAAAATTTTACTGGGTGGCTTAGCTTCGTAGCACTGGTGGTTCATAAATACTTATTTATTTTATAGCTAACCATAAAAATCATTTTTAAATAGAGATCATTTAAATATGTAAGGTGTCTTATTTCTTGGTGCTAAATTCAATCTAACTACAGAATCTGATGCAGGAACATCGAATATCTACTCTGCCATAGGTCACTAGGTTAGAAATGCGCGAGATACGTCGCTGTCCCAACTATTCTTTTTAAACTGTGCTAATGTTTTAGATGTTCTATGGTGCTAGATTCAAAATCGCAAATCACTCATATGCACGGAATTGTTATTTTCATAAATGTTGTTCCCTTTATGGGTCAAAAGCATACAAATTAATAGTATTTATTACTACCTTGAATATTTAATACGTTCACTATTTCTATATTTCGCTATTTAATCGTAATTTCAAAATGGTTCACCGTTGGACTCGTAGTTGTAAAAAAATCAAACAATTTTAAATTTCCATAGCAATTGTGGACGTGTTCTAATTAATCACTTAATTAATATCGGGGACCATGAAACGTCTCGCTGCTAATTAATTTCGAGTAAGGTGGGTAACAATATAGAAGTTGGCATGTTGATATTTAAAAATATATTTGATATATTTCATACTTCCTAATTAGTTATGATAAATTTTACATTACTAATTAACGTTTTTAAATTGTCTCAACAAGTGGGGAAACGAGGTATTGTACATCTATTTCTGTTCGCAAGCAACTCAATATTTAGGTATGTTTTACTGGTTGCCTATGTAGAAGTGCATGTATTTAAATTTATTTGAATTGGCAACAGATTACCAAATATTGGGCGCCAAATTAAATATAAAATTGAGGTGATGTGGGGTTTTCATGGAAATGAGTGTCTACAATGAAAGGCTACAGGGTGAACACTTTTAATCGACTACATTGGGAAATCGTGACGAATCATGTTAGTTTTTAAATTATAGTAAATTTGAGCCAATTTTAAATTTATTTCCATGAAACCATCCCTTCTGTAATGACTTGTGAGTGTTTCTCAGGTAACATCGATGGTACGCTTCATTTAAGGATAATAATAGGTAATTAATTATCAATCACAATTTAAATGAAATAAAATGTTGAATATTCATTCTACTAGTTTAATATTACAAATGTTTAATTTTCGGTAGAGTAGAAAGTCACGTTTGAAATATTTACTACCTAATCCCTACGAAATATTCTAATCTGATAGTAATTAATTTTGTCTGTTATGTTTTAAGTGAAGCAGGAGTAAAATCCTTCTTGCTCTTGGTAAATATAGGTAGTTCCTGTCCCAACATCATATATAGCCTAGAGAGCTCTAAAATTATGAAAATAGTGGTGAATCATAATCTCAATTAGGACGATTAAACAAGTAATTTCGGCTCTTTATGTAAACCTCGGCAAGGTGCCTTATAATAAGTTTGAGGTTTGTGTTCATGTAAGCAAATTGTAGGGTTGACGCCATTTTATTTCGAAGTTATCTACAATTACAGTTTTTTTCACCTGTACATTTAAAAAAAAAACTGAGTTATGTTATGCTATATGGGTAGACAGGGTAGGTATCTATTCACTTCAAATGAAAATCTATTGTTTATAGGTTATGTTGATTTTTAAATTATCGCATATCAAAAATTATTTCCTGCCGGTGCTGGCAACGCGTTGCTGACTTCACACCAGTTCTTGAGCGCCATCTAGTGCCTACTAGTTACAGTCGATATGTAAAGTTGAGACCTTTTCGGAAACTTACTCGGTTGTTTGATGTCATATGACAGTTATTTGTTGTAATCTAGTTAACTCGAGTAAGTTTCCGAAAATGCCTAGCGTTTGAGCTAGCGGCTAACTTCTCGTTGGTTGGTTTTTAGTTTCTTGCGTTTGCTATTCATAAAGATAAAGAAGTATGGATGAACCTGGTAATGAATTTGATGACAGTGATGATCCTGTATTGAGAGAGGTAATTTATTGTTATAAAACAGCCAAATATGTTGATTTTGTAGGTTAAGTGAACATGCTTTTCGTTCAACTTTTAAATTGCTTTTAATTTTTAGATACCTATAATATAGATGTTTAAAACATTTGGGAAATTTATTACACTTGTTCCAATGTCCACTAAAACTAAAACGCTCTATGAACGAACATAAAATGCCTTTACACACCAGGAAATCAGGAAGTAAAGTTAGACTGGCTATAAGTAATTTCGACACAGAAATAATTGCTCACGAGGTGGATGAGGACATAAATTCTTCCAGAAAAGATCAACATGCTTTTTCTAAAGCGAATTAGTGGACAAGGTACTTCTCCAGTCTATCAGAGCAGTTGAGGAAGCTAATAAATACGCAGTGGATACTTATAATGTCAGCGAAATACATTTAACAGCTTTAAAAGGTTAAATAATAGTTGTTATATCTCAATAGCATTGTCTCACAATGACTGTCGTAGGAATTTTTCAATTTCGTCCTAATTTCCCTTGTATGGAAAATGAATTAAAGCAACAAGTCGCTGTTCGGTTCAAACAAAGCAATGATAGGTAAAAGAAATCTACATCTACAAAACATTATAAGCTAGAAGTGCAGATGAACCGTGGACTGAGGTGCATGTGCATGAACATAACACTACCCTTAGTAACGTAAGTAATACAACTATACGAGTTATTATATCGGGGTAGAAATTCGAAGTCATTGTTCTTAAAACAAACTAAAAACACATTCATAATTATTTCGAGTCGAATGATTTCTCGGTTGCAATAGTTAAATGATCGATTATTCGGCAGTAATTGGAATATTTCGATCATATCAATAGCTTTGTTTGTCATCGCCCACTAGTGTACACATTTTACACTTTTTGCCAATAAGTCGTTTGTTATAAATCAGTGTAGAGAGTGCTAGCCGTTTGGTATACAAGTACAGTGTATACGTTCTTGTACTTTTGACACGGACTCCTGAGGAGGTGTAACGAGTGTCGATAGTGCAGCGCAGGCGCCTTATAATAAGTTTGGGGTTTGCGTTCGTGTAGGCAAAATGTAGGGTTGATGCCGTTTTATTTCGAAATTATTGCCGTGTTCTTCTACAATTTTTAGTTTGTTCCACCTGCACATTTTTAAAAAAACTATGTGGGTTATGTTTTGCTATATGGGTAGGTATCTATTCACTTCAAATGAAAATCTATTGTTTATAGGTTATGTAAGTTATGTTGATTTTTAGATTTCCGTGTATCAAAACTTGTTTCCTGCGGTGCTGGCAACGCGTTGCTAACTTCACACCAGTTCTTGAGCGCCATCTAGTGCCTGCTAGTTAGAGTCGATCTTCGACCATTTAACTATCTAGACCCGGCTTGGGCGGCTTTCTACACTGAATTGATTTCCATACACAGGGGGCGTTATTTTGTCTGGCGATGGTGTAGAAAACGTAAACATCGTACTCCTCGGCAGTGGCGTACATTTCAGGAAGGTTCTAATTTACTTATTATTAAATAAAAAATAAACTATAAAAATGTATAACTTAATATATACTTCTTTCCACAGCCAATTCATCAGCTAGAACATTTACAATCTATTTTACTCATATATTTGTTGGCATCAAATTGCGCGTCATAGTATACTTTTCAATAAAATATTTCTGGTAGTAGAATAAGTGGTTTTTTATTTCATAAATATTTTGTAGGTTTAAAGTGACTTTTGTAAAATTTAAAAAACATGTGTTGACTTTCCATAGTCTATAGTCTATGTATACATCGTAAAACTTCTTATAAATAATAGACGATGTAAATAGCTAATTCGGTAACAGTCAACTTGCATAACGTCCAGCACATCAAGAACAATTTTGTCGTTGAGGTTTTACAAGCAACAAATAAAAAGTAAAAGAATGCAGAATATTTATGACGTTTGCGTATTGTGATTTCAACTTGCCGTGTTATACTTTTTTTACTCAGTAAAAAAAAACAGGTTAATATGTTTATTATATTTATTCATGTGTGAATCAAAGTAGACATTATATTACAATTATATACTGTTTGGAAAAATTATTTCCCCATGATATTTATTACAACTCTGAACTAACCGTCCCCTAACCACTTGGCATATCAAAATGTTTCTTGTTATAAAAAGATATTGGTCATTTTGTTTGTAATTATACAGTTTCTGTACATTTTCACATAGCCAATTATCGTTCCATCGTTGGAGTGAAGAATTATAGAGGCGCAAATGTGTAATATTGCTGGCAGCGAACAATAGATAGCGTTTCCACAGCATCGGTTCCAAGACTGTTGGTGTGATTAAAATTGCCACAATCATAAGGGCAACAGTGTGGTTTTACACATTGTAAAGATAATATTGTTGTCTGTACGAGTGTGATCACTTTAACCGGCATTGTGGAGGCGTCATTTATTGCTTGCTGCCAGCAACAATAGACGGTTGCGCCTCTTTATAATCTTTCAGTCAAAGGTTCCGTTCCGTCTATAACAATACATGATATAAATTGGTTGGAAGATGTTTTAATCAAGATACACCCATGGACAAAATTATCGAATATTTTTTGTTATCACTATTACTTGAATATGGTTTCAAATCGTCGTTGTAAATTTTTTTAGCATTTTCTTCTAATGAAAACTTAATAATCTTTACTTAAAATGTGTGAAATAAACTATTTCCTTCTTGTGTAATGCGTTCTTTCATTAAAATTTATAAATACAAAAGAATTGGGAAAATTTAAAATATTCGATAATTTTGTCCATGTGTATAATTTTTTTATGGTTACATATAATAAATGCACAATAACAGAATATATTATTAGATTATTTAAAGCTAAAAACTGACTTTAGTAAAACACTTAAATTAACATAAATTATGTAATAAAATAACACATTTATAATTTTGATGCAAAGATATTTGTTGTGATTACCTACTCTTAATTTTTCACAATAACAATTTATACTATTCCTAAGTACCATGAGGATTATTGATTTCTAAATAGAATTGTTTTGGTCAAAATACTTCGTACTCTATTTTGAACAGAATCTTTTAACTTAAATGTTTCGTGGTGGATTCTTACTTTAAAATAATGTTTCAAAATTAATTTTATCAACTGAAGAGAGTGATCATTTACTGGATCGCTGTCAAAAGTATGTCTGGAAAAATGATCAAAAATTGTTGGGGATAAATTTCTTATAGCATCGTTAATTAGAATATTAATAACATTTTCATGTTTTTTAGCGAAAAGGTTATTTCCAGACATAAATACTCTTAAGTAGGTTTCTCCTGTTTTACATATGCTAATAACAAATGAGGAAGCCTGTACCATTACCCCAAAAGCTTTTCTCTTTTGTAAAAGAGATAGGGCTATGTCAGATTCAAGGAGAGATAAACAATCCAAACACATAACACACTTCTTCAAGCATCTGACTACAAATCCACTTATATATGCCACAATATCTGAAGAATATAAAGTTAAACTCCATACTGGTGAGTTAATATAATCATGATCATCTAAAGCGTGCGATATTTTTAAATAATCATCAGATTCTAGTAAATTATCTCCCAAGTTAGTTCTTGTTAATGATGAAACATGTAATATAGTGGTGCTATCTATAGCTAACGCATTTCCATAATTACTTCCCTTTATTTCAGTATGCACGAGTAATCTTTTATAAATTGACTCGAATTGCCGTGCTGTTGGATTGTTATTTGATCCAGCATGACTTCTCACAGCACTAAAAAATATCTCTAAATGGTCTTGAGAAAATTTATATGTAAGAACATATTTTAATAATGGAGTATCACTAATTACATATTTTTTATAAAATCCTTGTAAACTATCAATTGAAATGAGAAATCCTAAAAATCCAGTTTTACGATTTGTCTTTAAAATTGGAACATCATTTAACTTTAGACCAAGAATATATTCTTTACAAAAATCTAAATAATTAAAAATGGTTTCTGCTGTTTTTGGAGACAAAGCATTTTTATACTGTGCTTTAGAATATCTATTCCTGGAATTAAAAATATCAAACAAATTGTTTGCTATTTTACAAAAGTTTGCAGTATATTCTGCATTTTTAAAATCCTCCAGCTGCAAATCTTTTTCCAGAAACATTAAGGCATCTGCAACGCTGTTGCTAAAAGTTTGAGCCGCAATTTTCACTTTCTGCTTCTCGTTTTCCCAATTCAAATGCCTTTTTCGTATTTTGGTTGCAGCATGTAGTCCTTCCTTATTCTGTAGTTCAACCAACTTCTCAAAAAATTTCCATTCTATTGTGTTTCCTTCTCTATCGCTTAAAATTTTTAATGCAGCTAAGCAATTACGCCATAATTTTAGCATATGACATAAATCTAGAAATATATATATGGAACCATTTGTATGTGGATTTTCAAAATAAGTAATTAAAGATTGTGTATCCTCAAAATTAGCACCCAAGCAACATGCCATATTTATATTAGCAGCAGCCCCATCAAATGTTAATGAGGTAACAACCACACCAATTTCTTGCACAAAATGCAATAACTTATTCACTAAATTTGCTCGCTCTGATCCTTTTAGCCCAGCTATTAGAAAATAACCCACTGGTATTTTCCAATGGCCATTTATTGCCACTAACATAAATAGGAGAACATCCTTTGCCTCAGGTACACTATCTCCATCAATATTTGTGCCTATGTCTATATATCCAGTGAATTTTTTGCCAGTCCATTCTACTCTCTGCATAATAGACATTTCATCCATAACCAGATTGCATAATATTTTTCTACCCTTTTCAGCCAACTCTGATGCTTTTATTTTTAATATTGACAGAGCTTCTTGAGTGAAGCCAGGACTTCCATCAATTGATTTATACCACTTTGCCAAAGTATCTGGATGGGGTAATGTGTTGTTAAATTTTTCTCTCACATAATTATAAGCCTTAGTCGAGTAAAAGTTAAGGGTTAGAGCAAAAGCTCTTAACTGTGGTGTATACTTTTGATGGGACGGACCTTTCAATATTCTCTTAATAATCTCTCCTGAAGACGCTGGTAATGCTGCCTGGAAGAAAAAAATTTGAAAATTACAAAAAATCTGCATTTTCTGTCATAAATCATGTTACTAACAACAAGCTTACAGATACAGTAGTTCCGTATTCTATTATGAATTCAACTAGATAGAGAGAAAGAGAGAGATTATGCGAGTAAATTGGACTTGAAATTAGGTATGGATTTAGATAATCTAAATAAAACATTTTTAGGACTATGTATGTCAACACAAAGTGGTATCTATTAAAATTTGAAATATTTATTCAATTATTATTAAGATTGCTTGAAAAATGTTCTAATAAATTGCATTATAAATTATAGTGAATTTTATTCTTACCTCAATAACTGCTTCTGCAGTTTCACTTAGAAAGTGATTTTCTCTCAAATATTTTAATAAAGAATTTAAGCATACAACTCTGGATCTCAATCTTCTATTTTCATCGGTTAATTTTCTTAATTTGGACCTCTGCTCTAAAATTGTTTTTTTAGCTATTTGCCAGTTTCTTCGGGCTCTAGTCGGGCTATCCATGTCATCGGTTGAGCAGTCTCCAAAATAACGAGGTAAAGGCTTCCTTCTAAAATTAATACTGACAGTTAATATCGAGAGACACACTTCAATAACCGCTTATAGTGGATTTATTTTCCCAAATAAACTACAGTGTCATGGTTAAGCATCGAAACCATACATTCAGGATGAAAATCAAGTCAACTTAGGATTTACCCAAGCCGCAATATAAATAATAATGTTATTAACAATTTATTCGATTGCATCTTAAATTTATTATTATTTACAACATAAGTTGTCTATAGAAACGCTTACACACACATTGCAGTCTGGGCAATAAAGTTATATAAATATTGTCTAAAAGTTATTTATGGCATCGTTCAATTCTATTTCTTTTCTGTCTGGGATTTACTACCCCACTTCTCAATATTTCCCAGACAATATAAAAAATATCCGGATTTTTTTAAAAATAACCTTTCACGAATACACAAACCAAAAACGCTGTAAGCATTGAAAAATGAAACAGATTAAGTTTCTGAAAAGTTTGCGAAACATCGTTTTTTTTTTTATTTTTAGTATATTTTATGTCAAAAAAACAACCATTAACTGTTCCTTTAACGTAAAATCATAGGAGTAAAGGTTATTTAAAAAAAAATCCAGATAATTATTAAATTGTCTGAAAAATGTTCAGAAGCGTGGTAGTATAAGAAACGAAAGAAAACAATAAAGTTTATTACAAAAGTGACGTTTTCACAACAGAAAGTTATGCTTTTTTCTTAACTAAAATCTCATACACTAAAAATTTTCTTTTAAAATCATACCTTTTTTTTGTGCCCCTGCCTTTTCCAGTTCAAGTTGTGTTTCAGATGCTGTTAAAGTAGACGATGTACTTACAGATCTTTCAGATTTTGTTGCATTGTCACTAGCAAAAGGATCTATAGAAAACGCCGTCATAGTTGATGAGCTAGAGGAGAATACGCATCTAAAAATTAAAATTATTCTATACATAATTTGAAATCACTCGTAAGCATATTTGGTGTGATGGATTGATTAATACAACACAAATTTGTTAAAAAAATAACAGTTATTTTAGTAGTAACTTCATATACTTACGGTTCCTCAACGGAAGTAGGAATAACATTCTCTTTTTCAGACAGATGTACATCTTTCAATAAATGGGGCTGAACACAAGGATCCGCTGAAGAATCAGGCCATAATTTTAACCTAAAATTCGAAATTTATATTTGTCGAGTTTATAGATTACAATAATTAATATTACAAATACCTAACACATATTTTTGAATTTGCTTAGGTTATGCTTATAATGTTATCCAGTATATTAACACGTTGAAGGACACTGACGCCATACTGCGTCCTACTTGATATGTCAAATGTGGCAGAACGCTGTACAGCGTTGCAACTTTTTGTCTAAAGTATTGAAAAAAGAATTAGTGACCAAATTTACAAGTTTTTAAATTGTGCTGTGTCCTTCAACGTGTTAAGAAATTTATTCATTAATTTGTGGCATTGGTGCCAGAATATTTACAATAGAGCAAATGTTATTATGTAGCAAACATATGAAAAGCCAAATGTATTTTTTGTAAACAGTAAAAACCTAAATTTAATGAATATATATTTCGGAATATATTTTAATTTAAAAAAAAATAACCAACATCAATTAATGTAAGCCAGTCATGCATGGCACATATTTCAAATGACATTATTACCATATACTCAAATGAACAAATAAAAATTTCATTAACATGCACTTACAACAATCGTTAACTGATAATATTATATTTCATTCATAACTTATCCATATTTTAAGTGAATGCAATAGGTACAATAGTTTTATATGCCTCAATTTACGCCAAATATCGTATTTATTCATCACATATTATCACAAATTATACTTACTTTTTTTGTGGTGATTCATTTTCCTTTTCACTATCATCTGACTCGGTGGAGGAAATATTCCTAAAAAAAAACATGAATTGTAAGTCATTTTAAAAAAATTGAGTGGAGGGGGCTTCGCAGTTGTAGAATAATTATAGAACTCGTTTGAAAATGAATACATCAATTTTTAAGTAATTACTATATGTAGGTATAAAACAGGACACGATTACGTTACGCCTGCAATCTTGTAAACCCTCTTAAAATGTTATAATACTTACCTAAACGTTGATTTGTGTTTCTCATCTAATCTAGATGTGCTTGCTTTCGATGGCACAGCATCCTTTCTCAAATGCCTGATACCAGTAGGTGTTAATACAAAGTCTGTAGAAGAAAAATGATCAGAACATAAAACACTATACTTTTTCACTAAACTGATGTTTACTTCTAACGCACGACACCACGCAGTTTTCAGATCCATATCCCCTGGGAATCTAAGAAAAACAAACAAAATTGCAAAAAAAAATTTCAAAAATATAAACCAGCATTTAATGATAATGTACCCCAGATCTACGCCCATGCGGTTTTAAACTTACCTATGAAAAGAGCAATCAATGCCTTTTTGAAAAGTCTTTTTGCACAATAAACAATACTTAACCATTGTAAGGCACAAAATAATTGTTTTGCAAATTTCAAATTTACGTTTTACACACACTTAACACAGAAATTATACAAAATAAACAGCAAATATGGCGGATTACCAAACGCTAATGTGACAAATATTAAAAATAATATTCCGATTGTAGCCGAGGCGGTATCGCCCGAATACCTACAAATTTTTAAAACTGACCAATGAACATCGGAGTACATTATTTACAATTCCCCCTTGCCCCGAGGGGTGTGTCGCACAATAACAAATCGCCTTGAAACCGGGTCTAGATAGTTAAATGGTCGAAGGAGTCGATATGTAAAGTTGAGACCTTTTCGGAAACTTACCCGGTTGTTTGATGTCACGTGACAGTTATTTGTTGTAATCTAGTTAACTCGAGCAAGTTTCCGAATATACCTGTAGTTAACCCGAGTAGTAAATCGGGTTGAGAATTTTCATGTTTACGAACGCGGGTAGATCTGATAGGCCGTGGATTTGACTAGGTTAGTGAACGAACGTCAATTAATTGATATGATCTAGTACGAGTAAGTTTCCGAAAATGCCTAGCGTTTGAGCTAGCGGCTAACTTCTCGTTGGTTGGTTTTTAGTTTCATTTTCATTCCATTCCTTTGCGTTTGCTATTCATAATAAAGAAATATGTCTGAACCTGGTAATGAATTTGATGACAGTGATGATCCTGTATTGAGAGAGGTAATTTATTGTTATAAAACAGCCAATTATGTTGATTTTGTAGGTTAACTGAACATGCTTTTTGTTCAACTTTTAAATTGCTTTTAATTTTTAGATACCTATAATATAAATATTTAAAACATTTGGGAAATTTATTACACTTGTTCCAATGTCCACTAAAACGAAAACGCTCTACGAACGAACATAAAATGCATTTACACGCCAGGAAATCAGCAAGTAAAGTTAGACTGGCTATAAGTATAGCGTCCCCAAATTTCGACACAGAAATAATTGCTGGATGAGGACATAAATTCTTCCAGAAAAAATCAACATGCTTTTTCTAAAGCGAATTAGTGGACAAGGTACTTCTCCAGTCTATCAGAGCAGTTGAGGAAGCTAATAAATACGCAGTGGATACTTATAATGTCAGCGAAATACATTCAACGGCTTTAAAAGGTTAAATAATAGTTGTTATATCTCAATAGCATCGTCTCACAATGACTGTTGTAGGAATTTTTCAATTTCGTCCTAATTTTCCTTGTATGGAAAAAGGGTTAAAGCAACAAGTCACTGTTTGGTTCAAACAAAGCAACGATAGGTAAAAGAAATCTACAGAGACAGAACATTATAGGCTAGAAGAGCAGATGAACCGTAGACTGATTGAATGTGTATGAACATAATACTACCCTTAGTAACGTAAGTAATACATGGTAAAGGAACTATACGAGTTATTATATCGGTAGGAATTCGAAGTCATTGTTCTTAAAACTTAAACGCATTTATAATCATTTCAAATCGATTGATCTCTCGGTTGCAATAATCGATTGATCGATTATTCGGCAATAATCGGAATATTTCGATTATATCAATAGCTTTGTTTGTCATCGGCCGCTAGTGTACACATTTTACACTTTTTGCCAATAAGTTTGGTATACCAGTACAGTGTACACGTTCTTGCACTTTTGCCACTGACTGGAGTAGGTGTAACGAGTGTCAATAGTGCAGTGCAGGCGCCTTATAATAACCTTGTGTTCATGTAGGCAAAATGTAGGGTTGATGCCGTTTTATTTCGAAGTTATTGCCATGTTCATCTACAACATTCAGTTTTTCCCACCTGTACATTTAAAAATAAACCAAGTTACGCTGTATCGGTAGGTATCTATCAGAGACATGGATGTCTCTGGTATCTATTTATTCACTTCAAATGAAGTTGTGAAGAGGTATTTATTATAGGTTAAGTTGATTTTTATATTTCCGTGTATCAAAACTTATTTCCTGCCGTTGCTGGTACCGCGTTGCTAACTTCACACCAGTTCTTGAGCGCCATCTACTGTCTAGTAGTTAAAGTCGATGTGTAAAGTTGAGAGACAAATGAACTAATTTAGCACGTAACCACATCGATATGTTCATTTACCCATATGATCTTTTATTTAAGGTTATGTTCTATTCTGTGATGTTATATTACTTTGTAAGGGAGAAAAATGTTTAAATAATCAAATAATCTCATTTTAGGGTATTTACTTTTATTGACAATGTTATCTGACATCGAGAAGTAGATTTGCATATTCGTAATGTGATATAGTGCTGTTAAATTTATAATACTCGGTTATTATGCCCATCTTTATTTCTGTTTCAGATTCTTGCAACCATGCCTGATAATGTTGGATTAATTCAAAGAATTTCAGTAGCTCTGATCGATATTTGAGCATCGAGAGATGGAGGAGACCAACAAGAATCGTTCCTTCCAGAATTAATCATGACTATATAGTGGAAAGTTGGTACGTGGAATATAAACTTCAGGTATGTGTATAAAATGTAACACGTCTTGGATTAAATGTTGAGGGAATATGATTGACTGCTGTTTATTCGGTTTTAACTTTATCTTTGTTTCGATTATGATTTTATATTTGCAAAACTGCCCTTTTATGACGAAAATTGTTAGGAAATTATGTTTCAACTTGTGGGAAACTGCCACTGCCCTGCAGAGTGCAGACTTACCTGAGGTTCGTGAGCACACAGTAGATTTCGAATAGATTATAAGTAATTATGTTCTGGGTTATGGCACTCGTATTTTAAAAAAGTAACGCAATTAATTTGAAACACTTGGATGTTGTTGTTGAATATAGTTGTAGTTGTATTTTAAACAAAATGATATTAAATCAGCATTAATCCTAGACTGAGGTATACTGGACGATGATCTTCTTATCTCCTATGTAGATCATGTACTAGGCACTTCACTTTTTTTGTTATTATTGAGTTGAACATGTATTAATACATTTTGATAGAAGGGTCCGTTGTTTACATCAACACTTTTCAGCAATATGCACGGAACTTTAGAGAAGGAAATTAATTATTGTAATGTGCGTTTCAGATGGAAAAAAATCCATAGCAGGTGATGGCATCTATAAAGAAGATTCAGAAGTTGCATGGAGGATTCAACATCATCTCAATCAAATTGTTCAAAAAAATCTTAACATCTGGCTTTAATTCTTCTTGTAAGTACAATTTTTAAAAAATATTTATGAAGTTTGTTTTTCTTCATTGGGTGATCCAACCAACGTCTTGTGTTCTAATCCCATTTTTGCAATGTCAGCCTTTATAAATTAAAAATCAGTGAAACAATTGCTACAGAGTGCGTCATTTTATAAGGTACCAACTGTGAATTTTATAAGATGTTTATTGAAAAATAGCTATATATGTATCTAGTGCAAAAAGCTAGTGTTTATGGCACATAGCATGAAAATTAAAGCGCATCTGAGTTGGATAATATGCTAAGTGCCACAAACACATTTTTTGCACGTGTAATTTCATTGTTATCAAAGCAAATTGCAATGAAATTAAAAATGGTATAAATAGTCACTTTTGGCACTGGAAATTGTGTAAGTAAAGTACTAATTTTTTTCACGATGGTAGGAAAAAATAATTTCATGTAATCTACCTATATTTTCCTCAGGAGGACTTATCTCACCTGTATTTGAATTATTTCCAGATGTTGGTGAAATGTAAATTGAGGAAAATATGCTAGTATTAGTGGAATCTGTCATATCAGAGGTGTATCAAGGGCGTAAGGTAAGCGTTTATGCCCCGTTACACGTTAATGGTCATGAACATTTATTACGCCCGTGGTACATATAAAATTGTATGCATGAACGGTTTATAGGGTTAGTTAAAAACTTAGATTCGTTTTGATTGACAAGCATATTGATTGTTGCTTGAATGTTGTCATTCAAGCAATTCCAAGTCATTACTTAGCAACGGTCAAACAAAGCCAATCTCGTGCTCGTTATATTTCAATAGCGGGCTATAAAGTTACTTTATTTCATCCCGTCCGGAACGTACAACATTATAGTACTCATATGTGGCCGGGAAGTGAGGTGAGAGCCACCGGAAATTCATTACGAACCAATCACAAACTGTTGTTATACCTTTTGACAGTTATTTGACATATAAAAATTTACCTTAAATTAAAAAATGGTGTCAAAACTGTCAAATGTCAAAAGATCTAAGAAAGTAAACAAGTTTCAAATTATACAAATGCACAATTAATGACGGGATGAAATAAAATATTATTCGATACACGCCCATTAGGTGTTGTTCCAGTCTCGTTTAGATATTTTGGACTCGGCTCCTTCGTCGTCTCGTGCATAATATCTACTCGACTGTAACAATTCACCTTCCGGACTTGTAACGAAAATTACTATTATCACCCGACTCCGAGGGCGATAATAGGGCATGAGGGCCATAAAGTTGTACCTAACGCCCGCATAACCGGGCGCTAAAGCACACTTTATCGCCCCGTCATGCATAAAATCCTATATTCTTTGTTCTAGGGCCAGCGTTAGGATGGACCAGGAAGATGGTGATACGTTATGTGGAAGACTCCTACGGTGTTATCCAGTGTACTTAACTATGATGTATTTTTTATTATATATTTAACTCTGTAGTTCATTCAGAAATAAATATTTGTATATGCATTTAATTTTGTTATTTCTGGAATCCCATACCTACTAAAATCATAGAAATTATAGACTTTATTGAATGGATTGAAAAATTAATCTAATTGTACCAGTTGATATTTTTCTTTAAAATTTAACAATTGATGTAAAGTTGTATCAGGATTTATAGTTTTTCTTTCCTATGTTTGGATTGAGTAAAGTTAGTTTAATGTAGTTAATATTTCGCTTAAAATTCCAACGTTTCGGTGTAAATTTGTAGTTTAATAATATTACAAAAGATGGCGCCACATATATTCCGCAGAAGTATTCCGGTCCTGCGGCTTTATAAGTATGATACCCACAAGGGTGGGGAAGGGTTGGGATCCGGACCGACCTCACTCCCTGGAGTGTCTTTCCTGTTTGAGATCAGAATCTGAATATCTTATGTTTGGATTGATAAAATTGATCTAATAAAATTTAACGTTAAGTTTTATATTCGTACAAAAATTGTAGTTCAATAATACAACAAAAGGTGGCGCCACATATATGTTGCGGAATGTTATTGATCCTGCGGCTTTATAAGTACTATACCCACAAGGGTGGGGAAGGGTTGGGATCCCAGACCGACCTCACTCCATGGAGTGTCTTTCCTGTTTTAGAATATAGTAATATAAGAAGATAGATAGTAGTATATATTATACTTAGAATATATATAATATTTTTTCTTAAAAAATATTAATACACCCCCCCTTATTGCAATGGAGTTACTGAAGAGCCCGGAAAATATTTAGAATATGTAGGCTATCGGACAGATTGATACCAGCGAGATGGGTCAAGCGCCATCTTTGGTCAGCGTGACGCACTAACCATAAATTATAAAATCGACTTAATAAGGCCATCGCAAAAATTAATAAACCGATCAACTACGTTTCAAATTCCTAACTTCTAACAAGATATATCTACTCGATTAAAATTTTCTCTTTGCGATTTACAATAAAGAGCAAGTCAAAACTGTTAGGTTCAAAAATATATATACATAATACGGCAGATTTCTATCTGTGACATGGAAATGGCTCCATCTTTGGGAAATTCTTGGTATCATTTTTACTAATTTAATTGACATTTTTAATCCCATTTCTCTCTAATCATATCCTATTATGAGTAGTAAAGGTGAAAAATGAATATACATATCGTTTAAAGTAGGTTTATTTATAATTGCCAGAAACAACAAAACATAGTAAGTAAACATAAAAAAATCTATAATACAGAAACAAATAAACAACAAACGTTAACGTTCTCTGTCCTCCAAATTTTCCAACGAATAGTTGTGCTTCAGTGGGCCCCGATATGATTCCAATACCAGCGCTGAAAAACCAAATACATAACATTAATATTTATATTCATAGATTATATCCCGAGACCTCTGAATTTTATCGGATAAATTGCGGGTAGCGTTTTTTTTTTGCAAAATTTTGCTTAGAAAATGTTCGAAATTTAATAATTTACCTTAAAAGCTCTCAAGACTGCAGGTCGAGGGCTTTAGGTAAATTATTAAGTCTAGAACATTTGCTTAAAAGCAAAATTTTGCAACAAAATTTGCTACCCGCAGTTTGTGTGATGTGATTTGGAGGGCGAAGGGTACATGTGACACCTCCTAAAACACAAGGCCACAGCGTTAAATGCGTCATTACATCTAGGCTGAACATTCGTTTACTTTAAAGGATGACGCGACTGACGTCCCTGATATCTGGCCTCCCGTAACTACCCAAAGTCCGTCCAGCCTAAATTATGATGTCACACGATTTTTATTATTAAGCGCTTTGTCAAGATTATTTCCCAAATAAACAATTTCCTTCCTTACTTTTATATTTAGATTTTTATTTATTTAGGTACAGGGTGGGGCATAATGAAGTCCCACATTTCCGAGGGAATTCTAAAATAAAAATGGTACAAGTTATAGAAAAAAACCTTTTATTTATTGAAAGATAATAAGGTTCTTTTTGGTTAGGTTTAGAAAATTATATCATTCAAATGTTGGCCTTGACGAGCGATGCACATATCCTTGAAGTTTTCTTTCACCAACATATCTAGAAGAATCCTGGCGATTTCCTCATGAATGGCCTTATGGGCTGTGGCTCCATCCCGTTGAAACTTCCCTCATTTGGGGCATAAGAAATTGGCCGCGTTCATCAGACCCAACAGTTGGAGGTAGCTTAGGTTACAGCTGCCACTGTGATGACTGAATTTAATTCCCGTTGAAGGTTGTAACCTTAAAACAATCTAAAAATTGGCAACAGTTCATCAACTGTTGGGTCTGGTGAACGCGGCCATTCTCCAAGTTTTGGTGGGAAGTCACAGTAACAGTGGCACCACCCTCTTAAAAAAAAAATAAGGCCCCACGATGCCTACACAGGATAAAGCACACCAAACGGTGACTTTTGATTTGTGAAGAGGTCGTTGGTGAAGTTCCCGGGGGTTTACTGTCCCAGAAAGATGGCTCCATATGTGCATCGCCCGTCAAGGCCAACATTTGGACGATATATCTTTTAAAACCTAACCAAACAAATGTTATTGTATGTACTTTCAATAAATAAAAAGTGTTACCTTGTACCGTTGTTTTTACAATTCACCTCGGAAATGTGGGACTCCATTATGCTCCACTCTGTACATTAGGGTGGTTCAAGAAATTGCCCGACAGGTCATGTCAGTTTCATATGAAAAATATTTTTGTAAAATTACATAGTAATTAAGACCAAAAAAATTATTCTTGAATTTGTAATTTATATTTTATTTTGTTTTTAGTCCAATTGAGAGTAAATGAAATAATTTGAATGAAGTCCAAATTACTGAACAGCAAGCATTTGAGTATCTTAAAATTATGAATGAATGCAAAGTAATTAAAAATAATATAATTAAAGAACAAAAATGCAAGGCCAAGATTGAAAGCTCCGCGCCCCCCGGATATCATATTTTTGAATGCGTGCTAATCCAATACTAAATACATTCTGCAACGCATCGCAAGTCCATTCGAACAACGAAATCATTGTTTGAGGTATTGGATATTCGAATGACCAATCGATTACTAGAATCATTCGAATATGTACTCAAAGAATCCGTATATCGTGGCTAGCGATAGGCACAATCGATTTATCAATTAATGACGCAGTTACATTAAAAAAAATAGTAGCGTTTGCTCATGTTGGTTGCAAAAAAAGCATTAAAAAGGATATACTGAAGAAGTCTTGTGGTGTCTGAAGGTAGGTAGTGTAAAATGAGTGCTGTACCGGCGTACCAGAATCAATTACCGAATGAACAAGGAACATTGTGTTAAATTTCAGAGTGTATACAAAAAACTAAAATAATTAAGTAACGCATTCCCTCAATACTTAATTCAAATTGTGTTGTAGTTTATACACATACCCAAAGTTTATTTTCACGTCACAACTTTCCACCAGTCATGATTAATTTGGAAGGAACGATTCATATTGGTCTCTTCCATCTATCGGTGCTCGAATATTAAACAGAACTATACTGATATTCCTTGAATTAATCCAACATTATTAGGCAAGGTTGCAGGGATCTGAAACAGAAATAAAGATGGACATAAAACAGACAGTTATAAATATAAAAGCAATATATCACACCAAGAATACGTAAACCTACTTTCCAACGTCGATAACATTGTCAATAAAACTTCAAGTACCTTAACCCTTAATTTGGCAGATATTAATCAAATATTTTTTTTTACAATAGAATATTTATTTTGATATTGGGACCTACTAAACACGTTTATAATAAAAAATAATAACATCGACCCTTAATTATTTTTTTTTTAATTGTATCTTGTAAGATACATTGCCAAAGTCACTAGAAAATGATCAAATTTATAAGAAAAGTTCAAGTTGTATTCATACAGGATGTCCAGTAAATAATGGATAATCCTGAAACTGGTAATAGGCCAAGCCATAACCTATCAAAATATCACAATTTGACCTTATTAAAAACTCTACAGTTTTTAAGATATGGACGCTCTCTTGGGTAGAAATTTTGAAAATTTCAAGAGTGCCCATTTCTCGAAAACCGCAGGGTTTTCAGTAAGATCTAGTTATGATAATCTTTTAGGTTATGGCCTGGCCTATTACCATTTTCAGGATTATCCATTATTTACGGGACACCCTGTATAATGGGTTGCAATCAAAAACAATACAGAGATGTAAAGGCAGCTTTACAGTCGGGAATTTTTATTGCTGCAAAATGCTTCCTGCTATAAATGGCGTATCTGTTTTCCAGTCAGCAATTTTTATTTCTGAAATTATGGGCGAGTTGCTTTATTCACCGGTGGATCCATCAGATGTGTTTTATCTCGTTCTATCTCCGAGGTTAGAATGAGATAAAACACATCTGGTGGGTCAACCGGTGAATAAAGCAACTCGCCCTATTATTGCGTCAGAGTCAGGAGTGCCAGCCAAACAAATTTCCCTGCATAAACCACCAGCTTATATGTATTTACTTGCTACATGAACTATCCATTTTAAATTATAATAAATTCACAAAAGCAAATTAAGACACTTCTGGACACTTCTTTACTTTGAATTTTGACTGAATAGGCTGCAGGGAATTTGTAAGGGGTTGGAAATATGAAAATTACTAAAATAATGACCAACCATGCAAGTCCAATAAAAATAGATCCAGAGCTATTTGCTGCAAGTGCAAGAAAAATTGCAGCAACTCGTTGAAACGACTCATTTGGACGTGTGCGCAAGAAAAATTGCAGCAATAAAAATTGCCAACTGTAAAGCGCCCTTTAGACCAGTGTTAAAACACTTATCCCAACCAACAAGTAGCACCGTCTACACGCTTTGCTTTTTGTCACTCTTAGACATGTTTATCATTACAAATAGGAAATTTAAACAAAATAGTTTTTTATGCAACAAGTGTGTAAAGTCAACTTTTTACGAATGATAATTATTGTGAATTTAAAAATGTTTTTATTAAGTATATTATTAAAGCAATTTTTACAAACACAGTCATGACATGCTGTTGTTATGATTGCATAAAATATTCACACAGGTACAGAAAATACATAATAAAATAATTAAACTTGCATGGAGAAAGACTAGCGCATACTAAAAATTTTGCGGACAAATCGCTAAAGCACCATGCATAGTTCGCTGTCAGCATATGCCACGTCCCGGCTCTTTATATTATTATTTTAATACAAAGGCTGATTTGGGATCTCGGAAACCGTTAAAAGATAGAGATTCGGTTAAATGGGGGCAAAGTTGCATAAATGAGTTATTTACATTAATTTCCTTATGCCATATTATTGGAGAATATCCAAGTTGAGTCGGCCTGTAATACTAGTCAAATCGGTTATTTCCATAATACCTCCAGAGAGTACAGCATCCCGCACCCATACTTGCTGGTATATAGTCAAATTAACTGAGAAAATTTAGTTGAGAGAACTAGAAGAGCTCAATCAAGTTGTGACCCTCCGTTCTCTCTTCATGACTGAACAAAAGGCATGCACGGTCTACAACGCCAAACAGCCACAACAATAATACCGGGATATTAAAGACAAACCAATTTAACTGTAACGACTCTAATACAAAGATGTAAAGTTAAAATCAAACCTGTTAGTTTGTTCCATATATATCCGCGGTATTAGTTTTTATCTATTAAAAACCCACTCCAGGTTCTACCACAATCGGAACATCATGACGACTTAGGGGAACCATAGTGGAACTTGGCATCCATCTACTTTGATAAAGGTAGCTGCCTCCGTGCGAGCTGCAGTGTATCCAGCTGAAACAATAAAAGTAACATAAGGATAATATATTACATTTTGCGAAGTTTACACCAGTTACAAGGTGTACATTTTCCTTCCAGTAACTTCTCAAGAAAATAAGAACAGGTTTCCTTATTTATCTCTGCGTGTAGCAATGCAAATATTATAACATGAAAAGAGATGTGAAGCGCTAAGCGGAACAAAAAACAAACCTAACCTCATTCATTTTCAGCAAAAAACCATGTACCTTACTATGAACCACACATCTTGGCCTGAAAGTTCCTGTTTTGAAGTAGGAGAACTAGCAACTGAAATAAGTTTTCCATGCAAACGCTGTTTTTGCAAAAAAAATCCTGAAATTTCACTCTGCGACACCAACTTAATTACTTCCAATTTTTCGGTGCATTCACACAGGGGGATGTACACGAGTAATACCCCTTTTATCCATTACGAAAAAGTTTGCTTTTCCACAAAGAAATCAAATACATTGGCTAAAGTACTCTGATCAGTTGTTATTAAGCACAGAACATAAACTAAAAAGACAACCACACAACAACGTAGCGGATCTGGTGTGAAGTTAGCAGCCAGCACCGCCAAGGAAATAAGTTTTGATATAGTGCAACTAACTTCAGTCAGCTGTATTCTAACTTCAAAACTTAACTTATCACGCTGCATGAGCATGATGTTGACTGCTTGTGCAGTGATAAAAATAAAATAAAAACTTTCCGGGTGTAGTTTTACGTGATGTACATAAAAATGACTACATCAGAAGAAACAGTTTCCATTTTATAGCTGGACGACACGGAGTCATTTCAAATGTGGGATTTCCAAATAACAATAATTAATTTTGTTTAAAGCAAATAGCTTGTGGGAAATAAGTCAAAGTTGAGGAAACTTGCGACTCATTAACAAAAGACGAAGAGAAGAATGAATGGATTAAAAAGGATGCTAAAGCCCAAAAACATACAGTGACTACGATAGATAAAAAGTTAATAATACATATGAACTGTAATACTTTTTGCATCGTATAAGAAAGAAACTGTGTAAGAAATTTACCAGAAAGATAATGAACAAAACTGCAGTTACAAGAATTCTTCAACCTTAGCTATGAATACACAGCAAAATAAATTTGACACGCCGTTTGATGGAGAATGAAGAACTGCACAAGCATTACTAGGGTGATTAAGAAGTACCCTACGTTACGATAAACAGACAAATCTTTTTTTCCAAATACCATTAGTTCTTTCTATAACATTTTTCACTGAGAAATGGTGTTAGAAGCCATGGTTTAACTCCATAACCACTATCTCCTATTAAATATGATCCCCTATGGCCGTCTAAATACTCTATTCTTAAATAATCTCTGATATTAGACATTCGGAATACTGCAGCATCATACAGAGATCCAGGGTAACGAGCATTAACCTCTAAAATCCTTTGATCATCGTCACTTATCATATAAGCATTATGTATTACGTTTACGGAGAATTTACCTTTTATATTTAGTCATACAAAAGGAGGATGGCCAGCATCATCTTTGTTTGACTATAGTTTTATTTTCTATTGCTGTCGGAAATTTTACCCACCTATTCAGTAAATGTTGACTTATCTACCGGTGGCAGACTAGTAATATGGACCTATTTCGGGACCTACTAACTAATGTGAAACCTAATTACTGTCCTTGTGTCTCTATGTGTATATATGTATATGTAAGATGTGAAATTTCAATTTTTGATGTGTTAAATTATATCAAAATTTATAGTAATTTATATTAAATATGTAATTGTATTATATATTTAGCGTTTTTTGCTAATAAAGATTATTATTATTATATATGATTATTATATTATTCTAATGCTTGGCTAAAAATGGTTTCGTAATTATTGCTCAATAATCTGATGGACACAATGTTTTGGTAACCTGTAAATTCTGGCATCGGGCAACTCGAATGAATTCTGCTGATCTCTGAGCATTCTACGTTCCAAACGCATTTCATTTCTAAACAATAAGAATATTTCCAGGTAATTTCTAAAACTATGCAATAAAGAACTACCCTACGCTTTTATAGATAATTTACCTATTGGTCTATTTGTATTGTATTGTATGACCGATGGTAGAGAGGTAAGCACACTTCACGACCCTGGGGTCCCGGGAATACCGATCGAGGCCCAGGGAATTTTTCGGAAAATAAAATTATTCTCAGTAGGTATATTCGAACTTGAACAATATTATTATAGCGAAGTGAATTCTGTAAAACTGCTTCTATTTTACCTCTCACCTTCTATAATATTCAGCGTTTAATCTAAATACAAACTGAAAAAGATCCACAATAGAAAAAATAAATATTCATTCACTAAATTTAAGGTTAGGTTATTCTCATTGCAAAGGAAAAGACTCAAAGTCTTAGTTTTCTGCGCTATAAATTTATAGTTGACAATATCTTATATTGGATGTAATAAGTCAACGTCAAAGGCTTACATCCCTTATAGGGCTGTAAAATAGGTTAGGAGAATTTGAAATAAACTTTTAAGTACATCAAAACTTATTTCCTTGTCGTTGCTAATTTCACACGCATGGCGAGAGCTGCTGTGAAGTTAGCAACGTATTGCTAACTGCACACATACATACAAGCAGAACTGGTTGAAGTTAGCAACGCGTTGCCAGCACAGCAACGACAGGAAATAAGTTTTGATACACGGAAATATAAAAATCAACATAACCTATAATAAATACATCTTCATTTGAAGTGAATAAATAGATACCAGAGACATCCAGGTCTCTGATAGATACCTACCGATACAGCGTAACTTAGTTTTTTTTTAAATGTACAGGTGGGAAAAACTGAATGTTGTAGATGAACATGGCAATAACTTCGAAATAAAACGGCGTCAACCCTACATTTTGCCTACATGAACACAAGCTTATTATAAGGCGCCTGCACTGCACTATCGACACTCGTTACACCTCCTCCAGAGTCAGTGGCAAAAGTGCAAGAACGTGTACACTGTACTGGTATACCAAACTTATTGGCAAAAAGTGTAAAATGTGTACACTAGCGGCTGATGACAAACAAACAAAGCTATTGATATAATCGAAATATTCCGATTACTGCTGAATAATCGATCATTCGATTATTGCAACCGAGAGATCAATCGATTTGAAATGATTATGAATGCGTTTAAGTTTTAAGAACAATGACTTCGAATTCCTACCGATATAACTCGTATAGTTCCTTTACCATGTATTACTTACATTACTAAGGGTAGTATTATGTTCATACACATGCACTCAGTCTACGGTTCATCTGCTCTTCTAGCCTATAATGTTCCGTCTCTGTAGATTTCTTTTACCTATCGTTGCTTTGTTTGAACCGAACAGGGACTTGCTGCTTTAATCCTTTTTCCATACAAGAAAAATTAGGACGAAATTGAAAAATTCCTACAACAGTCACTGTGAGACAATGTTATTGAGATGTAACAACTATTATTTAACCTTTTAAAGCCGTTAAACGTATTTCGCTGCCATTATAAGTATCCACTTCGTATTTATTAGCTTCCTTAAGTGCTCTGATAGACTGGAGAAATACCTTGTCCACTAATTCGCTTTAGAAAAAAACATGTTTATCTTTTTTGGAAGAATTTATATCCTCATCCACCTCGTGAGCAATTATTTCTGTGTCAAAATTTGGGGACTCCATAGTTGTCTAACTTTACTTCCTGATTTCCTGGCTTGTAAAGGCATTTTTATGTTCGTTCGTAGAGCGTTTTCGCTTTAGTGGACATTGGAACAAGTGTAATAAATTTTCCAAATGTTTTGAACACCTATATTATAGGTATCTAAAAATTAAATTAAGCAATTTAAAAGTTGAACAAAAAGCATGTTCACTTAACCTACAAAATCAACATTTTGGCTGTTTCATAACAATAAATTACCTCTCTCGCTACAGGATCATCACTGTCATCAAATTCATTACAACAGGTTCATCCATACTTCTTTATTATTCACTATTATTTCATTGCAAAGAAGAAGACCCAAAGTCTCAGTTTTCTGCGCTATAAATTTATAGTTGATGTAAAGAATATTTACAGCGCATTTTGTGGTACAGAATAGACAATATCTTATAATTGGATGTAATAAGTCAACGTCAAAGGCTTACATCCCTTATAGGGCTGTAAAATAGGTTAGGAGAATTTGAAATAAACTTTTAAGTATATCAAAACTTATTTCCTTGTCGTTGCTAATTTCACACGCATGGAGAGGGCTGATGTGAAGTTAGCAACGTATTGCTAACTTCACACATGAGCAGAACTGGTTGAAGTTAGCAACGCGTTGCCAGCACAGCAACGCCAAGGAAATTAGTTTTGATAAACTTGAAAATTTATTTCAAATTTTCTTAAAAATATTGAGGGAGTAGCGAAATCAAAGGCAACTAATGTATAATTAAATATTTTTGAACACTTACAACCTATGATTAATAAACTCGATTCATATAATGAGACTTTAATTCAAAAATAAATAAAAAAATTTTCCCAAAAATTCGCGTGTCAGTTAAAATTATTATGGGTTCGTGATAGTCCATACATAGCCTTACAACCCCTATAATGTAAAAATGCTCGGATGCGTAGTACGAATGTTAATTTAACTCATCCTGGCCCTACTCGAATCCACTGATTTATATAACTGGATAAGCACTATCATTGTACGAAAGTGTTGCAACGACCTTCAGGTCCAATATGAACGCTTCAGAGGACCGTTGCGCGCGACAGCGCGGGCCGTGGCTAGGTCTAGAGAGTGGAGTATTTTTTATTCGAGCTATGCCTGGGCGCCAGCCGAATCATTCGACAGAAAGGGGTTTGACAAGACGTACAAAACAAATTCAACACGCAATTAAATCGACAACTGATTTTAATAAAAAATGTAAACAGTGGTGTATAAACGAACATGAAGGCAGTATTAAAACAAAACAATCAATGACACAATAATTATAAATGTTACGAAATGTAATTCGTGAGCTTCCTCTATGCCCCGACTGAATGTACCTCGTACCTGCTTAGCTTAGGTACCATAAAACATATAATATGGGGAGGGAGGACATGAGATCCGACAGATAACGCTGTCTGCTTACGTAACCTATTCTGTGATCAGTGCGTACTTAAATAATCATGTGTTTTTGTACTCGTAACCCTACTTATTACATGCTTGAGATGGACCAACTACAAAGTGTTACAATGCAATTTAATTGTTAAAAATCACAGATTATGCTGCAACAATCTACTTAGCTTCACTAGTGAATAGTTCCCACAAACGGTAAGTACAATTAAAACATTGATAGATTTTCAAACAAATCAATCTTTGATCACGTAATGGACCGGCTTGATAAACGTCTAGTAAATTATTCTTACGTACTTACTGGTACTAATGGTGGGATTACACAGTTACCATACTTAAACACTTCATAATTTAGTTATTCAGTCCAAAATCCACAATATTAGAGAAAAGTTTAAATATTATATAATAATATAACAATACAAAAGAAAATGTTAAAGCAACACTATTAACCCATAAGTGAGAGAACGTAAAATAAATTACTTTTAGTTATTTAGTTTTAAAATGCGTCGTGTCATCATGGCCTAACATTACAAGTGAATCAGCTGATGATATATGTGCGAATTCGACCACACTAGGCATGAGCACCGATTAGAATAGAGCGATTTTCGACCATATGAAAAGATGCATGTTCCGGACAAAAATTCCTCACGTATACGATACACATGTAGTGCTCATCCAGATACATAGGTCAGTGCTTGAATCCCTTCAGCTGATGAGCTGGTCTATCGAAAACGAGCAGGACTGGCAAGCAGAAGGTTCTGGGTTCGAGCTACTGGTGGTCTTTTTAAATAAAAATAGATTTTTTTTATAAAAATATTCATTCTTTAAATTAAAAATATCGGTTAGGGATCGTGTACCAACAAGGTTATGTCATATGTACGTATAGAAAGCCGTTAAGTATCTATTTTTGCAAAAAAACCTAATGTTCGGTTAAATAATACCGCTACTAAAGAACCAAACGTTTGGTTAAATATGTACTCCCTGTATTTTATAATAATATACTCTGACAATAAATATATTGATTACATAAAATTAAATAACCATATTTAACTTTTTTAAAACAAGATACGATTATTAACGCCAAACAGCCACAACATATAATACCGGGATATTAAAGGCTAACCAATTTAACCATAACGACTCTAATACAAAGATGTAAAGTTAAAATCAAACCTGTTAGTTTGTTCCATATATATCAGCATGTATGGTATTAGTTTTAATCCATTAAAAACTCACTCCAGGTTCTACCACAATCGGAACATCATGACGACTTAGAGGAACCATAGTGGAATTTGGCATCCATCTACCTCGATAAAGGTACCTGCCTCTGTGCGAGTTGCAGCGTATCCAGCTGAAACAATAAAAGTAACATGAAGGATAATGTATTATATTTTGAGGAGTTTACACCAGTTACAAGGAGTACATTTTCCTTCCCGTAACTTCTCATGCAAATAAGAACAGATTTCCTTATTTGTTTCTGCGTGTAGCAATGCAAATATTATAAGATGAAAAGAGATGTGAAACGCTAAGCGAAACAAAAAACTAACTCATTTTCAGCGAAAAAACAATGTACCTTACTATGAACCACACATCTTGGCCTGAAAGTTCCTGTTTTGAAGTCGGAGAACTCGAAACTGAAATAGGTTTTCCATGCAAACGCTCCGATTTTGCAAAAAAAATCCTCCTGAAATTTCACTCTGGCACTAACATTTTGTTTTTGTATCACTAAAATCAATTCAATTCCACCCAATTTTCTTGGTGCATTCACACAAGGGGACGTTCAACGAGTAATAACCCTTTTATCCATTACGAAAAGTTTGCTTTTCCACAAAAAAATCAAATATACTCCGATCAGTTGTCATCACAACCACAGAACACGAACCCCAGAACTAGCGTAGCCGGAACTGGTGTGAAGTTAACAACGCGTTGCCAGCAACGCCACGGAAATAAGTTTTGATATACTTGAAGACTTTTTTCAAATTCTCTTTAAAACGTTGCTAACTTCATACACATCGTAGCGAATCATGCGCGCATATGAATGAAAAATAATCGACCATTCGATTATTGAATTAATCGGCACAATCCGATTATTGTATCTGGGCGTTCGAATGATAAATAATCTAATGAAAATCAGAGTAATCAGACAGAACGGTACGCAACGATTAAGCCAAGCAGTCGCAATTCGGGTCAACAAATAGGAGACAAAATTCTCAACGACTAACCCCACCACCAATCTCTGAAGACATGACAAGATCAAATCATGCGATTATTAGCATCATTCGGATACCAAGTATCCGATTATTGAAATCATTCGATTATGCTCATATTGAGCGCCATCTACCGGCTACTAGTTGAAGTCGATATGTAAAATTGGCGTGCAATCAATTCCATAAGGACAAATGAATTAATTTACTACATAACCACAAATCTGGAACAAAACCACAGATAATAATTAATAATACAAAAGACCTTTCAGCAGTTTGACCTCTATAATTCCAGTATTCGACAAAGCAATATATGTTTGTTTTCACCAGCTTACCAATGGCGAGTACAAATTTGGAATGGTAGCCGCCAGGGGTCGTGCATTTATTTTTAACAAAATAAAATGGCATTTATTCATTTTGAATTTTTATATTTTCATCTTCCGTAGTAGACATTGTCAAGAGCTGGTTCAAAATTAGTGAATTGTGGTAAGAAATAGCTACACCAAGTGTATAGTTATTCCTTGCCAAAGTCCACAATCTACTAATTTAAAACCAGCTCGTGACTTATTTATATAACCATAAATTGTCCAAGAAAAATAATTGAAAAAATAGAAATTTGCAAATAGAATTACTTCTTTAGGTGGAGATCCGAGAAGCTTGGTGAAAACAAAATTCCATCGCCTACAGTAGTGATCTCTAGTAATATCAATTCTCCAACGGTTACATCACAAAACATACATTAACACGTTGAGCGCGACTATGTTTCTACTAGACTCGGCCAGGGTGCGGTACGGGACATATATGTCCCGTTCGTGACTTCTCGCTGGTACACTGCGTGTCATATAAATGTGGTACTTTGATTTATCAATGTAAATCCGGCTCAACTTGTCAAATTTGACATTGTAAGATCTGTCACAGATACTTATAACGTGAACTGTAGACGTTGCAATTCTGACTTCTCTGGTTTATCATAACCTACAAAGCTCTTAAATGACAGTTTGCATCAGTCACCAGTCACGCTCAGGAAGATCACCATACACAACTAAAAAAACCTGATTTTCTGGTTACAACAGTAACTGTTGTACCGTACCACGTGTATATGACACGCAGTGTACTGTACAGGACATATGTCCCGTAAACCCCTCTTTATTTTTTAGAAAGTTTTAATGTGAAAATTAATTAATGTTAACGAAAATTGACATGTTTTTTAAAAAGGTATTCTAGAATATGCTAAAGCAGGACATGAATATCTTTGGGAAATCATAAAAAAATTATTTAGATTGAGTTAATGAAAATCGAACAATATTGTATTAAAAATAAATTAAAAATTAATACAAATAAAACTAAAGCTATGATAATAACAACGAAGTATAGACACATGTCATTAAATTTTAACAATAACATCACAATAAATGGGGAGAAAATTGATCTTGTTGAAAGCATGAAATATTTAGGCTTAATTATAGACAACACTTTAACTTTTAATGATCATTTCTTATATATTCATAAAAAAATATCACAAAAATTGTTCTTTTTCTCAAGGATAGCGAAAAATGTGTCGCTGCAAACAAGAGTAACTATTTATAATTCTATTATAAGGCCCCATTTTGATTATTGTGCTAGTGTATTATATTTACTTGATAATAATAAAATTTCAGCATTACAAAAATTACAGAACAGGGGAATGAGAATAATTCTTGGGTGTAATAGATATACTCCTATAAAATTGATGTTAAAAGTGGTAAACTGGTTCTCTGTAAGACAAAGGCAAATGTGTACATGGTGTATATTTTTATTTATAAAGTATTAAATGGATTAATGCCTGAGTATTTAAAAAAATTAATAACTTTTAATAATGAGATTCATAATTATCAAATCAAAATTGTTACATCGGAAAAGCAAATCTAAGAAGTACCATGAATTCAAAATTTTTTAAAGGACTAGATGCATATAATAAGTTGCCAGTTAAGATTAAAGCATCACTGTTTTTAAACAGGAGATTTTGTTATTTGTCAAGAATACAATGAATGTTTAGTTAGGATGTTGATCTGATTATATTGTTATTCACATATGCCAAGTAATTTTTAAAATGTAGTGAAATTGGTGATTGTATTTTGTTTCTGTTGCTATTTTTATGTACATATTACCTATATCATCCTATATGTATATTTAATTAAAAATATTTTTGTGAAATTGTTATACAGGGTGGTCCGAAATTAGTGGTCATCATTTTACCCGCGTATTCCTCGATCAAAAATAAGACAAAAAGTTTCTATAAACATGGCCCCAAAAACGCTTCCTAAGGGAGCTACAGCCCTTTAAAGGTGCATCCTTGACGATGGTTTTTATTTAACATTTCCGAAACTGGTAAAAATAAAAACATGAAATTTTGGTCAATTACTAATCGTTTTATGGCCAATAAGGTGATGTGATAATGATCCAAAAATTTCACTCAGGGGTGGGTCAAACAAGGAGGGGGTGGAGTAAAATGCCCCACAACTTTTTCGCATGTACGTCTTTCCAGATTTTGATAGCAAATTATGGAATACCAGTGTTTTTTATGCAATAAAGGTATTCTAGTTGAACTTTGATAGGACGCACCGTTTTCGAGTTATTTGAGTTTCTGGAAAACATTAATCACAAAAAAATCAAAATGGAACGAGTAAGATGCACAGTTGCATAGTTCTCTAGGTAGGTACTTAGTAATTCGTAATAAAATCATGCTATTATTATTTTTATTATTATTATTATTAGTTTCGAAAATATTAAATAAAAACCATCGTCAAGGATGCACCTTTAAGGGGTTGTATTATTGTCTTATTTTTGATCAAGGAATGCGCGGGTAAAATGATGACCACTAATTTCGGACCACCCTGTATAGGTAAAATGAAATTTTTTTATTTGTATATTGGTGTTATATAAGAGTTATGTTGTTATATGTATCTATACTGCACACTGTTATTGTCATTATTTTGTGATTATATAGTAATTTTAATTATTATATATCATACAACTGTAAGATTGGGATAACCTATTTGAATAAAGATTATTATTATTATATAAGATATGCTTTTCTAGGAAATCAGAACATTTTTTTTCTACGATCAACAAATTCCTAGCGGTAATCAGATTTATTAAAACAAAAATAGTGTAACTTATGCATACATATATTTACACACATATGAAGAAAAAAAAAAGGAATAAAAAAACAATTACCTGTTGAATACTAAAATTTCATATCGAACATGTCTCCGTCATCAGTATGAAATTCAGGAGGAAACGACAAGAGTTTACATGCATTCTGCCTTCCACTCATGGTCACATCATGTTTGGTTACCATTTTCCATCTTCTTGCATTTTTCTTCTTATCTCGTACACCAACTATTTCTTCTACTCCCAAATTGCTCTCAAAACCTTGAAACAAAAAATGATTTTAATCCAACATATTTATGTAGCTAAATTAGGGTAAATACAGAATATAGGTATAACAAAAAAACTGAAGAATCTGTCCTTTTCATTTAGAACAAGGAACGTCACTGGGGCGATAAAAATATACTAGTGATTTGCGTTAAAGATCTTTATCCCCCAATATATTCAAAGGATTTTTATCTCCCCAACCTAATACATGAAACGCTCAAGACAAAACCAAGTAGGAAAGTTACCATTGTTCAGCGGGGCTCTCCGATAATTATCAAATGATACAGATACTTTTGAAGATCCTTTAAATTTCTCTTTTCTTAATTTTGTCCGAACTATCCCAGCAAATACATTTTTATCGAAGCATTCACTGGAAATTCGGCGATTATAAGTTCTTTCTGGTTTATTCACTCCATTCTTCTCATCCAACTTCCAACTCAACCATCGTTTTTGTCTTCAAACAAAAATAAACATTAGTATGTAGGTACCTACGTACCTTTTTACGAAATTCTGTTACATAATATTTCTGTAAATTGTTTTCTTCATAATGGTATTTGGTATTTTCAAAGATTTCAACAAACACAAAGAAATCGAAAAATTATAATAATATATAATATATAGATATTAGTTCTATATAATTATATAATATACACTTGAAACAACTGGTATGAAGAATGAATTGGGTATACCTACTTAATAGGTAATTGCAGTAAAGTGAAAGGCTATAAAAAATACCTATTTTTAGTATAATTATTCATTATTAATAAAAGTATAATATAAATAATTACAATTAAAATGTGTATCCATACATACCTAAGAGGACATTAGTGGCACACGAATCAGCTTTTATATTGTTTTTACACAAACTGTACAATATTGCACCTTTATCTGAAATTTCCTAGGTTGCACTTGCGCTAAAGTTTTGTTTCTCTATACTAACATAGAACCTGAAACGATTGCATAAAGCTAAACTAAATCTGACACTGAATTAATTTTACAATCTGTAATTACACATCTATACTCTGTACCATCAACAGAAATCCATAGACTCCTCCCCAAAAATGCCCACTAAATTTGAATGGAATTTCTCTATTGGTCGAATTTATAGAACCCGAGTTACAAAGCAACCACTAAATTTGACAAAGGCCTACTCTACAATACTGGCGTCACACATTAAAACTTTTATGTATTTTGGCAATAGACCAATCAGCTATGTTATCATTGTCGCGAAACGTATAAACGCTAAACATATTAAAAATCGCGCATAAATGGGGAGCCGGCCTCACTGTAAACCTGTGCTGTCAACTGTCATATTCATTCGTCTTTGCGAAATTATTTCAAATTTATATATTTGTTTTTGTGAAGGTACGCGTATAAGGATTAACCTTATTTGTGTTTTAAGTATTAAGGTAAGTAGGTAATGCAAACGATTAATATTGATTAAATGTTAAAACATCGTTTTTTTTTAAGGTCAAATCGAAAACTCAATAGTAGAAGGGGGCCCAATTTCTCCACCGAAAAAACGAATCTCCAGGCATTTTTTGAGGATAAGGAAAACGTGTTGAACATCTTTAAGGCGAAAACGTGACTGTCAACTGTGTTATTCGTTTTTGTGACATTTCACATTTCATCTGGGCGTTAAAGTAATAAGGTACGTAAATGCAAACGAGTAATATTGATTAAATGTTAAAACGGGTTTTCTTAAGGTTTATGATGGCTGAAGGAGGTATAATTTCTCCACCCAAAAAACGATTATCCAGACATTTTTCGGTGGAAGATAAGAAAAAGGTTCTGAACATTTTTAAGGCCTACGATGGGGAGAATCCGGAGAAACCAAAGATGGAATGCATGGAGTTCACTGCAAAGGCAGCAGGTGTGAGTGTTCCAAGTGTTTCTAATATTCTTCATGAATACAAACAAACACACCATCAGCCACCAAAACTGTACCACCGACAACAGGCAGTTTTGGACAATATTGATGAAGGAACTAAAAGTGCTCTCAAGCGTATAATCCATTCCTTTTTTGAAAGAAATGAACCACCAACTGCAAACAAAATTTTAGCAGCGGTGCATGAAGATGATTATTTGCCTCATCTTAAACGGAGTACTTTGTGACGATTACTTTCGGACTTTTTATTTCTTTGTGTTGTAATGTAATTGTGTTTGGCATTATAGGTTCTCAAAAAGGTCACGTAATAGTGCCCTAAGGGATAGAAGTTGTAGTTTTTAGATGAGACTTGGGTGAACGCTGGCCTTACTGTAAGTAAAGTATGGTTTTTTTTTTTTTCGAAGGAGAAATAGGAACTGCTCGCCGGTTCTGACTGTTCAGTTTAAAAAGTAAAAGTGACAACATATATTATTTTTCCAATTATATTATATACGTTTATCTTATTATCGTTGTTTTAATATTATATACAAATTTATGTATATGTAGGGCTTTTAAAGTCTATTTTTTTCTACTGATTTAAGTACCAAATGTATTGTAATGATGAATAAAGCCATTCTATTATTATATTATATTGATATCGTTCATAACTTTCTTATACCAAAGTTTACTGAATACTATTAGTAAACTTTGCTTATACGTAGGAGCTGTAATAGATAGAAAACCTTGTGAAAATTAAGAAGAAGTAGGTAGGTATGTGTTTATTTATTTGGACATTAAGAATAAAAATAGTATAGTATAGTTTTTATTGCTTGAACATTCCACGACTATTCGTAAAAAGAACCAAAAGTAATCTTACGATAGATATTAATAAATAAATATGTACAGTGGTGGAAACCAGAAAGTAAATGACTCGGCAGATTTGGCTATTGAGTAGTGCATGGGGGTCATTGGGGTTTATCCAGTGGAGTAATCTATGTGAAATTGTTACAGTAAATCTTTTTTGCCTGAAATAACCTCATACTTTCTTTTAAATATGTGGAAATAACTCGCGAAAGCACCTAACCTAAAAACTACAAATGTCAACAACAAACCATCAATCAGATCAGCTGGTCTAGACGACCGGAAATGGCGGAAATAAATGTCTCTGATAAAGTAACTTGAGTTTGCGCAATGCGGACTAACTTCGTTTAAATTTTCGCGGGCATAAGTATTATTTTTAAAAATCCAAAATTGAAAATGTATAATGGAAAATTTAATGGGAATAAACATTATAAAAATACAGTATAGCTGTAGTATAATATATAACACGTATAATAAACAAATTTTGTTGAAGCTATCTCAACTTTCTTTAATTTCATCGTGTAAAACTGACTATTGCGCACACCGTTCTGCGCAACCATAAAATTAATGGGGAGGAGTCTATGGATTTCTGTTGATGGTACAGAGTATAACATCTAACCTAACCACAATCCACAGAATGCAAATGGAGATTCATAAGAGACAACCCACAGAATATATAAAAGGAAGAAATCTTAAAACCGTACTTCTACATGGAATCATCTGTGACAAGCATGCGACAATACGCCGCGGGTGATCCTGGCAAGAACTAAACTTTAAGCGGACTCTTTAAACGTTTATTTACTACAATAAATATCCAGTTTTTTTACCCGCTAAATTTACTCAATAGATTAATCCCACGGAGACAATTTTGTATGTAATTGTGCTCCGGGAAATTATCTATGGAGTAAATTTAACAGGAAATAAGAAACTCGCAAGAATAAAACAAAATTTCTATTAAACAATTAAACATTTATATTATACAAAAATAGAAATAATTTTACAATGAAAACAATTCTAGTCACTGATGAATTAAAGTTATAATTGATTAATTTATGGTTTATCACTTTTTCTAACATTACGCATACAATATACTCTGTATAAACGGGTATTCGGAAAAACTACAACTAATACTAAGATTGCTGGATACATTCACCATGTACCAATTAACTCACCATGATTGGTTTGCTGATGTGCAGTCATGCAGTTCGCAGTAGTACTGCCACCGTGGATACTCACCATAGACGTTATAAGTATCTGTGACAGATCTTATAATGTCAAATTTGACAAGTTGGACCAGATTTACATTGATAAAATCAAAGTGTACCACATTTATATGACGCGCAGTGTACAATTTTGCATGTGTTAGAGAGAGATGATATGATGATGAAATAAACAGTAGCGTTGACTATCCGTAATGTGAAGTAGTCTTTGGTGATACCAGAGTTTATACAGAACAAGTTGGGACAGCTCGCGTTTTTTTGAATGAATTTGAGAACTCTAATTGGTTGACCCTAGATATCAGTTTAGTAGGTATTTTATAGGAGCAAATAAAATTTTACTGGGTGGCTTAGCTTCGTAGCACTGGTGGTTTATAAATGATTATTTATTTTATAGCTAACCGTAAAAATCAATTTTAAATAGAACATTTAAATATGTAAGGTTTAAAAGCCGATTTCTCTTTGTGCTAAATTCAATCTAACCACTGAATCTGATGCAGGAACAGCGAATTTAAATTTCCCACATGTGCCCACAAGGTCACTAGGTTAAAAATGCGCGAGGTGCGTCGCTGTCCCAACTATTCTTTTTAAACTGTGCTAATATTTTAGATGTTCTATGGTGCTGTGAATGCTGTGATTCAAAATCGCAAATCACTCGTATGCACGGAATTTTTATTGTTATTTTCATAAATGTTGTTCCCTTTATAGGTCAAAACAGCGAAAGTCGTTGGGTCAAAAGCAGACAAATTAACAAATTAATAGTATTTATTACCACCTTGAATATTTAATACATTCACTATTTCTATATTTCGCTATTTAATCGTAATTTCAAAATGGTTCACCCGGTGGACTCGTAGTTCGTAGTAAAAAAATCAAACAATTTTAAATTTCCATAGCAATTGTGGACGTGTTATAATTAATCACTTAATTAATATCGGGGACCATGAAACGTCTCGCTGCTAATTAATTTCAAGTTAAAACTTCGGCCCATTTTTGTGTAAAATTTTAATCAAGGTCACCGCTCGTACGATGACCAATATGTAAAACATGACGTCATTCCAAAATGGCTGAATCGTAATGTTCCGGAATGACATTTTTCTACTTTTTTAATACGAATTTCTAATAAAACCCAAGAAAAAATACAAAACATAACAAATTTCAGGTGAGTGTACCGCTTCATTGTCCGTTTCTCTCGATAAACAAATTTTTGCGCGCCGTTGCCCGTCAAATTAATTAAACTTCGGTTTCTAATTATTTAAAAAATAATTAATTGCCCGAATCTCTACGCCCACTCGGATGAATTATAAGAGCCTACATTGGTTGTCGGTAATCTAAAATAACAATTGCAATAAAAATTAAAACTAGGCTTGCTAGACTGTAGTCTAAAAATAACCAATGACTTTTTATTTCTCTCTTTTACACATTCACTCTGTGACATATTTTAGAAAATAAGCTATTTTTACACTGTAGATAGTATTAAATTCACATTGCCCACGTTTCCTTGCGAAAATTTCACCCGAAAATTTTCTTTTTCAGTGAAATGTTAAAGTAAACATCGGTACCTAAGTAAGAGTTCAGTTCTGCAAACAGTTTTAAAATGCCAGTTTTAAGTCCCCACCGTAGTTCAGCCTCCGGGTTAAGCGGCTCGTACAGGTCAACCCTCGGATCACCCTTCACTTCTTCAGCCTTGGACAGACCCTACTTTAACACGTCATCGTACGCCCCGAGAATCACCAGCTACAGCGAAAGATATACCTCCAGAACATATACCGATCCAGACGGCAGGAGAGTCTTTTCAAGGTACGTTACGCAAGGCTTGTGCGTGTTGCTTTGTTTCGACTGGCTAAAAACCAGGGTGACTTTTTTAGGTCAGGCTCTATAACAGAAGACGGGGTAACCACAAGGTTCCGAGAAGATTCGAGGGAGTCGAGCAGCAGGCGCGATTCTGTATCCCGGGATTCCGGAATAAGCTCGATAAGGGAAAATTCAATATCAGACTATCCGAGAAGAGACAGCTCTTTGTCGAGGAACGATAGATTATCCACCGTGAATGTCATTGACTCTGTCGCGGAATTGAGAAACAAATATTCGCCTGCGAACTATGTGCCTGCTTGCCTAAGAAAAAACGAGAATATATCGAGGTCCAAATCTATTAACGATATAGGTAAGTTTTGTTTTATTTAAAAAAATATATATCGTCCTTTATATTTGTCTGGTGGCGTGATCTGATTTAAATCACCTATATGTCATGTCGGGTATTGATAAAGATAAGCTCTTATAACATACTTTATGTGGTTAAAGTATCGTTCAATCTGAGAGGATGATAATAATTCTGACGAGTCAGATTTACTCGGAAATTAAAACCAGCGGGTCAACCACATTGTTTATAAAAATGAATTAGTACATAAGTAATATGTTATCTGCTAATTGACGAATTAATTCAAAGATATTTCCACCAGTTGCTGATTTGTGTGACTCATGGTGAGGTCACAGTGCTAACCTTGGTTTAAAAAATCTTTTTCTTACAATGCAGGATAATTTACGTATTTTCCAGATCAACATTCTTTGCCTAGTTTTTTACAAACTTTTTGTCAGTCTGAATTTCTCTTCCAGGATTGCCTCCCATAGAGGGGAAGACCCTCAAAAAAAAGGTAAACGATAGAGGCGAAGGTGTTTTTAGTACTAACAGTGTGTTAAACTCTAACAATACTAATAACGACAACCTGACTGACGAAGACGATAATGGAAATCGAGCGTCAGTCGCCGACCTGTGCAAGAAGTTCGACGACAAGCCCCTGAAGGCGGCGAAGGCCATAAAGAACGGCGGCCCGCCCGCCGCGAGCAAAAGCGCAGAGAGCAAACTAAAAAAGCATGAGAATTTAGAGCTGAGCAACGGCGTTAAGCTTACTAATGGCAAGAGCAAAGTTAACGGTGTGAAAAAATCAAGTAACGGCGTGTCAGTCGGTAAAAAAAATGACGGTTTGACATCAGGAAAGTGTCAAAGTAACACTGATGTTTTCCAGTCAAAATCAAAATTGGAAGTGAATGAGGACAACAATTTGAAAAATGGGTCAGATGTCGAGAGGGAGGAGGTAAATGACGACACATTAAATAACACCTCTAGAAGCAGTTCGAGAGTTAACAATTTCGCATCTTACATTTCGACAAAGGATTATCAAAAAGGGGATGACAATAAAGGGGATGCTTTAAACTTGAAGGATATTTCTAAAAATGATATGGATAATAAGGAAAACTATATGCAAAATGTGAGTAGATTTGCTGTTTCAGTTTCGTACGTTTTTGTGTTTCATTTAGCATGTCATAAAATAAAGCATAATTCATTACTAATCTTACTAAAAGCCATATCTGATTCCTCGATTATCACAAGTGGGTTTATCTTAATATTTTAATCTGGTTTATTCTGATTTAGTGACATTTTTATCTAATATTCAATCAGACCCTAAATCATTGCTTATCTCAAGCTAGATTAGTTACCAACTTGTTGAAAAAGCATACGTAACGAATACTAATGTTGGTGATTCCCAATTTATCTGCAGGAAAATAGTACATAGTTACAAGTGTTTTCTATATCTGCTCGAACGTTTACAAAATTAGAATGATTATTACTTACATTATTGCTAATAAATATAAACAGATTTGAGCAAATAAGCTTAATAAGAAATAAAAACTTCTTTAATTCTCCGATTGGGGATTTCAAAATTATTACGTATGAATTTGGGAATATTGGCTGCTGCATTTAAAAATTAAAAAATAGGGTTTGGTGTTCCTTACGGAGAGTTTTTGTTTGGCTTTTTCATTTTTAAATTTTTTAATAACCTGCTGCCATTTATACAGGGTGTTTTTAGACTGCCATCGAGAAATTTAAGAGCTATAATAATATAATAATTATTAGTTAAATCGAAACTGACAAAGATTATTCACAGCAATTTTGAGCGAACTTGATGATTACGTTACCAATTTTTTTATTAGTCGTTTCATCTCTAGCAACCATCATGAACTTAATTTTTTAAATGAGGTCCTAATTTCATTATATCGAATTTTAGAAGCCCTTTTAATTCTGATAAAATGATATATCGCGCGTTATCGTTTAAATACGTTTTGAGCGTTCATTAATCATCATCAGGAATTTTTCCAGATACACACCTATATCTAGCTGGGAAATACGTGAAACCTGAAATAACGTATGAAACGCTCCAGGACACAGACTCGTATCTTAAAAATTTCTTGATGATGGTCAAAGACGGCTCGAAACGTAATTATAAAAGAATTATCTGCGGAACGTCTCGACAATCATTTAATAACACCCTGTGTAAAATAAATTAAATTTTCCATACAAATAAACGATGAACGGCGATGTTCTTTATTCAAACGAGTAATATTTTCCGTCGGATATTTTTTTTAATTATTTTTGCTTACCTGAGTGCTACCTCTAGATAATTGGGTGGTGTTTTCAACAAAAAGAAAAATATTATTATGTACCAAGTGTCAATTTCCTGTCAAAATTTGAAAAAATGTCAAGTAGTGTCCGTAAGTCAGGCCTTGGGAGTCACCAAATAACAAGAAAATATATTTTGGTATGATTACAGAATCACAATTCTTAAAATACATAGTTTTTTTGAAAACCGGCCTGTCGAGGTAGAAAGTTTTTGAATAAGGTCAAAAAGTGTCTACCCGTCCTTTTTTACTTGGCAAGTTTATTTTTATATGTCTGTTCTGAGGTTGTTTTATTTTTAGTTTCACAATATGGCTGAATACCAAAACTAGTTCCTCTTATCTCGCTTATTTTTAGTTTTAGTTTTGATTTGTTATTATTTTTTTTGGGGGCAGAGTTTAAACCTTTCCAAATCCAACCGGGTCTCAATACACTTGGACTACAGCGCGTGAAAATTAAACGCATAAAATAGCCTCAAGTAAATGTGACTAATAATAACATGGTGATTTATTTATAAGTGTTTTCATTCATTAATGTAACTGTAATAGTGTATGTTAACACTGATAACAGGTTATCTATGAATTGACGGGGTCTCGCCAAAAATGCATAGCCCTTCATTAAACGTCAGTTACGTATCAAGATCAAAACCATGGTATTTTGTTTCATACACATTAGATGTTTGACAAAGGTTTGTTGCACAATTTTAATAGATTAACTAGACCGAGTTAATGGAGGGTATGTATATGGACTACTTTATAGTCGTTATTTGGGGTTTTTTACTCATAACTGTCTTATATGGCTTCATTATTGGTGTCGTGGATAATTTTGCGATGCAAAACAGTTACTGTTTCAGAAACGATGGCGTTACTTTTTATTGTATGTACAAAAGGGTACGTTCACCTCCGGAGGAGATTTCATCCTCCAAATGTCTTAACGAACTTGCTTAGTTTTGCGTATTTGGAGTAAAACTGAATTTTTATTAAACCAAAGTGCAAAAGTGCAAAATTCGTAAACGAGTAGGTTTTACTCCAATTGCAACCTAAGAAAGTTACCGAAGTACCAATTAGACTTCGTGCCATCAAGTAATATTAAAAATACGACGTGTGCCTGTTTGCCTGTGGAATTACCGCCCGCCAATATACCTAACCTCATTTTTAGGATCTGAGCACATCTCCCAAACTCAACAGAAACGCGATATCGCCCTCGAACTCGATCGCCAGCAGCCTTAATTCAAGCTCGTTATCTCGGCGCTCTAGCGATCGGGACAGCCACCGTCCCAGGGACTACTCCGACGATGATAGTTGCGGCGAGCGGACCATCATTAGGTCAATAGCTCAAACTCCTGCCAGAACTCTTGGTCTCAATGGGCTGAAGAACATCGGCAACACGTGCTTCATGAACAGCGTCATTCAGTGCCTCTCGAACACCAGGTGGCTGTTGGATTATTTGAGAAATGACGCCTACACTAGGGACATTAACACGACCATATCGGGCATGAAGGGGGCCTTGATAAAAGGTAACGTTGATGTTATTTTAACCAACTCTAACGTTAGTTACGATGTGTGTGTTTGTATTTTCCAGCGTTCGCAGAGGTTATTAAAGAGCTGTGGTCCGAGGATTCGTCCGACCGCGTGGTCAACACCGTATCATTAAAGAGCCAAATCCAACGATTTGCCCCGCGTTTCATTGGATACGCACAACAGGACGCCCAAGAGTTCCTCCGTTATCTGTTGGAAGGTTTACACGAGGACGTCAACAGAGTCACAGAAAAGCCAAAGCCTATTTTGACTGAAATCGACGAGAAACTAAGGTGAGTCGTTAATTTGCCCGATGAAACAGAACGGTGCGAACGTTTTATTTTTGTAGTGATGCCGAGAAAGCACAGGAGTCTTGGACGAGATATCTAAGGATGGACAACTCCAAGATCGTCGACAACTTTGTCGGTCAGCTGAAGTCCACCCTGAAATGTACATACTGCGGCCATTGTTCAGTTACCTTCGATCCCTTTTGGGATCTTTCTCTTCCGATACCACAGAGGACTGGCCAATTGAGATTGTCGCAATGTTTGGATTCTTTCACCAGAGAGGAAACCTTGGACGGTGACGAGAAACCCGTAAGTTATAGCCTCAAATTTGAAATGTTTTGCGTATCGCCATTTACGCTCGTTTATTATCTGTTTTAGACGTGTTCAAAATGCAAAGAAAGAAGAAAATGTACCAAGTCTTTCTCCATCCACAAGTTCCCCAAGATATTAGTCATCCGTATCCTTTTTTTTTTTAATAACAAAACATTTGTATATTATTTTAAAAGCTCACGTATTGCCCCTTAACTTTTACGCTAGATCTAAAGAGGTTCTCGCCAACAGAGCGTTTTAGGGGAAAATTGAACGTCACCATAGATTTCCCCATCGAAGGATTGGATATGAGCCATTACGCTGCTGCCAACACAGCACCTTGCCGATATAATCTATATGCCATTTCCAATCACAGTGGAACCACTTACAGTGGGCACTATACTGCTTATTGCAGACATCCCTATGCGGGGACATGGCACGAGTATAATGATTCTCGGTAAGTTATTTTATCTGATGTTTTCTTTGAAATAACCAGCTAAGACTGTCGATATCCACTCTGATTATATGTAAAAATATGTGACTTGGATATTCTAACCTCAATCAACGTTAAACATAACCTAACTTGGCAAATGTCACTTTTCATAGGTTATGTTCAGAAATCGGCTATCTTTTGTTTTTATGCTATGATAAGTTATGATAAACCAGGTATTGGTTTTTTCTCGCGGCCCTATTTAAGAAATCCAAGGATAAATATTTTATGTTTTGATAGTATGTTGTATAAATTATTAGTCATCACAACTGTGTTTCTTTTTTCAGGGTTTCTCCAATATCATCCAAATCCCTTGTCAGTGGTGAAGCATACGTCCTTTTTTATGAGCAAGAGGGCACCAAATCCCACCTTTGAGTCTATGAAACTTAGTTTTTTTATATAAAGAGAAGATATTTATTATAAACCAATTTTTTTTCTTTGGTTTGCAAAATTTATTTATTTTTACAAATAGACCCTTATATTTTTTCTTGTAAATTTTATGTATTTACAGTTTATTTAATATAATCCTCTATTGATTTTTATTTGTCCTGTAATGATAATTTCGACTGGGACCCTTTTACAAGTCCTTAACCAATAACAAATTTCTGTTTAGCTTTTTTTATTTTATTTATGTTATTTTAATATTTATTGTTGATAGTGTGATTTCTTGCAATAGAGCAAACTGTATTTTTCGTTTTGTTTTTGTTTTTATTTTAAAATTTAATCTAGTCTTCGTTTTTAAGTTATACTTTTTCTAACTACAAGGAAGTCGAACCATGACAAATAATATGATTCGACTTGTCTTGTACTTATAACAATTTTGAAAAATTGTTTAGAAACCTGTAGTGAAATGAATATAATGTACTTATTTATTACAAACTGTTGATATTTTAGAAGATATTGTTATTTTAAATTTAGCCACAAAATAATGCTCACTTTTTAAAAAGCATTTTTTTGTAAAAACTTTGGAATTAGATATTTATAATTTTGTCTCCTACCTCGATCAAATAACTTGAAGCTTTTCTAGTATACTAAGTAGAGAAGATTTATACAATTGTTACCAAAATCTAGACAAATCAAGCACTCGTCAAAAGATGTCTAAAAACTAAATCGAACAAGATATAATGTAATATACTTTAATAAGCTTTATATTATGAAAGAGAAAGATGTTCAGAGCACTAACTTATAATAAATTGTTTGCAAAAATTATGCATTTTTTATTTACTAATGTTCACCCTTGGCAAACTACCAAAATATATACTTCAAGAAACGATGTTGACACGCATTGGACTCGCAAAACCAATATTATATATGCAACATACAATACAAACGTGGTCATTGTGTAAGGTCTACTTAGTAAGATTGCCTTATGGGTATGTACCATACAATAGAACTGGCAGTTTTACGTGTTGCATACCTACAGGTCATTTACATTTGGTTGCATTTTAGATCTTATGATTTTGTATTAGGAGTATTAGGATGTCAGAAAGACTAGAAGGTATTAACTACCAGGAGTGTCAAAATTATGATTCGATTTCTGTAGAACTGCATTCTAAAATTTACGAAATTCTAACAGGGTATTAGGATAGCAGAAAAACCAGGAGGTATTTAACCACCAGGAGTATCAAAATTATGATTCGATCTCTGTCGAACTGCATTTCAAAATTTATAAAATTCTATCAGGGTATTAGGATAGCAGAAAGACCAGGAGGTATTTAACCACCAAGAGTATCAAAATTATGTTTCGATCTCTGTCGAACTGCATTTTAAAATTTATAGAATTCTCGGGGTATTAGGATAGCAGAAAGACCAGGCGGTATTTAACCACCAGGAGGATCGAAATTATGTTTCGATTTCTATCGAACTGCATTTTAAAATTTATAAAATTCTATCAGGGTATTAGGATAGCAGAAAGACTAGGAGGTATTTAACCACCAGGAGTATCAAATTTATGTTTCGATCTGTATCGAACTGCATTTTAAAATTTATAAAATTCTATCAGGGTATTAGGATAGCAGAAAGACCAAGAGGTATTTAACCAACAGGAGTATCAAAATTAACTTTCGATCTCTGTCGAACTGCATTTTAAAATTTATAAAATTCTATCAGGGTATTAGGATAGCAGAGAGATCAGGAGGTATTTGATTAATTACCAGGAGCATTGAAATTAATCCATTTTCCACTGACTTGCATTTTCAAACTCACAAAATTCTATTAGGAGTATTAGGATAACAGGAAGACTAGGATGTATTTAATAAATTATCAGGAGCATCGAAATTAATCCATTTTCCACTAATTCCACTAACTTGCATTTTAAAACTTCTGAAAACGTATCGGGAATGTTAGTATAATAGAAAAGCCAGGAGGCATTTAATTAATTATTAACAGCAGTCGAAATTATTATTTTTCCATTGACTTGCATTTTAATACTTTTAATATTCAGTTAGGAGTATTAGGAGAGTAGATACGCGTGTGGGTATTTAGTTAATCATTATGAATCAGTTAATCTGTATCGAATTACAATTTACTAAGGTAAGCATTTTTGAAAGTGAAGCAGTGTAGAATAAATAAATAATTATTTACATACAGTTGGCAACGTACAGTAATCGCTAAATCGATTTATTTTCTGCACGTGGTAACACTGGTTCGATTTGAAACTTTGGTAACTTTTAGGTCGTCCATGTTGGCAAACGGAAAGAAATTTGAAAGAATTAAAATGGCGATACAGAACGAAAGTATTAACAGCGGAGATTCAACACGTGAAAAAATGATGAAAATTATTAACACGGGAGATAAAAAAGTGTATTTGGTAGCTCAAGAACTACAGTTAGCCAAATTACTAGCCGATAATAACAAAACAGTGAGGGACAGGGCTCTTAAAAGGCTAAAAGTATGGTTTAAACACAGATCCGAAGCAATACGTAAGTGGCATAACCTTAAAATGTCCAACATTTTTACACGTTTATCCTTCACTGGAGTTTAATTTTTTCCCGTTTTCAGCTTTAACAGAGTGTGATTTCCAAAAAATATGGAAAGGTCTTTTTTATTGTATGTGGATGTCGGACAAACCATTAGTACAGGTAGATTTTTAATAAAGTGGGAAGGCTGCTTTACCTACCAAATTATTGTAATTTTTAGGAAGAATGCGCCGAAAACATATCCAACCTTATACATTTCCCATCAGTGACTGATTCCTTGCTGTTTTTCAAAGCCGGGATGGAAATTTTAATTAACGAGTGGAACGGAATAGACCAATTAAGGTTGGACAAATTTTTAATGGTAAGGCTTTGCTTGGTTGTTTAAGCGTTACGTTTCATGCTTTTTTTCAATTTTACAGCTCGTAAGGAGAATGCTCAGGCATATATTGCTGGAACTGAAGAAGCACGGACTGAAAAATAAGGAAAATATAGAGAGTTTTAATAAAGTTTTGTCTGAGTCGATATTAAGTAAATACAACGTCGTTCCACTGGGTTTGTTTATGCATTTTACGGAAATATTTTTAGAAGAATTAGCAAAGGTAAGACATATTTATGGAAACAAATGTGGTGGTATTTTAATGAAGCGTTGGTAAACATTTCTAATTTTAGGTAACTGACGGAAAAATACATGCTGATCGTGTTGTAAGCTTACTCCATCCTTTTATTAAAAAACTGGCCATAACGGACAATCATATACAAGTATCGCACATACAAAAACATATTTTTAACTACTTAATGCGACAGTCAAATCTGGGCCTGGAATACGATGCCAAATATCAAGCGTGGAAGGAGGTAATCAATTTTATAATAAGTTTCAAATGTTTCTGAATGTCATAATAGACCGTTCGTTTAAACTTACTCTATCACTCCAGGCGGGTTTTCCCGGCAGTATCAATTCCATGCAAAAAGTGAAATCGATTGCTGATGAGCAGTCGGATTCGGAAGAAGAGAATTCTGGGACTAAGGAAAAAGCGTTAGATCCTAGAGCGGGAAGAGTAGACGTGGAGCTGCCTCAGATTCCCTTTAACGCCAAAGCTTTAGCCGAGGCTTTGAACAAACATAAATTTGATAAGGATACCACTTCGAAGTCGAGACACGTTCTAGGTTTATTAGCTGGCCAGTAAGTTAATTTTTTTGTTTATATCTCGTACTGGTGACTGACTGAATTTTGTAAAATATTAATCGTTGTTCTTTTAATTCCTTTATAGGTTCACTAAGTTTAGCAATGGTGTCTACCCGTTAGGGATTACGAAATTAGTGAAGAATGAAAAGGACAACTACGACACTAATATTCGGAAAGCAGCAAAGCGGTTGATTAAGTTTGAGAACAAGCTGTTGGGGAAAAACAAAAAGCGGAAAAGGAGCTCGGACAATGACGACGCAGGCGCGGAAGAAGTTGAAGAAAAACGTAGCAAAACTGATAACAAAAAAGCTAAAACTAAGCAGGTAACGAATAACAATATGGAGGAAGAGCTGCAGAAATTTATTGAAAAAAGCGAGGCGAATATTGTAAAGAAGAAATCAAAAAATGATGTTGACAAAAAAGTAACGAATAACAAAAAAGCAGGAAGGGAGGGAATAGAGAAAAATAAAGGAAATGACGTCAATAAAACAAAAACAAAAGTGACAAATAAAGTAGAGGAAGGGCTGGGAAGCTTTATTGAAAAAAGCGAAGAGAAAAGAAAGAGGAAAACAAAAAACGGCATCCACAAGAAAAATAAGGAAAAAACCAACAAGGCGAAAAACGCCCGAACGATCATCGATAACATCGAATGCGTTTTCGAACGCAACTCAGGCACCTGGGTGGTCTTCGACGTCAGCAGGGACGAGGGAATAAACGAAGTCCCGTCGCAGCAAACAGGTTTGTACCCGTTTCAAACACGCTAGCGCTTTTTTCACCTTGCACTATTTTTAGGGGGCCCTAAGCAGTCACTGGTAGTTCCCAGCAAAACTAAGGAGAGCCCAAGCACGTCATCGGATTCTCAAAGCAGCTCTGATAAGATTGCCGAGATTCCTAGCAAATCGTCGGAGGCACCGAGCGAGCCGTTGGGTTTGTCGAAAGGCAGCCCTGATAAACGTAAATACTCCCCGGTCAGAATCGGCGATCAGAATGGGTCTCCAAGATCGGGTTAGTTGACGAATTATAATTTACATACATGCAGGTATAAGAAACGTGGTGGGATATTCATATTAATTTGTGTCCTTGAGACGACGAATTTACAATTATATAAGTATAAAACGATTGCCGCCTAGGATATTTTGGCAAACAAATTAATCACATTATTAATAAAATAAAAACATTACACAAATAATAGAATCTTGTTTTTTTCATGACGATAGTCGCGATAGGTTACGTTTTTGTCGTTAGCAATACGTTTTAATATTATTGTCTTTTGTCTAATAAGTATCTAGAACACTGACAAACAAAAGTATAGTTGATTAAAAAACCACAGCTGACATTTTGGCACAAATTAGACCATTGTTTAGAAACAAATTTTCTACATTTTTTTTTTCACATTAAAAATATAAATGGACACTGCAGATCTATTTTTCTACCTTAATTGTAGCTAAGAATAAAGTATGGAATAAAAATTTAACTAAGATAACAAAATCTGACATGCAGAATGCATTTGCTAGGAGAGTAAATACAGCGGAAAATTTATTATCTGATCCACAACGGCATTTTGACGAGACAATTTCTCAACATAAGTTTTTACACGATCCTTATGTGACGAAATGATTTTTATTTTTTACTTAGAATATCAAAAAACGCTCCATTAAGCTGGCCTCAAACCTCTGGATCCGTCCCTGTTTACGCTTATTAAAGTACATCTTCTTCTTGTCAGGTTTAAACCCAGTGAAGCTCTTCGAGTCGCCCCAAAAAGAAACCGACCTCTTCCCAAAGTCCGAATGGGACGAGCCGTTGCAGGAGGGCGAATATGAAATCTGCATTCCGTCAAAGAGGTACGTGGGAAAAATGAAAAAAAAGGCAAAGAAAAGGAATCAGAGCCTCCACGAACTGATAAACACCACGGAGAAAATTAGAGTTAAAAGTAAACGACTTAGCTTAGATTGTAGTATAGTGAGAAACCCGTTTTCCACGCCGAGCATGAAAAAAGTAAAAATCAACACAAAGTTGAACGTGTCGCAGGAGGTACACGAGCATCACGCCCAAGTTCTGAGCTCTCCCGCTATACCGTACGATGCGAATAGAAGGCCGGCGAAGCCGTTACTGAAAACCCCCGTTTGTTCTACTCCGATTAATCCGTTTTATAATAAGCAACTCGACTTCGATTGACGTGAACTTAAATAAGGGGAATCAGTGCGTTTGTGCCTTGGGTATAATTTTGTCAATTTGTGCTGTCGTAATGAATATTCCTTATGTCACAAGTAAGTTGAAATAACTCAAAGAAATTATGAAAGTACGAATCGTTTTCTAGTATTTATTTTCAGTAGATAAATTTACTGGTCAGTATTGGACAAACTATTTTTGATAGTGTAATTAATTAAAATTTACGGTGTCAAAACAAAAATTAGTTATTTAATTGGTTGTAGAAAAAAATGGAGGGCAAGTACTTTCTGTGACGCCCACTATAATATGCACTTGTGTAGCAGAGTAAAGTTGCATAAAATTAAAGCATGTTGTAACTTTTCATAATTTTTGCTTGGGCGTGTTATTACCCGTAACAGATTGACAAAGATAAAATTTTTCACTGTTTATTCTATCATGTATATTATCGCATCTAGTTATACTGTCGCTTTAAAAAAATAATTTTCTTACTTGGTTTCTTTATTAGGAACTCGCGACTATTTGTTTAATTTATTTCTAGTAAGTTTTTTCACTTTGGCGATTAAATTTATATTATGAACAGCAAATTTTGTTTGTAAATATTTTCTGTAATGTTACAAAGCCGTTATAAAGTATAAAGAATTAAATTTTAGGAAAAATTTGCAATTTTGTAAATATTTGTTTATAATGTTAATAAAACCATTTGTTATTGTAGGTTAGAAATCCGACCAGTTTTAAAATCAGTGAACTATCGGATTTTAAAATTTGAGTGATATTTCAATCTATGGATTAATATTTAAAAAAAACTTGAATTTCTGTTTCCTAAAATCTAATTTGTTTCCTACAATTAAATTCTAAAAGCAATGATTGATACGTTGGGTGGTATAGAAAGACTACTACCCTTGTTATTTTTTCCTAGTTCTTGAAATAAAATTTTCAAATAAAATGACTTCCGGCATCGGATCAAATAAAATGACTCATTTCAAGTAGAATTCTTTGAACCAGTTAACACAAAAAACTGCATTTTAAGAACTGCTAACTAAACTAGGAGGGCGTACGTACTTTCTTTTACACCCGGTATCGTCTAATACGTTAGATACATAGTTGGTCACTTTAGGACTCACTCAACTAGATCACGTAAACTATATATAGATACCAATATTTATCTTTAGTATTTAACTTATAGTTTATTACGTTATCTGTTTTATAGATAATTCTGATGTTACGATGAGTAAATACATTATTTTATATTTAAAATAAATATTCTGAATATAAATGTAGTTTTACTTCATACAAAGCTTTAATAACCATTTGGATTTTCTTTAATAAACAATATGGATTTATAACAGTAATAGGGGAAATTAAAACACAATTACAGTTACACTACAACATAACGATTAAATAAATAAAAACTAACTTTAGTAGTGACCACAACATTATAAAAATGCGCGAGTATCCTTTGGATATCGAAATTTCGCCTCGCCTCTCACGTATTTAATTTTTACCTGACTGGCGTCAAGTAATGATTTACAATGTTTTTTAATTTCCAACCCCGCCGGTCACAAAAAATCTAAAATACCCTCGGATTACTTTACATTATGCTACAGTCAGGGTTGGCGTCTGGATTAGTCGGTATACCCATAGGATTGCCTTGGGGGTCGAAATTGAAGGGCGCCTCCACGTCCCCCACTAATTCCGCAGGGGGCTGGCCATAATCTTGAAGCTAAAAACAAAATCCGTTGGATATATAAACTTACGTAACGTTACCGAATTACCTTTTGCATAAGTGCCAAAACTTTCGAAAACCTATCTTTCTTCACATCCGTGCTATCCGTCTCGTTCTCTTTGTTTAACTCTTGTAATACGTCTACCATAAGCTTCCTTTGATTTTCGTACCTCTCAACGTCCTCGCTCGGCAAAGTCGCTCTGTTTTTCTCGATATAGTCCGGCAGTTTTTCCACAAAGTCCTGCAAACTAGGCCCTAACACCTCTTTGGATAACAACCCTTGCATCATACCTGAAACGAGGCCGCTTAAATTACCGATTCCCAAGAATTTACAACTTTCGCTTTTTATTAAACAAAGTACCTACCTTGCATGAAAGGGAGGAGCTCATTTTCCTGGCCTAGGCCGCCTCCTGGCCCAAATATTTTCATTAAATCTTCTTCGTTTATGGGCGCTTGTAAACCTTCCGCGCCAGCGTTCAGACCTTGAATCGCTTGGGAGATGGAAGCAGCGAAGTCTGTCGAATTATCTGTGACGTGAGTTGGATTTTCCAGCACTTGCTGAGCCGCGTCTATAAAACACGTAATCGTAAACCAAACTGCTAAAGTTACTGTAGGTACTTAAAAACTATACCTGCCATTTGCTGCAACTTTTGCTGTATGAATTCAGGAGTTAATTGAGCGTTTGCGTCATTGCTGGCTAGTAAGTTTGCGAAATTCTCCTCGAATTGACTGGCCGATTGCTGAATGAAGTCCGCTGACCAATCTTGCGGCTCCAGTTGCGTATTAGACAAGTTACTTGCTTCCTTCGATGTGCCATCTGACTTGTCTTCTTCTTTTTTAGCCTCATCGCTTTTTTTAAAGTCTTCTAAAGCACCTGGAAGAAAAAGAATTAGCAAAAGCAAGGTTAGGTTATGTAATTTGCGTTACTGTCTAATAAATCAGATAATTCCTCGTCTACTTTTTCTGTTTTGGGGGTTCCTTTCTTGTCCTCGCTCATTTTTCAGTCGTTACTTTACCTTATTCTATATAGGAAGAAAATTTAAAACGTAGAAACTTTCCAGACTAACGAATCAGGTGATTAGGGATTGCGAAATATTAATCGCTATTACTAGAGAATCACCTTATTACACTACTTTAGTACATGTAATACATACAATTTGATACTTCGGTCCTAAAGTGGAAAATAACTGACAAACTAATTTAGTCCCAAATCATCAGAACTTTCTTGACGTGCTACGAAATGATACGATCACCGCAATGGAGTGGTGACTGGTGACATAATCGAGGGATTTTTGATTTTTAACTCGCTGCGTTAGCCGCAGGTGATTCCAAGAGAAGAAGAAGAAGATACGTATTTTTGCTGCCATCTATCAAGTTATCAAGTAACGCAGCAATACTTTTATTAGATAGGCAACTACTAATACTTGGCTGTGTAACTGGTTGCCTAACCACAATTTTAATTTAAAATGGTTCGTTATTTTATTTTGTCTAAAGTTAATTAGCGTAGGTTACTCAGGTTACTCGGTTTCTGTTCTAACGGTCCCTGGCATTGGAAAGGTTTATTTAAAGTTAATAAAAAGACGATGATTAGGGTTACATAATAAATAATTTGTATAGGTATTCAATATTTTTTTAACTTTCAGTACCTAACTAGCTAGAGTACTTTTCAAATTTTTCTTTCCCATGGGACTTGCTGTCTTCTATCTCGGCTACGGCTACATTTACTGGTATATAAACTGGTCTGGCAATTAATTTCTAATTTTACGTTTGAATGCATTATAAATTTAATTACAGTTTTAATTGGATAATAATCTAATTAGCATATTAATACACATAATAATAATGCAATTTAACTATAAACATTATATTTACAGAGACTAAATTGACTAAATACCATACTAGAGTTCTCAATTAGTTCATGAATAAATAATTCGTTGAAAATTATTAAATATTCATTTTATCGTTTATTTAATTCGTTGCATACGTACTATATTAACCTAGTTTTTTTAAATAAGGAACGAAGCAAAAGTATATTAAATTAATGCACAATGTATTTTGTTTATAATTGGATATTCACCTGTTACAGGTATTTTTGTGCTCATGATTATTGCAGCACAGAAAAGTAATGGAATTGTTCTCAATAGATAATAGATACATCATAAAAAAGCAACGTATATACACAATTAACATTATTAAATATTCATATAGCAGGAGAATAATTATATGCAATTACTTTATACGAATTGAATTAACCACTGTAAAGTTTCTGTGCCTTTTTATTCAATATTTAACTATAATTAATGCATAACGTAGGGTTTCGTTATTTATTATAATAGATTTCATAAATGATAGCAAACCACGTGACTAAAAATAGGCAACCAAATATACATTTAATGCATTGAATGTATATATGGTTGCCTAATTATGTGGTCACGTGTTATACGATCACAACAAATCAGGTTACTACACATCCACGATACAGTGCTACACATCATTTTCGCCACAGCGTACTCACTCACGTGGGTGTGAACCTGTCAAAAAAATTAATAAATATCCTAATTGCTAATACTCAGGCAGTTGTGGCCGCCCCGAGTTGAAATACACGGAATAAATAAACCCAATCCAATTACGCCGGTTCGTAATGAAAAATGCACGATCGACTTCCTAGTTTCGAAACGCTGCATCGTATTATTACGTACGAAAGTAATTATATGGAGCTTCCTTTAAGAGTTCATCAAAACTTAATTAATCACCAGCGGTTGACACAAAACCTTACAAAAACCAAATCCATTAAACAAACAGAATGATGACTCGTGAATTCAAATTTGTTACACGTCAATCCGCCTTTGATTCCAGAGTGGCAGAGACACGGCCGTGGAAACGTAACGCATTTGTTCTATTAACAATTATTACTTAATTACAATGTTACGCGCTTAATCCAACTCGAGTTTTTTCCGAACTGGATTCCGACTGACTTAACACGGGGTAGTCTAGCCGTTCACCTTAATTCATTTCACAAGCAGGCTATCAAATTTTGGACACTTTCTCGACTTAAAATAAGAAGAAGAGAATGAAAAAGAAGAAGAAGATGCAAAAGAATAACAGGAAGAAGAAGAAGAAGAGGAAAAGAAAGAGGAAGATGTTTCGATATGTCTTTATTAATGATTAATACTTAATTACAAAGCTACGCGTTTAATCCGTCTCGAGTTCTTTTAGAACTGGATTTCGATTGACTCGGTTAAGACTTCTTACCGAATGCTACAATAATTAACTGGGTAATCCAGCCAGTCCATCTTAATTTATTTCAGAAGCAAGCTATCAAATTTTTGATAGTATCTTGAATTAAATTAAGAAGAAGAGAATGAAAAGGAGGAAGAAGAAGAGGGGAAGAAGAGGCAGAAGAATAACAGGAAGAAGAAGAAGAGGAAGAGCAAGATGAAGAGGAAGAGGCAGATGTTTCGATATGTTTTATTAACGATTAATACTTAACTACAATGTTGTGTTTAATTCATCTCAAGTTTTTTCCGAACTGGATTCCGACTGACTAGGCTAAAACTTCTTACCGATTGCTACAATTTCAGAAGCAAGCTATCAAATTTTTGACACTTTCTCGACTTAAAAGAAGAAGAAGAGAATGAAAAAGAAGAAGAAGAGGGGACGAAGAGGCAGAAGAGTAACAGGAAGAAGAAGAGGAAGAGGAAAAGGAAGAGGCAGATTTTTCGATATAATTTTTTTTTATTAACGATTGATTAATACTTAACTACAATGTTACGCATTTAATCCATCTCGAGTTCTTCTCGAACTGGATATCGACTGACTCGGTTCCAATACTTGATCATTTTTAACTCAAAAGAAGAAGAAGATGATGTGGAAGAAGACGAGGAATAAGAAGAGTATGCAGAAGAAGAGGATGTGGAAGAAGACGAGGAATAAGAAGTTTATTAGGAAGTAGAAGACGGAGAACAAGAAGAAGAAGAAGAAGTAGAAAAGAAAGAGACAGAGAAAGAAGAAGAGGAATTGATACAGTATTCTCACAAAAATATGTGTTATAATTTTATATCATCCAGGATCGACAACTTCTGATGCTTTAGTGTCCTGCGCACTTAATGACTCTATTATATAAGATGTTACCACTTAATGGCGTTATATAAAAACATTGTAAGCTATTTCTCCGCCAATGAACTCTGTGTTGTTTCTCATCTGGCAGAGAGGCGCAGAGGCGATCGGTGCAGGTTCGCTGGCGTTTTTTTCATTCGTATCCTGAACGACACCGTGAAAAATTTAAAATTGACTGTTTTTACTTAACGGTTCCATTATATGTTTTTTTTAAGTACTTTAAAACACATTATTGCCGGAGTGTTTATTATTTGATTACCCACACACTCGTTAAAGTTATTAGAGGTGGGATTAGTTGAACGGTAGGAAAAGTGCACAGCGGTCGTAATAGATAGAGGAATTCTTGCGGCTTTGGTTTTTGTCGTAGCTGGTTCGGATTCGACTCAATGATTTTCGTTCTATTGTAGGTAAATCCTGCGGTTTTGTGGGTTGTGGTGAGAGCGCCGGTAGTTTTGACGGTGAGTTTATGGCGTTCAGGTACGAGCTGAAAATTCTGATTACGGTGTTTACTTTTGCTCCTGAAAAGCCCCGTACACTTTTATCTGACCTGCGACCGTCTCGATTATTAACTTCTAACTTTTATTATTCGTACCGCATATTTGTATGCGAAATTCGTCGGTGGTGACTTTGAAAAAATTCCTTCCTTACAAAACAATGAGGTAATTTAAATAACTGTACATTTGAAATACATCATCACAATCTTACGTGCCGTGTTTACAGCGCAGCCGGAATAAGGAACACGTTCTAATGCAGGCTACGTGCCGATATTAAAGATGTTTTTTCGTAAACAAGGAATATTTTTTCTCGATCCTATAATTGTTCTACATAAATTTAACTAAGGCTTTTGTGGGAGTTCTCCCGGGGGGATTGTTTGGCGCGGTCCTATACCAACTTTCTTCCTGAGGGCGTACTTTAGACAAATAGATTACTTTTGAAGTAGTTTTTCAGGAGCGGCCCTGTTATATAAAATAAACTAACCGCAACCCTTGACGTCCAGTTGCTGGCGAGAAATATATCCTGGTATGACTTGCGGAGACGCGCCGTTATCGCGAGGTCTCTGGGGGCGCTTTTAATAAGCCCTAATTAATCCCTTAAAATGACGCAGACGAACAGAAATTTAATTAAAACGAAAATAGATAATTCAGGTACATCCTGTATATGTGAAGCTCGATTTTGGTGGGAACGCTTTTTTCAACGTTTAACAATCACTTATTTTATTTTGTCAAATAGGCATAATCACGGTCAAGTTTTTTCCAACGGCAATTTCAGGAATAACAACACTTCCGCGGCAATCATCATTAGGCCGGGCATATATCTTTAATAATAGCCAAGGCACACAGATTTGACAAGACAATGTTAAATCAATTCTCCCAAGAATTGATTGGTGTAACGAAAAACGGGCACCTAAAAAAATACCTATCTATTAAACGGACGAGTTCGAATCCCGATGTCAGATTACGATAAGTGACAAAAGGCTATTAGTGTTTAATTTATTCCAGCTGGTTTGTTTAGACTTAAGAAATGGGCATTGTTGAACGGTGATGTGTAATAAATCCGTGGAGGAAGGTACTTTAAACCGTACGTAAGAGATGTCCAGAGGGCAGGATATGTATAGAAAATGCAAACGTTTTTGCCTATTGTCCCTCGTAATTAAGAAACAAAGCGAAACCGCGGCCGGCAGCTATTTTCCGGACGATATGCCCCGCCGAGAGCTGAATTACAAGTCACTAGCTTGACCGCAAAAAATCAGGCGAAAAAGTTATTCCCAATAAGGAGCTCTCGAGCCGGTCCTGTTGCATCAGTTGCAATTCAGCGCTCGGCGGGGCCCATTGCCCGGAGAATAGCTGTTGGTCACAGTTTGGTTTTGTTTCTCATTTATTAAGAATTTCGAGGGGCACGTAAAACGAATAATGTAAGACCATGTATGTATACGTACGTAAGTACAAGTATATGATGTAAAATAGTTATGACCCCAGTTTCGACATATATATTTAGGAAATTATAAATGTTGTGCCAATGAACCGAAAGCGATTTGAGGTTGACATAAATGCTATTTTTGTCAAGATAAATACTTTTGGTATACGGCGAAATCAAGACAACGGGCACACACCCTTTGCCCGAGTATGCTAAGCGGTCAGTTGCTGAAGTATCCTGAAAAATATATCACTTAAAAGTCGTTAATTTACACCTTGGGCTCTTATACCTTAATTGAATTAAAGATTTTTCAAAAGTCCCGCCAGTTTTCCGTAAATGACGTCAGAAACGGACAGTTTTGTTATTGGTTAAACTGCAAACAAATTAGTTTGTGCACGTGACGTTTTGCATTTTTTACGATTTTCGACTATGCCGCTTTTATCAAAATTTCTGCTTGGTCCCTATACTATCAACTAACATCTTGTTCAGTGCATTATTAATAAGTTTTAATTGTAATAAAATAAGATTATTATTGTTGGTTAGAAATCTAACCTATAATTAGCCGTCTATTTTTAATAATCTACAGTATCAAAACTTCTTTTATCTGCGATAGCTGATTATTATAATGGATTCATGTTAAAACTACAAAAATTTTAATTAAAATTGAAAATAAATTTATAAAAACAAAAAATTTAAGGTTATGTAAGTCATAGGTACGATCAAAGAGTAAATATCTAAAGTGTAAATGAAATAATAAACTAAAATTTATAAATGACACAAGTACTTTCCTTTAGAAGTACTTTGAACGCATAATAAAGCCGTTTTATATGTCCAAATTCTCTAATTCCTCACAAAACACGCACACACGAATAAATACAATCCTTGTAAAACCCAACTTCAACAAAAGACACCACAGACAGAACAGGTTAGGTTTCTGACGCTTCAAAACACAGAACTGACCTGCAAAAAGTGGTTTATCAATATGGCCGATTGCGAACTTCCGTCGTTCGAATTATTGCCCCCCACCACCGACAGTTTACCTCATTAAATATTTGCTCGTTGGAGGAACTGAATGCGAAATTGTTAAAAAAATATATATTTGTTGGTAGCTGTCAAAATTACTGTCAAATTAAAAAAAATGCAAGTGTTCCTTTCGTAATTTTGAAAATAACGTGAAATCCCATTGAGGAAGTGCTATTTAAGTGTTTTGAAATTTGCTAGTTCCATAATAGATAATAAAATAAGGTTTCCGCTTTTGACAGCTGTCAAAATTTTTTAACTTACTGAAAATTATATTTTATAATTATTTAAACAAATAAACGTACTTAACAAACATTTTTTATACGTTTTGGAGTTCTGAATCCGAAATTGGTGTCAAAAAAATAATATACTGGTCGACAGATGCCAAAATTTAAAAAAGTGCAGGTGTGCCTTTCGTAATATTGAAAATAACGTGAAATCCCATTGAAGAAGTGCTATTATATAAGTGTTCTGGAATTTGCTAGTTCCATAATAGATAATAAAATAAAGTTTTCACTTTTGACAGCTGTCAAAATTTTTCAACTTAATGAAAATTATATTTCATAATTATTTAAACAAATAAAGTACTTAAAAAACATTTTTTATAAGTTTTGGAGTTCTGAATACGAAATTGGTGTCAAAAAAATAATATGCTGGTTGACAGATGCCAAAATTTAAAAAATGCAAGTGTTCCTTTCGCAATTTTGAAAATAACGTGAAATCCCATTGAAGAAGTGCTATTATATAAGTGTTCTGAACTTTGCTAGTTCTATAATAGATAATAAAATAAAGTCTTCACTTTTGACAGCTGTCAAAATTTTTCTACTTAATGCAAATTATATTTTATAATTATTTAAACTAATAAACGTACTTAACAAACATTTTTTATAAGTTTTGGAGTTCTGAATACGAAATTGGTGTCAAAAAAATAATATACTGGTTGACAGATGCCAAAATTTAAAAAATGCAGGTGTGCCTTTCGTAATATTGAAAATAACGTGAAATCCCATTGAAGAAGTGCTATTATATAAGTGTTCTGAAATTTGCTAGTTCCATAATAGATAATAAAATAAAGTTTTCACTTTTGACAGCTGTCAAAATTTTTCAACTTCATGCAAATTATATTTTATAATTATTTAAACAAATAAACGTACTTAACAAACATTTTTTATAAGTTTTGGAGTTCTGAATACGAAATTGGTGTCAAAAAAATAATATACTGGTTGACAGATGCCAAAATTTAAAAAATGCAGGTGTGCCTTTCGTAATATTGAAAATAACGTGAAATCCCATTGAAGAAGTGCTATTATATAAGTGTTCTGAAATTTGCTAGTTCCATAATAGATAATAAAATAAAGTTTTCACTTTTGACAGCTGTCAAAATTTTTCAACTTCATGCAAATTATATTTTATAATTATTTAAACAAATAAACGTACTTAACAAACATTTTTTATAAGTTTTGGAGTTCTGAATACGAAATTGGTATCAAAAATTAATATGCTGGTTGGCCAAAATTTAAAAAATGCAAGTGTGCCTTTCGTAATTTTGAAAATAACGTGAAATCCCATTGAAGAAGTGCTATTATATAAGTGTTCTGAAATTTGCTAGTTCCATAATAGATAATAAAATAAAGTTTTCACTTTTGACAGCTGTCAAAATTTTTCAACTTAATGAAAATTATATTTCATAATTATTTAAACAAATAAAGTACTTAAAAAACATTTTTTATAAGTTTTGGAGTTCTGAATACGAAATTGGTGTCAAAAAAATAATATGCTGGTTGACAGATGTCAAAATTTCTGTCAAATTTAAAAATTTACAAGTATATCTTTCGTAATTTTGAAAATAATGTTGATTTTAAAATAAAGTTGCAAACTTTGACAGCTGTCAACATTTCTGTCAAATGTGTTTTTACAATTTTTTTGGACTTAAATGAAAAACATCAGCAAAAAGAAAAAAAGAAATCTTTTAAAAAACACTATAATCTAGTATAATTCGCAAAATTTCGAGGAAGAGCCTATTCAAGAATAACTCCGCAAATAAATCCAAATCAACGTAATTGAACAGAACCCAACTTAAACTTAACCTCGATAGATAAATAAGCATAAATCTAAAATCTCAACGTGCATAAACCAACATGCTCGCACAGAAGTACCTAACAGTAGTTTGATAATGTCAATATAAATTACCGCGGCGATAATAATAAACGATTATATTATACCGCGGGCAATTGTCACTGCAATTTTCAGGATAGTTAAATTTATAGTTATAGAAATACCATCGATTGTGCCGCTCCAGTTCTTCTGTCTTATCGGCGAGCCCCGTCCCCCTTTTCAAATACAGATTAGCAAAGATTAAAATGAAATAAAAGGGGTGCATAGAAATTAGTACTATATATTGAATGGCAGATCGAAAAATTGCCTTTTTCCGCCCTAGGCGGCGCACACACCGCACGATCTGGCTGGACACATTTGACGAGCTTAATCCCAACAGCAAAAATATATTGGTGGTAAATAAAGTAAACGCGAATATAAAATAGGCTTCTTAAGAAAAAAAAACAACTCTAAAATTAATCGATTGGTTGCTCGACGCTAATACTTTCGCGTGAATAGGCTACCAAAAATGACGTAAGTGATTTACCAAAGAATGCTCAGTAGATAAGAGAGTCACGTGCAAACCTAACAAAGTACTCGGCTGGCAAGTACTGGGGTAAGTTTCGTTTTATTTAGCGCTACGCGGAAATCCCGTGTGTGTGCTCCTTTAGGGCGTAACAGATTGAGGTAGACAATGGGAAATTTCCTATCTCGTTCTTGGCGAGTGCTTATCAGATGAATCATTGACTATATAGTGATAACCGCCCTCCGAACGGGGTGGAAAGTGGGAATTCGCACACCAACATATTGCGAATTGAATTTCCTCTCTATTTATTAAATGTCATTAGAGTTCGCCATTTGTGTGTGGGTAGTGACACATTTTTCTTGGTTATTCGCTGGGGCCGATGATTTGTTTGCTATCGCCACTTGGAAATAGTTACCAATAATAGGATTGTATAGTTTGTTTGCCGGACGTTTTAGGGAACAAACAAGAATTATTTTTCGCAAATTAATCGCCACATTTTTAAAAAAAAGTTGGTAGAACTGCTGCTTAAACCGTAGGGAATTTCAGTATTTACTGTTGGAAGGCCTATAAATTTTATAGGTTGGAATGTCGAACTTTATTTTCACTGACTTAAACTCAAATTCAATGAAAATTATGAAGGTATTGTGCCAGAACATATAACCTTCCGGACTATTGTTTTATATATTGTTTTTAATTTAAAAATGTAATATTTTAAAAATATATATAATATTGACAGACAACATTTTGACAGATTTATTATTTTGACAAGAATTTATCTAGTGTGACAAGAGTAACCAAAAAAACCCTGTGCCAACATAACTGGAGTTGGGGACTCCAGGAATGCAACTTTTCCCCTAAAAATTTAACCTTGAAGAGTACTAGAGAAAAAAACGGACTCTATATAGGTATATATCTTCCTTTTTATGTACACGTCACCCTGTACGCTATAATTTGAAAACTGGACCCTGCCTGCCAGGAAGAGATTTTGCACCCGGTATCCCAGTTAACATAGACATGAGTGTGTTCATGGAAGATCTTATACGAACCCGTCTATTCGTAATAACAGTCTAATAAAGTTCAAGGGGTATTCGGAACATGTTTTCGCAGATTGCTTACTGTATACAATATCAACCTGCGGTATTATCAGACCGATATTTATTGACTGGAACGGAACTTCTGTTCGTTATTCGCAAATGTTATGCTTTACATTGAGATTTCGAATTAACGTTTTATTATGAAATTCTCGAATGAGGTGTGTACTCTATATTTCCAGAGGCGCAGCCAGAGGAGAGGATCTAGAATTTGGATCCAAGCAGGTCTTTACGTGGTTGTTAAAGAGTGTCAGCGTTTCCTTCCGCAGTGAGGATTTTTAATTTTGACGTTTCGGCCATCTTGTCGTGGTAGGCGTAGGCGTGGCTTGGTTCCACCGATGTCGCGTGGTCAGTCAGACGTCGGCACAGAGAGGGATGTGGCTTCGTTCCTCTGCTGTCATGTGGTTAGACACGCGTGCTATGGGCGATGCACATGTGACGTCACAACTAACCTAAAAAATATGCATATATCTAAAATTTTCGAATATTACAGCAGTTTTATCAAAATTTCTACTTGGATCCTGTACTATCATACTATCAATCAAAATCTTGTTCGGTGCATTATTAATAAAGTCCTAATTGCCTTGGCCTAATAAAATAAGATGCTATTTGTTGGTTGGAATTCCAACCTATAATTAGCAGTACCTACCTACCTTTTTAATAATCTACAGTATTGAAACTTTATAAATCTACTGTCTGAGAGAGTTTTTAAATGTTATAACTGATCCAAGCTAAAACTACAAAAATTAAAATTAAAATTGAAAATAAATTTGCAAAAACAAAAAATTTAAGGTTATGTTATCGACTCATTCCAATCCAATGTTTTGTAATTGGCTTATAGAATTAACAAAAAATCTATTTATCTACCCATATATCTATCTAATTATATTTACGTTTTAAGTCCGCTTTTTCCTATAATATATATCAAAGTGTTACAAAGTTGGTAGAAATGCTGCTTAAACCGTAGGAAATTTCGGTATTTACTGTTTTTTACAGGTTGGAATGCCAAATTTTATTTTCACCGACTTAAACTCTTCGACCATCTTAAACTCAAATTAACAAAAATTATTAAGGTTGTGCAAGAACATTTAACCTTCCGACTTATCGTTCTGTATATTGTTTTTAATTTAGAAACGTAATACATATTTTAAAAATATATACAATTGACATTGACAGCATTCTGACATATTAGATTTATTATTTTGAAATGAATTTATCTAGTGTTTTTTTTTTTAAAACAAACTTTATTAAAACTATATATTACAAGTTACATTTTGATAAAATATAAATTATGTATGTACTTATTTTTCTATTTTACATTTCCTTCGTTAAAGCAAGATGCTCATGTTCTTACATCTGCTGTAGAGGGGAAGGGCGAAATACCCTTTCCACTACCTTTCTTTAATACATATCTATTTAACAATTTGTGAAGCTGTTGGTAGACAGAATGAAAGGTTATTTCCCCCCTGCCGCAAGAAAGTAACCAAACAACCCCTGTGCCAACATAATTGTAGTTGGGGACTTCCAGGAATGCAACTTTCCCCAAAAAATGTGACCTTGGGAAAAAACGGACTATAATAGTATATTATTTGACAAGTGATAATACTAAATAACTCACGCCGATGAATTTTGCGCCACGAGCCGCCAGGCACAATTATTACTTAATTAAACGTCAAAACTATTCAAATGTCAAATCACTTTCCTCCCCTCAATAATAATGGAACATTCTATTTTGCCGTATCGGAAAAGAATTTGTATTGGACAGAGGCTAGGCATGAAGTTAAAGGAGATGGGTGTAAACAAAAACTCACCGGTGACTTTTTAATTACTATAACTCAACGCTATCTGTTTGATACTATTAATTGTGCAAAACCAGTTGGTTAATTAATACATATCCTAATAACAGTAGAGAAAAATATGAATTAGAGAGAATAAAAAGTAGAAACATACCTAATTCAATGTGGTAGAGTAATATAAATTGGCGTTTAATCTAAAGTCCGGTTTTTTTCTATAATACTCTTCAAGGTCAAATTTTTAGGGGAAAAGTTGCATTCCTGGAAGTCCCCAACTACAATTATGTTGGCACAGAGGATTTTTGGTTACTTTTTTGACACTAGATAAATTCTTGTCAAAATAATAAATCTAATGTCAAAATGTTGTCAATGTCAATATTATATATTTTTGAAATATTGCAATTCTAAATTAAAATCAAACCTACAAAACGATATAGTCCGGAAGGCTAAATGTCCTTGTTCAACACCTTAATAATTTTTATTGATTTTGAGTTTAAGTCAGTGAAATAAAATTTGAAATTCCAACCTATAAAATTTATGGGCCTTCCAACAGTAAATACCGAAATTCCCTACGGTTTAAGTAGCATTTCTGCCAACTTTGTAACACTTCAAGACAAGTTTCGTGACGCCACTGGTAGATTTCTTGTCTTTGCAAGATTAATTCCTTTATTACTCTTTAGATTATGGATAAAGGACATTAAGGAGAAGTGAAATTATTAAAATTTGAATCATTTTTATGCTTCTTTCAGTATTCTACTCTCTAGACATCTAATAATTGGTCGAATTTTACGAGAGTGCTTTACAAGTCGAGCTAGCGCTCAGCAAGATATTCCTTCCAAGGTAATAAAAAGCAATAATATATGTACCTACAAATAGCCGAGCATATAAGTGTCTGGCCCTGTGCATAACGTAGAAAAATAACGCTTGCTCCTTTCCCCAAAAACCAAACGTAAACAAACGCTATAAAATATCGTGTGTAATTAAAAAGCAACCTTATCCACAACCAAAAGCAACCCGCAGCACTAAAACAAGGTAAATTATGAATAGAAGCCCCGTCAAACGCTAGCATTGCAGACAAGAAGTGCAGAGATACACAATCCAAGCTAGGGACTTTCGTCGCACGCAGTCGCAGGTTGGCCATACTGGCGGTCGCAAGCCGGTGTCACAAAGCATCGGAGCTTCCAGTCCACTTCAGCACTTTCGGACAAATAATTATTCCCTCGGCCATCGCGGAATTGTTCCACTCGGACGTCCCTTAAATAAAAATCGGCGATTGGAGCAACCCAACGGGGGTGTTCGCGGATCCTGTAGGTTCGCTGTAAATCGAACGGTTGGAAAGTGATATATTTTTGCAGGGTGAACCCGGCTATCTAAAGATTATTGTTGAGTTCAGTGGTCTTGCTTGGAGATGCTGTATCAAAGTAGTCCGTGTCGGGTCGCGAGTTGTGTTGTTATGCGTTGGAATTTCGTATTGTTGGAAAAAACACGCATTAATTAATGGATATTGGCGAAAAAGCGGCGATTATTTGGTCGAATATTAGTGAAAAGTGACAGTCGCACTGTTGTACAGTTGTTTTTAATACAAGAACCACCGACTTCATTTAAAAATACGTGCACCAAGTGACAAGTGGTAATTTTTTAAACAAATTGAATAAAAAGTTGTTTTCTAGTTGTCAATAGGCAAAGCGGGGTGTCCGAGGGCCATATCCGAGGAGCATTTTGTATGGATTTTTACCCGGACAGCGCAAAATGCAATGTTTTCCCCACTGTAACAGGTAATATTTTAATTGTTTTCTTTTTAATTACCAAACTGTGACGCCTCGACGTCTTTTGTTTGTGTAAGTGAGTCGTCGTTGCAACCACCGCCAGCTGGAGCGACCCACGTTCTTGTTAACTCCGATGAAATAATTCCTGTTGAGTTAAATTATTTTAACCTGGACTTCAAAATGGCTGACAGCGGTGGTATTTTATACCTATATATATAAAAAACCTAAGGTGTGCTGGAACGAAATACCAGAGCGCTTTATGTGGAGCCCGAGAGGTAAAATGTCGCTCAGGTTTTATACGCCTGATGAATTTAATTCGCGTTTTTGCGGCCACTTTGCGCAATTTAAATGGGCGTAACGTGTTATATTTACTTTTGGGTAATTATCGCTCATATACAGCGCATTTTACTTACTCGAACTAATATTTGCTTTGTCCCGATTTATTTGTTTTTAGTACCTCTATCCTGTTTATCGTTGCAAAAGCAGACGAAATACCTAAGTTAGTAATATTGCTTTTTTAATCCGGTTTTTACATAAAACAGTGCATAAAGCTGTTTACTTTATTGCATTGCCGTTATCAGTTATCGAAGCTTTTTTTGCGCCGGTTATCGGAGAGCAAACAAACCTGCAATATTTCCCTGTTTACATAATGCGACGTGAGGGTGACGCAGGATCAATTATCAAATACATCATATTTAATATAAAGGCCGCGGGTAAATATTTGGGGTAAAAACGCAGCTCGTGCTTGAAAAAACAAATAATTGGCCGCCTATCCGAGTTTATCGGGGCCGTATTAGTTTATGATTAGTTTAATCCGGGGTTTGATCAGTCGTTTTGTGTGCACTAACCTGGCCTCAATGCGAAAGTACGCACCGGACTCGTGTATTGGAAGTTAATGGCATATCTGTCAACTTGTACACAGGACAGGATTAGCTTTGGTATGAATAATGAACCCGAAAGTTCGCTGTGAATTGGGCTAATCGGTCGCCTAAGTCTTGGGCATGTCCAAAATTGCAATTGTTTTATTGGATTTGAAAATCTGGTCTTGTATTCGCGAGAAAAAAATTCATTTGTCTTCCCAATAATATGACATGAAGTTAGGTGTGACAGATGACATTTAATGTTTTTTCCACAGCCAACCTGCCGATAAGTGTCGGATTATATTCGCCTCTGTAATAATTTTCAAATAGCTCAAAATCGGAGGGATTTAGGTACCTATAGGGAATGCTAATTACTGATTGAAAGAGAATTAAAAGGTGCAACGAATAGCATTATAAAACACGGGGTGTTCTATTTAAAATAAGCAAAGTTTACTAAATTACTATTTAGTAAACTTTGAAATAAGTGAGTTATTCTCGGAGTTATTGGACTTTGAATTGGACCCAATTGGCTGGTCGTTTTTCGACGCCCTGTATAACTTTCAACAAATTTCGCGTGTTGCAGATGTTTAAATGCATTTTAGTGTTTTTCATATAAAACTTGAGCCCTATAGATTAAGAACTGAAGGAGATAGAACCGATTAGGTTTAAATATGTTTTTCTCCAAATTTGTTATCATTTTGTTTGGTACACATTTTAACAACATTTTAATCAGAATTTGCGAGTTTATTGTAGAGATTAGAAATTTTTTTTTATACAAAACAGAGTAGGTATTCGCTACATTTTTATTTGGCAGCAATAAAAAACAATTGAATGCCGATTTTTTCAGATAGGTATGGGTATATACTCGGGCCAAAAAGAGTAGTCAGTAGAGCAAAAAACTTACCGGCAATTCTTCAAAGGATTTAGCTGTTATGGAATACAGAAGCGGCAGCTCGTTTTACCATATAATCCCATATAATTCAGAGAAATATATCCAGTTTTCTCCGCCTACCAGAGATGAAAACCACAACTAGGTCATTATGTTTAATTGGTATAGTCAACCAAATAAAGTACATGCTTGAACGTGCCGCCCTTATACCCAATAATTTGTTCGACTATTATAAAGGTCGTCGAGAGGGCTTAGATAGCGCATTCAGTGGCGTCACATATGCTGCAACGCAAAGGATGTGCATTGTTCAACTGCGTTGCGCTATACCTAATTCGTGGAGATAATGTTGCCAGATGTAAGCATATTATTTAAAATTTAAGACATGGTAACTCATACTCATGCATAATTAACACAATCCGCTTTCATTTGTTCGAATTATGGAATTTATGAAATTCGTAAATCCGTACGCCCCTGGCTCTACTGACTACTCTTTTTGGCCCGAGTATAGTTCATTTCATTTTTGTATCGCAGGGAAAAAGTGCCGCATTTACAAAGCAGTAACGCGGCATCTTTGACCTTCAGAGACCCCGCCGCACGTGTTCCTTTGTCGGTAATTTTTTATTTGCAGAAGAAATCTGAAGTGGACTTTATAACCTACGTTTTTTTAAATGGAATACCCTATAATTATGTTTTTATCCAGTTAGATTTGGTTTTTTTTTCTGATTACACTGATATAACATACTTGATGGTTGTATACAGGGTGTTGTAAAGGATAAAGGATGTAAATATTCCTGCTAGAGTTTAAACATTTTGCGTTAGCAAAGAGGGCCGTGGATGAAAACAATAGAAACTATTATTGTTTTAATATTGTTTTCATCCACGGCCCTCTTTGCTAACCTAACCTCTAGTAGGAATATTTACCTATAATCTCTTTATTTTTTATTAATAAATCAAAACGTTCTGTATAAAACTATCAAGTACCTATGCTATAGCAGTGTAATCAGAAAAAAACCAAATCTAACTGTATAAAAATATATAGGGTGCTCTATTTAAAAAACATAGGTTATGTCCATATCTGAAAAAATCGGCACTCAATTGTTTTTTTATTGCTGCCAAATAAAAATTTAGTAAATGCCTTGTCTGCAACTTTTGTATAAGACATTTTCGAGGACATTTTGTTCTAATCTCTACAATAAACTTGGGTAAATGGGTACCAAATAAAATGATAACACTGTACAGGGTGTTCAACGTAACGTGCTACCCCCCATAATTTCCTTATTTTATAAGGTACTAAAAAAATTGAAAATTTCATCTTATTGCATTTTTCATGTACTTTTTAAATATGTTATCAAATCATATCCATATCAGAAAATATACAGTGGGTGCGAAAAAATGTGTTTTTTTTTAATGGAACACCCTATATATTTTTACATTTTTGGATTTGGCTATTTTTTCTGATTTCAAAAATATATAATAAGTACTTGTATATTTCGAGTAATATTAAGGAAATTATTAATAAAAAACCGTTTGCAATAACAGATAAATTATATTTATTTTATCTTTACAACAATCATTATTTGAAAAAGACGAGATATGATCTGATAAGATATTTAAAAAGTATGTGAAAAATGCAATAAGATGAAATTTTTAATTTTTTTACTACCTTATAAATAAGGAATTTATGGGGGTAGCAAGTTACGTACAGGGCTCGGTACAGGTATTCACGAGAGATTTTACATTTTACCCCCCTTAACTTTCTTATTTTTTATCCCAGTAAAAAATCGTAAAGACATAAGTTGCTGGAAATTTTTGTATGTATTTTTTCATTAAATATATTTATTTTGTTAAAATATTTGTAAGTTTTATAAATACTCAGTTCCATAAAAAGTGACGCACTTGATTTTTCGGGTAATTTTAAAGTTCTTTAGTTCTTCAACCGGTGGACCGATTTGAACATTTTTTTTCTCAGTTTATAGCAAAATTCATTCACTATGAGCCGGATTAGAAGCAATGGTGAGTTCATCCATATTTCATGGAAATTAATCGAGAAATTAATCTAGAATTTTAAACCTAAGTTATTTCACAGGTTTTCAAAACACCCTGTGGATTATTCTCGCATTCATGGAAAAACAATTCATTCTGCATTCGATGAACCATTTTTTAATAAACATTTTGTTTTGTTTTTTAATTCCTGAGATGCGAGGGTGACCAGGGTGTACTCGTGAAAAGTGAAACACCCTGTATAACTTTGACATTTAAATTCCAATTGTTTTTTTGATGTCATGTCATATTTAAAAACTTTAGCCCTAAACTTTTGTTAGAATAATTATTTTGTAACTACAGAAATAACTGAGAAACGTGGGGTGGGGGAGTTAAGTGGATCACCCAGTACATACAAAAAGTGTTGCTTTTACATTTCTACATCACATCGTCGAAAAATATACAGGGTGTTCCGTTTAAAAAATTGAGAAAATTCGATTCAAAAATTTCTAAATTGTAAAATCATTTTTGGCCACCCTGTATATTTTTAGAAAGTGAAAATGATTCAAAAACGGTAATTAGATGTATCGTAACTGGTATTCACATATTTTTTTCTTATAATCTCATAATTATTGTGACTAGTGATTTTTTCAATATACGTCTGCAGGTTATTTCAGCAAAAATTCGTAATATTGTCTTGGCTCGCACTGTATATTCGAAAATAATTTCCGGCTATAGACTTTTTCATCTAGTTTACTTGTATTTTTTTTAATTTCTAGCTATCATAGAACTGGAGCTATCGAAATCCGACGCACTATTGCTCCACCCTGTATAATGGTCAATATTTAATAAGTTCAGTTGGCTTTTATCTATAATCTACAGTGAGTAGAGAGTAGTATAAATTAATCTTGTAAAGACCAGTGGCGTTACGAGACTTGTCTTGGGCCCTTGGGGGCGGGCAAGTGGGACCCCACCTATTTTGAGATAATGCTTGTAGATCAAGTACCAGAAATCGCCAATTTATATTGCACCACCACGACGAATTGTGTTTCCAATTTTGATTCTCTCTAATTAATTTTTTTATAGTTAAAATGGGTGGACAAAAATTTGAGTGTTCTGCAAACGTAACGAGAAATTCCTCCTTTAAGTTAGGGTTGATCAACTCGGAACAGGTTAAAATTTATTGTCGAAACGATAAACGCAATTAAACGTAAACGTAATTAGATAGATGGATAGATAAATAGATTTTTTATTATATCGATAAGCCAGTTGCAAAATATTGGATTGGAATGAGTCGATAACTAGTAAATCACAATTACATAAGATAAAGCTAGTAGCATTTGTAAAACAAACAAACAACAATATTGTATAAACAATTTGGTCACAAAATGAAATAGGTAGGTATAAATATTTATATAAAAAAGCAAGAGAAAGTTGTAATAAGCAACAGGAAAAAAGTGCTTTTTTGTTGTATTAGTGTTAGTACCTATTTGGCAATCTAATTTGTAGAAACATTTATTTCTCGTTTTCCTGTTTTCCTCTAGCTCTATTAAGGGCTAAAGGCGTTGATGATACAAATTTTAAATATTGCAACCAGAATTATGCAAAATACACCGCCGAGATGACATTCTTAACGCGAGCCCGACCTGTATAATGGGTATATGCCTCGACTCCGGCTCCCTGCAGCCCGTGCAACCGTCTAGCGTAACTGCTTTAAATATTATATACCCACGGCACAATTAATTATTAATTATAGCTATTTAGCAACTAACTTACACCGGTCTCGCCTTGAATCCAACTCGGGGTTAGAAAAGGTCGGATTTCAGCTTCGTATTTTACAAGCGAACTTGCCGACAGAGGCGGCGTTACGCTCCGAGAAACTAGATGGATTATGCCACATTTGTTGCAATTGAAAGTGAACCTTATTTATGCGCTCCATAGGTTAATATATATTGATAAAAATTGTAATTCAGAAGGAATTAGGAACAATAAATTTATGCCCCGCTCTCTCCCAATATAATGCTGGGCAGTACCGGCTCCAGATTAAATTGTCTAGGTACTTGAAATTTTTCAGGCAGATAATACTGTCTTAGCATTGGTTGGGGAGAGCGTGGCAATAAGTAAGTTATGATCGCGCGGTTGCCATTTACATGTACTTCTCCTTATCTTTCGTAATTTTTTTAAATTAATAAAATAGAAAAACATAAGAATTTGTTGTTACAAATGTTACAATTCTTATACGTTTTTCTGTTTTATGTAATTCAAAAAAAATTACGAAAGATAACGAGAAATAAATGTAAATGGCAACCGCGAGAACATAACTTATTGCCCCGCTCTCCCCAACCAATGCTAATACAGTATCGGCTGCAAATTAAATTATCTGCCTGAAAAATTTCAAGTCGACAATTTAATCTGGAGCCGGTACTGCCCAGCATTATATTGGGAGAGAGCGGGGCTAGAAGTTATGATCGCGCGGTTGCCATATAAATTTATATTTTCTCGTTCTTTCTCAATTAGTTTGTATCATTATATATATTAACTAAGGGAGCGCATAAATACGACGAAATATGAATCGAAACATCTTTACTGCCCTGCAATGGGATTAGCGTGACTGGTATGTGGCAATCAGATTGTTAACCACAGGCTGTTTCTTCTAGCAATATATTTTGCATTTAAATCAGGAAAAGAGTCGTAAATCGTAAATATTTTCACGGTTCGCTTTCAGGCGAAATTACTTTTGCGCAATTAAGTACTTTAAAACTCCATGCTTTGCATATAATAACTGTAAATAACTTTTAACTATTTGTCCGAGGATTTGCTTGTCATAATCTTAAAGAGGATATTGTTTCACGCGATAGCAACGTATGAGTATAAAATATCCTTTCGTGTGTCCAGAGACGAACTAGAAGTCTTAAAAGTTACAAGGTTTACCTCCATGACGTTAGCAGACTACTAGATGAGTGCATTTAGCTTTAACAACTTTGCCCATAGCTTTCCAATAACGGGAGGTAGATAGTAAAGGCCTCTGCGAGATGTTTTGGAAAACAGTGCGATTATTGGAAAGGCTGATAGAAGGCATCATTTGCAACAACAAATTCTCCATTTTACGTAGTTTCAAAAAATTGCGAAAGTATTAAGGAAAATAAACGTAAATGGCAACCGCGCAATTATAACTTCTGGCACTGCTCTCCCAAGCCAATGGTAAGACAGCATCAATTCCTAATTGAATTATCTGCCTGAAGAAATTTAAGTAGACAATTTAATCTGGAGCCGGTACTGCCTAGCATTATATTGGGAGAGAGCGGGGCTAGAAGTTATGACCGCGCGGTTGCCACATAAATTTATATTCCCTCATTATTTCTCAATTAGTTTGTATCCATTCATTACATATTAACTTAACTTCTCACTTCGTACTTGTGGAACCGTCCGTGACTCCAAGCAGAGTTTTCACGTGTTCACTCGACACAACCAACCACCGGGTTATTATATAAAATCAATCGTATTTAGCCCACGATATATGTATTACAAAGCCTGTTAAGAATGAATCAAGTCTCTTATGCAAAAGACAATTCCATGACACTCACATCTCGTCGATATTTATTATCTAACAATTTCCGACCGTGACTAACGTCACGATACATTAATTAGACAGCGCCACGACTCTCCAAGGCGATACTTCAAAACATCAGCTCTATGCCACAGATAACCTACGACTAAATTCGACAGAAATTCTGTACTATCAACTGACAGTTCGGAAAGCACAAATATAAACAAACGAATGTTCCAAGTGTTCAATTAATATCTTAACTTCTGTCTTTATGGCTAGGTAAGTAGTAAAACAATATTATACGAGTTATTTGGGAAATTACCGATTTAATTTCGTTGTGTATCGTCTGAAGGTCATGTCTTTTTGTTTCAGCTCTGTTTACAAGCCAGCTGTTTTATGCAGTAAGAATACAAAAGGTGCCTAGAATTTCTTAACTATTGTAATACGTGGTTGTCAACCTCACAAAACTGTAGCGAGTACTTGGAATGACCATTACGTTATGAAGAAAGTGAACTATTTTAACTAAAATAAATAAATTACTGTATTGTATCCTCTTTGTTAAATACAATAATTGCTGTGGTAGGTACGTAGTTTAATTTACATGTAACAAATGATACATGATACAACTAGTTGAGAAAGAATGAGGTAATATAATCTTATGTGGCACATAACTTCTAGCCCCGCTCTCTCCCAATACAATGCTAGGCAGTACCGGCTCCAGATTAAATTGTCTATTTAAATTTCTTCAGGCAGATAATTTAATCGGAATTGATACTGTAGCTTAGAATTGGTTTGGGAGAGCAGGGCAATAATGTTATGTTATGATCGCGCGGTTGCCATATTTATTTATTTTCCCCAATTCTTCCACAATTTTTTTAAAATACATAAAATGGAAAAACTTTATAAGAATTCGTTGTTGCGAATTAAGTACCCTGTAGAGCTGCTTTAATCTAACTGCAAATATTGAAATTTTTAAAACCGAACGAATTAATCTCGCAGCCAGTTACCGCCGCGGAGGTAACTTCTACGCCGCTTGGAAATCATGCAATAACATTTTACGAGAATATTACATTCTTTATTTATGAACGCAACATCTGTAGATATGTTTATATTTAAATACGTGCTACATCTTACATCCACGTAGTTATTTTCAAATTGAATGTCCGAGTAATGCTTGTGACATTATTCGTGGTAAAATACGTAGGCCATTAACAATTGTATTGCCGCTTTGGAATAAACCGTAGGCGAAAATTAATCAACGCTACCTAGACCGGTATCCGTGCGGGGGAAAAATCGAGGAATATGCGATTCGAGTTGTGATTTGAGTTGTGATTGTTTAATATGCCAATCGCGCTAGGGAAACGATTTCAAGAGGTTGATATTGTTAAACATACCAGAATAAATAAAAAATCTGTGGGTAAACACCTACCGCATTTCTCGTATCAATGTTGTTTCTATTAACCAAATATTCAGGTGTGTTTGCGTTTCGATCTTAACCTGCCCCACCGTGTCGTACATTTATATTAATATTTACCCTCATTTCACCGTTATCACAATAAGTAAACACCGCGGAATTTATTGCTTTCGTGTTGAAAGGAAATAGTCCACCATAGAGACGTTATTTACGTTTATGATATAAATAGTGCCGGTATTTACCTGGTGATCTTTTTCGTCAATATTGTGTCGGTAAATAAAAATGTTTGCGCCGGGCTGCGTGTGCGATGTGGGCACGTTAAAAATCCTCGCTCCTTTTAACAAGGTAACTGAGACGTTTCAATTATTGTAATATTCGTTTCTGTCGCCAGCCATTGAACTGCCTTGAAACACCGGTTGCAGACAGGAATCCTATAAATTAATAGGTTGGAGTGTATTTATTATTAAATATGTAAATGCGCGCTCGGTAATAACCATAACACGTACAATAATATTTTCCATGGTCTATAGAAAATTAATTTTAGCCGGTTGCTCTTTATCCTTTGTCCGTTATAAATTATACATATGTATCCAGTTGGTACACAATAAAACACAGTGGCTGCTCGTGACGTTTGTCCGCTCCGGACTGACAAAGGAATTAAGTCATATGTAATAATTTACGTGCAAGGAATATTTTATTTTACTGGTCTCGTCAGGGCGGCCTAATTGCGTTTTCCGTTAATTGACACCTTTGTTTTTACGGAAATCCTGAGTGGCATATATATACAGGGTGCAATGAAGAGGTAATTTTATTTGGTCGAGGAAGCTCCTTAATTATTTGGCTAAAAATATACAAGGCATTCGGGAAAGTCCGAGGGAGAACCGAGAAGGTCGAGGAAGTAGGAAGAAGTTGAAGTTTCAAGTCAATCCAAACCCGTCGATGTGCCGGAGTCCGACCCCGCCCATGGTGAATAAACAAGAACCGACCGCTAAGTTTTTTAATAACTTATACATTTTATACCTCGGCATAGATACATTAAATATATACGTTCGGATTGCTTGGGTCATGAATTTAAGATAAACCTTTTTGCACGCAAAACCGAAAAGTTAGTGAAAAATATCCCCCGTGGCGGGTTTTCCAGGGACGGAGCCTCGCTCCGCGCTTATACCTTGGGAAAACAATTGATTAAAAAGACAAAAACGGGGTCTTTACCCATGAAACTTTAATGGAACATTTTACTGAAGACAGGCGTGTACGTAAAATGGAGGATTAACTGGCGCATAGATACCTAAAGTTAAAGAATCGTATGTTGCACATAAATTCATATACAGGGTGTGAGAGTGAATAATTTTAACATTGATTAAATGTAATAGCTACATTAAAAATTTGAACATTTACGATATATAGAAATCCTTGAAATCCAGTAATTTCCATCAGGTAACAAGGTAACCGGTGAGGTGGAATACAAACAGTGAAGCCAAACTGGTAAAAAAAGCTCCGTTTCGCTCCTGATTCAGCCATTTTAAAGCCACTTGCGCGTCCTCACTGCCAAACGGCGTAAACATCGATTTATATCGAACTCTTAAACTAACCGTACAGTTAACGAACTTTTTAAAGTTAAATTAGTAAGAAAATTGTTCCATGGGCCATGTTAATTAGTTTCAAACAGATTTAAGTTATCTCAGGGTAGTTTTAAGCATCGTTTATGTCTACAAAAGATTATAATCCATTAAAAATTATTGTCAATTGCATATGATAGTGAATATTTAAACCCCTAAGAAGGCAAATACAACTTTATTAAATATAATTACAAGACATTGAATAACAATTAATTGAACATTTAGTACATTTATTGTGTTTCCGAACAGGAAATCTGTAATATTCTATAAAACTTTATTTTATGGAAAATGTCACTAACACGACAGCCTAGAACACAACATTTATTTGCAGGTCGCTTAATTTTTCCCATGCATGTTTCGTTTATAATCGAAAAACACTATTAAATTACGACTCTTCTCGTTCAAACAACAATTATTATTATTTGACACTTTTGACAGCACAAAACATATGATCTTGACAAATGGGAAATGGGAAAATTGGGGGTTCAAAATTTACAATTATGGCCACCGCAAACGCTCGCGTCGGATTTAGTAATAGCTCCGCCCCCTTGCGCATAGTCAATAGGTAGGTAGGTAAACCAGTAATCTACTGTGTAGACCAGTGGTTCTCAAACTTTTTACTGTGGCGCCCCCTCTTTCGTATCCTGAAATGCTCACGCCTTCCTGATAATTAAGACAAAAACTTTACTGCAATAACATTTATTTTAATTTATTTAAGAAATAAGTCAAAATGCAAAATTATTAAAATGAATTTTCTTAAGAAGGAATAACTTTTTCAAGTTTATACAGGGTGAGTCATAAAGAATGGGACTTAGAGTAACTGGAGATTATTTTGCTAAAAATATCAAGTGCTTAAGTGAAGTGTTTCTAGTTAATATTTTTCTCTATTCAGTCACAAAATTTTGCAATTTTTCGAAAAAAAATAAGCGAGAAAAAAAACATTTATTACGACTCACTCGTCGGCTCTTAATAAAGGATGCCATGGAGAAAATCATGCAGTTATAAAACACAAACATTACTTTTGGTAAAGATTGCCATGGAAATTTGACAATTAAATTTTTACAAACAAACATAAATTTTAATGTTGTGATGTTGTGAAATTAATTAATTTAGTTCCGATTGAGTCGTAATAAATATTTCTTTTCTCGCTTATTTTTTTTTTCCAAAAATTGCAAAATTATATGACTGAATAGAGAAAAATATGCTTGTTTCAAATTGACAAAAAAAAAATTATGGGTGCCATTTAAAAATAAAAAGTTGGTTGCCATAGGAACAAACCAGAAGAAGATATCAACAAACTAAAAAACTCAAAACATGCACGGTAAAGAACCAAACAACTTTTATATTGAACATTTTTTTGTAACTTTGCAAACAACAAAGTTAAAGCCATTATTTGATACTTTTGTTCCATCCTGTATGTCCATATTTGCTTAATAAATCCAGAATAGTACCCCATGCTTATATCCTGCCTTTAATTTGTACTACTCTACTGTCTCTACTATTCTAACTAATTTCTAGTGGTCTGGATTCTTCACTTTGTCCGCACCGCGCCCATCTCGAATCGCGTGCCAATAGGCCCACCTTGTAAGTACCAGCGAATTGTCAAACTGTTTGGTACGTAATATTACGTTGCGTTTTGCCATAATCTAATTATCAAAAATTAAGAACACCACTGAACGATTATGTCGAACGTGCTGTAATCCCTTAATTAAGTCGCACTATAGTTGCTCGCGTTTAGGTTGGCAGCATTGCCGCAGAGCGTTGGAGAAACAAAAACAAGTGGTGGGCTATTCGAAATTTGACAGTTTTGTGTTTTGTTTTTGTGGCAAGATGGCCGTGGCGTTGAGAAAATAGCGTCGTCTATTCAACGTTGTGCCATTTTGCCTCGTTGGTAATTTTACTTAAGCCTTCAGTAAAATGCGAGTAAAGTGCGTTGTAAGTTGTGAGACTGTTCAAGTGATGGTTCAGGGCAACAGGTTGACAATAAACATGCAGGCACCTGTTGCTCCGCTGTTGGTGCGTCGTTTGTGCGAACTGTGGCCCCCGGGGGGTCTAGGCTGGAAACAGGACTTGGATGGGTGCAAAATGCCAGCCCTTGTCGTGTAAGTATAAGTTATTTTTGCTACTTGTGGTTATGTAGGTGCTGAGCAGCAGCTACGAACAATTTGATATTTCCAGGAATCCAGGCGATGCACTTTTAGGGGCCCAAAGGGGTAACGTAGGTGTTTCAGTTCGGGCATGAATGCATCTAACGTTTTCTGTACGAACAGGCACCTACCTATATGTTTTGTTAAAAAAAGCGTTATATAAAATTACTTATAAAAGTTATAAAGAACAAATAATTGACCTCGAAATTTTTTTAATTTAGGTATCCCAAGTTTTTCTAGGTATATTTGTATTTAGTTGTTTTTTTTTTTGGCGTCCAGATTGTTCAATAATAGCAGATATTAAAGAATAGTTAGATAATGTGTTTAAGAAATGGCTGAATTACTAAAATTGCCCCAATAATAGGCATTAATTTATGTTTGTACTGATTTTCATTGGTTTCCATCGAGGTTTCCATGACGACTCTATCTATCTCCCAGGGTTTACTCTGTTATGGGGTGGTAAAAATATGTTTTTATTTTTATTCTTGCAAAGAAAAAAATAGAAGTGCTTGATAATAAAATAACGTAACAAATTGTAGGTCCAGGGGCGGATCTAGAACTTTAGGGGCCCTAGTCAACCTGTTGGTCCCGGCCCCTATTAAATTTGCTCAGATGTATAGGTAGGCAGGTAAACCAGTAATCTATTGTGTAGACCAGTGGTTCTCAAACTTTTTACTGTGGCGCCCCCTCTTTCGTATCCTGAAATGCTCACGCCTTCCTGATAATTAAGACAAAAACTTTACTGCAATAACATTTATTTTTATTTATTTAAGAAAGAAGTCAAAATGCAAAATTATTAATATGAATTTTCTTAAGTAGGAATAATTTTTTCAAGTTTATACAGGGTGAGTCATAAAGAATGGGAGTTAGAGTAACTGGAGATTATTTTGCTAAAAATATCAAGTGCTTAAGTGAAGTGTTGCTAGTTAATGATATACAGGCCGAATTCAGAAAGAAATGCTTTTTAAACAGAGCTGAATATACAGGGTGTATCACCTAAAGTAAAAAAATTAAAGCAATTTCCGGTCAAACCGGAAGTGAAAAATATGTAGGTATCTGATACGCATTTACAATCAGTGAAATGTCACATATCCATTTCCGCATTAATATACAGGGTGTACGTTTTATTCTTTTTCAGTTTTTCGGCCATAATTTTTTTCTTTGACATTCAATTGTTTTTATCTTTTTCCCCAGACTTCTTTTTAAAGCTTCCCGTGACTCTTTTGAATTTCCTCAGACTTCCTCGAACTTCTCCATTTCTTTCCTTGGACTTCCCTGAAACTTTACGCGTGAACACTTAACTTCTCTCGCGATTTATCCTTCGGAATTTCCGCTTTAATGTTGATATACTGCTCGAATGATAACGTATCTTTACTTACAGCGCATATTCCCCTTTTAAAAGTAAATTTTACAAACCGAATTCCATTGACTGGCCAAGTTAGTATACGCATATATTACAGCAGGAAATACGCGTGCGCACATTTGTTTACTTAAAATTCCTGAAAGTTCTATGAACTTCCTGCAAACTTTATCTGTCTTCTTTGAGCTTCACTGAACGTCCAAAGACTTCCTTAAGCTTCTCTGAACTTCCTCGACTCCCCCAGACTCCCTTGAATTTCCTTAGACTTCCTCGAACTTCTCTTTTTTCTTTGAACTTCCCTGAAACTTTGCGCGTGAACACTTAACTTCCCTCGCGGTTTATCCTTCGGAATTTCCGCTCTAATGTTGATATACTGCTAGAATGATAACGTATCTTTACTTACAGCGCCTTTTAAAAATAGATTTCACAAACGCAATTCCATTGACTGGCCTAGTATACGCATATATTACAGCAGGAAATGCGCGTGAGCACATTTGTTCCTACTTACAAACTTCCTGAAAGTTTCTTGGACTTCCTGCAACCTTAATAAGGTTTTGTTGAATTTTCCCGAGCCTCCAAAGACTTCCAAATGCTTCCCCAGACTTCTATAAACTTCCTTGGACCTCCTCGACTCCCCCGGACTTCCTCAAACTTCTCCTTTTTTCCTTGGACTTCTCTGAAACTTCTCGCGTGAAATCAAACTTTCCTCGCGGTTTATCTCTCGGTATTTCCGCTTTAAAGTCGATATACGCATATATTACAGCAGGAAATGCGCGTGCGCACATTTGTCCCTACTTACAAACCTCCTGGAAGTTCCTTGGGCTTTCTGCAAACATAATAAGGTTTTGTTAAGCTTTCCCGAGCCTCCAAAAACTTCCTTAAGCTTCCCCAGACTTATATAAACTTCCTTGGACTTCCTCGACATCCCCAGACTTCCTCGAACTTCTCAGTTTTTCCTTGGACTTCTCTGAAAATTCTCGCGTGAACACTAAACTTCCCTCGCGGTTTATCCCTCGGTATTTCCGCTTTAAAGTCGATATACGCATATATTACAGCAGGAAATGCGCGTGCGCACATTTGTTCCTACTTACAATATTCCAGAAAGTTCCTTGAACTTCCTGCAAACTTAATAAGGTTTTGTTGAACTTCCCCGAGCCTCCAAAGAGTTCCCTAACCTTTCCCAGGATTCCTTGAACTTCCTAGAACTTCTCTGTTTTTCCTTGGACTTCCTTGAAATTTCTCGCGTAAACACTTAACTTCCCCTGCGGGTTATCCCTCGGTATTTTCGTTTTAAAGTTGATGTACGCATTTATTACAGCAAGAAATGCGCGTGCGCACATTTGTTCCCACTTACAAACGTCCCGGAGGTTCCTTGGACGTCCTGTAAACTTAATAAGGTGTTGTTAAGCTTTCCCGAGCCTCCAAATATTTCCTTATGTTTCCTCAGACTTCTTTAAACTTTCCCGGACTTCCTCGACTCTCCCAGACTTCCTTGAACGTCCTCGAATTTCTCCGTTTTTCCTTGAACTTCCCTGAAACTTTACGCGTGAACACTAAACTTCCCTCGCGGTTTATCCCTCGGTATTTCCCTTTTAAAGTTGATATATTGCTAGGTTGATTCACTAATCGCGCCAAACCACTACGTGCTGTTGGTTTTTGCAGGAATTAAAGTTCGGTCCAATATAAAATGCCACAGCTTATAGTTACCTAATAATGGAGCAGCCGATAGAAAAATTACACACCTATAAATTTTTAACATCGAAACGCCGTTCGTATTGTCGAGAGCTATCATTAACGTAAATCATTTGTATCGAGTTTATAGTAGCTAATAAATCACGTAGGTGTAATTATGTCGAATTTATTTTTTGATGATAATTAGAGAATCGTTTGTTGAAAGAATGCCTTCGGGTTGCGTTTGAAAGTGGAAAACGTAATTCAACTGGAAGAATTGAATGCGTACGAGAACCACCAATCGCTTACAGTAACAGACTAAGTTGCCGCTCACTCGCCAAAAATTATATTCTGACTTATCTAAATGGACCACCGCAATTTGTTCGCGAGGGTTGACGGTGCGGACTTATTCGCATTGTAGCTTTATCTCTGAAGGGTATCTTAATATGAATTATAGAAGATTCGTGAATTACAATTATATATCTATTATTAGGTATATCATTGTAAACATAGTTATTTAGGGTTGGTTCAGTCTACCCTATAATAAACGACATCCCTCCTGATAATATCGCGCCGTGATTTATTTTGTGTGCCGTACAACTTGTCATGCAGGGTGAAATTAATAGGTAAGGCCCGTATTGGTCGGTGTTCACGATATGTTTTATGTGTTTTACGTATCCCGATGTAATGGAGTATTTTTCGAAGACGTGCCGAGATTATTAATTTTATTTGTTAATTAAGACAGCTATGCAACCTCACTCCTGTTATCTCTGACTAGATATGGTGCGGAAGGGAGCTGCGGATTTGAAGACAACGGACACGCACCTACGTCCTACGTCTCGGCTGAACTGAATAAAATCGTGTAGTAATGATCCCGATTCTGTTTGTGCGGAGCGGAAGACCTAGGAAAATTATTATAGAATGCGTTTTTTCGCTACTGGGTTTATTAAACGTGTTTCCTCGCAAGCGTATTACTGGAGATAATAATTCCATCGCGCTCTGAAAATCTATAATTGCCTCATTCGTGGCATGTTATGGTTTCAAATAATAACGATTGTACGAGCGACAAGGCCCGTATTATGATTGAAATCTAATCTAGAACGACTCAATTTGATCGGTTGGGAACGCATACGCGATCCATCTTACCGACGGTTTTTGTTCAAATATTGTTCTATTGCTCCGGCGAGGCGTTCACAGCGGAGTCCGGTGTTCGACAATAAAGTTGGCATCCGACGAGCACCGGCTCCGTAGTACAAGGTCACGAAGACGAATACCGTTTTCCGTCCCAGCCTCTTGCTTGTTTTAAAGAAAACCAACGTTTAGTTTCTTTGCGCCAGTTGTTGGGTCCTTTGTTAAAAGCACGCACTGTATTCTTCAGGTTGTGTGGTAAGAAGAGTTGCAGACTTCCAACTGAATGTGTAACACCGCACCGTTTGCTTTGGTAGACGCATCTGCCTAGTTCAAATCCACGAAGAGATGTTTTTTAATTTTAATGGCTCGCCGAGGATGAAGCTCTTAGAGACTCCTGGGTAATTGGGTAATTTCCGAAGGCGAGGGCGAATCGTCAGACAAAGCCGATATTCCTCAAATGGTTATTATGTTTTCTTTTGAAGTTGTCTACCTAGTGCACATGGCAGGCACCCTTTAGCGGCGTAAAAGAAGCCCTTTTGCCTTCTGTTTCATATCGCCTCGCTCGACATTCTCATTTGCTGCGATTATCGACCATCGAATTTTATAGGTATATGTTTAAATAGAAGGCGATCTGCTGCTACCGTTTGATGTGGAAGGGATTTTTTTAGAGGAAGAGACAGGAAGGAAATAAGCAAACTCAAGTTTAACGCTCTGTATCTCCGAAACTGTTTATTGTAGAATCATGAATTCCAGCTTATTTGGCTCGTTATATAGTCTACTTTAAGTCGTCCTACATGCATTATTGTCACCCGATGCGACACAAAGATATTAAGGGAAGCGACATGAGAAAAACGTAATATTTTTATATCTCGCAAAGTAAACTTTGATGCTCTGTATCAGCGAAACTGTTTATTGTAGAATCATGAATTCCAGCTTATTTGGCTCGTTATATAGTCTACTTTAAGTTGTCCTACACGAATTATTGTCACCCGACGCGACACAAAGATGTTAAGGGAAGCGACATGAGAAAAACGTTATATTTTGAGATCTCGCAAACTTAACTTTGACTTTCAGTATCTCCGAAACTGTTTATTGTAAGATCATGAATTCCGGCTTAATTGGCTCGTTATATAGTCTACTTTAATTCGTCCTACATGCATTATTGTCGCCCGACGCGAGTTAAAGATATTAAGGGAAGCGACAGGAGAAACACGTAATATTTTGAGATCTAGCAAACTTAACTTCGACGCTCTGTATCTCCGAGACTGTTTATTGTAGGATTATGAATTCCGGCTTATTTGGCTCGTTATATAGTCTACTTTAATTCGTTCTACATGCATTATTGTCACCCGACGCAGTAATAAAGATATTTAGGGAAGAGACAATATTTTGAGATGTCGCGAACTTAACTTAAGGAGAAATGACTAACATTCCCCAAATGTTTGAAAGAGTATTTCAGACAATCACGTCAAAAACATACTTTGGTTTTTTTTCAGACTTTATACGGGCACTCATTTTTAACTTGAACTTAAAGGAGAGTAAAAATGTGTTATTTTTTTTCGAAAACTGCCTTCTCAAACAAGGCAAAATAAATACGTGAAAGACTGTAACACAGCAGTGGAAACACCGTGAGGCAAGGCGATAAATACTGCAACATTTTATTTTTTCCACTCGTTACTTTTAAGGTAAAATCAAGTTCGCTTGAGCGTTTAGTAATTCCCTGCACAATAAAACAATATTAATGATCTTGAAGACAAGTATTTAAAAATACTGGAAAATTATAACTGAAAAAATTGTTTATAATCAATTACCAGACGTTTATTGCTTTATAATGGTTGTAACTTTCGCCACTTTACGTTTTTTGGGGTTTCGGAGCAAAAAGTGCCTCACCTTGATTTACGTAAACTATATTCAAGCAATCACGAAAGCCTATATACACATATCGGTTTCAGTGCGGAGAAAAAAGCTGTTCAACCTTGCGTTACTTGACGAATTTGTAAAAATTAAAATCGAGTCTGCTCAAACCTCAATATTCCTCATAACTGAGGATTTCTACTCACACACTACTGATACTTTCAAACGAAACATTCCTAGCGTGTCGGCAGTGCAACCAACCTGGCAAAAAAATATCACAGCCAACTCTAACGAATCATTTACATTCAGTTATAATTAGCTGGCAAACTCATAATTATGCTCGGGTAAATGTTGGGATTGTGAAATCATGAGGATGCGTTTACACGGGTATAATTATACAGCTGAATGTCGATGTAAACGATTCCGTACGCCTCTATGCATAAAAATTATTTATAAATATGCCGAGTAAATTATGAACAGATACAAGAATAAACTTGGACGCAGATATGTCGTGTGGTGATTGGAAACAACCGAAATTAGTGTCTCTTCCCTAAATATCTTTGTGTCGCGTCGGGTGACAATAATGCGCGTAGGATGAATAAAAGTAGACTATATAACGAGCCAGATAAGCCGGAATTCATGATCCTACAATAAACAGTTTCGGAAATACAGAACGTCAAAGTTTAGTTTGCAGATATAAAAATATTACGTTTTTCTCATGTCGCTTCCCTAATTATCTTTGTGTCGCTTCTGGCGACAATAATGCCTGTGGAATGAATTAAAGTAGACTATATAACGAGCCAAATAAGCCGAAATTCATGATCCTACAATAAACAGTTTCGATGATACAGAGCGTCGAAGTTAAGTTTGCGAAATATAAAAATATTACGTTTCTCTCATGTCGCTTCCCTTAATATCTTTAACTCGCGTCGGCTGATAATATTGCGTGTAGGATGAATAAAAGTAGACTATATAACAAACCAAATAAGCCGAAATTCATTATCCTACAAAGAACAATTTCGATGGTACAGAGCGTCAAAGTTAAGTTTGCGAGATTTAAAAATATTACGTTTATCTCATGTCGCTTCCCTAAATATCTTTGTGTCTCGTCGGGTGACAATAATGCATGTAGAATGAATAAAAGTAGACTATATAACGAGCCAGATAAGCCGGAATTCATGATCCTACAATAAACAGTTTCGATGCTACAGAGCGTCGAAGTTAAGTTTGCGAAATATAAAAATATTACGTTTCTCTCATGTCGCTTCCCTTAATATCTTTAACTCGCGTCGGCTGATAATATTGCGTGTAGGATGAATAAAAGTAGACTATATAACAAACCAAATAAGCCGAAATTCATTATCCTACAAAGAACAATTTCGATGGTACAGAGCGTCAAAGTTAAGTTTGCGAGATTTAAAAATATTACGTTTATCTCATGTCGCTCCCTAAATATCTTTGTGTCTCGTCGGGTGACAATAATGCATGTAGAATGAATAAAAGTAGACTATATAACGAGCCAGATAAGCCGGAATTCATGATCCTACAATAAACAGTTTCGATGCTACAGAGCGTCGAAGTTAAGTTTGCGAAATATAAAAATATTACGTTTCTTCTCGTGTCTCTTCCCTAAATATATTCAATTCATCAAAACTCTGATAGAAGAGACAAAACCCACATTTTTGGTTTGAGGCTTTTTGACTTAAGAATCTGCATGAATGATTTGTGGAAAGGAGAACAGCTTGATGGTATTCATTTTCCAACCACCAGGTATTCAGCCGCGACAGTCTTTTAACCCCGTCTTGCTTCTAGTTGTCCGAGCGATAATGAGAATTGGAGCTCTCGAAACCGGTACCAGAAAAATAAATAATTTATGTAAAGCTATTAATGGTTTTATTTATATATGCATAAAATGACCACACACGTATTGATAATTGGTTTCAAAACATAATAACGAGCGACCCTTTTTTTAAATACCGATAAACACTTAAATCTCAATCCGTTTGATTCCTACAGGAAGTGGTGATGGCGATAGTGGCGTGGTGTTTGTTTTTGGATTCCACGACTTTGTTTAATTAAGCTCGATTCGAAGTCTCATTATGTAGTCATGAGACGCTTGATTTTATTATTGACTTCACTTTTTTAATATTGATGAGCGGTGGTAAATAGTTCCGCAGTAGATAAATCAATGTTGGCGCCAGATTTAAGGACTGATAACTGTTTCAAAAATCGACATGCCTTGGTTGCTGCTTCCTTTGCATCCCCACTCCTCAACGTTAATATCTCTTCATGGCTTGGTTTAAACATACTTGTTGTGTGAGGTTATTGTCACAGTTTCTTTGTCCTAAAAAAAAATTGGTCCAGTGACTCCAATCCCAGTCGCACCAAGTTTGACCTTCCGAGGGCGTGCAGCTCCATGTGGTTTTCTTCGGCCCAGTTTCAAATATTCTGCCTATTAACATACTCAGTCAAGCGAAAATGATGCCTTACTAGATAATGTAGAATAAACTACTGGAACATGAACAAGGATTGCAATGCAAGGCACGACTTGGATCCGAGTGTAAATCTGACCATTTTGAACTGATCGTTGATGATTAGATCCAGAGGTGCTTTTGATGCTGATCCAGCTGAGATTGAAACAATATATCAATTGTTTTTTGGCAATGTTTTAAAGGTTCAAAAGATTCATTTAACAACGAATGGGCCTCTTAGACAACTATTGGTCTTGTTGACCTCCATTGGAGATCATTAATTGGAAAGCCGATCACAACTTTTTGGACCCAGTTAATGCTGACTCTTGAGGTGAGAAGGGTTGTAGAAGAAACGTCCAATGTCGATGTTACTACTTGACCAGCAAGTTTGCCCGACCTTCCTCCAATCGAGCAATGTTACTTGATTGGATTTTTTACCTCTGGTTCTAATGAATTGTTAATAGTCCCTCATTTTGGAATGTTTCGGAAGTTAAAAATGTATCTATCTGTACGACCGCCTGGTCCTTAATCTTAAGTATCGTTATTCTTCCTCCTTGCGCAATTTTCCGCGGATGAGCTTGTCCGAATGCAAACTAATTGGTGCTCCAGCCAGCCGGCCGGACTTCCCGCCGCAGATTGCGTTACCCTTTTGAATTTTCTCGGCGCTCCGGCAGAGCCGATCTTACCGTCGAATTTACATGTATTACCGAGATTGCTAAAGTTCCGCATGCCGTTTAAAATTGTGTTACGGGAATATATTTGTCCGGGTTTTGTCGCATTAAATCTGATTAGGAAAGGTTTCGGTGGAGCTGTTATCGAATTCGCTTAAAAATAAATTCGCCATTAAATTGCGAGTGGTAGAAACAAACTCTACAAATCGGCTTGTTTTACTATCCTCGCCTTTACTATGAAAGGAAATGTTTAGCGTAGCTACGAGGGGTGTTTTCGAAAATGGTGGTCATGTTGAAAAGGCTGATAGAACACGTAGTTTGCAACAAAAAATTGTTATATTTTTTCATTTTATACATAAAAGAATAGAAAATAGTCGAAGAATTTTATATTGTTTTGTTGTATATTAATTTAATTTTATATTGTTTATGTTTTATATTGTTTCATATTCTATACCTATATCGATTTATATTGTTTTATATTTTATATTGTTTCATATTTCATATTTCGTATTGTTTCATATATTTTATATTTTGTTTCATATTTTATATTGTTTTGTTTTAAATTGTTTTCTATTTTATATTTTTTCATATTTTATATTGCTTTATTTTACATTGATTTAATTTTATTTTGTTTGTTTTATATTTTATATTACATATATTTCATATTTTATATTATTTCATATTTTATATTGTTTTTTATTTTATATTGTTTTGTATTTTATATTGTTTTATATTTTATATTGGTTTATATTTTATATTGTTTTCTATTTCATATTGTTTTAATTTATATTGTTTCATATTTTATATTGTTTCATATTTTATATTGTATCATATTCTATATTGTTTCATATTTTATATTGATTTAAATTTTATGTTGTTTTATATTTTATATTGGTTTATATTTTATATTTTATATTGTTTCATATTTTATATTGTTTCATATTTTATATTGTTTCATATTTTATATTGTTTCATATTCTATATTGTTTCATATTTTATATTGTTTCATATTCTATATTGTTTCATATTTTATATTGTTTCATATTTCATATTGTTTCATATTTCGCATTGTTTCATATTTTATATTGTTTCATATTTCATATTGTTTCATATTTCGTATTGTTTATTGTTTCATATATTTCATATTGGTTTATATTTAATTGTTTTAAATTTTATATTGTTTCATATTTTATATTGGTTTATATTTTATATTGTTTTAAATTTTATATTGTTTCATATTTTATATTGTTTCATACTTTATATTGTTTCATATTTATATTGTTTCATATTTCGCATTGTTTCATATTTTATATTGTTTCATATTCTATATTGTTTCATATTTTATATTGTTTCATATTTCATATTGTTTCATATTTCGCATTGTTTCATATTTTATATTGTTTCATATTTCATATTGTTTCATATTTCGTATTGTTTATTGTTTCATATATTTCATATTGGTTTATATTTAATTGTTTTAAATTTTATATTGTTTCATATTTTATATTGGTTTATATTTTATATTGTTTTAAATTTTATATTGTTTCATATTCTATATTGTTTCATATTTCATATTGTTTCATATTTCGTATTGTTTCATATATTTCATATTGTTTTATATTTTATATTGTTTTCTATTTCATATTGTTTCAATTTATATTGTTTCATGTTTTATATTGTATCATATTCTATATTGTTTCATATTTTATATTGATTTAAATTTTATATTGTTTTATATTTTATATTGGTTTATATTTATATTTTATATTTTATATTGTTTCATATTTTATATTGTTTCATATTTTATTTTGTTTCATATTTTATATTGTTTCATATTCTATATTGTTTCATATTTTATATTGTTTCATATTTTATATTGGTTTATATTTTATATTGTTTTAAATTTTATATTGTTTCATATTTTATATATTGGTTTTTATTTATATTGTTTTACATTTTACATTGGTTTAATTTTATGTTGTTTTATACTTTATATTGTTTTAAATTTTATATTGTTTGTTTCATATTTTATGTTGATTTATGTTGGTTTATTTTGATATTGTTTCTTATTTTATATTGTTTCATATTTTATATTGTTTTATATTTTACATTTGTTTAATTTTATGTTTTATATTTTATATCGATTTTAATTTTATATTGTTTTATTTTGATATTGTTTCTTATTTTATATTGTTTTTTTATGTTTTGTATTGTTTCATATTTTATATTTGTTTCATATTTTATATTGTTTATGTTTTATATATTGTTTTATATTTTATATTGGTTTATATTTATATTGTTTTATATTGTTTCATATTTTATATTGAATTAAATTTTATATTGTTTGTTTCATATTTTATGTTGATTTATATTGTTTTGTTTTGATATTGTTTCATATTTTATATTGTCTTATATTTTACATTGGTTTCATTTTATATTGTTTTATGTTTTATATTGTTTTATATTTTATATTGTTTGTTTTATATTTCATATAATGTTTCATATTTTATATTGTTTCATATTTTATATTGCTTTATATTTTATATTGGTTTATAATTTGTTGTTTTATATTTTATATTGTTCTATATTTTATATTGTTTTATGTTTTATATTGTTTTATATTCTATATTGTTTTATATTGTTTTAGTTTATATTGTTTCATATTTTATGTTGATTTATATTGTTTTGTTTTAATATTGTTTCTTATTTTATATGTTTCTTATTTATATTTGATTTGATTTGATTTATATTTTCCATTTGGTTTAATTTTATATTGGTGTATATTTTATGTTTTATGTTTTATATTGTTTTATATTTTGTATTGTTTTATATTCTGTTGTATAAATTTTATATTGCTTTATATTATATTGATTTAAATTTTATATTGTTTATGTTTTATATATTGGTTTTTATTTATATTGTTTTACATTTTACATTGGTTTAATTTTATGTTGTTTTGTACTTTATATTGTTTTATTTTATATTGATTTAAATTTTATATTGTTTGTTTCATATTTTATTATTTTATATGAATAAAAAATATTTTATTTTATATTGTTTCATATTTTATATTGGTTTATATTTTATGTTGTTTTATATTTTATATTGTTTTATATTCTATATTGTTTTATATTTAATATTGCTTATAAGTATTATATTGATTTAAATTTTATATTGTTTTATATTTTACATTTGTTTAATTTTATGTTTTATATTTTATATTGATTTAAATTTTATATTGTTTGTGTTTTATATATTGTTTTCTTTTGATATTGTTTGTTATTTTATATTGTTTTTTATATTGTATTGTTTTTTATTTTGTATTGTCTTTTATTCTGTATTGCTCTTTGTTTATAAATTTACTATAGTTTTAAATGTGCCATTATTACCAACCGAACAATCACAGCTCAAATCACCGCAACAGAAAAACCAGCTTATAATTCATAACGTATTGACGCCCGATTTAAAAAATATTGTCTGAAGCTAGTATCTATAGCAAAACCGCAATGGTGCGTGCAAATGTGTCTCAACACATGCGAAAAAGCAGCGATTATCAATCCAGTTTACCTCGAAATTAGTGTTAACTATAGTCATTAGGAGATGCCAAATGTAATTGTGAGCACCTGGGACTGAGACTTGTACTAACTTTTAAGCAACGTTCGTTAGGTCTCCAGTTGCAATTGCAACCCTTATATTCACGATTTCTTGTATATTTCGCCGTCGTCGAGCACCCCGTCTCTTAACTAGGAACGTATGGATCTAAAATAGAATTATGGCACTTGCTGGCGAATTTAACAGTCTTGAACAATGAATTATAGACCCATAAATTCGTGGCAACTTGCCATATCTTGTCATTATTTTAATACCCTCCGACATATTAGTGGAGATAATTAAGGGAGTTTATAGATGCTAGTTAGGGGCAGTTAAACAATCCAATTTTAGTCAATTAATAGTATTTTTTAGTGACTAGTGATAATAGAATCGAGGATGTATTTATGACGTGCTGGTGCGTTAAAAACCGATCGTCTGTTCGACACCGTTAAACAGCTTATTTATTTCCGATATAAAGGGCGGAGAAAAACAATAAGGATATATACATGCAGTGGCGAGAATTACGGATCTATGCATAAGGGGTTTTTAGAGACGTGAGCCGATTGCTGATGTAGGAACACAATAACCAATGTGCTTTTTCATCATACTCAACGCACGAAGCTCCATTCTTCTTTCTTGATACGTTTCCAGGTCTTGTTCCATGCAGCAAATGATTTTAGCTCTCTTGAAAAGCGTCGACGTTCGAACTAACGCTCAAGGGACCAAGGAGACTGAGCTGCTGGTTAAAGACCGGCTTATGCGGTTAGAACCATGGTGGTAGAGGTGTGTAAAAATTTTCTGTATATTTTTTTCGGTTTATGTTTGTGTAACTTCCCCTGTAGTCACTACATTGATATTTTTAATTAAGGGTCTCCGAATAAGTGAATGTTGCCGTAAAATAACATTAAGCTTAATAACTCCATCGAGGAATCGTGTATAATATGCGATAAAGAGCACAGAATGTTATGAAATTTGAAAAATTGTCTATTATCGATGCCATTAAAGTGAATAATGCTGTTAAATCATAAGTTTAGCCATCATTTTATCGCGGTAATATACATTTTATGAGTTTATTATACGTAATTGATGATTTCCCAGGAACAGTTTGTAGGTTTTGATATCTTTTCATTTACTTTTTCGGTTTATATGCACGCCAAATTATACCTTGTAAGAAAAGTGAGCAATAACTGTAAAAAATAATTTTACAAGATGTGCTGTGCATCTTTGTTTAAGGCTCAGGGTATGAAGAATTGTACCTAAAATGCGAATTATTTGTAACTATTTTTGTCTTATTAGGATCATAGAATCTGCACCTTATGTATATTTTTTTATTATATATATTTATATGTTTATTATATATATCTACAGTAGTAATATTTAATATTTAATATTTAATATTTAATATTTAATATTTAATATTTAATATTTAATATTTAATATTTAATATTTAATATTTAATATTTAATATTTAATATTTAATATTTAATATTTAATATTTAATATTTAATATTTAATATTTAATATTTAATATTTAATATTTAATATTTAATATTTAATATTTAATATTTAATATTTAATATTTAATATTTAATATTTAATATTTAATATTTAATATTTAATAATTAATATTTAATATTTAATATTTAATATTTAATATTTAATATTTAATATTTAATATTTAATATTTAATATTTAATATTTAATATTTAATATTTAATATTTAATATTTAATATTTAATATTTAATATTTAATATTTAATATTTAATATTTAATATTTAATATTTAATATTTAATATTTAATATTTAATATTTAATTAATCAGTATTCAATATTTAATATTTTACATTTTATATTTTATAATATATATCGATCTATTTCTCTTCCTTTTCTTTTTTGGGATTTATTACCACATTTCTTGAGATTCCTATCCAAAAAAATTCGATTTATCTAAAAAATATTCAAATTAACCAGTTTAAAACTGGGAAATATTTTTTAGATAAATCGAATTTTTTTGGATAGGAATCTCAAGGAATGTGGTAATAAATCCCAAAAAAGACAAGGAAGAGAAATAATTTATGAAATGCCACAATTAACGTTTAAACAATATATCGATCTATATATCGATTATTTGTCAGTTTATTGTTGTATATCGATTTTTTGTCGTTAATCAGGTGTTTGTTGTTATTGTATATCGATTTGTCGAATATCGATTTATTGTTGTCGTACCTATATCGGGTTTTTGTTTAATAGGTCTCGTTTTATTTTTTGTATATCGTTTTTTTTTGTTGTATATCAGTTTTTTTTGTAGTATATAAAATTCTTGTTGTCGGATATCGATTTTTCGTTGTTGTATATTGGTTTATTGTTGTCGTATATCAATTTATTGTCGTATATCGCTTCTTTTCGTATATCGACATTTTGTGGTCATATATCGACTCTTTGTGGTCATATATTGGTTTTTTGTTTTCGCATGGCGGTTTTTGTTGTCGTATGACGGTTTTTTGTAATCATTATGACGGCTTGTTGTTATCATATGACGGTTTTCTGTTATACTATACGGTTTTCTGTTTCCGTATATCATATCGGTTTATTGTTGTATATCGATTTTCTGTTTTAATCGGGTTTTTGTTGAGTTGTATATCGATTTTTTGTTGTACATCTAATTTGTTGTTGTTGTATATCGGATTTTTGTCGTATATCATTTTTGGGAGCATATCGTTTTTTGTTTATATCGTTTTTTTGTTGTACTTATATCGATTTTTGGTTGTTGTATATCGGTTTTTTGTCGTATATCATTTTTTGTTGTATATCGTTGTTTTGTATATCGTTTATTTGTCGTATATCCATTTATTGTTGTATATCAATTTTTTTGTTGTCATATGTCGATTTTGTTGTCGTATATCGGGTATTTGTTGTATAGGCATCGTTTTTTGTTGTATATTGTTTTATATCGTTTTTTTGTGTAGTATATCGAATTCTTGTTGTCGTATATCGATTTTTCGTAGTCGTATATCGGTTTATTGTTGTTTGTATATCAGTTTATTGACGTATATCGGTTCTTTTCTTATCGGCATTTTGTGGTCATATTTTGGCTCTCGGTCGTATATCGGTTTTTTGTTTTCGTATGGTGGTTTTTGTTATTGTATGGCGGTTTTTTGTTGTATATCGATTTTTTCGATATTGTATATCGGTTTATTGTTGTCGTATATCGTTTTTTGTTGTTGTAACAACTTTAGATTTATATTTCAGTATATTTAGAAATGAAACTACCAACGACTGATTTATTTTATACGACCACATATGTTGCGTACACAAAAAAACCGGTGGGTAAAAAAACTACATAAAGTAAACGTGAATCTACATAAAGAAATAAATTCCTTTATAAACATTGGTACAGATATTACAGTTGTGTATCGTATTTTTGTTGTATATCGTTTTTTGTCATATAACAATTAATTGTTGTATATCGATTTTTTGTCATTAAGCAGATTTGTGTTGTATATCGTTTTTTTATAGTTGTATATCGATTTTTTGTTATCGTATATCGCTTTTGTGGCATACCGGTTTACTGTTGTCGTATATCGGTTTTTGTTGTATATCGTTTTTTTTGTTGTATATCAGTTTTTTTTGTAGTATATCAAATTCTTGTTGTTGTATATCGATTTTTTGTTGTCATATATCGGTTTATTGTTATCGTACATCGGTTTATTGTTGTCGTACATCGGTTTATTCTTGTCATATTTTGGCTCTCTGTGGTTATATTTTATTTTCGTTTTCGTATGGCGGTTTTTTGTTGTCGTATGACGGTTTTTTGTTATCGTATGGCGGTTTTTGTTTTCGGATGACGGTTATTGTATACGGTTTTCTGTTGGACTTATAGCAATATATAGTTTTTGTCGTATATCGGTTATTGTTGGTCATCGATTTTTGTCGTTAATCGGGTTGTTGTATAACGATTTTGTTGTTGTATATATCGATTTTTGTTGTATATCGGTTTATTGTTGCCGTACTTCGGTTTATTGATGTATATCGTTTTTTTTTATTGTCATGTACGGTTTTTTATTGTTTATCGAGTGTTTGTTGTTTATCGGTTTTTTGTTGTTGTATATCGTTTTTTTTTTGTTGCATGTCGTTGTGTTGGTCTATATCGGTTTTTTGTTCTATGTCGGTTTTTTGTTCTATATCGGTTGTACATTGTTCTATATCTGTCGATATTGCTTTATGTCGGTACTATATTGTTTTTTATCAAATGTGAAGCCCATATGAAATTGTAATAGATTACATTGTTTATTGCACCAATTTGTTATCGATTAGATAAACACCCGAAAAATAATTTGACGAAGCAATAAATTCAAATTAAAGGCAGTGGCTCTGGAGAATTTAACCTCTCGTGATGTGACATTATTCAGAAACGAAGCCTAATTCCTCGGTTATTTATCATAGATAAATTTAATTAGGCATTAGACAAGAAATATTACAAGTGACTTTAATGTCCCGGTAATCCGTCAACCGAATTCCGGTCAAGGTTGGTTATGGGCCCTTTAATCTCGATCCTCATCACGGCCTACCGTTCAGGAGTTGAACATTGTATGTTGGTTGCTCTTCGCTGCGCTGCTGGATGATGAAACATATTTTTATTGTAATTTCTATCTACAGGATTGGGGATTACGGCGGTAATGCATCATAATAAATTTCGAAACCGAAACGCGATGATATAAATATATGCTTAAAACTTTTGTTCCGGTTAAGAGGCATTGACGTGTATAAAGTGGGAAAAGATCACTATATTTTGTGTATGGAAGCCATGCGCAGAACTGCTCGTGTCGTTTGTCCAAAATTTTCTAAACGAAGGAAACAATAAATTGTCTCTGCTGATCGAGGCCTGTTTCGCTCCATTTCCGAGTGCGTTAATCAGTCTGTTTGAAAGATGTGCCCATTGAGTAGTTTTTATTACAAACACATGATTTATCTGTAGTATAAATCACCCCGTTCGTCTCGTTCTCCGCCTATTAATATTTTTATATAGTCGACTACACAATAACCATTCAACAGACTTTTATTCGAAACACATTTTCGTCCTTTATTTGTGAACTTATTATTAATAAAAAACGCGTAATTAATCCGTCGAGCTTAGTTTTTACGACGGCGTTAATCCTCCCCCGGCCGAAGCCGTATTAAACAACTATCTCTAAGAAATTTCGTCTGGTATGTTACGGGCTTACAGTTAGTATTTTACTTTTCCTCTTCTACAATAAATATTCACAAAAGTCAACTTTATAAGTTTCCGGTATTTAGTAATTTATTACCGACATTAATGAATATTACCGTGGGGGAGATGCGGGAGATATAAACACGGTGTACTTTCCTAGTGTTTGTCGAACGATTAAAGCAGTTTCTAAGATAAATATTAGGATACATAAAGAACTAACGTTAAACAGACGGAGATTAGGTTCTAATTTTAATTTTAATTTAACTTCTGGGTGTAACTTACACGGAAAACGGAACGTCGGGTTATGTAATACGATGTTTTATTGACAAAAGGCGCGGCAGAAGACGTCGAACAGCCAAAGGTAATCGTAGGATATCTCAAAGAGGGCGAAAGCTGTTTGTGCAACCAGCAAAGTGAATTCTTTTCGAGCCAGTACAATTTTGTCGTTCATTACTGATCGATAAACAGCAAATTAAACGTAAGCCCCATCTTGGCGGTCCGCCATTTTCTTTGTCAGCATTCGCCACTGGACTAAAACCCTTTTGTGTTGAGTATCGCGTGCGCTAATGAGCAGGTTGGCCATCATTGACAAATTACGACATATTTATAACGCTGTTTAAAAACTATCAAAAAACTGATTTCTCAACAATTAAACACTTGCTTGAATAATGATGTGTCAAGCCACCATAAATACGTCTTTGTAGATTTTATCTTCAACGCCTTGCGTAACGCCTAATACGTCTTTTATTTGTGTATTTATTTACTTATTATTTTTTTTTTTCAGGTACGAATAACTGTCATTACTCCTGTATATTGGCTACTCCAAATTGCCCTGCACGCATCGGTAAGTGTTAAATAGTTATATTTTAATTGTATACGGGTTGCGTCTTTTTTTGTTTTTTTTTTAACGCGACGACTGGACGCTGATCGCGATAATTATATTGCTTTGTATTTATTTTTTTTGAGCATAAATAATTTCGCTGCAAGTACGCAAGGCCAACGGTGTATATTTTCTGTTCGCTGTACTAGCTATGTATAAGTATGTTTATTTATTTTATTTAAGGGTATTTGCCACCCTCTTAAGCTTATAGCTTTATACTCTACATATTTACTTATTTAACATCGATGCTATGTTTCTTTAATGAGAAATTAATGTTTGTTTTGTGTAGGAGTGTTTTTCACTTTTTAGACAGCCGCTAATAACTCTTTCTGCTAATTATATATGTTTGCCTTATGCTGTGCAAAGTTTCTACTTATTAAACATTGATGCTATGTTTCTCTAATGAGAAATTGATTTTTGTTTTATGCCAGAGTGTGTTTCACTTTTTAGACAGCCGCTAATAACTGTTTCTGCTAATTACGAGGCTAATTATATATTTTTGCCTTATGCTGTACAAAGTTTCTACTTATTTAACATGAATGCTATGTTTCTCTAATGAGAAATTAATATTTGTTTGATGCAGGAGTGTTTTTCACTTTTTAGATAGCCGCTAATAACTCTTTCTGCTAATTATATATGTTTGCCTTATGCTGTACAAAGTTTCTACTTATTAAACATTGATGCTATGTTTCTCTAATGAGAAATTGATTTTTGTTTTATGCCAGAGTGTTTTTCACTTTTTAAACAGCCGCTAATAACTGTTTCTGCTAATTACGAGGCTAATTATATATTTTTGTCTTATGCTGTACAAAGTTTCTACTTATTTAACATTGATGCTATGTTTCTCTAATGAGAAATTAATATTTGTTGGATGTATGAGTGTTTTTCACTTTTTAGATAGCCGCTAATAACTCTTTCTGCTAATTATATATGTTTGCCTTATGCTGTACAAAGTTTCTACTTATTAAACATTGATGCTATGTTTCTCTAATGAGAAATTGATTTTTGTTTTATGCCAGAGTGTTTTTCACTTTTTAAACAGCCGCTAATAACTGTTTCTGCTAATTACGAGGCTAATTATATATTTTTGTCTTATGCTGTACAAAGTTTCTACTTATTTAACATTGATGCTATGTTTCTCTAATGAGAAATTAATATTTGTTTGATGTAAGAGTGTTTTTCACTTTTTAGATAGCCGCTAATAACTCTTTCTGCTAATTATATATGTTTGCCTTATGCTGTACAAAGTTTCTACTTATTAAACATTGATGCTATGTTTCTCTAATGAGAAATTGATTTTTGTTTTATGCCAGAGTGTTTTTCACTTTTTAGACAGCCGCTAATAACTGTTTCTGCTAATTACGAGGCTATCTATATATTTTTGCCTTATGCTGTACAAAGTATCTACTTATTTAACATTAATGCTATGTTTCTCTAATGAAACATTAATATTTGTTTGATGCAAGAGTGTTTTTCACTTTTTAGACAGCCGCTAATAACTCTTTCTGCTAATTATATATGTTTGCCTTATGCTGTACAAAGTTTCTACTTATTAAACATTGATGCTATGTTTCTCTAATGAGAAATTGATTTTTGTTTTATGCCAGAGTGTTTTTCACTTTTTAAACAGCCGCTAATAACTGTTTCTGCTAATTACGAGGCTAATTATATATTTTTGTCTTATGCTGTACAAAGTTTCTACTTATTTAACATTGATGCTATGTTTCTCTAATGAGAAATTAATATTTGTTTGATGTAAGAGTGTTTTTCACTTTTTAGACAGCCGCTAATAACTTTTTCTGCTAATTATATATTTTTATCTTATGCTGTACATAGCTTCTACTTATTTAACATTGATGCTATGTTTCTCTAATGAGATATTGATATTTGGTTTATGTAAGATTGTTTTTCACATTTTAGACAGCCGCTAATATATTTTTCTGCTAATTATATATTTTTACCTTATGCCGTACATAGCTTCTACTTATTTAACATTGATACTATATTTCTTTAATGAGAAATTAATATTTGTGTTATGCCAGAGTGTTTTTCACTTTTTAGACAGCTGTTATAAACTGTTTCTGCTAATTACGAGCTAATTATATATTTTTGCCTTATGCTGTACATATTTTCTACTTAATTAACATTGATGGTATGTTTCTCTAATGAGATATCGATATTTGGTTTATGTAAGATTGTTTTTCACTTTTTAGACAGTCGCTAATAACTTTTTCTGCTAATTATATATTTTTGCCTTATGCCGTACATAGTTTCTACTTATTAAACATTGATGCTATGTTTCTCTAATGAGAAATTAATATTTGTTTTATGCTAGAGTGTTTTTCACTTTTTAGACGGCCGTTATAAACTGTTTCTGCTAATTACGAGGCTAATTATATATTTTTGCCATATGCTGTACAAAGTTTCTACTTAATTAACATTGATGCTATGTTTCTCTAATGAGATATTGATATTTGGTTTATGTAAGATTGTTTTTCACTTTTTAGACAGCCGCTAATAACTTTTTCTGCTAATTATATATTTTTACCTTATGCCGTACATAGCATCTACTTATTTAACATTGATACTATGTTTCTTTAATGAGAAATTAATATTTGTTTTATGCCAGAGTGTTTTTCACTTTTTAGACAGCCGCTAATAACTGTTTCTGCTAATTACGAGGCTAATTATATATTTTTGCCTTATGCTGTACAAAGTTTCTACTTAATTAACATTGATGCTATGTTTCTCTAATGAGATATTGATATTTGGTATATGTAAGATTGTTTTTCACTTTTTAGACAGCCGCTAATAACTGTTTCTGCTAATTATATATTTTTACCTTATGCCGTACATAGCTTCTACTTATTTAACATTGATACTATGTTTCTTTAATGAGAAATTAATATTTGTTTTATGCCAGAGTGTTTTTCACTTTTTAGACAGCCGATAAACTGTTTCTGCTAATTACGAGCTAATTATATATTTTTGCCTCATGCTGTACATACTTTCTACTTATTTAACATTGATGCTATGTTTCTTTCATGAGAAATTAATATTTGTTTTATGCCAGAGTGTTTTTCACTTTTTAGACAGCCGTTATAAACTGTTTCTGCTAATTACTAGCTAATTATATATTTTTGCCTTATGCTGTACAAAGTTTCTACTTAATTAACATTGATGCTATGTTTCTCTAATGAGATATTGATATTTGGTATATGCAAGAGTGTTTTTCACTTTTTAGACAGCCGCTAATAACTCTTTCTGCTAATTATATATGTTTGCCTTATGCCGTACATAGCTTCTACTTATTTAACATTGATACTATGTTTCTTTAATGAAAAATTAATATTTGTTTTATGCCAGAGTGTTATTCACTTTTTAGACAGCCGTTATAAACTGTTTCTGCTAATTACGAGCTAATTATATAGTTTTGCCTTATGCTGTACATATTTTCTACTTAATTAACATTGATGCTATGTTTCTCTAATGAGATATTGATATTTGGTTTATGTAAGATTGTTTTTCACTTTTTAGACAGCCGCTAATAACTCTTTCTGCTAATTATATATGTTTGCCTTATGCCGTACATAGCTTCTACTTATTTAACATTGATACTATGTTTCTTTCATGAGAAATTAATATTTGTTTTATGCCAGAGTGATTTTCACTTTTTAGACAGCCGTTATAAACTGTGTCTGCTAATTACGAGCTAATTATATATTTTTGCCTTATGCTGTACATATTTTCTACTTAATTAACATTGATGCTATGTTTCTCTAATGAGATATTGATATTTGGTTTATGTAAGATTGTTTTTCACTTTTAGACAGCCGCTAATAACTTTTTCTGCTAATTATATATTTTTACCTTATGCTGTACATAGCTTCTACTTATTTAACATTGTTGCTATGTTTCTTTAATGAGAAATTAATATTTGTTTTATGCCAGAGTGTTTTTCACTTTTTGGACAGCCGCTAATAACTTTTGCTGCTACTTATTAAATTATTACCTTATACGGTACATATTTTCTGCTTATTCGGAAATTGTTCCTTGGTTTCCTTAATGAGACATATTTTTCTTTAATTTAAGGCTTTTTTAACTTTTGAGACGGCCGCTAAGAACTTTCCTGTTTGTAAGTATCTTAGCCTCCTTATACTATACATATTTTCTACTTGATATTGAAATTGATACTCGGAGCCGTCAGTCAATTAATTTTTTAGGCGGACCACTTTCAGCGAGGATCAGTTTTATTAATTTAATTGACGTTGGTAAACAATTTTGCGTATATTGACACCGATTCATCCATCCACGTCTTTAATAATTTCTCGCGATAGGTTCATTATCTGCATTCTGGCTGCTCGAGTAAGAATGTGACTATACAATAAGCGCGCAACGTCGATATGTTGATTACCAATCGAGTCAACAATAACAGCTCGGCGCTGGAAAAAATGATAACAATGTTGCTTTCCTTCGCATTTTGTTTTTTTAATTAACCTAAGCAGCTCCGGCGTCATAGCGATCCTATAAAGTTTAATTAAAACTGATCTAATTATCTCACGGGTGTTCCGGAGATATAACGTTACATTGCATGGAATTCGTGGTGCTGGGTGCATATAAAAAAAATCGAAAATTACGATATTCTCAATCTGTCAGCGAATCAAACGGCCGTAACGAGAATTGTACTGTTACAATAATTATTTGTGTACACTGCGCGTGTTGGGAAAAAATTAATAATTAAATTTTAATAAAACCGCACGTCAGGCCCGTCGGACGAGGCAAAAAGCGATTCTTTGTTTGGGACTGCTCGATTTGAGATTAATTTACGGATATGGCGGAGCGAACTTAATGGATTCTCGAGGTGGGGACGGATAAATCGGTTTTTGTAGCTTACTAGAATTTTTGTTCAAAACTTGCCATTTTAGCGCCTCCCCCGGTATATACGAACGTGACATCCGAACTGATACAGGTATTATTACTACCTGCAATTGCTAATAACTAATAGTATTTGTTCACACGCCTAATGCCCGGAGAAATTAATTACAGACTGCCGATGTTTATATTTCGGATTATTGCTCAAGTTATTTGTGCCCCTCGCTAAGGTTATCGATTCAACATAAACATAGACAACAAGGGAACTTATTAATTCTCTCTAAAGATAATACTTAAGTGCCCCACTATCTGCGCGGCAATTTTATTAAAAATAAATTAGAAAAAATTATGGAAACTGTCAAAATAAAGTACTGTAATTATTTTTAAATTTATGCGCCCGTTAGGGACTATGGTAATCATAATGGAAGCTCTTAGGTTTATGGCTGTGTGTGTACAGATTAGGCGACATAAATGTGAGGGATATTATTAATTTGTAGTTTTTAAATTTAAAATAGAGCCCGAATGATAATTAGACCCCCACGCCGCCCATAACTCAATATTATTAATCAGTGGTCTCGAATAAATTAATAATATAGCTAATTAATCCGTCTCCAAGCCAAAGTTATTATTCTACAAATATGAAAATAACTCAAGTCGGCCGGCCTATAAGCGGCGCTAATTTTCATTTACTCTTGCGAATTATCCACCTAGTTTTCCACTTTGCTTGCGGTTAATGAGGTGTCGCAGCTTCCTCATTGCGTTGCGGCTAACCTATAGGTCAGATATTAATATCGTAAACCAGTTGTATCTTAATGAGTTCTTATTAAAACTAATCTCATTAAATTGAGCGTAATTAATCAATCGGATTGCGAGAGCTTGATTTATTGCTATAATTGCATTTGCGTATTACTTAATAGTGGTCTGTTACAGTATGCCGTAACTGTTTAATGAATAATATGTGTATTAATGATGCCCGCTAAAGTATGTTGCGTTAACACAAATTATTCCTTTTTTTAATATTGGAAAAAGTACACTTTATGTGGCAAGGCTGCCAATACCATAAGAGATATCAGGAAGTTAGACACAGGAAAATTTATGGAATTGAATTTCCTAAAAAAAGTTTCGCGACAGCATGTGTGTATCTGCAATGGTTTAGTTGTGAGAGGCGCTTAAAGTTCGTTCGGTAGGATTAAAAAATTAGTCGAGCGATTTGGTAAAATATAATTTTGGACGCCCCCCCACGTCTAAACGATTGCAGATAGACGTACGTCGCCGCGGAGTTTTTTGTAGGAAATTAAATTCTCTACAACTTTGTCTTGTAAAAAAATAATTTTGGGCACCCTCCCACGTCCAAACGATTGCAGATCGACGTACGCCGTCGCGAAGTTTTTTGTAGGAAATTGAATTCTCTACAACTTTGTCTTGTAAAAAAAAATTTTGAGCGCCCTCCCACGTCCAAACGATTGCAGATCGACGTACGTCGTCGCGAAGTTTTTTGTAGGAAATTGAATTCTCTACAACTTTGTCTTGTAAAAAAATAATTTTGGGCGCCCTCCCACGTCCAAACGATTGCAAATAGACGTGCGTCGTCGCGAAGTTTTTTGTAGGAAATTGAATTCTCTACAACTTTGTCTTGTAAAAAAATAATTTTGGGCGCCCTCCCACGTCCAAACGATTGCAAATAGACGTGCGTCGTCGCGAAGTTTTTTGTAGGAAATTTAATTCTCTACAACTTTGTCTTGTAAAAAAATAATTTTGGGCGCCCTCCCACGTCCAAACTATTGCAGATAGACCTACGTCGCCGCGAAGTTTTTTGTAGGAAATTGAATTGTCAACAACTTTGTCTACGTCCAATTTTTTCGTATCTCACCGATAAAAAATTATCTCATCCTTCATAGTTTGGGCAAGGAAAACGCCTAGTGTTTCCTTTGGATATTTTGAGACCTAGGTTATGTTGTTGGCTTGGCCTGACCTCAGCCCGACTACGCTCATGGAATAGACAGAATTTATGAAAAGCGCCGTCCCACTCAGTTTATTCAAAGTAATGCCCGGGTTCACATTAAAAGAGGCTATTTTATTGGCTAACACCAAATTTAGTAAAACCCAATATGAATTTAAATAAAATAAATAAATATATGAATGAAATTATATTAACTAAATTTATGTCGTCTCCGGTGTCAAGTATATTCACCGTAATCAATCATACGTGACCGGGTACCTATTCATGTAAATTTAATTCGAAACACATTATTTTTCGTATTTAACTAAAAGCCCATTTAAAATTTTAATGTTTCCTATTATGTCCGATTAATTGATCGTACTAAAAATTCCTGCCGGCGACCATAATATTACTCATACACAATGTTTACTCTGAAATAATTCTGTGGACAGAATACAAATTTCATTTGTACAATAACTGAATTTTGATTAAAATTATACGTTATAATATGTTTGACATAAAGGTTATTCCGCTCTTTGTTGTTGAATAATACATTTATTTTTGTATTTTTCTTCATAAACTAGTTGCAGAAATATATGTGACGTATCCAGATTGTTTGTTTTACATACTAATGCAGTCTGCGGTGTGCTGCACCTCGGTTGCGTATCAGGTATCTGTTTGCTTTATTTCGGTTAACCGCGTACGAGGGTCTCCAGTCGCAGGGCAGCTTTTACCTGTAGTCAAGACTGAAGTCCATATAAATTGAAAAGTACCCGATGTGAGGTAAAAATATTAATAGAAATTTTGAAAAAAAACTACGCCAAGACGTTTATGTGGCAACCCTGCGATACCGTAAGAGATATGGGAAAATTAGACGTAGGAAAATTCGAGGGGAAGAATTCTCTAAAAAAAGTTACGCGACAGTAAGTTTCTATCTGCAATCGTTTAGGCGTGAGAGGCGTTTTAAGTTGTGCATTTGATTTAGAGAGTCATTTGACGAGACAACTTTGGGCACCCCTCACGTCTAAACGATTGCAGATAGACACACGTCGTCGCGTACTTTTTTAAAGGAAATTCAAATCTCTACAACTTTGGTTATGTCCAATTTTCTCCTATCTCTAATGGTATTCAGTCCATATATAACTTGGGACATTTTTTTCCGTATAAATTTTTTTCGTATATATTTCAAGATTTTTTGACTCATTAAATAATAAACATATGGAAGAATAGTACATCGACGCCTTTATTTGACAACCCTACGAACACCGTAAGAGATATGAAAAAACTAAACGTAGGGAAATTTGTGGCATGGATTTTTGTAAAAAAAGTTCCGCAACAGCATGTTTTTATCTGCAATCGTTTAGACGTGAGAGACGCTTAAAGTTATTTTTAGAGATTTTTTTTGGGTCAAAATAACTTTGGGACACCCGTCACATCTAAACGGTTGCAGATAAACATACGCCGCCGCGAACTTTTTTTTAGGGAATCCAATTCTGTACAACTTGTCTATAACCAATTTTTCTATATCTTTTACAATATTGAGAGAATTACGGCTGAAACTTTTAGTCTCATTTTTGGTAGAGAAACGTATCTTTCGCATCATGGCCGGCACATTTGAAACCTCGTAAAACGCGTACGCAAACTTTCGAAAGGGGAAACATTCCACTTAATGCATATCGCATTAAAACAGCTATAACATTTACCCTTATGCCATTAGTGGCTCCCCCTATATACGCCTTATTAAAAATTCAAAAGGTAGACACATTCTTTTTCAATGGCATGGAAATTAGCCGGCCCTAAGCAAAGGTACCTGAATATACCTGTTCACAAGCTCCGGTACCTTAACACAATCGTCATTTTAAATTGAGCACTTCCGGGTTCGCTAATTAGGGCCATATTGTATGCATATTGGCCATATAGGCGTAGAGGTATTATGAAGGTAATAAAGCCATTATGCATTTTATACGTCTGCGCCGGTATTTTTATTTATTGCCTTAAAACGTTTAATTAATTGTTGTGGTGCAATTTGAAACACTATAAACTTAATAGGAACCTTGGAACTATATAGCCTGCTTTACTATTTAATAGGGCGTTATAAAATAATAATGAGAAACAGAGAAGGCAAATTGGATTATGTTTTATTGAACAGCTGGCCACTTAACGCGATGAATAATTGCGAAAATGGTAGTTGTCGATGATGATGGCAAATTTTCCAATAGTTGTTTGGAAAGTCACACCTCTCAGAATTAAGAAAATAGGAATATTTCAAAGGCTAAGTAAAGTGGAGTGCCACAAGGAACAGTACTTGGACCTATTCTGTTGGTACATATAATTGCTTACCTCGGAATAGCCAGTAGAAAGAATTGACTGTTGTATTGGGACTACAATAGAGACCAATGAAAGTTGACTATTACATCGAGACTAAACCACCAGCCAATGAAAGTTGACTATTACATTGTGGCTAACACACCGGCCAACGAAGGTTGATTATTATTGCTTTGACAGTGGGTAGGACTGCTTGTTACTTTGCTTTACTACGTCGGTCAACTAAAGTAGAATATGCTAACTAGTATAGGTATTTGACTATTACATTAAAAGACTACAATAAGGACTACAATAGAGACTAAAGAAAGTTGATTATTACGTCGGCAGTATCAGAAAGAGGCAATCAGTAAAAATTGACTGTTGTATTGGGACAACAATAGAGACCAATGAAAGTTGACTATTACATCGAGACTAAACCACCAGCCAATGAAAGTTGACTATTACATTGAGACTAACACACCGGCCAACAAAAGTTGTTTATTATTGCTTTGACAGCGGGTAGGACTGCTTATTACTTTGTTTTACTACGTCGGTCAGCTAGAGTAGAATATGCTAACTAGTATAGGTATCTGACTAATACATTGAGACTACAATAAGGACTACAATAGGGACTAAAGAAAGTTGATTATTACGTCGGCAGTATTAGAAAGAGGCAATCAGTAAAAATTGACTGTTGTATTGGGACAACAATAGAGACCAATGAAAGTTGACTATTACATCGAGACTAAACCACCAGCCAATGAAAGTTGACTATTACATTGAGACTAACACACCGGCCAACAAAAGTTGTTTATTATTGCTTTACAGTGGGTAGGACTACTTGTTACTTTGCTTTACTACGTCGGTCAGCTAGAGTAGAATATGCTAACTAGTATAGGTATTTGACTATTACATTGAGACTACAATAAGGACTACAATAGAGACTAAAGAAAGTTGATTATTACGTCGGCAGTATCAGAAAGTGGCAATCAGTAAAAATTGACTGTTGTATTGGGACTACAATAGAGACCAATGAAAGTTGACTATTACATCGAGACTAAAACACCGGCCAACGAAAGTTGACTATTACATTGAGACTAACACACTGGCCAACAAAAGTTGTTTATTATTGCTTTACAGTGGGTAGGACTACTTGTTACTTTGCTTTACTACGTCGGTCAGCTAGAGTAGAATATGCTAACTAGTATAGGTATTTGACTATTACATTGAGACTACAATAAGGACTACAATAGAGACTAAAGAAAGTTGATTATTACGTCGGCAGTATTAGAAAGAGGCAATCAGTAAAAATTGACTGTTGTATTGGGACAACAATAGAGACCAATGAAAGTTGACTATTACATCGAGACTAAACCACCAGCCAATGAAAGTTGACTATTACATTGAGACTAACACACCGGCCAACAAAAGTTGTTTATTATTGCTTTACAGTGGGCAGGACTACTTGTTACTTTGCTTTACTACATCGGTCAGCTAGAGTAGAATATGCTAACTAGTATAGGTATTTGACTATTACATTGAGACTACAATAAGGACTACAATAGAGACTAAAGAAAGTTGATTATTACGTCGGCAGTATTAGAAAGAGGCAATCAGTAAAAATTGACTGTTGTATTGGGACAACAATAGAGACCAATGAAAGTTGACTATTACATCGAGACTAAACCACCAGCCAATGAAAGTTGACTATTACATTGAGACTAACACACCGGCCAACAAAAGTTGTTTATTATTGCTTTACAGTGGGCAGGACTACTTGTTACTTTGCTTTACTACATCGGTCAGCTAGAGTAGAATATGCTAACTAGTATAGGTATTTGACTATTACATTGAGACTACAATAAGGACTACAATAGAGACTAAAGAAAGTTGATTATTACGTCGGCAGTATCAGAAAGTGGCAATCAGTAAAAATTGACTGTTGTATTGGGACAACAATAGAGACCAATGAAAGTTGACTATTACATCGAGACTAAACCACCAGCCAATGAAAGTTGACTATTACATTGAGACTAACACACCGGCCAACAAAAGTTGTTTATTATTGCTTTACAGTGGGTAGGACTACTTGTTACTTTGCTTTACTACGTCGGTCAGCTAGAGTAGAATATGCTAACTAGTATAGGTATTTGACTATTACATTGAGACTACAATAAGGACTACAATAGAGACTAAAGAAAGTTGATTATTACGTCGGCAGTATTAGAAAGAGGCAATCAGTAAAAATTGACTGTTGTATTGGGACAACAATAGAGACCAATGAAAGTTGACTATTACATCGAGACTAAACCACCAGCCAATGAAAGTTGACTATTACATTGAGACTAACACACCGGCCAACAAAAGTTGTTTATTATTGCTTTACAGTGGGCAGGACTACTTGTTACTGTGCTTTACTACATCGGTCAGCTAGAGTAGAATATGCTAACTAGTATAGGTATTTGACTATTACATTGAGACTACAATAAGGACTACAATAGAGACTAAAGAAAGTTGATTATTACGTCGGCAGTATCAGAAAGAGGCAATCAGTAAAAATTGACTGTTGTATTGGGACAACAATAGAGACCAATGAAAGTTGACTATTACATCGAGACTAAACCACCAGCCAATGAAAGTTGACTATTACATTGAGACTAACACACCGGCCAACAAAAGTTGTTTATTATTGCTTTACAGTGGGTAGGACTACTTGTTACTTTGCTTTACTACGTCGGTCAGCTAGAGTAGAATATGCTAACTAGTATAGGTATTTGACTATTACATTGAGACTACAATAAGGACTACAATAGAGACTAAAGAAAGTTGATTATTACGTCGGCAGTATCAGAAAGAGGCAATCAGTAAAAATTGACTGTTGTATTGGGACAACAATAGAGACCAATGAAAGTTGACTATTACATCGAGACTAAAACACCGGCCAACGAAAGTTGACTATTACATTGAGACTAACACACTGGCCAACAAAAGTTGTTTATTATTGCTTTACAGTGGGTAGGACTATTTGTTACTTTGATTTACTACGTCGGTCAGCTAGAGTAGAATATGCTAACTAGTATAGGTATTTGACTATTACATTGAGACTACAATAAGGACTACAATAGAGACTAAAGAAAGTTGATTATTACGTCGGCAGTATCAGAAAGAGGCAATCAGTAAAAATTGACTGTTGTATTGGGACAACAATAGAGACCAATGAAAGTTGACTATTACATCGAGACTAAACCACCAGCCAATGAAAGTTGACTATTACATTGAGACTAACACACCGGCCAACAAAAGTTGTTTATTATTGCTTTACAGTGGGTAGGACTACTTGTTACTTTGCTTTACTACGTCGGTCAGCTAGAGTAGAATATGCTAACTAGTATAGGTATTTGACTATTACATTGAGACTACAATAAGGACTACAATAGAGACTAAAGAAAGTTGATTATTACGTCGGCAGTATCAGAAAGAGGCAATCAGTAAAAATTGACTGTTGTATTGGGACAACAATAGAGACCAATGAAAGTTGACTATTACATCGAGACTAAACCACCAGCCAATGAAAGTTGACTATTACATTGAGACTAACACACCGGCCAACAAAAGTTGTTTATTATTGCTTTACAGTGGGTAGGACTACTTGTTACTTTGCTTTACTACGTCGGTCAGCTAGAGTAGAATATGCTAACTAGTATAGGTATTTGACTATTACATTGAGACTACAATAAGGACTACAATAGAGACTAAAGAAAGTTGATTATTACGTCGGCAGTATCAGAAAGTGGCAATCAGTAAAAATTGACTGTTGTATTGGGACTACAATAGAGACCAATGAAAGTTGACTATTACATCGAGACTAAAACACCGGCCAACGAAAGTTGACTATTACATTGAGACTAACACACTGGCCAACAAAAGTTGTTTATTATTGCTTTACAGTGGGTAGGACTACTTGTTACTTTGCTTTACTACGTCGGTCAGCTAGAGTAGAATATGCTAACTAGTATAGGTATTTGACTATTACATTGAGACTACAATAAGGACTACAATAGAGACTAAAGAAAGTTGATTATTACGTCGGCAGTATTAGAAAGAGGCAATCAGTAAAAATTGACTGTTGTATTGGGACAACAATAGAGACCAATGAAAGTTGACTATTACATCGAGACTAAACCACCAGCCAATGAAAGTTGACTATTACATTGAGACTAACACACCGGCCAACAAAAGTTGTTTATTATTGCTTTACAGTGGGCAGGACTACTTGTTACTTTGCTTTACTACATCGGTCAGCTAGAGTAGAATATGCTAACTAGTATAGGTATTTGACTATTACATTGAGACTACAATAAGGACTACAATAGAGACTAAAGAAAGTTGATTATTACGTCGGCAGTATTAGAAAGAGGCAATCAGTAAAAATTGACTGTTGTATTGGGACAACAATAGAGACCAATGAAAGTTGACTATTACATCGAGACTAAACCACCAGCCAATGAAAGTTGACTATTACATTGAGACTAACACACCGGCCAACAAAAGTTGTTTATTATTGCTTTACAGTGGGCAGGACTACTTGTTACTTTGCTTTACTACATCGGTCAGCTAGAGTAGAATATGCTAACTAGTATAGGTATTTGACTATTACATTGAGACTACAATAAGGACTACAATAGAGACTAAAGAAAGTTGATTATTACGTCGGCAGTATCAGAAAGTGGCAATCAGTAAAAATTGACTGTTGTATTGGGACAACAATAGAGACCAATGAAAGTTGACTATTACATCGAGACTAAACCACCAGCCAATGAAAGTTGACTATTACATTGAGACTAACACACCGGCCAACAAAAGTTGTTTATTATTGCTTTACAGTGGGTAGGACTACTTGTTACTTTGCTTTACTACGTCGGTCAGCTAGAGTAGAATATGCTAACTAGTATAGGTATTTGACTATTACATTGAGACTACAATAAGGACTACAATAGAGACTAAAGAAAGTTGATTATTACGTCGGCAGTATTAGAAAGAGGCAATCAGTAAAAATTGACTGTTGTATTGGGACAACAATAGAGACCAATGAAAGTTGACTATTACATCGAGACTAAACCACCAGCCAATGAAAGTTGACTATTACATTGAGACTAACACACCGGCCAACAAAAGTTGTTTATTATTGCTTTACAGTGGGCAGGACTACTTGTTACTTTGCTTTACTACATCGGTCAGCTAGAGTAGAATATGCTAACTAGTATAGGTATTTGACTATTACATTGAGACTACAATAAGGACTACAATAGAGACTAAAGAAAGTTGATTATTACGTCGGCAGTATCAGAAAGAGGCAATCAGTAAAAATTGACTGTTGTATTGGGACAACAATAGAGACCAATGAAAGTTGACTATTACATCGAGACTAAACCACCAGCCAATGAAAGTTGACTATTACATTGAGACTAACACACCGGCCAACAAAAGTTGTTTATTATTGCTTTACAGTGGGTAGGACTACTTGTTACTTTGCTTTACTACGTCGGTCAGCTAGAGTAGAATATGCTAACTAGTATAGGTATTTGACTATTACATTGAGACTACAATAAGGACTACAATAGAGACTAAAGAAAGTTGATTATTACGTCGGCAGTATCAGAAAGAGGCAATCAGTAAAAATTGACTGTTGTATTGGGACAACAATAGAGACCAATGAAAGTTGACTATTACATCGAGACTAAAACACCGGCCAACGAAAGTTGACTATTACATTGAGACTAACACACTGGCCAACAAAAGTTGTTTATTATTGCTTTACAGTGGGTAGGACTACTTGTTACTTTGATTTACTACGTCGGTCAGCTAGAGTAGAATATGCTAACTAGTATAGGTATTTGACTATTACATTGAGACTACAATAAGGACTACAATAGAGACTAAAGAAAGTTGATTATTACGTCGGCAGTATCAGAAAGAGGCAATCAGTAAAAATTGACTGTTGTATTGGGACAACAATAGAGACCAATGAAAGTTGACTATTACATCGAGACTAAACCACCAGCCAATGAAAGTTGACTATTACATTGAGACTAACACACCGGCCAACAAAAGTTGTTTATTATTGCTTTACAGTGGGTAGGACTACTTGTTACTTTGCTTTACTACGTCGGTCAGCTAGAGTAGAATATGCTAACTAGTATAGGTATTTGACTATTACATTGAGACTACAATAAGGACTACAATAGAGACTAAAGAAAGTTGATTATTACGTCGGCAGTATCAGAAAGAGGCAATCAGTAAAAATTGACTGTTGTATTGGGACAACAATAGAGACCAATGAAAGTTGACTATTACATCGAGACTAAACCACCAGCCAATGAAAGTTGACTATTACATTGAGACTAACACACCGGCCAACAAAAGTTGTTTATTATTGCTTTGACAGCGGGTAGGACTGCTTATTACTTTGCTTTACTACGTCGGTCAGCTAGAGTAGAATATGCTAACTAGTATAGGTATTTGACTATTACATTGAGACTACAATAAGGACTACAATAGAGACTAAAGAAAGTTGATTATTACGTCGGCAGTATCAGAAAGAGGCAATCAGTAAAAATTGACTGTTGTATTGGGACAACAATAGAGACCAATGAAAGTTCACTATTACATCGAGACTAAACCACCAGCCAATGAAAGTTGACTATTACATTGAGACTAACACACCGGCCAACAAAAGTTGTTTATTATTGCTTTACAGTGGGTAGGACTACTTGTTACTTTGCTTTACTACGTCGGTCAGCTAGAGTAGAATATGCTAACTAGTATAGGTATTTGACTATTACATTGAGACTACAATAAGGACTACGATAGAGACTAAAGAAAGTTGATTATTACATCGGCAGTATTAGAAAGAGGCAATCAGTAAAAATTGACTGTTGTATTGGGACTACAATAGAGACCAATAAAAGTTGACTATCACATCGAGACTAACACACTGGCCAACGAAAGTTGACTATTGTTTTGACATTAAGTGAGGCTGCTTATTACTTTATCGGCCAACTAAAGTTGATAATTACGTTGGCACGAGTATATATTGACAAAGTTAAGCGATTTTAAATATTCCATTTGTTAGAATTTCCCCATTTCGAATAAAAATAATTGTGAAATATTGGCAGCGACAAGTGCGCATTGAAAATAATATTTAAAACCAGATAAATAACCGACCGCATGATAAAACTAATGCGAATGTTGTTTGTTTTTCCGGCCCGCCTATTTATTATTCCCTTTCCAGCTAGTTTTTTCACGGCTCTATTGGGCTTGAATGATAAATTTTGAATTTCCAATAATTTTCCATTTTTTAATGCTACAATACCCGCGTCGCTCCGGGTAAATTGTATTATTTAATTGAGTTTATTCAGCGGACCCGCCGCTGTGAGAAGTATAAAAACGATAAATCGCGATCAAATATTTACCGATTAAAATATTTGTAAATGCCATTCTGGTTGCGATGGAACTGAAACAATTTAAATGTAAATAAATCTCTCGCAGGTATCCCGATCCACCTGTCATTCGTGTCACGTGATCTCCCCGTAGTTCCGTTTGAAACCTTATATCTAAAACCATAATGGCAAGTCATTGATTTCCCATAGTCTCTCCACATGGTTTTAAGGGCCTTAAATGAAATCACTGAACATCAACTGTCAATATAAATTAACACCAGGTTTAGTGTTACAGCGTTACGGGGTATGTTCGATAAGTTAATTTAGGTCCGGCTAATGCGAACTGACGTGGACAGTCGTAGTTGGTTTAGTAGTCTGGTGGTCACTAATTTGCGACAATTTAATCGCTTTATGATGTTTTAAAATTATGCTTATGTCGCATGCAAAATGAACGCAGTAAAAATCATTCTTCCATAACCGACGTGCGACATAATAAAGCAGAAGTTATCAAAATCTTATGTATCAATTTACCTAACTATTTATTATCGTACCTTAGTCAACTAAAGTTGACTAATACATTGCGATTACAATAGAAACTAACAAAAGTTGACTATTACATCACTACTACCACAAAAACCAACGAAAATTGATTATTACAGTGAGGCTGTTATTTTGAAACTACTACAAGAGCCAATTAAAGTTGACTGTTACATTAGGGCTACAAAGAAACAAACGAAAGTTGACTATTACATTGACTACAATAGAGACCAACGGAATATTGCTATTAATTGAGCTACCATAGAAATCAACATGGTTACTATTACATTGTGACTACAATAAAACGTCAATTATCGTTGACTGTTACCTTGGGACTACAAAGAGGTAAACGGAAGTGGACTATTACATTGACACTACCGTAGAATGAAAGTCAACTATTGCATTGAGACTACAATAGAGACCAAGCAAAGTTTGCTATTGATTTATACTGCCACAAGAATCAACATGGTTACTATTACATTGAGACTACAATAGAGACCTACAAAAGTTGACTATTACATCGAGACTAATACAAAAACCGAAGAAAATTGATTATGACAGTGAGGCTGTTATTTTGAAACTACTAGAGCTAATTAAAATTGACTGTTACATTAGGGCTACTAATAAACCAACGAAAGTTGACTATTACATTGACGCTACCATAGAATAAAAGTTGACTATTATATTGAAACTACAATAGAGACCAACGGAATATTGCTAATAATTGAGATTACCATAGAAATCAGCATGGTTACTATTTCATTGTGACTACAATAAAGGATCGATTAAGGTTGACTTTTACCTTTGGGCTACAAAGAGGTAACCGGAAGTTGACTATTACATTGACACTACCTTAGAATGAAAGTCAACTATTGCATTGAGACTACAATAGAAACCAAGGGAAGTTTGCTATCGATTGAGACTACCACAGGAATCAACACGGTTACTATTACATTGTGACTAGAGTAGAAACCTACAGAAGTTGACTATTACATCGAGACTACCACAAAAACCAACGAAAATTGATTATTACAGTGAGGCTGTTATTTTGGAACTACTTTTAAGAGCTAATTAAAATTGACTGTTACATTAGGGCTACAAAGAGACCAACGAAAGTTGACTATTACATTGACACTACCATAGAATAAAAGTTGACTATTATATTGAAACTACAATAGAGACCATCGAAATATTGCTATTAATTCAGACTACCATCGAAATCAACATGGTTACTATTTCACTGTGACTACAATAAAGGATCAATTAGCGTTGACTGTTACCTTTGGGCTACAAAGAGGTAAACGGAAGTTGACTAATACATTGACACTACCGTAAAATGGAAGTTAACTATTGTATTGAGACTACAATAGAGACCAAGGGAAGTTTGCTATTGATTGAGACTACCACATTAATCAACATGGTTACTATTACATTGTGACTACAATAGAGACCTACAGAAGTTGACTATTACATCGAGACTACCACAAAAATCATCGAAAATTGATTATTACTGTGGGCTGTTATTTTGGAGCTACTACAAGAACCAATTGAAGTTGACTGTTACATTAGGGCTACAAAGAGACTAACGAAAGTTGATTATTACATTGACACTACCATAGAATAAAAGTTGACTATTATATTGAAACTATAATAGAGATCAACGGAATATTACTATTAATCGAGACTCCTATAGAAATCAACATGTTTACTATTACATTGTGACTACAATGAAGGGTCAATTAACGTTGACTGTTACCTTGGGACTATAAAGAGACAAACGGAAGTTGACTATTACATTGACACTACCGTAGAATTAAAGTTAACTATTGCATTAAGACTACAATAGAGACCAAGGGAAGCTTGCTATCGATTGAGACTGCCACAGGAATCAACACGGTTACTATTACATTGTGACTACAGTAGAAACCTACAGAAGTTGACTATTACATCGAGACTACCACAAAAACCAACGAAAATTGATTATTACAGTGAGGCTGTTATTTTAGAAGTACTACAAGAGCTAATTAAAATTGACTGTTAACAACATTAGGGCTACAAAGAGACCAACGAAAGTTGACTATTACATTGGCACTACCATAGAATAAAAGTTGACTATTATATTGAAACTACAATAGAGACAGACCAACGAAATATTGCTATTAATTAAGATTACCATAGAAACCAACATGGTTACTATTACATTGTGACTACAATAAATGCTCAATTAACGTTGACTGTTACCCTGGGACTACGAAGAGGCAAACGGAAGTTGACTATTACATTGACACTACCGTAGAATGAAAGTTAACTATTGTATTGAGACTACTATAGAGACCAACGAAAGTTTGCTATTAATTGGGACTACCACAGAAATCAACATGACTATTACCTTGTGACTACAATAGAGACCAACGAGAGTTGACTATTACATTGAGACTACCACATATGACAACGGAGGTTATTAATATATTGATATTACTACAGGGTTGATGAAAGTTTTCTATTATAGAAACTTCTACAGATGCCAACAATTTGACTATTACATTGAGACTATAATAAGGACTACAGCAGAGACCAATGAAAGTTGACTATTATATTGAGAACAAATCGTAATTGGGACTTCGGTGTAGGCCAATATAAGAGTTAATTATTACATTGAGGTTACTCAATACCATGAGACTATTACATGGGACTATGGAAATTGACTATTACATTGACCTTGACATTGACACCTCATAGAGACAATTGGAAATGATTTGTTGAGACTAACCAACGAAAGCTGCTATTATTAAGGCACTAACAGGACAGAGATTACAAGAAGTTGACTGATATTAGAGTAGCACTACAGTTCAAGTTGGAAACCTTTTTTTGGCCATAACTGTACATTTAAAAATATCTAATAGGCTTTTGCTTTTACTATGATTGAATCAGCATTTTCTACGCTTGCAAAATTATATGGTTATAATTAATATTAAAATTAAATTATATTTTATGTCATATTAGAGGGATTATTGAAACCGCTGCGTTTGAACCACCCCTTGTGCTGTATCGGTTGAACGAATCAAATAAAACTTTCATGTTTTATGTACAATCAAGATAAAATTCCACTTTTTATTTTTTCGCTCTTTGCACGAGTGCTTGCTGCGTTAAAACAAAGCTCGAATGCTCTTAAAAATGTGTGCTGTCAGTTTTTATCAAATATACTTTTTGAACCGATGTTTTTATGTAAATAAAATAATTTAATCATTTTTTAACAAAGCTCTCGCGTTATCTACAGAAAAAATTATGTATAAAAAATAATTGTATTAAACCGCGAGCCAGGGTCGTAATCAGCACTGGGATGTTTAATTATTTTCGCGGACGTGTAAAATTACGTTTTCTCTCATCTCATTAATAATGAACTTGATAGCATGTCAATGTACGAAGAATGCTGCTGCAGCGAGCACATTATTCAGGTTAATTTATTCGTATGTTTTAATTGCTTCGAGGTTTTTTCCGAGAAAATCAGCCACCTTCATTTCGATCATAAATAAAAACGACCTTCGATTTTCAGCGTGTAATGTCAACCTTGCTTGTCGAACTGAACAAACAAAAGTATCCTTATTGTTTCGCTCTCGAATTAATTAATAATTGCTGCGAGTTGAAACTGATCTACAGTTGCCATTATACCATTTACAGTCCTGCTGTTACATTGTAGGAAGCTTGGCGTGATATTAATTGTTCGGTTATTTATCATTTACTTTCGAATTATCCGTTTTAATTATGTCCGTCCAATATTTACATTGCATAAACGTTGTTTTTTTTAACGGTCCAACAATGGCTAATAATTTATCAAATGTAACAGGTGAGATCATTGTTTTAACATGTAAAATACCAATGAGTGTAAGTATATACATTATTTATGACGGTATTGTCGGAGTCGGCGACCTACTTAATTAATATTAATATCAGGCTTTGCTAATTACAATATCACAGATTTGCTTTCCCAATTATATTTTTATATTTGTCTACAGTGGGTTTAAACATGTTCGATTTTCCGGTGAAAAAAAAAATAGTAAAGCAATAGAGTAGACATCTTGCTAATGCAGAGTGATAGAATGGGCGTGCTGAGCTAGGAAACTCTAGTCGTGTTGGAATCAGAGAAAGGCGCGGTCTGTTCCCCACTCATTGTTTTAAACAGCATCGTTCTTGTCGATTGTCTCGTCAACAACTTTCTACCCAACCTGTAGGTATTTTTTATTCAGCAGTTTATGCAAATGGTCAGTGTTAAGCAGTGGCATGCCTGGATATGTTGAAAAACCTTCCACGTTTTCCATCAGATACCTTATTATCGCTTCGGGTAACCAAGATCTTAAAATAATACCTCTTCTGTTCATAATTTTAGAGACATTTAATCTCTAAATTGCAATTGGCGGTTCGTTTATGATTCTTTTCTGCATCGAGGCTTTAAATCGCTACGTTTTATTAAATCTAGCTAAAACATTTAACCTCTAAATTTCAACATTTAACCTCTAAATTGTACCGTTTAACCTCTAAATTGCGCCGTTTAATTTCTAAACTATAACGTTTAATCTCCAAATTGCAATTGGTTGTCAAAATGAACATTCATCAACTACGGCGCTCATCAGAAATCAGTCCCTGTCATGAGAGACACCTCCGTGCTTCTTTTCAAGCGTTTTGTTGATACTTTAAATTGCAACGATTAATGACTAAATTGCAGCATTTAATCTCTAAATTGTCCCGTTTAACATCTAAATTTCGATGTTTAACTTCTAAAATTGCAGCGTATAATCTCTAAATTGCAACGTCTAACCTCCGAATCACAACGTTTAATCTCTAAATTTCAACGTCAACCTCTGAATCGTAACGTTTAATCTCTATAATATAACATTTAATCTCCAAATTGCAATTCGTTGTCAAAGTGAACAATGGCGTTCATCAGAGATCAGTCTCTGTCCTTTTATCTTCCTGTCCCATCTGAGAGACACCTCCGTGCTTCTTTTCGGCCGTTGATACTTTCAATTGCAACGATTAATGATCAAATTGCAGCATCTAACCTCTAAATTGGCCCGTTTAACATCTAAATTTCGGTGTTTAATCTCTATGTTGAAGACACTTCCTTACTGCTTTTTACCATCGAGGCTTTAAATTAATTAATTGATAGCTAAATTGCAACATTTAACCTCTAAATTGCAACTTCTAACAATTAAATTGCAATGCTTAATCTCTAAACTGTAAGGTTTAATCTCCAAATTGCAGTTGACTGTCAAAAATGAACTATATCGGCGTTCATCAGGGATCAGTCCCTGTCCCATGTTAGAGACACCTGCGTACTTCTTTTTCGACCAATGATACTTTAAATTGCAACGATTAATGACTAAATTGCAGGATTTAACCTCTAAATTGCCCCGTTTAACATCTAAATTTCGACGTTTAACATCTATATTTCGACTTTTAACCTCTAAAATTGCAACGTTTAATCTCTTAATTGCAACGCCTAACCTCTGAATCGCAACGTTTAATCTCTAAAGTAGAACATATCTCCAAATTGCAATTGGTTGTCAAAATGAACTATGACGTTCATCAGGGATCAGTCCCTGTCTTTTTATCTTCCTGCCCCATGTTAGAGACATCTCCGTGCTTCTTTTCGACCGTTGATACTTTCAATTACAACGATTAATGATGTAAAATGCAGTATTTAACCTCTAAATTACCCCATTTAACATCTAAATTTCGATGTTTAATCCTTATTTTAAAGACAACTCCTTACTCTTACTTTAAATTTATACGTTTAATAGCTAAATTGCAACGTCTGGCATCTTAATTGCAACTTTAATCTCTAAATTGTAAGGTTTAATCCCCAAATTGCAATTGATTGTCGAAAATTAACTCATCAGGGATCAGTCCCTGTCCCATGTTAGAGACATCTCCGTACTTATTTTTCGACCGTTTAAATTGCAACGATTGAGGGCTAAATTGCAGCATTTAACCTCTAAATTGCCCTGTTTAAAATCTAAATTTCGATGTTTAATCTCTAAATTACAATAGATTGTCAATAATGAACTTTATCGACTTCGACGTTCCTCAGATATTAGCCCCGGTCCTACTATTTTCCAGTATCTACATTTACAATATACTTTTGGCAAACAGCAGATTATACTTGGACACTGAAAAATTATAAACCTGACAGAATCTACTTAATTTTTTTAATACATACCTTATACTATATAAATATGTGAGTTTACTTGCTTTCATTGGTTAAAATCCATCAATTGGAAATATTGTTCGGCTCTAACATAAAAGACATTTAACCACACCTTTCCTAAAGTAAATGTAGGTAAGAACCATTTATAACTCGTTGATTAGTTCGTATAACTCGCCCGAATTTTTTGTCATTTTTTTTTACTAATTAATTTGGTCGGTTCACTTAAGGAATTTGCATTTCAGAAATGTCACCGGTTTTTTTAAACAGACAAATTAGGTTCGGAGATCGATACAATAACATTAGGAATTAAGGAAGTCGTAAAAAGTTATTTATTATCGTCGAAAAAACTCGCTGAACACTATACCTGTTCGGCTATCTATTTCTAGATTAATTATGTTCTATCGGTTTAGACATTATACATGTTCTTTCCGACCAAATTGGACAGAGCAGGGAAGGTTGCAAAGTTGTTATGTACATTGCAGTTCCAGAGTACCACAGGGTTTAAACTTGGGCCCGCTCTTATTTACTCCATATATCAACGACTAATGTTAAGTTGTGAATAGCCTCCTTTTAGCTGCCACCCTCTAGTAGTGCAGTTGTTCAATATTTCATTGAATAGAAACAATAATTTAACGTCTGTGGATATGTTAAGCTTCTATCCTTGTTGTTCATTTGGTTTTACTATTTATGATGGCTTATGCGCCCCACAATGTCACGTACTGCAAGTTTTACTCGCTTTAGTTTAACCAAGACTATAATTTCAGTTTGACTATGTAACGAAACTAATTCATTGTTATATTCGCGACTGGAATTGTTGAAAGAGCACGCGATAGTATTTCTCTGTCGTCTCGTGTAACAGTACAAATTATTGTTTAGGCAAATTTTTATGCGCCTTGCTAATTAGCGCCGTTTTTTAGGAACAGTAAAAAACGCAATGAAACGTATCTTTTATAGTACAGAATGATCTCGCGAAGAATAACGATAAAAAATGTAACAAACCGGAGTCAGACAAACTATCATGGGCGTCCGCCAAGTCGGAATCTTAATTAGCATATTAAAAAAAAACAATAAATTATTACTATAATATAGTTGGTAAAGACGTTAAAGATCGCTATTTACTTTTTCCACATTGAAACGCTTCCATAATCTCTTAAATTGACTCCTACACTTCTTTTCCACCTTCCACCTCTAAATTGCAATGTTAAACTATTGCAACGTTTAACCTCTAAATCGCATTTAGTTGTCATAAACGAACCTGATCAATTACGGTATTCCTCAGGGAGCAGACCCTGTCGTGTTTATTATTTAGTTGTGTCGAAAACACTCATTTTCCACCTTCGAGACTCTAAATTGCAACATTTCGTCTTTAAATTGCAATATTTAATCTCTAAATTGAAATTGATGGTGTAAAGCGAACCTTAAGAACACGGTATTTCTTAGAGATCAGGCTTAGTTCTTTTATATCCTATGTTTACTATTTGTTTTGTTCGACGACACCTATTTACTCCTTTTTTATTATTGAGACTTTAAATTGAACGTTTAACCTCTAAATTGCAGTTGCAAAGACAAATCTATTAACTCTGGCGTATTTCTGTCCCGCCCCGCGTTTACTACTGTTTACTATCGTGTCAAAGACATCTGCTTACTCCTTTTTCACCTTCTAGATATCAAATTGCAACGTTTAACATCGAAATTGCAATTAGTAGTCAATAAGGAAATTTATCAACTGTGGCGGCCCTCAGGGGTCAGACTCATTACTTTTTTCTCGAGTCAAGACTACATTGCAAAGTTTAGAAGGCCAAATTTCAATATTTAACCTCTAAATTGCAATTGGTGGTCAAAAACGAGGCTTATGAACTACGACGTCCTACAGGGATCAGGCTCGGTCCTGTTATCTACATTCACTATTTATTTGGTGTCAACGATACTTACTTAGTCCTTTTCCACCTTCGAGACTAGTTGCAACATTTCATCTTTGAATTGCAATGTTTAACCTCTAAATTGAAATTGATGGTCAAAAGCGAACCTTAAGAATTACGGCATTTCTCCAGGGATCAGGTTTAGTTCTTTTATATCCTACGTTTACTATTTATTTTGTGTCGGCGACACCTATTTACTCCTTTTTTATTTTCGAAACTAAATTGAACGTTTAACCTCTAAATTGCAGTTGCAAGAATAAATCTATTAACTCTGGCGTCATTCTGCACCGTCCCCGTGTTTACTATCGTGTCAAAGACATCTGCTTACTCCCTTTTCACCTTCGAGATATCAAGTTGCAACGTTTAACCTCTAAATTGCAATTAGTAGAAAGGAACTAGGGCGTTCCTCAGGAGTCGGTCCCTTTCCCACGTTAAAGACACTTTCTTTATTATTTTCCACCGTCGAAACTAATAAATTGCAACGTAAAAAAGCTAAATTGGAATGCTGAACCTCTAAATTGCCATGTTAACCTCTAAATTGCGATGATTAACCTCTAAACTGAACGTTACAATTAGAATTAATGGTCAAAAGCAAACCTTATCATTTACGGCGTTTCTCAGAAATCAGGATGCTCTTGCACCACGTCTACCATCTAGACTGGTTGCACCGTTTAACCTCTAACTGAACGTTTAATCACCAAATTGCAATTAATGGTCAAAAACGAACCTTATCAATTACGGCGTTTCTCAGAAATTAGGATGCTCTGCCCCACGTTTATTATTTACTTGAAATTAAAGGCACCTCTTTACTCCTTTTCCACCATCGATATTAGTTTCGCCGTTTAACCTCTAAATTAGAACGTTTAACCTCTAAATTGCAACGTTTACCATCCAAATTGCAATGTTTAACATCGAAATTACAACGTTGAACCTCTGAATTATAATATTTATCCTCTAAATTGCGTTTGACGTTTAATCTCTAAATTATAATTTGTTAAAACGAAAAAATGCTTCCGATTATCCCAATTGTGATTTAATCGTAAAAACTTCGTTTTTTCGTATACTGTTTTTGGTTAAAAAAATATGTTGCGGATAAACATCCTTTTCGTTGTAACGCCTATGGATCCGCGATGGATGCTCTCATTCTGTTTTAGAGGTCGAAAAAGTAGGTAATAAAAACAATCGACAGCCCAAAGCAGGTAGGTGCCCATACTTCTATGTTAATAAAACAATTTTCATTGCTTATAAAAGACCATAGTCATTGTTGAAAATTACATCTTTTTTGTGTTTTTAATGAATGAGCCTAAGGCCAGCCACACACTATGAGTTTTATTATTGGTGCATTACACCGAGACGATTTCGTAACATTTTAGAATATATTTACAAATTATATCCCACATTTTGAAGGATATTGTACAGTTTGAGGTGTAATTAAGTGACATACGGAAATCTTGCTGTGATCTCCTTTTTCTTCTTCTTCTCCCCGGGTTATTGAAGCCTTTTTTGATTTTAAGGCTTTCGTGAAATTTGTGACAAGAAATATTTCCGGGTTTTCTTCCTCGTTGATTATTTTTAATTTATGGTTTTTTGTCTTGTGGCCGCATTCTTCGTCTTCCTCTTCTTTTCTTTATCTCCCTCCTCCTCCTCCTCTCTTCCTTCCGTCTCCTCCTCCTTCCCCTTATTGTCCTTTTTCTTCTTCTCCATCCCCTCCTCCTCCATTGTTCTTCTCATTTTTTCTTCTCCATTTTCTTTTCTGTCTCCTTCTCCTCATCCTTCCCCATCTTCTTCGTCTTCTCCTTCTTCTTGTCATTCTTTTACTTCTTCTCCTTCTCTTTCTTCTTCTCCTTTTCCTTCTCCTTCTCCTTTTCTTTCTCCTTCTCCTTTTTCTTCTCCTTCTTTTCCTTTTCCTTCTTCTCCTTCTCTTTCTTCTTCTCCTTTTCCTTCTCCTTCTCCTTTTTCTTCTCCTTCTTTTCCTTCTCCTTCTTCTCCATCTCTTGCTTCTCCTCCTTCCTCTCCTCCTTCTTGTTATTCTTCTCCTCCTTCACGGAGCTGCTGATTTGTAGAATTTCCAAGTTGTCTTCTGCGTTGATTATTTTAAATTTTCGACGTTTCGATTATCATTTAAAAACTCATCTGAGTTATACCCTGATAAAGGATTATATGTTCTTAATCTTTTTAAAAATGTTACGAAAAATATTCTGTGTCGTCTTTATTACAATTTAGGGTCGATATTGTAAATAAACGTTGCGCCTGCATAATTTCTTCTGAAAGAACACTCGTGGGCAGCGACAGCGGTTGTAATTTATCGAAATTCGGATATATCTGAACCGGGATTCATTAATTATGGAGCGGTTTTATTAAAAACATAACATTTAAAAAAATACCTGTCATTGTGATCAATGCTTTCAGTTTCAGTTACATCACGTCGGACATTGATATAGAATTCCTGAGATTCTTCCGTTACTTTATTACACCCAAAGTTGTTTTTTTACGTACAAACGATAATTTAATTTATTTTATTGTGTTTCACGTCTGCCGGAATCGAATGATGGAAATAAATGGATTATATAATGGAAGTTGATGGTGTGAAATATTCACGCATTAATAATTAATTCAGTATTTGATTTCTACGTACACGAAATACGCTAATGTTTTTCACCCAAGGACACTTAATTTAGTTACTTTAATACATGTTACGTTATTTTAAAGACTTGTTGTAGGGCCTGGTTACGTTTATGAATAACTAACTAAGCGACACAGTCAATCAATTTTGATCATGTCCTAGCAGATAAAATATTACCTGCCTGGACGAATGTATACGAAAATGAAGTTATTAAATGTACCTAGTGTTTACGAGCATTTAGGTTAGGGAGTCATTACAGAACTGCACAGTGAACGCTGTCTCTATATATGGGATGTAAGTCATAGCTCGGCAAGGCATATGCACGAGTCATTCCTAACAATCGTTTTATTATAGAAATTACGAAACAAAACACCGTAATAATGACCCACCGACTATATACATATTCCTAATTATATTAGCATCAGCGTTATTCATATATCGGTGGAACCGAAATAAAAGTTTCCTTGTACCAAGGCATTGTATCATTATTTAGCCCCATTATCTCGGATTAATCCAACTACCATCGAGCTTCAGCGTCATATTTGGCCGGTTTTAAGGTCCCATTACGTACCAACCTCAAATTACCTTGACAAGAATGACAAAACAAAACCTCCGTTGTCTTAAAACAGCTGCCCCGGAGCATGATTTCGAGAAAGTGCAACTCACCAGTCACGTCGCTGATTTGGATCGCTTGCGCTTCTTAAGGCATCGCCTCTAGCTCCCGATTTCGGCGCACCTGGAAAGGACAGATCGAATGTGTCGATAATGCCATCAACAAAAACCAAGGTAGTCCAAAAATCGCATACAAGAACGTGCAATTGTACTGAAGTTTTCGTTGACGTTCCTCAGGGACGTATTCTTGGGCCTCTATTGTTTAGAATCCTCATATATAATGTGGCAATCAATGTAGATGTTTCATGTTCGGTGCTGCTGATTTTGTTGCTACTATTGAATCGTAATTTAATAGAATTAAATTATTGTCCTTTTTCTTCTACTCATCTTTCTGCTGTCTCCTCGTCTCTCCTTTCTCTGCCCCTTTCTTCTTATTTTTGGTGTCTTTTTGCACCTTCTGCTCCATCCCCGCTTTCTCATTTTCATACTCTTCCTTCTTTATTTCCTCCATTTCCATTTTCATCTTCGTCTTCACCAGTTCCTCCATCTCCATCTCCTTCTCCGTCTCTTTCTCCATCTCCTCTTCCATCTCCTTCTCCTTCTCCATTTCCTTCTCAATATCCTTCATCTCCTTCTCCATTTCCTTCTCCATTTCCTTCTCCATCTTCTTCTTTATCTCCTCCATCTCCTTTTCCATCTCCTTCTCTCATCCCATCTCCTCTTACTCCATCTTCGTCTCTTGCTTTGTCTCCATCTCCTTCTACTCCATCTTCTTCTCTTGCTCCATCTCCTCCTTAATCTCCATTTTCTTCCCTTTTGCCATTTTCTCTTCTCTCTTTTCCTTCTCTTCTTTCTCCCCCTTTTCTTTCTTTTTTATCTCCTCTGTTCTGTTATATTTTAACATTTCATGGATTTTTACGTACCCAGGTGGAGTATGCAGGTTTGTAGCTTGCACGCATAAAATCTAAAATAAGCGATTATCGTGCAACAAGAATTTACATTATACAAATTACAGAAACTGATAAATACATTAAATATACTAAAAACAACGTAGGTACTTACTCGAGATTACCGAAAATGTAATCCATAAAACAATTACAAATGATTTTATCTAGAGAAGAAGAATCGTGCTGAAGTTTTCGTTGACGTTCCTCAGGGATCTATTCTTGGGCCTCTATTGTTTAGAATCTTTATATATAATGTGGCTGTGTGTGCTGGTGATTTTGTTGCTACTATTAAATCGTAATATAATAGAATGAAATTAGTGTCCTTTTTTTTCCTTCTATTAATTTTCTGGTCTGTCTCCTGGTCTCCCCTTTCTCCGCCCCTTTTGCCTTCTTTTTCGTGTCTTTTGCACCGTCTGCTCCATCCCCTTTTTCTCATTTTCTCACTCTTTATTTCCTCCATTTCCATCTTCATCGGTCTTCTTCGTCTTCTCCAGCTCCTCCATATCCATTTTCTGCAGCTCTTTCTCCATCTCCTCCATTTTCTTATCGTTCTTCTCCTTCTGCATCTCCTCCATCTCCATCTCCTCCATTTCCTTCATCATCTCCATCTTCTTTTCTTGCTCCATCTCCTTCTCCATCTTCTTCTCCATCTTCTTCTCCATCTTCTTCTCCATCTCCTACTTCCTGATCTCCATTTTCTTCTCTTTTGCCCTTTTCTCTTCTCCCTTTTCCTTCTCTTCTTTCTCCCCCTTCTCTTCTTTTCCTTCTCTTTCATTTTTCCTTTCTCTGTTCTGTTATATTTCAACATTCCATGGATGCAAGACGTAAGACGTAACCGTAAGCCGTAAAACGCAAGACGTAACCGTAAGATGCAAGTTGCAAGACGTAACACGTCAAAAAATGTCGAAATGTCAATAAATGTCGAAATGTCCAAAAATGCCAAAATGTCAAAAAATGTCAAAATGTCAAAAAACGTCAAAAAAATGTCAAATGTCAAAAAATGTCAAAATGTCAAAAATATGTCAAAATGTTAAAAAATGTCAAAAAAATGTCAAATGTCAAAAATGTCAAAATGTCAAAAATGTCAAAATGTCAAAAAAATGTCTGCCTCCCCGTTCTCCGCCCCTTTCTCCTTCTTTTTCGTGTCTTTACACCTTCTGCTCCATCCCCTTCTCATTTTCTTCCTCTTCATTTCCAACTTCATCTCCTTCATCGTTTCTTCGTCTTCTCCTGCTCCTCCATCTCCATCATCTGCAGCTTCTTCTCCATCTCCTCCATTTTCTTATCCTTCTGCATCTCCTCCATCTCCTTCTCTTACTCCATCTTCTCTTGCTTCATCTCCATATCTTTCTCCTTATCCATCTCCTTCTCTTACTCCATCCCCTTCTCTTACCCCATCTTCTTCTCTTGCTCCATTTCCTCCTCCTTGATTTCCATTTTCTTCTCTTTTGCCCTTTTCCTTCTCTTCTTTCTCCCCTTCTCTTCTTTTTCCTTCCTCTGTTCTGTTATTTTAACATTTCATGAATTTTTACGTACCCAGTGGAGTATGCAGGTTTGTAGCTTGCGCGTATAAAATCTAAAATAAGCGATTACCGTGCAGCGGTTATTTACGTATACAAATTACAGGAACTGATAAATATATGTAAATATACTAAAAACAACTTAGGTACTCAAGATTGCCGAAATCTAATCCATAAAACAATTACAAATGATTTTATCTAAATTGCACCTTTTTATCTGATAATATTAAATATATCGAACGAACTTCCTTTGTCCTTATTTATCCTTTGATAAAGCAGCGTCATCATATTTGTAGGGTCCGACAAGGTGATGAATTCCAGAATTCGAAGATGCGATAGAGATCGCAAAATTTTTGTATTAAAAATTTCTCTTCCAATCACTAGACTGCTGGGCTTCATAAAGGTGATTCGGAATGGGCAGCGCCCGACCGCCGCCTCCACCCGTTAATTATGTATGGGCCAATTATTTCACTCGTTGCTGGCACGACTCAAAAGAGTAGATAGTGCGAGCAGCTTCTGTCGCTTCTGATATCTTGGATTGATTCATCCCGGCCGGCAGTACCATCCGTGAGCGCCGTCCGACGCACGTTTTTATAGTAGTTTATCTACTGTTTGCCGAAGAGTAGTGCAGGTTCAGTGGTGCTCTCGTAAAATCGCTCGACAGTCGACACCCCCAGCTTATCATCGCTGCGTTCGCCGTTGTCTGCCGTCCCTGTCTATTCATTACCAGTTTTGTGCCGGAGTTGGGTAGACTTGCCGTGCTCCTCGCAGTCCTCGCACGCACGGCGAATCGAATTTACAAGTCCGACGTGCCGTGGTGGTTTGTCGTCCGTCGTGATATCCAGTGAAAAAATCCGCGGAGTGTGTGAATTAATCAAGCAAGACCCGGTGCATAAGTCTAAAAGTTGGATGAATAAGTTCGTATAGTGCGAAATAAGTTATCTGGTTGCTAGTTTATAGAATGTGATGTTTGTGCTTGAGGTGTGTTGGTGCGATTAGTGATATTTCGTAGTGATAAGAGAAATTACATTGCATATATTTCCGTGACGGATTTAAAAACCTGTAAGTAAATAGCTGGTTGTTTTTCGAGTGCTGCAGTTTCGCAATTTGCGATTAGATTTGCAAGCATTGCACGGAATTATACGTATAAATTTGTCGCTGATTTGTTTCTTACACCTCAGTTGCTTCAAGATGTGCTTATGCAACTGTTTTCAAGTTTCTCTGTTGTTGATAAGTTTGCTTGTGATTGCTCATCATTTTCTTTTGTTTGCTCGTCGCTGCGTACAGAAAAATCACACAACCCCACAATATCCAATTCGTTTGCTCGTGCATTGGCCATTATTTATAACGAAACAGGAATTTACTTATACATTTTTTAATCTTAAGCATACAAAATAACAAGGACATGAGTGGTACAATCAAAATACCTTGAGGAAACAATTTTGACCGTTTGCTCGTCATTGCTTGTGCAATCCTCAATTGCTCGTCAACGATTTTTTATTTGATCGTCATTTACTCATAATTTGCTTTTGTTTGCTCGTTGCTGCGTAAAAAGTCGCAGAGAAGGTTGAAATTGAAAACAACACCCTCTTCTGTTGAATCCTTTAAACTTAATCTTCCATTCGTCTGTTTGTCGTCTGATAATGTTTACTAGTCTAAGCAATTTTTTCTTGGCTAATTATTTGGTCATTTACTCATAATTTTATTTCGTTTGCTCGTTGCTGCGTAAAAAAATCACAGAGAAAGTTGAAATTGATAAATGATAACAACTCTCTTCTGTTGAATTGTTTAAATTTTTATATCCAAATCGTTTTCTTGGCGTTTGATAATGTTTACTAATCTATTCTCTGTTTGCTCATCATTATTTCCGATAAAGAAAAAACATTATAAGGTAGGGAATTATCTAAATATGTCTGACTAGCACGTTTCCTCGCGTTATTGTCTTGCTCGTCAATCATTTTTTCTTGGCTAATTAGTTGATCGTCATTTACGCATAATTTTATTTTGTTTGCTCGTTGCTGCGTAAAAAAATCACAGAGAAAGTTGAAATTGATAAATGATAACAACTCTCTTCTGTTGAATTGTTTAAATTTTTATATCCAAATCGTTTTCTTGGCGTTTGATAATGTTTACTAGTCTATTCTCTGTTTGCTCATCATTATTTCCGATGAAGAAAAAACACATTATTAGGCAGGGAATTATCTAAATATGTCTGACTAGCACGTTTCCTCGCGTTATTGTCTTGCTCGTCAATCATTTTTTCTTGGCTAATTAGTTGATCGTCATTTACGCATAATTTTATTTCGTTTGCTCGTTGCTGCGTAAAAAATCACAGAGAAAGTTGAAATTAATAAATGATAACAACTCTTCTTCTGTTGAATTGTTTAAATTTTTATATCCAAATCGTTTTCTTGGCATTTGATAATGTTTACTAGTCTATTCTCTGTTTGCTCATCATTATTTCCGATGAAGAAAAAACATTATAAGGTAGGGAATTATCTAAATATGTCTGACTAGCACGTTTCCTCGCGTTATTGTCTTGCTCGTCAATCATTTTTTCTTGGCTAATTATTTGATCGTCATTTGCTCATAATTTTATTTTGTTTGCTCGTTGCTGCGTAAAGAAATCACAGAGAAAGTTGAAATTGATAAATGATAGCAACTCTCTTCTGTTGAATTGTTTAAATTTTTATATCCAAATCGTTTTCTTGGCGGTTGATAATGTTTACTAGTCTATTCTCTGTTTGCTCATCATTATTTCCGATGAAGAAAAACCACATTATAAGGTAGGGAATTATCTAAATGTGTCTGACTAGCACGTTTCCTCGCGTTATTGTCTTGCTCGTCAATCATTTTTTCTTGGCTAATTATTTGATCGTCATTTGCTCATAATTTTATTTTGTTTGCTCGTTGCTGCGTAAAAAAATCACAGAGAAAGTTGAAATTGATAAATGATAACAACTCTCTTCTGTTGAATTGTTTAAATTTTTATATCCAAATCGTTTTCTTGGCGTTTGATAATGTTTACTAGTCTATTCTCTGTTTGCTCATCATTATTTCCGATGAAGAAAAAACATTATAAGGTAGGGAATTATCTAAATATGTCTGACTAGCACGTTTCCTCGCGTTATTGTCTTGCTCGTCAATCATTTTTTCTTGGCTAATTATTTGATCGTCATTTGCTCATAATTTTATTTTGTTTGCTCGTTGCTGCGTAAAAAAATCAGAGAAAGTTGAAATTGATAAATGATAACAACTCTCTTCTGTTGAATTGTTTAAATTTTTATATCCAATTCGTTTTCTTGGCGTTTGATAATGTTTACTAGTCTATTCTCTGTTTGCTCATCATTATTTCCGATGAAGAAAAAACACATTATTAGGCAGGGAATTATCTAAATATGTCTGACTAGCACGTTTCCTCGCGTTATTGTCTTGCTCGTCAATCATTTTTTCTTGGCTAATTAGTTGATCGTCATTTACGCATAATTTTATTTCGTTTGCTCGTTGCTGCGTAAAAAATCACAGAGAAAGTTGAAATTAATAAATGATAACAACTCTTCTTCTGTTGAATTGTTTAAATTTTTATATCCAAATCGTTTTCTTGGCATTTGATAATGTTTACTAATCTATTCTCTGTTTGCTCATCATTATTTCCGATGAAGAAAAAACATTATAAGGTAGGGAATTATCTAAATATGTCTGACTAGCACGTTTCCTCGCGTTATTGTCTTGCTCGTCAATCATTTTTTCTTGGCTAATTATTTGATCGTCATTTGCTCATAATTTTATTTTGTTTGCTCGTTGCTGCGTAAAGAAATCACAGAGAAAGTTGAAATTGATAAATGATAGCAACTCTCTTCTGTTGAATTGTTTAAATTTTTATATCCAAATCGTTTTCTTGGCGTTTGATAATGTTTACTAGTCTATTCTCTGTTTGCTCATCATTATTTCCGATGAAGAAAAACCACATTATAAGGTAGGGAATTATCTAAATGTGTCTGACTAGCACGTTTCCTCGCGTTATTGTCTTGCTCGTCAATCATTTTTTCTTGGCTAATTATTTGATCGTCATTTACTCATAATTTTATTTTGTTTGCTCGTTGCTGCGTAAAAAAATCACAGAGAAAGTTGAAATTGATAAATGATAACAACTCTCTTCTGTTGAATTGTTTAAATTTTTATATCCAAATCGTTTTCTTGGCGGTTGATAATGTTTACTAGTCTATTCTCTGTTTGCTCATCATTATTTCCGATGAAGAAAAAACATTATAAGGTAGGGAATTATCTAAATATGTCTGACTAGCGCGTTTCCTCGCGTTATTATCTTGCTCGTCAATCATTTTTTCTTGGCTAATTATTTGATCGTCATTTGCTCATAATTTTATTTCGTTTGCTCGTTAATGCGTAAAAAAATCACAGAGAAAGTTGAAATTGATAAATGATAACTCTCTTCTGTTGAATTGTTTAAATTTTTATATCCAAATCGTTTTCTTGGCGTTTGATAATGTTTACTAGTCTATTCTCTGTTTGCTCATCATTATTTCCGATAAAGAAAAAACATTATAATGTAGGGAATTATCTAAATATGTCTGACTAGCACGTTTCCTCGCGTTATTATCTTGCTCGTCAATCATTTTTTCTTGGCTAATTATTTGATCGTCATTTGCTCATAATTTTATTTTGTAAGCTCGTTGCTGCGTAAAAAATCACAGAGAAAGTTGAAATTAATAAATGATAACAACTCTTCTTCTGTTGAATTGTTTAAATTTTTATATCCAAATCGTTTTCTTGGCGGTTGATAATGTTTACTAGTCTATTCTCTGTTTGCTCATCATTATTTCCGATGAAGAAAAAACACATTATAAGGCAGGGTCTAAATATGTCTGACTAGCACGTGTCCTCGCGTTATTGTCTTGCTCGTTAATCATTTTTTCTTGGCAAATTATTTGATCGTCATTTACGCATAATTTTATTTCGTTTGCTCGTTGCTGCGTAAAAAAATTACAGAGAAAGTTCAAATTGATAAATGATAACAACTCTCTTCTGTTGAATTGTTTAAATTTTTATATCCAAATCGTTTTCTTGGCGTTTGATAATGTTTACTAGTCTATTCTCTGTTTGCTCATCATTATTTCCGATGAAGAAAAAACATTATAAGGTAGGGAATTATCTAAATATGTCTGACTAGCACGTTTCCTCGCGTTATTGCCTTGCTCGTCAATCATTTTTCTTGGCTATTTATTTGATCGTCATTTACTCACAATTTTATTGTATTTGCTAGTTGCTGCGTAAAGAAATCACAGAGAAAGTTGAAATTGATAAATGATAACTCTCTTCTGTTGAATTGTTTAAATTTTTATATCCAAATCGTTTTCCTGGCGATTGATAATGTTTACTAGTCTATTCTCTGTTTGCTCATCATTATTTCCGATGAAGAAAAAACACATTATAAGGCAGGGAATTATCTAAATATGTCTGACTAGCACATTTCCTCACGTTAATGTCTTGCTCGTCAATAATTTTTTCTTGGCTAATTATTTGATCATTTACGCATAATTTTATTATGTTTGCTCGTTGCTGCGTAAAGAAATCACAGAGAAAGTTGAAATTGATAAATAATAACAACTCTCTTCTGTTGAATTGTTTAAATTTTTATATCCAAATCGTTTTCTTGGCGTTTGATAATGTTTACTAGTCTATTCTCTGTTTGCTCATCATTATTTACGATGAAGAAAAAACACATTATAAGGCAGGGAATTATCTAAATATGTCTGACTAGCACGTTTCCTCACGTTAATGTCTTGCTCGTCAATCATTTTTTCTTGGCTAATTATTTGGTCATCATTTACTCATAATTTTATTGTATTTGCTAGTTGCTGCGTAAAGAAAAATCAAGAGAAAGTTGGAATTAATAGCAACTCTCTTCTGTTGAATCTTTTGAACTATGATGTCCGTTTCTTTGCCGTTTGATAGTGTTTACTAGTCTATTCTATGTTTGCTCATTATTTCCAATGAGAAAAAAATACATTAAAAGGCAGTGAATTATCTAAATATGTCTGACTAGCACGTTTCCTCGTGGTAATCTTGCTCGTCAACCATTTTTTCTTGGCTAATTATTTGGTCATCATTTACTCATAATTTCCTTTTGTTTGCTAGTTGCTGCGTAATAAAAAAATCACAAAAGGTTGAAACTGATAACAACCTCCTGTTGAATCTTTTAAATTTTGATTCGTTTGATAGTATTTACTAGTCTAGTCTCTGTTTGCCCGTCGTTATTTCCAATGAAGGAAAAATATATTAAAAAGTAGGGAACTATCTGAAAGTGCCTGGCTAGCACGTTTGCTTGTTACTAGATAATTTTTAGATAGATTTTATTAGCATCGGTTTTACGAAGAGCAATCTACGCCAATAAAAACATGTAGTTTGCAATTTTACCTCCTGAACCAGCATTTTATTGAGGATAAGTCGTTTATATCCTTTTTCGGTGTCATTAGTGTAAAAAGTTTAAAATCGCTTTATAGTTTTATGTTGAAGGCCCAAAAAACACCGCGCCGCCACCATTAAAAAATACTTTGCTGAAAGTAACAATAAGAATTGCAATTTCTATTGGCGGCAATAAAAATTGGCAAGTTTCACCCTTGGCGATCTTCGCGTTGCCGCTATCTTTAAACAGCCGTTGCGGTGTTCTTTGCCTAGCCGAAAATAGAACCAGACTTAATTCTAGCGATGAAATTTTGTACGTAGTCCTGTTAAATGAATGATGCTGGCTATACTTTCCCTTTTTTAAACAACGCCAACGCCGACGGTATTACAGATTTTGCAATATTTATATCACAAGGGCAGGGAGTTATTTAAGAGCTCCCAGACGGCTGTACGTATAATTCAAGTTTATCGAGAAGTCTGCAAATGATGGAAACGGACTAAATATCGGAAGCGCTGTAATCGATGTAAACTGTTTCATTTTGATCTAAACATGTTCTGGAATCGCCCTGTAGGTCGCCACCGCAACTTACCGTGTAATTTATATGGCACATATCGGCTGAAGATTACAGTGCACCTACCGCAAGGATTTGATATCTTTATTCGGCTGACGATCAAAAACGGGTGAATAGCGTGCATCTTATTATTCCCACGCTTCACGTTACTCAATCGACTCAAAGCGTTTGTTATCATAGAAAAAAAATGTAAAAGAATCGCCGCCCCGCGCCGGTGCATTCGATTATTATCGTCGCATCATTAGGCAGATAAGATGAGAGGAAGAAGTACACGGTTTTAGATTTCGACTTTATTCAACTTCTTGTACGAATTTATCTTATTTTTACTGGGCGAGGGCGTGATGGGAGTGCCCGCCAGCCGGGTTCTTTGTGCGCACATGACGTCAGCAAAGACATATTTGCTAGACTCCTGGGCCTAAATAAATTAACAGCGTGCCTCAGAGTTCTATTCTAGGTCTAGTGTGTTTCTTAGTTTACATGAATTATCCTTGCTTAAACGGCTTCAGAAGAACCTTGAGGTAATATTTTTTATGTACAACAAGCTTTCACTAAATGGCAGTTTTTCTGAAGCCGTTTAAGCATCAGATAATTCATTTAAATTAAAAAACATAGTGGACCTACAGAAAAGAACGCTGAGACACGCTATTAATTTGTTTAGAGCCAGAAGTCGACCAGAGACTGACCGCCTATGTTTCTTAGTTCAAATGAATTATCTGATGCTTAAACGGCTTCAAAAAAACTAATTATCATTTAGTGAAAATTTGTTGTAGTTCGGTGAAAGGTAATATTTTTCGATGTAGAGCTAATCGACTCCTGGTCCTAATGATATTAATAGCGTGCCTTAGAGTTCTATTATAGGACTGGTGTTTTTCTTAGTTTAAATGAATTATCTCATGCTTAAACGGCTTCAGAAAAACTACCATTTAGTGAAAGCCTGTTGTAATTAGCTGAAAGGTATATTTCTAATGTATGGCTGGTCTAAAGGCATTAATAGCATACTAGGCTCAGTGTTGTTCATAGTTTAAATAAATTATTTGATGCTTAAACGGCTTCTGAAAATTTATCATTTAGTGAAAATATCTTGTATTTGGATGAAAAGTAATATTTTGGGTGCAGCTCTGGTCAACTTCTGGATCTAAGCAAATTAATAACGTGCCTCAGAATCATTTTCTAGATCCAATATGTTTCTTAGTTTAAATGAATTATCTTATGCTTAAACGGCTTCAGAAAATTTATCATTTAGTGAATTTTTGTTGTAGTTGGGTGAAAGGTGTAATATTTTCGATGTAGAGCTGATCGACTCCTGGTTCTGATTTGATTAATGGCATGCCTTAGAGTTATATTCTAGGGCGAGTGTTTTTCTTAGTTTAAATGAATTATCTCATGCTTAAACGGCTTAGACACTACCATTTAGTGAAAGCTTGTTATAATTAGCTGAAAGGTAATATTTTTAATGTATGGCTGATCTAAAGACATTAATAGCGTACCTCAGAGTTCTATTCTAGGCTCAGTTGTGTTCATAGTTTAAATAAATTATTTGATGCTTAAACGGCTTCTGAAAATGTATCAATTAGTGAAAGTATCGTGTATTTGGATAAAAAGTAATATTTTGGGTGAAGCTCTGGTCAACTTCTGGTTCTAAACAAATTAATAACGTCCCTCAGAGTCATTTTCTAGATCCAATATGTTTCTTTGTTTAAATGAATTATCTGATGCTTAAACGGCTTCAGAAAATGTATCATTTAGTGAAAATTTGTTGTAGTTTGGTGAAAGGTGTAATATTTTCGATGTAGAGCTGATCGACTCCTGGTTCTGATTTTATTAATGGCATGCCTTAGAGTTCTATTCTAGGGCAAGTGTTTTCCTTAGTTTACATGAATTATCTCATGCTTAAACGGCCTTAGAAAAACTATCATTTAGTGAAAGCTTGTTGTAGTTAGATGAAAGGTAATATTTTTAATGTATGGCTGGTCTAAAGACATTAATAGCGTACCTCAGAGTTCTATTCTAGGCTCAGTTTTGTTCATAGTTTAAATAAAATATTTGATGCTTCAACGGTTTCTGAAAATTTATCATTTAGTGAAAGTATCTTGTATTTGGATGAAAAGTAATATTTTGGGTGCAGCTCTGGTCAACTTCTGGTTCTAAGCAAATTAATAACGTGCTCAGAGTCATTTTCTAGATCCAATATGTTCCTTTGTTTAAATGAATTATCTGATGCTTAAACGGCTTCAGAAAATGCATCATTTAGTGAAAATTTGTTGTAGTTTGGTGAAAGGTGTAATATTTTCGATGTAGAGCTGATCGACTCCTGGTTCTGATTTTATTAATGGCATGCCTTAGAGTTCTATTATAGGGCGAGTGTTTTCCTAAGTTTAAATGAATTATCTCATGCTTAAACGGCTTCAGAAAAACTACCATTTAGTGAAAGCTTGTTGTAATTAGATGAAAGGTAATATTTTTAATGTATGGCTGGTCTAAAGACATTAATAGCGTACCTCAGAGTTCTATTCTAGGCTCAGTTTTGTTCATAGTTTAAATAAATTGTTTGATGCTTAAACGGCTTCTGAAAATTTATCAATTAGTGAAAATATCTTGTATTTGGATGAAAAGTAATATTTTGGGTGCAGCTCTGGTGAACTTCTGGTTCTAAGCAAATTAATAACGTGCCTCAGAATCATTTTCTAGATCCAATATGTTTCTTAGTTTAAATGAATTATCTTATGCTTAAACGGCTTCAGAAAATGTATCATTTAGTGAAAATTTGTTGTAGTTTGGTGAAAGGTGTAATATTTTCGATGTAGAGCTGATCGACTCCTGGTTCTGATTTTATTAATGGCATGCCTTAGAGTTCTATTCTAGGGCAAGTGTTTTCCTTAGTTTAAATGAATTATTTTATGCTTAAACGGCTTCAGAAAAACTACCATTTAGTGAAAGCTTGTTGTAGTTAGATGAAAGGTAATATTTTTAATGTATGGCTGGTCTAAAGACATTAATAGCGTACCTCAGAGTTCTATTCTAGGCTCAGTTTTGTTCATAGTTTAAATAAATTGTTTGATGTTTAAACGGCTTCAGAAAATTTATCATTTAGTGAAAATTTGTTGTAGTTGTGTGCAAGGTAATATTTTCGATGCGGAGCTGGTTCTAATGATATTAATGGTGTGCCTTAGAGTTCTATTCTAGGACTAGTGTATTCCTAGGTTAAATTAATTGTCTCATGCTTAAACGGCTTCAGATAAACTATCATTTAGTGAAAGCTTGTTGTAGTTAGATGAAGGGTAATATTTTTAATGTAGGTAAAGTCACGACAGTCGAAATATTTCAAGTAATTGAAATTGGCGCAGCCCAAAGCGCGAGGTTACCACCGTATAATAATGCGACTTAAACACACCAATGGTTTTTTATGTTTTTCCGCTAATTTAAAGAAGGGGATACGTCCCTTAAACGCCCCTTAATGGGTTCCTTTCCTGTCCGAGAAGTTACAAATTGTTGTGATGGTGTATTGTCAGCTTTATTCAGCAAAAGGTGAATCGCACGGTTGATCGCTCCAAAATAACGAAAGAAATACTGTTAGACGAAGAGAGAGAGAGAGAGAGCCGGCCTTATACTCTGTATCCGTTGTAATTCACAATTTCATGGTCGAGCAGGGCATTTTTTGTTCGAAAACTTTGAAATTAGGAATTCGACAGACATTTGGTGGTCTCAGGTCGGCCTTTGTGTTAGACGCAACACGAGGAGAGTTCAGACCGCAAGATGTGTCGTAATCGCACCGATTTTTATTGGAAATAATACACAAAAATAACGCGAGTTAAAGCGTTGTGAGTATTGTTTGATTTACAAATAGGAGCTTTGTATCGGTCGATTTTGACGGCAGCCGTTGGACCGATAAATTTGCCACGAAATTTTTTAAATTATTTTAAGCCGAAACCATTGCATTTTTACCTATCCGTTTGCAAGGTCGCGTTTCCCGGACTATTTAATGAGATCTGCAGAGACCGACCCGGAGCGTATGCAGCCGTTTCAACTAGTTGAGCACTGAAAACGTTCACGGTTTGGTAGACGAAACATAGCCGTAATTAAACCTTTTTTATAATGCGAAACTTGCGGGTTCACGAATTTTTCTGACGTAGAAGAGTAGTTTTCATATAAAATTCTTTTCGCTGATAGAGCAGCGCAAGTCGCGGTGCATCGGAGCATTAATAAAACTCGCTCGTTTCCCAGACCCCAGACGTATTAAATAATAATAAACTGTTCGGAAAACAAACACGCCAAAAAAGTCCATTTCAACTAAATTAACATTTCCCCGTAATATAACTTATTTTGAGCGTAATGAAATTCTCAAACAGACCGAGGAGCTTTTTATTACTCCAGAATAATATTTGCACTCCAAGGAAAAATATTACGTTTTAGTATGATATTTCCGAACGAAATGTAATCGAGTAATTAAAAATGCCCTAGGAGATTTATTTAAACTTGAAATTAATTTTTTTTAGAAGATTACAGGGGCGCGTTTCGTAGTCCGGTCGATATTCCCGACTCGTGGATACGTTAAGAACATATCTAGATACTAGATATCTGTCTCAAATTGTTAAAAAAGGTGGGGGTTATAAAAATGTTAATACATAATTCTTTAACGGAAAATTAACGAATAAACGGACAGAAGGATACTTAACGAGCAAACGGATACCCTAACAGTATGTAGAGGTGGGTGTTATAAAAATGTTAATACATAATTCCTTAACGGGAAAATAACGAGTAAGCGGACAGAAGAATAGTTAACGAGTAAACAGATGTTCCATCAGTATGCAGGGGTGGGGGTTATAAAAATGTTAATACATAATTCTTTAACGAAAAATTAACGAGTAAACGGACAGAAATATACTTAACGAGTAAACGGATACTTAACGAACAAACGAATATTCAGTGGCTTTTGGTTAATAGCGTTATAGGTTATTTAGATATCTTGCCTTTGTTAATAAATCTCGATTATTTCCTATAGTACACGGAACTTAACAAGTAAACCGATACTTAACGGGAAACAGATATTTAACGGGTAATTTTTGGAAATGCTTTATTTATTCCCAATGTTTATACCAGATTAATCATCTTCTAGCAGTTAATCACGAAGATATTAGCCTTATGGGTCAATAACAAATTGGTTAACACCGTTAACGGGTAAACATTCTCTGAAATAAGCTAATACTTAACGGGCAATGAATATTTAACGCGTGAATTGGCGGTTAACGGAAAACGGACAATACTGGGTAATCTTCTAAGTATTTACCAGTTAATTATTAGATATCTTAACGGGTAAACGCATACTTAACGGGTAATTTGATAGTTAACGAATAACGAGTACTTATTTGTGGAGTAATAATACTGGATAATATAGTCTATCAGAAGCCGTGGATCAAATCTAGGAATCCTATATTCGTGGTGTTTTGTATTGAAAAGGATTTCAACGCAAGATAGAAAATTTGAACAGAAGTGTAGGGTGATCGAAAATGATTGACTGGACTGTTCAATCTCTTTAATATCATAGTTAAGTGCGTTGGAATTATATAATAGGCCTTTTTATTGTTTATTTTTATGCGTATGTTTAGTGATTTCAATGCAAGATAAAGATTGAAACAGAAATATAAGGTGATCAAAAATGATTGACTGGGTTATTTAATCTCCTTAATATTATTTACTTTGGAATTCTATAATAAACTTTTCTGTTTATTTTTATACTAAAAACGATTTGGCAACGTACGATAAAAAATTTAAACAGTACAAGATGATCGAAAATGATTGACTGGACTGTTCAATCTCCTTAATGTCATATTACCTTGGAATTCTATAATAGACTTTTCTGTTTATTTTTATACTAAAAAATATTTAGCGAATTTAACGCAAGAAAAAAAAATTGAAACAGAAGTATAGAGTGATCGAAAATGATTGACTGGGGCAGTTCAATCTCTTTAATATCATATTGCGTTAGAATTCTGTTTTAATACCGGTTTAACCATTGTCAGATTAATCATGTTAATTATGAAGATATTAGCCTTATGGGTCAATAAATTGGTTAACGGTCCTTTAACGGGCAAACAAACACTGAACGAGTAAGCGGATACTTAACGGGCAATGAATATTTAACGAGTAAATTAGCGTTTAACGAAAAACGGGCAATACTGGGTAATCATCTATTAGCGGTTAACTATAAGATATCTTAATGGGTCAATAAATAATTAACGGATTCTTAACGAGGAAACGGGTAAACCGGCACTTAACGAGAAAACACATACTTAACGGGTGATTTGATAGTTAACGAATAACGAGTGTTTGTGGCGTAATAATACTGCATATATGGCCGATAATCAGAAGCCGTGGATTAAATCTGGGACAGATACTTAAAGATGAATCTGATACAGATTGAGTCAACAAGTAATTGGTTAACGGACTCTTAAAGTGAAATAAACAGCTTAACGGAATTTAACGAGCAAGCGGCACTTAACGAGTAAATGGTTATTGAACAAGAAATGTGATATTTAATGAATAACATGTTACTGCTGAGTAGTAATTCTGGTCGATATTCATGACCCGTGAATACAACTTAGGGAAGATTTATTTCTGCTCGTCGTGAATAAGGGTTGTCCCCCATTATCAGATTAATCATCGTCTATTAGCAGTTAATTATCAAGATATCTTAATGGCTTAATAAATAATCAACATATAGATCTTTAACGAGTAAACGAATAACCTGATACTTAACGGGTAAACGTACTTGGTTAGATTATTGTATTTGGAAACGAAAATAATTCAAATATTAGCGGGTACTTAACGAGTGGGCGATTACTTAACGGGCAAAAGAGTAATAAAGAGGCAAGTGCGTAATTAACGGACAAATGAACAAGTAACGGAGAACTTGGTAATTAACGGGTGACTAAAAAATAACCATCGATGACGTATAATTCAAATATTAACAGATACTGAACGATAAACGGACACTTACGGCTGGACGACTCCTTAACGGGCAAAACAGCAATAAAGAGGGAAATGAGCGATTAACAGGCAAATGGGAAATTAACGGATAAATAAAAAATAACCATCGACGACAGATAATTCAAACATTTACGGATACAGAGCGATAAACGGGCACTTAACGGCTGGGCGACCAGTTAACGGGCAAAAGGGTAATACAGAGGAAAATGCGCAATTAACGGGCAAATGGGTAAATAACGGGTTAATAAGAAATAACCATCGAAGACAGATAATTCAAACATTAACGGATACTGAGCGATATATGGGCACTTAACAACTGGGCGACTAGTTAACGGGCAAAAGAGTAGTAAAGAGACAAATGCGCAATTAACGGGCAAATGAGCAGATAACGGGAAAATAGTTCATTAACGGGTAAATAACCGAGTAAGATAGTATTTAACGGGGAAACTGACTACTTAACGAATAACGAGTAATTGTTGAGTTGGAAATGTTGAACAGTTAAACATATTATCGCCGCTGTTGTGTATTTTCGTCAGTGTAAAGGAAAGTATGTGCTGAACACTGGTAGTTTAGATGTAATAAATGATCGTTATCTAGAGGAATATTTCCCGTGAAATTTTCGCTTTTCGACAAAGTGAGTAAGTCTAAGGTCTACGTTTTTTTTCTAAAATTAGCCGGCAGATGTTAGGCTCGGCTCTTAAACAATTTTCTGTAATTTAATAATGGTGCGCCTCTCCGTCGGAGTAATAGGTGTAATTAAATAATTATTTATCGATTTGAGAAAATGCACAAACCGTCCATAAATCCTAATCGATTCCTTCTTGGCGGACGATTTCAGAAGTGACTTTTGTAGTACGGCTAGTATTTAAGGTAACATTTCATCAGGTTCGGTGACAGTGTCGCATCAGAACGGGGCCATCGAGAGCGTCGTCCCCATCTTTGGGAATACCCAAGGATAGTGGAATGAGATAAAACGATCATTAAGGTCAGATGTCATCTTCGCTATTCCACCGGGAATGTAACAAGAAAAGTTTAGAACAGAAGGTGTAGTGATAAATACTTGAGGCGTGGAAAGTTAAGGGGAGGCAAATTGAACAACAAAACGCTAGTGGCGTTGATATACAGGTAGCAACAATAATTGATAATACTTTTTGCGACGTCGGTCAATCATTTTTGATCACTTGGATTATTATTAAACGAAATATGTTGTACTCGCAACGGAGAAATTCTTAAGTAGGTACATGGCAAAATAAAATAAATTTCGCTTAACAATTTTCTCCGTGCATATATTTCCGCTGTCCAATCGACTTTGGTTTCGCCGCCCCATTTGCGCCTACAACTTACCACGGAGTTTATGTAATATTAAGTTATAATAGTGATACATGGAGCCTGTGCTGTTGTTTTTAAAAGTTTAAGAGCACTCAGGGGTAACATTTGGCCGTCCCAACTCAAACTTTCAGGACTTGTACCTCTCCCCTGATCCTTCTGTTCTTTTCGCCAGCACATTCTTCATCACGCGGCAGTATAATTCCATAATGGCCATTCCTCTGAATGAGATCATTTCGTATTTTAGGTGGCGTATTTGCATACGCAAATTATGTTCGTTAATCTGCTAAAAAGGGTTTCAACGCGAGAGGAAAAATTCGAGCAGAAGTGGAGGATGATCGAAAATGATTGACTGGACTGTTTAAAGACCTTTTTGTTGTTTATTTTTATGCGGGGAAAATAATTCTTAACGATTTCAATGCAACATAAAAAATTCAAACCGAAGTATAAAATGATCGAAAATGATTGACTGGGCTGTTTAATTTCCTTAATGTCATATTATATTGGACTTAATTTTATAATAGACTTTTCTGTTGTTTATTTTTATGCTAGAAAAGATTTAGGGATTTTAAAGCAAGATAAATAAATTGGAACGAAAGTATAGAGTGATCGAAAATGAATGACTGGGCTGTTCAATCTCATTGATATCATAATACGTTAGAATTCTGTAATAGACCCTTCTCTTGTTTATTTTTATGCTTAAAAATATTTTAGCAATTTCAACGCCAGATAAAAAATTTACACTGAAATAGAAGGTGATCGAAAATGATTGACTGGGCTGTTTAATCTCTATTACGTTAGAATTCTGTAATAAACCCTTCAATTGTTTATTTTTATGCTAGAAAAGATTTAGGGATTTTAACGCAAGATAAATAATTGGAACAAAAGTATAAAGTGATCGAAAATGATTGACTGGGCTGTTCAATCTCTTTGATATCATAATACGTTAGAATTTTGTTATAGACCTGTCTCTTGTTTATTTTTATGTTTAAAAATATTTTAGCAATTTCAACGCAAGATAAAAAATTCACACTGAAATAGAAGATGATCGAAAATGATTGACTGGGCTGTTTAATCTCTATTACGTTAGAATTCTGTAATAAACCTTTATATTGTTTATTTTTATGCTAGAAAAAATTTAGGGATTTTAACGCAAGATAAAAAATTGGAACAGAAGTATAGAGTGATCGAAAATGATTGACTGGGCTGTTCAATCTCTTTAATATCATAGTACGTTAGAATTCTGTAATAGAACTTTCTCTTGTTTATTTTTATGTTTAAAAATATTTTAGCAATTTAAACGCAAGATAAAAAAATTCACACTGAAATAGAAGATGATCGAAAATGATTGACTGGGCTGTTGTTTAATCTCTATTACGTTAGATTTCTGTAATAGACCTTGCTATTGTTTATTTTTATGCTGAAAAATATTTTAGCAATTTCAACGCAAGATTTAAAATTCATACTGAAGTATAGAATGATCGAAAATGATTGACTGGAGTATTCAATCTCCTTAAAATCATAAGTTAGAAAATTGTATAATAAATCTTACTAACTAAAATAATGGGTGGAAGTGGTTTTAAACGTAAAAGTTGCAATTTGTTGAATTTTCGGTCAATCATTTTTGATCACTTAGACTATAATTAAAATATACTTTTTATTGTTATCTCGGGAAAAAAGTATTTATTTTTATAAACTGATAAATGATTTAGGAAAATTATATTTTAATCATAGTTTTATATGAGATGAATTTTATCTTGAAACAAAACAATATCGATATTAGGCGAAATTGAGTTTAGATCTGGAGCTAGCTTTTAAATCTCGTCCCTTCCACGCCACTGCTCAGTGATGAGAACGAAGAAAGTTCGGTACAGCTAAAAGACACCTAAATAGACAGGAAATGAAGGAATAAAGTGACGTTTGTGTGACTTCAGGGACAATAATTGATTTATTAACAGACAAATATGTTGTGTTTTGTTCGCCTTCGACTTCCCTTTTTCTTGTCATGTGAATTATTTAGGGGACGCGCCAAAGGGAAATATTTTCGGTTTGAGGTGGAGTGTTGAGAGATATGAAATAAAATCCGTCGTAAGCACTTAATTTGCTCGGAAAGTCGACGTGGAGGAAAGCTTTTTTACGATTGCAGGTGTCACGTTTTGTCAGTAACAATATTATTGAGTTGTAACTTTGCCCGGCTTAGCGGATACTGTGCGAAAATTGTGATGTGGTTTTATTGTTGGCACTTTTTAATAAATGTCAGATGCCGAGTTTACTTTTTGTCGAACGTCTTGGGCATTCGCGACGAGCCAAATCCATTTTATTTCAAGACACGGATAGGGGTTGTTTAACACGACGCTTAAAACGTATATTATAGGTATTCTATTTTTTCGCATATTATAACGTCGTCTTCAATTGCAAATTTTCTCATGTTTGCGGCTTCATTAATAATCATGATAAAAATGACAGGCCCCGGTGTGGATCACTGTGGGACTCCAGGTATTTTTAGGAATTTTTGAGACCTGTAACCGTAGTGTTCGCTTGATGGATAATGATTTAGGGAAATTGCAAATAACGGGTCTATAATTTGTGAGCGCAATTATGGCTACCCTAGAAACCATTATGTTTTTATAATTAAGTTAAAACTGGCTGTTAGAGGGTCAGTACGACGATGCACGGTCCCTCATCAAAAGTGATGGTATCAAGCAGGGGAGGGGGTCCCTTGTCATATTAACCTTGATTTGTCTAATTGGTCCTAACAAATATGGTAAGGATACAAAATATATTTGCCTTTTATCTTTTCTCTTTTGATCTCTCGTGCAAAATATATTTATTTTTATAAATTGATTACATATTGATTCAGGAAAGTTGCTGGGTTAGTTTTCAAAATAATAGTAATGTTGGAAATGTCATTTATTACTTGAAAGTTGCTATTAAGGGATTCTTCGGTCAATCATTTTTGATCACTTGGATTCTTATTAATCGAAATATAGTTTTTATTTTTGATGTCTCGTGAAAAATATATTTATTTTTATAAATTGATTACATATTGATTAAGGAAAGTTGCTAGGTTAGTTTCCAAAATAATAGTAATGTTGGAAATGTCATTTATTACTTGAAAGTTAAGATAGATAAGATATTATTACTTGAAAGTTGCTATTTAGGGATTCTTCGGTCAATCATTTTTGATCACTTGAATTCTTATTAATCGAAATATAGTTTTTATTTTTGATATCTCGTGAAAAATATATTTATTTTTATAAATTGATTACATTTTGATTCAGGACAGTTGCTAGGTTAGATTCCTAAATAATAGTAATGTTGGAAATGTCATTTATTACTTGAAAGTTGCTATTTAGGGATTCTTCGGTCAATCATTTTTGATCACTTGAATTCTTATTAATCGAAATATAGTTTTTATTTTTGATATCTCGTGAAAAATATATTTATTTTTATAAATTGATTATATATTTATTCAGGAAAGTTGCTAGGTTAGTTTCCAAAATAATAGTAATGTTGGAAATGTAATTTTTTACTTGAAAATTGCAATTTAGGGATTCTTCGGTCAATCATTTTCGATCACTTGGATTATTAATAATCGAAATATAGTTTTTATTTTTGATATCTCGTGAAAAATATATTTATTTTTATAAATTGATTACATATTGATTCAGGAAAGTTGCTAGGTTAGTTTCCTAAATAATAGTAATGTTGGAAATGTCATTTCTTACTTGAAAGTTGGTATTTAGGGATTCTTCGGTCAATCATTTTTGATCACTTGGATTCTTACTAATCGAAATATACTTTTTATTTTTGATATCTCGTGAAAAATATATTTATTTTTATAAATTTATTACATATTGATTCAGGAAAGGTGCTAGGTTAGTTTCCTAAATAATAGTAATGTTGGAAATGTCATTTTTTACTTGAAAGTTGCCATTTAGGGATTCTTCGGTCAATCATTTTTGATCACTTGGATTCTTATTAATCGAAATATAGTTTTTATTTTTGATATCTCGTGAAAAATATATTTATTTTTATAAATTGATTACATATTGATTCAGGAAAGTTGCTAGGTTAGTTTCCTAAATAATAGTAATGTTGGAAATGTCATTTCTTACTTGAAAGTTGGTATTTAGGGATTCTTCGGTCAATCATTTTTGATCACTTGGATTCTTACTAATCGAAATATACTTTTTATTTTTGATATCTCGTGAAAAATATATTTATTTTTATAAATTTATTACATATTGATTCAGGAAAGGTGCTAGGTTAGTTTCCTAAATAATAGTAATGTTGGAAATGTCATTTTTTACTTGAAAGTTGCCATTTAGGGATTCTTCGGTCAATCATTTTTGATCACTTGGATTCTTATTAATCGAAATATAGTTTTTATTTTTGATATCTCGTGAAAAATATATTTATTTTTATAAATTTATTACATATTGATTCAGGAAAGTTGCTAGGTTAGTTTCCAAAATAATAGTAATGTTGGAAATGTCATTTATTACTTGAAAGTTGCTATTAAGGGATTCTTCGGTCAATCATTTTTGATCACTTGGATTCTTATTAATCGAAATATAGTTTTTATTTTTGATGTCTCGTGAAAAATATATTTATTTTTATAAATTGATTACATATTGATTAAGGAAAGTTGCTAAGTTAGCCTCCAAAATAATAGTAATGTTGGAAATGTAATTTTTTACTTGAAAGTTGCTATTTAGGGATTCTTCGGTCAATCATTTTTGATCACTTGGATTCTTATTAATCGAAATATAGATTTTATTTTTGATATCTCGTGAAAAATATATTTATTTTTATAAATTGATTATATAATATTGATTCAGGAAAGTTGCTAGGTTAATTTCCAAAATAATAGTAATGTTGGAAATGTCATTTATTACTTGAAAGTTGCTATTTAGGGATTCTTCGGTCAATCATTTTTGATCACTTGGATTCTTATTAATCGAAATATAGTTTTTATTTTTGATATCTCGTGAAAAATATATTTATTTTTATAAATTGATTATAATATTGATTCAGAAAAGTTGCTAGGTTAATTTCCAAAATAATAGTAATGTTGGATATGTAATTTTTTACTTGAAAGTTGCTATTTAGGGATTCTTTGGTCAATCATTTTTGATCACTTGGATTCTTATTAATCGAAATATAGTTTTTATTTTTGATATCTCGGAAAAATTATATTTATTTTTATAAATTGATTACATTTTAATTCAGGAAAGTTGCTAAGTTAGCCTCCAAAATAATAGTAATGTTGGAAATGTAATTTTTTACTTGAAAGTTGCTATTTAGGGATTCTTCGGTCAATCATTTTTGATCACTTGGATTCTTATTAATCGAAATATAGTTTTTATTTTTGATATCTCGTGAAAAATATATTTATTGTTATAAATTGATTACATATTGATTCAGGAAAGTTGCTAGGTTAGTTTCCAAAATAATAGTAATGTTGGAAATGTAATTTTTTACTTGAAAGTTGCTATTTAGGGATTCTTCGGTCAATCATTTTTGATCACTTGGATTCTTATTAATCGAAATATAGATTTTATTTTTGATATCTCGTGAAAAATATATTTATTTTTATAAATTGATTATAATATTGATTCAGGAAAGTTGCTAGGTTAATTTCCAAAATAATAGTAATGTTGGATATGGAATTTTTTACTTGAAAGTTGCTATTTAGGGATTCTTCGGTCAATCATTTTTGATCACTTGGATTCTTATTAATCGAAATATAGGTTTTATTTTTGATAACTCGTGAAAAATATATTTATTTTTATAAATTGATTATAATATTGATTCAGGAAAGTTGCTAGGTTAGTTTCCAAAATAATAGTAATGTTGGAAATGTCATTTATTACTTGAAAGTTGCTATTTAGGGATTCTTCGGTCAATCATTTTCGATCACTTGGATTCTTATTAATCGAAATATAGTTTTTATTTTTGATATCTCGTGAAAAATATATTTATTTTTATAAATTGATTACATATTGATTCAGGAAAGTTGCTAGGTTAGTTTCCAAAATAATAGTAATGTTGGAAATGTCATTTATTACTTGAAAGCTGCTATTTAAGGATTCTTCGGTCAATCATTTTCGATCACTTGGATTATTATTAATCGAAATATACTTTTAAATTTTGTATGTCTTGAAATAGTAATTTTCGTCACAAGTCCGGAAGGTGACTTGTTACAGTCGAGTAGATATTATGGACGAGGCGACGTCAGGAGCCGAGTCCAGAATATCTAAACGAGACTGGAACAACACCTTACGGACGTGTGTCGAATGATATTTTATTTCATCCCGTCATTTCTTGTATATTAGTATATTTGTATAATTTGACACTTGGTTATTTTCTTATGTCATTTGACATTTGACACTATTTTTTAATTTGCGGTTGATTTTTATATGTCAAACAACTGTCAAAAGGTATAATAACAGTTTGTGATTGGTTCGTAATAAGTTTCCGGTGGTTTCCGGTACTTTACCGGCTCTGATACCGTAATGTCTCATTTTCCGGCCGCATATGAATACTGTAGTGTTGTACTTTCCGGACGGGATGAAATAAAATATTATAAATTGATTATTGATTTAGGAAAATTGTCTTTATCGCTGTGCATACGTTTTACTCGGGGATGAAAGAAGGTTAGCAAAAGCGTTAGATGCTAATCCTAGGCTAGTAGATTTCAGTTTAGAGGTGTTAACAACACGCTGTTTATGAATTTTTTATATCTCAAAATAAATGCTTGCGTGCGTCTAGTAATGTCCATCTCGAGGCCATATTATCAGTATGCGATTATATATTCAGAAATCTAGAGCTCGCTTCTCCTATCAGCGTGATGGCCTTCGCACGCAAGATTCACGATTATCCCGAACTTGCAGAGCCTGCATAATAAATTCAAAGAATGCCAGTCGGTCACAGTTTCCAACATACAGGGAAGTTTCTATTTATGTGGCAACTGGAGGCATTTACTTTTGCCTGCTGTCTATTAACGCAGAGAGATCGCTTGCCTAGTTGCTTTTTAATTCGCCTCGAACACTCGAGCAACATAAGCAACTGTAATCTGCCACGCCCGTGATGGGAGTGATTCAGTCTCTACTAATACCGTTATCTAGAATGTGATAAATAAAACGAACTAGTGCCTGCTGCATGCAGATTCCTTGTATGTAAAACAAGTGTAATAATTCCAAACAATAAAATAATACACTCTAATTAACATACGTAATTATTAGCATTCAAGTGACGTTGAGTGCGTGAAACATGTAAAACACGTCCGACGTTAATAATAAACAAATGAACGAGCGAGCATAAATTACGTACGTTTGAATTGCATATTTCCTTAAATGGGCCGGTTTTAATAAATAATTAATCAAACGCGAACTTATTGATTCGACTTTCTTAAGCAGGAAGAAAGCCGTTTTAATTCCGCTTCCATTGTGTTCGCCTCACGATATTTAAAGTTGTCATTTGAAAAGTTGAAATGGCCGCGCGCTTCTTGTCTCTAATGGAACTCCGGGGATTTACATATAAACACAAACGAGCCCTCAACGAAATCGTCGAAAGTTTTTGTACCGATTCGACTATAACGTAGCCATCCATTGACTGTATCGTTGCATGTTTAATGCATAGTTGGAGAAACAAGAGGAGTTCCGTGATGTTTATGTTATAGTATTTGTCTGCCACCGATTTACTCCGGGTAAAAATAAAGCAATTCTGAGACACACGCAGACTAAAACAACTACCCGTCTAGCAAATACCAAAGAGTATTGAATTATTCAGCCCAGTTTTTAGTATGTTCCTAGAGGTGTTTAGATTGATCTAGAATCTATAGAATGCTTTCTTAAGGTATTGTAACAGTCAGACAGGCAGACAGACAGGCAGATAAACAGACTATTGTATTATTTTTAAAGAGACTCTGCTGATGAGGGTCAAATAGAAACCGGTTGGTGTTTGTGCCCTGCCCGACATGGGTGGTTCCCTCTAATTTCTAAACTCAATGCTTCATACGTTTACGTCTAGGTATTTTGAAAATTGATTTATCGTTAGAACGTGCATCTTGTCGACTTTTAGAAAGTCCTTGTATTTATTTTTGTTGTCTCTGTCGTGTTTATCGTCGTTATTTGTTGCTAAGTGTTAATTTCAAGAATAAGTTTATCACCATACGCCTTTTTCTTAGCATCTTATCAGTGGTGGCTTGAGTTACACTGTGATTACAGATATCACACAGTAGAATAATACTTGCCTCTATATATTTTTTCGTTAATCTCGTAAAGAATATATTTTGATAAATTGAAAATTGATTTAGAATAATTTCCTGATTGTTACTAAAATAGTGGTATGTATTTTCGACGTGAAAGTGGCAATTGTTCGGACAATTCGAATCATTTTTTATCACTTTATTATCAATCAAAATATACCTACTTTTTTTGGTCGATCTTTCGTAAAAAATGTATTTATTTTTATAAATTGACAATCGATTTAAGAAAATTGAATTTATTTTAGTATTGATAATTGATTCAGGAAAATTGCTAGGCTTAATGTTATTGGAAGTGGCATTTTTAACCTAAAAAGTTGCAGAGTGATTTTTAGGTCAATCATTTTTGATCACTTACTTTATTATCAATAAAAATATGCTTATTTTTGTCGATCTCTCGTGAAAAATGTTTTTATTTTTATAAATTGACAATCAATTCAGGAAAATTGAATTTATTTCTATTGATAATTGATTCAGGAAAATTACTAGGCTTAATGTTATTGGAAGTGGCATTTTTTAACGTAAAACGTTGCAGGATGATTTTTAGGTCAATCATTTTTTGTCACTTTATTATCAATCAAAATGTGCTTTTTTTTTGTTGATCTCTCAAAAATGTATTTATTTTTATAAATTGACAATCAATTTAGGAAAATTGAATTTATTTCTTTTAATAATTGATTCAGGAAAATTACTAGGCTTAATGTTATTGGAAGTGGCATTTTTAGCGGAAAAAGTTACAGAGTGATTTTTAGGTCAATCATTTTTGATCACTTACTTTATTATCAATCAAAATATGCTTTTTTTGTTGACCTCTCGTGATAAATGTATTTATTTTTATAAATTGACAGTCGATTTAGGAAAATTGAGTTTATTTCTATTGATAATTGATTCAGGAAAATTGCTAGGCTTAATGTTATTGGAAGTGGCATTTTTAACCTAAAAAGTTGCAGAGTGATTTTTAGGTCAATCATTTTTGATCACTTACTTTATTATCAATAAAAATATGCTTATTTTTGTCGATCTCTCGTGAAAAATGTTTTTATTTTTATAAATTGACAATCAATTCAGGAAAATTGAATTTATTTCTATTGATAATTGATTCAGGAAAATTACTAGGCTTAATGTTATTGGAAGTGGCATTTTTTAACGTAAAACGTTGCAGGATTATTTTTAGGTCAATCATTTTTTATCACTTTATTATCAATCAAAATGTGCTTTTTTTTTGTTGATCTCTCATAAATGTATTTATTTTTATAAATTGACAATCAATTTAGGAAAATTGAATTTATTTCTTTTAATAATTGATTCAGGAAAATTACTAGGCTTAATGTTATTGGAAGTGGCATTTTTAGCGTAAAAAGTTGCAGAGTGATTTTTAGGTCAATCATTTTTGATCACTTACTTTATTATCAATCAAAATATGCTTTTTTTTGTTGACCTCTCGTGATAAATGTATTTATTTTTATAAATTGACAGTCGATTTAGGAAAATTGAGTTTATTTCTATTGATAATTGATTCAGGAAAATTACTAGGCTTAATGTTATTGGAAGTGGCATTTTTAGCGTAAAAAGTTGCAGAGTGATTTTTAGGTCAATCATTTTTGATCACTTACTTTATTATCAATCAAAATATGCTTTTTTTTTGTTGATCTCTCGTGAAAAATTAATTTATTTTTATAAATTGATAATCAATTTAGGAAAATTCAATTTATTTCTATTGATAATTGCTTCAGGAAAATTGCTAGGCTTAATGTTATTGGAAGTGGCATTTTTAACGTAAAAAGTTGCAGTGGTGATTCTTATTTCAATCATTTTTGATCACTTACTTTATTATCAATCAAAATATGCTTTTTTTTGTTGATCTCTCGTGAAAAATTAATTTATTTTTATAAATTGACAATCAATTTAGAAAAATTGAATTTATTTCTATTGATAATTGATTTAGGAAAATTGCTAGGCTTAATGTTATTGGAAGTGGCATTTTTAACGTAAAAAGTTGCAGTGGTGATTTTTAGGTCAATCATTTTTGATCACTTACTTTATTATCAATCAAAATAAACTTTTTTGTTGATCTCTCATGGAAAATGTATTTTTATAATTGATAATTTATTTAGGAAAATTGACAGACTTGTAGGTGCCCAATATAATAGTAATGTTGAAGGAGGTATATAAAGCAGCGTGTATCTAATCAATGACCTTGGTCAGCTAGATTCCCTGATATCAGCCCTCTTGACTTTTTCTTTAATGACGTAAATATTCAGACGCCCTGAGTATGTTTCAACGTTTAGTAAATTAACTAAATAAGAATAGTACTAGGCAAGACTCCCAGGCCTCTAGCATTGATGGATAATATCCCATTCAGCTTGATTATTAAATCGATATGTTTTGATATGAGCCGAATATTTTATTAATTAGTTTTTTAATTGGCCCCAAATAAATCATCGGCAAAAATTCATACAAACATTCGAAACCCATGTTTTAGTCAATTTAAAAAATGTACTCTCATATTTGATTAATTTCCGATACGCCTTCATTTGCATAATCCGCGTTTTCAAAACTGGCGATAAATTAGCCGCAACTTTTCGCCGATTCCCAGGCTGCTAGTGTGATTTTAATTAGTTAATAATTTGGTCCCAAGAAGCAGCACGATTTATGGGAACCAAACGCCCAGGCTGATGATGCCAACTTGGTTGGCGCAACCTATGCACTATTTCGGTGTAAAGTCCCAAATCAGGCGCTTTCTTTTCTAAATTAAAGTATCCCACAACTTTGCACTTCCGTTTCAACTTATCCGCAAATAATTACACGTGCGGGTCCTTTGTGCGGCGGTAACCGACCGGTGAAATTGGATTTTAATGAGCCACCGTGTAGGAAATACATATTTTCGTCCACAACGCAAACCTACAAATAATTTAGGAGTAATTTAAGTTCCGCAGAGGCATGTGATTTTTATGGGAGCCACCAATGCGTGTGAATCTAGATTCCGTGACACTCCGAGATAAATATAAAGAATAATAAAAGGAGTAAGATATATTGGGAGGGCTTTAATCAGTTTTTTCCTCGGAAATTCACGACGACGGGAATTAATTTAATGCCTCGTTCATGAGAGAAGGAGAAACGCCCGAGTTGTTTAAGACCGAGTTAATTTATTTTGTCGTTGCTGAGTTATTATCGGGCGTAGAATTTCTGGAAAATTATCATATAGCGCTTTCGTTTCAAAACTATTCGCTAGTTATTAAGCATGCTGCATAAATTCCTCGGATCCTGTTGGGGAAGCCATTACCCACCAACAGTGCCGGCGATGCAGCCGAGGATCAAACCCAATCCTCGATAGACATTGCGACCAAGCATGTCCGCCACAACTGTAACCGCGTTACCGAGTCGGGTGTCGAGGGAAAACCTGAAATGTATTTTTAAATTAACATAACTCTTCATTTCTACAACACACTCATAACATAACTACAAAACACTCTTGGATTATTATTAATCGAAACATACTTTTTGTGGATCTCTCGTGAAAAATGGATTATTTCTATAAATTGAAAATTGATTTAGGATTTAGGAAAAGAATGATGAAAGTTGAAATTTACTGATTCTTCGGTCAATCATTTTTGATCACTTGGATTATTATTAATCGAAATATACTTTCTTTATTGATCTCATGAAAAATGTATCTTTTCCTATAAATTGATAATTGACATATAGAAAATATAGGAAAATGGAAATTGGTATAGGAAAATGGCCAAATTATTATTAATCGAAATATTTTATTTTGTTGATCTCCCGTGAAAAATATATTTATTTTTATAAATTGATAATTGATTTAGGAAATTGACAGGCTTGTTACCTCGCTTGTTACTATTTTAATAGTGATGTTGAAAGTGACATTTTTAACCTGAAAGTTGCAGTTTGATGTTTTATCGGTCAATCATTTTTGATCACTTAGATTATTATTGATTAAAATATACTTTCTTTATTGATCTCATGAAAAATTTAACTTTTCCTATAAATTGATAATTGATATAGGAAATATAGGAAAATGGAATTTGATATAGGAAAATAGCCAGATTATTGTTAATCGAAATATTTTATTTTGTTGATCTCTCGTGAAAAATATATTTATTTTTATAAATTGATAATTGATTTGGGAAATTGACAGGCATGTTACCTCGCTTGTTACTACTTTAATAGTGATGTTGGAAGTGGCATTTTTAATATAAAAGTTGCAATTTGATGATTTTTCTGTCACTCATTTTTGATCACTTAGATTATTATTGATTAAAATATACTTTCTTTATTGATCTCATGAAAAATTTAACTTTTCCTATAAATTGATAATTGATATAGGAAATATAGGAAAATGGAATTTGATATAGGAAAATAGCCAGATTATTGTTAATCGAAATATTTTATTTTGTTGATCTCGCGTGAAAAATATATTTGTTTTTATAAATTGATAATTGATTTAGGAAATTGACAGGCTTGTTAACCTCGCTTGTTACTATTTTAATAGTGATGTTGAAAGTGACATTTTTAACCTGAAAGTTGCAGTTTGATGTTTTATCGGTCAATCATTTTTGATCACTTAGATTAGTATTGATTAAAATATACTTTCTTTATTGATCTCATGAAAAATTTAACTTTTCCTATAAATTGATAATTGATATAGGAAATATAGGAAAATGGAATTTGATATAGGAAAATAGCCAGATTATTGTTAATCGAAATATTTTATTTTGTTGATCTCTCGTGAAAAATATATTTATTTTTATAAATTGATAATTGATTTGGGAAATTGACAGGCATGTTACCTCGCTTGTTACTACTTTAATAGTGATGTTGGAAGTGGCATTTTTAATATAAAAGTTGCAATTTGATGATTTTTCTGTCACTCATTTTTGATCACTTAGATTATTATTGATTAAAATATACTTTCTTTATTGATCTCATGAAAAATTTAACTTTTCCTATAAATTGATAATTGATATAGGAAATATAGGAAAATGGAATTTGATATAGGAAAATAGCCAGATTATTGTTAATCGAAATATTTTATTTTGTTGATCTCGCGTGAAAAATATATTTGTTTTTATAAATTGATAATTGATTTAGGAAATTGACAGGCTTGTTAACCTCGCTTGTTACTATTTTAATAGTGATGTTGAAAGTGACATTTTTAACCTGAAAGTTGCAGTTTGATGTTTTATCGGTCAATCATTTTTGATCACTTAGATTAGTATTGATTAAAATATACTTTCTTTATTGATCTCATGAAAAATTTAACTTTTCCTATAAATTGATAATTGATATAGGAAATATAGGAAAATGGAAACTGATATAGGAAAATAGCCAGATTATTATTAATCGAAATATTTTATTTTGTTGATCTCTCGTGAAAAATATATTTATTTTTATAAATTGATAATTGATTTGGGAAATTGACAGGCATGTTACCTCGCTTGTTACTACTTTAATAGTGATGTTGGAAGTGGCATTTTTAATATAAAAGTTGCAATTTGATGATTTTTCTGTCACTCATTTTCGATCACTTGGATTACTATTAATCGAAATATAGGTTTTTTATTGATCTAAAAAATGTCGTAAAAAATGTATTAATTGAATGAATGAATGAATGAATTTAGCACCTACTAAATTAAGGTACAAAAATAGCAGTCGTAGCAAGTTTTTTAATTCTCTCAACTTGCTTTAATACGAACCTACATACAAAATATAATTGGGTTAAATCTGGAGTTCTTGCGGGCCAATCTAGGAAATTTTGGCCCCAAATCAGTGCAACAGGTCATAATGAGGAGGAAAGTTAAACATTTTTTAACCACTTGTGTAAATCTTTCTTGTTTAGGAAAAATTGGACACATTCTGGATTTTTTTCCAATTTAAACTCTCCCATATTGATGCTCTGCGGAAATTGAGTATAGGCGGAATTTAATGTTCCAATATTTACATTACTGCCTAATGAATTCCATCACTCTGTTGTTTGTGGTATGTTGAGCAGTTTCCATGAAAATAACGATATCAAAAAGTTAACCAACACTAGGGCGATGTCCCAATTAAAAGAACTAAGTAAAGTTTGTTTTCAGTAATTATAAATTTAATTTAAATAATACACCGCACGTTGCACGCGTGTTGGGAAAAAAGTCTGATATATTCCCATCTACCGAGTCACATTTAGAGATCTTAAAGTATTCTATTTTTCGAGCTGCAGGGCCCACTTAATCGCTTTTCAATCTTGATTTTAGCTCTGGGTCTGGTTATGCTAATGTCGGTTATCTTTAAGCTGTATTATTATATAGGTGTTCTTGGAGATTTTAAGCGATTTAGATACGACTTTGTGTGAGAAGGAGAAGCGATGCTTCCAGTAACGACTCGTACCTACTTATGATTCCGAAATATAATATTATTCCAATACGTGAGACGTGTAATTTCATTTACTTAAAGGGAAATAAGATAAAAAATGTGCGGCTGATTCAAAATTTTGTATCAGGCGGCCTATATCGTTCTAATTGAAGGTGGTTTGAGAAGGCTATAATTTGAAACTCCATTTAAATTTTAATTGTTACATATTTGCTGCAGTTTAATTGCTTATTTTTTTAATATAAAAAGCAATGTTATCCATTGCATTATTTATGCCTCATCTCGACTGACAGATTTATGTGTTCTGCCACGCGATACGCGTACCAAAAACAAATAGTTTAACACGTTTGTTTCATAATAACACCAGAGAAAATGTAAACATAACTTTATACATGTTTTAACGTTTCATCAAAGGCAGTATATTCGTTTTATAGGAGTTTGATGACATTAAATTAGGTAAATTACAAGAGGATATGGGCATTCTCGAGTGACATTAACGTGTGATGTACCGCCTCTACTGTCGACGAATCCAAACTAGATTCTTTATCGTTGGGTACGGGTCCTTGCGCTGCCAGTCATTAGCGGCACTGGGGAAAAAACATTAAGGAAGAGTTTTTGGGTCGGTTTTATTCTCGTCCAATGATCGATATACATCGAAAATCTATTAGGTACTGGAATAAACATCTAATGACCTTTCATATGGGAAATATTGTAGAGTTGTCTTTCATGCAACAGAAAAATCTAGGGACAGATTATATTAATTATAAATGCACGTATTTTGATATTAAACTCCGGCTTACAAGGTGGGCCATGTGCGAGTAATTTCTTAAATGGAACAGTCGAAAAATTAATTTAATTCTCTTCAAAATTTCGTAGTTTTGGAGATATGATCAATTTCATGGAAAATTCCTATGAAAATAGTTGCGTCGGGCCAAACACGCGCTTATGTACACTATTACCATTGTATTATTAAAGCTATGTGTCCATTTAATCCCTTTTTCAGTTTGTTGAAGTCGAAAAATTAATTTAATTCTCTACAAAATTTCGTAGTTTTGGAGATATGATCAATTTAATGGAAAATTATTATGAAAATAGTTGCGCCGTGCCAAACACGCTCTTATGTACGCTGTTGCCACTGTATTATTAAAGCTATGTGTCCATTAATCCCTTTTTTGTGTCAACAGTTTGTGGAAGTCGAAAAATTAATTTAATTCTCTACAAAATTTCGTAGTTTTGGAGATATGATCAATTTCACGGAAAATTCCTCTGAAAATAGTTGCGCCGTGCTAAACACGCGCTTATGTACGCTAATGTCACTGTATTATTAAAGCTATGTGCCCATTTAATCCCTTTTTTGTGTCAACAGTTTGTTGAAGTCGAAAAATTAATTTAATTCTCTACAAAATTTCGTAGTTTTGGAGATATGATCAATTTCACGGAAAATTCCTATGAAAATAGTTGCTCCGTGCCAAACACGCTCTTATGTACGCTATTACCACTTTATTATTAAAGCAATGTGTCCATTTAATCCCTTTTTTTTTCAACAGTTTGTTGAAGTCGAAAAATTAATTTAATTCTCTACAAAATTTCGCAGTTTTGGAGATATGATCAATTTCACGGAAAATTCCTATGAAAATAGTTGCGCCGTGCCAAACACGCTCTTATGTACGCTGTTGCCACTTTATTATTAAAGCTATGTGTCCATTTAATCCCTTTTTTGTGTCAACAGTTTGTTGAAGTCGAAAAATTAATTTAATTCTCTACAAAATTTCGTAGTTTTGGAGATATGATCAATTTCACGGAAAATTCCTATGAAAATAGTTGCTCCGTGCCAAACACGCTCTTATGTACGCTATTACCACTTTATTATTAAAGCAATGTGTCCATTTAATCCCTTTTTTGTGTCAACAGTTTGTTGAAGTCGAAAAATTAATTTAATTCTCTACAAAATTTCGTAGTTTTGGAGATATGATCAATTTCACGGAAAATTCCTATGAAAATAGTTGCTCCGTGCCAAACACGCTCTTATGTACGCTATTACTATTTTATTATTAAAGCAATGTGTCCCTTTAATCCATTTTTTAGTCAACATATTGTTGAAGTCGAAAAATTAATTTAATTCTCTACAAAATTTCGTAGTTTTGGAGATATGATCAATTTCACGGAAAATTCCTATGAAAATAGTTGCTCCGTGCCAAACACGCTCTTATGTACGCTATTACCACTTTATTATTAAAGCAATGTGTCCATTTAATCCCTTTTTTGTGTCAACAGTTTGTTGAAGTCGAAAAATTAATTTAATTCTCTACAAAATTTCGTAGTTTTGGAGATATGATCAATTTCACGGAAAATTCCTATGAAAATAGTTGCTCCGTGCCAAACACGCTCTTATGTACGCTATTACTATTTTATTATTAAAGCAATGTGTCCCTTTAATCCATTTTTTAGTCAACATATTGTTGAAGTCGAAAAATTAATTTAATTCTCTACAAAATTTCGTAGTTTTGGAGATATGATCAATTTCACGGAAAATTCCTATGAAAATAGTTGCTCCGTGCCAAACACGCTCTTATGTACGCTATTACTATTTTATTATTAAAGCAATGTGTCCCTTTAATCCATTTTTTAGTCAACATATTGTTGAAGTCGAAAAATTAATTTAATTCTCTACAAAATTTCGTAGTTTTGGAGATATGATCAATTTCACGGAAAATTCCTATGAAAATAGTTGCTCCGTGCCAAACACGCTCTTATGTACGCTATTACCACTTTATTATTAAAGCTATGTGTCAATTTAATCCCTTTTTATTTTTAACACGCTTTTATTAGCTTCACCTATGTAACGGAATCTTTCAACGAGAATTTCACCCACCTCAAAATGTCAAATGAAATTTGAAATGAAAAATTATAAAAAAAATTCGAAATGAAAAACTGTCTTCAAAAATTAAAAAAAAAAAATTGAATTCAAAAATTTTGAAAAAAATTTGAATTGAAAAACGTCAAAAAAAATTATAGTTTAAAAAACACGCTTTAAAGGGAAACCGAACTAAAAAGTAAAAAATAAGAATAAAGTGATTGACAAAAAATAATTTTATTGTAAAAAGTTAAGATATTGTTGCAGTTGGCTATAAATTGGGATTTTTGTGTTTTTCTCAATTGTTATATTTCTGACGCTACTAAGCCTTAGAATTGAAATTAAAAAAATTTCTTCGCTCGGTATATGTGTTTATATTTTTCCCCTGTTTAGAAAGCTCGCTCTTGTCGCCGCAACATGTTGAAAGTAACGTCGAAGGCAACGTTAAAAACCACGCAAGTTTATTTACGATCATCTCTGTGTAATTCGCTGTCGGAAATAGTTTCTATCTAGTAGCCATCGCACCATACATGACAAATGAATCAACTTGTCACTGTCGAAATTTAATGTACTTTTTTTATGCAAGATCAATAAGCGATCCTTCTGATGTAGGTAGTTAAACTGAATTGAAAAATTTGCATAATTGTTTAATATGAGAACCTGATTTTTGAGTAAAAGGATAAGGTTTCGGCCTCGAGGCTGTCCAGCCATCAACGGTCGGTCAGGGCTATGTAGAATTTTTGTAGTATCCCAATAAAGAAGAGTTTAAAAAACAACATTTTTTAAAACCGTGTCGATTATTAACAAAACACGCCATTAAGATTACAAATTTTCCTTGCTTGAGTAATGTTTCTTAAAAGCTTTTATTCATCGATAATAATTTCCTAGTATCTACTAATTGTTAATTTAAGTATGTGTGTACCGAAAACTGTTCTAACAATGGCTCTTTTCTTTTTCAGGCTGCTACCCCCGTTATAATGACTAGGTAATTATACCATTTCTTAAAGTACAAGTAAGTAAAATTTAGCGCAATTAGTGAGATTGTGTCACAAATACGGATATACTAATCCTAACCTATGCACAGCAAATAATTAGCGCTTGTTTTGACATAATGGCGCCATTAGTGCGACGGACAACTTTTAATTAGGTGAAAGGGATATGTGCGTTTTAGTAATTTCCGAAATTAATTAAAGCTATTTTTACAAGGCTATTTACTACTGTTTATATCTTCCAACTAGTAAAAGTTTATTTCCAAATGTGTGCTTCCTCTAGTAGCTCTGGTACGTACGATTTAAATAAACTTACTGTAAAAAAATCGGCCCATTAAGATTTTATTAAAAATGTCCAATAGGCATTTAGTTAGCCTAGACCTGTAATTCCGCTATAAAGTAGGATATTAAATCCCACCCACATAATTTCCCATTTGCGGCGACTCCAGCAAGAAAGTTCACAAAAGTAATAAACAAACAAATTAGTTTGTTGTATTAAATATTCTATTAAAAATCACCTAAGGGGTTAGACCCTCTCGGTGCTGCGCATTTTTTAAATCAGCCGCGAATTATATTAGCATGTAACGTCACCCAAGATGATAAATGTTCATTAAAACACAAACAAAACTTTTAAAGGCGAAATATACTTTCGCATAATACGCCTCTCGGTGTAGCATCATTCTCCTGCACGAAGAAGGCCAAAAGTTATGATGTTACGTTTTTATAGGTACAGATAATCATCCGGTAGCTGGAATAAAAAGTTCATTTGCGCACTAAGTTGGGGATGATAACAGTTTCGAACACCCCCAGATGATGCCAACTTGGTAGTTAGTGTTTACTGTCGCGCCAAGGATAAGCTAATCCCATGTTTTTGTAAAATGTCTAAACTGCGATAATCTGGAAGGAAACGGAATGGTAACATTTTATTTCTTTCTAAATAAAGCATAAAGTGGTGCAATTATTGCCACAACATCTTATTTATTTCCTATAATAATATAAAAATTGACAAATCTAAAAACCTCCGTTGTTATAGGAAATGAAAAGGCAACATCTTATTTCTTCCTAGATGTCTGCATAAAGTGGTGCAATTCTTACCACAACATCTTATTTATTTCCTATAATAATATAAAAATTGACAAATCTAAGAACCTCCGTTGTTATAGGAAATGAAAAGGCAACATCTTATTTCTTCCTAGATGTCGGCATAAAGTGGTGCAATTATTGCCACAACATCTTATTTATTTCTTATAATAATAATAATTATTATATCTAATCGGTACTGTATAAAAATTGACAAGTCTAAAATAAAAGCCTCCGTTGTTATAGGAAATGAAAAGATTATTTCTTCCTAGATGTCGGCATAAAGGGGTGCAATTATTGCCGCAACATCTTATTTATTTCCTATAATAATAACTATTATTATATCTAATCGGTACAGTATAAAAATTGTCAAGTCTAAAATCCTCAGTTGTTATAGGAAAGATAACATCTTATTTCTTTCTAGATATCGGCATAAAATGGAACAATTATTGTTACATCTTATTTATGTCCTATAATAATTATATGGAAAGAAGTCAAATTTTTGGTCTTCAAGATCCAAGGTTCCACAGGGGTCTGCTTTAAGCCTGGTATTGTTTTTACATTTTATGAACGATCTTACCTAATTTCGTATCCTTTAGCAACAATTTATTTGCTGATAATCTTTTTTCACAATTTCTACAGAAGTGTGAGGTTATTTTAAATAACTAGTTTTTATCCAATATTCCGCTTCAGTCCATCCGACACCACTATTCCCAAATAATAAAAAAACACATCCTTTATTGGAACTGTCACATTACAAAGAATTCCGTTTCTATAACTACATCCAAAGTATACAAGTTCCTCGCATTTCAAATTCATGGTGTCTACGTTTGCTCTCATTGAATTATATCGTCCTTTGTACTGGCCCATTGTCAATCGGATCTATTTCTGTTTCCTTAAGGCTTAAAGTGAGGATATGGGTAAGGGACGTATCCCTACAGACATTCGTGTAATGCTCTTATTGTGACCAGGTAACTTTTACGGCAATGTGAGAAACGTAGATTAGGTGTTTGCGGAGGGAGATGTATCGCATGGCGTTATTAGCGTCAGTTTTATAATACGTAATTTATGGTGCTTATGTCGCACCTAATCCAAATTGAGCACATCGTTGTTATAGTTATATATATGGCATATTTTGGTGCTACCATTATTTAATAATATAATAGCGATAATACCACATTAGTTAGGGTTGATGAAATGTGGATTTTTAGGGTCTTTCATTAGATATGTAGTTGGATTTTCATTATTCACAGACCAGCTTGTAGGAAATTAAATTACCTTTAAAATGAGGTGCTACATGACCCCCTTGCGGATTGAAAATTTTGAATTTGTGATAAAGGACACTCGTTAACTGGTCCATAATGGAAGCTACTTGCACCAAGTCGACTATATTTTGGACGTTTGACGATAATTCTCTTTCATTTTGAACTACTCAGTTATGTCTAAGTTTTATTGTAAAGCGTTCGACATGGCTATATATTTCTTTTTGAGTTTTTATCTGGATATGTAGTTGGATTTTCTTTATTTAAAAACTAGCATGTAGGAAATTTAATTACTTTTCAAACGAGGTCCCACATGACCCCTTTCAGATTAAAAATGTTGAATTTGTTACAACGGACACTCGCCAATTGGTCCATAATGGAAGCTACTTACACCTAAGTCGACTACATTTTGGACGATTGACGAAAATTCTCTTTCATTTTGAACTACTCAGCTATGTCTAAGTTTTATTGTAAAGCGTTCAACATGGCTATATTTTTCTTTCTGTTTTTAACTAGATATGTAGTTGGATTTTTTTTATTTAAAAACTAGAATGTAGGAAATTAAATTACCTTTCAAACGAGGTCCTACATGACCCCTTTCAGATTGAAAATGTTGAATTTGTTACAACGGACACTCGCTAACTGGTCCATAATGGAAGCTACTTGCACCTAAGTCGACTACATTTTGGACGTTTGACGATAATTCTCTTTCATTTTGACCTACTCAGTTATGTCTGAGTTTTATTGTAAAGCGTTCGACATGGCTATATTTTTCTTTCTGAGTTTTTAACTAGATATGTAGTTGGATTTTTTTTATTTAAAAACCAGCATGTAGGAAATTAAATTACCTTTCAAACGAGGTCCTACATGACCCCTTACAGATTGAAAATGTTGAATTTGTTACAACGGACACTCGCTAACTGGTCCATAATGGAAGCTACTTGCACCTAAGGCGACTACATTTTGGGCGATTAACGATAATTCTCTTTCATTTTGACCTACTCAGTTATGTCCGAGTTTTATTGTAAAGCGTTCTTCAACATTGGTATATTTTTCTTTTTGAGTTTTTAACTAGATATGTAGTTGGATTTCCTTTATTTAAAAACTAGAATGTAGGAAATTAAATTGCCTTTCAAACGAGGTCCCACATGACCCCTTTCAGATTGAAAATGTTGAATTTGTTACAACGGACACTCGCTAACTGGTCCATATTGGAAGCTACTTGTACCTAGAACGGCAACAATTTGAGCGATTAGCGATAATTATTCTTTTTCATTTTGAACTACCCATCTCGAGTTTTATCACTTATAAATGTAAATTCGTCGGACGGACTATACTATACCATTTTTAAATATTTTTATCATTTACACTAAGTAGTTTTATCTCGATCACGGCCATACACCTGTTTCCTCGGTTATTGTACCGATCATAACGTGACATCGCCTAACATTTGCATAAACTGCCCAATTAACGTTTGACGGTTGTCGTCGAAATAAAAATTTGTAATTAAATAGATAAAACATATTAGAATTATTTTTATAGTCGTGGCATCTGTGGGCGGAAATGTTAATTTTTAAGGAATTAGAGGCAAATATTTTAGGCAAATGTGTTTTATTTCTGGTCTCTAATGGGAGTTTTATCGAAAACTGTAAGACGAGTTAATGTAGAAGGAATATTTATAAAACTTCCTCTTGTATTGATTCGCCCATTGAAACTCACTTTAACTCTTTAACTTAAATTGTACTTTGTTCTGGTTCATTTCAATAGTCAATAGAGGTAAGAACCTTCTGACTATCCGGTTCCAGCGTTTCCAGCACTATAAAAATTATTATAAAGTATGTATCGATTAACTATCCAACCATGATTAGGATGAGGAATGATCCACATACTGAAATCTTGTAAGTGCACCTGGTCTACTACCAGTTGTGGCTTCTCGTTTATTGATGATGGAGTGGCTAGACCAACGCTGCTACATGCTTTACGTTTAATTGAACAAATCATGCAGTTTTTGGTCTATCGCTGCTTCTGTAAGCCATATTTTATCCAAATCTTTGCATAAATAGCTAGATGGACATCCTTGTGTGTGAAGATCGTAAACTAAGGATATCAAAATGGTGAAATCATGTAAAAGCTGATTATTAGACGATAAAAACCAATTAATTTAAATAGTTCCTAAATACCTTCCTTTTTAATACCTAGTTAATTATAATAATCTAATAAAATTCTATTAGCCCAACCGGGCATTAAAAACAACACCAGAGCCAGTTTTTTTTATTATGAAGGATTGCGCTGGAGTGACGACCGGTGTGGTGTCTCTTGACTTTGAAAAAGTGGAGAGGCTTAGCATAATTATTTTTTACTACCCACCATTTGCATAAAAACGGTATTATTTTGTCTGAGTAAATAATTAAGTAAATGCTCGAACGTACGTGCGATATATTTTTAATATTATGACTAATTCTGATTTACGAGGTAAATTCACGGAATTTGCATTAATTTCATTAATCAGCCTATTATTTAATGCAGGGGTCACATCTCTCGTGTCGTGCCTCGGAATAAATTGCTTGTTGTGGCATGGCGTATTTTTGTACAGGCGCGTTCGCTCTGCCTGCCATGCAAGCCACTAAAACAATCGCCACATTCCAGGGTAATGTTCCGAGATGTCTCGAGAGTCAAGGTGGAGCAAAGAAGCGTCGTGTCACCTCCATTTTTCCGAGCCTTCCAACTCGGCAGATTTTCAGCTAAGGTTTGCAAAGTACAGCTCTGTAACGTGCTTGTATATAAAATTATGGACCTGTCGTTTTATAGATCTTCATTCCATAGAAGGTCACTTGCAATGTAGATCTGTAAAAGTACAGGTTTGTAAAGTACAACTCTGTAAACTGTATGTATATAAAAGTACAGATCTGTAAAATCACTGTACAATTACAGACCTGTCGTTTTATAAATCTTCATTTCATAGAAGATCTGTAAAAGTGCAAGTTGGTAAGTACAGGTTTGTAAAATACAACTCTGTAAAGTAAGTACATGTAAGTAAAAGTACAAGCCTGTAAAAGAACTGGTCTGTAAAACATAGACGTGTCATTTTACAAATCTTGGTTCCATGTAAGCCTGTAGAAGACCTTTTGTTTCGAAACTGTACATGAACTGGTATGTAAAATTACAGGTCTGTAGAAGGACGTTTCCTATGAACGTCTGCGAAAGTACAAATCTGTAAAAGAATTGTAAAATTATAGACCTGTCGTTCTACAAACCTTCATTCCATTTGCCATAATGGTCTAGAAAAGTACAGCTTGGTAAGTACAGGTTTGTAAAGTACAGCCCTGTAAACTAGATGTATGTAAAAGTACAGGTTTCCAAAACAACTGGCCTGTAAAATTTGACGAAAGTCTTTAAAAGGCAATTTACCTTGAAGGTCTATAAGGTACAGGTTGGTAGGTGTAGGTCTGTAAAGTACAGATTTGTAAAAATTAGGCCTGTTCTGTTACATGCACTAATCTGTAAAATCACAGGTTTGCAAAGTACAGCTCTGTTATGTAAAAATACAGATCTGTAAAATCACTGTAAAATTATGTGCCTGTTGTTTTATAGATCTTCATTCTATGGAAAGTCATTTGCAATGAAGATCTGTAAAGGTACAGGTCTGTAAAGTACAGCTCTGTAAAGTGTTTGTATATAGAAGTACAGAGTAAAAGCACTGTAAAATTACAGACCAGTCGTTTTATAAATCTTCATTTCATAGAAGGCCATTTGTCATGAAGATCTGTAAAAGTGCAAGTTGGTAAGTACAGGTCAGGAAACTGAAAATGAACTGGTATGTAAAATTATAGGTCTGTAGAAGGACGTTTGGTATGAACGTCTGCGAAAGTACCAATCTGTAAAAGTATTGTAAAATTATAGACCTCTCGTTCTACAAACCTTCATTCCATTTGCCATAATGGTCTAGAAAAGTACAGCTTGGTAAGTACAGGTTTGTAAAGTACAGCTCTGTAAACTAGATGTATGTAAAAGTACAGGTTTCCAAAACAACTGGCCTGTAAAACTTGACGAAAGTCTATAAAAGGCAATGTGCCTTGAAGGTCTACAGGTTGGTAGATGTAGGTCTGTAAAGTACAGATTTGTAAATGCATTGATTTGTAAAAATATAGACCTGTTACATGCACAAATCTGTAAAATCACAGGTTTGCAAAGTACAGCTCTGTTATGTAAAAATACAGATCTGTAAAATGATGGGCCTATAGATCTTCATTCTATGGAAGGTCATTTACCATGAAGGTGTGTAAAAGTACAGGTTGATAAGTGCCGATCTGTAAAGTACATGTATGTAAAAGTACAGATCTGTAATTCCACTGTAAAACTATGAACCTTTCGTTTTGCAAATCTTCATTGCATAGAAGGCTATTTGCCATGAAGGTCTGTAAAAGTACAGGTGTGTAAAGTGCCGCTCTGTACAGTAGATATATTGTAATGTACTTACAGATCTGTAAAATTATATACAGGTCGTTTTACATATCCCCCCATGTCGGCCTTTTGCTACGAAAGTCTGTAAGTACAGGTTAGTAAATGCACGGTTGTAAAAATCCAGCTCTGTAAAGTACATGTACCGATGGTAAAAGTACACACAGGATTCGCCAAATAGTGTATTTTGTTGCCACTGTCTAATTGTCTTATTTTGTGCATTTTTCGAGTTTCGCGCTGTCTTCATTTTACAGACCTGTATTTTTGCAAGTCTGTACTTTTATATACCGGCCTGTCAAAGTGCAAACACAGAATTAACCAAGGACACTCTTACAAACTCAGTTTAAGCCACCCCTTTTTATTTTTCATATAAAATTACCACCAATTTTAACCGTTTCCTCAAAATAATGTGCTTAAGTTGCAGCGCACCTTTACTTTGTTACGACAGTCAGTCGCCGGAGTTAATTTCTTTAAAATCTCCTTTATTTTATTACCTCTGTATGTACCATTAAGTTCCTTCAGATCTTTTTATTGAGTCCAAACATCCCAAATAAATAAAATATTCTAACCGCACCAGACGACCAAATTGAAAACAATTCTTTATAGGTACTGAATAAATTTAGATTCTTCGTTGGTGTTCCGTGAGAAGGCCTCTCCACTAAAATTGTCCAATTTATTGCAGTATCAAATTTAAACTTTTCTAGTTACTGCTTTTCTTAATTTATGTCCGAAAAATTAGACAAGTTTTACAACATTCTACATATTTTGTTTTAATATTGCGTAGGCACGTTACACAACACGTCAGTAAACACCTTATTTTGTTTCGAAAATTAGGTACCTGTTTCGCTCTGAAAACCGATTCCTTAATAGTTCGAGACTGGTCGATGAATATAATATTCGATACGTCCAATACATAATTGTGAACGTATATCAATTAATTAAAGAGATGACTTTATAAGGAGACACCTATTTTTGTAAATATACATCACAGGAAGGATGTTTAGAGGCTATAAATATAACAATCAGGTTTTTGTTAGTGGGAAAAAATACAAAATACCCACTTCTTGATATAAACAACTGAACTGACATTTTGCACCATTTTTAGTGCTAGTCAGTTTATTGTCCTCGATTTTTTGACGCCATCTGAAGGTAAAGATATTTTGAATCGGGCACTTCAATTAAATTCTTTAAATTATTGACCGGCCCTCGTAACTACTAAATGAAAACCGAGAAGTTTTTTGTCCGAGCTTGTAAATCAAGCCTGTACAAGAGAAAGGTAAACTTTACCGTCACTTTTAAAATTGGTCGAGGTATTTGGTACACAAAAACGTTTGTTTTACGATGAATACTAAATAGTTTCGGTTTCGATAACGATTCATGTTCTTGATCGTTATCAGCGCGCGGTGATTAATGAAAAACTGATAGTTTCTCCGTGAGTGGGTGGTTAACGTTAACGGATGGTCTGAAATATTTTGGTGAAACGATCGCGCCGGCCTAAAATCGACGAAATTTTTCAGGTCAAACGGGTTTGTCTTGTCAGACACACATACTGCCATTATAAGTTATTTTCGGTTTTTGTGGTAATGTTGCCCAATTTCTGCGGTTAAAAGGTGTTATTTTTCAATGGAATTATGTCAGACCATCGTGGACGAGCTCGCTTACAAACATACGCTATGCCGCAACAATCAATTTACTCGAAAACACAACGCCAGAAATGCGATACCTGCAGGAAAATAAATTATGGACTGATTAATGAATTCAACGCTAATTCCGGAAATTTACCAGATAAATCAGTATTAGTTTACCACACAAATCAGAATTAGTCATAATTGTATCATGATCCTCTTGCTTTAGGCTAAAGTCGTAGCAATTTTAAATCAATGTCGACTCCAGTACTATTGTATCTACGCCCACAAACCATCCCCAGTTCACCTAGGTTCATTCCAATCTTTCCCATTAGGTTGGAAGGCCAGAAAATTGCTCGGCCTTCTCGATCACCAAATCTCAGCCCTCTAGGTTTACTTCCCTGGGGACATACTAACTAGAAGTTTCGTGGTAAACCAATTGATAGCCATAGTAAGTAAACTTGCCATCATTTGGCAAACGTCTTTCTACAGACCACTGTAAAACAACAGATCTATAATTTTACATACCAGTTCTTTTACAGAGTTTCGAAACAAAAGGTCTTCTACAGGCTTACATGGAAGGAGCCAAGATTTGTAAATTGACAGGTCTATGTTCTTACAGACCAGTTCTTTTACAGGCTTGTACTTTACAGAGTTGTATTTTACAAACCTGTACTTACAAACTTTTACAGATCTTCATGACAAATGGCCTTCTATGAAATGAAGATTTATAAAACGACTGGTCTGTAATTTTACAGTGCTTTTGCAGATCTGTACTTTTATATACGTATACACTTTACAGAGTTGTGCTTTACAAACCTGTACTTTTACAGATCTTCATTGCAAATGACCTTCCATAGAATGAAGATGTATAAAACAACAGGCCCATAATTTTACAGATCTGTACTTTTACATAACAGAGTTGTACTTCTACTGACCTTTATGTTTAAGGAATGAAGGTTTATAAAATGACAGGTCAATAATTTTACAGACATGTACTCTTACGTACATGTACTTACAGACTTTCGTAGCAAAATGCCTACATGGAAGGTAGATTTGTAAAACGACCGGTATATAATTTTACAGATCTGTAAGTACATTAAAATATATCTACTGTACAGAGCTGCACTTTACACTCCTGTACTTTTACAGACCTTTATGGCAAATAGCCTTCTATGCAATGAAGATTTGCAAAACGACAGGTTCATAGTTTTACAGTGGAATTACAGATTTGTACTTTTACATACATGTACTTTACAGATGGGCACTTATCAACTTGTGCTTTTACAGACCTTCATGGCAAATAATCATCAAAGAAATGAAGATTTGTAACACGACGGGTCGAAATTTTTCAGTGCTCTTACAGACCTGTACATTTACATACAGGTTCTGTATAAACTTGCACTACAGACCCTCGCAGCAAAAGGTTTTCTACAGGCCTACATGGTATAAAAATTAGTAAAACGACAGGTCTGTAATTCTACAGCGCTTTCGCAGATCTGTACTTTTCTGTACATGTACTTAACAGAGCTGTATTATAGAAATCGATATTTTGCAAACCTGCACTTACACACTTTCGAAGCGAAAAGCCTTCTACAGATCTACTTGGAATGAGGATTTGTAAAACGATAGGTCTATATTTTTACAGTGCTTTTACAAATCTGTACTTTACAAACCTGTACTTACCAACCTGTACTTTACAGATCTTCGTGAAAAATTGACTTCCATGGAATGAAGATTTATAAAACGCCAGATTTATAGTTTTCAGTGCTTTTACAGATCTGTGCTTTAATATATATATGCACTTTACAGAGCTGTACTTTACAAACCTGTACTTACAGACCTATACCTACCAACCTGTACTTTACAGGCCTTCAAATGAAGATTCGCAAAAGCACAGGTCTGTAAATTATGAAAGGTATCAAAATGACTTTAAACTTCGTTTTTAAGTTTTGGAACAATCTGATTACTGTTCATTTAAACAGACATTTCTCCGTGTAAGTATAATTTTTTCAGTTTGTTTGAAAAATTGTATTTATGTTTTCTACCTATATTTCAGCTAAAATATTTAATTCGATGTATCAAAGTGTGTCTTGTAAAATATTCCTTGGCATACACTTTTTACCCATCTTTGTGTTCGTCAAGATTATTTTTAATCTTGTTTATTTTTGGTATTATCTAGTTCTTTCGATAAATCTTCCTTAAATAAATCTTAATTTATTGGATTTAAGTAAATCTTGATTTATTAGGCAATAACGTTAATCCGCAGAGGGCCCGAATTTATAAACCGCAATTTGGAAAATCAAAACATCGGTGAAAAATGTGGTGTTGAAGAAGCTCAAAGGCGAGCCGACGTTCGATGTTTTCGAAGCAACGAAAGAAAATGGAAAATTTCGGTTTTCATATTTCAGCAGAATTTCGCGTAAAAATGTTTATTTCAATCCTTAATTTTCTAAACTTAAAATAGCCTCAATTATATTAAGTCAAAGAGAAGGCTGTACCCATTTTAGTTTTTTGGTATTTTGCACAAAACTTCAAATAAACTGTTTCAGAAGTTCAGCCATTTAATTCCAGGTGCGCCGATAAATCAAAGAGAGCTGGAGAAGGTGGCTCCACTTATTTTTTACTTAATCATTAGCCCCTCAGAGGAGCTAACATAATTTGGAAAGTTTTAATAAAACTTTTAAATAGCTATAAGATTGACAACTCGAATGAACCCTCAGGTTAAATTCTTATCCCAGAAAATCGTTGATATTTTAAATCCTAAACTTTTTACAGCAGTTGCTACTGTTTAGGATACTTACAGTTTATTTATCGTTGCTTTAAACCTATTTCTATCAGTTCTTACTGTTTAGTATTATTCGCAACATAATGAAACGGTTTCTTTTGATGTATTTTTCTATCTGCCCTCACGGAAGGCTACAACTCATAAATCAGGGTGCTTTTGTGTTGCAGAGGCGGAAATTTTTATTTATCCGATTAGGCTGACTCATCAAAAAAAAACGGTAGCTAAATGAAAACGCCAAGAATGTTGCGAGAGACATAAGGGACGTTTTCCTTTTTGATTTAGAGTCGCGCCTATCCGTTCGATATCTGTTTCTAAAAAAGGATAAGCGTTAGTTTGTCGGTTTTCCATTTCTCTTCTCTACCTAAAAATATCCAAACTCCTGAGCCATATAATTAAAACTGCACGAATATTTCGCAGAATTAAAAGAATACATCTGAGATTAAGTTTTGTGAGACTTGCAATTATTTGCCTCCACTAAGCAGAGCGTTTTAAGCAAAATTAAAACCAGCAAAGGTAGAAGCTACGACGTAGAACACAAGTGGATGAATTTTATGAAGCCCTAGAGACAGAGTCGGACTGTCGCCGCCGGGCCCATAACCGGGATGGATGTTTTAACTAACGTACACGTGAATTTTGTTTAATTCCTAGATCAAACCGCAAATTCAGTTAAATTTTCACAGTTCAAACTGTAAAATTTGTTGAATTTTAAGTTCAAACTGTGAATTTTATTAAATTCTTAGTTTAAACTTTAAAATTTGTAAAATCCTCAGTTTAAACTAAATTTTATTGAACTTTCAGTTTAATTTGTATATTTTTTTAAATTCTCAGTTTAAGCTGTGACATAAAGTAATTTTTTAAGCTATAAATGTTCTTGAATTCTCAGTTCAAACTGTACATTTTGTTAAATTCATAGATCAAACTCAAATTTAGTTAAATTCCCAGTTCAAACTGTGAACTTTAAGTTCAAACTGTAAATTTATTAAATTCCTAGTTTAAACTTTAAATTTTGCAAGATCCTCAGTTTAAACTGTAAATTTTATTGAATTTTCAGTTTAATTTGTATATTTTTTTAAATTCTCAGTTTAAGCTGTGACATAAATTAAATTTTTAAGTTGTAAATGTTCTTAAATTCTCAGTTCAAACTGTACATTTTGTTAAATTCATAGATCAAACTCAAATTTAGTTAAATTCCCAGTTCAAACTGTGCATTTTAAGTTTAAACTGTAAATTTATTAAATTCCTAGTTTAAACTTAAAATTTTGTAGGATCCTCAGTTTAAACTGTAAATTTTATTGAATTTTCAGATTTATTTGTATATTTTTTAAATTCTCAGTTTAAGCTGTGACATAAAGTAAATTTTTAAGCTGTAAATGTACTTGAATTCTCAGTTCAAACTGTACATTTTGTTAAATTAATAGATCAAACTCAAATTCAGTTAAATTCCCAGTTCAAACTGTGCATTTTAAATTTAAACTAAATTTATTAAATTCCTAGTTTAAACTTTAAATTTTGTAGGATCCTCAGTTTAAACTGTAAATTTTATTGAATTTTCAGTTTCATTTGTATATTTTTTAAATTATCAGTTGAAGCTGTGAGATAAATTAAATTTTTAAGCTGTAAATGCTCTCAAATTCTCAGTCTAAACTATAAATTTTATTAAATTGCCAGTTCAATCTGCACATTTTGTTAAATTCATAGATCAAGCTCAAATTTAGTGAAATTCCCAGTTCAAACTGTGAATTTTATTGAATTTTAAGTTCAAACTGTGAATTTTATTAAATTCCTAGATTAAACTGTAAAATCTGTAAGTTCCTCAGTTTAAACTGTAAATTTTATTGAACTTTCAGTTGTATTTGTATTATACAATAATTCCATTATAGTAACAGACTAAATAGCACGTGATAATGCGACGTAGATATTATAAAGCGCTACCATTCGAATGGATGTGCTGAAGGAAACGAATTTTTGTGCTATCCATATATGGGGGTAGTTTATTTGCGGGGCGAACAATTTGGCGCGTACGGGCGGATTGGCGGGCGGCCGTCCCTGCGCCGTAAAATAAAACCTGCATTAAAAAAGGAGGAAAGCGCCTGCATTCGTCGGCCTTTGAATGCAGTTCGGTGCATCGATTAAAACTTGAGGTTTAAGTATCTAGGTGACAAAAAGACACAAAAAAAGAACTAGTCTACTAATGAGACATTACTCCCACTTGAGTTGGCTAAGACTACGAAGGTCCTTAGCCCCGAATATTACTCGGCCGCCTCTAGTACTCGAATTTCCACCTGCTTTTGTTTTTCCTCTTTCTTTATAGTTTTTTGTTTGTTAAAATATGCCCGGCTCAGCCATATTTCGGTGTTCTAAGCGTTCGCGAAATTCATGCTCCAGAAATCATTACGGAATACGTTGTTGGCGAGGATAGGACTGGAAAATATTCGGGTGTATTCTTGTGATAATAATTTTTAGCTACCGTTAAAAATGGAGCTGGAGCAATATTTTAATTGATATGGGTTTTAATTCGTTTCGTGCTTATTTAGCTGCACACAAGTAGGAACGAAACCGGGGATTGATTGCACCAAAAATAGATACATTTGGTAATTACTAGATGGAACTAGATTCAAGCGAAATAGGATTGCAGGAAACAACTACTCAGCGGGCAAATACCCCGACCTGCATTGGATTACACCTGCAAGCCAAGATTATTTGTCTTGGTACTTGGCTATCAATCAGGTGTTGCAGGTATAATCCAATGCATTTGGCCGCCAAGTAGTTGTTTCCTGCAATCCTATGTAGCATTTAGTTTAGCGTTTATTTTAATTCTAAGGGCTGTAAGAAGGTGGGGACGATATAAAAAACTTTGGAAATATGGATTTCTTCGAGAACGATTTAAATATAAATGAAGTAGGTATTATATGATAATTTGGGAGAATCCGACGCCTTTGATATAATCCTCGGCGAATATTCACAGCTAAGTAGGTGGAGCGAAATGTTTTAATGCGGATCCGGACAATGGCAGAAAAACTGAAGGGGATTAGTTTAAGAATATCCGCCGACGAATTAAAATTATAATGAAATTAGGTCTGCCATTTTTGTTGTGATGGTCTGCTTAAAAATTCTCTCTGGATTCGTTCCGCCACCCTCTCTTTCGTTCCCTTTTATGTAAACATTGTTTCATCCCATGCTTAGTGGTATAGGCAGCGCACTTTTTCAGACATCCTCTCCGCCTCGAGCATGAAAGTTATGGAATGTATTACCCATTTCACGTGTAAAATTTCTCCACGTTTTTCAATAAATTTATCTTTTGATGCTTGGGTGCGTTAATTAATTCGGGAAGTTCAACTGCCTCTAGTATTAGGTGGGAACGACTGCGGATTACGATATCCATTATTATGTTAATATTAAAGAGTTCCCTGGGCACATCGAGGCTTTCCGATTAAGTTGTATTCCTTCGTGATAAATAAGCAGGTATGACTATTATTTATTACCTTTTTTCGAACGTATTAAGTTTTTTCTCCGGCGTAAAATACCAAATCGACATTATACCTTTTGAGCACGCCACCATTTGATTATCATCCTTGATTATATCATGTGTTGTTACGGAATAACCTATTATGCTATTATTATTACTATTGAATAATTTATTGCCGAGGCGATAAAAAGTTGATGAAATATTGCCGGCTGCGGTGTGTAAAAAGGAGGCTGTGCAGTATCCGGAATAGCGGATTTATTATTTGTACCAGGACAAAACTAGATGATTTCGTGACTCGGTCAATTGGAAATTTGAAATAAAAAAGTATGTGCGACGTGCGCACGTTAAGCATCCATTGGTGAGAACATGTTAAGAGAACTTGTTGAGCGATTATTTCATACCATATGAGCGCACCGCCATTTTTATTTTCTGTAGTAATAATTATTGTAGTTTTTTTTATCGTCAGTTTTTCTCAAGGTAGCGCGCCGCCCACCATTTTTTCCGGCAGGAAATGTGTTCATTTCTGTTAATTTTATTATTCAATAACTAATTTCAAATCACACGATCCGTTGGAAGCGTTGAATATATTATGATGGGTACATTTAAAAACGTGTGGATAATTATACTGTTTATGGCTAATTATGAGATGGTCGTGTATTTAATTTTAATAATAATAAATGTTATAAAATCCATTATGGTAATGATCAAACTATTAATTAAGTGGAATTTATTGCCACCATAATAAATGTTTAATTAATCGTCAGGAGCTGGCATTTTCTACTTGTAAATAAATTTTGCCACAAATAGTGTTTTGAAATTACAAAATTTCTTCGGTGGAATATCAAAAATGATTGACTGGTTTTTCCAATGACTGGGACACAAACGCACTAAAAAGATTTTTAACAAATCCGGTGAATTTTTTTTAGATCCGATTTATAAATTGTGCAAAAAGTACATTTTAAAGGGATCGAGAATTTCCGTAATTATACATATAAGCACTTCCTTTCGCGTTCAAACTAAAAATATCACGCCAGTTGATGAGTTCATTATTTTTGCTGACCAATTATATTGATATGTGATGCAGATAACACGCGATCAATATTCGGAATGTATTTATAAAATACCGAAATGATAAAATAATGCGGTTATAATGCGAGGAATCGATAGCGTTGTAATTTCGAATGTTGATTAAATTTTGAATGGGAAATAAATTGACGTTTCCTAAGCTTTGATAATTTCGCTTCAACTCTATTTTTAACATATATTCATTTGAAACAGATCATTTTAGATGTAATAAGATTCGGAAGCTTTGGGGTAAAAGTAGTGAACAATCCACCCCTTTAGATAGTAAACAAAATATCCAGTACGGGCCTGCTTCTATTGTGATTTGCCGGAACGTTTAAATTGCACAGCTTAAGACATATTTTAATCCCATATAAATCAAAAGCGTTCTAATTTTAAACTAAAGTTTAATAATTTCGTATCTATCAACTCTACTTAAAACAATTATAATTATTCATATAGGAACATATTGTCATGTATTGTAATAAATAAAAATTAAATTTAATATTTTAAAAAGAAAAATAAAAAAAAATCAAAATTGTTCATATGGAACTTCACCCTGAATAAAAGCAGCAAATAACTTACATAAAATATATAAATAAAAATAGGTTTAAACACATAGTTTTAAAGGATGCCACTCCGAGGAAACTCATCTTCGTTGCAGAAACACCTGTTACCGGATAGCAGTGAGAAGGTCCACCAGATATGGCTCGTTGCTCGTACCACCTAAAACGGTAAATTAAAACCACAAAAATGATAAATAAAATAACATTAACCATCAGAAAGGTAATATTAAACAAGTTAATCAATCTCTAGTGTCAAATAAGCAACAATTAATAAAGAATGAGCAAGGTTGTAGTTTTATCTAGCGAAAAGACTAACGTAGAAAACCGTAATGTTAATATTTGATGTTAATAGATTTAATTTTATGTAAAACTGATCGTCTATGCCACCAGGATAGACACATTGTAACTTAAAATTGTAGAAATGTATGGTGAAGTGAAATCTTAAAATATAGTGCTTCATCGTAGCCAAGAACGGCAAGTGAAATTGTGTTTTAACGAAATGTGACATATTGAATATGTATGGATCGGTTATGAGACCCAGTGTTCAAAAATGATATGATTTCCACTGCAATATTTCCAAAAATACAAACCCAAAATGACAGTTTGGCATCTAGTATTCTCAAAGAAAAAAGAATTTAGGATCAACATGGATACAGGAACAAAAATTAAAGTTGTTGAAAATAATTACAGGTCCCTGCACTTCATGCAATACCAACTTTTAGTTAGAATCACTTTAAAATAATACAAAACATATAAAGAACTTAATTTTCATTTATTAATAAAATTTACATAAGCTAAAGAATTCGAAATGTAAGTTTCTTCCTAAGAAAGATCCCAAGGAGACCCTGAAAAAGAAACAGAAATTAACAGAAACCTGAAAGTAAGTTATTCGCTACGCGCAGTACACACGGTCGTTTATCAACGCAGTAGACTGGTCGATGTGTATAAGGCGCAGGTATTAGTATTTTACATCCGTAGTACGGGTGGACCAAGTCAAAAAAGGTCACAATTCTAATAAATTAGTAAATAAATTCTAAAATTAAATTAAATCACTATATTTCTTAAATAAAATTAATATCTACTAAAGACATGCTATAAAAAATATTCTTAAAACTAACATGCAATACATATTAAATTAATAAATATCACCTACCTTTTCAATAATTTAAAATAATCAAACGAATAATAATTCAATAAATAAATAAATATATACAAAAATTTCCCTTACCATCACAAATAAATTGGCGTACAACGTGGGGCACAGAAAGACAAAAAAGAATCAAATAAATAAAATAAAATAAAAATATAATTAATTAATCATAACAATATTAATTCAGATGCAATAAAATTCTGAAGCTTTAAGAAAAAGTAGGTAGTAAAAAATCTACAGATTTAGATAGTAAAAAATATCTAATACGGTCCTGCGTCAATTGTAATTTGCCGGAACGTCTAAATTGCACAGCGTAATACATATTTTAATCCAACATAAATCGATTTTAAATGAACAATAAATTAATGTTTCTGAACTTTAATAATTTCGCATTTTTAACAATATATTTATTCATATTGAAACATGTCAATTTAGGCGCAATTAATTCGGAAACTTTAAGGAAAGAGTTGTCAAAAACCCACCCATTTAAATTAAAAAAAATCCAGTACGGTTCTGTCTATTGTAATTTGCTGGATCGCGTAAACTGAACAGCTTAAGTATATTTTAATCCAACACAACACAATTTTGAATTTTCGAACGTTGTTTAAATTTTGAAGGAAAAATAAATGCACGTTTCGAAATTTTGAGAGTTTAGTAACAACTCTATATTTCTATATCTAACTTCAATTAAATTTTGATCAACCCTGTATATTTGTGTTAATGTTTTGTGATATAAATCATAAATTTCTTAAGAAAAGTTGTCATTCCTGCCGGTAACGATTACACAGTACGGAACTTTTGGTACCGTTTAACCCCTACTTAATAGAGCTTTCTGAATATCCTGGTGGCCCATATCATAATATTAAAAAAAAGAGTTATTTTGAAAAACGTGATTTTAATGAGTTTAGAGCACCCTGAGCACATGACATACTGACGTTTTCATATTTTTTATATGAATTACATTGGAACAAAAATAATTTTAACATATTCGCAGCCATCTAGATTGACAACTAAAATTCGATTTATTTTTCGTACAACCTTGTATAAATTGTTCAAAATAGTATACATGTATCGAAAATGTGATCTTTATTTCAAAAACGTAAAAACACACAGGGTGGTCTATTTAGAAAAGACTATTAGGGTCATTTCCGGTGAATCCGGAAGTGACAAATATGGCGGATAAGTCTCAAAAAGTGGGAAATCTTACCTAATTTCACAATACAAAATTTTATCCCGATATCTTTAAAAACGAGGAAGTTACAGGGGTGGCCCACTATTCGTTTACACCCGGTATATTTAATGTAATTCTTGTTGAAATATATCAGTTCAGACGTAATAAAATTCGGAAGCTGTAATAAAAAAAAAATTAAAAACTCGCTCATTAGATAGTAAAAAATATCCAGCACGGTCCTGACGTTATTGCAATTTGCCGGAACGTCTAAACTGTACAGCTTAAAGTATATTTTAATCCGACATAAATGGATAGCGTTGTAATTTCGAATATTGATTAAATTTTGAATGAAGAATAAATTGACGTTTCTAAAATTTGATAATTTAGTATTTTTAACATAATATAATTAAGCGTAAGGCATATTTTAATCCAACATAAATCGATAGCGTTGTAATTTCGAAAGTTTAATAAATTTTGATAAAAAAAATAAATGGACGTTTCTAAACTTTAATAACTTCGTCCCAACTTTAATTTTAACATTATTCACGTGCAAAATAAAATGTGTAAGCTTTAGAGAAAAAGCGGTCAGAACCCCGCCCCTTTTAGGTAACAAAATACATCCAGTACGGCCCTGTGTCCATTGTAATTTGCCGGAACGCGTAAACTGTCCAGCCTAAGATATATTTTAATCTAACATTAGATGTTTTATTAGCCGAAATTTGCGATAATCCGTTTGGTCAATTAATTATTCTGAACTCTCTTTTAATGTTACATGTGTATAATCAAAAATGTCCCGCAGATTTATTATTCCAATCGTAAACAAATCAGATTCCGCTGCAGCTGATATATTAATACGAATAAAATCAAATCGAGGCTAATGTTATCGCAATAAAATGTAATAAATTTCGTATAAATACCATTAATTAAAATGATTTATGACTGCTATAAATCGAATGAATATTGAAAAAGAACGGGGTTTATTTCTGTCCGGAACGGTTTGTTGATTTTTGTTCTGGAATCGAATATCGTTTGAGAGGTCCAGGAAACTCGAGGTTTTCCCTGCGTATGAAATTTCGTTATAAGCCAGTGGAACGAAGCAGGATTACGCCAGAAATCAGCCCGGGGCATTTATTTCATGGAGAATCATCAGGCCAACCTAAAATTTTAAAAATATTGCGATAATCTTTTCGTGAAGTGGCTAAGATAACGCTCTCGATCTTAGCTTTATACTTTTATGACCTGACTGCTCCCTGTTCCTGTTATTGCACTATTCCAAAAACTGCGAACGTAACCAGAATCAATATCTGACTGATAAGAACTAAAACACGATAATCGTTTAATCAGTTTCCTAGAGATTGCCTAATGAAATGAATGACCAAGTTGTGTCACTAAATAAACTTAAGTAATGAGTTCGTGCTGTCTATATCAGTTTATTCACTAAAATCAGTTAAACCAATCGCCACATGTGAAATACCTGACTTAGAAAGTCCTCTCTATTTCTCACCTTAAATTGTAGTAGGCGGCATGTTCAGGATTTGTTTTTGTTCGGTCTGTCAGCGTGGAATGGGCGAGCGCATTACCGTTAACATTACCATTAACAAGGCGTCGTGCAGCAAGAATTAGTTTCTCCTATTCAGATTGTGGATCTTCGTTTTTATTTTTAAGTACGCTGACGCTTAGGTTAACGGGTGCATCGCAAGGGCCGAACTGCAAGTGCCTGGCATTGGCGTCCTTCTCCTAGGCCAGTCGACCTAACAGTACAATTTGGTGGAAATTGTGTTAATTGATGAGCAAGGTCGTTTACCCATCCGTTGTGCTCGTAAAGATCAATTTTCTCTTTAACTCGCTTCGTGAGGAAATTACCAATTCCGGTGTTCCACAAGGACGTGTTACAGTGTAAAATTAACCAGAAACTCACTTACGATGCTTCGTCAGGAAATTACCCAATTTCGGTATTCCACCAAGACGTACTTTAGTACAAAGGATTAAATTCCTTAGAAATTGTATTTATCGATGAGTAGGTCATTCACTCATCGTATGATTTACCAGCTTCGTTGTACTCGTAGAGATCAATTTTCTCTCTAACTCGCTTTCGATGCTTCGTCAGGAAATTACGTGCCAATTTCGGAATTCCACCAAGACGTACTTTAGTATAAAGGATTAAATTCCTTAGAAATTGTATTTATCAATGAGTAGGTCGTTCACTCATCGTATGATTTACCAGCTTCGTTGCACTCGTAGAGATCAATTTTCTCTCTAACTCGCTTTTGATGCTTCGTCAGGAAATTACGTGCCAATTTCGGTATTCCACCAAGACGTACTTTAGTACAAAGGATTAAATTCCTTAGAAATTGTATTTATCGATGAGTAGGTCGTTCACCCATCGTATGATTTACCAGCTTCGTTGTACTCGTAGAGATCAATTTTCTCTCTAACTCGCTTTCGATGCTTCGTCAGGAAATTACGTGCCAATTTCGGAATTCCACCAAGACGTACTTTAGTATAAAGGATTAAATTCCTTAGAAATTGTATTTATCAATGAGTAGGTCGTTCACTCATCGTATGATTTACCAGCTTCGTTGTACTCATAGAGATCAATTTTCTCTCTAACTCGCTTACGATGCTTCGTCAAGAAATTACGTGCCAATTTCGGTATTCCACAAAGACGTACTTTAGTACAAAGGATTAAATTCCTTAGAAATTGTGTTTATCGATGAGTAGGTCGGTCACCCATCGTATGATTTACCAGCTTCGTTGTACTCGTGGAGATCAATTTTCTCTCTAACTCGCTTACGATGCTTCGTCAAGAAATTACGTGCCCATTTCGGTATTCCACAAAGACGTACTTTAGTAGAAAGGATTAAATTCCTTAGAAATTGTATTAATCGATTAGTAGGTCGTTCACCCATCGTATGATTTACCAACTTCGTTGTACTCGTAGAGATCAATTTTCTCTCTAACTCGCTTACGATGCTTCGTCAAGAAATTACGTGCCAATTTCGGTATTCCACAAAGACGTACTTTAGTACAAAGGATTAAATTCCTTAGAAATTGTGTTTATCGATGAGTAGGTCGGTCACCCATCGTATGATTTACCAGCTTCGTTGTACTCGTGGAGATCAATTTTCTCTCTAACTCACTTACGATGCTTCGTCAAGAAATTACGTGCCCATTTCGGTATTCCACAAAGACGTACTTTAGTACAAAGGATTAAATTCCTTAGAAATTGTATTTATCAATGAGTAGGTCGTTCACTCATCGTATGATTTACCAGCTTCGTTGTACTCATAGAGATCAATTTTCTCTCTAACTCGCTTACGATGCTTCGTCAAGAAATTACGTGCCAATTTCGGTATTCCACAAAGACGTACTTTAGTACAAAGGATTAAATTCCTTAGAAATTGTATTTATCGATGAGTAGGTCGTTCACCCATCGTATGATTTACCAACTTCGTTGTACTCGTAGAGATCAATTTTCTCTCTAACTCGCTTACGATGCTTCGTCAAGAAATTACGTGCCAATTTCGGTATTCCAGAAAGACGTACTTTGGTACAAAGGATTAAATTCCTTAGAAATTGTATTTATCGATGAGTAGGTCGTTCACCCATCGTATGATTTACCAACTTCGTTGTACTCGTAGAGATCAATTTTCTCTCTAACTCGCTTACGATGCTTCGTCAGGAAATTACATGCCAATTGCGGTGTTCTAAGGGCGTTTGAACATAAAAGAGCAACCTCATATAAATATGGTTAATTTATAGCCTATTAGAAGGTAAACAAATACAATTTTCCAGTCTGCCGAGTCTTTTTAAGTGAGGCAAATCTAAATATATGGAATTTTATCCAGTATTATGGGATATAAGTGACTACGTTCCTGTGTGTCCCAGATTTGTTTCCATTATTCCAACTCCGGAGGACGCACATTAAACGTTATTGCTCTTCCTCGCATAGCCCTCATATTTTCGTTATTTCGTTTTAATTGATGGGCTGGACGTTGCGATTTCAGGAGTTGTAAAAATTGTGCGACAAACGGTGTGTACAGGGTGTTCCAAACTTGAATTACACATTACTTCAGACAAGTCAGGAATAGCTCTTATTTGGATGTCGTCGTGGCCTGCTGGATCGCCAGACTTGCCTCCCATGCATTTTTTTGCAAAGTTACGTTACGCTTCTTTAAAATAATTTCAAAATTTTTTCTTTCTGTTTTATTTATGTGGCCATCCGGAGCCAAAGTGTCTACTATTAATTTTCGAACATGTCGAATTATATTGAACGTACGTAAATCGTCCCAATTAACACATTTATGTTTTTCGTGAAATATGAGTCTGTTTCCCGCCTCCCACCTTAGAAACAATACTTGCATGTTCTTTATTGGAAGGTAAATTATTTTTATGGCTGAATAAAAAGTGACAGGGCAACAGAAAATGTGTGGGAGACGAGGCATTATAAAAAGACCTAAATTTCTTACCTTACAATACCACTACAATCGTAAATATGCTTCAGAATGGAGATATTTTATTCGGTTAACCAAATATAAACGCACGAGTCCGTTCACGGTGTGTAAAAGTTTTAGTGCCTAGTAAACTTCACATGGTTTTATATCCTGAATGTTTTTAAAAAACGCTAATATTTTACCAACAGCACTAAAGTTTGACGTATTTAAACTGAAATTTCCAAAATAAATGCATTAAATAACTTCATTTGGCGTTTAATACGGCGTGGATCCTCCTACCCAAGCTTTATTTAAACCGCCGAAAAGTAGTTTCTTAATAAAAATTGATATCTAAAATTTTCTTTGGCTTTTGTTCCACCCATAATATATCGGGAATCGATGGGATTAAGATCAGGCGGTTGAGCAGGCCGTGGGAAAATAGCCAGCCTAATAGTTTCAACCTGCCCACTGCCCTTAACATTTCTTTTCCTTTTACGAATGCGAAGAATTTACGATATTTATGTCGCTTGAGACATGCACGTACACTTTCTAATTAGTATGCCTGCATTTCCGATGTTCCCGTGATATTATTCAGATTTCGAGCGTATCGAGCTAATATCCTTAATTAAAAAACAAAAACGAAAATTACACAACAACCCTCGAAAATACCTGCGACAAGTTCAGTAGATTTGTTAGGCCTAACTTAATTAAAATAGTGATTAATTTACGACTGGTTTATGATTAATTACACAACAGATGCTTTTAAAAAAGCGGTGTCGCTGTACGGGTATAGAAAGTTCATCAGAGTAAATTCGGCCGCGTTTTGGGTTTATTTAAAGTTGACTGAATCCATATAAAAGCCGTGCAAGCAAGCACTGTCGGCCTTAAAATTCATGTACATGCGAATTTTAATTAAAGTGATGTAGGTCATAGTACTTCTGCTCCTGATCTGTGAAAACCGCGAAATTTTCACCTAAAAAGATGTTTTCATATTTTCCCGTGCAACTGGGATTCGCAATTAATTTTGCATGGTTCCAGGATTCGCATCAATAGAAAAAAGTTTCAATTGTACGTGTACGTAACCTGTCGTTAAAAGCGGTTTTCAATTCCGCTCGTAGTCAGTGGGAAACGAATGGCCGCGCTGCTTTATTTATATAACAATTTTTACATCACAGCAGATCGAAAAAATAAATGTCCAAATCGAACTGTAATGTGGGAGGTAAGTTAGACGCCAATAAAATATTGTAGGCAAGTTCTCGAAAATAACGCGTTCAATTTGCTGTTTAATTTTAATTCGCGCCAGCTCGCCCACAGTAACTATTGGTAAAACCCCGAGTTTTATTGTTTTGATACGGTTATGGTTAAATTTATTAATTTATTGTCCAACATAAATGAAGGAAATTTATTGGTCTAAAATTGTCTCGCAGGACCCACGTAGTCAGGAGTCTTACAGCAAACTAATTTATTTATAGACAATGTCCTGGAATTTGACCCAAAAACGGAATTTGGATGTTGGATATAAAAGTTTCCCCAAATAAATCCAGCACGTGCAGTTATGCTCGTGTATCAACAATGATTTTAAGTATTACTGTCTATAAAGAAAGACCAACATATTGGTTCTATAGAACATCTGCCTAAACATGGATATTTTTGTGGATGTTGGATTGGTTTCGCAAAGCTTTATTCACATTTAAATAACTATCTTTAACAAAAGAATCAACGATGTGGTTTATTAGAACACCCATCCAAACATTGAATATTTGTGGATGTTGGATAAGGGGCGAATTTGAGTCAGAATAATACGTCCACTTGTTTAAATTACTTAAAGAAGGACCAATATTGTGGTTTCTTGGAATACTTGACCAACATTGAATTTTTGTGGATGTTGGATGTGAGTTCTTTTAAATAAATTCTTCAAATCAACATGTCTAATTTTTCCCGTTTATCAGCAATGATTTTAAGCTCATCGTACTTTTTGTCATTTACATTATCGTCTGTAGAAACGAGAGCATCTGTCTATCATGATAACTTTGTGGATGTTGGATTGGTTTCACAAAGCTTATTCATATTTAAATTACAGTCTTTAGCAAAAGAATCAATGATTATGTGGTCTGTTAGAATACCTCGCAAACTTTGAATTTTTGTGGATGTTGGATAAGGGGCAGATTTGAGTCAGAATGGTACGTCCACCTATCAGCACTGGTTGTAACAAACTCCTGATTAAATTACTTCTGTAAGAAGAAGATCAACAAAGTGATTTCTTGAAATACTTGTCCAAACATGAACTTTGTGGATGTTGGATATGGGTTTTCCTAAATAAATTCATACTTGTTTCAAATCAATACGTACTGTTATTATTATACTCGCTTATAAACGATGGTTTTAGGACGCCCAAGATATTAATTGCATTATCATCTATAACAAGGGACCAACGTTGTGGTCTTGGCATAGAATTTTTGTGGATGTTGGATTAGGTTTACAAAGCTTATTCACATGTTAATTACTGTCTCTAACAAAAAGATCGACGATATGGTTTATTAGAATACCGCCCAAACATTGAATGTTTGTGGATGTTGGATAAGGAACAGATTTGAGTCTATATAATATGTCCACTTATGCCCGTCTATCAACACTGGTTTTTAACAAATTAAATTACTGCTATAAAAGGACCAACAATGTGGCTTCTTGGAAGCATTGAATTTTTGTGGATGTTGGATATGGGTTTTCCTAAATAAATTCATGTTAGTCTCAAATCAACATGTCCAATTATGTCCGTTTATCAGCAATGATTTTAAGAATCTCAAGTATTGTGGATGTTGGATAAGGGGCAGATTTGAGTCATGGCAATATGTACACATATGCCATTGTGTCAACTCTGGTTTTAACAAACTTCTATTTAAATCATTTCTACAAAAGGGGATCAATAATGTGGTTACGCAAGCATTTGAGAGATTTTTGTGGATGTTGGATGTGAGTTTTCCTAAATAAATACAAATTTGTCATATCAATATGTATAGGCACATCAACAGTGGTTTTAAGAAGCTCGAGGTATTAATTTACATTTAATGAAACCAAGAATGTGAGCCCCGTAGAAAACCTGCCTACATATTTTTTTGTGGATGTTGGAGATGAGATGGTTTTTCCAAACCTGAATACGTATAGTTAGGCCTATCTATCGACAGTAACTTTAAGGAGCTCAAGGTATTTATCCTCATTTTTATTGTCGACTATTTCAAAGCAAGCAACAATACGGTCTCCTTCCCGAACATTGATTTTGGTGGATGTTGGATACAGGTTTTCCTAAATAAATACAAATTTGTCAAATCAGTACGTACTGTTATACATCAACAGTGACTTTAAAGGGCTTTTAAAGTACTTATTCACATTTAATGGGACCAACAATTTAGGCTTCTAATTCATCTACTTAAATATTCAATTTTTGTGGATGTTGGACATGGGTTGGATTTCCAAAACATTAATAGATATAGTTATGCCTATCTATCGGCAGTGGATTCAAGGAGGTCAAGATTCTTGTCCACGTTTTAATTACCGTTTATTTAAAAGGTGCCGTCCCGAACATTGATTTTTGTGAATGTTGGATGTGGGTTTTCCTAAATACGTACAGTTATACGTCAACAATTTTTCAAGACGCTTTCAAGGTAGTTATTTACATTCAATGGAACCAACATTGCGGGCCCCTAGAATACCTGCCTAAACATTTATTTTTTGTGGATGTTGGACATGAATTGGTTTTCCAAAACATGAATATATATGTGTATCTGATTCTGTCGATAGTAACTCTAACGAGCTCAACGTACTTGCCCACATTTTATTGCCATTTTTTTAAAATATACCTTCCCGATCATTGATTTTTGTGGATGTTGGATGTGGGTTTTCTTAGATAAATACAGACTTGTGAGAAATCAATAAGTACAGTTATACATCAAAAGGTTTTAAGAAACTTATTTATATTTAATGGGACCAACATGCGGGCTGCTAGAATACCTTCCTATACATTGAATTTTTGTGGATGTTGGACATGGGTTGATTTCCAAAACATGAATAAGATGCGTGTCTATCGATAGTAACTTTAACGAGCTCAAGGTACTTGTCCACATTTCAATTACCATTTATTTAAAATATTCCTTCCCGAACATTGATTTTTGTGGATGTTGGATGTGGGTTTTCTTAGATAAATTCAGACTTGTGGGAAATCAATAAGTACGGTTATACTTCAACAGTGGTTTTAAGAAGCTTTTAAAGATACTTATTTATATTTAATGGGACTAACAATGCGGACTCCTAGAATGAATTTTTGTGGATGTTGGACAAGGGTTGATTTCCAAAACATGAATACATATGCTTCTTATCTATTGATAGTGGCTTTGACGAGCTCAGGGTACTTATCCACATTTTAATTGTCAATTTAAAATTGACTAACGACAGGGTCTCCGAGAGTTGAATCTTGAATTTTGTGGTTGTTGGATACGGGTTTTCCTAAGTAAATGCAGATGAATAAATACGTCAAATAACATGGCAGCCCGTTTCTCATTATACCCAGATATATATTCCTGTTTTGTTTGCTGTCGTATCCGTGGTTGCTTTAGCTATTTAAAAATCCTCTTGGCGCCGTAGACACGGCTCCCCATTTATAAGGATTACAAAATAAATATCCAAACATCCAAGGTCTAAGTAGAAACGTAAACACCGTTAAAAGGTGGCCTTATTTCAGTCCTAACATATAACGAAAATATTGAAACTAGTGTCGGCCACGAAGTGGTATTGGTAATCGAAAACGTCTTCAGTAGCATTAATTTCGGTGGTAAAGAATAGATATAAAAATATGTTAATCCACTTTCTGTGCAAGCTAAATCAACCCGGGGCTTCTAGTTTCACGTGCAGAGATATCTGCACGGCGGACTAGATAAACATAATCTGACATGTAATTTAATTTTAACTAATTGTTGCTAAACAGAAAAACACAGCAAGGAACGCGAATGCATATGAATATGTGACTCAGATTAACAATGATTAAACGACTTGATTCTTATCCGGTGTTTTTGCGGCGCTCGCCCCACCACATTAAAACTAAATGCAGATACTGTAAATTACTCGGCCTAGTTTGGTGCTAAATCCATATACTCCAAGTACTGTGATAATTGATCCATAAGAATGCTGTTTTAATCATTTATATACCTCTTACAAAAAGGAAATACTTATATACATATCAATGGTACATTGTTGAGCCCGATATATGAACAGGTCGCTGTGGATCCCGCTCTTTACAGCCAAAATAAATGAGTAAATTTTCCATTTTTTTCTTTTGCTATATCGTTGGTGTATATATTAAATTTTGCCTGCCAGTTGCAGCGTGCGTGAAAGAACTAATTGAGATATACACGAAGATGTGAACAGCACGTTGTTGAGCCCACCTGAAAATTTGCGTACGGTGTCCTAAGACCATATTTAACCAACAACGTATCGATGTTGTATAATCGATACGTTGTTGAGTCCGAAGCAACAGCGTCATTTTGGGCTTCACAATGACCGTTTGTATATCCGACGGGCTCAACAATGTCGGTTTATAACTCTATATATTTTTCCCACTTTAAGATATATTCTACTTTTAAATGCTATATTTGCGATGCACTGCATTACTGGAAATATATTTCGGTTTAGATTTCGTCAAAAGATTTTCGTCCCTATCAGCGATTCCCTTTGATGTGTAATAATCGACTGGTTTATTTAAATGAGGCCCATTCGGTGCATTCGAAATATGAATATCCATGTATGTATATGTAATATTTTTCAGGGATAGATCCGAACACATGGCATTTTCACAAAATGGATAAATGCAAAACGGAACTTCCGATAGAGTGAGTTAATTGTAGTTTTTAAGGCCTCGGGCTGGAATAATTTCGCGCGCCCCGCTATACGTTGCATTATTGTAACGATGCAGAATAACAACATTAATAATATTATGTTGTATATATATTATTATGGTGCAACGTAGACTAGACACCATTAAAATGGGAAAGGTTTATTTTTTACGGGTAATTACTGCAATTTGTAAAGTTGTCGAGGCGAGCGGCTGAACTAGCATTTAAAAAAAAATAAATGTCTAAGTAGGTTGCGTTTGCTCTTGTTATGTTTGTCGTTATATTTATTAGGAATTTAATGCACACAACTGGTTTGCAGGACGGAATTTTTCTAAATTATCCATAAGGTGATCGATTGGCGGCAATTAGTCAGCGGACTGTTGTTAGTTGTTAGTATCTCATTAACCGTGTTGGGATGCAGAACTCATGTCTGAAAGAAATTTGATATACGATAACTCAATTGTAGATCAAAATTATAAAAAATTGGCTAAAATTGTTGAAAATGATGTTGAAAAAATTATCTCTAAAAGTTTGCAAAAAATTCATAGATAGATAAAAACTGAAAAATCTCCGCTCTGGAACGACTTCCTGCGATCCAATCACCCTGTATATTATCCGTCCTTGTCCCCGGAGCGATTGGGTAACGTATCGTTGAAGATGTGAATCTGTTGATAAAACTAAAGACATATTTCCGAGATGGGACAGTGCGTTATATACATTTAAATAAAGTGAATTTGACAACATGTCACTCTGAAACAGTTACATCTAGATAATCCTTAAGAGGACGGTGCACCGTGAAAGTCTTAATGGATCAGGTAATAAATAATAATCGCTCTAATCCTATGCATCTGTTACAGAGTGGTCCACTTCCATCATTTTTTATTTGTTTATTTCGGAAGCGTGGACAAAAAAAAATGCTTGGAATTAAAATTTCTAACTGTGTTCGTGCACGTAAGAATAACGTAATTAAAGCCTTATAAACGGCCGGTGTGCGTATAAAAATCTATAATTGATACCCGGATGTTCCGATAATGAGATATTTGCAGTTTCTGGTATTATATGTTATTAGGCTAACTGTATCGGTCATTTTCCGATGTGTATACACCTAGTTTAAAAGGTTTTTAGATATGATTGCGTCTGGTTCGAATTAACAGAATGAAAGTCATCGTCGGCTAAATGTTGCGAGTCTTAATTCCTGTTTATTAACTTCTCCCATTGAAACCGCGGAAGACTTACGAGAGGGGCGATACATACCTTCACGGCCATTTGCAAGAGGTAATTGATAAGTGCAGGTTATCAGATGGCGACCGGTTTCGAAGGGTGTTGGCTTACAAACGTCGCAACGTTCTCGGCTCGGGCGGTCGCTAATATTGAACTTCTGTCAATATGTACCTATCGATTTTTACCCGAAATTTTTTAAGAGAATTCCTCCCCCCTCGCCGCCCCCCCCCACCCCACATCTATTGGCCATTTTTGTACAGCAAATAGGCAAATCTTTCCATATACAAAATTTCTTCAAAATATCTCTAAGCGTTCTCGAGTTACCGCAACAGACGCTCTGTGACATATATTTTCATAAAAACATGTGTTGTGGACTTATCATTGCTTCAAATTAAGAAAGCAACAAAAATGGACGGCGGTTTCGACTCGAAAATAATACAGTTTAGGTCCAATCAATCATATTCGATCATATTCATCACTTATACAGACCGACACGACGACAAATATTTTTTGGACTTAGTTCAAATAACAAAATTGAATGTTTTGACTGGAAAGTAACTCAGTTTTGATCCAGTCAATCATTTTCGATCACCCTCACATCATACAGATCGACGTGACTGACAAATATTTTTATAAAAACGTTGTAAAAACATATTTTTTGGACTTGCGTTACTTCAAATAAAGAAAACAAGCTAAAAACAGGAGATAGTTTCGACTGGAATGTAACGCAGTTTTGCTTCAGTCAATCATTTTCGATCACTCTCACAAGCCTCACATTTATAGACTGACGAACAGATATTTTGATAAAAATATATTTTTTGGACTTACGTTACCTTCAATAATAAAAACAGGCGATGGTTTCAATTGGAAATAATGCAATTCTGTTGCAGTCAATCATTTTCGATCACTCTCACAAGCCTCACATTTATAGACTGACGAACAGATATTTTTAAAAAACCTTTTTTGGACTTACGTTACTTTCAATAATAAAAACAGGCGATGGTTTCAATTGGAAATTATGCAATTTTGCTGCAGTCAATCATTTTCGATCACTCATAAGCCTCACATTTATAGACTGACGAACAGATATTTTGATAAAAATATATTTTTTGGACTTACGTTACTTTCAATAATAAAAACAGGCGATGGTTTCAATTGGAAATTATGCAATTTTGCTGCAGTCAATCATTTTCGATCACTCACAAGCCTCACATTTATAGACTGATGAACAGATATTTTTATAAAAATATATTTTTTGGACTTACGTTACTTTCAATAATAAAAACAGGCGATGGTTTCAATTGGAAATAATGCAATTTTGCTGCAGTCAATCATTTTCGATCACTCACAAGCCTCACATTTATAGACTGATGAACAGATATTTTTATAAAAATATATTTTTTGGACTTACGTTACTTTCAATAATAAAAACAGGCGATGGTTTCAATTGGAAATAATGCAATTCTGCTGCAGTCAATCATTTTCGATCACTCTCACAAGCCTCACATTTATAGACTGACGAACAGATATTTTTAAAAAACCTTTTTTGGACTTACGTTACTTTCAATAATAAAAACAGGCGATGGTTTCAATTGGAAATAATGCAATTCTGCTACAGTCAATCATTTTCGATCACTCTCACAAGCTTCACATTTATAGACTGACGAACAGATATTTTTAAAAAACCTTTTTTGGACTTACGTTACTTTAGCAACCTTAAAACTGGCGATGGTTTTGATTGGAAAGGAGCGCAGTTTTGCTCCAGTCAATCATTTACGATCACTCTGACATTTATAGACTGACGAACAGATATTTTTATAAAAATATATTTTTTCGACTTACGTTACTTCAAATAAAGAAAGCAACCTAAAAACAGGCGATGGTTTCGATTGGAAATAATGTCGGCGGTTTCGACTGGAAAGTTTCGTAGTGTTGTTCCAGTCAATCATTTTCGATCACCTTGTATCTCGGCCCATTTAATCGTCCCTTTGCGTCGCGCCTCGGGGAGAACCTATTTACTCTCCCGCAAGTTACATATTTTTAAACGACTTTCCGCTCCATTGATTGGAAATCAGATTTTATGACGGATTCCGCCTCCGAGGAATAAGACCCATAAAATTTCCCAAATAAACGATATCAAAACTCCGTCACAACTGTTACATCGCCCTTTGTGTATTCTTTTGCATCCCTCGAAAGTATAACTAGTCTCATTATAGCGGACAGATGTGAGACTACAAAGAAAACGGGACCAAGTCACAGGCCGGGGAGGATTTCATAAAAGGGAATTATCCACAGTAGTTTACACTAAATGGAAGCGGACACTGGCGGCCTTTCTTATTTTAAAGGTGTTGAAAGTGCGTTTCATGCAGAACCTATCTGGTTAGCGCACAGCCGTTTTGGTACTAAATTGTCCTTGTTAGTTGAAAAATTTAGTGTCAGTCGGCTGACATGTCTATCCGCTCCGATGGCGTAATTTATGGAAAACGCCTAATTGAAATTTATAGAAATGGCTCTAAATCGTTGAAACCCGGCCTAACGAGCCGCGTGTTTATGCATATCAACGTCCAAGTGTGGATACAGTGAAGTTTGTGCGTTTTAACCGTTTAGTTGAGCTGAAATTATGCGCATGGATGAAGATGAATTATATTCAGGTTAAGTTTCTTCGGTTGCAGAAACAATAATGAACTTTCATAGGGCCATACGTTTTAACTAAAAGTGAACTTTGTTTTTTACTTCCTTTGCTGCGTAGTTAATAGTTTAAATCGTTATTATTAATAATAATAAGCGTAATGGACATTTTTCTTACCAAGGTAATGATAGGGAGCAACAGAAATTAATTAAAGTACGTAATTGCCGGCAAAAAAGGAAGTATATAAATACACTTAAGTATATGCTATTGCAAAATTGCATGCAACTTAAGAGTCTGTTGGTACACATTCCCCTTAGTAAAGTTATAGTTGATGAAGGTCTCAAAAAATGTCTTTTCTTCACGTCTCTCCCTCTAATATATTTTTTTTGCGTCGGGCGACAATAATGCCTGTCGGATCTGTTAAAGTAGACTATATAACGAGACCAACTAGCTGGAATTCATGATCCTACAATAAATAGTTTCGGCGATACAGAGCGTCAAAGTTGGGCTTGCAAAATTTTAGAATAATACTTTTTTTCTTCGTGTCTCTCCTTCAAATATCATCTAACCTAACAAAAAATCGTATGACACTGTTAGATTATGATATTTTGAGAAAAATGCGCTTGCAACATATGCATATAAGGGATACGTAAGCGGCCCCAATATGGTACCTTGAGGGGTTTGTTTCATTCATGGCCATTTGAATATATTAAACAAGAGGAGAACTTAAATTGTTTTCTTTTCAGCAATTTCAGCCAATTTCATATTTTATAGCCGCATTTTTGGGAGCCTCTTCTACAAATATTCGAGCAAATATTTACTTATTAACGTTTCTTTTAACTTTGCGGTTTCGATTCGATATTGTTCCGGGGGCAGAGAAAATTTCGCAAGTACAAACATTAATTAAGTCGCTGGCTAAAAACTTTCACAAGAATGTTCACGGGGATCTAATCGATACTGTAATCGGTAAAAAATGCTTGTTTTCGTGGAATGGCATCCATCCGACTCGGGTAGCGTTATCGCATTTTTAAAAATAAGTAGCACCAACACGGAATTCACTTAATCTAAAAAAACTGAAAAGCAATTATCTAGCTAATTGCAGTAGTATTTCTTCTTCATTCAAATTATAACGTTTTGAGTAGGTTGTTTAATAGCTTCAGATTAAACTTCGACAGTTGACAAATTGAGCTTTGATTTAAAAATATGTTATTTAGCTTAGCCTCCGACGCCTCGCTCTCTTTTTTCATTTGAATTGGAAATTACTTTAGGTTTAGTCACGGCTCCCTGTGCCCTACATAACATAGCATGGCAGAACGCCAGGGCCGGACACCCCAGGAATCTCCGGGCGGACCAAATTTGTTCCGCATTCCGTTAATATTTTTATACAGTAGGCCACTTTTAACTAATCCGGAACTTACGGGAGTTGGTCGTTGCATCTGCCAATCCATTGCAGAACAAAGTCCCCAAATATTCAAAGATATTTTATTGATGACCATCTAACTCGCCAGATCTAACACCACAAGACTTTTTTCGGCAAGATTAGCTAAACAGTTTTACACAGTAAAAATTAGACTGGAAACTGGAAAAATGTGTAACATAGTACGGCCCTGCCTGGCATCGCGGATAATGTCGTTTTTATTTTTTACTCCACTCTAGGTAAACTTATTTGGTAACAACTGTCGACTGTCGAAGATTGGGGGGACTTCACCCTCACACATAGTACGTTTCATATGCAAACAAGTGTTGTATTATTCATAGTATTTTTATTGGTATCTCGCCGCAAAAACGGAAAGTGGCTGGGATATTCTAGGGCTAATGTATGGTTGATGTTGTCGACGAAACGGTGTTAGAATACTTTGGTTTTCGGTTTACGAGTTTATTGTTATTATGGTGGTAGTTTTTATTGAGTCGCGTCGGAAGGAAGTGTATCTTTATGCGGAAGTGAGAATTGTCCGCGGTTGGAGACTTAATAAACTGTGACATCTTCAAGTAGACATCATCAACTCGGTCTCTGTAACAAAGCCGTTCGTCTCGATGACGTGGCATTCACAGGTGCGCAGGACCGGCCACGTGATGTTGGCTGGATGAGGTCACGCCTACCGATAATTATTCACAAAACAACTTCTCCGGAATGCCGACGTCTATTTTGCGGATTTTTTTCCGAATCTCTTCCACGTTTACTATTTTGAGGGGAAGAAAACCTGGGAGCTTCTATAAAAAATACAAGTCTCTTCACTTCGATAGAAGACCATAACATGATGGTTGAAACGTCAAGCATTCAAAATGATCAACGCGAAAGAGAATTTGAAAGATCTACAAAAAAAAGAGAGCTCACCTCGCATCAGTAGATAACCCGGAAGCTCTCTAAAAAAAGAAAAATCGCTTCGCTTCAGAAAGATGCTCTGTCTAATCTTCAAAAACTAAAAATAGTTAAGGCGACGACGAGAAATGACCAACGCGAAGAAGATCTTGGAAGTTCTTCTACAAAGAAAAGAGAGCTCACCTTTCTTCAGAAGATAATCTGGAAACTCTATACAAAGAGTTCTCACTTCGTTTTAGAAGAAGCCCACGACGAGATGATCCAATCTTAAAGAATTAAGAATAATTAACGTGGACAAGAGCCCCGAAAATTCTTCTGCCAACGCAAAAGAGAACTTGGAAACTATTCTACAAGAAAAGAGAGCTCACCTCGCTTCAGTAGATAATCCGGAAGCTTTCCACAAAAAGAGAGCCCACTTCACTTCAGAAGAAGACGGCGACAAGATGATCCAATCTTCAAGAATTAAAAATAAGTAACGTGGACAAAAACTCAGAAATTCTTCTGCCAAAAAAGACCAACGCGAAAGAGAGCTTGGAAACTATTCTACAAGAAAAAAGAGCTTCCTTCACTTCAGTAGAAAACCAGATGATAGTCGAAACGTCAAGCATTCAAAATATCCAACGCGGAAGAGAACTTGGGAAGTTTTCTATCTCTTCTATAGAGAAAGAGGGCCCACGTCGCTTCAGTAAAACACGACACAAAATAACCAACGCAAAAGAGAACTTGGAAACTATTCTACAAGAAATGAGAGCTCGCCTCGCTTCAGTAGATAATCCGGAAGCTCTTCACAAAAAAAGAGCCCACTTCACTTCAGAAGAAGATAACGACAAGATGATCTAATCTTCAAGAATTAAAAATAATTAACGTGGATAAAAACCCAGAAATTCTTCTGCCAAAAAAGAGCTCATTTCGCTTCAGTAAAAAACCACGACACAGGATAATCGCGCGAAAGAGAACTTGGAAACTATTCTACAAGCAAAGAGAAATCAACTCGCTTCAACGGATAACCCGGAAACTTAACCACTACACAAAATGACCATCACGAAAGAGAGCTTGGAAACTTCAAAAACAAAAGAGAGCTCACCTTGCTTCTGTAGGTAGAACCAACTGAAACGTCGAGCATTTCAAATGATCAACGCGAAAGAGAACATCCAAACTTTTCGACAAAAAGAGAGGCCACGTCGCTTCAGTAAGAAACCACGGCACAAAATGACCGACGCAAAAGATACCTTGGGAGCTCTTCTACAAAGAAAAGAGAGCTCGCCTCGCTTCAGTAGATAATCCGGAAACTCTACAAAAAGAGAGCTCATTTTGCTTTAATAGAAAACCACAAGATAATCGAAACGTCAAGCTTTCAAAATAATTAACGTAGAAGAAGACCCAGAAGCTCTTCTACGAAAGAAAAAAGAGGAGCGCCCTTCACTTCACAAGGAGCCGCGACAAGATGATTTAATCTTTAATAATTCAAAATAATCAATGTGGATGAAGACTCATAAATTCTTCTACCAAAAAAAGAGCTCGCTTCGTTTCAGCAGAAGACCACAAGATAGTCGAAGCGTCAATAATCTCAAGTAGCGTCACCGTTTAGGTTCTTGTCCGACCTAATAGATCGTACGAAAGGCTGCCACCGTTTAGGTTCTCGTCCGACTAAACATATCTTGCCAATAAGCTCAGCGTCCAAATTCTCGTCCGACTTAATAAATCTTACAAACAAAGCTGACGTCACCGTTTAGGTTCCCGTCCGACCTAACAGATCGTACGAAAAGCTGTCACCGTTTAGGTTCTCGTCCGACCAAACATATCAATGCGGAGGAAAACCCAGAAGTTCTACTAAAGAAAAAAGAGAGATGATTACTTCGTTTCAGTAGAAGACCACGACAATATGAATCAAGAACCCGGAAACTGTCAAAATAATATTGAATTAGAGATGCAATTGTCAAAAACCATTTTCAAGCGCCTGATGCTCTATCTCTTTGAAAACAGTCGTGGCCAAGCAATGTAATTAACGTATTTAAAGAAAAATTGTAAAATGTGATAATTAAATTCTTTGGGTTGGAAACCTTTTTTTCACCACGCCTGTACCACTTAGTTCTAGTCGGATTCATTCTGTAGAGAGAAATATATCCGACGATTTGGTAGTGTTCGATCGCTTTCGCCTTAAAAAATTACAGCCAATTCCGCCGACACTTTAAATGGTAATGTTTATTAACGCCTTCCAAGTTACCGCAGCAACCCTCCGAAATCGGGGAAATCTAAATTTGTCAGACTGAAGGAATCCGATCAAGTAGAATTATTGGGTGGCTGTATATTTAGGTCGAAAGTATGTTACTTAAAATCTTCGTTAACCCGAAATAGATCGCTTATGCGTGGAGAATCTCGTTACCTAGGGCTCGGAAATTTTAAAAGCCTTTCGAGGTGTCCAAAAAGAAAAACTACTTCTTCACATAACTGAACACCAAGTGGTTTCTCGTGTAGTCTAATTATAATTTGTTATTCAGATTCAGACTAATTAAAATCAACTCGACTGTCAGTATAGGAAACGTTTCTAATATTTATTGTCAGCAGCAATTTTCGGTACAATACGTATATGTATATCTGGAGCGTAGCATTATTCAATTATTATTAGTTAGACGCACGCAACCCTCTGGGTTATTGTGCATCTTTATTGTATGATGCAAGTAGTAATTTTGCAGTAAAACAGACGAATAATTACTTGAATTATGTATTTCATGAAGAGTTATTCCGTTTCCATTGTACGTACACGTTTTGCTGCAAAGTCGAGACGCTCGAGTCGGCATTTTGTAACCACTGACATAGTTTCATTGGAGGATTATTGAAAGCACTAGTTTCCTGCTGATGCACACTTGGCTGGCGAAATTCACGTCGAATTTGGTGTTTTAGTCGACGTAAAGCACTTTTTATATTCTACGTGTGCCAAAAACACTCGTAATTTAATTCCAAACATTTTCCAATATTTAAAACGGCTCACCCGAATGACTCAGCTAAGCGCCTGGGGGCCCTAAAAACAAATAACTGCACTATCCGAGCTGTTGGTTTACTTTAAAATAATGATTTGCTCGTTTCCATTTCAAGTGGGTTTCTGACAGACTTACTAATTTAAACTATTAAGTAACTAAATGGCAAAATGAGATTTACCAGGAGAGAATGTTGAGAGAATATTCTAGAAGCACTCCCAAATGAATGTCCCATTTGCATATTAGATTTTGTCCCGGAAGGTAGGTGCCTGATAGAACGTATTTTTTAATTAATGGATACGTTAATAAAGTGCCTATTCAATAATATAGCGCAGTAACGAGATTAAGTTGAGATGGCCCGTAAAGTATACAGTGTGGGGACTATAAGAGAGGCTAATAATAATCTCAAGTAGCGTCACCGTTTAGGTTCTCGTCCGACCTAATAGATCGTACGAAAGGCTGCCACCGTTTAGGTTCTCGTCCGACCAAACATATCTTGCCGATAAGCGCAGCGTTCAAATTCTCGTCCGACCTAATACATCTTACAAAGCTGATGTCACCGTTTAGGTTCCCGTCCGACCTAACAGATCGCACAGGAAAGCTGTCTTTGATCATGATCCTGGAATAAACAGTCCCAGTTATACACACCGTCAAATTTGGGTTGCCAAAATCTCAAATCGATACTTTTTTGCCTCATGTCTCCCTCAAATTTTTTTGTTTGCTTCTGTCGACAATTATGCAAGTAGGAGGAATTAAAGTAGACTATATAACGAGCAAAATGATCTTGGAATCAAAATTCTACGATGAGCTGTTCCGGATATACAGAGAGTCAAAATTGCAAGACCTCAAAATTAATTTTTTCCTCGTGTCCATTTTTTTTTTGTTTTAACCCAATTTTCATGGCTTGGGCAGGAAGTACTTACAACTGACATTGTTTAGGACTCTTTAACAAACAAAATGAGCGCAATCCCATCTCTCTACGATAAGTAGAAGTCGAGATATAGCCAGTTAACAATATACTTCGTTACGTTAATATCATTAGTAAATAATAAAAATAAAGTAGGTCCCAAAGCACCTCCTTGAGGTATACCAATAAATACTGCTGTTTTTCTGATACAAGCAGGCTTGACGCAGCCAATACAATTGGTTTAGCTTATTTGAACATTATTTTGCAGTAAAACAGACGAATAATTACTTGAATTATGTATTTGCTGCAAAATCAAACGCTCGAGTGTCTCCAGTATTTTGTAACCACTGACATAGTGTCATTGGAGGAAGTACTATATTATATATATTATATACGAAAAGATGTCACCGTTTAGGTTCTCGTCCGACCAAACATATCTTGCTCAGCGTTCAAATTCTCGTCCGACCTAATAAATCTTACAAACATAGCTGACGTCACCGTTTAGGTTCCCGTCCGACCTAACAGATCGCACAGGGAAGCTGTATCTGATCATTATCCTGCGATAAACAGTTCCAGTGATACAGACTGTCAAATTTGGGAGTTTGCAAAATCTCAAATCAATAATTCTTTGCTTCATGTCTCTCCCTTAGATATCTTATTATCGCCTCGGTTGACAATTATGCAAGTAGGATAAATTAAAGTGGACTATATAACGAGCAAAATGATCTTGGAATCAAAATTCTACGATGAGCTGTTCCGGATATACAGAGAGTCAAGACCTCAAAATTTATTTTTTGCTCGTGTCCATTTTTTTTTGTTTTAACCCAATTTTCATGCCGTGGGCAGGAAGTACTTACAGCTGACATTGTTTAGGACTCTTTAACAGACAAAATGAGCGCAATCCCATCTCTCTACGACAAATAACAGTCGAGATATAGCCAATTAACAATATACTTCTTTACGTTAATATCATTAGTAAATAATAGAAATAATGTAGGACCCAAAGCACCTCCTTGGGGCATCCCAATAAATTCTGCTGTTTTTCTGATTCAGGCAGCCAGTACAACTAGTTTAGCTTATTTCAGTTGTTTTCGTATAAGAAATAATTTTAATATGAGCTCGCCGGCGCGTTTTTTAAATTTTGCGCGAAGCGTTATCTTGATGATACGCAGACCCGAATTTCCGGTGGGACGTCGCGCCCTTAACGTTAGGTACGACAAATGCCCGTTTTATCAGTATTTATGCCGTTCGGTAACCCAAATGTACCCGAAGTGAAACGTCAAAAGTGAAAGTGACATCGGGTGACAGTTACAAATATATGGGCACCGACTTAGGCCTGAGTTATTGTGCACGAACACAATCCAGGTATTTTGCTGGCGTTCCACTGTTGCGCACGTATCCTACGTGGGCAGGTTCATTATCATTAGCAAATTACTTGCGCATCTAATAATTACAAAATTCTTTTACATGCTTTGTTCGCCTCTTTTACAGGCATGTCATTAAAGGTTCCGGTTTATTACCGAAGACGATACATAAAATAAATTGTTTCAGTGTGTGTTCGAGTGGTTGAATGGGACGCGTGTGAAAGCGGCATGCATGGGCGAACTTGTGTAACAAGTAAGGATGACGAGAGAAATTTGTTAAAATAGCGTAAGAGGCTTAAAAATGTCAAGAGATGCCAAGTCTGGAGATCCAGCGGGTCCTTGGAGGTTCCTTTTGCTAAAAGGATTCGGACAGAATGATTTCTAACCTTACTGGGAGTAACTATAAAGGACTGGCTGTGTGGTTAATGACCTAATTCCAAAATTTAAAAAAAAAAAAAAAAAAAAAAAAAAAATTGTGTCCATCTAATGAGTCGATATTGGATCTAGAATAGAATTAATGTAATAGATGAGAAAACAATTTTTAAATTATGCAATAATATGAAAAGACGATTCGAGCAAAAAAGCTCATTTTACGCCGATCGGTTATTTCAAGTTTTTTTTTGTTTCAGCATGAAGTAGCCGCCATTTCTGCAAGTCCGCCGTAAAGGGCCGGACGTCCCTTTCAAGTACGTCCGTCATGGGTTTGATGTGGCGCATATTTCCTCTTCTAGCGGTGGCCCTTACGTACTTCCAAACCAAAGCCGAACAAGGTAAGTGCCTTAAATCTCGTGTAATATATGGATATACTCTTAAGATGGTTATCCATTATTCAGAGTTATTTTTAAGGAACGGTGTCTAGCAGAGATAGAAGTGGTCGTTATGGTAATGTATCGTAGGAAAACAATGCGTGTTCCTGAAAACGGAATGCCGGCGTATGTACATACAGCGTATACCCATCGTCACTCCGCGGCGCGGTTCGATAATAAAAGGCGCACTTGTAAAGTAGCGCAAATCTCAACTCTAAGTAATTGAACGAATGGTAATTTTAAAGCGGAACTTACGTTGGATATAAATCTTGTATCAGTCGTTATTGCCTAGAGCTGCGCCAAATTTTTTTTTAATGTATTAAGTAGTTTTTTTAGTATATTTTTCCCCCAAAATCAAAACTTCAACATTTTTTTTATTCGTTGCCACCACCTATAAAATGGGGACATCCTTTATAGTGAGCGTGGTCCTTTATTGACGCGGCACCGGACTTGGACGCAAGGAAATGTTTAGATAGTACCTGTTTAGTAGTCTAGCATGTACTCTAAAACTTATTTAAAGGGTATTTGAATTTAGTTAAGATCTCGGAGCGTTTGCTAGCTTAGGAAGGAAAAGCTGAAATCGATTCAGGTAGAGTGCCCTTTTGTTCAAAATTTGTAATTGGTGGATTAGTTTGTTGTTTAGGAATGGTTTTAGCGAGGTGGAATAGGCATCACGTTATTATAATCGAACCGTTTTCCTAGTAGTTGTTGTGAAAATGTAGCAGAATATAATATAACAAGAAAAATTAAGTTTAATTCCTGAAACAATATTTTTCTCCCTCATATCTCTCCCTCGAATAATTTTTTATTGCGTCGGGCGACAATAATGCATTTAGGACGAATTAGAATAAACTGTTTAATGAGACAAATAAGCATGAAATCATGCTCCTGATACAGATTGTCAAAGTTGAGTTGTCAAAATCTCTAAATAATATTTTTTCTTTCATGTCTCTCCTTCGAATAACTTTTTGTTGCTTCGAACGACAATAATGCGTGGAAGATGAATTAAAGTGAACTGTATAACGAGACAAATAAGCCTAAATTCATGTTCCTACAATAAACAGTTTCGGTGATACGGATCGTCAAAGTTGAGTTGGCAAAAATCTCAAAATAATAATTTTCTCCTTCATGTCTCTCTCTCGAATAATTTTTTATTGCGTCGGGCGACAATAATGCATTTAGGGCGAATTAAAATAGACTGTATAACGAGACAAATAAGCATGAAATCATGATCCTGATACAGATCGTCAAAATTGGCTTGTCAAAATCTCTAAATAATATTTTTTCTCTCATGTCTCTCCCTCTAATAACTTTTTGTTGCGTCGGACGACAATAATGCGTGTAGGGTGAGTTAAAGTAGTCTATATAATGAGACAAATAAGCCTAAATTCATGTTCCTACAATAAACAGTTTCAGTGATACAGATCGTCAAAGTTGGGTTGGTAAAAATCTCAAAATAATAATTTTCTCCTTCATGTCTCTCTCTCGAATAATTTTTTATTGCGTCGGGCGACAATAATGCGTGTAGGACGAATTAAAATAGACTGTATAACGAGACAAATAAGCATGAAATCATGCTCCTGATACAGATCGTCAAAGTTGGGCTGTCAAAATCTCTAAATAATATTTTTTCTTTCGTGTCTCTCCCTCGAATAACTTTTTGTTGCGTCGGACGACAATAATGCATTTAGGACGAATTAAAATAGACTGTACAACGAGACAAATAAGCATGAAATCATGATCCTACAATAAACAGTTTCGGTGATACAGAACGTCAAAGTTGGGTTTGCAAAATTTCAAAATAATACTTTTCTCCTTTACGGCTCTCGTTATAATATTGTTCATAACGAGAATTAACTCTTGAACATGATAATTACTTCTCTATATTATAAACATGTCAGTAGTATAAAACAGCGTAAAAGTGGACCTAATATTGTTCCTTGCGGAACACCGCTACAGGTTCCTCCCACTATGCGACGCAGCATCAGCTCTTCTAAGTCCAAAAAAGTGAATTCATAACATAACATATCTGAACCACACGGCCGGTCGTCGATTTTACTCTGCCAATCAAATTAGTAATTACACTTTCCGCCCCGTTCTCAGCGTCCTCGGTTAATTGAATTCAAAGTCTAATTAAGTTAGATTTAGACCGAACAGAGACGGGGAAATTTATTATTTTTAATTACACCAAATCCCTGGATACATTCTGTGTTATATTAACTTAATACCGTCGAAAAGTGTGAGGTCATTAATAACAATCCTTGCCTTGAACTCTAACGTCTCAATTTCTGAACAAATCAAGGAAACCTATATGGCTAGCCATTTGTTTGGTTTAGAAGTCAAATTTCCTTAATTACCCTATGAAAGCGCCGAGAATTTATTGGTAAATTATTATTAGTGAGGGATTTATTCTACACGTAACAGCTAAAAGAAGCTGCAAAGACCTTAAGCAAATCGTTGATACGCATTAAAAATTTGAAGGGTCTCAGCGCATATCCTTGTAGAACACCGTTCACAATACACTTTTTTTTTTTTTGTTTAATCGAAGTTTATTTCTCATGCTTTTCGACATTGATCGGAAATGTTTACCGTCCATCTCACGCTCGTTTGCTACTAAGTTGACGAAATATCCATTCGGTGATTAAGGAGCTGTGTTGGTTTACTGCCCAACTGCTTAACCCTTGTTTACTTCCACGATCTTGTTGGCTTGTACATTAGTGTATCGTAAACGTCTTTAATTACGAACCACCGTAAAATACTGGTAGTTTATTTTTATGGCTTAAGACAGTAAAACCTCCTGGCATCGCATGGTGGCTGGGACGGTAAACAAATTTTTATTTGTGTGCATCTGAATCCAAGTTCCCAATCGTCGTCGGTTTCATCAGAAGCTCTGCTCGGATCCACGCCTAAATTAATTTTTATATAAATTTATTACCGTCCGTATGTAGGCCTAATTATTTCCTCTCTCCTCGCGCCTGGGCAATTTAAATCAGAGCAAATTGACCCTTTCCTTAATATTTAAACAATAAATTTAAATTTGATTCGAACCTCCAGAGAACAAATTGCATTGTATGTTGATTGACGCGATTCGGATCCCACATAAAATACCACGACAATGGCCATAAAAGATTTATGGACTTTGTTGCCTTTAAACGTTCTCCGCGTTACCATTTATGTGTGTACCCGGCGTTATTTCGACAATGCCCGCTGGACGTTCATATCTGGAGGAAAAAAGACTTCGGTGATGAGGCGTTAAAATATGCCATTATGCTAGATTCTTGTTGTCCAAAAGCTAAAGCTTTGCAGTTTATTCGGGGACGTTACTTTTTACTCCTACTGTACAATCAGTATTATATTGATACATCTTTGGCTGGAACTGTGTCGCTCAGCAATGTTAATAATGTAAGGGATGTGATTAAGGAATGAAGAAAATATAGACTTTGATAAAAACCGTAAACGGCTGTTCATTCTAATGCATACGTTTATGGACGCCGTAATACTTTCGATCACGCGATACGTTCGGTTAGTAGGGTAGGAATTAGAATCCATTTTTCTTCGTGTTCTTTAGGTTTAACATAATCGTTAAAATTTCTAGAGATTCAGGTGAACTGGAAACTGAAGCTTGTTAATAATAATTATTTTTAGTTTAGTCACCAGCGAACTATTTAAACTAAAAGTCGAATTTCTTATTAATTTGTATGTCCTATATTACTTTTTCGCATTTTTCCCTTACTTTATATTTTTTTTATTTTTCCATTTCTTTTTTTATTTTCTGTTTTTTAATTCTTTTCGTTTTCCTCCTGTTTTTCTTCATCTTTTCTCTTTTTAATTCTATAAGCTGAAAATGAATTTTTTAACTAGAACTTTACTGTATCTTTTCTCCTTTTCACTCTATTTTCCTTTATCTTTTTCTCCTTTTATTTAGATAGGTTATTTTGCTTGACAGGCTGAAAACAGTATCTTATAAGGATTTTGCTAATTTCCTCTCAATTTTGTTTCTTTCTTATTTTTGTTTTTTCTGTTCTCTTTTTCTTTCGTTTTTCTCTTCATTTTCTTGTTTACATGGATAGGCTAAAAACGAGTGTATAAGGATTTTATTTTATCTTTTTATCCTTTTCTACCAATTTTTTCTTTTCCTTATTTTGCCTATTTTACCTTCTCTTTTTCCTTTATTTTCCTTTATATTTTTCTCCTTTTACATCCTATGACTCAAAATTCTATATATCTGCTAATTATAAGCAAAATTAATTGGCAACATCTTTTTCATTTTCTATGCATTTTTCTTTATCCTTTAATCCTTTTACTTAAACAGGACATTTTACTTGATAGACTGAAAAAGATTGTATAAATGCTTTTGGTAAAGCTTTTACTTCATATTTCTTTTTCCCCCTACATTTTGCCTTATTTTCCTATTTTACTTTGTATTCTTCTTTTCCCTTGTTTTCTTTATATTTTCTCCTTTTATAGCATTTTCTAGGTTGAAAATGAATGCATAAGAATTTTTTTGCAAGGATCCCCTTTTTCCTTTCCCTCGTATTTTTTTATCTTTTTCTTCTTTTACTTGTATAAGTTATTTTACTTGATGGGCTGAAAACGGATACATAAGGATTTTTTTACCAGGATTTTGCTCATTTTTTCTCAATTTATTTTCCTTGTTTTTTTAATTTTATTTGTTCTCTTTCTTTTGTTTTTCTCTTCGTTTTCTTATTTACTTGGATAGCCTGAAAACGAGTTTATAAGGATTTTATTTTATCTTTTTGTCCTTTTTTATCAATTTCTTTTTCCTATTTTACCTTAAGTTTTCTCCTTTCTCCTTATTTCTTTCGTATTTTTCTTCTTCTTTCCCTTTTATTTTTCCTGCATCTACCCATGACGTAAAAGTTTATCTGTCTGTTAATCATAAGCAAAATTAAACGACAACGTTACCTTTTTCATTTTCTACCTATTTTTCTTTATCTTTTTCTAATTTAACTTAAACAGGCTATTTCACTTGATAGGCTGAAAAAAGGGTGTGTAAGTATTTTTGTGAAGCTTTTACTTTATATTTCTTTTTATCTATCTCTCCGATTTTACTTTGTGTTCTCCTTTTCCCCTTTTTTTATATTTTCTCCTTTTATAGTCTTATTTTAATTTATTTTATCGGTTCACTTTTCCTTCTGTTTTTCTTGGATAAATTATTCTACTTGATAGGCTGAAAACGGATGTATAAGGATTTTTTGGCCAGCTTTTTCCAGTTTTTTCTTATTTTTTATTGTATTTGTTTCTTTTTTTTGTTTTTCTCTTCGTTTTCTTATCTTTCTGTTAATCAAATTAATTTTCTATTTTTTTTTTCTTTTTGTCCTTTTACTTAAACAGCTATTTTACGTGATATTTTATATTTCTTTTTTCTCCATGTTTCGCCTTATTTTCCTATTTTACTTTATGTTCTCCTTTTCCCCCTGTTTTTCTTTATCTTTTTCTGCGTTTAATTGGATAGAATCTGAACATGGGTGTGTAAGAATTTTTCGCCAGGAACTTTTTTCTTATTTTCTCTTTATATCTTTCTTTTTCTTTTTTTATGTACTTTGATAGGCTATTTTACTTAATATGCTTAAAAAGAATGATAAGGATTGTTTGGCTAGGATTTTACTTTGCTTTTCTTTTCTTTTTCTCTTCCTTATTTTTCTGCTTTACTTTATTAGTTCTCCCTTATCCCCTGTTCTTTTTTATATTTTTTCCTTTTTACTTGGCCAAGTTTAAAACGGATGTATAAGAATTTTTTGACAAGGATTAATCATTTATTTGGATATGCTGAATATTAAATTTCCCTATTTATTTGCAAATTTGTCAAATAAATATATTAATTTATACCCTCTATTTATATATGGTAAATAAATGTTCTATTTTCTCCTTATTTTTCTTATTTTTTTTTCTCCTTTAGCCTCCTTTTCTCGCCACCACCTATGACGTAAGACTATTAAACGTGAGGTTAAACTTAATTTTATATGTTCAAATTTATATTTTACTCATTTTCCCTTATTTAATATTTTTTCTTTTTTTTTTTCTATTTTTCTTTAACTTTTTTCCTTCTCATGTTTTTCTTCAGCTTATTCACGTTTTAATCGGATAAGTTGCAAACAGATGTATAATTATTTTTTAACAAGACCTTTACTTTGTCTTGTCTCCTTTTCCCTATATTTTTATCTCTTTCTCCGTTTACTTGGATAGGTTATTTTACATGATAGGATTATAAGGATTTTTTGGCCAGGATTCCGCTCTTTTTTCTCAATGTTCTTCTCTTTCGTATTTCTTAAATTTATTTTTGCTGTTCTTTCCTTTGTTTTTCTCTTCGTTTTCTAATTTACTTGGATAGGCTGAAAACGAATGTAATAAGGATTTTATTTTGTCTTTTTATCCTTTTGTGCCACTTTATTTATTTTTCCTTATTTCTTCCATTTTACTTTATATTTTCTCCTTTCCCCCTTATTTTCCTTTGTATTTTTCTCTGTTTACATCTTTCTCCTGCACCTATCTATGACGTGAAAGTCTATATCTGTTAATCATAAGCAAAATGAATTGGCAACATTATCTTTTATCTTTTTAATCTATCAAACCAACCTGTTTAAATAGGAGAGAAAGACAAAGAAAAATAGATGGAAAATGGAAAAGACAACATTGCCAATTAATTTTGCTTATGATTAAGAGAGTTTCACGTTATAGCTAGGTGCAGGAAAGGGATGTAAAAGGAGAAAAACAAAGGAAAATAAAAAGAAAAGGGAAAAAATAAAATAAAATGCTTGTACACCCGTTTTCAGCCTATCCATGCAAATAAAAAACTGAAAGCAAAACAAAGGAAAGAGAGCAGATAAAATAAATAAGAAAAAAAGAAAAAAAATTAGAAAAATCCAAATAAAAAAATTCTTAAACGTACATTCGTTTTCAGTCTAAAGTAAAATAATCTATCCAAGTAAAAAGAGAAAATGATAAATAAAGAAAAAGATGAAGTAAAATAACAATTTTCTGAACATATTTTAAAGGGGGAAAAAGTTAAAGAAAAATAACGGATAAGGAGAAAATGAGGAAAATAGGAGAAACAAGAAAAAGATAAAGTAACGTCCTTATACACCCGATTTCAGCATATCCAAGCAAAACCGCGTATCCAAATAAATTGACAAAGAAATAGAAAAGAATAATGGAAAAAGCAGAATCCTTGCCAAAAAAATCCCTATACACTCGTTTTCAGTGTAGCTAAGTAAAAAGTGAAAAACATAAAACAACATGAGTCAAAGGATAACTGACAAAGTAAAGTAAGTAAAAGAGAAAAAAGGAAAAAATAAAATAAAATTGTGGGCAAGCAATCCTTATACACTTATGTTCAGCCTATCAAATTAATGGCAGAGAGAGAAAAATATAAAACAAAATAAGAAAATTAGGGAAAAAAGAATAAATGGGGAAAACGGAGGAAAAGATAAAATAATATCCTTGGATACACATTTATTACCAAAAAATTTTTGTATATCCGTTTTCAGCCTATCCAAGTAATAGAAGAAAAATAAAAAGAAAAGCGGGGAAGTGGAAAGGAGAACAGATAAAATAAAATAGGAAAATTAATGAAGAAAGAAAAAAGAAAAAGATAAAAAAATTGGGGGAAAATGAGAAAAGATAAAAGTTCTTGTTAAATAGTCCTTATACACCCATGTTCCTTACCAATTTTATTTATTACGCTCAACTCGGTATGTGACATGTATATTTTAATAACTTATTTAACAGTTATTTTTTGTAATAGAATACCCATTATCGTGGGCTCCGTTTCATATGTAAATTGATTTATGGCTGCCCGTTTAATAAAAAAATAAGCTAGAACAGCTTATTACGTTCCGTAAATGTTGTTCTACTATATTTTATTCTAATGAGCTTTTGTATAAATTTTATCAGGATAATAACTGTCAGATAAATATACACAATTATAATTGCGTCTGGAATATTTTAATTTTAACGATTTTTCTTTCGCCATATTTCACTTCCTTCACCTTTGGTAACAACTGATGAAAAATTTATCGTTATTTATCTGCTTACATTAATAATGGTGTTGACGCGCCATTATTAAGAAATTCGATCTTTAATTTAAATAGTTCGCTGGTGAATAATCTAAATATGATTATTATTGACCAGCCTCGATATCCAGTTCATCTGAATCTCTAATGGTTATGTTAAGCCTGAAGAAGGCGAGGAAAAATGGATTTTAAGTAAATGGGAAAAGGGAGAATCCTTGCCAAAAAATTCTTATGCGTCCATTTTCAAGCTATAAAAGGAGAAAATATAAAGGAAAACATAAAGTAAAAAATAAGGCAAAGTATAGGGAAAAAAATATAAAGCGAGTCTTCACCAAAATTCCTTTTTCTCGTTTTTCTCCGTTTACTTAAGACTATTATCCTTTTTCCTATTTTACTTTAACTTGTTGTCCATTTTCTCTTTTTACTTTTCTTTTTCTCATTTGATAGATAACGTTATTTTACTTTGATATGCTAAAAATGGACGTATACAATTTTTTTTTTGTCGTGGCTGAATGAGGATTGCCCAAGGCCAAAGAAAAACAAACAAAAATTTTTTGCAGGACTTCTTTTTTTTTTCTTTTTTCTTTTTTTTTCTGTTTTTTCTTTATTTCGAGATGAGCATAAATATTAATCATGTTAAATTAATTTAATGGAGAGAAACGTGCAAGAATGCAATTTTCCAGTGTACTTAAAGTGCGATAATTGCTTTTGGGTGGCCCTCGGGCTCAGCACGCGTGATACATGTTACCATTTCCCATTTAAAATTATCGGGATTCCTGTCGACCGCGAAGTTTCAAACATTTTCACGAGCAGCTGTGAAATATTAGAATATCCCTTTTCCCGAACCGAGCTGGGTTCTTTTCATTCCGTGGTTTTTAATATTTATAGTATGTAGCGGATGGGTTATTTCTGTAACGTTACAAATTAGAACAGTAATCTGAACAAGATACACTTAGCGCTCTAGTAAATGAATGGCTGAGACGTATCGGATGTCAACCGGCTAATAAATTGGGCTGGTCTTGTTTTGGTATTTTTAGGCGGTTTTAAATAAGCCATAATTTTCACGGTTTAATTAAGAAGTCGACGGCGTTCGCCGGGCCATTTGTCTGCGTTAGTTCGAAAAAAATTAACTATAAATACTTTCTACTTGGATGGTTTTGTTACGCGGTGCCGAAAATGTTGCACTGTCTATCGTGGATCGGGTTCGAGCCCCAGCTGGTTGAGAAATGAATAATATAAATGTTCGTTTAACTGAAACTCGACGAATGCCCTTCAGGATTAAATTTACTAGACAATGGAGCTCTGAGGGGCTTTCACATTGGTTGACCTTCCATGATTGTCGGGCCCTTCCGTTGTATTGCACGCCAGCGTTTAGAAATGTGTCAAATTAACTGAGTTATTTTCCACCGTCACTTCATCATTACATAAAAGCTCGCTACAGAATTTCCATTAATATGTCCGAAATTGGAGTTGATAAAGATGTTGACTCCCCGGTTATACTAACGTTTAACGTGCTCCCGTGGAATAATTCGTCTTCCCTCTCATCCGCGTTTCTCTCCACCCGGCGATCCCGTGACTTTATGAAATTATCTTTTGTAACGTAATTTATTTTCGCAAAAATCCGCTGCAGTTTCGCAGACCTGCCGGCTGGACGTTTTTCCCACGTCTTAACATTAACAGCGAAATAATGCATAGATTTAATCCTACAGCTGCCGTATCTGGAACGTGTCGTTTCCAATCAATTAAACAAACACATTAATAGATAATTCATATCTTACATCTAGTGGCGAAATTAGCACATGATTTCCTCAAATAAGGGGGGAAATAGAGCTGGTTAATGTGCCTAGCAATATTTGAACTCTCTCGCCCCGATCTTCCATGAAAGATTAAACGTTAAAAATTAACGTAAATTTTTCAAACTATTGAGTTTTATTACAAATTCTTGCGTTGCAAGCTTAGAAATCGCAGAATCCCTGAGATGATTCGTGATTGTCTGAATAATAGCGTTCAAATAATTTTTTTGGACTTCTTTTTTGTCCATTTTGCAAGTTTCTCTCATCTCATAAGATGGTTTTTAGATCAACTCTGTGATATTCCATGGGAGATTGATCGTTAAAAATTAACGGTCATTTTTCAAACCAATGAGTTTACAAGTTCTCCAACGTCGTTCGTTGCCATCTGAGAAACTGCAAAATCCCTGAGAGAACAATTAGTGATTTTAGGAATATTAACGTTCCAATAATTTTTTTGAACTTCCTTCTTGTCCATTTTACAAGTTTCTCTCATCTCATAAGGCGGGTTTTAGATCAACTCTGTGATATTCCATGAGAGATTCAGCGTTAAAAATTAACGGTCATTTTTCAAATCAATGAATTTACAAGTTCTCCAACGTCGTTCGTTGCCAGCTGAGAAACTGCAAAATCCCCGAGAGAAGAATTAGTGATTTTATGAATATTAACGTTCAAATAATTTTTTTGAACTTCCTTCTTGTCCATTTTACAAGTTTCTCTCATCTCATAAGAAGATTTTTAGATCAATTCTGCGAAATTCCATGGAAGATTGATCGTTAAAAATTAACGGTCATTTTTCAAACCAATGAGTTTATAAGTTCTCCAACATTGTTCGTTACCAGCTTAGAAACTGCAGAATCCCTGAGAAAATATTTAGTGATTTTATGATTATTAACGTTCAAATAATTTTTTTGAACTTTCCTCTTGTCCATTTTACAAGTTTCTCTCATCTCCTAAGATTTTTAGATCAACTCTCTGATATTCCATGGAAGATTGATCGTTAAAAATTAACGGTTATTTTTCAAACCAATGAGTTTACAAGTTCTCCAACATTGTTCGTTACCAGCTTAGAAACTGCAGAATCCCTGAGAGAATATTTAGAGATTTTATGAATATTAACGTTCAAATAATTTTTTTGAACTTCCTTCTTGTCCATTTTACAAGTTTCTCTCATCTCCTAAGAAGATTTTTAGATCAATTCTGCGATATTCCATGGAAGATTGATCGTTAAAAATTAACGGTCATTTTTCAAACCAATGAGTTTATAAGTTCTCCAACATTGTTCGTTACCAGCTTAGAAACTGCAGAATCCCTGAGAGAATATTTAGAGATTTTATGAATATTAACGTTCAAATAATTTTTTTGAACTTCCTTCTTGTCCATTTTACAAGTTTCTCTCATCTCCTAAGAAGATTTTTAGATCAATTCTGCGATATTCCATGGAAGATTGATCGTTAAAAATTAACGGTCATTTTTCAAACCAATGAGTTTACAAGTTCTCCAACATTGTTCGTTACCAGCTTAGAGACTGCAGAATCCCTGAGAGAACAATTAGTGATTTTATGAATATTAACGTTCAAATAATTTTTTTGAAATTCCTTCTTGTCCGTTTTACAAGTTTCTCTCATCTCCTAAGAAGATTTTTAGATCAATTCTGCGATATTCCATGGAAGATTGATCGTTAAAAATTAACGGTCATTTTTCAAACCAATGAGTTTACAAGTTCTCCAACATTGTTCGTTACCAGCTTAGAAACTGCAGAATCCTTGAGAGAATATTTAGTGATTTTATGAATATTAACGTTCAAATAATTTTTTTGAACTTCATTCTTGTCCATTTTACAAATTTCTCTCATCTCCTAAGAAGATTTTTAGATCAATTCTGCGATATTCCATGGAAAATTGATCGTTAAAAATTAACGGTCATTTTTCAAACCAATGAGTTTACAAGTTCTCCAACATTGTTCGTTACCAGCTTAGAAACTGCAGAATCCCTGATAGAATATTTAGTGATTTTATGAATATTAACGTTCAAATAATTTTTTAAGAGTTTCCCAGTTGGACGCCGTTTCCGAACCTACCCACTCGGTCCGACTGGCCGGTGCTTTTTCATCGCCCGCCATTATAGTGATTTAAAATTAATATCTAGCCAGCGCTCGTAATTTCTATAATTACAAAATAGAGGTCTTCATTTCCAAAACGATATCGACTGACTATTTATACTTATGTAATTTGTAATCAAATTGTTTAAGCTCGGTTACTTATTAAAGCCGTAATAACCGGGTGTAGAAGGATTTATACGTTGATGACTTTTTAATATCGTTTTAATTCGCGTTAATAATAATTGTGGGATACAACAAAAAGAATTAGGTTTGTCTATGAGCTTTCCGTGCGGAATATTCTTGCTTGTAAATATTATATAATTCATGCGATTAGGGAGCAAAAAACACCGTAATTATTAAAATTGTGTTGTGAATCCAGGACGTTACTTTGTTGATGAAATCATTGTTAAATTTTATAGTTTTTTTATTTAGCCAAGTGCTCAAGCTGGAGTAATTGCAAGAAAGTGCAAATAATAGTAGGAAGCGAAATTCAGGGTTCCACGATAAACTTTTTTTGTGCGTTAAAAATGAAGCTTCATTTTTTAAATTATTGCGTTTTTCACAACTTCTCCAACGTAGCTTTTTGCCAGATTAGCCACCGTAGCAGCTCTAAGAGAATAATTCTTGATGTTCCTCTTAACGGGCAAATAATTTTTTTGAACTTCTGTTTTTCCATTTTACAAGTTCATTTCGTCTGATTAGACAATTTTAGTTAGAATTATTCTCTTAGAGCTGGTACGGTGGCTAATCTGGCAAAAAGCTAGCCAGATTAGCCACCGTAGCAGCTCTAAGAGAATAATTCTTGATTTTCCTCTTATTAACGGGCAAATAATTTTTTTGAACTTCTGTTTTTCCATTTTACAAGTTCATTTCGTCTGATAAGACAATTTTAGTTAGAATTATTCTCTTATAGCTGCTACGGTGGCTAATCTGGCAAAGAGCTAGCCAGTTTAGCCACCGTAGCAGCTCTAAGAGAATAATTCTTGATTTTCCTCTTATTAACGGGCAAATAATTTTTTTGAACTTCTGTTTTTCCATTTTACAAGTTCATTTCGTCTGATAAGAGAATAATTCTTGATTTTCCTCTTATTAACGGACAAATAATTTTTTTGAACTTCTGTTTTTCCATTTTACAAGTTCATTTCGTCTGATAAGAGAATAATTCTTGATTTTCCTCTTATTAACGGGCAAATAATTTTTTTGAACTTCTGTTTTTCCATTTTACAAGTTCATTTCGTCTGATAAGACAATTTTAGATAGAATTATTCTCTTAGATCTGCTGCGGTGGCTAATCTGGCAAAAAGCTAGCTAGATTAGCCACCGTAGCAGATCTAAGAGAATAATTCTTGATTTTCCTCTTATTAACGGGCAAATAATTTTTTTGAACTTCTGTTTTTCCATTTCACAAGTTCATTTCGTCTGATAAGAGAATAATTCTTGATTTTCCTCTTATTAACGGGCAAATAATTTTTTTGAACTTCTGTTTTTCCATTTTACAAGTTCATTTCGTCTGATAAGACAATTTTAGTTAGGATTATTCTCTTAGATCTGCTACGGTGGCTAATCTGGCAAAAAGCTAGCCAGATTAGCCACCGTAGCAGCTCTAAGAGAATAATTCTTGATTTTCCTCTTATTAACGGGCAAATAATTTTTTTGAACTTCTGTTTTTCCATTTTACAAGTTCATTTCGTCTGATAAGACAATTTTAGTTAGAATTATTCTCTTAGAGCTGCCACGGTGGCTAATCTGGCAAAAAGCTAGCCAGATTAGCCACCGTAGCAGCTCTAAGAGAATAATTCTTGATTTTCCTCTTATTAACGGGCAAATAATTTTTTTGAACTTCTGTTTTTCCGTTTTCCAAGTTTATTTCGTCTGATAAGATAATTTTAGTTAGAATTATTCTCTTAGAGCTGCTACGGTGGCTAATCTGGCAAAAAGCTAGCCAGATTAGCCACCGTAGCAGCTCTAAGAGAATAATTCTTGATTTTCCTCTTATTAACGGGCAAATAATTTTTTTGAACTTCTGTTTTTCCATTTTACAAGTTCATTTCGTCTGATAAGATAATTTTAGTTAGAATTATTCTCTTAGAGCTGCTACGGTGGCTAATCTGGCAAAAAGCTAGCCAGATTAGCCACCGTAGCAGCTCTAAGAGAATAATTCTTGATTTTCCTCTTATTAACGGGCAAATAATTTTTTTGAACTTCTGTTTTTCCGTTTTCCAAGTTTATTTCGTCTGATAAGATAATTTTAGTTAGAATTATTCTCTTAGAGCTGCTACGGTGGCTAATCTGGCAAAAAGCTAGCCAGATTAGCCACCGTAGCAGCTCTAAGAGAATAATTCTTGATTTTCCTCTTATTAACGGGCAAATAATTTTTTTGAACTTCTGTTTTTCCATTTTACAAGTTCATTTCGTCTGATAAGACAATTTTAGTTAGACTTATTCTCTTAGAGCTGCTACGGTGGCTAATCTGTCAAAAAGCTAGCCAGATTAGCCACCGTAGCAGCTCGAAGAGAATAATTAATTCTTGATTTTCCTCTTATTAACGGGCAAATAATTTTTTTGAACTTCTGTTTTTCCATTTTACAAGTTCATTTCGTCTGATAAGACAATTTTAGTTAGAATTATTCTCTTACAGCTGCTACGGTGGCTAATCTGGCAAAAAGCTAGTCAGATTAGCCACCGTAGCAGCTCTAAGAGAATAATTCTTGATTTTCCTCTTATTAACGGGCAAATAATTTTTTTGAACTTCTGTTTTTCCATTTTACAAGTTCATTTCGTCTGATAAGACAATTTTAGTTAGAATTATTCTCTTAGAGCTGCCACGGTGGCTAATCTGGCAAAAAGCTAGCCAGATTAGCCACCGTAGCAGCTCTAAGAGAATAATTCTTGATTTTCCTCTTATTAACGGGCAAATAATTTTTTTGAACTTCTGTTTTTCCGTTTTCCAAGTTTATTTCGTCTGATAAGATAATTTTAGTTAGAATTATTCTCTTAGAGCTGCTACGGTGGCTAATCTGGCAAAAAGCTAGCCAGATTAGCCACCGTAGCAGCTCTAAGAGAATAATTCTTGATTTTCCTCTTATTAACGGGCAAATAATTTTTTTGAACTTCTGTTTTTCCATTTTACAAGTTCATTTCGTCTGATAAGACAATTTTAGTTAGAATTATTCTCTTACAGCTGCTACGGTGGCTAATCTGGCAAAAAGCTAGTCAGATTAGCCACCGTAGCAGCTCTAAGAGAATAATTCTTGATTTTCCTCTTATTAACGGGCAAATAATTTTTTTGAACTTCTGTTTTTCCGTTTTGCAAGTTCATTTTGTCTGATAAGACGTTTTTTGAACTCTTTATGGTACTCCATGAGAGATTTAAGACTCTAAAGGAATGGCTCCTGAGTTACTAATTATGTTATTAATATCCAAATATTTTTTTAAGCTTGTTTAGTTCATTTTTCTCATGGGACAGTTTTTAAACCAACTATCTCGGACCTTCCATAAAAGATTGAACGTTAAAAATGAACGTTTGGACCATCATTATTGGACAGTAATCCATTTTGTAGCACCTTAGACTCAAATATAGGAAGACTGGTATTTAGCCGCTGAATAAGTTCCAAGAAAAAAAATTGTTTCTATAATTAAGTACTTTATGAAACTTAATTAACTTTCCAGAATTAAATTGAGAACTACGTAATTGAACTTCTGAGTTGTTGAGACCTCATTTCAAATTGACTATTCCATCATCACACTAACCTGACGTCTGCTAGGGGTAAACATGAAACTTTATCCCATATTCTACTCTAGTTATAACCTATATATAAACCGCACCCTGCTTTGCGTATGTGTAGTTAGAAGCCGTATTTGCCTAAATCTGCTGCGTGGTCTTATCCTAATACATTCTTTAGCCGTTCGGGAATTCTTACAAAGATATGCGAAGACCGTACTGTACACATCAAGCAAATACAATTTATATATGTACTAGTATAATATCGTCGATAACTAGGATTTGACAGTTTTTATATATTTTTGTTTTCAAAAATCCTTTCACCCTGTTAAATTTGGCTTGGAAGCAAAATAAAACGAATCACTTGAATGAAATTATCACTCTTATTCCTCACAAGGATCATTCTGCGTTACAGTGAACTTCAACCTCAATGAGACGTGATGAAAGGTGCATTTTTAAACGCCCAGACGCAATCAATAACTGGGAAATATTTGAGAAATATCTTGCAGGCAATCTCCTTTGATAAAAACATTCCGGAGGGCGGAGGGCGAATTTTAATCTTGCGGACTGTAAACTATTCGCCTTATCCAAAACTAGGCGCACCCTGTACCGTGCACGACTATCGGAAGACGCTCCACTTTGCGAAGTTTCCGAAACCGAAACCCAGGTAGCTTGGTGAAAAGTAAAGAGGCGAATAGGCTAAGTGCTTGAGTCTGGAGGTATTTCGACTTCAAAGGGCGGCCGAAACAAAGTTGAGAGCGAGAGAGCGCGGTCCCGTACAGCTCCCTGGGGCATTCACAAAATCGATACGCGACAAGTCTGCCAACGCACGTTCCGCGTTTCCCCCAAATTTCGCACGTCGCCCTCCCACCGCGCTCGGTTGACACGACCCGATAAGGCGCAGGATTGCTCTAGAGTTCAGCTAGTCGTAGTGATAAAACACCTCGAAAAAAACCGTCTTACAAGTCGGTGGGATTTACTGGAGGAGGAATCTTTTACATAATCAAACGATTGTCCTGGAACTAATTCGGGTTGATGAATTTTGTTTTTAATTGGGTCAGTTTATTGGGAGCAGGTTGGAATTAAATTAAGGCGTCGGGGTCCATCCATACAAGTGTGCTTTGGAGATGAACTTTTAATATAAATCTAAAGAAAAGTAAAAAATTTCTAAACAACAATGGCGAAACAAAAATATCTAACATAAAAATTCGAAATATAATTATATGATTACAAGAGAATAAAGAAAACTGTTCTGGAGTAAATTCGGGTTGATTAATTTTGTTTTTAATTGGATCAGTTTAATGGCGGTGGTTTACAAATTAAATTGCCTAAGGCATCGGAATCGATCTGTCCAAGTGTGCTTTGTCAATATGCGTTATAGCGATATATTCTGAATATAAATTTAAAGGGCAGTAGATGTAAAGGAAATTATTCCACATGATAATGTCTAAAGTAATGACTATTACACAAGATCTAAACAATAATATTAAGTAAATATATTTAACAAAAATTTCAAGTATAAATGTCTAAATAAAATCTTAACCAAGATATCTAAATTAATATCAAATAAAAATATTAAAACAAAAATATCAAGTGAAAATATCCCAATAAAAATAATGTCCAAAGTAATAACTATTACACAAAGATCTAAACAATAATATCAAGTAAGAATGCCTAAACGACAAGTAAAAATATCTAAGCAATAATATCTAATAACAATATCTAAACAATAACATCAAGTAAAAATATCTAAACAATAATATCAAGTAAAATGTCTAAGCAATAATATCAAATAAAAATATCTAAACAATAATATCAAGTAAAATTATCTGTTTTGTCAATTCTTAAAGATTTCTATTCAATAATATCTAAACAATATTATCAAGTTAAAATATCTAAACGATAATATCAAGAAAAAATGTCTAAGTAATAATATCAAATAAAAATATCTAAAAATTAACATCAAATTAAAATATCTAAACAAAAATATCAAGTAATAATATCTAAACGACAGTATCAAGTAAAATTATCTAAACAATAACATTAAGTAAAAATATTTAAACAAAAATATCAAGTAAAAATATCTAAGCAATAATATCAAATAAAAATATCTAAACAATAATATCAAGTAAAAATATTTGTTTTGTCAAGTCTTAAAGATATCTAAACTATAATATCTAAACAATATTATCAAGTAAAAATATCTAAACGACAATATCAAGAAAACATGTTTAAGCAATAATGTCAAATAAAAATATTTAAACAATAACATCAAATTAAAATATCTAAACAAAAATATCAAATTAAAATATCTAAACAAAAATATCAAGTAAAAATATCTAAACAATAATATCAAGTAAAAATATTTGTTTTGTCAAGTCTTAAAGATATCTAAACTATAATATCTAAACAATATTATCGAGTAAAAATATCTAAACGACAATATCAAGAAAACATGTTTAAGCAATAATGTCAAATAAAAATATTTAAACAATAACATCAAATTAAAATATCTAAACAAAAATATCAAATTAAAATATCTAAACAAAAATATCAAGTAAAAATATCTAAACAATAATATCAAGTAAAAATATTTGTTTTGTCAAGTCTTAAAGATATCTAAACTATAATATCTAAACAATATTATCAAGTAAAAATATCTAAACGACAATATCAAGAAAACATGTTTAAGCAATAATGTCAAATAAAAATATTTAAACAATAACATCAAATTAAAATATCTAAACAAAAATATCAAATTAAAATATCTAAACAAAAATATCAAGTAAAAATATCTAAACAATAATATCAAGTAAAAATATTTGTTTTGTCAAGTCTTAAAGATATCTAAACTATAATATCTAAACAATATTATCGAGTAAAAATATCTAAACGACAATATCAAGAAAAAATGTTTAAGCAATAATATCAAATAAAAATATCTAAACAATAACATCAAATTAAAATATCTAAACGACAATATCAAGAAAAAATGTTTAAGCAATAATATCAAATAAAAATATCTAAACAATAACATCAAATTAAAATATCTAAACAAAAATATCAAGTAAAAATATCTAAACGACAATATCAAGTAAAAATATCTAAACAATAATATGAAGTAAAAATGTCTAGCAATAATATCACATAAAAATATCTAAACAATAATATCAAGTAAAAATATCTAAACAATGATATCCAAAAAATATATAAACAATAATCTCTTAACAAAAATATTAAGTAAAAATATGATAAAATATCTAAACAATAATATCAAAAAATAATGTCTATTGCAAAAATATAAGCCTGCGACTTCCTTTAGGGTTTATATAAAATATCTAAGGGGAAAATTGGAATTAAAGTTATCCGATAGTTAAGAATAAGAATAAAAAAGACACTGGAGGAAAAAATCTTTTATATAGTCAAACAACGGTTCTGAAGCTAATTCGGGGTTTAGAATTTTGTTTTAATTGGATCTGTTTATTGGTAATGGGTTAGGATTAAATTGCTTAAGGCACTGCGATCGATCTGTTCAAGCGTGCTTTGGTAATATGAGTTATAGCGATAGATTTTAAATTTAAAGAGTAGCAGATGTAGAGGAGATGAGTCCAAAATAATAACTATTTCAAAAATATCTAAACAAAAATAACTCTAAACTAAATTATCTGATAGAAAAAGAAAACAGTAAAAATAAGGCACTGGGGAAGAATCTTTTACGTAGTCAAACGATTATTCTGAAACTAATGCTGGTTGTAGAATTTTGTTTTTAATTGGATCGGTTTATTGGTAGTGGATTAGAATTAAATTGCTTAAGGTATTGGGATCGATCTATCCAAGTGTGCTTTGTCAATATGCGTTAAGGCGATATATTTTGAATATAAATTTAAAGAAGAGCAGCAGATATAACTGAAATTATTCCATATAAGGTAAAAATATCTAAACTTGAGATATTATTATCGATACTTTTATTTGATATTATTAGTTAGATATTTTTTTGATATTTGGATTTTAGACAATGATATCAAGTAAAAGTATCTAAAATGTAGATACTTTTACTTGATATTATTGATACTTTTATTTAGATTCTAAATAATATCTAAACAATAATTTTTTTGATATTTGGATTTTAGACAATGATATCAAGTAAAAGTATCTAAAATGTAGATACTTTTACTTGATATTATTGATACTTTTATTTAGATTCTAAATAATATCTAAACAATAATATCAAGTAAAAGTATCTAAACAATAATCTAAATAAAATTATCTAAACAATAATATCAAATAATGCTCTTACTTGATATTGTTGTTTAGATATTATTGATATTGATTCTAAACAATAAAATCAAGTAAAAGTATCTAAAGATTAGATATTCTTACATGATATTGTTGTTTAGCTATTATTGATACTTTTACTTGATATTATTGTTTAAATTCTAAATAATATCTAAAGATCAATATCAAGTAAAAGTATCTAAACAATAATATCTAAATAAAAATATCAACACAATAATATCAAATAAAAGTAACTAAAGACCATACTCTTATTTGATATTGTAGTTTAGATATTATTGATATTGATTCTAAACATTAATATCAAGTAAAAGTATCTAAAGATTAGATATTCTTACTTGATATTATTGTTTTGATATTGTGTTCAGATTCAGATACTATTATGTAGATCTTAAACAGTAATATCAAATAAAAGTGTCTAAAGTTTAGTTATTTTTACTTGATATTATTGATACTTTTACTTGATATTGCTGTTTATATTCTAAATAATATCTAAACAACAATATCAAGTAAAAGTATAGAAACAATAATATCTAAATAAAAATATCTAAACAATAATATCAAATAAAAGTCACTAAAGACTGTATTCTTATTTGATATTGTTGTTTAGATATTATTGATATTAATTCTAAACAATATTATCAAGTAAAAGTATCTAAAGATTAGATATTCTTGCTTGATATTATTGTTTTGATATTTTGTTGAGATTCAGATACTATTATGTAGATCTTAAACAATAATATCAAATAAAAGTAACTAAAGACTATTCTTATTTGATATTGTTGTTTAGATATTATTGATATTGATTCTAAACAATAATATCAAATAAAAGTGTCTAAAGTTTAGTTACTTTTACTTGATATTATTGTTTAGATATTATTGATATTTAACAGCAACTGACCACCAGAGGGATACACTTATCCCCCATCATTATTATTATTTTTACTTGACATTATTCTTTAGATTCTAAATAATATCTAAACAACTATATCAAGTAAAAGTATCTAAACAATAATATCTAAATAAAAATATCAAAACAATAATATCAAATATAAAAGTAACTAAAGACTATATTCTTATTTGATATTGTTGCTTAGATATTCTTACTTGATATTGTTGTTTAGATATTATTGATACTTTTACTTGATATTATTGTTTGGATATTTTTGTTCAAGTATTATTTAGATTCTAAACAATACTATCAAGTAAAAGTATCTAAAAATTATATACTCTTAATTGATATTGTTGTTTAGATATTCGCAGTGTGGCTTATATTGAACTTTATTTACTTTTTTTTTTTTAATAAAATTTCTCTTATTTACCGTCAAACTATAGAATTGGATTTTTGGCGATGGTGTGGCTCGGATAAATAATTTAATATTTTTTTTTAAGGGAAGGAAACGCCGAATCGACCATCAAATAATCAGGACCGCTCGAAACAAAGAAAATCCATTTGCCCCTTTCTCTTTCGCGAACATGTGTTGCAGGCAAAAAAAACCGTACGTGTATACGCGTTACGGGAATTTCCCGAACATTTTCATCCGCCGAAGGGCGTTGCCTGCGTCCCAAACGAAAAGCTTATTGTATTGCACAATGCTACAATAGCACTATCCTTGACTTATCTGGCCTTTATTGCGAAACCTTGGTCTCGCTCCTGCTGGAGAAATTCGGTCGCAGGAAGCTGCGATAAAACACGACGCCGACAGCAGGAACTCGCATGTCGTTTTGCATACACGTACGCGGGCATTCTTCTGATATTAAAATACAGAACGACTCGAAACCTTTTTGATAAGCGGCATCGCAGCGAGCGGGCTCCGCGTCGGGGCGCAACAGTTTATCTTGAATCATTAATAACCTGTCATTTGACACTCAATTTAGGGTAAGGATGTTCGGGAGTTTTTCGGTCGTGTCGCCATGTCAACTGTATTATGTAGCAGACGTTTTTATTGAGACGCTTTGGCGCATCCAGCCCGCGTAATACGCTACATTATGGATGATATGCCGGCCGTCGTACCCGGACCCCGTCCCTCAGAAGGAACATTAAAATTTATTAGCTCGGACTGGATAAAAACTCTCTTTATGAAATGCAAGCTTAAACTGGTTTCCCGAATAGGGACTTGAAGCTCTATCGGATTAAGATCGGGCGCGTGAGCAGGCTATGGTAACATAGAAAGTTGACTGGCTTCCAAATATTGCCCTACACTAGTTTCTGCTTCCAAAAATCGTGTAGTTCACGTAGGACTGCATTAGCGGCGGGTTCATATAGGTCGTTGATAAAACTGGCTTAAGAATAGGACCAAGGTTGGCTCCTTGAGGCACCCCAAAACTAACTATAGTGGCAATAGGTTGCATTTCAATGTAATGGTTGAGAATTATAATAATTGGTGGAAACGACATTTTGATATATAGGGCGCTCTAAATAATGGTACCTTCCTTTTAACGTTGGATATAAAAGAATAGAAACACTTAGTTGCTCCTTTTCCACTTTTCGAAGCATCCGGTATATAATTTATTCCCAGATTGACGGGTATACTTAAATATATTCATATTTAAATTTATCCGCGTTTAAAATCAATTTGTTTTAAATTCACAATAAAAAAATTGTACGTTTTTATTGGTGGCATAATTAATTCGGTATTCAAATTCAGGATTAGAAATTTTATTAGATAACTTTGCTAATCGCGTTAAAATGGATCTAAATCAGGAGCGATAGGTGGTCCAAGTCGGTGGACCGTGTTAAAATGTAAATAGTGAGGTTTCACTAGGACGACGTCCATTAAAATAAATTGTTGATAAAGGCTGGCTGGGGCATTAGCATTTTAAATGTTTCCAGTAAGACAATTATTTTAAAGTCCCAATAAATAAATGTTTTTATTGTGTTTTTATTTAAATTTTATTGCACCGGTGTATATCTGTTGGGCCTTTGGTTTGACTCTCGCATAATGGGATGTCATAATTTTATAGAAACTTAATAAATTTTTACTAAATGATCATGTAAAATAAGTAGTAAGTAAATGTTTTATTTTCCATCGGCGTTTTTCGGTTTCGTGTTACATTATGTCATAAAATGCCGGACTATTATTAGGATTTTGTGTAGGAACAGGAATAATATTAAATTCGTATAATTTATGGCCAGATATATTTATATTCTCTTGAATATACTAAAGGAATACAGTTTGTTTCTTCTTTTTCTTAATTTGCTTGTATCAGTCCCCAATAATTGGGGTCTTATACAGCTAATCTATGCCAGGTATTGAGGAAAAGTGAGTAGATTAAAACAGGGCCAGAACTGAACATATGATGTCACCTGTATAAGACCCCAATAATAATTGGGGTCTTATACAGCTAATCTAGGCCAGATGTTTAGGAATTTAAAGAAAGAGATATCAGAAATGAGCAGATTAAAACAGGGCCAGTACTTCACATATCATGTTTCCGTACATTCCCCTACTGAGCTACTGTTTGTGCTAAATTAGGGGCTGAAAATGTTTCTTATTTATAAATTTTAAACTACAAATGAATTATTGTTAGTAATAGAATTTTTATTAATGTGCCAAAGATATATGTGGTTTGTTTCCTTCTTTTTTTTCTTGATCTATTTGTATCAGTCCCCAATAATTATTGGGGTCTTATACAGCTAATCTATGTCAATTGTTGAGGAATTTAAGGAATCTAAAGAAGGCATCAGAAGTGAGTAGATTAAAACAGGACCGGAACTGGACATATAATGTCCCCTGTATAAGACCCCAATAATAATCGGGGTATTATACAGCTAATCTAGGCCAGATGTTTAGTAATTTAAAGAAAATATATCAGTAGTGAGTAGAATAAAACAGGACCAGAACTGGACATAATAATGTCACCTGTATAAGACCCCAATAATAATTGGGGTCTTATACAGCTAATCTAGGCCAGATGCTTAGGAATTAAAGAAGAGATATCAGAAATGAGTAGATTAAAACAGGGCCAGAACTTGACATATAATGTCCCCTGTATAAGACCCCAATAATAATTGGGGTCTTATACAGCTAATCTAGGCCAGATGTTTAGGAATTTAAAGAAAGAGATATCAGAAATGAGCAGATTAAAACAGGGCCAGTACTTCACATATCATGTTTCCGTACATTCCCCTACTGAGCTACTGTTTGTGCTAAATTAGGGGATGAAAATGTTTCTTATTTATAAATTTTAAACTACAAATGAATTATTGTTAGTAATAGAATTTTTATTAATGTGCCAAAGATATGTGGTTTGTTTCCATCTTTTTCTTCTTGATCTATTTGTATCAGTCCCCAATAATTATTGGGGTCTTATACAGCTAATCTATGTCAATTGTTGAGGAATTTAAGGAATCTAAAGAAGGCATCAGAAGTGAGTAGATTAAAACAGGGCCGGAACTGGACATATAATGTCCCCTGTATAAGACCCCAATAATAATTGGGGTCTTATACAGCTAATCTAGGTCAGATGTTTAGTAATTTAAAGTTAATATATCAGTAGTGAGTAGAATAAAACAGGACCAGCACTGGACATAATAATGTCACCTGTATAAGACCCCAATAATAATTGGGGTCTTATACAGCTAATCTAGGCCAGATGTTTAGGAATTAAAGAAGAGATATCAGAAGTGAGTAGATTAAAACAGGGCCAGAACTTGACATATAAGACCCCAATAATAATTGGGGTCTTATACAGCTAATCTAGGCCAGATGTTTAGGAATTTAAAGAAAGAGATATCAGAAATGAGTAGATTAAAACAGGGCTAGTACTTCACATATCATGTTTCCGTATATTCCCCTACTGAGCTACTGTTTGTGCTAAATTAGGGGCTGAAAATGTTTCTTATTTATAAATTTTAAACTACAAATGAATTATTGTTAGTAATAGAATTTTTATTAATGTGCCAAAGATATATGTGGTTTGTTTCCTTCTTTTTTTTCTTGGTCTATTTGTATCAGTCCCCAATAATTATTGGGGTCTTATACAGCTAATATGTCAATTGTTGAGGAATTTAAGGAATCTAAAGAAGGCATCAGAAGTGAGTAGATTAAAACAGGGCCGGAACTGGACATATAATGTCCCCTGTATAAGACCCCAACAATAATTGGGGTTTTATACAGAGTACTTTGTATGTCCAGTTATCTAATCTATGCCAATTATTTAGGAATTTAAAGAAGAAATATCGCAAGCGAGTAAATTAAAGCAGTACCAGTACTTTATGTAAAATGTTTACTACATTTCCTTACTGAGCTACGGGCCCGTGCTTATTAATTATTGAACTAAAAATGAATCGTATTAAAATTTTTGTATCGTCGTCCCTTGGGCGATCATATTTGTATGTTTGTTTGGCAAATGAGGTTATGTTAGTTATTATATAGACTTCAACTATGGCAGGTAATTGATTGTTGTGCTGCTTTATTTTTGATTAGGCGAAGTATTTATGCATTCATTGTTAGTAATAGAATTTTTATTAATACACCTGTCGAGTGGATTTTCGTATTTCGAACACCTGATCTGAGTCATGACAAATCGGTTTATTTCGGCGTATGCAGAGAAATCTCCCCGGGTTAAAAACACACCGTTGCATAAACTCGATGTAATAAGTAACGCTGAGCCCGCCTAATCTCCCAAATACCATCAATATTCTGTCACATTTACATAATAACGTAACGTATTAAAACACTCTTATTAGAAAAAAAAAAAAAGAATCACGGGATTACACATTTGACACACTTTCCTAAGATTAATCCTTCGAGAATGTCTTTTATATTATTAATCATCAGACTTAATCATCGTGTAATGGAATAATGGTAAACGACATATCCCAAATAATGAAACTACAAATAATGAAACTACAAGAGACAAATTACGAACGGTTTGGAGAAAAAGTCGAACCGTGACACGAACATTAGTAACAATTACGACGTTAGTGAAAGTAAAAAATACTGATATATGTTTAAATGCTACAGCCATGGGTAAATTAATTGCAGTTTTAAATAGTCGGGGCGCAATGTGGAAAAAAGGTTCTTGAACGACTCCAATCTTTGGAAGTAATTTTTCAAAATACAAAAATACTATTACAGGGTGTTTCTAAAAAATTATTTTATATGTTAAAAAATTGTGAAGAAAATAGGAAAATAAATTTATGTGGCAACTGCGCAATCTAAGGCATCCAGTTATTTGCGACTTTAGGCGAAAGTTGTGTAGTTGGTATACCTCCAGTTAAAACTGCCACCTTCGCACGATTTCGCGTTTTTTGCACGCCCTGTACATACCATCGTTAATTGGCCCTGCTGACACATTACCGACCACCGAAATTATTCAACTAGCTGCGGCAAAAAAGGGTAAATGTAATTCCATCCGAGTCTTTATGCTCTAACCCCGAACCCGAAGGCAGGTAAACTGGCGAGATTTAAACCGGCCGACATGTTATTGTCCCGTGCAGGCCTACGGCTTCTTCTTTTTCTGTTCCATGGCCTCCTGCCTGACCGTTAAAGCAACCACTCGAAAACCCCGCGGCGAGATGGTGAATTTTTTGCACATGCGTCTCAGAAGGGGGACCCAACGCCTCCGGTAGGGCGAATATTTTTCGTAAATGGCGAAGGCGAAGGGCACAAAATACATTCCAGAGGCAGAAAATATTTCGCGCACCGATTTCGATGGGGTCTCGTGCGCCTCAACTATAAGCCGTTCGCCGTGCAGAGAAAGTCCATAAACCGACAGCGGCGTTTGTGAAAAAAAAAATTAGATGAAAATCTCGCCGATCTGTCGATTCTCAGGCACGGGTGATTCTGTTTGTTGTATTAATGACTTACTGATTATGAAAAATATAAACACTTTAATTACGTAATTAAAATCTTAATTAACGGACAGCTTAATCAGGAAACGTCACAACGTTTAAATTAAGGAACGAACAGCGCCCGATATGTAGGCTAGAAAAGATTGTACGAGATCGTGGCGATTAATATTGCTTGATTATTTCCAGCAGATCGGGAGGGCGAGGTGTAGAAATCGAGCGTTGTTGGATAACAATAACAGGGTGTACAGGGTGTTTCATATTAACGTATCGGGTGGCCATGTTGCGGAATAACTCGGTTATTATGGAAGATAGGCTTCTGAAATTTGGAATCTGGATAATAAGTCGTTTATGCCAGCGTCTGTCACAGTTGTGCACAAAATGCTACTTCCGGTTTAATCGGAAGTGGTACCAACTTTCTTAATTTATATGGAATGTACTGTATATTTTTGCATTTTCTTGTTCGGCATGAAATTCTGATTTCAGCGATATGTCACAAGTTGGCTTTTGTTCGAAAAATGGCGTCGTAAACGTAAAAAAACTGAAAAACATAAGAAAGCGCCAAATCCAACGCCTACTTTATATAAGATTCTAAAATTAAACTCCAGCAGAGCCTACTAGTGTTTTTTCACATTTTCGACGCCATTTTTATAACAAATGCCAACTTGTGAGTCACAAAAAATCGGAAAATTTTTTTTTAAACTTTTTCAGCCCCCTTGTAAAAAAATTTTTTTGCCGCTCACTTTAAAATTTTTTTTTAGAAAATTCGAGATGTTTGGGGACTTTTTTCGCCTTTTTAATTACTTCGGGGGGTCCGTGGAAGCCGAACACTCGGTATAATAATCGAGAGAGCTGCTCGGAGACGTCCTCTACCGATCCTCCATCGAAAAACGCGAGAAAATCGCTTCGAAAATGGTCGTTTTAGCGAAAAACTTCTCATTGGTCCAATAAAAAAAAATTATTTAACCGTCAAAATCGATTTCAGAAGGAAAGGTCGGATCGAAAATCTAAAAACAGTTTCGGAATTCTGAAGTCACCCCGAGTTCGAAAATGTAATCGGTCCCCCACTGGGATCGAAAATAAAAAATAATAAATTTTAGAACACATAACGACAGTGTAAACCGCGGCAGGATCGGCAGTGTAAACCGCGATAGGACGGGGCGCGCTTAAACCTCGATCGTTTGAAAAATTCACAGCTCGGCCGCGGATCGATATTAAGCAACTAAATTTTCAGGGTTCCGAGAGGAAGGTTGGTTCTAGTTCTCCTGAGAGTGCGGTCGAAAAAATCCTCCGGGGAAGGGAGCAAAGGCCCCCGGAAAAGCATCGTTTTTCGGCAAAATCGACCTTTTTAAAAAATTCGTATCTTGGCTAATATCGAAGATGGACGAAAAACTAAAAAAAAGGATTCTTCATTTTTCCTTCTTCTTGCCCCTCGTCCAGGTCCGGATCCCCTAGATGGAAAGGGAAAGGCTGTGGCGCGTTTCTAAAGGGTGCATGTTGGGAAAATCGGTAAAATCCGACAAAATCGCCCCTTTTCAAAAAATCATAACTTTTTTCGGAAGCAAAATCGAGAAAAACGGTTACGCTGGGATTTTCTAAATTTCATCTAGTTTTAAAAAAAAAATACGCCGTCGGTCCATCTCGTAGGAGCCGCCAGTTATTAAGCTCGGAAGGGGGACGTGTCTTGGAAAATCGACGAAATTGAAAAAATTGCGAAAACACGAAAACTTCAAATACTATTTCCAAACGAAAAAACGCTGTGTGTATATCATTGGGCCCATGACACTAAGGCCAAGAAAGTGCAGAATTCGTTCCCCATTAGGGTTTCAAAATCGGCGTAAATTCCAGATCAACGTTTCAATTGTCAAGTAGTTTATGCAACAAATTTATCTAATCAGGCGACTTGAGTGATTCTCTAATGCATATGGTGGGTGTAGAACATTAAATAAGTCGAGGAATGGAACGATTGAGTTGCATAACGGAGCAGCCGGGACGGAATACAAATGATACGTTCTAAAAATAAAATTTTGCAATTCCGTGCTAAAAGCGAGAAGAAACAGGTTGATTAAACAACGCGAGACCCGGACCTCCATCGCCCGACTTATCTATGTGTGTATGGATTCGGAATATTCTTACAAAAATCTCCAGCGTTTAATTTTCCGCGGACAAGAAACGAGAAATCGTCTCATGATTGCGCCGTTACTGGGAGTGTTTACTGCACAGATTAAATCTTTCATGAAACAATAATAAAGTCGTTTGCGTTGCGTCGTTTATTTTTTCGTAGATAAATGCCAGCGTAATATATACCACGCAACATCTAGTAGCCATAATTTTTCGCTAAACAATTGAACCATTACTTGTAAGTGTTCAGGCAGGCCCTTACGGAGCCTTTACCCAAACACCCTGTATATATACACTTATATATACGGTACATTGTTGAGCCCGATATATCAATACGGCGCTGTTGATCCCGCCCTTTATAACTAAGATACAGTACTAAAGGCCATCGTTACTGAGCCCAACGTTGTTGCTATGTTGCCAACGTACGTGAGATAACTAATCGAGATATACACGAGGGTGGGAATAGTACGTTGTTGAGCCCTTCTTAAAATTTGCGTACGGTGTCCTAAGACCATATTTAACCCTCGATTTAACCAAATGGTGAAGATATACACCTCGATACGTTGTTGTTATTTTGGGCTTCACAATGACCGTTTATATATTGAACCTACTTTTGTTGCTTGCATATTCAATTAGTTTATTTTTAGATGTCCCAAAGATACGTTCACTTTTCAACGTCGATGTGACTCTTCTGTAAGTACAGTATTAATTCTCCTTGACGTGCTGACTTGATCTCGGGCAATAATCTCGGATATTTATTATCCCGGCGTCGCGCTCGTCCTTGCCGCGTCAAATAAAATAATTAAACAAAACTGCGATAAAACGTGCAAAAAGATTAAGAAGGCCCTGCCTGCTAACGACTCCATTCGCGAAGACGAATTTCCAGCAGATATTTGCGAATTTCTAATTATTATTCTCCAGCCTGACGTGCAGTCAAAATTTTATGCCCCTTTTACAGCCGAAATGTGGAAATAAGTTTGTATAAAAAAGATAAAAGACTGAAACTCGGCGATAAAAAGACACTAGCTCTCGAGGAGTTTATGGGGACTAAAAGTGCCGAAAATATTTTCGTAGTGTTGTTATAAAAGATCGCTTTTTATGTTATGTAAAGTGCAGGAAGGGCGGACTTATGAGTTGTTTGCGAGGGACGATTTAAAATGCCCAATTCTTCATAAAATACATCAAAAGCGAGGGAAACTATGGTTCTGCCGAGTAAAAGCGGTTCAAATAAAGAATATAGCCCTGTTAGAAATTCCAGAACAATTGAAGTGATTTGTGCCTCTGGGCTCCGTAACGTATTATGTATATATACAAATTTGGCCAGTTTCGAATTGCCGCACCTCGCGGATTGAAAAAACTTCCCAAGACATTAACGCCATCAATTCTTCAAGTCGTTACCTGCCATTCAACAAGTAATTACTAGACTCGGGAGGTATGCACACGGCTCTCACTATTCAATAGAAATTTGCGTACATTCGCCCTAAATTTTAACGCCGTCTCCTAATCTCTGACAAATTAATAGTAATAGAAATTTAATATTTTAAACCCTCGGCAAATTCGCTCCCTTACGCCGGATTCAACCCCTTTTTACTGTTTCAAAAGACCTTAACGCAGATCTAGTGTGTGTATTTTATTCAATTTAGGTTTACGGCGCGGTAGGTGTGGTTTAGCAACGAAAAGTGATCAATTGATTTTTTCAATTTCGTCGACACGTCCCCCTTCCGAGCTTAATAACTGGCGGCTCCTTCGAGATGGACCAGCGGCGTATTTTTTTTTGAAAACTAGATGAAATTTAGAAACTCCTAGGGCCCAATCGTTTTTCTCGATTTTGCTTCCTAAGAAAGTTATGATTTTTTGAAAAGGGGCCATTTTGTCGGATTTTACCGATTTCCCCGACATACACCCTTTAGAAACGCGCCACAGCCTTTCCCTTTGGATCTAGGGAATCCGGGCCCGGACGGCGGGCAAGAAGAAGGAAAAATGAAGAACCCTTTTTGTTTTTTTAAGTCCATCTCCGATATTAGCCGAGATACGAATTTTTTAAAAAGGTCGATTTTGTCGAAAAACAGTGCTTTTCCGGGGGCCCTGGCTCCCTTCCCCGGAGGATTTTTTCGACCGCACTCTCAGGAGAGCTAAAACCAACCTTCCTCTCGGATCCCTGAAAATTTAGTTGCTTAATATCCATCTGCGGCCGAGCTGTGAATTTTTCAAACGATCGAGGTTTAAGCGCGCCCCGTCCTACCGCGGTTTACACTGCCGATCCTGCTGCGGTTTACACTGTCGTTATGTGTTCTAAAATTTATTATTTTTATTTTCGACCTCAGGGGGGGGGGGACCGATTACATTTTCGGACTCGGGGCTACTTTAGGATTCCCAAACTGTTTTTGGATTTTCGATCGGACCTTTCGTTCTGAAATCGATTTTGACAGTTAAACATTTTTTTTTATTGGACCAATGAGAAGCTTTCTGGTAAAATGGCCATTTTTGAAGCGATTTTCTCGCGGTTTTCGATGGCGGATTGGTAGATGACGTCCCCGAGCAGCTCTCTCGACTATTATACAGAGTGTTGGGCTTCCACGGACCCCCCGAAAAAATTAGAAAGGCGGAAAAAGTCCCCAAGAATCTCGAATTTTCGCTTATATCGCAGCGGAAGCCCCGAAAAAAATGGAACGGCGTCAAATTTTTACCCCGGTTTTTGCCCCCCAAAAAAATCTGAATTTATTTTTTTGATTTTCTCGAACTACTCGTTGAGGGGCTGTCAGCTTTATTTCTTTTGATTTTCTTCTCACTACCCCGAAATTCTGACGGACTTTCTAACCGATAGCTAGAAATAAAAGTTTAAAGAATTTTTTTTCCAATTTTTGCTCAATGCACTTATTTAAAACCAAAACAAAGCACAAGGTAACAGACAGCGAAAAAAAAATAAATTGCTAGCAATTTGAACCTTTTCACCATATTATGTTTCCTGAAGACACTCTTAAAAGCGTAGTACCGCAAGACTGGTGCCATTATTGACAAAAAAATTCTCCAATAACATAATTTTCTTATTCGGCCTGAAATTCTGATTTCAGCGATATGTCACAAGTTGGCATTTGTTATAAAAATGGCGTCGAAAACGTGAAAAAACACAAGCAGGCGATGCATTTTTGAATCTTATAACTTATAGAGAGTAGGCGTTGGATCGGGCGCCTTCTTATGTTTTTCAGTTTTTTTAGGTTTACGACGCCATTTTTCGAACAAAAGCCAACTTGTGACATATCGCTGAAATCAGAATTTCATGCCGAACAAGAAAATGCAAAAATATACAGTACATTCCATATAAATTAAGAAAGTTGGTGCCACTTCCGATTAAACCGGAAGTAGCATTTTGTGCACAACTGTGACAGACAGACAAAAAGTGATAAAGAACGTCTACGCACACCTCCATTACCCATCGACGTTGTTTGTGTCGGAGTTGGGGGGTCGAACTCGTTTCACGATGGACAGCGTGACCAAGCGCGCTCGCCACAACTCCTCATAAAATTTGTTAGAATTCTATATAAGGAAACCAACAGTTTTGTAAAAATAACTCTGAGATTTTTAAATTCGACCGTGCACTGAGTGGCAAGTTTTTTGTGCGCCAATTGTTTTCTTCATATAAATTAATCTGTAATTTAAAACCGTTGACAAGACGAAGTTAATTTCACAATAAATTCCTAAATCTGTTGACGTCAATCATGTTCCTGGTATCGTTAATAAAAGCGTCGAAAAGAAGAGGCCCAAGTATTGAATCCTGAAGCACACAGACGTAGCTATGACTGAGGACTGGCAAAAAAAGTCGGGCAACAAAAAGCAGGCTATTTATTGAGATAAATAAGTTGGTATTTATGATCCTTCGAGAAACAGTTGCCGACTGCGCAATTTTTTACGTGGATCCTCCTTTGTTTTCAATAACGCTCACGCGTCGGAGGGTGTGTTTCCCATTATTTGCGTCCTCAAAATGTAATTTAAAAAACAGTCCTTCGCAAGATTAAACGCGCCTTTGGGTGCTGATGCTTCCTCAGGAGGCCGATACCGTTTAAAATTCAAATACATCCAACACGGCGTCTGGATGGTTTCCGTAAAAAATATTGCGTTGTTTTCCGCCGTTGTTGTTGGCGGTAGTGGACGTTTAAAAACCCCAGGCGGACGATACCGCACATTTGAGAATGTCGTCGCGGGGCTCTGGAGATTCGCGCCGCGCCACGAGAAAAATTGCGTATTTTCGTCGAAATAGAAGCATCTTCTCTGCCGCAAAGTACACAGTTATTATCGTATTATTTGTCGCTTACCACGAAGAATATGAGCAATTAAAAATCAACCGTTTTTGTAAGAACGTGAAGTCATTAGGGGGAGATTCCTCCGTAGGACTCCAGATTATGGATCTTAAATACTATTCTAGCTGGGCTAGAAATTGTTTAGCTGGTTTTCTACAGCCAGCGAGCTGCGTATAAGGAAGATTGCGTTGCGGGGTTCGCAACTTCTCTCCATATTCTCCCCGAGATTGATTCTTGATAAAAATATATAAACTCGTTCTTTCGGTAGCAATCTCGGTGCTGTAATAAACTGTGGCCTAGATACAAACTTTCCACATATACCTACCTACTGGAAAATAGTTTTATCATCTTTGAGTAAACCAAGACAATATACATGGAAATATCGTTTCGGTGAACGTTTTAGCTGAAAAAGCCGCTTTATCGCCGGAGTGTGTTCTATAAATATTAATCCCTGGGGTACTGTTTAAAAAAATAACAAAAGGTAATTGTCGCAATCGTACAAATATAATCTTTTGTTATCGAATTTAAGTGTTTCACACAAACAATGTACGGAATGGATTTTCGGATTACATTTTGAGTGACATTAACAATTAAAATGATCCCAATTGATATTTGCCCAAAAACAAAAAGTATATTGTACAGCCGACGCGTATCGATTCTGGCGTCCAGGGTTATTAAAAATTGCATCTCCAAATTTCCTGTACTATTATCCGAGTTTATATCCTCCTATTAAAAATATTTTGTTTTCGTTTATCTTAGTCGCAAGGATAAGACATGCGGGTGTTCGTAAGGACTAATCAAAGCTTTTGCTTTGTAAACTTGGTATTGTTTATTGTGTTGTAAGTGTTGCGATAATTTTCGGGCATGCGGGTAGTCGAGGCGGCGGAAAGCCTTTAAACCTAATCATCGTCTAAATATATGCAGGGCGCTAGACCAAACGTTCATCCCGTTGCGTACCCTAAAAGTAATAATTTACCACTGTATAAGTACAGTGCCCATAAAATAATCTCTGCATAGGAAGAAGCTAAAACGCGGTTTTATCTAAGAGGTTCCACAAGGGCCTGTCTCGGGGCCCCTCCGTGTTTTGCACTCGCGTTATTGATTTCGCAAAATTTTATAGGTAAATCCACGATATAACATAAACTCTAAACGTTTATCTAAAACTTGGGGTCAAATAAATGAAGGACACATGATAACGAATGCCATAACTTTGTTGTTCGAGTTGGCAAAACATTCGGACAAAGTGTCCAGTAGTTGCTGGGGCCGCCACACTAATAAACTTATGCATGCAAAATTAATGCAGCTTTTTCCCCGGTTCCATGTATAATGGGTTTATTAAATATACTCGTAACGTTGTAATTATAGCTATTATAATTATTATCATATTTGTTATATTGCCGCGACTTTAATGCTCCCGCAAGGCGGGTTACTTTAGTTGACCGGTGATAGATTGCATCAGCAAAGCAAATCGTAATGAATTATTTCGCACCTTCATTCCTCGATAAAATAAATAAACTAATCTGGCATCCTAGTGCCGTTACCTTGTAAGACGTGATCTAATTCCTCATCTGATTCTTTCGTATTCGTTTCTCCGTTAGTGTGGCGTGGATAGAGTGTGTTTCTTTGCGGAGAGTTACAAGGCGAATCGCCGATAAAAGCGTGGGGACAAACTGAAGAAATAAATATACCGGGTGTAACAGGATCATGGTAAATTTTGAAAAAATTTTCAATCGGCAAAATTTTCGAAAAATTAAACTTCAAAAAATTTTTAATTGGCCAATAGTCGATTAATTAGTCATCTTAGCAAAATTATCGACTAATTAGTCATCCGAGCAAAATTTTAAAAAGAATTTCGACAAAATTAAACTTTAAAAATTTTTAATTGGCCAATAGTCGATTAATTAGTCATCTGAGCAAAATTATCGACTAATTTGTCATCTGAGCAAAATTTTAAAAAGAATTTCGACAAATTTAAACTTTTTAAAAATTTTTAATTGGCCAATAGTCGATTAATTAGTCATCTGAGCAAAATTATCGACTAATTAGACATCTGAGCAAAATTTTAAAAAGAATTTCGACAAAATTAAACTTTTTAAAAATTTTTAATTGGCCAATGGTCGATTAATTAGTCATCTGAGCAAAACTAACGACTAATTAGTCATCTGAGCAAAATTTTAAAAAGAATTTCGACAAAATTAAACTTTTTAAAAATTTTTAATTGGCCAGTAGTCGATTAATTAGTCATCTGAGCAAAATTATCGACTAATTAGTCATCTGAGCAAAATTTTAAAGAGAATTTCGACAAAATTAAACTTTTTAAAAATTTTTAATTGGCCAATAGTCGATTAATTAGTCATTTGAGCAAAATTATCGACTAATTAGTCATCTGAGCAAAATTTTAAAAAGAATTTCGACAAAATTAAACTTTTTAAAAATTTTTAATTGGCCAATAGTCGATTAATTAGTCATCTGAGCAAAACTATCGACTAATTAGTCATCTGAGCAAAATTTTAAAAAGAATTTCGACAAAATTAAACTTTTTAAAAATTTTTAATTGCCCAATAGTCGATTAATTAGTCATCTGAGCAAAATTATCGACTAATTAGTCATCTGAGCAAAATTTTAAAAAGAATTTCTACAAAATTAAACTTTTTAAAAATTTTTAATTGGCCAATAGTCGATTAATTAGTCATCTGAGCAAAATTATCGACTAATTAGTCATCTGAGCAAAATTTGAAAAAGAATTTCGAAAAATATGTGAAAAAATTTTCAATCAGCAAAATTTTCGAAAAATTAAACTTTAAAAAAAATTAGTTATCTGAGCAAAATTTTGAAACAAAATAATTTGAAAAAATGTTCAAATTGCTAATAGTCGAGTACTTAATCATGCAATTGGCTTCGATAGGACGCACGGGTTATTGAGATGGCTGCCAAACTCTCCCGATCTCAGCTCTCTTGATTTCCACCTGTGACGTGGGATCAAGAATCAAGTTTTCTGTTTATCCATAAAGAGTGCACGATTCAATTGTACAGATGAGGAAGAAGACAACAAAGGAGGCACTCATGTTAGTCTATTTCCGTTATCGAGGCTCCAGGAGACGAGTTGCTACTCCCATCCTGGAAATTTTGCCTAACTTCTTCTTGTTCTTCATCTGTACTTGCCTAACATCTAATAGACAAAGGCCCGATTGTTTTACATTCCCTCCAGAGCACGGCATATCAACTACATATCCCTCGCCTAAAGTTGCAAACAAGTTGATATATCAGTTTTGCGGTTTTATGTGTTAGTTTTATGACTTGGCCTTCCTGTAGATAAGAAGGAGGCTAGACCACCTTACGCGGCAACTATTCGCTGGATGGATTGCCGATGTAACGCTTTTAAAGAAGCTTAATTTCAAACGGCAGTTTATTTTCAAAATAAAAATCGCTTTTAAATAACGATGCGCGCCGAAGAGCATTTTAATATAAATAACACTTAACGACTAATTGTGGTTATGGGAACAAATTCTGTATCATATCGTCCTGGGATCGCAAAGAGACTATCGCGAAATTGAATAGAAATTACAGTAATTAAGGTTATAGTGGTGTATTTTTCTGCGGAGCATCGGAGTCTTACATTAATTTCGCAATTTTATGCTTTCCAAGTTCCTAACAAAGCTATGGCAATAATTAACTTATAATGTTGTGGGTTTCATGTTTTAATTATTAACCTGTTTCGCAGATGTCGAGGAAAGTTCACAGCGATTGGCTAATAAATTAATAATAAGGCGTGGCGAATGGTCTTTGGTCTTTGATCTATTTGACAAGTGGAAATATCCTTGTAATAATGTCAGCGTTCTGGCGATTTGCTGCTAAGTTTCTGTGACGAACCATCAGAATAGTATACCGTGTGCGCGAAATAGACACCACAAGCGTGTAAAAATTTGTTAAAATTGCAGGTAGGTATTATTATTTTCGTCTTCGTTGCGTAAACACTAAACAGTCAACCCACACCATTCACTCTAATAAGTCGCTCATGTCAAATGGCGACTGACTCCTGGTTCAGTCATGAAACTCCTGAGCACACCGCTAATCAGCTATAAGTAAGGCAGGATCTCTAAAAATTTAAAAGGGTTGGAAGAGTGGTCGTCGATTCGGGCGATACGTTGCTTGAAAGTTACCCTCCCCAATGCCCTGCCATGCCCCTGTCTGGGTCTCCCGACTATAGAATCAGGTTAAAGGGTACTTAAAGGATCATCAGATATATTGATTCCGCGGCGCCCAATCCTTCGCCAGCGTGCACGTAAATGCATGTGTAGAAAAGGTGGTATTATAAATTATATTACTGCGAAATTGCCAAAAAATTGCATGCTCGTAAATGGCAATTATTTTTACTTATTGTGTTCCTACCCCGGTTATTATGGTACGAGATAAAATGTACTTAAGGGGTCATTAAGTGCACCTAGTTATTATTTTGTGGGTTTACGAGGCAATGGATTTTTAGAACTGGTCGTAACACAGTCACAAAATCGCAAAAAATAGTCCTAGGCCTTAACTGATGTACCTACCAACTTGTATATCAGCGTATGCGCAGAAGCTTAGGTGAGAGTTATGTAGTTGATATGCCGTGCTCTGGAGGGGATGTAAAACAGTCGGGCCCTTGTCTATTAGATGTTAGACATGAAAGATGAAGACCAAGAAGAAGTTAGGCAGAATATCCAGGAAGGGAGTAGCAGCTCGTCTCCTGTCCGCCTCGATAACGGAACAAGGCTGACATGAATGCTTCCTCCATTGACTTGACTCTTGATCCTGCCCAACAGGCGAAAATCAAGAGAGCTGAGATCAGGAAAGCTTGGCGGCCACTGCTACAAGGAACTTGATTGTTCTCTGCGGGAAAAACAAGGTATAGCTAGTTTGATCGCTACAGAAAAAACAAACTGTAGTAGCCTAAATAATTTGCTTAACGCCGATCTGGTAATTTATTGATGCTTGTTGTTTCCGGCGAGGTGCGAATTTTTCAAACTCGGAGGAGCGTCCGTTTTAAGGACTTAATAAACAGCAAGTGCATTTATTATTCATCCGATTTAGGCTGTAAGTTTGTGTATATTGGGGCTTTGGGAACTTTGTCATGTAAAGTATATAGAAAAAAAAAACCTCTAGACGACGCGCACGAGATAGAATAGGGGAGACTTCCCCTGTCGAGGATGATCTTCATCAATTTGTATTGGCTGTCAGATTCATTTTTAAGGGTATTTCACACACATATCCATTTCTCGGGGTGCTATCGAAGCATTTTATTACCAAAAATAACAACTTTTTGATTTGATGTGAAATTTTCTCACTTACGTCGACAAGAGTTATCGTCACGGGATTTCTGAACAATCATATTGACCCAGAGACCGGATCCGCAGCGCTAATGGACAGATTGCGTTACGAGGTGGGCTCGAAAAAGTCAAATAAGCATCACCTAGTCGGCACAAATATGCTAAAACTCGTATTTGTAAATAATCATAGCTTAGACGTTAATAATTGAACATCAATTAATGCGACATGCAATAGAACGTCCAGATGCTTTTGACGGGTAATAAAGCCCACGGGTGTGCCGATCTCGACTTCGTCTACACACACAAAAGACCTATATAGAAACCTCCTCTATGCATTCACCGTGTAACTAGAGTGTTTATTTTGCGACACGGATAAAAGTTTTGTATACAGCCCCGACAATCTAGTGGGAAAAACATTCTCAATCATTGTCGCTATATCAGTAAACATACTATTTATAGTGTTTTCGAGGCTCGTGTCAAACATCGATTTCTTGGGGAATCGGTATCACAACGGTTGTACCTTATTTCCACGTGCACTCGACAATAATAGTTTGATGTCGTTCGGTAGGATTGTGTTTGGACAATTGAAGGAGGTGAACAAATCGCAGCAATTTAATGTTCCAGTATATTTTGAAGCCAGTTTTACTCTCAGCAGCATGAAAAAGAGTATTCCGCATATAGGATGCTCCTTAAATCTGGTTAGAATTCAACATTTCGTTTGTCCAATATATATTTTTTTTATTTGAATTTCAAATTGATATTCCCAATGGTCGTAACTTAAAAGAATAGTTGCAGGATTTTAACATAATACGTTAGTTACAATATATAATACTTTGGTTACCATATCATAATACCCTAGATACGAATTTTATGTTAAAATTATTATTTATAAATATTTAATAAATCGTATTTAAGACTGTTTTGGTCGAATTGAATTTGGGGGTTGGAAAAATGGAAAACGTCATCATTATCAGAAAAAGCTGAAAATTTATATTTGTGTGAAATTAGGTGTTTTGAGAGAAATTGCCGGGTAATTCTCATTTTCAATTAAAAAACTGCTATAGCACCGTTTGTTTTATGATAGCTGTTGAAATACCATTCTAGTTACTTAAAAACTGTCGCGAAATGTTTCAAACGATAATTGCGTACGTTAAAGATTAAAGTGTGTAAACCTGTAACGGATTATTTTATAGAACTATTCAGCTCGTTTTAAATCCATTATATAACTACACAACTTTTATGTATGTATGTATAACCCATTATAGAGCAATCCTTTTACCACAGAATGGTTTTATAAGAAATTGTCGGATAATTCTCAATATCAATTAAAAGACTGCTACAGAACTCTTTGTTTTAAACATTCAATTGAGTAAAATTGTAACGAATTGTTTTATAGAACTGTTCAGCTCGTTATAAATCCATTATATAACTACACAACTTTTATATCTGTGTATGTATGTATGTACACCCTATTACAGAGCAATCCTTTTACCAATAAGAATAGTTTCATAAGAAATTGCCGGGTAATTCTCAGTTTCTATTAAGGAACTGCTACAAAACTATTTGTTTTATAATAGCTGTTGGAATACTATTCTGGGTACTTGAAAAATGTCTCGAATTGTTTTAAACGATAATTGCATACATTGCAGATTAAATTGTGTAAAACTGTAACGGATTATTTTATAGAACTATTCAGCTCGTTTTAAATCCATTATATAACTACACGTTACACAACTTTTATGTATGTATGTACAACCCATTACAGAGCAATCCTTTTACCAATTAAAATGGTTTTGTAAGAAATTGTCGGGTAATTCTCAGTTTCAATTAAAAAACTGCTACAGAACTCTTTGTTTTATAATAGCTGTTGAGATACTATTCTAGTTGCTTAAAAACCATCGCGAAGTGTTTTAAACAATATATTGCGTGCATTAAACATTAAATTGCGTAAAATTGTAACGAATTGTTTTATAAAACTATTCAGCTCGTTATAAATCCATTATATAACTACACAACTTTTATATCTGTGTATGTATGTACACCCTATTACAGAGCAATCCTTTTACCAATAAGAATAGTTTCATAAGAAATGGCCGGGTAATTCTCAGTTTCTATTAAGGAACTGCTACAAAACTATTTGTTTTATAATAGCTGTTGGAATACTATTCTGGTTACTTAAAAACTGTCGCGAAGTGTTTTAAACGATAATTTCGTACATTAAAGATTAAATTGTTTAAAACTGTAACGGATTATTTTATAGAACTATTCAGCTCGTTTTAAATCCATTATATAACTACACGTTACACAACTTTTATGTATGTATGTACAACCCATTACAGAGCAATCCTTTTACCAATTAGAATGGTTTTGTAAGAAATTGTCGGGTAATTCTCAGTTTCAATTAAAAAACTGCTACAGAACTCTTTGTTTTATAATAGCTGTTGGCATACTATTCTAGTTGCTTAAAAACCATCGCGAAGTATTTTAAACAATATATTGCGTGTATTAAACATTAAATTGCGTAAAATTGTAACGAATTGCTTTATAGAACTGTTCAGCTCATTATAAATCCCTTATATAACTACACAATTTTTATATCTGTGTATGTATGTACACCCTATTACAGAGCAATCCTTTTACCAATAAGAATAGTTTCATAAGAAATGGCCGGGTAATTCTCAGTTTCTATTAAGGAACTGCTACAAAACTATTTGTTTTATAATAGTTGGAATACTATTCTGGTTACTTAAAAACTGTCGCGAAGTGTTTTAAACGATAATTTCGTACATTAAAGATTAAATTGTGTAAAACTGTAACGGATTATTTTATAGAACTATTCAGCTCTTTTTAAGTCCATTATATAACTACACGTTACGCAACTTTTATGTATGTATGTACAACCCATTACAGAGCAATCCTTCTACCAATTAGAATGGTTTTATAAGAAGTTGTCGGGTAATTCTCATTTTCAATTAAAAAACTGCTACAGAACTCTTTGTTTTATAATAGCTGTTGGGATACTAGTTGTTTAAAAACCATCGCGAAGTGTTCTAAACAATATATTGCGTGCATTAAACATTAAATTGCGTAAAATTGTAACGAATTGTTTTATAGAACTATTCAGCTCGTTATAAATCCATTATATAACTACACAACTTTTATATCTGCATATGTATGTATGTCCACCCTATTACAGAGCAATCCTTTTACCAATAAAAATAGTTTCATAAGAAATTGCCGGGTAATTCTCAGTTTTAATTAAAAAACTGCTACAGAACTCTGTGTTTTAAAATAGCGGTTGGGATACTATTCTAGTTGCCTAAAATCCATTGCGAAGTGTTATAACCAATATATTGCGTGCATTAAACATTAAATTGCTTAAAATTGTAACGAATTATTTTATAGAACTATTCAGCTTGTTATAAATCCATTATATAACTACACAACTTTTATATTTGTATATGTACGTATGTACACCCTATTACAGAGCAATCCTTTTACCAATAAGAATAGTTTCATAAGAAATGGCCGGGTAATTCTCAGTTTCTATTAAGGAACTGCTACAAAACTATTTGTTTTATAATAGCTGTTGGAATACTATTCTGGTTACTTAAAAACTGTCGCGAAGTGTTTTAAACGATAATTTCGTACATTAAAGATTAAATTGTGTAAAACTGTAACGGATTATTTTATAGAACTATTCAGCTCGTTTTAAATCCATTATATAACTACACAACTTTTATGTATGTATGTACAACCCATTACAGAGCAATCCTTTTTACCAATTAGAATGGTTTTATAAGAAATTGTCGGATAATTCTCATTTTCAATTAAAAAAACTGCTACAGAACTCTTTGTTTTATAATAGCTGTTGGGATACCATTCTATTTGCCTAAAAACCATTGCGAAGTATTTTAAACAATATATTGCGTGCATTAAACATTAAATTGCGTAAAATTGTAACGAATTGTTTTATAGAACTATTCAGATCGTTATAAATCCATTATATGACTACGCAACTTTTATATATGTTTATGTATGTATGTACGCCCTATTACAGAGCCATCCTTTTACCAATAAAAATAGTTTCGTAAGAAATTGCCGGGTAATTCCCAGTTTCTATTAAGGAACTGCTACAGAACTCTTTGTTTTATAATAGCCATTTTTTGGCACCATGTGTGGGGCTCTTACCTGCAACATGAGGTTTAGGATTAAATTAATTCCTTAAAGAACTAGTGTAAAGACGTGAATTTAACTACAGATCCGGTGATCAAATTCTGCAATTATTTTCGCCATTTGTAAAACAGCTGCTGGAAGCGCCCGGGCTATAACTGATTTCAGCGATGCCCGGGCTGTGTATGTGCGACAGCGGAACATGGCCCGCGGCAATAGAGACTAATTCGATTCGAACACATTGCTTGGTGGATAGACATAATTAGAATTTTTTAATCATGGATCTGCACTCGGATTTTTTTCACCGCTCATAATGCGATACGCCGTGAACTCCGACGGAATTAATTCGATAAAAAGATAATAATGCTTGCTATTCGGCCGTAATAAATTTTCGTGAATAAGAATTATTTATAGATTGCCGATTTTTTTGCGGGAGTTAATAAATAAACGCCGCGTACGGAAAATAATAAATTCGGTACTGTCATTGCTCCTTTAATTTTTTGTCGGGTGTATAATTTGGTTTGATGAAAAAAGGTTCGGAGCACAATGCTGGAAGGAAACGTTATTTCTCATTGTCGAGTCTTACAGAATTTATTAGGCCCTAAAAACTATTATTTGGGGAACACCAAGGTTTTCTCACAATCACGGCATTAGTACAAAGGCGTAATTAATTAAGAATCTGGGGTATCTTAGATTTTTTTTGATAAACGATTTCTAAAGAATGGGCGGAATAATGCTATATCTTAAGCCTTTATTTAGCTCCATACCTATTTAATTCGGTAGTTATATGACAAAACTAGTGCGTGCTCTTGACGCAACTTTTTTGGCTTTGATGTGTTTTCGATACGTTTCTATCGCCCCATATTTTTACCGTCCGAAGTAAAAAAATTGTCTATCAGCTCTTCTTCATTCTGCGATGCAATCTTTTAAAGATCTGATGTAAAAAATCCGATTTCGTTGGAGTCGTTTCCAAATAAATAAATATGCCTGTATCGTTACATTACTTGTGCGTCCTCGAGTAGAAACTTTCCTCTATTTGTACGAAAGTGCTATTGTGAAAAGGAACAAAACCACACAAAGTGGTGTTTTTTCACCATAAACGACCCCAACCCCAACATGGGCATCCATCCGTAACACATCGTACAATATTTTGCACTCTTCCAACCGGGACCCCGACGAGTGGGAAAAATTATTTTACACTCGCCCACGAACGTTTATTTTCATTTCGCTATTATGTAGTATTTTCTAACCAATTTAATCGTGTCAGCCTTCGAGTAACGATTTTGATATAAAAATTATGTAAAATGGTTTCTTTATGTACCCATTTATCAATTTTCATCAATCATTTTTATTACCTACGGAATTTATTACAGTAAGTGTTTTACTCAAATTTTATGTTCAGTCCTATAAAAAAAAATAATATTAAAATCTCGCAGGAAGTTGCATACAGGGTGAACCTACAGTAAATATCAAAAATGTTCTCTTTTTAAACATGTTGCATTTATTTGTGAAAAAATATATTATTATTTGTTGTCGCCAAGACTCGAAATTATTACAACCTGTTCGGTTTATTTTTATCATAAAACTGACCTATTCGGTACGTGTAATGGCATTGAGACTTTGTGGTTAGATGAAACCACTTTCAAGCTTAATGGTACCATCAACCGTATCCTTTCTGTTCTGTGAACCCACACGTAACTGTCTGGCGTGAAATTTCTATCAAGATCCACTTTATAACGAACAAAATAGGTAAAACTCCCTGTTCCTACCCCTGATCACGAAGTTTGTGCGAAGCAACATAATGCACCTCATTACAGAGCAGTCCTTTTGCCAATAAGAACGGTTTTATAAGAAATTGCCGGGCAATTCTCAGTTTTAATTAAAAACCTGCTACAGAATTCTTTGTTTTATAATAACTGTTGGGATACCATTCTATTTACTGTCGCGAAGTGTTTTAAACACTATATTGCGTAAAACTGTAACGAATTGTTTTATAGAACTATTCAGCTTGTTATAAATCCATTATATAACTATACGTGTTTTATGTATGAATTATATAGCTTGTTATAAATCCATTATATAACTGTACAACTTTTATGTATGAATTATATAAAAGTTGCATAGTTATATAATGGATTTATAACAAGCTGAATAATTCTATAAAACAATCCGTTGCTCAATTAAATATTTAATGTACGCAACACCCCATTACAGAGCAGTTCCTTTATCAATAAGAATGGTTTTATAAGAAATTATCGGATAATTCTCAGTTTCTATGAAACAACTGATATAAAACTATTTGTTTTATAATAGCTGTTGGAATTCTAGTTACTTAAAGACTGTCACAAAGTGTTTTAAACAATACATTGCGTACATTAAACATTTAGTTGTGCAAAACTGTAACGAATTGTTTTATAGAACTATTCAGCTCGTTATAATGCCACTATATGACTACTTAACTCTTATGTATATATAAACTACTCTTGATTTTTTCCATATGAGACCTTTCTTACGTTTTCACAAGGACATTAATTAATTCTCCTCACTTGAATAATTTTACGAATATAATTGCTGTCATGTTTTATAATAGTTCTATAACAAAAACTTGTGTAATCATCCTAAAATAAAACTGTTCGCATACTTACTTGAAGCCCTATAATAGATACGTCGGGAATCCTTAAAAGTGGATAATAAAACCGTTATAAAACGGTTGAATAATTATATTGTCAGAATGTTCTTACCACATTAATTGCTGTTTGTAAATCTTGTGTTATCATAAAAACATTAATTTTTTCTTCCACTTGGAATAGTTTTGTGATTATAACTAATACAGATGAATAGTTGCAATAGGTAACTTACAGTTCTATAAGAGATCTGTTATACCTTTACCAGATTCCGTTAAACTTGTAACAGTTCTCATTAGGTTATAGATACATATAACAGTTCTCATTAAGTTATAGATACATTAATAATCCATAAAAGGGGATAATAAAACCTTTATAAAATGGATAGTTCCAACAGAGACCTTTCAGTTCTATAAGAGATCTTTAATACCTTGGCCTAGATTCCGTTAAAACATCTTATAACAGTTCTCATCAAGACCTGTCGACTGCGTAAGCCTTACTAGTTTAATTAGCTATAATGGCTTTTATAATATCTATTCACTTCAAAGGGGAAACTGATAAGTTTTATAATAGTCATGTATGTAATCGTTATAAAATCAAAATGTTTGCATACTTGCGCGAAGCCCTGTGATAGATACGTCAATAATCCATAAAATGGGATAATAAAACCTTTATAAAACTTTAAGTTTTATAGTAGTTTTATAATCAATCGTTATAAAATAGAAATTATTACTTACTTGGGGCTCTGTATGTAATAAATCTTCATAGAGATTATAAAACCTTTATAAAACGGTTCTATAATTCGATTGTTTAGTTGTGCTTAAAGCTTCTTTGAATTGGCCAGAGCACATTTTGTGCTGCCTAGTATTTACAGTTACTTTTTGACCGGGTTTGCTTATTGAAATTGTTTGGCGTTTTTCTAATCCCCAACTTTTTATTTAAATGTATTCCGAAAATTTCACGGTAATTGAAAACTTCTGGAGTATAACGATTCTGCCGTACAAAAACGCTCACTAATTAAAGTAAATAACAGCTTAACACAAGCTCAAAACTAATTAGGGGAGCCCATCAGGCGTCCACGGTATACTAGCTTCTTCTATTGTCTGAGCCGGTCGATTGTGAAAAATAAGATTATCCGACATACATATTCTTATTTTGTAAAATCAATTATCCACAGTAATCTTCAGGCTTCCTGAGAACGCGGTTTTTTAAAAATTAGTCACGTTTTTAGTGAGTCGTCTCTGCCAGTTCGGTTATTTGATCTTGTTCTCGGTCTCGTCCCAGTGCTCAGTCGGTCATAGGCGTAGAAGCCCCAAGCTAATATTTGACGTCGTGGGGTGAAGCTGAGGCACCGACGCTGGATGTGCGGCCTCGCACCTATCTAAAATTTTTAAAAAAGTGAGCATGCGATTTTTCTATAATAAAATTTGGACCTTTTGTGCAGAAAACTACCACGCTTGTGGTGCGATGGTTTGATCTACGTCTATGCATGGTGTGGATGGTATTAAAATAATTATTTCTAGGGTCAATTACCTTCTTGGAATCGTCTAAAAAAGCTCAAGTGGCCAGCAGAATCAGTAAATTCAAACTTTAATCTGGCGGATTATACAGTTTTTACTGATAATTTGTCGGATTATTTTATTTATTTTATTCCTTCTAAAACAATTAAGGACATAAAAATATTCGAAATTTATGTTAAGTCACTACTTTTAGCTTTTTAGATACTTAACTCAGCAAGAAGGAATGATATAGCGTTATTGGTCGGAACAATGTAGATAGAGGAACGTGGGTGGGGACTTCAGCTATTTTTTTAGATGTATTAGGTCGGACGAGAACCTAAACGGTGATGTTAGCCATTTTTTAAGATCTATTTGGTCGGACGGGAACCTAAACGGCGACCTCGGCTACTTTTTAAGATCTATTAGGTCGGACGAGAACCTAAACGGTGATGCAACCATTTTTTAAGATCTGTTTGGTCGGACGAGAACCTGGACGGCGACTTCGGCTATTTTTTAAGATCTATTAGGTCGGACGAGAACCTAAACGGTGATGCAACCATTTTTAAGATTTACTAGGTCGGACGAGAACCTAAACGGTGGCGTCAATTTTTATAATATGTATCGCAATGTATAATATAAATGAACGGTTACTGTATTTTACTTAATCATCTTTATAAAATGAAATGAGCTTTACAATTTTCTAGAACACCTATTTATATGTACAAGTACCACCTGGACAGATTGAAGACAGTTCAGGTCAGTGCATCTATCATTTCCTGTAAGCCATTACTTGAAATATTCTATGAAGATGTAAAAATGTTAATGAGAGTGCCTGGCAACGTATTTATGCATGCGAGCAACAAACAGGTGTAAAACTAGTTTAATATCGTGGATATATAGAATTACTTTACTTACATCTACATTTTGTCTCGCCGATTCCATCCGCAGCGTGTTCAGCACAATAAAAGGCGGGTTCGCGGGATTCAATTTGGTAGCAAATCCCGGATAAACCTCCAGGCTGAAGCAGAAGTGAATCTCTTAAACAATGATTTAAGGCGAGGGGACGGTCGGGTGGGTTTTTGAAAAGTTGGCCAATTTACTTCGTAGAAACAAAAAAAATCACCCTAGCAGTTCTGTGCCGTAGCTTACTTGAATTTTATTGCCTGGAAAAACGAAAATAAATATTTATAAGTGTCTAGGCCGCGCTGGGACTCAAGACTTCCACAGGGATCAAATTTGGGGCCCCTTTAATTTAACTTATGCAGTTCCTTAGGAACTGAACTGTATTTGACCTCCGAAAAGTAAGGAAACACCGCTAAAAAATCCTTCGGAATAACACCCTACATCCTACATCATAACTTGCTCGGGACTGCCTCAAGGCTCCATTTTGAGCCCTCTCTTATTTTTTATTTTCATTAATATCTAACAACTGTTATTAATTATTTTGGATTAAGCCCCCAGACTTTGAATTTGTCTGCTTTTAATATATAAAAGCTTGTATGTCTGTCTGTCCGTCTCTTAAGTATTGTTGCTTTTTATTTTAATTGACTAATGCGTTCTCAAATCTCCTACGTTGTCTATAAGAGGAAGGATATAATTACTTCTTCCATTCCATGTAGTTTTTGCAATAGTTGTCTTAATAATCATCCCGTGTACATATATTAAGTAATTACGCGCGTATTACGTAACGAATAACGCCAAAGTGAATTATTTCGAAACGTGGAAAACGCACTGATTAGATCGAAGTCAATTATAAATACCAATTAAGCCATAATTACAAATTACTACGTGATGGCATTACAAAAACATCAGCCGTCATTAATAGATACTTATTATGCCGGGATATAAATCAAAATTGTGTGCCGCGGTAATTTGTGATAGCGCTCCGTATGCAAAGGTTGGCAAAATATGGGCGCATTAATTAAATCAGCAAATGCACTTTTTCATTGCGTTTGAACCTCTGACTCGTTTATTAATAAAGAAAAACGCAAAAGTAATATACACGTGGGGTCGGACGAGATCCTAAACGATGATTTTGTCTTTCCTTTAAGATTAGTTCGGTCGGACGAGAACCTAAACGGCGCTGTCAGCCATATTTAAGATCAATTAGGTCGGACGGTAACTTAAACGGTGCCGTCGGCCTTTTTTTAAGATCGGTTTGGTCGGATGAGAGCCTAAAAGGCGCCACTAGCCATTTCTTTAGATTATCAGGTCGGACGGTAACTTAAACGGCGCCGGCGACCATTTTTTAAGATCTGTTGGTCGGACCAGAGCCTGAGCGGCGCCGTCGGCCATTTCTTAAGATCTGTTTGGTCGGGCGGGAACCTAAACGGCGCCGTCAGTCATTTTTTAAGATGAGCTTGGTCGGACGAGAACCTAAACGGTTGCGTCAGGACCGGAGTAAAAAAAAATAAAACATAATTGTGTCGCTTATTAATTAGGAGACTTTCTAACCATTTTAATATACGAACTATTAAGGTAAAAGTACAGTGTCGCTTTCTAGAACGCCTTGTAGCTAGTTCCACGCTTCGAACCAAGGGAGATGGGTATGTCCGTAGAGTATCAGAAATATGTGAAATACCTACCGAGACTCAAGTATTTCCTGTACGCGAGAAATCCGGTTTCAGTCGTTCATCTCGTCCGATAAAAAAATAATTACTCAACACGAAACCAATTTATTGTTTACTTTTATTGTTGTCTTGACTTGTCGACCGGAGTAGTTTCTCGATAAAGGTAAAGACGTTATAAGAGCAACGTTATTGTATCGACTTTACATGTCGAATGCCGCTGCTGACAAATGAAATATTTAAGATAAGAAAATATGCCCAAAATGATCCATTCGCAGTTGTAGTCGGTGCCCATCTCATTATAACTCGCTTTTTATGAGCCCAGGTAGATGAGCTTATCTCCTACATAGCTTTAGTTTTTATGCCTCAACGTCGGTAGCCGCACAGGTAATTAAGAAGTTAGACTTTTATATTATCTCGCCACTCAATCGAAATGTAATAATGGCCGACTATTTTATAATTTCATCATTATTTTTATATTATTTTGAGGCCACTTTTATCCAGAGTTCACGATCGCGTTTTTTTGTCTCGCAATGCCGTTTCGTTTGTTCGCACAAGATCGAGCTCGAGAGGTAATGATAATTATTTGGTGATAATTAAAATGTCGATTTGGTTAGGAATACATCAAGGTCACCGATCTGCTCCGCACAAAAGACTGTACGGGATAACTGTACTTCTATTTTAAGACCCGTTGTCGGTCTTCCTGATTAAAACCGGAGCACTAGACGTTACAATCTGTTGCTCTGTGGTTTACGACGACAAATTCCAAAATATTGGCATAAACCAACAATTAAAAATAAACTTAACAAATTTAATAATTTATCTAGTAGGTGACGTCAGCTATTTTATAAGATCTGTTTGGTCGGACGGGAACCTAAACGGCGTCGCCGCCATGTTTTAAGATCAATTAGGTCGGATGATAACTTAAACGGTGCCGTCAGATATCTTTTAAGACCTATTTGGTCGGACGAGAACCTAAACGGCGACCTACATCATCCTATTATTACTATATATTCCTAATAGTGATGTCAGCTATTTTTTAAGGTCTGATTGGTCGGACGGTAACTTAAACGGCGCCGTCGACCATTTTTTAAGATCTGTTGGTCGGACCAGAGCCTAAACGCCGCCGTCGGCCATTTCTTAAGATCTGTTTGGTCCGACGGGAACCTAAACGGTGCCGTCAGCCATTTTTTAAGATCTGTTTGGTCGGACGAGAACCTAAACGGCGTCGTCGCCATGTTTTAAGATGAATTCGGTCGGACGGTAACTTAAACGGTGACATTTAAATGGCGATTAAGCTATTTTTTAAGATGTTTGGTCGGACGAGAACTGAAACGGCACCGTCAGCCAATTTTTTAAAAACAATTAAGTCGGACGGTAACTTAAACGGTGACGTTAGCGTCGTTACCTATTTTCTACTTGACGAAATACTGGACTTTGGTGAATTTAAATTATCCTTGCTTTTAGCTTATAGGACTCCTAAAAAATGTTGTATGCAAATTCAATTTGTACCACAATATAACAATATATTTTATGGGGAAAATTTATCGTTTTTGAAGTTATCCTATGAGAACTTAAATAAAACAGTATGTAGCGGAGATAAGATCTCATGTAAAATAATTTATGAGGCATATTAGCAGGTTGATGTTAAGATCCTTATCAGGACAAGTCGGTGTAAAATTATTTAAAATATTTTAAATATTTCCTCCGCTGGAACATTTAAAAGATGCACAATTTGCAGAATGCATCGTACCCCAGCCTATTTGCATTTACATCGTTTATTATATTGGCTGGCGTACGAAAAAATGGACCTCGCAGATCGAGCCGGCGATAAAATAGCTCATGTGTGTATAATTTGTGCTTTTCAGGAAGGAGCTATTAATATTATTAAGTTTTATAATTTAATTATGTAGTTGCGGATATAATTTAACAGTACATTTAAATTGTAATGTAATATGTGCTGGGGCGGAAAATGGAATGTCTACTTAAGCTAGAGTCGCCACTAATTCAGGCCCTTCGGGTATTCCAGGCTTCTGTTGTCGGACGGTAACTTAAACGCTGATGACAGCTATTTTTGAGATCTATTAGGTCGGACGATAACCTGAACGGCGCACTCAGCCATTTTTTAAGATTGATTGGTCGGACGGTAACTTAAACGGCAGCAGTAGCTATTTGTTAAGATTGTTTGGTCGGACGGGAACCTGAACGGCGCCGTCAGCTATTTGTAAATAATAATGTAAAATTTTCACCTTAATTCCTCATGTACCTATTGGTTGTGGGAATTGGAGTTTCTGCTGCAACCGATAATACGGTTTATATGCTTTAGATGTGGAAATAAATATACAAACATCCCAGTGTCAATCAGTCAAATTTCTCACAATGTACTCGTTAATTAACTTATCGCCTTAATCCCTCCTTTAATCTTCGTCGTGGACGTTTCGATTTACCTGTCTCTTAATGCGTTAAAAAAATATGACTTCTATTAGTTGTTTAATTCTATCCGTGACGCTAAGAGGACATCTGCGGAGCCCGCTCATGAATATAAAATAAACAATGATACTTAGTAATAAGTTAAAAATACTAATTAATGCGATAACCCTTGGCGATAGATAAATCGAGTTTCTTCTTTTAATCGTTCGGATTGAGCGAGATTTTGTGATTCTGAAGATTTAGTGGGATCTAAAAATCACTTGTTAATATTTAAATGTATATTTGAGTTGAGATTTTATCAACTGGAAGGGCGACATTTTAACGCCTATTTCAGTAAAGTGAATAAAAAAGCCATTAAGATAAATATCTGGTTAATACGAAGGTTGTGGTGCCCTAATCAGTAATTTGGTAGCCACCTGTGCGGGTCTTGGTGGAGGCGAATCAGGGACCGGCATCTCTGGCGTTGGAAATATTGCTAGAATTTCTGCAGACCAGGTGAACGTTATTTCACTAAAAAATTCATCACTTAAGTTATTTTGCGTGTAAATTTCATTTGTTTTATTTTTATATCCGGCTCGAAAGACCATTGCATTACAACATACATGTTAGAACTAACAAACAGGATTTTGCCGATTGGATTTTCGGGAAATCACAGCTGAAAATAATAAAGGGGCATAACTCTTATGGAGTCAGAAACTTTTAACATACATAAGTTCTCCTGATGTATTTTATTGAAATTTATTCAATTCCTCGCAACATTCCATTTCGGCGGGTATAAGATACGCCTAGTTGCGTTCAATTTATGAGATTCGCGTGCGACATTTGATAATAGAGATTCGAGTTGCCGCCCGCCTCACGCATCTAATTACTTCTAAAAGTCGTTTAATACCTATAAATAGCACCGTTAAGGCTGTCGACAGTCCTTTTGAGACATTATCCGGCCGAATATAATTAGTTGTGATTCCTCAAATAATTATTTTTCCAGTTTCGGTTTCCGCTTTGTACCCCGGCGGATATTAAGGGATAATCGGCCTATTCCTATAAACTAAGAACGCTGCAAGTTCCAACTTTTTAAGGACCCGATTAGCCGTCGTTAGGTTCATTCTTGAAATCGTTATTTTTTACGACAAATGTTTAACGACCGAAGTGGAGTTAACCCTTGCCATGGTTTTAATACCCCTATTTATCACCAAACTTGAGGCGCGTTTTTTGTTCGTAGCCTATTTTATTAATCAGTTAATCATTGTTTCATTAGTACCAAGAATTACTAATAATCACTGGACTTCGTAGAAGCTACAAACAACAATAGTTAGTAGTTTAAATACGTACTTACCGACACGGTAGTCAATATTGAACTATTGAAAAGCGGAACTCTCATAAACCAGTGCTGCAACAGACTAAATATCCGTTTATAGTTAGCGTTGTTTTTGTTGCCTATAACCTTTCATTGCGTAGGCAAAGGTTAGTTGTGCTGGTAAAGTCAAAATGCTTCCAAACGTGGTCCACATGGTTTGGTCGGACCAGAACCTAAACGGCGTATTTAGATATCCTAAACGGTGGCCTACGTCATGCTATTATTACTATATTTTCGTAGGATCTAGGTCGGACGGTAACTTAAATGGTGATGTCAGCTATATTTAAGGTCATATTGGTCGGACGAGAACCTAAACGGTGCCGTCAACCATTTTATAAGATCTGTTAGGTCGGACGAGAATCTAAACGGGGAATTTAGCCATTTTTTTAAATCTATTAAGTCGGTCCATAATAAACTAAACGGCACCTTCAGCTATTTTTTAAAATCTGTTTGGTTGGACGAGGACCTAAATGGCGCCGTCAGCCATTTCTTAAGATTTGATTGACCGGACGAGAACTTAAACGGCGCTGTCAGCTATTTCTTAAGACTTGTTTGGTCGGACTAGAACCTAGGCGGCACCGTCAGCCATTTTTTTTTAGATCAGTAGGTCGGACGGTAACTTAAACGGCGCCGCCGGCCATTTTTTAAAGTCTGTTTGGTCGGACGGCAACTTAAACGGTGAGGTCAGCTATTTTTTAAGATCTGTTGGTCGGACGGGAACCTAAACTGTGACGTCGGGACGGGACTATAAAAAATAAAATGTAATTATGTCGCTTATTAATTAGGAGACTCATTTGAGGCGATTTTCTAACAACCATTTTAACATAGGGACTATTAGGTAAAAGCGGACGAGAACCTTAACGACGGCCTACGTTATCCTAATTATTACTATATTTTCGTAAGATCTAGTAGACCGGACGGTACCTTAAATGATGATGGCAGCTATTTTTTAATATCTAATTGGGCGGACGGTAACTTCAACGGCGTAGGTAGCTATTTTTTAATCTGTTTGGTCGGACGAGAAACTAAACGCCGATTTCTCAGCTACTTTTTTAAATGTATTCGGTCGATAGGTAGCTTAAACGGCAACGTTAGTTATTTTTTAAGATATGTTAGGTCGGACGAGATTCTAAACGGCTGTTTCTTAATATTTGATTTGTTAGACAGCGGCGACGGTAACGTCAGCCATTTTTAAGATCTATTTAGGTTGGACGATAACGTAAGCGGCCACTTCAGGCATTTGAGATCTGTTTGGTCGGACGAGAACCTAAAAGTCATCATGTTATTACTAAATTTTTGTAATAGTTGGTCGGACGGTAACTTGAACGGCTACGGTAGCTATTTTTAGATCTGTTTGGACGGATGGGAACCTAAACGGTGCCGCCAACCCATTGCTTGAGATCTGTTTAGTCGGATGAGAACCTATACGACGCCATTAGCCATTTCTTCAGATTATTAGGTCGGACGGTAACTTAAACGGCGCCGTCGACCATTTTTTAAGATCTGTTGGTCGAACCAGAACCTAAACGGCACCATCAAGCCTTTTAAGATCTACTTGGTCGGACGAGAACCTAAACGGCGGGCTACGCCATCCTATTACAATATTTCGTAAGGTCTAGTAGGTCGGACGGTAACTGCAACGGCGATGGCGCCAGCCCTTTTCTAATGTTTTTGGTCGGACGAGAACCGAAACAGCGGCCTACGTCATCCTGTTATTGCTAAATTTTGGTATTAGTTGGTCGGACGGTAACTTAAACGGTGACATCAGCTATTTTTAAGATCCAGTTTAGTCGGACGAGAATCTAATAAAATTTAAACTACCAAATGTACTTTTATGTAAATATTTTATTTTTTGTTTCAGTTGTTGTCCTGGACACTACGAGAGAGGCGAGTCTGGATTGGACGCGGTATCCCTATGGGCCTCAAGCGAGCACTCCTGGGGTAAGTAGAAGAAAAACCAGTCAAAGTCAAGTTAACGGGAGACATGATTTATTAGCCCGGATTACAGTTGCTACCAATTATCTCTTGGTTTCTGTTAGTTTTGACTTATAGTGTTCCCTTTTTTTCTTATTATCCCCTCGAAAAATATTATCCTATTCCGAGCCAACGTTTTTCTTTTGTGCTTCATTAGTAATTTCGCTTTGTCTCGGCCGTTTGTCATCTTATTGTGCCGTCCTCGAAATAGTTTTAATTTTAATTAGGGGCCGTATATCATTAGGTTCATTAAGTTACGGTTTTAAATTAAACGCGAACTTTTTGATTTATTTAAGGACACAATTTCGGTTTATATGGGGGAACTTGTTTGAGTAATGCATTTTTCGGTATACCGTTGAAAACCGGGATAATTTAGAGGCAAGGGTGAACGCTCGGCCACCGGGATAATTCTCATGCGTTCGTATCTCGAAATAGAGTTTATTAACTGGAAGGTATATTGTAGAGAAAAAAAACTGTAATAACTGTAATTTTAATTATTATTAGATTTAAGGAGCACATATTATGTTATTCGTAATGTTTTTCATTAGTCGGTCGTCCATTTTGTAAATGTTACATTGTGCACCGAATAACTCGATTTGTTCTGTCGATAGCGTATTTATGCATGCCAGCCGAATCGTTTGCATATTTGTCATAAAATTCTCCATCATGTTGCAGTAAAAATATGAGTAATGCTAAAAAATAATCGGAACGTATTGATCTCGGCTGTTGGCAAGAATGGTGATTGTTTCGTGATTTCTGCAGATAAAATTGTGTACATACATAAAAATTGCGAGTGCCACAATAGGCATCTACAATTAATTTGTATTAAAATATTCACCGGGCGCGGTGGCATTAAAATCCTCGATTTGCATACAGGCATTTTTATGCGACATCTGGTAGATATAAATTTTCACGTGCCTGCTCTAAGACATCTCGTAAATAAATCATAGGAAGCGATTCATTTAATTGGTAATAACCAAATAACCGCCCTTGTTTCGGGCGCTCATTATGTAAAAAAAATCCAATATTATCAAAATTAATGGGGAAGTAATAAACACTACTATTAAAATAATTTTAAGTCGGGTCCGACAGCATGTGGATTAATTTTACGTTTTTAATTGAATGTTTGGACTCTTCGGCGGAGAAGATTCAAATCAGTCGGTTTTTATATTTTACGTAACGGACCTATGAGGCGCAGTTTAAAACATTATTAGTACTTATTACAAATATATATAATAATTATTAAAATATATATATTTTTTCATTAAATATATTTATTTTGTTAAAATATTTATAACTTTTATAAATATATATTATATATTATATATCTTTGTAAAAATATATATATATTTTTACGAATATATAAATATATTTTCACAAATATATATTATTTCTGCTAACATATATTTATATAGAAATGAGCTTTTAACGTCGTGCGCTAGGTGGCGCCAGGCTGATTAAATTTAGGTAAAATGCCCGTATTAAATTTGGCAATGTGGCGTCAAATGTCAATGTACGTATGCTGTAAACAATGTAAACATTAACCTTATTTATTATTTATCGTTCATTTGACGTTTGGGATGTGTGTGCTATTTTTTAAATTTTCACATATAAAAAAGGTTCATGAAAGCAGTTGCTTGCATGTCCGTTTCAATAGAAGAATTCTTTGGTGAGCTTCTTAATACGGGCATTTTACCTAAATTTAATCAGCATGGCGCCACCTAGCGTACGACGATAAAAGCTCATTTCTATATAAATATATGTTAGCAGAAATAATATATATTTGTGAAATATATTTATATATTCGTAAATATATATATATATATATATTTTTACAAAGATATATATATTTATAAAACTTATAAATATTTTAACAAAATAAATATATTTCAATAATTATTATATATATTTGTAATACTAAATAAAGTCTTAAACGACGCCTCATACTCTTTTGTTATTTTTCATATAAGTATTTAGTTCTCTGGCGTGCAGTATATCTTTTGTTTTATTATTTCTGTTACATCGACTCTTTTCTATATTTAATTTTCATTTTATATTATTGACGTTAATTGAATAGATTCTATTTTTTTTTCGACTGGCTCTTTTGTTCTTCTTTCATTTGTTTAATTTGCGCATTGTCTCTGGCGTGCAGTATATTTTTTGTTTTATTATTTTATGTTATTTTCTGTTATAGTTCATTACATTTCTGTTCCGCAGATAAAAAATTAGCGACAAAGGAACACCTGCGGCGGCTTCAAAGAGGCCGCATTTCTGCTTTATAAATGCGGCATTTTTTATCTGCGGAATAGAAATGAAATGAACTATACAATAACATTTTTCTATATTTAATTTTTGTTTTATTATTGACATTAATTGAATAGATTTTTTTCGATTGGCTCTTGTTATCTTTTCTTTTATATAATTTGCGCATTGTCTCTGGCGTGCAGTATTATTTTATTATTTTCTGTTATTTTAATATTTTCTGTTACAGTGACACTTTTCTATATTTAATTTTCGTTTTATATTATTTGACTCGTATTTTTTATCAACTTTCTCTTGTTATTTTTTCATTTATTTTCTCATTGTCTATGGCGTGCAGTATATTTTTTGTTTTATTATTTTTTCTTACAATAACAATTCTCTACATTTAATTTTCGTTTTATATTATTGACTTGATTTTTTTCGACTGGCTCTTTTGTTATTTTTTCATTTGTTTAATTTGCGCATTGTCTCTGGCGTGCAGTATATTTTTTGTTTTATTATTTTCTATTATTTTAATATTTTCCGTTACAACTCTTTTCTGTATTTAATTTTCGTTTTTTTTTTTATTTTCTTTTCATACGAGTTTTCATATTGACGTTAATTGGCTCGATTTTTTTTTCGACAGGCTCTTTTGTTATTTTTTTATTTAATTAATTTGCTCTTTGTCTCCGGCGTGCAGTATATATATATATTTTTTTTCTGTTACATTGATTCTTTTCTGTATTTAATTTTCTTTTCATATTATTGATGTTATTTGGCGCAATTTTTTTCAACTACTTATTTTTGAATTTATTTAATTTGCTCATAATCTCTGTCGTGCAGTATATATTTTATTTTGTTGTTTTCTTTTACTGTTTTACTAATTTTGTGCAGTTTAGGATAGGAGGCATTACATTGTTGGCTTTTTTATAATCAACTTTGTTTCCCATTTTCTTGTCGGTGGCTCTTTTTATTTCTTTCCATGTTTTAAACTGGCTCTTTAATTATTTTTAAATCTATTCCATTCCCATTTTTTGTGGCACGCAGTATATAACATCTGCTTCTATTTCTCTTTATTGCTCGCCGTTTTACATAATTTTACCCGTTTAATGTGGATTCTTTCTTTTCTGTATTTAATTTCTTTTCATATTTTTCGACTTGCTCTTTTATTATTTAATTTACTCATTGTCTCTGGCGTGCAGTATATTTTTTGTTTTATTATTTTCTGTTACATTGACTTCTTCAATATTTAATTTTCAACTTAAATGATTGACGTTATTTGGCTCGATTTTGTTTCGATTGGCTCTTTTGTTTTTGTTTTTTTTTTCATTTATTTAATTTGCTCATTGCCTCTGGCGTGCAGTATATTTTGATTTTATTATTTTCTGTTACATTGACTCTCTTCTATATTTAATTTTCATTTTCTATGATTGACGTTAATTGGCTCGATTTTTTTTTGACAGGCTCTTTTGTTATTTTTTTTATTTATTTAATTTGCTCATTGTCGCCGGCTTGCAGTATATTTTTTATTTTATTATTTTCTGTTACATTGACTCTTCTCTGTATTTAATTCTCTTCTTATATTATTGACGTTAATTGGCTCGATTTTTTCGGCTGGCTCTGTTGTTATTTTTTCATTTATTTAATTTGCTCATTGTCTCTGGCGTGCAGTATATATATATTTTTATTATTGTCTGTTACGGTTTTACTAATTTTGAATGCGATTTAGAATAGGAGGAATTATCTTTGTTGGACTTTTTATATTTAACTATTTCCACTCTCTTGTCTGGCTCTTTTTTGTCCTTTTCATGTTTTAAACTACCGCTTTTATTATTTTCCAGTCCATTACTTTGCCACTTTTCTGTGGCATGCAGTATACATCTACGTTTAATTTTCTTTGTTATTGTTTCTGTATTTAATTTTGTTTTCGTATTATTGACGTTATTTCGCTCCCAATTTTTTTTCGACTGGCTCATTTGTTATTTTTTCATTTATTTAATTCGCCCATTGTCTTTGACGTGCAGTATATTTTTTATTAATTTATTATTCTCTGATATTTTATTATTTTCTGTTACGTTGAATCTTTGTATTTAATTTTCTTCTTATATTATTGACGTTATTTGGCTTGATTTTTTTTCTGCTGGATCTTTTGTTATTTTTCATTTATTTAATTATCTCATTGTCTATGGCGTGCAGTATATTTTTTGTTTTATTATTTTCTGTTACAATAACAATTCTCTACATTTAATTTTCGTTTTATATTGACATTAATTGACTTGATTTTTTTCGACTGGCTCTTTTGTTATTTTTTCATTTGTTTAATTTGCGCATTGTCTCTGGCGTGCAGTATATTTTTTGTTTTATTATTTTCTGTTATTTTCTGTTACAATGACACTTTTCTATATTTAATTTTCATTTTATATTATTGACGTTATTTGGCTCGATTTTTTTCGATATTTATTTAATTTGCTCATTGCCTCTGGCGTGCAGTATATTTTGATTTTATTATTTTCTGTTACATTGACTCTCTTCTATATTTAATTTTCATTTTCTATGATTGACGTTAATTGGCTCGATTTTTTTTTGACAGGCTCTTTTGTTATTTTTTTTATTTATTTAATTTGCTCATTGTCGCCGGCTTGCAGTATATTTTTTATTTTATTATTTTCTGTTACATTGACTCTTCTCTGTATTTAATTCTCTTCTTATATTATTGACGTTAATTGGCTCGATTTTTTCGGCTGGCTCTGTTGTTATTTTTTCATTTATTTAATTTGCTCATTGTCTCTGGCGTGCAGTATATATATATTTTTATTATTGTCTGTTACGGTTTTACTAATTTTGAATGCGATTTAGAATAGGAGGAATTATCTTTGTTGGACTTTTTATATTTAACTATTTCCACTCTCTTGTCTGGCTCTTTTTTGTCCTTTTCATGTTTTAAACTACCGCTTTTATTATTTTCCAGTCCATTACTTTGCCACTTTTCTGTGGCATGCAGTATACATCTATGTTTAATTTTCTTTGTTATTGTTTCTGTATTTAATTTTTGTTTTCGTATTATTGACGTTATTTCGCTCCCAATTTTTTTTCGACTGGCTCATTTGTTATTTTTCATTTATTTAATTAGCCCATTGTCTTTGACGTGCAGTATATTTTTTATTAATTTATTATTCTCTGATATTTTATTATTTTCTGTTACGTTGAAACTTTGTATTTAATTTTCTTCTTATATTATTGACGTTATTTGGCTTGATTTTTTTTCTGCTGGCTCTTTTGTTATTTTTCATTTATTTAATTATCTCATTGTCTATGGCGTGCAGTATATTTTTTGTTTTATTATTTTCTGTTACAATAACAATTCTCTACATTTAATTTTCGTTTTTTTTTTTTTTCATTTATTTAATTTGCTCATTGCCACTGGCGTGCAGTATATTTTTATTTTATTATTTTCTGTTAATTGACTCTCTTCTATATTTAATTTTCATTTTCTATTATTGACGTTAATTGGCTCGATTTTTTTTTCCACATTCTCTTTTGTTATTTTTTTATTTATTTAATTTGCTCATTATCTCCGGCTTGCAGTATATTTTTTATTTTATTATTGACGTTAATTGGCTCGATTTTTTCTGCTGGCTCTGTTGTCATTTTTTCATTTATTTAATTTGCTCATTGTCTCTGGCGTGCAGTATATATATATTTTTTTATTACTGTCTGTTACGGTTTTACTAATTTTGAATGCGATTTAGAATAGGAGGAATTATCTTTGTTGGACTTTTTATATTTAACTATTTCCATTCTCTTGTCTGGCTCTTTTTTGTTCTTTCCATGTTTTAAACTACCGCTCTTATTATTTTCCAGTCCATTACTTTGCCACTTTTCTGTGGCATGCAGTATACATCTACGTTTAATTTTCTTTGTTATTGTTTCTATATTTAATTTTGTTTTCATATTATTGACGTTATGTGGCTCCCAATTTTTTTTCGACTGGCTCATTTGTTATTTTTTCATTTATTTAATTCGCCCATTGTTATTGACGTGCGGTATATTTTTTATTAATTCATTATTGTCTGATATTTTATTATTTTCTGTTGCATTGAATCTTTGTATTTAATTTTCTTCTTATATTATTGACGTTATTTGGCATGATTTTTTTTCTGCTGGCTCTTTTGTTATTTTTCATTTATTTAATTTGCTCATGGACTCTGGCGTGCAGTATATTCATAATTTTATTATTTTCTGTTACATTGACTCTTTTCTGTATTTAATTCTCCTTTCATATTATTGACGTTATTTTATTTGGCTGCCAATTTTTTTCGACTACCTCCTTTGTTATTTTTTCATTTATTTAATTTGCTCATTGCCCTGTCGCCTGCTTACTTTTTCTGTTGTTATTTTATACAATTTTAGATAATAATATGTAATTTAGGATAAAATGGCTCTTTTATATTTAACTTTATCGTCTTTTCTTTTGTTATTGGATTTGCCCTTTTTTATGTTCCAATTTATTTACACAACTATTTTAAAGGATGATTCCGTTAGCACTACGAGTTACTTAATGTTAGCTCCGTTTTCCATTTAATCTGCATTTTTTCTTATTTGACCCGTTCCATTTGTTCATGTTCTAGATGGCGCTTCTTTGTTATTTTCTAATTCATTTAATTGGCCTTTTTTGTGGCGTGCAGGATATTTTTGCTGTTCCCGTTTTGCATAATTAGGGGCTGAATTTATAGGAGGACAAAGTCGGGATTTTCTGAGTTAATCCACCGAGACTGCTGCCTCCCCATCACCTACACACAGTATGACGGGGCGGTAAAAATTGATTGTACATTTTAAAGAAAACAACTAGAACGGGGTCAGCCGGAGCAGCCTCACCGCTGTAACCCCTTGTCTAGATATACTTAATTAATTGCGCGGTTCGTTTTATTTTCAAATTTATTTTAAACATGGAAAAGTCCTTAGCCCGGCGAATTTATGGCCTTATTTATTTAGGCGAAGTGGAAAACAGACCAGTTTCCGTATGTCCTCTGCGACATTGTGTATCCGGGCCGAGTGCCTTGTTGGTGCGCGAAATATGTATATTTCGAGCTTTATAAGTGCCATAAAATCGGGCATATATATTAAAAAAGTTGCCTTAACGAACGCTTTTTATTTTCCAAACTTAAATTAAGAAAGTTTCCAGAATTCGCTGTGTCGTAAAATTCGAATTAATAATGTAATATTTTAGATAGAGTTAGTTGGCAAGAGGGCGACTCTAAAAAAGTTGTAAAATGCTTTATACAGGTGTATTAAACGTACAGGGCGGACCCAATAAAGCGCAACGTTGTCAATTTTTTGGCCCCCTCTGTAGCTGTTTGTCAAACCATTACGAAAGATTTTTTTGCCCTTTGCCTCATAATTATGCATGTAATTATGAGCATGTTATTGAATTGGCTATACCGACAAGTGAACGTCATCCGGGCAATCATTGCGTGTGGCATTTACTACAAAAACAGTTGAACTTTTCATTATATATAAATTACGTTTATATAAATAAAAGTGAATTTTTTTTGTGTGACCCTCGCCGCAAAATGGAATATTGATTGATTATTTTCGTATGTTCTGGCACAAATACGTCAAGTTGGAACGTTTGATAAATAAGAATAAATGTTCGAGCATTACGAAAGGATTTTAAGGTCACAGAGATCTGGCCATTATTTTGCAAGTGACAAAACAGTTTAGAAAAAGTGAATTGCGTTAGACCTAGATTTATTGTTTGGTTTTTTGATCTTTTTGCCAATCGGTATTGGATTTGCTTAACAACCAAGACGAAGCATACAGGGCGCCAAATCAAATAGTAAATCCGTATTTGTAACATTTGAAATATTTTAAATTTCCTATAGTTACTCGAAATCTGGATTCGCTTTGACTGTTAGCAACATCGGGAGTTCCACGGCGTTCTATTCTGGGACCTCTTCTACTTATAATATGATCCCTAAATAAATTGTACCAACCTTGGGAGCCATGGCTTCACTTTTCGAGCCTTTCCGCCAAAACAGTAAAGTTATGGAATTCATTAACCTCATTTTGTCGTTAAGTTCAAAAAAATGGACTGACCTTGCTTACCAGTACCCTAGAGAAGAGCTCCTACTTAAAAAATAGTGTTATAAAATTCCAACCTTCAGAATAAGAATGTTTCGGTTAGCTGAGCGAGTATCGATTACAGGTGGCTAGTGACTTCGTCCACTCGCTTTTATTTCATTCATAACGAGCGATTAGGTAAGGTTTTTATACTACTTATTGATGGGCGAGTGACTTCAAGCTAAAATAAGAATGTTCCTGTTAGCTGAGCGAGTATCCATAGCACGTGGCTAGTAACTTCGTCCATTCGCTCGAAATTTATTTCATAAGGAGCGATTACACAAAACGAGTACACTAGCTATTTGTCGACAAGCCACGTTGCGCGATAATAAACGTGTTCCGTTAGCTGAGCGAGTATCTATTGCATTTAATTAATGAATTGGTTCACTCGCTTGATATCTATTTGATAACGGGTGATTGCGCAAGGCTAATATACTAGCTATTTGCTGTGGAAACACTTCGTGCGAGAATATGAATGTTCTGGTTAGCTGAGCGAGTATCTATTGTATCTGATTAGTGAACCCATCCATTCGCTCAATATTTATTTCATAAGGAGCGATTATCCATGGTAGATATTCGTCGGTGAGCGACGTCGTGCGAGAATAAGAGTGTTCCTGTTAGCTGAGCGAGTATCCATAGCACGTGGCTAGAGACTTCGTCTATTCGCTCGAAATTTATTTCATAATGAGCGTATACATAAAACGAGTACACTAGCTATTTGTCAACAAACAACGTTGCGCTCTGAGTGTTCTGTTAGCTGAGCGAGTATCGTTTGCATGTGATCAATAACTTCGTTCACTTACTTAATATTTGTTTCATAACGGGTGTTCACACAAGGTTATACTAGCTATTTGTTAACGAGAGGTGTCGTGCGAGAATAAGAGTGTTCTGGTTAGCTGAGCGAGTATCTATTGCATCTGGTTAGTGAACTCGTTCTTTCGCCTAGTATTTATTCCATAAGGAGCTATTACCGACGGCTAGTGATCTAGATATTCGTCGGTGAGCGACGGCGAGCGAGAATAAGAGTGTTCCAGTTAGCTGAGTGAGTATATATTGCATCTAATTAATGAATTGGTTCACTTGCCTAATATTTATTTCATAACAGGTGGCTACGCAAGGCTAATATACTAGCCTTTTGCTGTGGAAACACTTCGTGCGAGAATAAGAATGTTCTGGTTAGCTGAGTGAGTATCTATTGTATCTGATTAGTTAACTCGTTCGATCGCCTAGTATTTATTTCATAGGGAACTATTACCCACGGCTAGTGATCTAGATATTCGTCGGTGAGCGACGACGAGCGATAATAAGAGTGTTCCGGTTAGCTGAATAAGTATCTATTGCATTTAATTAATGAATTGGTTCACTCGCTTGATATCTATTTCATAACGGGTGATTGCGCAAGGCTAATATACTAGCTATTTGCTGTGGAAACACTTCGTGCGAGAATTAAGAATGTTCTGGTTAGCTGAGCGAGTATCTATTGTATCTGATTAGTGAACCCATCCATTCGCTCAATATTTATTTCATAAGGAGCGATTATCCATGGTTGGTAATCTAGATATTCGTCGAGGAGCGACGTCATGCGAGGTTAAGGGTGTTCCTGTTAGCTGAGCGAGTAACCATAGCAGGTGGCTAGTAACTTCGTCCATTCGCTCGATATTTATTTCATAAGGAGCTGTTACCTACGGCTAGTAATCTAGATATCCGTCGACGAGCGACGTCGAGCGAGAATAAGAGTGTTCCGGGTGGCTAATGATTTTGTCCACTCGCTCGAGAGCAAAACGGTACATTTATGGAAATCATGAACCTCATTTTGTCGTTGAGATAAAGAACATGGACTGTCCTCGCTTACGGCACTCTAGATATGACCTAGGCTGCGGTCGACGAAAAAATTGTTTTATTTAAACTCGTGAAAGAAACTCTTACTTTCTTATAATAAATAGAGATTATAATCAAAGTGTCAGATAATATCTACAGTTCCATTCTGCTGTTCTCGTTTCGGCGGCCTTAGTTGCAGGTCCCGCGGAATCGCGAGTGAATATTAAAACAGTCACATCACTTAGGGGGCCCGCTTTCTCTCGCCGTGAATTCCCGTCCATTAATTTAAAACGAAATTTGTTTCCGAGTCAAATTTTATATTCGAAAAACTTACAATGTATTTGCGCCCTGTGGAGATCCGAATGCGGTGTCGTATTTTACGGCCCCGTTTAATATGTGGAATATTCCGAGATATGTGACGTTGCGGGGCTGCTGTTTGAATGGAATATCATGTAACAAGGTGCAAGGTGCCAACGACGGAATACCAATACCTTACTAGGGATTTCTCGTTGTAACGTACAGTACAAGATATTTGGTACCTCGTAGAAGCAGCTTTTTCTGCTTCTGCCATGGAAGTAGGTCGTTTTTTTGCAAAAATTTGAAAAGTAATCTAGAGTTTCTTGTTTACGAACATACCTATTTGCGAAATGGCCGTAATATTATGTGCCAATAAAATATCGCGAAACGCACTATACATTGAAGAATGAATGGACGCATCTATGTGTGCGCGCCACAAAGACCTCCAAAGTGTTGTAAGGACGATATTATTTTGCAGGATAATATCCGAGCTACCGGCGATGTAGCGACACAAAAAGTCGACCGACGATTAAACAGGTTTTCTTTTCTGTTAAATATTTATCGCCGCAATAAAAACCTTTGTGTCTGTTTGACTGCACTTAATGGTGGATAGTTTTGTCATCGTTTGACAGTTCATATGAATACAATGCGGCCAAATGTGTATCGGCCGGCTAAATTTAGAAAGATCGATGCGTGGAGAGGCAATAAATATACCGATGCATTGTTAGGATAGCTGAAGAGTAGTTTTTTCAGGGCTAATGGGTAGGAAATAAACGTAAAAAGTGCAGACCCTGCAAATCTACGACTGGCGGCGCATTCCATTTTGCGTTATCTAGGCTTCGCTGGAAATTGGAGATAGTGCTGTTTGCGATCGGGCACATACGCCGGATACATCTGATCGTGCGGATGTTATTTTGTACACGTTTTGCGAAACTAAGCAGGTCGTAATGACGACACCGTGGAAATGCTGGAATTAGCTTACTACGTACTAACGGACGTCGTTTTGAACGGCGAGAGATATTCTGAAATGTTGCACTTGCAGTGTCCCAGTCTAAAGGGGCGATTACACAGCAAGCGATGTCGAGCGAGAATAAAAATTTTCCGGTTAGCCTTTTGCATGTGGCTAATACAATCGTCCATTCGCTTAATATTTACTTCATAAAACAACGTGATAGAAACGAAACGAGAGAGAAATAAAGACTGTTAGCTGAGCGAATATCGTGTACGTCGCTAGTGAATTTGTCCACACGCTCAATATTTATTTAACAAGAGGCGATTACCCACGACCATATTTTACGGCGAGCGACCGCGTGTGAGAATAAAAATGTTCCAATTAGCTGAGCGAGTATCGATTGTTATGTCGCTATTGAATTCGTCCACTCGCTCAATATTTTTTATTTCATAAAATGCGATTACACAAGGCGTGTTTCTAGCTATTTGCAGGCTAGCGACAACGTGCGAGGAAATAAGACTGTTCCGATTAGCTGAACGAGCATATCTTGGACCTCGCTAATAAATTTGTCCACTCGCTCAATATTTATTTAATAAGAGGCGATTACTCACGACCAGTAATCTGGCTATTCGCCGGCGAGCGACTGTTCCGGTTATCTGAACGAGTATCGATTGTATGTCGCTATTTATTCGTCCACTCGCTCAATATTTTTTTATTTCACAAAATGCGATTACGCGAGGCATGCATTCTAATTATTTGCAGGCGAGCGACGTTGGGCTAGAAATAAGCTTGTTCCGGTTAGCTGAGCGAGTATCTTGCACGTTGCGAATGGATTTGTCCATTCGCTCAATATTTATTTAATAAGGGGCGATTACTCATGGCCAATATACTAGCTATTCGCCGACAAGCGACGTCGTGCGAGAATAATACTGTTCCGGTTAGCTGAGCGAATATCGATTGTATGTAGCTAGTGAATTAATCCATTCGCTCAATTTTTATTTCTAGCTATTTGACGACGAGCAACGTCGTGCATGAATAAGATTGTTCGAATTAGCTAAGCGAGTATCGATTGTATGTCGCTATTGAATTCGTCCACTCGCTCAATATTTTTTTATTTCATAAAATGCGATTACGCCTCGGATTACGCAAAGCATGTATTTTAGTTATTTGCAGGCGAGCGACGTCAGGCGAGAAAATAAGAATGTTCCGGTTAGCTGAGCTAGTATCTTGCACGTTGCGAATAAGTTTGTCCGCTCGCTTAATATTTATTTAATAAGAGGCGATTACCCACGGGCTATGAATCTAGCTATTCGCCGACGAGCGACGTCGTGCGAGAATAAGACTGCTCTAGTTAGCTGAGCGAGTATCTATAGCACGTAGCTAGTGGCCTAGTCGACTCGCTCAATACTTATAATGGTATAAGAGGCGATTACCCACTGCTATTAGTCGATGAGCGACTCGTGCGTAAATACGAGCGTTCCGGTTAGCTGAGCGAATATCTATAGCATGTAAATTCATCCATTCGTTCAATATTTATTTCGTAAGGGCGATTACCCAGGAGCTGGTAATCTAGGTGTTCGCTGGCGAGCGATCTCGTGGTAAAATAAGAGTGTTAGTAGTAGGTATTCGTCGACGAGCGACATTGTGCGAGAATAAGAATGTTCTGGTTAGCTGAGCGAGTATCTATGGCACTTGGCTACTGGCATTGTCCATTCGCTTAATATTTATTTCATATGGGGCGAATATATTCCTGCTTCTCTTTTTCATTTAGAGCTAGTTCCACATTAGCGCGCCCAGCGATTGTACCGGTCAGAGAATAAAGTCTTTAGCGAGTAGCAAACAAAGTAGCGCTCAATCGCCTGCTTTATTCTCTGGGCAAAAGCGACAAGCCACTGGTTGAACGATAAATGAGGGCCACAAAGGGAAACAATTGCGTTTGTAATTAACATAGATTTCGCATCTTAATAATGCGCGTCGCACCTTTTTTATACTTACATGGTATATAATATAATAGACTAAAACCTTTCCCCACGTTTAAGGAAAAGTCCCGGAGATAGCTCGCTCCTTTTCACGATATTTTAACCATAAATTCCGGGGTGTTATCATACGGTGGCGATACCGATACATAAAAACTAAATTACCATTCGGAGCGGGCACGTCGCGACGCATAGACAGATAGAGACGAAAGAAATATACAGGGGGGGAAGTAAGCAATTTAGTTGCCGTGGCAACTAATCATTCTTGATTAGCAAAGAGCCTCTTCCACCCCTCAATTGTACGTGATTTGGTATTTTAACGGAGCGGGGTATCAATTTTTTTTCCTCCGAATCTAGTGTCATGAATTTATATTGGAGTTCTGTGTAGTTCCTTGTTAATCGGTGACGCCTTGCCAGCCGGGTTAGGACGGAGTCCTTTCAGGATAACGGAATGATTAACGATTGATTATTTTTATCCGGAACGGGATCATTTATATTTTTTTGTTTCATTTATTCTGTTCGCGTACCCGGCAGGAAAACGCACTTACAAGGCGACAACGTGTACGATAGTCGAAGGGGTTTTATTTCTCGTTACATGTAAAGCGTTGCGTGTGATACGCGGACGTTAATCCTACCTAGTGTTTGAGGCCAATCAATCTTCATACCGAGAATATGTACGTAAAAAATCATAGATTGGAGCTGACGCTTACCCGGGATTTCTTCACGCAATCAGGCGTACGAACGCATTAAACGGGAGGAACGTGGAAGTCGCCTTTAAAAAATAGAACAGCTAGCCGCTGCGCACCTCTTCCGGGTTCGAATCGCAGCTGTGGCAGGTGACGAGAAACTTACGTATGGTATACTCAATAGATAAATACAAGTTTAAAAAAAGGATATCATGTCGGAGAACCATCTTCATAAATCTGCTGTAGAACACCTGTTGCGGCGAAAGAGGTCAACGAGCCACATGTAAACAAAGGGTCAGCTATGCTAAAACAAACCAAACGTAAACAAATTAAAGGCGAAAATAAAGTAAATGCATTGTACTATGTTTCTTTAAAATAATCAATAACAGAACAGCTGTTAGTTACATGCTTTAAACAAAGTTTGACCGATTTTCAACACAACAGTTAAACAGAGATGGACTTTATTTCTGTAAATTGTAATTAAATAGTATAAGACTTACCTGTGAAACCTCCAGTCTAGTCAAATGACTAGACACAATGTAAATTAGATCCTAAGAAGTGTTGTGTAGTGATCTTCGAAAGGTTCAGTGATGTTTCGTCAAAGTGAACGGAAGGGCAAAAATTCATCTCGCGTAATATCAACAAATGGGTATCCACAAATTCGTCAGGGGAAAAGGATGCTGAAAATGACATAATTTCATAAATATTTGTATGCTTCATATCCGATATCCATTTCGGTTGCGTCACCCTGTACGACGCCGCGCCCATTACCATAACAATATATTACGTTAAATTTTATTTCACTGTCATGGATTTACGATAAATCTTCTAGTTCTATTCGAGCGCATCGCTTGTTGTTAGACCCACCTCAAATTTTTTTCAACAGAACTCCGAATTTATGTAATTTTTCCCGAGCGTACGTGATTTTCATATAGATCTCGCGTTGCAAATGCCCTCCTACGCACGGGGAATACCAAAAGGCTCTTGTCATGTTCGCATGAAGACACCGAATTTAGAATTCTTGATCTTATTAGGGATTCTGAATTAAATATTATTCTGATTTTATCTCTCGCGACATTGTCGTCGGGATGTGGCATCTTTATATTCATGCCACTCCGCTTGGTGCAACTCTTCTTTTTAAGTGACGCCCAACGAATTCGAAGATAGACCACGGTAATATTTGGGTTTCTAATTGATTCCGGCCCGGATCGCGTCGCAAGAAACAACCATTAACGTTGTACGGCGCTAATGGGTAAGGTATGTGATTCAAAGCGTTTCGTCTTTATTCCGAATCGTGGCACCGTAAAACAAACGGGTTGCCGTAATAATTCCTCGTTGAAATTTAAAAGTCATCGCCCATAAACGCGTCAACAAGAGCGTGCCCCTTTATCATACTTCCATAATTAACTATCCGGGCTTAAGTAGCTCTCGGCAGACGTGTTAATGCGTTAAACGTAAAGTAATTACCCTAATCTTTAAAAACAATTAGGTAGAGACTTGCATTGTGTGTCATTTTGATGCAAACAATTGAAGTATGACAAATAATGCCTCCCAGTTATTAATCGTGTTAATGGTTGTTGTGTACGAGCAGCAATTACTCAAATTGGAGCGACAACATTAGGAACGTAATCGCTAGTTGAAATGCATGAAAATAGCAACACCAGAAATATGCTTCTTATCTTATTTTATCGTTAGAAACGCCCCATTGCAGGTTTTACTACGCGACAGCCCCAGAAAGAAGCCACGCCTCTTGACTGACCGCGCAACATTGGTGGGACGGAGCCACGCTTACCGAAACCAATAGTACGCATATTTAACCACGTGACAGCCCAGTAACCAAGCCACGCCTCTTTGGAGCGGCGTATAACTAGCCACTCAATATTGGTGGGGCCAAGCCTACGCCTACCGACAACCTAAAAACTCTTCTACAAAACTACGTAACTTGTTTTATTAACAAAAACATTTTGATTGCTTTTTTAATTTAAAACAATGTTTATGTTACCACCTTTTCTGGCCGCGACTGTATATAAACGTAAGGTCAACTGCGCCCGAATGTTCATCGGACCGTTCCAACCAACAGCTGAAGTCTGCGGCGGTGAATTTATTTCGCCATTTCCTTCCAAAGTAAGTTGGTAAATTGTCTCGATAAATATGTTTGCCAAATTAATGGGCGCAATCTATTAGCGCGTGGAAATAAAAAGTCCACACAGAAGGAAAGTTCCCCGATATCGATTAGGCACATTTTCCGAAGGCGTAATATGTACGTTAAGTGTTGTAAGCAGGACGATCTGTCATTCTTTTATTATCTGGATTGGAGTGTTTCCTGGAAATTGGACCGCGAACAGATGAAACTCAGTTTTGCGGTGTAGTTTTTCTCTGTCCGATCGTGAGCTTTCGGGATATCCTACGTGACGTTTGTTCTGTTCTTAATGATAGTAAATGAAATGTTTATTCGACGTATTCTATGCACGGCTATTGGGATTTTAAAAATGATCAAACTAATTTTTAAGCACGTCGATCGTGTAGATATCATAAACAAATTGCAAGAAAAACTTTTTGTGCAAAAAATCATAGTCTAAAAAAAATTGTGGCGTAGAAGATCGGGTAAGCTTCAACTTTCTTATTTTCAATGGAACACCTTGTATATTTTTGCATTTCCTAGTTCGTTATGAAATTCTGATTTCAACGATATGTCACAAGTCGGCATTTGTTTCAAAAATGGCATCATAACCTCAAAAAATTAAAAAACAACCCTGGAGATTATATTTTTGAATTTTATAGAAAGTAGGCGTTGGATTTGCCGCATAGACGTGTTTTTGTCACTCCACGTTCGCATCTTTTTTAAGAAAACATAAAACACGCCCATGCGAAATATTCAACGCCTACTTTCTATAAAATTCAAAAATAATATCCCTAGAGCCATTTTAAATAGAACACTGTATATTTTTGCGTTTTCGAGTTCGTCATGAAATTCTGATTTCAACGATATGTCGCAAGTCGACATTTGTTTAAAAAATGGCACCGAAAATGTGGAAAAACGAAAAAACAACCCTGGGGATTTTATTTTTAAATTTTGTAGAAAGTTGGCGTTGCATTTGATGCATGGACGTGTTCTTTTTAATTAAGAAAAACTTTGCGGACGTGGTATGACAAAAGACAGGCCCAAATCGACAAATTCAACGCCTACTTTCTATAAAATTCAAAAATAATATCCCCAGGGTCATTTTAAATAGAAAACTCTGTATATTTTTGCATTTTCTAGTTCGTCATGAAATTCTGATTTCAACGATATGTCACAAGTCGGCATTTGTTTAAAAAATGGCGTCGAAAATGTGAAAAAACGAAAACACAACCCTGGGGATTTTATTTTTGAATTTTGTAGAAAGTAGGCGTTGCATTTGATGCATGAACGTGTTCTGTATATTTTTGCATTTTCTAGTTCGTCATGAAATTCTGATTTCAACGATATGTCACAAGTTGGCAATTGTTTAAAAAATGGCGTCGAAATGGTGAAAAAACGAAAAAACAACCCTGGGGATTTTATTTTTGAATTTTGTAGAAAGTCGGCGTTGTATTTGATGCGTGGACGTGTTTTTGTCACTTCATGTTCGCCTCTTTAATTAAGAAAAACTTTACGAGCAGGGAGTGACAAAAACACGCCCATTCGATAAATTCAAAGCGTAGATACTTTCTATAAAATTAAAAAACAAAATCCCCAGGATGCGTTTTTTAGTCTTTTCACATTTTCAACTCCATTTTTTAAACAAATGCCGACTTGTGACATATCGTTGAAATCAGAATTTCATGACGAACTAGAAAATGCAAAAATATACAGAGTGTTCTATTTAAAATGACCCTAGGGATTTTATTTTTGAATTTTATAGAAAGCAGGCGTTGAATTTTTCGATTGGGCGTGTTTTTGTTACTCCCTGTTCCCAAAGTTTTTCTTAATTAAAGAGGTTAACATGGAGTATAAGAAACACGTCCATGCGTCAAATCCAACGCCTACTTTCTATAAAGTTCAAAAATAAAATCCCCAGGGTTGTTTTTTTAGTTTTTTGACGTTATGACGCCATTCTTTAAACAAATGCCGACTTGTGACATATCGTTGAAATTAGAATTTCAAGACGAACTGGAAAATGCAAAAATATACAGGGTGTTCTATTTAAAATAAGAAAGTTTGAGCCAGTTCCGGTTAGAACGGAATCAATATTTTGTACAAATCGCCCATTTTTTCTTAAGCACCTCTGAAATCACTCAGAAAAATCCTAGAAATTCGTATTAGGCAAAAAGAGACGAGTCCCTACAGTTTATTGCGGAATCCGAACCACATCTAGGGCATCGACAGTTCCATCTAAATCTAAAACTAATTGCAAACAAATCTTAATTTGCCTTAAGATGAATAATAAACGTTTCCTATTCGCTGTGTACTTTAAGAATCACACTGTATAATTACTGAAGTATTCTGCGGCATTACCAGAACCCAGGCTTGGTATATTTTGCGTCTTAATTTGGTACCACTTTCGGGAACTTTAAGAATCACGTGGCAAAATCAAACGTACCACAGGGATCTATTCTTGGACTCTTTCAGGTTACCACAATCATTATTGTGTTTGGAAGTGCGCGCGCAGACACGAGTCGCTTTGTAACAGCCTAAAGAAGACTGAAATAAGCTTCTATTGTCAATGTCATCAGTATATTAGATGGTCCAAACAAATCCTTAACCTCACTTTTGACAGAAAGGCCCTCTGGAGATTGGAAACATTTTTCAACTTGTTTTTATTATTTAGATGAATTATTTTAACTTATTCATGTAGTATTTGAGGTATTATTTTCTGTTGTAATGTCTTTTGGCATAGTTAATAACTAATTTCAAAGACTTAGGACTTTCATATATTATACTCTCTGGGGAGAATAATTCATTTTACGTGCGCCAGAAAATCGATTAGCCATATTTATATGCAGCTCTAATGACAAAACCTGTCCACCACGTAATCGAACGAAACGCCGGCTTTGTGCGTTAAAATGTGAATGTGACATGCCATCCGTTTTTTATAATTTGGACCTCCCCGTTTATTTGTATCGAATTAAATTCCATAAAGCGAGATTAGTTCCGGCCTTTTTGCGTCCTCCATTGTACGTGTTAATATTCCTCGAATTTACATTAATGCAGGATCATTAGGGGTCCCTAATTATGACCCTTTGACGAGAGAAGTTCAGCGCCTAAAGGTTAATAAAAACACCACTCCACGAAGGGCCCCGGGCAAAGGGAACAATATAAATGACACACCTCGTAGAGGATCCACTATTTACATTTCCTCCAGTAAGTCGGAAAATAGCAAAGCGTCTCGGAGACATATCAAATGGGTTTTAACATCGCTCAGACATTTACTGTGAAAACCCTCCTGGAAGGGCCCAAAACTCAATTATGCCGTCCCTCCATTACGGACCTGATTTAAATTCAGAGACGCCACCCTTGCCTCTCCCTATCATCGGCGGAAACCCTTACGAGGCAAAGGGAAGAAATAAATATAATTGAAAGTCGTTTTTGATGTGGTAGCCGGGGACGTCTAAGAATTTTTTTATTTGATCCATCTAATTATTTTTTTGTATTATAACTAGGCGCGGGAAAATTGGGCATTATTATGGAGATGGGCGCACTCGCGGCAGGGGCAGGGCGCCTTTTATTTACCTTTCGAATTAGAATACTGTTCGATCGGCACGTTTGTACAATATGCTTACAGGTCTGAAGGATGGTAAGATTTTTCATTTCTTTTTTTTATTTTTGTCAGCTGTCAAATTAAAAAATTTACAAGTGCGTCTTTCGTAATTTTGTACCTTCAAAACCTGTAGAAAAATGTCTGTTTAGGACTTTAATTTGAATGTCATTTTCATTAAGTTGACAGAAATTTTGACAGCTGTCAAAAATGAAAACTTTTTATTTTAATATCAGTCATGGAACTAGACAGTTTTAAAGCACATTGTATCTCTTCTATGAAAACTCACATTATTTTCAAAATTACGAAAGACACTTGCAAATTCTTAAATTTGACAGCTGTCAAGAATAAAAAAAGAAGAAATGAAAAATCTACTTTCGCAGATCGAAATTTTGACGGCTGTCAAAAATGAAAAACTTTTATTTTGACACTTGCGAATTCTTAAATTTGATAGCGATTTTGACAGCTGTCAAGAATAAAAAAAAGACGAAATGAAAAATCTACTTTGGGCAGATCAAAATTTTGACAGCTGTCAAAAATGAAAGCTTTTTATATTAATATCAATCATGGAACTAGAAAGTTTTAAAGCACTTTATATTTCTTCTATGAAAACTCACATTATTTTCAAAATTACGAAAGACACTTGCAAATTCTTAAATTTGACAGCGATTTTGACAGCTGTCACAAATAAGAAAAGAGCAAACGAAAAGTCTGCTTTGGCAGTTCGAAATTTTGACAGCTGTCAAAAATGAAAAACTTTTATTTTGACACTTGCGAATTCAATTTGATAGCGATTTTGACAGCTGTCAAGAATAAAAAAAGAAGAAATGAAAAATCTACTTTGGCAGATCGAAATTTTGACAGCTGTCAAAAATGAAAAACTTTTATTTTGACACTTGCGAATTCTTAAATTTGATAGCGATTTTGACAGCTGTCAAGAATAAAAAAAGACGAAATGAAAAATCTACTTTGGGCAGATCAAAATTTTGACAGCTGTCAAAAATGAAAGCTTTTTATTTTAATATCAATCATGGAACTAGAAAGTTTTAAAGCACTTTATATTTCTTCTATGAAAACTCACATTATTTTCAAAATTACAAAAGACACTTGCAAATTCTTAAATTTGACAGCGATTTTGACAGCTGTCAAAAATGAAAACTTTTTATTTTAATATCAATCATGGAACTAGAAAGTTTTAAAGCACTTTATATTTCTTCTATGAAAACTCACATTATTTTCAAAATTACGAAAGACACTTACAAATTCTTAAATTTGACAGCGATTTTGACAGCTGTCACAAATAAGAACAGAGCAAACTAAAAATCTGCTTTGAAGTTCGAAATTTTGACAGCTGTCAATAATGAAAAACTTTTATTTTGACACTTGCGAATTGTTAAATTTGATAGCGATTTTGACAGCTGTCAAGAATAAAAAAAGAAGAAATGAAAAATCTACTTTGGCAGATCGAAATTTTGACAGCTGTCAAAAATGAAAAACTTATTTTGACACTTGCGAATTCTTAAATTTGATAGCGATTTTGACAGCCGTCAAGAATAAAAAAAGACGAAATGAAAAATCTACTTTGGGCAGATCAAGATTTTGACAGCTGCCAAAAATGAAAGCTTTTTATTTTAATATTAATCATGGAACTAGAAAGTTTTAAAGCACTTTATATTTCTTCTATGAAAACTCACATTATTTTCAAAATTACGAAAGACACTTACAAATTCTTAAATTTGATAGCGATTTTGACAGCTGTCACAAATAAGAACAGAGCAAACTAAAAATCTGCTTTGAAGTTCGAAATTTTGACAGCTGTCAAAAATGAAAAACTTTTATTTTGACACTTGCGAATTGTTAAATTTGATAGCGATTTTGACAGCTGTCAAGAATAAAAAAAGAGGAAATGAAAAATCTACTTTGGCAGATCGAAATTTTGACAGCTGTCAAAAATAAAAAACTTATTTTGACACTTGCGAATTCTTAAATTTGATAGCGATTTTGACAGCTGTCAAGAATAAAAAAAGACGAAATGAAAAATCTACTTTGGGCAGATCAAGATTTTGACAGCTGCCAAAAATGAAAGCTTTTTATTTTAATATCAATCATGGAACTAGAAAGTTTTAAAGCACTTTATATTTCTTCTATGAAAACTCACATTATTTTCAAAATTACAAAAGACACTTGCAAATTCTTAAATTTGACAGCGATTTTGACAGCTGTCACAAATAAGAAAAGAGCAAACGAAAAATCTGCTTTGGCAGTTAGAAATGTTGACAGCTGTCAAAAATGAAAACTTTTTATTTTAATATCAATCAATGGAACTAGAAAGTTTTAAAGCACTTTATGTCTCTTCTTCTATGAAAACTCACATTATTTTCAAAATTACGAAAGACGCACTTGTACATTTTTAAATTTAACAGCGCTTTTGACAGCTGTCAAGAATAAAAAAAGAGGAAATGAAAAATCTACGTTGACAGATCGAAATTTTGACAGCTGTCAAAAATGAAAAACTTTTATTTTGACACTTGCGAATTCTTAAATTTGACAGCGATTTTGACAGCTGTCAAGAATAAAAAAAGAGGAAAAGAAAAATCTACGTTGACAGATCGAAATTTTGACAGCTGTCAAAAATGAAAAACTTTTATTTTGACACTTGCGAATTCTTAAATTTGACAGCGATTTTGACAGCTGTCAAGAATAAAAAAAGAGGAAATGAAAAATCTACTTTGTCAGATCGAAATTTTGACAGCTATCAAAAATTAAAAATTTTTATTTTTATTTTTGCAAATTCTTAAATTTGACAGCGATTTTGACATCTGTCAAGAATAAAAAAAGAGGAAATGAAAAATCTACTTTGGCAGATCGATTATGTATTTGTAAAGTAAAAATTTTAAACTAAAATTGCGCGAATCTTTATACAGGGTGTCCCAAAACTAATGGGCCAAAAAGTAGCTGAACATACCAGACATTAAAGTAGACAGTTTCAAATCAACGACCAATACCATAATTTAGTTCGCAGCTCTAAAATTCATTCCGAGGTAGATAGCGGCGGACAAATACCCTCAACGAAGTGAACGATGAAAGAAAAAGCAATTAAATCTGCCGTGCGATTATAAGAATTTTTGTTTCACTTTATTTGAATACATAATTTCCCATTTCCTGCGACACGGCCGCCTGCAATGTTTTAATTCGCGGAAAAATTACCAAAAACACAGCGCACTCCTGATAAAGTTCCCCCTTTACGTCCGAACGTTTTCACAAAAACCTCTAAAAACCTCTATCTAGAGTAAAACGGCTGTAAGGAGATAAGCGAATTCCGGCCATAATAGGCCTTATTTGAACGTTAAAAACAGAATATTAAATATAAGCTTCTTATATAACTTCCGGAGTACACAGGCACTGGGGGTAGTAAACGAGAAGGGTGTAGCACACCACCAACCACCTCTAAACTGATTATTATAAGCTTAAAAATTAAAAGCCTCTTTTCCCGACAATTTAAAATAGAATTCCATTCAATATTTAGATTGGATGCGAGTGACAGTTTGTCGAAATATCGGTCGGGGATTATCTTTTTATTCTCGCTGGGATTTGCGGAAGATATTTTATTTTTTATCGGCCCTTTCTACAACGAAATAAAATGTAAAACGCGGATACGCCGAGCCGTGCACACGGATTCACGACGGCTTTTTTTTGTACGGTTCCTCCCCCGCAATGCGTTATTCATTACGCCGCAGCTCGGCAAACTATTCACCAGAAATGGATATATGTTTCCGACACTACTGTCTTTTTGCACAAAATACTGCACGTTTAGCGCTGGCGCGAGCGTCAAAACCGTAAGAAATTTTAAACTGATCGAAAATGATTGACTTGATTGAATTTTTGCGTGCTAGGCGCGTGTTTTTGGTGTCATTTTGAAGATCTCGTCAAATGTAAACTATTGGAAGTAGTTTGGACAATTTAATATTCCAGGGGGCGAAAATACGGGGGTTGAAACTTTTTTGGGCACGAAGCGGTCGGTGCTGTTACATAGCATACTTTTTGAAAGATCCAAATTTGATTTTGGTCTAGTTGGAAAGGGGATGAACCAGCGCTCATCGTACGGGCTGCGTTTGGAGTCTGTGATGCACAGGGGTGAAGTTACAGGGGTGTAAAGGTTTTTATTTTGTTGATTTTTGATGAGCAAAAAATGTCGGTCTGGGATTCTAGCATTATGTGTAAAACTAAAACTAGACATTTAGACATTTTTTGACATTTTTTTGACATTTTGACATTTCTTTGACATTTTTTGACATTTTTTGACGTTTTTTGACATTTATTGACTTTTTTTTACATTTTGACATTTTTTTGTGTGAGTTTTTCAAAATTTTCTGGCAGAGTTGGATTTGGGGGTTGAAAATGGGAAAAAGTTATAATTGTCGGAAAAAGCTGAAAATCGATATTTCAGTGGAATTCGGTGTAATGAGACTTTTTACGGGCCGACTGTAATTTTTAAGAGAATTCGGCATGCGATTGTGGGGCCGGGGGGGGAAAAATATAAATTTATGAAATTGGATATTTTTTTATCATGAATCTTTTGTTTTTTAACACCTAAATAATTGTTGTAAACAATGCGAATCAAGCAAAGAAAGTAGAATAATTGTAGAAACATCCTTATTGTTGCATTACTTCCCGTTTTAATGGAAAAATAATTAAATGACGCGTGAAGATTCCTCGGCGACACGTCGTCACGTTTCCAGGCCCACCCCGTACGCATTGTTCACCCCTCAATCTAATCCTTGGTCCAAATGAACATTTCCCGATTACAAGCCGTACTGAGAGAGCAATTTTCGCGAATTACCAAATTTCCCTGCACCATCCACCAAATGCTATTTGCCATTATTTACCATATAAATCAACGTCAAGGTACCTAATCATATTATAAACCACCCCTGCGCCTTCGGTGTGTATATCTGCGTTGGAATTTCTATATGCCGGCTTAAATTCTAAATTGTAGGTTTGTACGACTCTATTTTCCGCTTTTAAATCCTGATTTACTATGCGTATTTGTATAATATTCTATAAGTTACAGTTAAAGCGTCTTGTCTTTTCTTCTGCCGTCAGCGTGGAGCGTAGGTATCAGGAAATGTTATTACACGGGGGTTATTATTTGGAAACAGGGAGGATATGTGCAGTTTTAACTCGTAAAAGGGGATACGGACCGGGACCGAGAATCGCTTCGGATAATTTTTGCAGCATCTTCTGCGGGTGTTTTGTTTCTTTGTTTGTTTTCGTTAAACCTCCATCTAATTGTGGACTTGCCCTCGTACCCTCGGCGTGTATTTAAATGTCCGTTTATACATTTATACCATTCCCTTTCGCCGGCCGGGGTGAAGTTTCGAGTACGTGCGTGTACATTAATCCTCATAACACGAAAGTGTAACTTTCTGCGTTTGGGGTGATTTTTGATTAGTCAGCGCATTATGAAGATGGCCTTTTATTGCCCCGCAGGGATAATAGAAAATGGAGTTTTATATTAGTTTCATACAGCCTCATTGTCGTCAATCAATCATCGCTTCCCTCTGAAAAATTATAGGAAACTTTTTACTGGCGTTTTCCTTAATCGCGTTCTTTTGTTTTTTATGCAGATTTGTTGGAAAAAAAAACACAAGTGAAATGGCTCGGGTTGTTTCCGCGGGCGAAGTATTGAACAGTTTCTTAATTGTAATCGTTTGTTATGTTAATTTTTGCGGAAAAAAACTTGTAAAATCAGCGTCTCGAAATACTTTGCTTTAGTCAGCTAATTTTAGATGTAAAGTTATTGGGGAAAAAACGCCGGTTCCGCCTAACCGATCTGTCTCTTGTCACACAAGCTATTATGTAGAACGGCGGGTGTTTTTTTTAGGTATTAATTTAGTTTGACGCGCCGACCTAGGAGCAAAATTCCGGAGGGCTTATTTAAAAAAAGAAAAATCGTTCCGCCGACCTAACCCCGGCTGGGTATCTGCTAAGAAATCAGTTGTACTGGTTTCCCTAGAATGTCATTTTTAATTTTTAATACAAAAACGCATCTCTTATGAATCTTCTTTCAAACGCATTCTAAAGTTTATTGAAACAAATAAACTGCTCGGACAAATTAAACTTTAATGTGTCCACTTGTAGTATTTGTGAGAAGGTACATAAGAAATTTCAAATCTGATTACGCAGATCGCTTTAAAAAGAACTATAATGTAACTACATGCAGGCTTCTCCTCATTGTAAATCCCAACTACAAAAGTAATTACAGGCAAATTTGTTCTTACCGAGGTTCTTACTGTAAGTATATTTACCCTCTCAACTACTCCAAAAGTACAAAAGCAGAGTTAACGTAATAATTGAATTAACAACTTTTTACATAACCAGTTTTGTTGCTAAAGCAGATCGTTTCAAAAAGAACTGTAATGTAACTACAGACAGGTTTGTCCTCACTGTAAATCTCAACTGAAAAAGCTGTAGGGAAAAAAATATGCGGACGTATATGACCAAAAATCGTGTTCAGTTTTGTTATTTAAGCAGATCGGTACTAAAAGAATTGTAACGTAACTACAGGTAGACTTATCCACACTGTAAATCCCACCCGGAGAAATAACTACAGCCAGGTTTGTCCTTACTGTAAATTTTAACTGAAGCGGTACAAAAAACGTGTCCAATGTTGTTGTGTAAGCAGATCGACTCCAAAAGAACAATAACATAACTATAGGCAGACTTTTCCACACTGTAAATCCCAAATCGAAAAGTAAATACAGCTAGGTGTGTAAATCCCAACCGAAAAAGAAACTCTCGGTACAAAAATATGCCGAGTCAAATGGCAAAAAAACGTGTCAAGCTTTGTCGTATAAGCAGATCGGTTCAAAAAAGACTTTTTCACACTGTAAATCCCAACTGGAAAAGTAACTACAGCCACGTTTGTCCTCACTGTAAATCCCAACCGAAAAAGAATCTTTGGGTACAAAAATATGACGACTTAATGACCAAAAAACGTGTCAAGCTCTGTTGTATAAGCAGATCGGTTCAAGAAGGACTTTTCCACATTGTAAATCTCACTCGGAAAAGTAACTACAGCCAGATTTGTCCACACATTAAACCCAACCGAAAAAGAAGCTTTCGATACAAAAATATCCCGACTCAAATGGCAAAAAAACGTGTCGAGCTTTGTTGTATAAGCAGATCGGTTCAAAAAAGACTTTTCCACACTGTAAATCCCAACTGGAAAAGTAACTACAGCCACGTTTGTCCCCACTTTAAATCCCAACTGAAAAAGAATCTTTGGGTACAAAAATATGACGACTTAATGACCAAAAAACGTGTCAAGCTCTGTTGCATAAGCAGATCGGTTCAAGAAGGACTTTCCCACACTGTAAATCTCACTCGGAAAAGTAACTACAGCCAGATTTGTCCACACATTAAATCCCAACCGAAAAAGAAGCTTTCGATACAAAAATATGCCGACTCAAATGACAAAAAAACGTGTCAAGCTATGTTGTATAAGCAGATCAGTTTAAAAAAGACTTTTCCACACTGTAAATCCCAACTGAAAAAGAAGATTTGGGTACAAAAATATGACGACTTAATGACCAAAAAACGTGTCCAAGTTTGTTGTTTAAGCAGATCGGTTCCAAAAGAACCGTGTAAAGTAACTACAGGTAGACTTTTCCACACTGTAAATCCCAACTGGAAAAGTAACTACAGCCACGTTGTCCTCACTGTAAATCCCAACTGAAAAAGAAGATTTGGGTACAAAAATATGACGACTTAATGACCAAAAAACGTGTCCAACTTTGTTGTTTAAGCAGATCGGTTCCAAAAGAACCGTGTAAAGTAACTACAGGTAGACTTTTCCACACTGTAAATCCCAACTAAGAAAGTAACTACAGTCAGGTTTGTCCTCACTGCAAATCCCAGTTGAAAAAGAAGCTTTCAGTACAAAAATATGCCGACTCAAATGACATCTGAAATTGTGATGTGAATATTCCATCTACCACTTTAATCTGTTGTATACTGGTAGATTTTCTTAGAAATTGTTGTTTTCTAAACCAGCAATTTCTATTTGTGCACATGCAAAACGGCCGATAATAAATTTTAAAGACCAAAAAACGTGTCCAAATATGTTGTTCAGGCATATCGTTTAAAAAACCTGTAACGTAACTACAGACAGGTTTTTCCACTCTGTAAATCCCAATTTTGTAACTACAGCCAGGTTTGTTCACACTGTAAATCCCAACTGAAAAAGAAGCTTTCGGTTCAAAAATATGCCGAGTCAAATTACCATATCGGTTCCAAAAGAACTGTGACGTAACTACAGACTTTTCCAGACTGTAAATCCCAACTGGTAGAGGACTTACAGGCTGATTTGTCCTCACTGTAACTAAAAAGTAGCTTTTGGTACAAAAATATGGCCGAATCAACGTAATCCAAAACGAAAAAACGCGTCAACTTTTTTTTAAGCAGATCGTTTAAAAAACTGTAAAAGTAACTACAGGCGAGTTTTCAAAGCATGCTAATTGGTCTGGAAACGGCATCTAAAACTGTTCAAAAATTTTGTCGACAACCTTAATGCGTCATGAGTGTATCTGCAGTGTACTTTCGTTATCGCCCTTCCAAACTTCTGTGTGTTGTGCGTATATTAATGGAACTGGCTGGGAACAATATATTTCTAAGTTGAAAGAAATCAATCATAGTGTCACTATATTACGTGAGAGACTGATAAAAACATTTAATGGTCGTGATATTTTAAAAAGTTGCGACTGAATAAAAATTTATCTTTATTTCTCACCCCTTTCCGCGTGTACATTTCGGCTGAACAGTTGAAAAGGCGCCGAAAACAATTTATTACATTTTTTTACAAAAACTAATTTTTCAAGAATGACATCTCCCGCTAAGTCCGACTAAATAAAGAAATCCTTTGGGAAGCGGTAAATGAATTACTTCGGGAATTTTCAGTTTTGCTCACTTACCGGGGCGTGTAGATATAGTTAAGGAAAAAGAGTATACGAAAAATGTAATAAACTTTCTGAGCGCTGCCGATTATTCGTTACGCGGATGATACGTGGATTATTTCGCAATCTCTAATTGGACGTCAGACGAAATAAAATTTCGCTGTTTATTAGGTAAATATTAGCGCTGTGATCATTAGTAATGACCATTAAAAAGCCAGAGTGGCATACGTACGGCCTCACCCTCGCAACTGCTACCCCCGAGCGCAAAATGATATATAAATAACTTTATTTAATAAATCCTGGACGGAGAGCGCGCAGGGTCAGAGCACAAATAAATAACTGTCAATTTATTTTTCGAGCCCCGTTATTGTTCAAATATAATACCATCATGTATTTTACACACGTTCATATACAGTTAATTTTCTTTTCTACAAATTCCTGTTTCCTGAATGCGGCGCGGGAGTCGGGGACCTCTAGATACGGGGGCCGCAAGGTTGAGAATCCCACGAAAACGCCGACCCCTACATAATAGGGGTGAGGTATTAAGGCGAATTGTCACCCTGGGCACGGACGTTCTTTATTGTACTGAAGAGATAAAGGTAATGCTACTATTTCAACTTTTTTCCGGCTACTATCGATGATTAATTTGAAGAAATTATTTAGGCTTTATGGCTGGTTTTGATAAAGCCAACGCTTAATGGCTTCTGGTACGCGACATTGGCCCGGCCTTTTGACGTGAAAAATTGTGGAAGTCTCGTTTTAGTATTTGATTCCACCGAAATTATTAGCAATCGCGAAGAGGCTCATTGCCCGGCCGTAAATCACGCGCCCAAAGGACACCCCGGCAAGTGCGCTAAGAAAAATGGCGAAGGATGAGCTTGCGAGGTGATCGAAAATGATTGACGGGAAGTAGAATTATTTTCTAATCCGCTCGAATATATTCCAAGGTAAAGTGGGATTCTTCAATTTTTCTTAAGAAACGTCGGTTTAAGAAATGCTTTTGTGAGGTCATACAAGAAAACAGATAATTATAACGCAGTCAATCATTTTTGATCGTCTATAAACCGTGCTTCAAGTGTCCTTAACGCTCTTTTATAAGGCGTGTTTTCTTGCAATAGAATGTTGGAACTTCCAATCACGAATCTAACACGGTTTCTGTATTGCAATTAAAAACATCAATAATCGCCAACAATTATAATTTGCATAAAAGTAATTAATAACTAATTGGCGCTTGCGTTAAAAATGCAAAAATAAGATGCGTCACTATTCGTGAAAATTACCAACAATAAAGTTGCGTCGATCGTTTGATTACAGTAAAGCACGTTCACGATTCGCGGAGCGAAAATAGTTTTATTTGTTCCGGTGTCTGTTTGGAAATGAACTTCTCGCATCGATTTCTCCGCAGAGGAACAATAAAAATCTTTCACTTTGCCGTTCACCCCTTATTAAAATGCACGGCCTCGCTTTTTTAGCGGCATCCTACACAAATATATTTTCTCTTATGGCCAATAAAAAGATGCACGGCCCAATCAATCGGAAAATTTTTCGGAAAGGCCCCGAGAAATTGCCCAACCGCCAGATAAATGCTCGGTTTACATGAGAGTACGATAAATATTGTTGTCGGCATCGCATGGGGAAGGAAATCTATAATGAGGGTCACTATCGAGTCTGTCAGAAAAACTACAATCCGACAGTAGTCCATCCATACCATATCTTTTTTCCTATTTTTCAACCCCCGAATTCAACTCGACCAGATAAGTTTATAAACCCACAGAGTCGTCCACATACTATCAAAAACGCATTTCGACACTTCTTGCTCATCGAAACATCAACAAAAAAGCACCCCCGACCACCCCACAACCGCCTCGTGGATTCTCTTGAAAATTACAAGCGACCCGTAAGTCTCAAAACACCAAATTTCACGCAAATATAACTTTTCAGCCTTTTCTGATAATTATGACGTTTTCCATTTTTTCAACCCCCAAATCCAACTCGACCAAAAATTTTTTTATAACCAACAGATTCACCCACATGTACTGCCAAAAACGCAACTCGACACTTAATTTTTCTCACCGAAACTTCTACACGTAAAAATAAATTTCATCCCCGACCTAACCACCCCCTTCCCCCAAACACATCCCGTATTCTCTTAAAAATTACACAATTAAATGTCTAATGTACGCAATGTATTGTTTAAAACACTTCGCGACAGTTTTAAGTAACCAGAATAGTATTCCAACAGCTATTATAAAACAAATAGTTTTGTAACAGTTCCTTAATAGAAACTGAGAATTACCCGGCAATTTCTTATGAAACTATTCTTATTGTTAAAAGGATTGCTCTGTAATAGGGTGTACATGCATACATATACATATATAAAAGTTGTGTAGTTATATAACGAGCTGAATAGTTCTATAAAACAATTCGTTACAATTTTACGCAATTTAATGTTTAATGCACGCAATATATTGTTTAAAACACTTCGCGATGGTTTTTAAGCAACTAGGATAGTATCCCAACGGCTATTATAAAACAAAGAGTTCTGTAGCAGTTTTTTAATTGAAACTGAGAATTACCCGACAATTTCTTATAAAACCGTTCTAATTGGTAAAAGGATTGCTCTGTAATGGGTTGTACATACATACATAAAAGTTGTGTAACGTGTAGTTATATAATGGATTTAAAACGAGCTGAATAGTTCTATAAAAATAATCCGTTACAGTTTTACACAATTTAGTCTTTAATGTCAATTATCGTTTAAAACACTTCGCGACCGTTTTTAAGTAACCAGTATAGTATTCCAACAGCTATTATAAAACAAATAGTTTTGTAGCAGTTCTTTAATAGAAACTGAGGATTACCCGGCAATTTCTTATGAAACTATTCTTATTGGTAAAAGGAGTCCTCTGTAATAGGGTGTACATACATACATATACATATATAAAAGTTGTGTAGTTATATAATGGATTTATAACGAGCTGAATAGTTCTATAAAACAATTCGTTACAATTTTACGCAATTTAATGTTTAGTGCACGCAATATGTTGTTAAAAACACTTCGCGATGGTTTTTAAGCAACTGGATTAGTATCCCAACAGCTATTATAAAACAAAGAGTTCTGTAGCAGTTTTTTAATTGAAACTGAGAATTACCCGACAATTTCTTATAAAACCGTTCTAATTGGTAAAAGGATTGCTCTGTAATGGGTTGTACATACATACATAAAAGTTGTGTAACGTGTAGTTATATAATGGATTTAAAACGAGCTGAATAGTTCTATAAAAATAATCCGTTACAGTTTTACACAATTTAGTCTTTAATGTCAATTATCGTTTAAAACACTTCGCGACCGTTTTTAAGTAACCAGTATAGTATTCCAACAGCTATTATAAAACAAATAGTTTTGTAGCAGTTCTTTAATAGAAACTGAAAATTACCCGGCAATTTCTTATGAAACTATTCTTATTGGTAAAAGGATTGCTCTGTAATAGGGTGTACATGCACACATATACATATATAAAAGTTGTGTAGTTATATAATGGATTTATAACGAGCTGAATAGTTCTATAAAACAATTCGTTACAATTTTACGCAATGTAATGTTTAATGCACGCAATATATTGTTTAAAACACTTCGCGATGGTTTTTAAGCAACTAGGATAGTATCCCAACAGCTATTATAAAACAAAGAGTTCTGTAGCAGTTTTTTAATTGAAACTGAGAATTACCCGACAATTTCTTATAAAACCATTCTAATTGGTAAAAGGATTGCTCTGTAATGGGTTGTACATACATACATAAAAGTTGTGTAACGTGTAGTTATATAATGGATTTAAAACGAGCTGAATAGTTCTATAAAAATAATCCGTTACAGTTTTACACAATTTAGTCTTTAATGTCAATTATCGTTTAAAACACTTCGCGACCGTTTTTAAGTAACCAGTATAGTATTCCAACAGCTATTATAAAACAAATAGTTTTGTAGCAGTTCTTTAATAGAAACTGAAAATTACCCGGCAATTTCTTATGAAACTATTCTTATTGGTAAAAGGATTGCTCTGTAATAGGGTGTACATGCACACATATACATATATAAAAGTTGTGTAGTTATATAATGGATTTATAACGAGCTGAATAGTTCTATAAAACAATTCGTTACAATTTTACGCAATGTAATGTTTAATGCACGCAATATATTGTTTAAAACACTTCGCGATGGTTTTTAAGCAACTAGGATAGTATCCCAACAGCTATTATAAAACAAAGAGTTCTGTAGCAGTTTTTTAATTGAAACTGAGAATTACCCGACAATTTCTTATAAAACCGTTCTAATTGGTAAAAGGATTGCTCTGTAATGGGTTGTACATACATACATAAAAGTTGTGTAACGTGTAGTTATATAATGGATTTAAAACGAACTGAATGGTTCTAAAAAATAATCCGTTACAGTTTTACACAATTTAGTCATTAATGTGCGCAATTATCGTTTAAAACACTTCGCGACAGTTTTTAAGTAACCAGAATAGTATTCCAGCAGCTATTATAAAACAAATAGTTTTTTAGCAGTTCTTTAATAGAAACTGAGGATTACCCGGCAATTTCTTATGAAGCTATTCTTATTTGTAAAAGGACTGCTCTGTAATAGGTACATACATATACTTATATAAAAGTTGTGCAGTTATATAATGGATTTATAACGAGCTGAATAGTTCTATAAAACAATTCGTTACAATTTTACGCAATTTAATGTTTAATGCACGCAATACATTGTTTAAAACACTTCGCAATGGTTTTTAAGCAACTAGGATAGTATCCCAACAGCTATTATAAAACAAAGAGTTCTGTAGCAGTTCCTTAATAGAAACTGAGAATTATCCGGCAATTTCTTATGGTAAAAGGATTGCTCTGTAATAGGGTGTACATACATACATACATACACAGATATAAAAGTTGTGTAGTTATATAATGGATTTATAACGAGCTGAATAGTTCTATAAAACTATTCGTTACAATTTTACGCAATTTAATGTTTAATGCACGCAATGTATTGTTTAAAACACTTTGCTACAGCCTTTTAGTAACCAGACTAGTATTCCAACAGCTATTATAAAACAAATAGTTTTATAGCAGTTCTTTAATAGAAACTGAGAATTACCTGGCATTTTCTTATGAAACTATTCTTATTGGTAAAATGATTGCTCTGTAATGGGTTGCACATACATACATAAAAGTTTTGGAGTTATATAATGGATTTATAACGAGCTGAATAGTTCTATAAAACAATTCGTTACAATTTTACGCAATTTAATCTTTAATGTACTCAATTATAGCTAGCATAGTATTTCAACAGCTATTATAAAACAAACGGTGCTATACTTAGCAGTTTTTTAATTGTAAATGAGAATTAGAAACGTTGAAAAGTTTATTTTAATTTATCAGTGACGTATTTTCTATGTACTCGCGCGTTTATCGTCTCTACGTGTCAATTATAAGAAATTTTGATTGATTGCGTTCGATAAACAAGCACTTACATAAATCACGAACTGTAAGTGTGTGTGCTTTATAGTAAAAATAAATTAATAGATTTGTTTACGTAACATTAAGCTTAATGTAATTTTTGAGATCACCGTTAAAAGCCGTTTTTAAAAGCTTTCGCTGTGTAAACAGTCATTGAAAATTCGCTAAAATAGATCAAAGCGTAAACACTGTTCAAATATTACAATATTGCGAAAAGCCATAATTCACAATAATATTTAATATACAGGCAATAAATTTTCGGTTTTTTCTTTTGTGGTGAATTCTAACCTTCTATTAATTTTATTGTATGTCAAACCAGCCGTTATGCTGATTACATGTAAAAATAAACAATAAAATTACAGGAAAATCACGTCATTATTTTGTTTATTCGTTGTTATAACTCATTAACAAATTAGTCTAAATTTATTGCTAGAAAAAGTGTCACGGGTCATTAAATGCATCACAAAATAACCCATAAATCTGGTGGAACATGAAAAGGACCGACGAATCCGTGCTATTTGTTACTTAAATGTGTCATTAGCTACTTAATTTGGGAAAATTAACCTCAATACGTTGTTATTACTATAATATACGCCGACATAAATAAGAATCGGTAATTGCCGGAGATATTTTAATTATTTAATAAACACACACACAGTGGCGACAGTCCCGACTTATTTTTAAGTCCCCGGAAAAATTTCCGTGCCCGCGTAGATTGGAGATTTTTATATTTACACATTGTGTAATTTATCACTCGGCTGATATTTTATTTAATATTGACGTTGGAAAAATATTTGATCGATGTTTGCGGCGAACCATCACTGGGCGTTTTATTGTAAGTGTTACCTAACAAAATCCACTGCAGAATAATTACGTAATGACTTTATTATGAAAGCGGTATTTTTTTAAATAATCGTTTACGTATTCCATCTGTATCTTAATTATTGGCAGATGGTTTTTATTTACAAATTAATTTAAGAAAAACGCTACACCGCGGCCCAATTAGTCCGCGCACTAACGAGCCAGCCAGCATAAAATAATAAACAAATTGACTAATTATTTTCTCATAGTCATAACCTTTATTGCATTTATCCGGCCGGCTTAACGAACTAGGCATGTCTCTTTTGTTTTGCATTCTTCGCATGTATCGGCGGCTACCGAACGCAAAAAACACTAGGCACATGAACACCGAACAGCCAACCGAGTGATTAAACATGAAGAATAAGTCCCAAGCGATTTACGTCGAAATAGATTTTTGTCGATAAGGAAAAGGTAAGGTTGGACTTAAAGTAACCCTACAAAGATAAGCCCAAGAATGTCAAACCTGATGATCGAGCAGACCATTTAGTCGGTGCGCATTTTGGACTTAACGTAGCCCCACAATAATAAGTCCAAGAATGTCAAATCTGAAGAGCGATCAGACCATTTAGTCGGGCTAAGACATCCAATGGACTTGTAACAGGACTCAGATTATCAAATTAGTTTCTGGCTTGCTTGAAGAGACAATATTTTGGATCCCTTGACATTTCTGGACGTTGTTTTGAATGGTTTCGACTGTCTCATGCTCGGAGACATTCCATAACATATTAATTCGTTGACTCAAGTCCAAATAGAACCCTGCTTGAGTGAGCATTTTGGACTTAAGGTAGCCCCACAATAATAAGTCCAAGAATTCCAAATCTGACGAGCGAGCAGACCGACCGTTCAATCGGGTTAAGACATCCATTGGACTTGTAACAGGGTTCAGATTATCAAATTGGTTTCTGGCTTGCTTGAAGATACAATATTTGGATCCCTTGACATTTCTGGACGTTGTTTTGAATGGTTTCGACTGTCTCATGCTCGGAGACATTCCATAACATATTAATTCGTTGATTCAAGTCCAAATTGAGTCCTGCTTGAGTGAGCATTTTGGACGTTATTTTAAGTTGATTCTATTATATCATCTCCAGAGACATTTTCTAACAGTAGGGTATAAGAATCCTGGGGAATTTATTATTATTATTATTATTTTTATAGAAATCTACCTTTGGTATTTTAATAAATAATATCAAATTTTCCGCGGAAACCGAATTTAATTTTAGGCCGCATGGGGCTCCAAGGGGAGGAAGCGTTCCAACGCCCATGCACCTAGTGGTGGTTATTAACCACGTCAGATTAACGTCCGTATTGGATTCGAAATGAGCAATATGCCACCTACGACGATCCCCGCCGTATTTCGTAACGACTGTTCGCAATCAATGCAATTAAGAAGACAAAAACCGAACATTTAGGGATACCCATAAATCTGCGAAATGTCGAGAGCGAGTCAGTACCCCTACCTTATAATTAAAACCAACAAACGTCAGAATAATTAATGTTTATGTTTTATATGTGCCTACTTAAGATGCAAATCTCGATGTGAGCCGTTTACCCACCTTTATCATTAAAGTGTACTAATTATGGTCGCCATAAACTCTTGGTCTGTTAGAGACTTTTTTCTTTCATAAAATTCATTTTTGCTAATTAAAACCCGGCTTGAGAGCCCGTATAAAATAAATTGTATTCCGCCGTTCGATTAAGGGGGTCGTCACCAGCAGCTTCTCCGGACAAATTGTGGCGACTAATATTCAGGAATTCGGCAACTGAAAAGGCAAAATAACGAAACCTCCTTTAAACTATCAATCGATCAGATCGGCAGGTATCTTCCGGTCCCGTCTCCCTTTTCCGTTCTTCCTGTTTGCCGTGTAAGCCGACCCACTTCCAGCCCCCGTTCCTCTTAAACCATGAATTAATTAATCCAGCAGCTATATACACAGCATAACCACATACTAGGACGGCGCGGCGGTAATAATATTTTACCAACACCGGGCTCATATATTATTAGTTTACGATCATTCATATGCATATTGGTATCCAGATCGGACGACATAATACGCAGCGATCCACTAATTACCGATTGGACTTTACGATATTAGCGCAACATCCCGAGATTTCATGGGAACAGTTCCAGGTGGTGCCTTATTCGGATTCCGAGGTTTCCATGTTGCAAAATATAATATGCACAGCAACTTTGACCGCATCACAGGATGATTTAATTTCGCATTAAGTCATAAAGAGAGGAATGCGAAGCTGGATTTATGGATGCCCAACAGCCGCTCTGGCAGCGTGTACCGGGTGGTCGGGCAAATCTGATTTTTGTTGTCGCAACGTTTTATTTCAAACACGCCACGACGATCGTTTCGCCAACCAAGCTGGCATCGTCAGGGGGCGATCACAGTTGAGCTACGGGGTTTTCCCCTACCGCTTCTTGAAGTCCTGGATATAACTGCAGTGGAGACACGGACTGATACAGGGGTCTTTGAGGTGAATTGCCAATTTAATTTTTCCAAAACAAAATTCCACCGTTCTGACCGCTGTAACTCGTAAAATATTAATAGGGAAGAGTTGTGTAAACAAAATTAATAATAATAATAGTCGCTGGATCTGGAATGGAAAAGAAACTGAAATAAGTTGCGCGAATGTATTGTTGGTTGCATAAGCGCTAGGTACCTTAAGGGTCTTCATAAATGATCGTAAACGACTTAACCACAGAATTAGGCAACCACGTATACACTTAATGGCATGGATATGCAGGAATAATAAAATGTGTATAATTGGTTGCCTATTTTTAGTTTATTTGAATTTTGAATCCTTTGAATTAATTAAATTCGTTTTTTTTTTGTTTCAGTGGGTCGAGGAGTCTTTCACGAATTTCCAGCAGGGCATCAACTGGAGGACGTACGTCGTGTGCGACGTGGCCTACAACAACGTGAACAATTGGTTGTGGACGCCGTTCATCGACAGAAACGTCTCCAACCGAATATACATCGAAATGAAATTTTCGATACGGGACTGCAGTCTCTTTCCGGGTAAGTCCATTTTTTAGGTTAGATTTTTCTCCGTGCGCGCTGACCTCGAAAATAAAACTCTCGCCGTATTAGCACTTGATTTTACTAATCCCGTACACGTTTCAAAGTCGGTAAAAAGTGACGCGCGACATGACTCACTCCATCACCAGCGATTAGGGCGATACACACGTAAAAAGTTTGACAAACTTTTTGCCGCCGCGCCGCTACGAAAATATCACATTCGTGTTTGTTGGGAGTTTAATTAAAAAGGAATTAGAAGCTTTTTTATCGACGATTTCCAAACACGTTCTATGTACAATAATTTGTTATTAATATCATCAACGCCTGTTTATGGGTTAAAATTTCGCGATTTGCTTGAAAACATATCGTTATATTTTAATTCAGATCTGGATCAGTACGAAAGCGTAGAAAGGCCATAGTTATTTTTATTTTATAATTTACATTATTTATTATTATTATTATTTACAATTATGTATAATTTACACTTTAATTAAACTATACATAATTCCCAGTTCCAACTAGGATTTAGGTAAAATTTACACTTTAAACTGGGAATTATGTATACCTAATTTACACTTTAAAGTGTCAATTATACATAATTCCCAGTCCCAACTGGGAATTATGTATAATTTACACTTAGAACTGGGAATTGCACATAATTTACAATTTCAACTGGGAATTATGTTTAATTTACACTTTCAATTGTCAATTATACAGTTGGAACTAGAAATTATGTATAATTTACACTTTAAACTGGGAATTGCACAGAATTTACAGTTTCAACTGGGAATTATGTATAATTTACACTTTAATCCGTCAATTATACATAATTCCCAGTTCCAACTAGGATTTAGGTAAAATTTACACTTTAAACTGGGAATTATGTATACCTAATTTACACTTTAAAGTGTCAATTATACATAATTCCCAGTCCCAACTGGGAATTATGTATAATTTACACTTTGAACTGGGAATTACACAATTTACAATTTCAACTGGGAATTATGTTTAATTTACACTTTAAACTATCAATTATACAGTTGGAACTAAAAATTATGTATAATTTACACTTTAAACTGGGAATTGCACAGAATTTACAGTTTCAACTGGGAATTATGTATAATTTACACGTTAATCCGTCAATTATACATAATTCCTAGTTCCAACTAGGATTTAGGTAAAATTTACACTTTAAACTGGGAATTATGTATACCTAATTTACACTTTAAAGTGTCAATTATACATAATTCCCAGTCCCAACTGGGAATTATGTATAATTTACACTTTGAACTGGGAATTACACAATTTACAATTTCAACTGGGAATTATGTTTAATTTACACTTTAAACTATCAATTATACAGTTGGAACTAAAAATTATGTATAATTTACACTTTAAACTGGGAATTGCACAGAATTTACAGTTTCAACTGGGAATTATGTATAATTTACACGTTAATCCGTCAATTATACATAATTCCCAGTTCCAACTAGGATTTAGGTAAAATTTACACTTTAAACTGGGAATTATGTATACCTAATTTACACTTTAAAGTGTCAATTATACATAATTCCCAGTCCCAACTGGGAATTATGTATAATTTACACTTTGAACTGGGAATTACACAATTTACAATTTCAACTGGGAATTATGTTTAATTTACACTTTAAACTATCAATTATACAGTTGGAACTAAAAATTATGTATAATTTACACTTTAAACTGGGAATTGCACAGAATTTACGGTTTCAACTGGGAATTATGTATAATTTAGACTTTAACCCGTAATTATACATATTTCCCACTTCCAACTAGGATTTAGGTAAAATTTACACTTTAAACTGGGAATTATATATACCTAATTTACACTTTAAAGTGTCAATTATACATAATTCCCAGTCCCAACTGGGAATTATGTATAATTTACATTTTAAACTGGGAATTCTATATAATTTACGCTTTAAACTGGGAATTATGTATAATTTACACTTTAAATTGACAGTTTAAAGTGTAAATTATACCTAATTTCCAGTTTAAACTGTAAATTATAAAATAAAAATCACTGTGGCCTTTCTACGCCTTCGCAGGATCTGTGATTATGATTTTTCGAATTTCCAGTGACGGAGCACATTTTTTCACAGTATTAATCCAATTTATTTCATGGTGATATTTGGAGCCAGAATTACAATGCGATTTTTCTAATAATCTGGGCCAATTACGTCTAATTACCTAATGCACTGGGGAGAGACGTCCTCCTATCGGTTTCATCTGTTTTCATTGGCACAAAAGGAATTAAACAGCCATAACAATCGCCGCGGATGTTTTTTTGCACAATTAAATTAACGGTGGCCCGGTTTTGATAACTGTAATCGACTTTCATTTAATAATCCGTTTGGTCCTCGTTTTATTTTCGAATTAAGTAATGAATTTAATTATGTTAAGTTCTCGGTATCGTCGCATCTCGTGGCCGATTTAAGAGTTCTTGCGAGATGACTAGGCGCAATACCAATTAAGTTGTGAGTATACAGGGCCTTGTAATCCAGCAATATAAAAAAAAATCTATAATATCATTTTTAAATAATTTGTTCATGTGTTTTTTTTTTCTTTTTAGGAAATGCGCTGTCTTGTAAGGAAACCTTCAGCCTGCTGTATTATGAATTCGACGCTGCGACGAGGGAGCCGCCCCCGTGGGACGCCGATAGATACAAATTGATAAGTGAGTCAAATTTTATTTTTGTTTGAAGCGCTGTAATTTCGTATTGGAAGGGCGCCCTCAAATTTAGCTGAATACATGGCAAAAACCTCTCGCTAGGAGGCCTACTATGTCGGATTACCTTAAGCATTCTTCTCTCCTGGGCCCTTGTTCATGCTAACAAAAGCTTCAACGGGTAACTGTTGCTGACGCTGAGTTTGTAATATTAAGTTGCGTTCGGTATATTTGGGAGATGTTGGGCGCCATACCAGAAATCTAAAGCAGCTTCCAATGCCCTAGAGTCTTGTTGTACCAGCTGAATTGTGGTTTAACGTCTCAGTGCAAATTAGAGCCTGTTAGTGATTTCGCCTCCAAGTTCACTAACTTTAGTCTTGATTTCAGTTGTGCCTGACTTAAAAAGTCTTGATTTTAATTGTTTCCCTTCTAACTTCTCTTAATTGTTTAAACCTAGTTAAATCGTCGTCAATTTCGCGAACTTTTCGTTAGTGATTTCGCCTCCAAGTTCACTGATTTCCCTGATTTTAAGCTTTGAATTTAGTTGCATCTCTTCTCACTTCCCTTAATTGCTTAAACCTAGTTAGGTCGTCTTCAAATTCACGACATTTTCTATAGTGATTTCGCCTGTGAGTTCACTGAGTTCACTAATTCCAACCTTGATTTAAGTTATTTCTCTTTTGATTTTCCTTAATTCTTTAAGCCAAATTAGGTCGACTTCAATTTAGGAACTTTTCTTTAGTAATTTCGCCTTTTAGTTCACTGAGTTCCCTGACTTTAGCCTTGATTTAGATGCTTCTCTTTTGATCTCTCTTAATTATTTAAGCCAAATTAGGTCGTGTTCTAATAATTTATGAACTTCTCTTTAGTAACTTCGCCTCCAAGTTCACCGAGTTCAATAATTTTAGCCTTGATTTGTTTCTCTTTTGATTCCTCCTAATTCTTTCAACCAAATTAGATCGTCTACTATTTTACGAGCCTTTCTTTAGTAACTTCGCCTCAAGTTCACCGAGTTCATTAATTTTAGCCTTGATTTCGAGTTCACTGACTTCCCTTACTTTAGCCTTGATTTAGGTGCTTCTCTTTTGATCTCTTTTGATCTCTTTTAATTATTTAAGTATAATTAGGTCGTGTTCTAATAATTTACGAACTTCTCTTTAGTAACTTCGCCTCCAAGTTCACCGAGTTCAATAATTTTAGCCTTGATTTGTTTCTCTTTTGATTCCTCCTAATTCTTTCAACCAAATTAGATCGTCTACTATTTTACGAGCCTTTCTTTAGTAACTTATCCTCAAGTTCACCTAGTACATTAATTTTAGCCTTGATTTCGAGTTCACCGAGTTCCCTGATTTTAGCCTTGATTTAAGTACTTCTCTTTTGATCTCTCTTAATTATTTAAGCCAAATTAGGTCGTGTTCTAATAATTTACGAACTTCTCTTTAGTAACTTCGTCTCCAAGTTCACCGAGTTTAATAATTTTAGCCTTGATTTGTTTCTCTTTTGATTCCTCCTAATTCTTTCAACCAAATCAGATCGTCTTCTAATTTACGAACTTTTCTTTAGTATCTTCGTCTTTAAGTTCACCGAGTTCATTAATTTTAGCCTTGATTTCGAGTTCACTGACTTCCCTTACTTTAGCCTTGATTTAGGTGCTTCTCTTTTGATCTCTTTTAATTATTTAAGCCAAATTAGGTCGTGTTCTAATAATTTACGAACTTCTCTTTAGTAACTTCGCCTCCAAGTTCACCGAGTTCAATAATTTTAGCCTTGATTTGTTTCTCTTTTGATTCCTCCTAATTCTTTCAACCAAATTAGATCGTCTACTATTTTACGAGCCTTTCTTTAGTAACTTCGCCTCAAGTTCACCGAGTTCATTAATTTTAGCCTTGATTTCGAGTTCACTGACTTCCCTTACTTTAGCCTTGATTTAGGTGCTTCTCTTTTGATCTCTTTTAATTATTTAAGTATAATTAGGTCGTGTTCTAATAATTTACGAACTTCTCTTTAGTAACTTCGCCTCCAAGTTCACCGAGTTCAATAATTTTAGCCTTGATTTGTTTCTCTTTTGATTCCTCCTAATTCTTTCAACCAAATTAGATCGTCTACTATTTTACGAGCCTTTCTTTAGTAACTTATCCTCAAGTTCACCTAGTTCATTAATTTTAGCCTTGATTTCGAGTTCACCGAGTTCCCTGATTTTAGCCTTGATTTAAGTACTTCTCTTTTGATCTCTCTTAATTATTTAAGCCAAATTAGGTCGTGTTCTAATAATTTACGAACTTCTCTTTAGTAACTTCGCCTCCAAGTTCACCGAGTTTAATAATTTTAGCCTTGATTTGTTTCTCTTTTGATTCCTCCTAATTCTTTCAACCAAATCAGATCGTCTTCTAATTTACGAACTTTTCTTTAGTATCTTCGTCTTTAAGTTCACCGAGTTCATTAATTTTAGCCTTGATTTCGAGTTCAGTGACTTCCCTTACTTTAGCCTTGATTTAGGTGCTTCTCTTTTGATCTCTTTTAATTATTTAAGCCAAATTAGGTCGTGTTCTAATAATTTACGAACTTCTCTTTAGTAACTTCGCCTCCAAGTTCACCGAGTTCAATAATTTTAGCCTTGATTTGTTTCTCTTTTGATTCCTCCTAATTCTTTCAACCAAATTAGATCGTCTACTATTTTACGAGCCTTTCTTTAGTAACTTCGCCTCTAAGTTCACCTTGTTCAATAATTTTAGCCTTGATTTCAGTTGTTTCTCTTTTGATTTCTCCTAATTCTGTCAACCAAATTAGATCGTCTTCTAATTTACGAACTTTTCTTTAGTAACTTCGTCTTTAAGTTCACCGAGTTCATCATTTTAGCCTTATGCAGGGTTTTATCCAGTCTCCCATAATTTTTGTTACTTCTTATGCCGTTTTGATTTTTCTCTTGTTGACGTTTTCGTTTGTACAATCGTTTTCCTACAAACAAGTGTAACTCCACCAACATAATTTTATTCTGATAAACGCAAATGGAAGTAAGAACAAGAAGTGGGAATAATTACCAGATTTACGATACCGTTTTTCCGCGATCAGCTAATAAAAACAAACATCGCCCGCTCCTCATCGCTAACTGCCCTGTTGACAAGCTGTATATTAACGTTTTATTTGGTGTCAAAATAGACCGGGGGGCCATTACGTTCAGTTGGCACCATTCAACCGGCGTGTTTATATCTGTGCATGCCATGCCCCAGAAAAACTATCCCATAAGTCACGTGGCTTCCATAAAAATTCAATAAATCTGCAGCGCGCACAATTCGGTCGGACGGCAGCAGGAATCATAATAATAGTCGCACATTCCTATTTTGTTTAGGTTATATTACCAGCTTATGTATTAAGTTTTTATTATGTTATTATGTATGTACCACGTAGCGCTACAAAGTTATAAATATTTATGGGATATTATGGAGATGTTTTTTTTATTACGGCACGCTCTACAAGGTGACCACCACAAGCCAGTTTGGAAATTAGTAAAATTAGGGTTACTTAATCCTTAATCGATATAAAATAATTCATTTCCGCAGAGGCAGCTGTGTTGGGTCGGGCAACTGGGGGGGGGGGGAGGCGTGGCTACCGTACTCGCCAGACGATTCGCATCATTGGGAGAGGCGTGGCGTGGTTCCGCCAATACGAATCAGTCGGTCACGTTATTGGGAGGGGTGGCTTTGTCCTGGTGATATCTCGTGGTTCGGCGTCGCGTTTAAAATTATTGGAGATGTTTTTGGAGTGCTATTCCTTTTGGCGGTCTGTTTTTTGGCGATTGGTGGTAAATTGCGACTCCAGTTTTCGACGCGTGTGTCCGTTGTCTTTAACTGCGTTGGTCTGCCGTGTAATTTAATTTTTTAAGAATAGGTCTTGTTTAAGGCTTAATAAATCATGATTAGCTTGTCGGCTTTGCCGGTTTGTGCATGAAAGCAATTATTGCAAAAATAGCAATAAATTGTCGTAAAATTCATTTTCGCTCCAAAACAATTATTCCCGTTGCTTTTCATATACTGTTATAAACATCGACACAATTATGTGTTTAATTAACTTGTCGTTATTATTTATTTACTACAAATTGTGACAGTCGCATATTGTTTGCGTTTCATACGGTAATTGTCGTTGATTTTTTCCGATAGATTGTGCATTAATCACGAATATTTTAATGTCGCCGTCCGATACGTGTTTTTACCGGGGGAATGTAGTTTATTATGATTTATTTTGCAATTAGACATTGTTCTGGTAAAGCGATATAATTACCAGCGGGAGCTGTGTAATTATGAATTTTTTATGCCCAGGTATGTGTCACACCTGCTGCCAAGATAACCGACTTATTATTGTGCCTGGCCATTTACTCGTTTTTTTAATATTTAACATTGAATGTCGTCGGTTTGTCGAGTTCCGGTTTCCAGCAATTTCAGAACCGTTCAGCAGATTAGATTATTCCATCTAGATTAAATTATTTAATAAGTGTGTTGATACAAATCTTTTTCTGCACTAATTGATACAAATCATTGGAGTTGGTTTTATAAAATTTAATAGATAACGCGTTGTGCAACAAATACCGTACAATGTAGGACCGATTATAATAAAATCGGTGGAATTCCAATTTAATGAAATAATAAAAAAAATAAAAAATTCCGAAATTAAGATATTGAAAATGAATCTAAATTTATTGGAATATCTCGTTAACCAAGTCCTAAATTAAAATTTTATAAGAGTAAGAAAAGTTGGGGAAATAAGTATTTAATCCAACTATCGGTTTATATTTTTTCTAATTTAGGGTTTTCACAATCCCTTTCGTAACTTCACCGTGTCAAAAAAAAACATGTACGTTATTCCATGTAAATATTTAAAAACACTGCCCGCTGATCTGATAACAATGCCAAATATTAATATATTTAAATCTGAAGTCCGATTACGGCCGATAACGCAGGCATATTATACCACTAATGAATTTTTAACTTATATCTGACATGTCTATCTGAACGTATAATGCCGTGGCCCGTGTATTTTGCCTTTCTCCCAATACTTGTGTTTATGCTGCTATTCATTTGTATTTGTACCGTGTATTCGATATTTCTGCTGGGTTTGTAACTACGAATTCATTTCCCGGCGTGTTCATGAATAAATTAATCATTTGGATATTTTGTTTTTCGCGTTATGACCGGATTTATATAAACTGTGCGTTTGTGTGTTTTTTTAAATCGATATTCGGTTTTATTATGGAAATGACGTACAACTAATGCGCCCCGCAGAGCCGGACTGGCCCAAAGGCAGCAATCCTAATAAAAATAACAATATTTTAATTGTGGTATTAGAAATTTAATTTGTCGATTAAGCACTTGGCAAAATTTCGTGTAAAAACGCTTAATAAAGTAACGGCATTTACTAACATTAGTGAAGAAATCATTAAAATTTACGTTTGCTTCTTATCATTTTTTTTGTGGGGCCCATAAGAAATTATATTGCTACCCCCGTTGGCCAGTCCGGCCCTGCCCGGCTGAGTTTCTGTTGTCGTGCCGTTGCCGTAAGATTTTAATTTCTGTACTTCGCAAGTCGAAATAGTAATTATCGACTACTTCAGCACTAAAAGCTTTTTGCTTTTTTTTAGCCCATTCCTTGACTTACCGAAAGAGGTCCAACCCTTTGCGGAAACGGTTGATTTTTGATTAATTATTTTAATCACTTCAGTTATTTATTATATGCATACAATTTGTAGTGCTCATTAAGTTAATGATTGTTATTAACTAAGCAATGTCAAGTTAAATGGCTGAATTTATTCGACACATTAATTACGCATGCTATCTTATTTTATACCGTTTCGATTATTTTAGATTTTCCGCAGCAATTTGTATCCTTCGCTATCGAGGCAAAAAATAGGAATGATGATGAATCGCACAAATATTTAAACTCGCCATTATTTATGCAGAAATAATATAAATATTAGAAATTTAACGTAGCGGTTACTGGGTGGCCCAAAAACACGCGTTCGTTTGAAAGCTGGGACCCTGAGGCGACTGGATTTAGTTATTTTTTGTCGGTTTGTAGTGTTGAGTGAAGAACTAATACAAAGAGCCGCAACCTTAATTGTCTGAAGCGTGACCCGCAATACTTTCAGTATTGACTCTGTTTATAAAAATTGCTTTAATAAATAATAGACTACAAAAAAATTGTGGATTGCTGGATTGAAACCTAAAATAATTTTTGAGGCGCATTTTTCAACAAACCAAGTAAATTAAAACGCCAAACGACACTTTTGTCATCAAACTAATGATTAACATGAAATCTGTTTGGTTAAATTTTTTTCGCCTTGTTTTCTCCGCGTATTAACGCAAGGATGCGAGTTTTCCCATCCCAATCGCTCGCGCCCAAGAGAATGGCAGCCGGCCAAGCAGTTACGCGAGGTAAATAAATATTTGAGAATCATTGACCATTGAACTTGACGTTAAGAGATTTATTTTTATTTATGCATACATCTGGCTATTTATTACTCGGATCACTTTAGATTGAAGAGCTGTTTGGTTTCGCTCGAGTAAATTATTCATTAGTGTTTTATTAGCTGTATATTAGTTTTATTAAGAGGATTAAAAATCAATATTTATTCAATCAGCTCGTCTGGAGCGGTTCCAGTCTTTGTCGCAGGAAATCTAGAGGCGGGCGTTTTAAGGAATTGGAAAACCGAAAAGGTGTTAAATAAACGCCAGTGTCGTTTTATTGTGGCAAACTATTCATTTATCTAGCGCGCGAAGTTTTCAATTCCGGCGCCTCAATTGCGGAATTTGAATATAAGAAAATTAGCCTCGTTTTCGCATGATATTCGAGTCAGGAATAACAAGCGAGCAGCACCGACGAACGAATGCTCATTAACCGCTTTACCAGTTACGAGTTTTGCATTGCCAAAATTTGCCTACGTAAAGGGTCTTCGTAATTGCAAACCACGTGACCACGGAATTAGGCAACCATATATACACCCAGTTACCATTTAGTTGTGTTTATTTACTTTATTAGTAATTAAAATTTGACATAGATCACTAGTATACTTCATTAAAAATGTAAGTGAAAGGCATAAAAGGTCAGTGAGAAAGATTTGGTGATCCAATTTCAATCACTTTTATTTGTATGTCACAGGATAAACGAACGTAAATGGTATGAGACAAACGAACATGATATGCGCGTGGCCGTAAAGTGGAATCTGCGCAAGTGTCAAACAACGGATTCTTTTCCTTCTTGTGGTACCACTGAAATGGTCGAAATACATAAAATTTATGAATTTTAGTCAATTAGGTTATGTAAATTTGAGGTTATCATGTGTAAAGTAAAATATCAACTTTTCATTGTACAACAGGCAACCAGGTATACATTTTTACAGAAAAACAACATATCTGGTTGCCTGTTCCTGTTACAATTGTTAACACTCTGCAAACAGATATTATGAAATATAAACCACATACGTTGCTTCTTTCTTCGTCAGTACTTACCCAAAAGCAATTGGATTCATTCAAATATTTGTTACAGGTCGAATAGCAGCTGGCGAGGGCAGATTCAATTCGAACAGCGAAGTCAACATAAACACCGAAGTAAAGAGTATACCGGTGACTAAGAAAGGAGTATACTTCGCCTTCAGAGACCAGGGAGCGTGTATATCACTGCTAGCTGTTAAAGTAAGTACATTTTTTGCACTGCAAATCAATTTTATATCGATGTACCGTTTGCAGATCTACTACATTGTTTGTCCGGAAGTCACTGTGAACTTCGCCCGATTTCCCTCGACGCCTACAGGCAAAGAAATACCTATAATCGAGCAGGCCAACGGTACTTGCGTCAGCAACGCAGAAGTGGTGGGGACCACCCCTAGCTACTTATGCAAGGGAGATGGCAAGTGGACCCTGCCAACTGGCGGGTGCAAGTGCAAGGCGGGCTTTCAGCCGGATATGGAGAAGCAGACCTGCAATGGTGAGTTTTCGAGTCATTTTAGACAGTTAACAACTTAGCTGACCCTCGTCGATACTTATTAGTATACCAAGCATGTGTTTGCACTTTTCATAACTTATAAAAGATTTCACAAACGATTGTAAACCACATGACAAATTAGGCAACCATATATACACTCGAAGCTAATTACAGAAGCGCAAAAAACAAAATTCAAACCTGGTTGCTTATTTTTAGTCGTGTAGCTTACGAATATTTATGACAGCCCTGTCTAACATTTTTATTTATAACGAGTCATTTTAGTCAGTTTTAAAAACTTAACTGATGAGCTTTCATATCCTAAAATCCGAAGTTGCATTCCTGAAAGTCCCGAATTTCAATTATGTTGGCACAAGTGTTTTTTTGTTACTATTACTATCTTCACACTAGATGTCAATATTGTATATACTTCAAATCACGAGAGATGACCGTTACGTCACAAATTAATTTCTAATCTTCAACATACGCTTCAAGCGTTCTTTGTTTACAAAATAGTAAAACGAGAGAGACAGGGAGAGGGAGTCCATTATATGTGACTGTTAATATCTTCGGCTGACGTTGTTGATAACTAACGCAGTACTGATTTGATTCTTACGAATTATAATGATGACGTAACGGTCTTCTTTCGTGATTTGAACTATATTTTTAATTTAAAATATTACATTTCGAAATTAAAAACAATATACACACAGAAATTAGACAATACAAAACAATAATCCGGAAGGTTAAAAGGTGTTGTACAATCTTAATAATTTTTATTGAATTTGTGCATTTTGAAGTTTTATTTCAGTCAGTGAAAATAAAATTTGAAATTCTAACCTATAAAATTTATAGGCCTTCCAACAGTAAACACCGAAATTTCCTACGGTTTAAGCAGCATTTCTACCAACTTTGTAATACTGACAGGTATTATAGAAAAATAACGGACTTTATAAAGTCTTTATGGACGATTGTAAACCACGTGACTTTATTTATAATTATTATACTACTGCTAATATTAATGACCCGTTTTTCGTTTCCAGTGTGTCAACGTGAAACTTATAAGGCTGAAACCGGCGACGGTCCATGTCTTCCATGTCCGCTGCACTCCCAGGGCCCCGACTACGGCCTAACCGAATGCCAGTGCAACCCCGGCTACTTCCGGGCGCCCACCGACCCCAAGAACATGTCATGCACCCGTAAGTAGAACCGCGTGTATAATTTTTAACGTAATTACCTTGAGTTGCTTCTTGCAGAGCCTCCCTCCGCTCCTGTCAATTTGACTGTGAGCTTCTTCGATCAGTCGAACGTCGCCCTGAGCTGGTTGCCGCCGGAGAATACTGGCGGCAGGACCGACACCGTTTACAGGGTCAAGTGCGACGCCTGCAACATGGGCCCCGTCCAGTATATCCCCAATACGGTAAGAAAAGTAAATGCTAAAGCAAAAAGGTTTATTTGACATTACACTGCGACTTTTAGGAAACGTTCAACGACACAAGGATAACCATAAGCGGCCTCAACTCCGTGACGACCTATCGGTTCCAGGTTTTTGCCGAAAATGGGGTTTCCTATCTCCAAATGCGCTCGAACCCAGAATATGCCGATATCGTAGTGACTACAGAAGCGTTGGTTGCCAGCAGCATCACCAACATTAGGGTGACGTCAGTGAAGAGCACCGAGATTAGTTTGTCGTGGGACGCACCTTCCACTAACGATGGCTCGGACATAGAGAGCGATTCGGTAGAAACGTACGAAGTAAGTAATTGTGGCAGATATTTGTGCGATGCTGAAAACGTAGTTTCTTTTATAATTTTTGAGCGTTTCAAGAATCTCATCTATGTAGCTTGTAAAACGTCTTCATAAATCATTGTAAACCGCGTGACTACATAATTAGGCAACCATATACACACTTAATAGTGTGCATTGTGTATATCTGGTTGCCTACTTTTGGTCACAGGCTATTTGCTTGCATTTATCAGCAAACCGAAAACTTTTTTGTAGGTCCGCTGGTTCCAAAGGAACGACATAGACTACAGCAACTCCACCAGCCTGCTGACAGCCGATTTGTATGCTACCATCACGGGGCTGCAGCAGAGGACCGAGTACGGTCTCCAAGTGCGTGCCAAGACCATGAGAGGATGGGGGGCGTATTCGCCTGTTATATTCAAAACTACTGGGCAAGTCTTAAATACAGGTATGTATGCACCAGATTACCGGTGTTTCTTTCTAAGTTTTGCGTTTTTCTTAGCTTTCATCAGCGACGAAGAAGGCTTGAGGCTGCAGCTAGTAGCCGGTGGTATAGTAGTGGTCGTGGTGATACTCGTGGCTATTATAGTGTTGACGGTGGTTTTTCTGCGATCGAGATCCAACGACGAGTGCAACAAGAAGCAGCCCAGCGATTGCGACACTTTAGAGTACAGGAACGGCGAAGGTAAGGGATTGCTACGTAAATAAAACTTTGTTGTAACGAAAAGATACAAATAGCTACGATAAATGCAGTTTAGGTTAGAAGATGGCATATTGCACATTTAGATTTTAGCAATTAGTATTATTCACTTTACCCTTTATGAGATTATTATTAATACCTGAAATGCACTTTCACGCCTTCCCTCACCCTAAAGGATTGGTAGTCACATACAGTAAGTTTGGATTTAGCAACTCGTCTACGATTTTTAATTTCGTCCCTCCCTCACTTTATTTGCACCCTGTTTATTATTTGGGATTTATATACCACGGAAGTTTATCGAGTGTTTTAAAAAATTGTTTGTTTTAAATCCTACGATCCTACAATTTTTATTAATTTACAAGTTTTATTTATTTCATACGATTAAAATGCTTTTTTATTTTGTTTATTTATTTCCCTCGTTTGTTTATTTTTAGTTCACCACTTGGATAACCCCCCCATAGTTACCACCCATACAAATGGTAAAATTTTATTTTTTATTCACCTTATTATTTAACGTTGGCAAATATCCGAACCTTGATTGTCGATGGTGCAGAGTGTCCCGGATTCCAGTCACCACCGTTGGTAACTTGAGTTTCTAGAGCATGTTTAAATTCGTAGCAAATAATAATCTAACAGAGCGCCTGTCGACTGTTTTTAAGGAAACGATGGAAAACTGAAATGCGGTTATTTATAAAAATCTGGAATATACGAGGCCGTATTGTAAATTAAAATAAATTTATAATTTCGATTTTCAGTTTTTCATTATGGTGAACTTGGGACACCCTGTACAGTCGCATTAAAACATCAAAAAAAATAATTTGGTTAATATATTGTAGCGAGATAAAATTTTAGATAGAAACCTACACTTACAGATCGAAAAAATTTATGCTAAAACCGGGACGTTGCCAATTTTAAGGTTTCGATATTGGCCAATCTCTCTCGCTTCTCTTAACGATAAATTAACATTAACCAAAATTTCTAGTGACGACTCCATTATTCACGGGTATAAGTGGTTCCTCGAGGACTTACATTGACCCCCATACGTACGAAGACCCCAATCAAGCGGTTAGGGAATTTGCCAGAGAAATAGATGCAAGTTGCATTACAATAGAGGCTATAATTGGTAGGTTGCCTAGAACATCACTAGAAAGTAGAAAAAATTTATTGTCACATGTATCTGTACATAATTTTCTTCAGGAGGTGGTGAATTCGGGGACGTGTGCCGCGGGAAGCTGAAAATGAACGGCTTGGACATCGACGTGGCCATCAAGACGCTCAAGGCGGGCTCGTTGGACAAGTCCCGGAACGATTTCCTCACCGAAGCGTCGATAATGGGGCAGTTCGAGCATCCCAACGTCATATTCCTGCAAGGCGTCGTCACCAAGTCGAACCCTGTCATGATCATTACCGAGTACATGGAAAACGGATCCCTGGACACTTTCTTAAGGGTGAGTTAGTTTTTGGTTAATGTGTTCTAGTTGTTATTACATTTTTCGTCCTAGGCCAACGATGGAAAGTTCCAAGTCATACAACTCACAGGCATGCTGCGGGGCATCGCTTCGGGCATGCAGTACTTAAGCGAGATGAACTACGTGCATCGGGACTTGGCGGCGAGGAACGTGTTGGTGAACTCCCAGCTGGTGTGTAAAATAGCTGACTTTGGCCTTAGTAGGGAAATCGAGAGTGCCACCGAAGGGGCGTACACGACAAGGGTAAGTAACTTACCGCGACTAGGTGTAGGTTCCTAGGGCGACTTTTAATTCATAGAACTTACGTAAATATTAGTACTTTTTCCAGGGGGGCAAGATCCCGGTCCGATGGACGGCCCCCGAGGCCATCGCTTTCCGCAAATTCACTTCAGCTAGCGACGTTTGGTCCATGGGCATAGTTTGCTGGGAGGTTATGTCCTACGGAGAACGGCCGTACTGGAACTGGTCCAACCAAGACGTAATCAAAAGCATAGAAAAAGGCTATAGGTAAGGACCGTTGTCGCCCTATATAGGTATATTTTTTCTCAAACGTGTTCTTCCTCTTAGATTGCCTGCCCCGATGGACTGTCCCGAGGCTATATACCAGCTCATGCTGGACTGTTGGCAGAAGGAACGGACACACAGGCCTACTTTCCAGTCCATTGTAAAAACCTTAGATAAATTAATACGTGTTCCCGATACCCTAAGAAAAATTGCTCAGAATCGGTGAGTCTTTTTCGTACCTCTACCCGTAAAGTCTAAAACTTAATAATGCACAGTATCTTTTTGGAAATATTTTGCAGAAATTATCGCAATATTTGTATTTCTGCAAGATATTTTCACGCACCCTGTATATAAAGTAAGCAAATAATTTTCATTCGAACAGCATGTAAAGTGACCTATTTTGCTATTATATGTTGCATACATGTACTCCTTGCAGATAATCTGTTTTTTGCAATATTTTCAATGTTTTGTTACAAGACGTACACTTACTAAAAATGTAATACATTCCCCCCTTTTTTCTGTTAGGTTTTGGATTTGTTTGGGCATCAAAAGTTAGTTTCCAATTTAATTAACCTCACCTAACCTATAATGTAACTACATTGCTAATATTTTAAGAAACTGCGAAAATGGTCAATTGTGTAACAATTTTTTTTTACGGAAAATTCGGGAAACATGTCAATTTGGCGACGTCGCGATTGTATGTTCACTTCCGACAAAACGGAAGCTCAAATGAACAGAACTCATAGTTTTTCTTTTATTTACAACCTCATCCATATCTAACAATTCGAAATAATCCTTAGGGCCTGCCCAGAGCTGCGAAACCACGAAACAACTTCAAGCCGATAACAAATCCAAACCTGGCCAATTCATTTAGTCAAAAGCCACGCCTTAACACACACTTCATCTTTTTTTCCACTTATTCTAGACATCCACAGCCATATAACCTTCCCTGGTCGCAACAAAGCTTACCCTCTCACTTGACACAAGACATACAATTATCAGAACTGCCCGTGGCGGCGCCCACGCAACAAAACCCTTACTTCGGCTCGCTGCAGCGACGGCCGAAATACACTCCCAACATAGTCGACGTGGACACGCACCCCTATTACGGGTTGCCCGACGTGATTCTGTTGCAGAATTACGGGGTGGTGCCGCAGAGTAATTACAACCTGACGTCGGAGAACCTGGAGCTGCGGAGGAGGTTGGAGAACGAGTATCGCAACTCTGTGATAGAGCACGAAATGAAGAAGCGTTTTAACAGCCTGCTGAACCTACGAGAGGAGCAGTTATATAACGAGGAGCCCGACGGTCAGTCGAAGGAGCTGAATACGAATCAGTGGTTGTCGAATTTCGAGCCCGATAGGGAGCGGGGTAGACAGAGTTGCAGCGCCAGGAAGTCCTCCAACTTCTTCAACAAGTCTCCCCCTTACTACCCGAACGTAGACGGGAACTTCATGGAGATGCAGAACAGGCCGGACCAGAAGCAAGACTCCAATTTTTTCTTTGACGAAAGAGACGAGTACGACCAGCAGGCCGAGAACTTCTTCGGCAAGAAACCCGATCAGCTGTTCGACAGCAACGAAGAATTCAGTAAACGTCCCGATCAGTTTTTCTCCCAAATCTCCATCAACAAAAACGATTCTCTGGCGGAGCTCAGCGAGCAGTTCTCCGACAACTTCAAAGACGACTCCAACATCCTAGACAGTTCTGATAATCTGTGTAATGTTAACGGTGAGAGGGGGGATACTAAGAACACAGTAGAGGAAAAGAATGCACAAACTGGGGGAGCTTGGGTCAATTTTGTTAATGTGTAAATATGCTTTCTATGGTTTTTTGTTTGCAAAGGTATTTGTCGCTTGTTTTTTTTTTAATTTCCTTGCATGCATGAGCTACACTAACGTTACATATAAGCTTTGTTATTAACAAAAGTCGCAACTGCACAAAGAACGATAAGTAACAGGAGGAAGCCGTTTAAAATACGACGTACGTTGTTTAATGTTTATTCACCGAGCAATCTTCTGGACTTCTCCTTCGATGTGTTTTCGAAGCAGTAATTCGTTACTAAGGAAATGTTCTTTAAATACTTTCTGAAGACAAGTGAAAAGACGCCTCGGTTACGTGAAAAATAATTTAGCTATCATTAAAGTTTTGAGCAAATAATGCTTTGCACGCACCTGCCTAACGCAGTCTCTTGGTCACCCTCACGAGAATTTACTATGTTCTATTTTAAGGTTATGTTTAATTTATTTTAAGGTTAGGATTTATAAACTAGTAGATCGTAATTATTTAATCCTCCATGCCGCTAACACCATCTGGAAACAATGAAGGACTAAAATAAACACATCGCCTTATCAGCTACTATCCTACGCTGCGCCTTTATTGAAACAGTCAATAGTTTTATAAGCACAGCTGCAGTCACGAATTCTAATTTAAGGTTAGACTGAACATAACCTTAAAATACAAAGTGTCAAATAAAGTGACAGGTGGCCATATTGCAGCGAGGATCAATCAAAATGCTGTCTTTTAAATAAAACGTTAGTGTTGTTGTTCGTTTGATTTGATTTTTTTAAATATTTACTATATAATTAATATAGTAACGGAAAAACAAAGTATGCTCTAATCAAAATCTTCCATCAACGGTAACTATTGTTGAACGAGATTTCGCCACCTTATTCTACTAATTTCCTCCTTGTATACATCCTGTTTGTAGAGTTTCTAAATAAACACAGGCACCTACAGGATCTTGGTAAAGTGTATCGCATCTTCATTGAATCAGTCGATAGACTTATAAGGAGCAACTGCAGCCATGAATCCTAATTTTAGGTTAGAATGAACATAACCTCAAAATACAAAGTGTTGGTTAAAGTGACAGGTGGCCATGTTGCAGTAGGAACCAATCAAAATACTGACCTTTAAACAAAATATTGGTGTTATATAACATATAACCAACCAATACAAATTTGATACAGATATTGATTAGAGTGTAAATTTTTACCACTTCGATTTTTCCTTTCGTTTAAATCTTGACGTATATACAGCGTGATCACAATAGCACGCTTCATATTTGTGTTTTTTAGATCCACTAACCCTCTGTCAGCCGATGCTCCCGACCTCACCAACTTTGCATGCGTCGAAGAGTGGTTGAACTCCATAAAGATGGCCCGTTATCTTGAGAACTTCCACTCCGGCGGCATCACTACTATGGACGCCGTCGTCAACTTGACGGTGAAGGAACTGACGGAACTAGGAATCACCTTGGTGGGGCACCAGAAGAAGATAATGAACAGTGTCCAGAATATAAGGGCGCAGATACGTGTGAACGGTTCGGAGGGTTTTTTAGTTTAAAAAGGGTGAACTGAGGTAGTGATGTGGAACTTTTAGGTAAAGAATTGTGTCAAAATATTAAATAAGGCGAGTAACAATGGACACTTGTGGGATACGGACTTTCTATAAGGGAAAAGATACCAGTGACTTTTAGTATATTTAAAATCGTGGCAGCTTTGCTTTATTTATTATTCAACCCGAAACAAATATACTTCAAATCACGAGAGATGACCGTTACGTCACAAATTAATTTCTAATCTTCAACGTACGCTGTTCAAGCGTTCTTTGTTTACAACACAGTAAAACGAGAGAGACAGAGTAAGGGAGTCCATTATATGTGACTGTTAATATCTCCGACTGACGTTGTTGATGCGTTATACGAAAACCTAACCGCCTTGACGAAATAGAAAGAGAGGGCCCGATTTCGTATGTCTCAGTAATAAGCAAGAATTCGATCAACTGATCGAACGCTTTTGACTAGCGCCGTTGTCGCATGTGTCATAGTTTCCTGTTTTTGCATGTCAGCCATAGTTGTCAAATTTGAATTTGTTTATCTTTGAGTTTGATATTGTTACTGTTTCCCTTATTCCATTGATTTTTGCACATTAAAAATAGTTCATTATGGAATTAACGATAGTTAATCTTCAAAACATCTGCATTTTGCCAAATTATATATATTGAAAACCTCGATAAGAATATACAATTAGTTCAAATTTAGACAGGCGAGATCGTTAAATTATTCTGACATTTAACAGACAAATTGCAGGTTATGTTTTGTTTTGACGTTTAAGTTTGTTTACATCCGGATGTCATTTCAACAATCATGAATTTGACTAACTCAGTACTGATTTGATTCATACGAATTATAACGATGACGTAACGGTCTTCTTTCGTGATTTAAACTATAAATCAAAATACGAAATGTCAAGCTGAAATGGACTGAGGCACATTTTGACTTTTTTTTTATATTGAGATTTTAATGTGATTTTATATACAAATATTATTTGCTTATAATGTTGTAATATGTATCGGAACATGCATGGTGGGCGAAATAGTTTTTTTCGGCCACCATGTATGTGGGTTAGTTAAGTTTTATTTTTTTTTACTAACTCTTTTAACAGTGTATATTTTTTATTATTACACTTTATTTATTATTGCCATATTTACATTTGTACTTTGGAGTGAGAAGATGCCCGCGCCGCAGTTGAAAGAACAAACGTCTGTCGTTGTCGCTCTCGGGTACAGTTTTAAGTTTTTAAAATTTAAACAAAGTAAAGGACAAAACACCAAAACAAATTTGTTTATAGTAAAATATAATCAAAATATACGTTATTTTTTCACATATCACGTTATATATTATAAATATTTATTGAATTTCATTTGCTTTATGGGAAAAATTGCAGAGTACAATGATTTGTGTAAAAAATTATGTTGGAACTACTTTTTTTGAAAATTAAAGTTTAGATAGAGTCAGTGTAAGATTTGTCCGTAGTTTAAAAGTATATAAAGACAGTTTGTCTAAAATAATTCTAAATATGCATTTATCTAAAAAAATAGCAATAATTCAGTGTTTTTAAAGCTAACTTGAGTTAAATGGGGGATATTGAAATTCAAAGTAAATTTAATGCTAATACAATCATATTTGGTGTGATATTTCGTTTGAAAACTCTTGAAAACTCTCAAATACTGGGCGTATGGTAGAAGTCGCCCCCAGTGTTTTGATGTCCCGCTAGAACTTTTATAAAAAAATGTACAATCGAAATATTTATATGTAACTGTAACTGTACTTAATTTTTTTATACTGCTCAAAACATAATATATACATACGCCTAATTAACGTATTTACTTAAAGATTCTTTTTATATATATTTATATAAGTAAAAAAAATAATTGACTGAAGTATGTATCATGGAATTTTTGCGTAGCTCCTTATTTATAACGATTTTTTATATTATACATTCCAATATTTGTATATTACCTATTGCTAATATGTCCTGACAGTAAGGGGCGGTTTGACGGCAATAAAAGATTTTCACATGCAGTAGAGGTTAAGATGGTAACTACCGAGGTAGAAAGTGAAGACACGATAACGCTAGGGGTAACTGAAACAATTCAGAATTGCAAACCATTTTGTTAAAGTAATTGTAAGGCCTTCGCCTCTCATAGAAAAGTTGGTCGACGTGTCAAGAATTCAAAATAATCAATATGGAAGGAGAACCTTAAAACCCTTCCACAAATGTATTAATTTCCGTACATTTTGACACTATTACTAGAAATTTTTTTCTTCCGTCCAGTAAAAAAAATTTGCTCTTCTTCTTTCCGAGTTGCGATTTTGTTTTTATTATAGCTCTCGATAGGCAAACAAAGAATTTAAAAACGACCTCCGTTACTTTTTGAACGTTTATTGTTGATCAAACTGCTCCTATTTTTACACTTATTTCATTATTATTGTTTTGTTGTGTATGTTATTAAGCCTAAATGTGCGTATGTGATGTGTGGTTGATTGAGAAAATGATCAAAAACTTGTAAAAATTGACCATAATCAAGTTGATTTGTTTGACAATTTTCACACATTATTTCTGAAAATGAAATATGAAAGTCTCCGATTAATCACGCCTCCAGATTGAGATATAGAAAAGCCAATACCTCTTAATTAATCATATTATAATAAATAAATGTTTTTGAGGTTATCCTAAACTAGGTTATGGTCAATTAAATTAGCATTTTTGACTGTTTTCTCTGAAAATGTAGCATTTAAGACGATTTAATGTTTTAAATGTTACTTAATATAACTTTTAATATTTCTTTCTGTACTGCTCTGAATAAGTCAGTGTAAAATTGTAATATATTTGTAAAATATAAGATTATTCATTATAAAATAATAGCTTTATTATTTGTTTTATTTCTTTCGATTTAGAATATAACGTTGATGCACGCCCAGTTGCGTTCGTGAAATTAAAAATTATTTCACTTATGCAACGAAATATACAGGGTGTCTATTTGATGGTAGTAGATAAGTTTAAGTTATTTACAATATGTGATATGTGTGGTAACAACCTACTTAGGTGTTATCACACTTGTTTCATGTAAAATTTTATCTACTCCAGTTTAAAATAAAAAATTTGAAAAGACGTACCAGTGTGAAAAGAAGAAATACTACTGCAATAAAAAAGTGACCAGCGTGATAAGAACGACCAATGCAATGCCTTAGAGAGCTCATGGCGTGCAAAATCTATGCTATTTGAAGTTTTTAATTTTTCCAATAGATGGCGCTCTTTACGTGTCGCCCATGTGTATATGCTTAAAAGTCATGACATCTAAGGTATGGCAAGCATTTAATTTAGTGCATCGTTGAAACGTTTGGTACACTGCGCGTCATATAAATGTGGTACACTTTGAATTTCTTTGATTTTATCAATGTAAATCTGGCTCAACTTGTCAAATTTGAGATTATACGATCCGTCACAGATATTTATATTATTTTAGTATCGGAGAACTTGAATCATGCATTGAGAAATCAACTACCTCGGCAGGTAATCAATCGATCGTTCACAAGTCACAACACAACCTGTGTCGCAAGAAATTAACTCAAAGTAAGGTAAAATGATCTCTATATATTGTCACAATTTTGTAATCTGACTCCTCGTTTTTTTTTTCAATCCGAGTAAGGTTAAGCTAAGTTGTTCGCTAAAAATTGCCCTATAGAAATGTGCGTTGAGTTGAGTGAGACACGAGTGTTCATGGACGTGGTTAAAATCAATTGATTTCGATAATCGAATAGTCGGTATTCGAATGATCATTCGAATACTCAATCACGCATTCGAAAATAAGATAAAAGTCACGGGGCGACTCGAATGCTCGATATTTGATAATTTAGACTGTTCATTCAAATTATTTCATTTCGTATCACATCTCACATCGAATGATGCGGGGAGTTCGAGTTACATGAATAATCGAATGAACGTTTTTTTTTATTCGAATGTGCCCATTAACATTTACGCATGCCATGGCGGCATGCGCAGACGGCAGAGTAGAAACATCTAGAATGACACATGGAGTGACATGGCAGTTGATTCGGGTATTTTTACCCAAATATGTACAAAATTTGATTTTTCTCTGGAAAAAGAAGCCTTTTCGTAATAGATAAAAGGGGCATTATTTACTGAACGTTTCCCCTGTGTCCGAGAAATTGGAAGAAATTGAGTTCATTTTAGTGATATAAAATGTAGTGCCAAAGTGAAATTTCAGGATTTTTGTGCCAAAGTGAAATTTCAGAATTTTTGTGCCAAAATGGGGGCGTTTGCATGGAAAACTTATTTCAGTTTCGAGTTCCGACTCCAAAATAGAAACTTCTGAAAATTTCAGGCCAAAATGTGTAAGGTCCATAATTTTTTTGCTGAAAATGATGTTAGGTTAGGTTTGTTTATTTGTTCCGCTTAAAGAGTTTCGAATCTCCTTGCATCTTGTATTATTTGCATTGCTATGAGCAGAGACAAATAAAGAAACCTGTTCTTAATCGCTTGAGAAGTTACGGGAGAGTGTGAGTGTACACACCTTGTAATTGGTGTAAACTTGGATTAAAGCTATATTTAGTTGATTTAATGATGAGAAGCAAATAATCGTTCACAAAATATAATATACTATCCCTCATGTTAATTTTATTTTTTCAGCTGGATATGCTGCAACTCGTACAGAGGCAGGTGTCTTTATCGAAGTAGATGGATGCCAAGTTCCCGCTGAGGTTCCTCTAAGTCATCACGATGTTCCGATTGTGGTAGAGCCTGGAGTGAGTTTTTAATGAATGAAAACTAATACCACACATGCTGATATACAAGGAGCAAACTAACAGGTTTGTTTTTAAATTTACATCTTTGTATTAGAGTAGTTGTAGTTTATTCCACGTAAGCTGATCCGATTAGTACAAATATAGCAACTTTTTATTCAGTATTATTGGTCACAATGATCATTGACCTCGACCTACCTCGGATCGCATCCGCCTAATAAAATAGTTCTTCCAAATTAAATTAATGGTAGCAGGCAACTAACAATACAGTACTTCGATTTCACGGTTGCATTTGTAAAAAAAAACTCCGTTTAAGAATTGATTTTATTAATAATTTTATTCCATTATTAATTGTCACGTTCACACACACACACACACACACCCAAACTTAATAGATAAATACAACAGTTACAACAAAATATTCAACACGCTACAAAACTGACACTGACAACTTTTAACACTAACCTCAAAAAAGTCGAAACCAGAAGAAACATGTGACACCGATCGTGTATTCCTATGCCACAGTTTACGATCTAGGGACAAATTTTTTGAAAGTAATCAGCAGGTCATGATGATGTCTGTCGAAATCGGTCAGTGGAATATTCTGTTAAATTGGCTAGTATATTTTGGTTCACGGCCTTCTTTGCTGTTGTGCGTTGTAGACTGTACCTATGTGAGTTTAATTATTTTATTTGTGTCCGCATTATTTTTGTATGCGGTTATTACGACAGCATGTCATAACTGTGTACGGTGTACTTGGCCTTATGTCTTTGTATATTATTTTTTGCACAATCTTGTTTTTTTTGCGGTCATTGTGGACAGAAACAGTAAGTTGATTTTACTGAACGATTATATTTTTCCTAGCATCCAATGTACTATCGCGGCCGAAAAAAAGTAATCGATTTTTTATCAAGTAGTATGTTTTTTCGAAAAATTTTCCTTTGTAAATGGGAGTTTTTATATCAGTTATGGAGTTATGTCATTTAAATTATTTTGACAAGAAATCATTGGTGGGGTCGTATTTATTAAAAAAAACTAATAAGAAATAAGTTGTTAATATTTTTTAATTATAAGGATTAGTATGGCTTTGAGAGAAGCAGAAAAAGGCTACAGCATCGCCAAACTTGGAGAAGGGTGGTCTTAACAACGCATAGCAAGTGAAATTAATTGCAGGAAAGGCACAATTCAAAAACTAAACAATAAGACAGAATACCTTCCGCTATTATCTGTTTTGTGCAAATTCTTCATCAAACTTACCACTCACTCCCAATAACTATCGTTTTCATTAATAAAAGTATTTGCAAACTCCATTCTGGCCTCTTTATAGTTAGTCGGGGCTTTTTAGCACTGGCACAGTTATATAGACCTTGCTCTCGCAACCGTTTTCTTGCTGTCCTAACAGACGCTGGGAAGTTGGTTTGCCCTTTGGCTTCAATAGAATTAGAAAATGGGTTTAAATTCACATAGTTAATAACAGGATATTGTTGTTTTCTAGAACGCTTTCTTGGCCGCCCAGAACCCACTGCCCTGCTCAGATCATGAGTTTCTATCCACTTTTTGTTTAGTTTTTGAATCGTATGCTTTTGCTGCAATTAATTTCACTTGCTATGCGTTGTTGAGACCACCCTTCCCCAAGTTTGGCGATGATGTAGCCATTTTCTTCTTCACTCAAAACATGATAAGGCATGATTAAGTAATAACAAATTTATTTTTACTTATTATGACAATGACATTGACACTAATAAAAAAAATATTGGGAGTGATGCGACACTGAATAGAACCATAGTTACAACGGGAAAATCATTCGATTACTTTTTTTCGGCCGCGATAGTACATAGTCAGTATCTAAACTGGTAAGTGCAACATACCGCGTTAGGGCAGTAAGTGAATTTGTGCTTATAACATTATCTACAGCTAAAATTAACTAAATAAGAGGAAAAAAGAAAGCAATATAGAATTTATTTATTTAAATGAAAGTTAAAAAGTACAATTTGAACAATCAAAAATTTCTTGAATCGACAAATTCAAACTGTCAGCAAAAACAATCAATAGGAAACAATTTATTTACCGTTGCATAGCAACCGGCATAATGACTATGCTTAATACTTAATGCGCTATATTGTTTGAACGCTCGATATTGAACGCTCGATATTTCGTACAAATTTGATAAGATTTGTAAAGATTAATCTGATTGTGCGAAAAATAGTATACGATACTTAGTAAGTGCTCACTGATCTCAAATATTTGAGAAAATGTATCGTATTGTTACACTATGTATCGTATTGTTACACTACGTATTTTACGCAACGGCTCCAACCCAGTATTATATGATTGTTTCCCAAATAAACTATATTCCAATGATATTTCTTGAATTTTCAAATTTCAACCAATGACAACGGTTTTATACTGCTGCTAGCTTTTTACCTGCGAGAAAATTACGTCTAGCTTTTAAATGCACGTAATTGACGTCATTTACTCTCAATTGGACTAAAAACAAAATAAAATATAAATTACAAATTCAAGAATAATTATTTTGGTCTTAATTACTATGTAATTTTACAAAAATATTTTTAATATCAAACTGACATGAACTGTCGGACAATTTTTTGAACCACCCTAATGTAATTGTTTAGAAAGTTAATACAAAAAATGGTTTTATGAAACAGTCTACAGGTTATGACAGAATTATCTTAAAAATCTGAAGATTATCTCTTCAGATTTTTAAGATAATGCAATTAAACTGAAATTAAATATAGATTAGTTGCTTTGAATTTCGCTACTCCTTTAATATTTTTAAGAGAATATGCAATATATTTTTAAATATATCAAAACTTATTTCCATGGCGTTGCTAGCAACGCGATGCTACCTTCATGCACATGAAGTTGAAGTTACTGACTGGTGACACTGGTGTGAACAATTCGTTGCCAGCAACGTCAAGGAAATACGTTTTCATACATGAATATTTTGCTAGCAACACGTTGCTACCTTCACACACATACGAACGACATTTGCATTTGAGTTTATGTCTTGTATGATGGTGTTGTGATGTATTAATACTTTTGCTATTTGTAGGGAGAAAAATGTTTAAATAGGCTCATGTTACTGACGTTGGAAAGTAGATTTACGTATTCGTGATGTGATATTGCTTTTATATTTATAACAGTCTGTTTTATGTACATTTTTATTTGTGTTTCAGATCATTTCAACCTTGCCTAATAATGTTGGATTAATTCAAAGGATTTCAGTATAGTTCTGATCAATATTTGAGCACCGATAGATGGAAGAGACCAACATGAATTGTTCCTTCCAAATTAATCATGACTAGTTGAAAGTTGGGACGTGGAATATAAACTTTGGGTATGTGTATAAAATCCAACACGTGTTGAATTAAATATTGAGGGAATACGTTACTTAATTATTTTAGTTTTTTGTATACGCTCTGATATTTTAACGCAATGTTCCTTGTTCTTTCTGTAATTGATTCTGGTACGCCGGTACAGCGCTCATTTTACACTACCTACCTTCAGACAACACGAGACTTCTTCGGTATATCCTTTTTAATGCTTTTTTTGCAACCATCATGAGCAAACGCTACTATTTTTTAAAATGTGACTGTCATTAATTGACAATCAATTGTGCCTATCGCTAGCCCACGATGTACGGAATGGAACAATCTTTGAGTACATATTCGAATGATTCTATTAATCGAATGGTCATTCGAATAACCAATAACTAAAAAAATTATTTTGTTGCTTGCGAGCAATTTCCGAATGGACTTGCAATGTGTTGGAGAATGTATTTAGTATTAGATTAGCACACATTCAAAAATTTGATATAGTGGGGGGGCGCGTAGCCAGGGCCAGATTAGCCGCTGGAAGCAGATGTTTCAATTGCCGCCCCTGGTACCCCTCAAAAATCCAAAGAATTTTTGGATTTTTGAGGGTCAAACGGTTTAAATTAAATGTTAGAATTGTAATCCCCACAAAAAAATTTCGTGGGCAGTTTCCTGATATACTGAAAGTTGAAAAAAATAAATAACATAAAATAACATGAATTTATTAATATTTAAAAACAAATAAACTTTATATAATATTTTTGCCGCCCCTGAAATTTGCCGCTGGAAGCAGTTGCTTCCTCTGCTTCATGGGTAATCCGACCCTGCGCGTAGCATTCAGTCGGCGTTGCTTTTATGTTCTTTAGTTATATTATTTTTAATTACTTTACATTCATTCATAATTTTAAGAGACTCGAATGCTCGATGTTCAGTAATTTAGACTGTTTATTCATATTATTTCAATTCGTATCGCGTTTAATTCTGTTGACAGCCATTTGAAAAAACCATTCGAATGATGCGGTGTAGTAATCGAGATATCTCGAGTTACATGAATAATCAAATGAACGATTATTTTTCGTTCGAATGTGTTCATCACTAATCGTGACGTTGGCGATAAACTGCTGCCAATTTCCTAAATCGTAGACACCGTTGAAATTATTTATGATCTAACGACAAATATTTCTGCGCTTCAGCCTCTCATCTCTTGTTTGATTAAAATCAAAAAATTTACCTTAATCATTGAGTAAATAATTAATATAGTACGTATCTACAAAAGTAAGGTTATGAGAACGTTTTTGCGTTTTGTACGTTTCGTTATATGTCGCTTACATACATTTGTCATTATATGTTCTAGTTAGTTTCCTAGTTCAATTTATAACAACGTCTTTCCACATTTTTGTAGTTTATATTTCTCGTTGGTCATTATTAAAATTAATATTATCTGGGCCATATTTTAAATGTATGATAATGTTTCTACGTAAGATGGCGGCTGTGTTGCATGCGCATTGTGTATATCAAAACTTATTTCCATGGCGTTGCTAGCAACGCGCTGCTACCTTCACACACATGAATAGGAAATTACTGGTGTGAAGTCGATGCGTTGCCAGCAACGTCAAGGATGTAAGTTTTGATACACGAATATTATTTCCGTGGCGTTGCTAGCAACGCGCTGCTACCTTCGCACACATGAAGTTTAAATTTCTGGTGTGAAATCAATGCGTTGCCAGCAACGTCAAGGAAATAAGTTTTGATACATGAATATTTTGCTAGCAACGCGTTGCTACCTTCACAACTATATGAATGTCAATTTAGGTATGATGGTGTTTTGTGGATGTAATTAATGTTACTTTCGTAATTTGTAAGGGAGAAAAATGTTTAAATAGGTTCATGTTAAGGTACTTATGTTTTATTGACAATGTTTTCGATGTTGGAAGTAGGTTTACGTATTCGTGGTTTGATATATTGCCTTTATATTTATAACGGTCTGTTTTATGTTCATCTTTATTTCTGTTTCAGATCCCTGCAACCTTGCCTGATAATGTTGGATTAATTTAAAGGATTTTGGTATAGTTCTGACCAATATTCGAGCACCGATAGATGGAGGAGACCAACTTGAATCGTTCCTCCCAAATTAATCATGACTGGTGGAAAGTTGGGACGTGGAATATAAACTGGGTATGTGTAAAATGCAATACATGTTGAATTAAATATTGAGGGAATGCATTATTTAATTACTTTAGTTTTTTGTATAAGCTCTGAAATTTAACGCAATGTTCTGTAACTTATTCGGTAATTGATTCTGGTACGCCGGTACAGCACTCATTTTACACTACCTACCTTCAGACACCACAGGACTTCTTCAATATATCCTTTTTAATGCGTAGTAGTAACCGAGATATCTCGAGTTACATGTATAATCGAATGAACGATTATTTTTCGTTCGAATGCACTCATCACTAATCGTGACCACAGACATTGGCGATAAACTGCTCTCAATTTCCTAAATCGCGGACACCGCTGAAGTTATTTATGGCCAAACGACAAATATTTCTGCGCATCAGCCTCTCATCTCTTATGTTTGATTAAAATCAAAAAATTTACCTTAATCATTGAGTAAATAATTAATATAGTATGTATCTACAAAAGTAAGGTTATGAGAACGTTTTTGCGTTTTGTTATATGTTCTAGTTAGTTTCCTAGTTCAATTTATAACAAATGTCTTTCCACATTCTTGTAGTTTATATTTCTCGTTGGTCATTATTTAAAATTAATGTTATCTGGGCCATATTTTAAATGTTTGAAATGTTTCTACGTAAGATGGCGGCTGTGTTGCATGCGCATTGTGTATCTGAATTCGGCGGCAGGTTATCTTTAAAATTTTAAGAGAGCCATGATCAACGTAATTAAGCCAAAATTATAGATTAGTTGCTTTGAATTTCGCTACTCCCTAAATATTTTTAAGGGGAGAATTTGCAATAAATTTTCAAATACATCGTAACTTATTTCCGTGGCGTTGCTAGCAACGCGCTGCTACCTTCATACACATGAAATTGAAGTTACTAGTGTGAACCAATGCGTTGCCAGCAACGTCGAGGAAATAAATTTTGATACATAAATATTTAGCTAGCAACGGTCACGTTACTAACTTCACACACATACGAATGACATTTGCATTTGAGGTTATGTCTTCTATGATGAAGGTGTAATGTATTAATTATTACTTTTGCAATTTGTAAGTGAGAAAACTGTTTAAATAGGCTCATGTTAAGGTACTTGAAAATGTTACTGACTTTGGAAAGTAGATTTACGTATTCGTGATACATTGCTTTTATATTTGTAACAATCTGTTTTATGTCCATTTTTATTTGTGTTTTAGATCCTTGCAATCTTGCCTAATAATGTTGGATTAATTCAAAGGATTTCAGTATGGTTCTGATTAATATTCGAGCACCGATAGATGGAAGAGACCAACATGAATCCGTTCCTTCCAAATTAATCATGACTGGTGGAAAGTTGGGACGTGGAATATAAACTTTGGGTATGTGTATAAAATGCAACACTTGTTGAATTAAATATTGAGGGAATACGTACTTCATTGTTCGGTAATTTAGACTGTTCATTCAAATTATTTCATTTCGTATCGCGTTTATTTCTGTTGAGCCATTTGTGGCGTCGAGCTCGAGAAAAATATTCATTGCCCTAATGTGTCGTGCACGCGACATCACAACTAACCTAAAAAATATGCACTTTTTAACATTTTTGAATACTATTCCTGAAGAGGGGTTGGAACCTTTGGTGTAGAACCTACACTTGGAGTAGTTTTCCACACACACCAAAACACTTTTGCACACACTCGACGCGCGTTTCGTCAACCAAGTTGGCATCATCGGGAGATGATTAAAACTAAGCTTAACCTAACAATGGGACCTATTTATACCTAAAAATGTGTTACGCTTCGACGAACAATTACCGCGATAGTAACAAAAAGGCGGGTAAAATATCTAGCTTCGTTGAAGCGTTAACACTTGACTAACATATAAAGCGGGCTATTTGGAATGGGCCCTCTGTCACTATTCATACTATGTTTACATTTGTTAATTTCCAAGCTTTCGAATGCATCTAGTTGCCTAGAGTTTGTTACATTTCTAATCAACCTTAAATTATTAATATCTATTTTATGATTGTTATCAAAAGCATGTTGGGCAACGCTAGACTTCTCTATTCTTCCGTATTTTAGATGAGCCATATGCTCCTTAAACCTCGTCTGAATAGAGCGTCTTGTTTGTCCAACATACTTATGGTTGCAGTCCTTACAGCTAATTTCGTAAATCCCCGATTATTTTAGTATCGGAGAACTTGAATCTGAAATCATGCATTGAGAAATCAATTACCTCGGCAGGTAATCGATCGTTCACCAACTGTGTCGCAAGAAATTAACTCAAAGTAAGGTAAAATGATCTCTATATATTGTCACAATTTTGTAATCTGACTCCTTCTCGTTTTTTTTTTCAATTCGAGTAAGGTTAAGTTAAGTTGTTCGCTAAAAATTGCCCTATAGAAATGTGCGTTGAGTTGAGTGATACACGAGTGTTCATGGACGTGGTTAAAATCAATTGATTTCGATAATCGAATAGTCGGTATTCGAATGATCATTCGAATACTCAATCACGCATCGAAAATAAAAATAAGTCTGGGGGAGATTCGAATGCTCGATATTTGATAATTAAAGGGGTTTACGGAAACTTACTCCCTGTACCCAGATCACTATCTCTGTCTTTGTTATTCTTATAGTTTTAGAAAAAGAGAAGTATATTTGCAGATCGCTCAGGGTATGTTTCCGAAAACCCCATTAGACTGTTCATTCAAATTATTTCATTTCGTATCACATCGAATGATGCGGGGAGTTCGAGTTACATGAATAATCGAATGAACGGTTATTTATCATTCGAATGCGCCCATTAACATTATTTACGCATGTGCAGATTAGAATCATCTAGAATGAACGTGGCTGACATGGCAGTGGATTTGGGTATTTTAGCCAAATATGTACAAAATTTGATTTTTATGTGGAAAAACAAACCTTTTCGTAATGGATAAAAGGGGCATTATTTACTGAACGTTTCCCCTGTGTGAATGGGCCGAGAAATTGGACGAAATTGAGTTCATTTTAGTGATATAAAATGTAGTGCCAAGTGAAATTTCAGGATTTTTGTGCCAAAATGGGGGCGTTTGCATGGAAAACTTATTTCAGTTTCGAGTTCCGACTCCAAAATAGAAACTTCTGAAAATTTCAGGCCAATATGTGTAAGGTCCATAATTTTTTTGCTGAAAATGGTGTTAGGTTAGGTTTGTTTATTTGTTCCGCTTAAAGAGTTTCGAATCTCCTTGCGTCTTGTATTATTTGCATTGCTATGCACAGAGACAAATAAAGAAACCTGTTCTTAATCGCTTGAGAAGTTACGGGAGAGTGTGAGTGTACACACCTTGTAATTGGTGTAAACTTGGATTAAAGCTATATTTAGTTGATTTAATGATGTGAAGCAAATAATCGTTTACAAAATATAATATACTATCCCTCATGTTAATTTTATTTTTTCAGCTGGATATGCTGCAACTCGTACATAGGCAGGTGTCTTTATCGAAGTAGACGGATGCCAAGTTGCCGCTAAGCTTCCTCTAAGTCATCACGATGTTCCGATTGTGGTAGAGCCTGGAGTGAGTTTTTAATGGATTAAAACTAATACCACACATGCGGATATACAAGATATACAAGGAGCAAACTAACAGGTTTGTTTTTAAATTTACATCTTTGTATTAGAGTAGTTGTAGTTTATTCCACGTAAGCTGATCCGATTAGTACAAATATAGCAACTTTTTATTCAGTATTATTGGTCACAATGATCATTGACCTCGACCTACCTCGGATCGCATCCGCCTAATAAAATAGTTCTTCCAAATTAAATTAATGGTAGCAGGCAACTAACATTATAGTACTTCGATTTCACGGTTGCATTTGTAAAAAAAAACTCCGTTTAAGAATTGATTTTATTAATAATTTTATTCCATTATTAATGGTCACGTTCACACACACGCACACACCCAAACTTAATAGATAAATACAATAGTTACAACAAAATATTCAACACGCTACAAAACTGACATTGACAACTTTTAACACTAACCTCAAAATAGTCGAAACCAGAAGAAACATGTGACACCGATCGTGTATTCCTATGCCACAGTTTACGATCTAGGGACAAATTTTTTGAAAGTAATCAGCAGGTCATGATGATGTCTGTCGAAATCGGTCAGTGGAATATTCTGTTAAATTGGCTAGTATATTTTGGTTCACGGCCTTCTTTGCTGTTGTGCGTTGTAGACTGTACCTATGTGAGTTTAATTATTTTATTTGTGTCCGCATTATTTTTGTATGCGGTTATTACGACAGCATGTCATAACTGTGTACGGTGTACTTGGCCTTATGTCTTTGTATATTATTTTTTGCACAATCTTGTTTTTTTTTTTGTCACTTGCGGTCATTGTGGACAGAAACAGTAAGTTGATTTTACTGAACGATTATATTTTTCCTAGCATCCAATGTACATAGTCCGTACCTAAGCTGGTAAGTGCAACATACCGCGCTAGGGCAGTAAGTGAATTTGTGCTTATAACATTATCTACAGCTAAAATTAACTAAATAAGGGGAAAAAAGAAAGCAATATAGAATTTATTTATTTTATCGTATCATTGAAAATTAAGTTTCCTTTAAGTTAAATCTTTATTGATAATTATAAATATCATAACATTACAACATCTTCACAATAACTTAGTAGCACATAGTACGTTAGTTACAATATATAATACTTTGGTTACCATCATAATACTCTAGATACGAATTTTATGTTAATTATTATAAACATTGACGTGAATATTTTGACAGTTCTCAAATGTCAATGATACGATAAAGCTTTGAATGTAACTCGATTATTAGCGATTTAAACCATCTCGGACAATGCCAGGCGTACTCGGCTAGCGCCTCGTCACCTGGCAACGTCCTCGATTATTATAAATCGCATAATAATCTCGTTACATTAATAGCTATAAATGAAAGTTAAAAAGTACAATTTGAACAATCAAAAATTTCTTGAATCGACAAATTCAAACTGTCAGCAAAAACAAACAATAGGAAACAATGTATTTACCGTTGCATATCAACCGGCATAATGACTATGCTTAATACTTAATGCGCTATATTGTTTGAACGTTCGATATTTCGTACAAATTTGATAAGATTTGTAAAGATTAATCTGATTGTGCGAAAAATAGTATACGATACTTAGTAAGTGCTCACTGATCTCAAATATTTGAGAAAATTATCGTATTGTTACAATACGTATTTTACGCAATGGCTCCAACCCATTATTATATGATTGTTTCCCAAATAAACTATATTCCAATGATATTTCTTGAATTTTCAAATTTCAACCAATGACAACGGTTTTATACCGCTGCTAGCTTTTTACCTGAGAGAAAATTACGTCTAGCTTTTAAATGCACGTAATTGACGTCATTTACTCTCAATTGGACTAAAAACAAAATAAAATATAAATTACAAATTCAAGAATAATTATTTTGGTCCTAATTACTATGTAATTATGTATGTAATTTTACAAAAATATTTTTAATATCGAACTGACATGAACTGTCGGACAATTTTTTGAACCACCCTAATGTATAGAGTGGAGCATAATGGAGTCCCACATTTCCGAGGTGAATTGTAAAAACAACGGTACAAGGTAACACTTTTTATTTATTGAAAGTACATACAATAAAAATTTTTTGGGTAGGTTTTAAAAGATATATCGTCCAAATGTTGGCCTTGACGGGCGATGCACATATGGAGCCATCTTTCTGGGACAGTAAACCCCCGGGAACTCCACCAACGACCTCTTCACAACCCAAAAGTCACCGTGCTTTATCCTCTATAGGCATCGTGGGGCCTTATTTTTTTTTAAGAGGGTGGCGCCACTGTTACTGTGACTTCCTACCAAAACTTGGAGAATTTCTTACGCCCCAAACGAGGGAAGTTTCAACGGGATGGAGCCACAGCCCATAAGGCCATTCATGAGGAAATCGCCAGGATTCTTCTAGATATGTTGGTGAAAGAAAACTTTAAGGATATGTGCATCGCTCGTCAAGGCCAACATTTGGACGATATAATTTTCTAAACCTAACCAAAAAAAACCTTATTATCTTTCAATAAATAAAAGGTTTTTTTCTATAACTTGTACCATTTTTATTTTAGAATTCCCCTCGGAAATGTGGGACTTCATTATGCCCCACCCTGTACCTATAAATAAAAATCTAAATATAAAAGTAAGGAAGGAAATTGTTTATTTGGGAAATAATCTTGACAAAGCGCTTAATAATAAAAATCGTGTGACATCATATAATCTGGGCTGAACGGACTTTGGGTAGTTACGGGAGGCCAGATATCAGGGACGTCAGTCGTGTCATCCTTTAAAGTAAACGAATGTTCAGCCTAGATGTAATGACGCATATAACGAGCGCTGTGGCTTTGTGTTTTAGGAGGTGTCACATATACCCCTCGACCTCTAAATCACATCACGCAAACTGCGGGTAGCAAATTTTGTTGCAAAATTTGCTTTTAAGCAAATGTTCTAGACTTAATAATTTACCTAAAGCCCTCGACCTGCAGTCTTGAGAGCTTTTAAGGTAAATTATTAAATTTCGAACATTTTCCAAGCAAAATTTTGCAAAAAAAAACGCTACACGCAATTTATCCGATAAAATTCAGAGGTCTCGGGATATAATCTATGAATATAAATATTAATATTATGTATTTGGCTTTTCAGCGCTGGTATTGGAATCATATCGGGGCCCACTGAAGCACAACTATTCGTTGGAAAATTTGGAGGACAGAGAACGTTAACGTTTGTTGCTTATTTGTTTTTGTATTATAAATTTTTTTATGTTTACTTACTCCGTTTTGTTGTTTCTGGCTATTATAAATAAACCTACTTTAAATGATATGCATTTTCATTTTTCACCTCTACTACTCGTAATAGGATATGATTAAGAGAGAAATGGAATTAATAACGTCAATTAAATTAATGGAAATGGTACTGAGGATTTCCCAAAGATGGAGCCATTTCCATGTCACATATAGAAATCTGCCGTATTATGTATATATATTTTTGAACCTAACAGTTTTGACTTGCTCTTTATTGTAAATCGCAAAGAGAAAATTTTAATTGAGTAGATATTATCTTGTTAGAAGTTAGGAATTTGAAACGTAGTTGATCGGTTTATTAATTTTTGCGATGGCCTTATTAAGTCGATTTTATAATTTATGGTTAGTGCGTCACGCTGACCAAAGATGGCGCTTGACCCATCTCGCTGGTATCAATTTGTCCGATAGCCTACATATTCTAAATATTTTCCGGGCTCTTCAGTAACTCCATTGCAATAAGGGGGGGTGTATTAATATTTTTTATTAAGAAAAAATATTATATATATTCTAAATATAATATATACTACTATCTATCTTCTTATATTACTATATTCTAAAACAGGAAAGACACTCCATGGAGTGAGGTCGGTCTGGGATCCCAACCCTTCCCCACCCTTGTGGGTATAGTACTTATAAAGCCGCAGGATCGATAACATTCCGCAACATATATGTGGCGCCACCTTTTGTTGTATTATTGAACTACAATTTTTGTACGAATATAAAACTTAACGTTAAATTTTATTAGATCAATTTTATCAATCCAAACATAAGATATTCAGATTCTGATCTTCTCAAACAGGAAAGACACTCCAGGGAGTGAGGTCGGTCCGGATCCCAACCCTTCCCCACCCTTGTGGGTATCATACTTATAAAGCCACAGGATCGATTATATTCCGCAACATATATGTGGCGCCACCTTTTGTTGTATTATTGAACTACAGTTTTTGTACGAATATAAAACGTTAAATTTTTAAAAATCAACTGATACATTAGACTTATTTTATCAATCCAAAATTAAGATATTCTGGCTATGATTTCTATGATTCTGATCTGGTTGCAACCAATATATGCGGTGCCATCTTCTCTGGTATTATTAAACTATAAATTTTGATATCACACTATATATAGGGTAGAGAAATAACTACGAACTTAAATGCACATAAAATCGTTTATTTCTGAATGAAATACAGAGTTAAGTATATAATAAAAAATACATTATAGTCAAATGCGCTGGGTAAAGCTGGAGGAATCTTCCACGTTTCGTGTCGCCATCTTCTTTGTCCATCCTAAATCTGGCCCTAGAACAAAGAACATAAGATTTATTCACCTTAAAGTGGCATATACAACAGTTATTTATGCACCGTGAGTTGTACAGTGCACTTTTTTGGTCGACAATACAGCACTGTACGACAAGCGGTGCATATTATATTTTTCGTCGTACCGATGAATCATTATTATGAAAAACTATTGTTGACGGTTGCCATGGATGGATATTCCAAAAGCATTGCTACCTTTATGCCGGAGATAAGACTAGTGAGAAATCTCGCACAAGTTTTGTCGGATACTGCTGTCATAAGTGTAAACATCATGAGTCTACTTTTTAGAACGTTTGCAAGATCTCACAACGATGTTTTACTTGTGACAGTAGAATGTCCGACAAATCTCACGCGAGATTTCTCACTAGTCTATCTCCGGCATGAAGGTAGCGATGCTTGGAATATCCATGGCAACCGTCGATAACCTTACGAGGGAGGTATGACGAGAAATGTTTTACGACATATTATATCAGGTCGGAACCTTTCTCTCTCATTAATACTAGCATATTTTTACTCAATTTACATTTCACCAACTAAGTTGGCATCATCTGGAGATGATTCTAAACTACGTTCAAATATATAAAGAGAGAGAGAGAGATAAGTCCTACGTACTGGTGGATTCAATACTTACAGGAAGAATTAAAGCCTGACGATTCTTCTGAACACTTTGATTGAGGAGATGTTTCGTCCTCCTTGCAACTTCCGACTCCTTAATTTGTTTAATCTCTTGGGGTTTCCATTGGGAGGGAATCTTCAGCTCACGTAGGATGGTCGGTTGAAGAAATCTTCTTTATAGGGCCAGCATCTGTTACGGATTCTCTCCATCTGAAAAGTATATTAAAAATATTAATTTATTTATCACTGGTATCTGCAGTGACTAAAGTTCTGTGTATATCGTTCAAAAGTGTAAGTGTTTGAGGAGATATCAAATCAACGAGTGTCATATATTGTTGGAATCAGGATGAAAATTACTAATGAATTAAGGAAAAACAATGTCAGCACCAATACGGTAGTGTATTTTAGAAGACCGTGTGGAAATGTTCACGGAAGCACCTTAACATGAGCCTATTTAAATATTTTTCTCCCTTACAAATTACAATAGTAACATTAATTACATCATACAAGACATAACCTCAAATATCCTTCGTATGTATGTGAATGTAGCAACGTGTTGCTAACAAAACGTTCATATTATCAAAACTTATTTCCTCGACGTGCTTCACACCTATAACTTCAATTACATGCGTGTGTGAAGATAGTAACGAGTTGCTAGCAACGCCACGGAAGTTTTGATTTTTTTCGAAAATTTATTGCAAATTCCCTTAAAAATATTGAGGGAGTAGCGAAAATTCAAGGCAACTAATCTATAATTTTTAATTTTAGAGTAATTGCGTGGATTTATGGCTAATCCCTTAAAATTTTTATAATTCTTTCGCCGAATTCAGATGCACGATGCGCATGCGTCACAGCCGCCATCTTACGTAAACATTTAAAATATAGGCAGTAATCCCAAATAACATTAATTTCAAATGACCAAAGCGAAATATAAACTACGAAAATGTGGAAAGATGTTGTAAATTGAACTAACAAACTAACTACAACATATAATAACAAATGTATGTAAGTGCAAAAATGCTGTCTCATAACCTTACTTTTGCAGATACGTACCACAGAGTAACTATATCACATGCGAATGCTTCGCGCGGTGCCTTTAATGTCCGCGATACACGTATTAGACAAAGGCCCGTCGGCTACTCGTAACGTTGCATGCTTTTTGCACCACAAGACTTTAATATTTATTTTTGTGGATGCGAGTTAGTTGCACCACTTGAGCGCTCGAGAAAAACAAAATTATATTATAAAATATAAAATATGAAACTGTATGTTTACAAATGGGATAATATTGTAAGTTTTCTATTTGTTTTATCAAGTTTTTTTGATGTTTTTAGATCTCTATTTGTATACACCAACAAACTCGTTTGACTGTTTTGACATTTAAAATCCGAACGCTCGGACTCACAATATATCTCCGTAAACTCTGCTACACGCTGTCACGATAATGTTCTCGTACTAAACCCTCCGCATATATGAGGATGGAAGTAGTGGGGACCGTTGGACAGGCCGCCACGCTTACATTCGCATCTGGTATAGTTAATCTGTGTACGTACTATAATAAAGTAAATTTTTTTTATTTTAATCAAACAAGAGATGAGAGGCTGATGCACAGAAATATTTGTCGTTTGGCCATAAATAATTTCAGCGGTGTCCGCGATTTAGGAAATTGAGAGCAGTTTATCGCCAACGTCTGTGGTCACGATTAGTGATGGGTGCATTCGAACGAAAAATAATCGTTCATTCCATTATACATGTAACTCGAGATATCTCGATTACTACTACGCATTAAAAAGGTGAAGAAGTCTTGTGGTGTCGGAAGGTAGGTAGTGTAAAATGAGTGTTGTTAAATTTCAGAGCGTATACAAAAAACTAAAATAATTAAATAATGCATTCCTTCAATATTTAATTCAACATGTGTTGCATTTTACACACATACCCAAAGTTTATATTCCACGTCCCAACCTTCCCATCATTCATGATTAATTTGGAAGGAACGATTCATGTTGGTCTCCTCCATCTATCGGTGCTCGAATATTGGTCAAAATCCTTTGAATTAATCCAACATTATTAGGCAAGGTTGCAGGGATCTGAAACAGAAATAAAGATGGACATAAGACATACCGTTATAAATATAAAGGCAATATATTAAACCACAAATACGTAAACCTACTTCCAACATCGAAAACATTGTCAATAAAACTTAAGTACTTTAACATGAACCTATTTAAACATTTTTCTCCCTAACAAATTACAAAAGTAACATTAATTACATCCACAACACCATCATACAAGGCATAACCTCAATTGACTTTCGTATGTTTGTGAAGGTAGCAACGTGTTGCTAGCACAATATTCATGTATCAAAACTTATTTCCTTGACGTTGCTGGCAACGCATTGACTTCACACCAGAAATTTCAACTTCATGTGTGTGAAGGTAGCAGCGCGTTGCTAGCAACCAACGCCACGGAAATAAGTTTTGATATACACAATGCGCATGCAACATAGCCGCCATCTTATATTTCTACAAATATTTCATACATTTAAAATATGGCCCAGGCCCCAGATAACATTAATTTTAAATAATGACCAACGAGAAATATAAACTACAAAAATGTGGAAAGACATTGTTATAAATTGAACTAGGAAACTAACTAGAACATATAACGACAAATGTATGTAAGCGACATTTATAACGAAACGTACAAAACGCAAAAACGTTCTCATAACCTTACTTTTGTAGATCCGTACTACATTAATTATTTATTCAATGATTAAGGTAAATGTTTTGATTTTAATCAATCATAAGAGATGAGAGGCTGAACCGCAGAAATATTTGTCGTTTGGCCATAAATAATTTCAACAGTGTCCACGATTTAGGAAATTGGCAGCAGTTTATCGCCAACGTCACGCTGTGGTCACGATTAGTGATGAACGCATTCGAATGAAAAATAATCGTTCATTTGATTGTTCATGTAACTTGAGATATCTCGATTACTACTCACCGCATTATTCCAATGATTTTATGGCTGTCAACAGAATCAAACGCGATACGAAATGAAATAATTTGAATGAACAGTCTAAATTACCGAACATCGAGCATTCGAGTATCTTAAAATTATGATTGAATGTAAAATAATAAAAATAATATAATTAAAAAACATAAAAGCAACGCCAAGACTTAATGCGCCACGCCCCCCCGACTAAACCATATTTTTGAATAGCTGCTAATCTAATACTAAATACATTCTGCAACGTATTGCAAGTCCATAAGTCCATTCGGAAATTGCTCTCAAGCAACGAAATCACTTTTTGAGTTATTGGGTATTCGAATGACCATTCGAGTATGTACTCAAAGATTGTTCGTATATCGTGGGCTAGCGATAGGCACAATCGATTTGTCAATTAATGACGCAGTTACATTTAAAAAAATAGCAGTGTTTGCTCATGTTGGTTGCAAACAAAGCATTAAAAAGGATATATTGAAGAAGTCTTGTGGTGTCTGAAGGTAGGTAGTGTAAAATGAGTGCTGTACCGGTGTACCAGAATCAATTACCGAATAAGTTAAGGAACGTTACGTTAAATTGCAGAGCGTATTCAAAAAACTAAAGTAATTAAATAACGCATTCCCTCAATGCTTAGTTCAAAATGTGTTGTATTTTATACACATACCCAAAGTATACATTCCACGTCCCAACTTTCCACCAGTCATGAATAATTTGGAAGGAACAATTCATGTTGGTCTCTTCCATCTATCGGTGCTCGAATATTAATCAGAACTATACTGATGTTCCTTGAATTAATCCAACATTATTAGGCAAGGTTGCAGGGATCTGAAACAGAAATAAAGATGGTAAAATGGACCGTTATAAATATAAAGGCAATAATATTAAACCACAAATACGTAAACCTACTTCCAACATCGAAAACATTGTCAATAAAACTTAAGTACTTTAACATGAACCTATTTAAACATTTTTCTCCCTGACAAATTACAAAAGTAACATTAATTACATCACAACACCATCATACAAGACATAACCTCAATTGCCCTTCGTATGTGTGTGAAGGTAGCAACGGGTTGCTAGCAAAATATTCGTGTATAAAACTTAATTCCTTGACGTTGCTGGCAACGCATTGCTTCACACCAGTATTTCAACTTCATGAGTGTGAAGGTAGCAGCGCGTTGCTAGCAACGCCATGGAAATAAGTTTTGATATACACAATGCGTATGCAACACAGCCGCCATCTTACGTAGAAACATTTCATACATTTAAAATATGGATAACATTAATTTTAAATAATGACCAACGAGAAACAAACTACAAAAATGTGGAAAGACATTGTTATGAATTGAGTTAGGAAACTAACTAGAATATATAATGACAAATGTATGTAAGCGACATAACGAAACGTATAAAACGCAAAAACGTTCTCAAAGCCTTACTTTTGTAGTTACACTACATTAATTATTTACTCAATGATTAAGATAAATTTTTTTAATCAAACATAAGAGAGAAGAGGCTGAAGCACAGAAATATTTGTCGTTTGGCAATAAATAATTTCACCGGTGTCCGTGATTTAGGAAATTGGCAGCAGTTTATCGCGAACGTCACAATTACTGATGAATGCAATCGAACGAAAAATAATCAATCATTTGATGATTCATGTAACTCGAGATATCTCGATTACTACTCACTGCATCATTCGAATGATTTTATTCAAACGGCTGTCAACAGAATTAAACGCGATACGAAATGAAATAATATAAATGAACAGTCTAAATTACCGGACATCGAGCATTCGAGTATCTTAAAATTGTGATTGAATGTAAAGTAATTAAAAATAATATAATTAAAGAACATAAAAGCAACGCCAAAACTGAATGCCCCGCGCCCCCCGATTATATCATATTTTTGAATGTGTGCTAATCTAATACTAAATACATTCTGCAACGAAAGCCCTTTTGGAAATTGCTCTCAAGGAAAGAAATCATTTTTTGAGTTATTGGGTATTCGAATGACCATTCGATTACTAGAATCATTCGCATACGTACTTAAAGATTGTTCCATTCCGTACATCATGGGCTAGCGATAGGCACAATCGATTTGTCAATAATTAATGACACAGTCACATTTTAAAAAATAGTAGCGTTTGCTCATGTTGATTGCAAAAAAGCATTAAAAAGGATATACTGAAGAAGTCTTGTGTTGTCTGAAGGTAGGTAGTGTAAAATGAGTGCTGTACCGGCCTACCAGAATCAATTACCGAAAGAACAAGGGCGTTAAATTTCAGAGTGTATACAAAAAAACTAAAATAATTAAGTAACGTATTCCCTCAATATTTAATTCACCATGTGTTGGTTTTATACACATACCCAAAGTTTATATTCCACGTCCCAACTTTCCACCAGTCATGATTAATTTGGAAGGAACGATTCATGTTGGTCTCTTCCATCTATCGGTGCTCGAATATTAATCAGAACTATACTGATATTCCTTGAATTAATTCAACATTATTAGGAAAGGTTGCAGGGATCTGAAACAGAAATAAAGATGGACATAAAACAGACAGTTATAAATATAAAAGCAATATATCACACCAAGAATACAAGAATACGTAAACCTACTTTCCAACGTCGATAACATTGTCAATAAAACTGAAGTACCTTAACATGAGCCTATTTAAATAGTTTTCTCCCTTACAAATAATTACAAAAGTTATTTACATCACAACTATTATTTTTAACTCAATGATCACAACACCATCATGCAAGACATAACCTCAACTGTCTTTCGTATGTGTGTGAAGCTGGCAACGGGTTGCTAGCAAAATATTCGTGTATCAAAACTTATTTCCTTGCCGGCAACGCACCAACTTCACAGTAATTCCAACTTCATGTGTGTGAAGGTAGCAGCGCGTTGCTAGCAACGCCACGGAAATAGGTTTTGACATACCTTGCGTTCTTTTTTACACCGGTGGATCCACCTGGTGTAACCGGTGTCCCAAAACTGCCTTGCGTTCTTTTTTACACCGGTGGATCCACCTGGTGTAACCGGTGTCCCAAAACTGTTCTAATTGCTTGGTTAAATTAATCGTAAGCGTTCTTAAAGTATTGTTGGAATTAACCTGATGGAACCACTAGTCACCGGCTGCAATGATCGGTGAGTTGGTGGATTTAGCAAGGTAAAGAGTGGGAAATTTATGAATTTGAAAACCAATGTTTAAATCCACCACATCATACTGGTGTAAAAAAGAACGCAAGGCTGTTCTAATTGCTTGGTTAAATTAATCGTAAGTGTTCTTAAAGTACCTTGCGTTCTTTTTCACACCGGTGGATCCACCTGGTGTAACCAGTGTCCCAAAACTGTTCTAATTGCTTGGTTAAATTAATCGTAAGCGTTCTTAAAGTATTGTTGGAATTAACCTGATGGAACCACTAGTCACCGACTGCAATGCTCGGTGAGTTGGTGGATTTAGCAAGGTAAAGAGTGGGAAATTTATGAATTTGAAAACCAATGTTTAAATCCACCACATCATACTGGTGTAAAAAAGAACGCAAGGATACACAATGCGCATGCAACACACGCCATCTTACGTAGAAACATTTTAAACATTTAAAATATGGCCCAGATAACATTAATTTTAAATAATGACCAACGAGAAATATAAACTACAAAAATGTGGAGAAACATTGTTATAAATTGAACTGGGAAACTAACTAGAACATATAATGACAAATGTATGTAAGCGACATATAACGAAACGTACAAAACGCAAAAACGTTGTCTCATAACCTTACTTTTGTAGATACATACTATATTAATTATTTACTCAATGATTAAGGTAAATTTTTTGATTTTAATCAAACATAAGGGATGAGAGGCTGAAGCGCAGAAATATTTGTCGTTTGACCATAAATAATTTCAACGGTGTCTACCATTTAGGGAATTGGCAGCAGTTTATTGACAACGTCACGATTAGTGATGAACACATTGGAACGAAAAATAATCGTTCATTTGATTATTCATGTAACTTGAGATATCTCGATTACTACACTGCATCATTCGAATGGTTTTTTCAAATGGCTGTCGACAGAATTAAACGCGATACGAAATGAAATAATTTGAATAAACAGTTTAAATTACCGAACATCGGCATTCGAGTCTCTTAAAATTATGAATGAATGTAAAGTAAATTAAAAATAATATAACTAAAGAACATAAAAGTAACGCCAAGACTGAATGCTCCGTGCCCCTTGACTATATCATATTTTTAATGCGTTCTAATCTAATACTAAATACATTCTGCAACACATTTCAAGTCCATGCGGAAATTGCTCGCAAGAAACGAAATAATTTTTTGAGTTATTGGTTATTCAAATGACCATTCGATTACTAGAATCATTAGAATATGTACTCAAAGATTGATCCATTCCGTACATCGTGGGCTAGCGATAGGCACGATCGATGTGTCAATTAATGACACAGTCACATTTTAAAAAATAGTAGCGTTTGCTCATGTGTAAAAAAAGGATATACTGAAGAAGTCTTGTGGTGTCTGAAGGTAGGTAGTGTAAAATGAGTGCTGTACCGGCGTACCAGAATCAATTACCGAAAGAACAAGGAACATTGCGTTAAACAGAGGGTATACAAAAAACTAAAATAATTAAGTAACGTATTCCCTCAATATTTAATTCACCATGTGTTGGTTTTATACACATACCCAAAGTTTATATTCCACGTCCCAACTTTCCACCAGTCATGATTAATTTGAAGGAACGATTCATGTTGGTCTCTTCCATCTATCGGTGCTCAAATATTGATCAGAACTACACTGAAATCCCTTGAATTAATCCAACATTATTAGGCAAGGTTGCAAGGATCTGAAACACAAATAATGATGATAAAACAGACTGTTATAAATAAAAAAGCAATAAATCACATCATGAATACGCACATCTACTTTCTAACGTCGATAACATTGTCAATAAAACTTAAATACCTTAACTTGAGCCTATTTAAACAATTTTCTCCCTTACAAATTACAAAAGTATAATTACATCACATCATCATACAAGACATAACCTCAACTCATCAACTGTCGTTCTATGTGTGTGAATGTAGCAACGCGGTACTAGCAAGATATTCATATGCATCAAAACTTATTTCCTTGGCGTTGCTGGCAACGCATTGACATACCAGAACTTCAAGTGTGTGAAGATAGCAGCGCGTTGCTAGCAACGCCACGGTAAGTTTTTATTTTATTGCAAATTTATTTAAAATTCTCTTAAAAATATTGGTGGAATAGCGAAATTCGAGACAACTAATCTATAATATATAATTTCAGCTTAATTGCATTGGATTATGCTAATCTCTTAAAATCTTTAAGAATTCTGTCAACCTATAGACCTTGGTGTAAACTATTTTTTCACCGAGATAAATTCCTAGCTAAGGCCATTTGGAAGTTAATAATTTTTTTATTAATAATAAAAGGGTGGATTTTACCCTTATATTTAGATTGCAAGAAATTATTTTCATTTCATCACTAGCTATACCAATTAATGTTACAATTAATTAATTAATATTAATCAACATGTGAATGCATATTATTGTTTGAATAGTTTCTCCATTTTGTATCGTTTTCTACACTATATGTATTATATAATAATTGTCTTTTTTTAATTATTTTAATCTGGTGACATTGGTGACAATGCTAAAACAATTGTATGTTACTTAAGCAAATAAATTATTATTATTATAGATTTTAATATACACAATTTTTTTCTGTAAGTAGCAAATTTGCATCTAATGCGGTTTGTTAGTTTAATTATTGATTTGTGAATTAATGACGCAGTCAAATTTAAAAAAATTATAGCGTTTGCTAATATTGGTCACAAAATAGGCATTAAAAAGGATATATTGAAGAAGTCTTGTGGTGCGTAAAGGTAGGTAGTGTAAAGTGAGTGCTGTACCGGCATACCAGAATCAATTACTGAAAGAGCAAAGAACATTACATTAAATCTCAGAGCGTATACTAAAAATTAATATAATTAAAAAACGTATTCCCTCAATATTTAATTCAAGATGTGTTGCATTTTATATACATACCCAAAGTTTATATTCCATGTCCCAACTTTCCACCAGACACGATTAATTCCGGAAGGAACGATTATTGATGGTCTCCTCCATCTATCGGGGCTCCAATATTGATCAGAACTATACTGTAATCCCTCGAATTAATCCAACATTATTAGGCAAGGTTGCAAGGATCTGAAACACAAATAAAGATGGACATAAAACAGACTGTTATAAATATAAAAGCAATAAATCACATCATGAATACGTAAATCTACTTTTCAACGTCAGTAACATTGTCAAGTACCTTAACACGAGCCTATTAAACATTTTTCTCCCTTACAAATTACAAAAGTAATTACATCACTACCCTAACATACAAGACATAACCTCAACTGTCTTTCTATGTGTGCGAAGGTAGCAACGCGGCACTAGCAAAATATTCAAATGCATCAAAACTTATTTCCTTGGCGTTGCTGGCAACGCATTGGACTCGCACCAGGAACATCAAGTGTGTGAATATAGCAGCGCGTTGCTAGCAACGCCACGGAAGTAAGTATTGATATATCTGAAAATTTATTTAAAATTCTCTTAAAAATATAGGAGGAATAGCGAAATTCAAGACAACTAATCTATAATATATAATTTCAGCTTAATCGCATTGGATTATGCTAATCTCCTGCTGGGTTATTGAATCGGTTATTATTGACAGTTGCTGAACTCTGTCTGTCTGTCTGTGACACCTTTATTTGAAGTATTTTAACACGGAGTTTTAGCGATTTGTCCCGTTACTCATGCCGTTAACGAAGTAATAACAAACCAATAATAACCGCGGTTATACCTTTGGTTCACGCTCGAAATCAGCTATTAAAAGGGATATATTGAAGAAGTCTTGTGGTGCGTAAAGATAGGTAGTGTAAAATGAGTGCTATACTGGCACACCTACCAGAATCAATTACTAAAAGAGCAAGGAACACTGCATTAAATCTCAGAGCGTATACTAAAAACTAAAATAATCAAATAACGTATACCCTCAATATTTAATTCAAGATGTGTTGCATTTTATACACATACCCTAAGTTTATAGGTATTCCACGTCCCAACTTTCCATGTCATGATTAATTTGGAAGGAACGGATTCATGTAGGTCTCTTCCATCTATCGGTGCTCGAAAATTGATCCGAACTATACTGAAATCCTTTGATTTAATCCAACATTATTAGGCAAGGTTGCAAGGATCTGAAACACAAATAAAAATTGACATAAAACAGACCGTTATAAATATAAAAGCCAATAAATATATCACATTACGAGTACGTAAATCTACTTTCCAGTAACATTGTCCAGTACCTTAACATGGGCCTATTTAAACATTTTTCTACAAATTGCAAAAGTAACATTATAATAACATTATTATAAGTAACGTCTTATAACGTGAACTGGAGACGTTGCAATTCAGATGTCTCTGATTTGATCATAACCTATAAAGCTCTTAAAAGTCTTAAATGACAGTTTGCATCAGTCAAGCTCAGGAAGATCACCATACACAACTAAAAAAACCTGAATTTCGGGTTACGACTGTTGTTAACTGTTGTACCACATTTACATGACGCGCAGTGTACCATCGAAAATAACTCATTTTATATATGCAACCAAATATACACGTATCATGTACATCTGGTTGCAGTAAAAGGTTCTTGAAGGAGGTTGATGCCTTGATTTAATATAAGTTGAATGAATAAATTATAAAGAGGCGTAACGTCATAATATTGTTGGCAGTGGGTAATAGATGGCGCTTCCGTGGCATCGGTTCAAAGACTGCCAGTGGGGTTAAAATTCTCACTCTGATACCTCTACAATGTTGAATGTTGTACGTACGAACGCGACAATTTTAACCACACTGGCAGCCTCTGCACCGATGCTGTGGAAGCGCCATCTATTGCTCCCTGCCAGCAAAATTACAACGTTGCGCCTCTTTCACAAACGAGAAAACCTAAATCCCTCACACGTCCTCCCTTTCGACCAGATAACTTACCTATTGTTCAAGTACCTGACGATATCTTGTCTTACCAAAAAGCTAGCATTGCCCAGGACCACGACGTTGCTACTTCTCTATTCTGACGATGCAGTTGAATGATATCAACCATAGAAGTATAAGATAAACCAACCTAATTTCAGTAATAAGCATTTTCTCCATTCAACACATAAAAAAAGAATATAGTACACACACCGCTCAAAATTGTTCGGTGCTTTCGACTCAATTGTGGCAGTCTATATCTCCAAATTATATAACCTGCTTTAAACGAGTAATATTAGTATGAACTACTAATTACTTTCGTAATTCAGGTATAGGACAGGTATAAGGGAAGTAATAAACGGTTTTTATTGCAGAGCATTTACACAAACTTTTTTCCTTAAACAATTAATTTATTAATGAATATTATACAGTTACATTGATAAATATAAAAATAACCTGAGCACCAACTAAAAATTACTGAAATTTTCAAAAGCGAAATTCGTTTCAGGCGCTACAAGCCCTGGAGAATGGTTGCGAGGAGCCGTCACCCAGGTTCAGAGCACTTGAACCGCTCAACGCCTTATTGCGGGAGAAAAACGGTTGTTACGTGCTGTCGAAAAATTTACGTCAGACTAAGGACAAATTTAGTAAAAAGTCATAAACAAAAGGGCAACTTTTCAGCTTCAGTTTTTGGCGAATTTGTACTAAAATAACCCTTAACCAAATAATTTACAATAATCATATATACAAAGTTGAAGATACCTAAATACGGGGCATATTGGCAAGAATTAAGTATACAGATAACGTCCCGTCGCATTTATATACATTTTGTCTGTATTTGCAAATTTACAGCGCCTCAGTTAAAGTATGTACAGATATATTTAAAAATTGTTATCAATTTCCATTTAAAGTGCTATCAATAATTATCAAAATCATTCGCAAAGGTCGGTACAAAAATAAATTCAACATACTTCAAATAATCTAGAGCTATTACAAAAATCATAGTTATTTTGTGATAAGGCGGAGGAATAAATGGTAATGATTTTCATAACGTTTATCTATCAGATCTTGCATATGTACAAAAAAATATCACAGTTTGAAAGTAATTATCTATTTTCTGCTCTCGACTACTTGAAGTACATTGGAAATATCTCCTTGATCACAGCCTCGATTAAAATATACAAGTCGATAATCATGTGCACTTTTCCATAAAAATATACAGTTGCAAAACAAGTTAGCCATAAATAATAAATGCTTGTTTTTAATGTCACTCACTTAGTCTGGTAGATAGCGAAAATATCACGGTCAGTGCATTCGTAAACTTTCCATTGTGGGGGCAATTCTAAAAATAAGTTGCGATATATGGGCTCCTGTACTTAACAATGAAGCCATTGCATATCTCGGAATAGATGACTACTACAGGAAATGAATCAGCAATTTATTTAGGGGGTAATTACAACTTGGACTCGATTCTCCCAACGTTGTGAAATATTTGCCAACGATTTCTCGCCACCCCTCCTTAAGATAAAATTGCACATGATGATGACAGTGATAAAATAAAATATCTAAAAGAATCGTCCTAGAGTTTAAAAGACGGATCGTTAAATCGCTTCTCGAAGACAGCTTGTCTGTGCTTGGCGTCGAACACGGGGGAAAGAATCTTCTCGGTGTTGGCGATCCTCTTCTGGAACCTGTCCCTGTCTCTGGCGTACTCCTCCCAGGGACCTTTCCTCGCCTGCTGGTAGGCGTACGACCACTGCACCATCGGGTGGACCTCGCAAAGGTCGGTGTCTTCTGCAAACCGCACCTGGAACAGGACGGTTTAAAGTTAGCTTTCGCAAAATAAATAAATGCATTGAATTAACGTCACATATTTCGGTCGATTAGAATTCATACAGGGAGTCGTAAAACCAGTCGGTGGCCTTCGCTGCGGAGGAATTAAAGCAACAGGTTTGTTCGTATGTATTATAACGTTTAAATTTTTCAAGCGATATAAATACTGGTTGTGGGAAAAAAATTAGGAATTACAGGGCTGATTTTTCTCCGCCCAATTTTGGGGAAAAATTGCAACGGAAAATCATTACTATTTTTAATGATAGACGGAGGGCATATTAGCTTAACTACTCAAAGATAATATCGTTATCATCCTAGAAACTTGGCGCCCATCGTATTTACAGATCGTGCCTCGTAAACATTTTGAAATCGAAATTAGTATTAATTCAGATCAAACAAATATGTTGTCAATTTCGTGAATATGTCGTCATAATTTAAATTACATTGTTTATATTATTCACACGTTAACCTCCCATTATTCATGCAACTATCAATTCGTAGTCGGTAGTTTTCCAAGATTAAGGCGATGCAATTATTGCAGTATGGGGAAAACTTATGGTGAAAGGTGTACGCATTTATCGAACGTTCTTATCGCTATTGTTACCGGGCGGTGAACTTTATCACGAACGATTTTTTAAAAAATATCGAACCTTGATAAACTATTGAGTGGTATCAGATGTTTAATTCGACAAGGTGAACATTATTGGACGTGTGTAACGCGGGGCCTCGATTCGTTTCCCATGAGCACATCACTAGGGTCTCACGTTATCATTATCAAGCATAATCGACCGTCAAGTTAAACGTAAACAAAAATGATGGAATATCTGAAATCGTTACGTTTGAAGACCTTATTACGCTCAAGTGCGAATAATTCAAAACCGGCCAAATGGAACCGATCTTATCGGAGCGGTCTCGATTTCGAATTAAGGACTGGCGCAATTCTATTTTTGTTTAAGGCCGCAAATTGGTTTATTGCCGCAGATTACGGCGCTTACAACAGCGAAATAAAATGTTACATATTATTGGGTTCATTACTGATAATAGTGGATTTAAACGGAACTGTATTTAATGCGGAAAATCCCGTTGTCGTTTGGCAAATAAAATAACTAGGGCGCTGCTATCAATTGCGTATGTTCAAAACGATAACCGCCAGTAGTTTATCTAAAATGTGCCATTTGCTAGTTTCTTCATTAAAGCAATGCCATTACCTTAATTTTTTTGGTACTCTTAGGTGCGTTTACCATCGAAAATAGGAAATTTGAATAGAAACATTAAAAGCAGAATATCAAATAAAGTGGTTTGTTTTATTAAATCAAAATAAAAGTTACATTATTCTTGAGCGATCAATAAATCGAAAATAAAAAGTTTTTTCCAGATTATGCACTTTTCCGGTCACCCTGTACACTGTACACCTATAAAACTATACCCCCCCCCCCCCCTTATTTCGGTCAATTACCACCGATTTTAATTTTTCAAAAACCGGTCTAACACAGAATTTTCCGTAGATTTTGAATATGCTATTACTTTTTTTCCTATTTCGACCGTATACGAGGGGCAGAAATAAGTATGTTTTTTTTAAATGGATCACCCTGTATATTTGTACATATTTGGATTCGCCTCGTCCTTCTGATTACAAGTATATATGACACTTATATATTTGCTGTAAAAAATGGCGTAAATCATTGAATTTAAACTTAGGGCGTTTCCTTCAAATCTATACCCCCCTAATTCGGTCAATTATTAACGATTCAAAATTTTCAAAACCTACACATAGAATTTTTCGTAGATTTCATATATGCTATTACTTTCTTTCTCCCTTCAACGGTATACGAAGGGTGGAAGAAAGTATGGTTTTTTTATGGAACGCCCTGTATTTTTTTACATATCCGCCCGACCTTTCTGATTATAAATAAATATAATATTTATATATGTAAAAAAATACAGGGCATTCCATAAAAAAAACGATACTTTTTTCCACTCCTCGTATACCGTTGAAGGGAGAAAAAAAGTAATAGCATATAGGAAATCTACGAAAAATCCTATGTGTAGGTTTTGAAAATTTTGAATTGTTAATAATTGACCGAAATAAGGGGGGTATAGTTTTGAAGGAAACGCCCCAAGTTTAAATTCAATTATTTACGCCATTTTTATAGCAAATATGTGTCATATATATTTGTAATCAGAAGGACGATGCGAATCCAAATATGTAAAAATATATAGGGTGTTCCATTTAAAAAACCAAACTTTTTTCTGCCCCTCGTATACGGTTGAAGTAGGAAAAAAAGCAATAGCATATTCAAAATCTACGGAAAATTCTGTGTTAGACCGGTTTTTGAAAAATTAAATTCGGTGGTAATTGATCGAAATAAGGGGGGGGGGTATAGTTTTATAGGAAACACCCTGTACAGAAAATATTAACACTCTTAGCAGAAATGCTATATTCAAAGTAAGCACGAGTTTTTATTAAGAGAGACTCTCGGAGAGACTTTTCGTCGAAAAATCGAAAATAAAAAAATATTTACGATTGTGAACTCAATCCGGAAAAACACAAAGGAAATAAATAAGTTGGGGTTCGCCCTGTACAGGGTGTTTCATTTTTAAATGTCGTCCTTTAAGGAGGTGATAGAGCATCGAAAAATAAGTCGACCTGCCCAAAAAACCTAAATCAAAAATGCATAATAACGAAGTTACAGGCCTTCAAAGTTGGAATAAAAAAATCGTTATTTTGTCATAACTTCTAGACCATACGACCGATTTTAACCAAATTTTGCACAGGCAGTACTGAACCACATACCTACAATCCTATAAGAATAACTCATGTCAAAAATCACCAGTGGCGTAGATACTGGGGTGACGCCCTCTATTTCTCACCCTATTTCCCACGCCACTGGATATTTTTTTTTGTGCAGGTCGACTTTTCGATGCTCTATCACCTCCTTAAAGGACGACATTTAAAAATGAAACACCCTGTATAGCGCCCCGCTTTCATGATCCACCCCGTATATTTCAAAGTAATTTTAAAACGTAGCCACCTTGGTCTCCTACAACTTCTAATAAGTATATAAAATTTTTGTTGTTTGCATTATCGCTAATAAAGGAAGTGCTGGACTTTAATTTCGATTGTTCCGCAGCGAACATTAATACCTTTCACCACTGCTACGTTGAAATGTGCAATGGCCGCTTCTATTGAAAATCTAACGTTCGTTAAGTTAAGTAGTTACAAAATTGAGGTCAATGTAAAATGTAATAACATTCAAACGCATTGTTGTTAAACTTGTACACGTTAGGACGACGCAATGTACTTGATAGGATAGGACGATACCATTGTATAAAAGATTTCGTTACTCAATGACGATACGTTCATATTTATTGCTATGTCACACACTTCGGCGGTCTCGATATCATTTAATTTCTGAATTGCTCCCCGTGATGATTTTTTCCGTATTACAATAATTGAGATACGAGACGCTTACATCAACAACTGATGTTATCGCTCGAGATAGTATTGTTAACGGAATTATCAGACAACAAAAAAAATATAATGTAATAAAAGGCTTAGACTTAGAACTCCTCGAATCCGAAATATTCCAGGAAAAAAATAACAAAACCGCAGGAGTCCAGCGCACCGACCTGTCTGATGATGATATCCCCGAAACACTGGAATTCATATACAGATCGGTCCAGAAATGTCCAGTCAAGATAAGAAAGAAGTAAGGTTTAACTAGTTCTGTTCTAAATATAACACAATCAGGAATTCGAATCGGAATTTAAAACGCACTATCTGATCGCGAAGAGAAAGCCAGAGTATGAGAATGTTAAATATCTGATGCAATTTCAGGCAATTGTAATATAATAATAAACATTGTTGCAGCACAGTAAGTACAAGACATAACTTGAGCTTGATTAGCATAAATAATGGAATTATTTCCAATTACCACTTAAACCTAAAAGATCTTTGCGTTTGATTTAAATAGGCAATGGGAAAAAAAGAAAAAAAAAAAGAAAAAGAAAAAAAAAGAAAAAAAATTATAAAAGGAAGTTTTTTTCTTGTATCGACACATCACGAAATATAAATACCAGAGGTGGAGGTGCTCTTCTGGGACATGGCCGCTATAGGAAAGAATGCGCTGTGGTATGTGGTGAACAGTCCCTAGCGGTTAAATTTAACCCAAGCAAACAGGAAACAACTACCTTATTTCCCCGTTATCGGATAAAAGTAATACGACATTAGATTACGCAAATCAATCATTGCGTAGGTCTACACACCACACACATACGTCCTCAATAATCAATATTGTAAAAAACAATATTTTTACGCTTTCCTAATCTACTGTTTACCTAACAATTAATTATGCAACACTGACGAAAAACAAAAACAAAACGTTTAAGCCGAAGCGCCGCAGTCAAACAACAAATAAGATAATAGATGATAACGGAACAAAAACATGCACATACGTTTTAGATCCAGGAAAGAAAAAAAATACAATATACCAAGTGGGGTCTAAACGGATATTAAATTAACATGGGGGTTTCGTGTGTGTGATGTGACGCACGTTAAACATTTCTACCACCGTTGACGCAACTAAAAAAAACCTAAAAATGGTTTCAAAATTAAACAAAACACAGCCATCTCTAAAAGGAACTGAATAACAAATAATGCTGATCAAATCCTGAAGAAAATAACAAAAAGAAAGTTAAAACTATATACAGGGTGTTAAGAAAAAGTAGGTCAAGCCGTTAACCACAGATTCTTTGGACGAAAATAATGCGACTTTTATAGCGTGATTTTTTATTTTGGCGCGTAATTTTCCTTATACAGGGTGCTAAGTTTAAATTTTGAAAATTATTTTCATTAATAACTCAGTTATTTTTTAAGATTTTTACCTGAAATTTTGCACAGACTTTAATCTTACGCAGATGCACTTTTTGTGTAATTTTGGTAAAAAAAATCAAAGCGCAAACGTGGAAAAGGGTGGTTGTGGTACCCATTAGCCTCTCCAACTTTCTCATGCGTACGCCTATGGTCTCCAGATATTTATTTTTAGATTAAATACTTATTTCCCCAACTTTTCTTACTCTTATAAAATTTTAATTTAGGCCTTGGTTAACGAGATATTCCAATAAATTCAGATGTATGATATTAATCCGAGGGGTTATCACAGCTGGTAGTCGGTGTACAAATTTTTGCTAGCGATACGAATTTCACAAAAACGTCTTTGGAATGATTTCAGTTGTAGTAATTTTGTTTCTGTATAACGTCACATCTCTAAATTACCCGCGAAATTACCACTTAAATTCAGGTTATAAAAATATTTTTTATTTTTAGCTTTTGGGGAGTTACGAAAGATTTAGTTTATTCGGTTCCAATTTTAATGAGCAACAATTACGAGAACGACTTATAGAAGGTGCAAGGCAATTTAAGCAAAAATATTTTCTGTAAAATAGTATTTTTATTTGCTTTTTTTACCTACGCCAGTGGCATAGTTAAATGTTAATTAAATTAGGTTTTCTAAACAAAAATGTGTACACCACTGTTTTTTTTTATAATTTTTATTTTATCGAATTATTCTAACTATGCGCAACAAACGTCTAGAATTTTTGCCTAAAAGTAATCGATTAAAAAAAAAACAATGGTTACTACAGACAACAATGATAAAAATAATAAATTCCGAAACTAAGATATTGAAAATGAATCTGAATTTATTGGAAAATCTTGATAATAAAGTCCTAAATTAAAATTTTATAAGAGTAAGAAAAGTTAGAGAAATAAGTATTTAATCTAAAAATAAATATTTAGAGACCATAGGCGTACGCATGAAAAAATTGAGGAGGTTAATGGGTACCACACCCCCCCCCCCTTTTCCACGTTTGCGCTTTGATATTTTTACCAAAATTACACAAAAAGTAAAGTGCATCTGCGTTAAGATAAAAGTCTGCAAAATTTCAGGAAAAAATCTTAAAAAACAACTGAGTGATTAATAAAAATTATTTTTAAAATTTAAACTTTAACACCCTGCATAAGGAAAACTAGGCGCCAAAATGAAAAAATCACACTATAAAAATCGCATTATTTTCGTCCAAAGAATCTGTGGTTAATGGCTTAACCTACTTTTTGTTAACACCCTGTATATTAGTAACAGTAACTTAGTTCAGAATTTGACCCGAGTAGCTCGGTACTCAGTTTCTGCATTTGGCCGAGAGCTCGGTACTTGGCTTTTTTAAAAAAGTAGGTCTCGGTGCATCTCTAGTAAAACCTAACCTAATTGTCACAACAACTTACAACTGTCAAAATATATTGAGTGCAATAAGATTTATGAGAATTTTGTTTCCAAAGCCTACTTGAAATTTAACTTAAAATTTTTAAACATGGAACAAATGAACTGGAATATATTTGCTTCGAAATTTTCTGTCACAAATTAATTTGCTGCATTATCAACTACCTACTTGACATTTTGCAAAAACGTGCAAAAAATTGAACAATATTTGACAAAACGCTTTCATTTGTTTCTTTTTTAACAAAATATTACCTTAGATTGCTGATATCTTCAAAATTACTCAAAATAAATGTCATATGTGAGGGGGATCGTCAGAAAGCGCTGGTAATTCTCTATTCGATTATGAAATAATATACAGGATGTTCCATTTAAAATAAGAAATTGTTTTTATATCTACATATTCAAAATCAAATTATGAACACCCCGTAGACGAAAGTTTAAATTCTAATACATCATTTGAAAGTTCGTATCTAGCTCAATCAGCTGCCATACAAAAAGTTTAAAATTATTTTTAATTTGAAAAATATGACTTTTCTCTTTAGGTTTGACATCTGTCAAAATTTCGACAAAACTTAGAATATATTAAAAACCGCTCAAAAGAAGTACACATTATGACAGTTCATTGGAGAGCTCTTGACATTCCCTAATCAAATTTGGAATAATATATAGGGCGTTCCGTTCAACTTAAGTTGGTTACTGCCCAGCCTAAACGGAACACCTTATACGACTTAGAAATATTTTTGGAATATGCAGTGTTGATTGCTGAACAACTTTTATATCAAAGAAGTAAAAAAATATTTGGCAACTTTGAAAATGTAGAGTCAGAATTAGGAATCGGTGTAAAATTTACTGTAAAAAAATAGTCACCGGTTTCTACGTTACGATTATTTAAAACAAACCTTGCAAATCTACCGGATATAATTTTCATAGTAAAAAATAGCCAAAGTAAGACCCTAGGTACAATACGGCATCAATTAATTTGTTATTATACGTCCATTGCTAAAAATTTGTATCGACAACGTAAAACGCTTATTTAAATTTATTTGTATCGACATGCCATCTCTTGAACGTAAAACGTTTAATTTTTTTTTTAAACATCATAATAACACGAGACCAATTTAAATATGTCAAACGAATAAAGCACATGTTGACTTTCCCGAAGGCGTGCCAGTTAACTCTAATTCAGGTATTTCTCGCTATGCTATCTTGGTTGTAAAAAAATTGATAAACATACATCTATCAGTATGCAAACAATTCATTGAAACGTTACAATTTCCATAAAATTTACTTAACGAGCCACCTAATGACTTGTTTAAAGGTCATCTTCAGGTCACAATCGTTAACTTATTAGTATTTTAAATGGTTTCGTAGATTTAACTCACTAGAGGAGCAATTCTTACAACTCGTTAACGATACCTAGTTTAAACAAAAATACTTATAGAGAAACAACATTCAAGACGTTCCCATTAATCAATGATAAAGACAACAACAAGTCGTAAATATCTTATTTAGGTACTTCACTTTAATTTGTTTGTTCTAAAGAAATATGTTGCACTTGATTGCCTTGGAAATTAACATTATCTATACAACTGGGATACCGCGTTATTTATTGACATCCTTGATAACACGAAAATAAAACAAAAGCGGCACCTAAAATATTGTCGCTATCTATGCATGGCTTGTTTGTCCACGAAGAAGTTGCTTACGTATCCATTCGGCACGACAACAATACCTTTCGACCTTTATCGTTAAGCTAATTCAACCACAAACGACAATCTAACCACGATACTTGTGATAAAGAAACATACACACCCAGTGAGGGTCATAAGACATTGTAAATAGAAAATCCAATGCGTACAGCAAGGACTGGACTGGACGTACTAATAGGTACCGTAATTTGGCTCGACAAAACGCACCTAATTTGGCAGACAAGTTGATTTTTAAACTGTTAATTGAAAATACGAAATGCCATGCTTCTTTCTGCTATTAACCGAGTCTAATCAGTACAATAATGACAATAACGCCGGATAGATGATGGATGTGGATTAATAATCTAAATCTATAAAACCTGGATAAATATGATTTTAATCTTAATCCCCCGCGTTAAGTGGAATGATAAGCCTCTCATAAGCAATTAGATATAATCGTTGTTAAAATGGATATAATAAAACTCAATTACGGGAGGCGAAGCATGTCCATGCGTCTATCGAACATGACGTATACTTAAAAAGGAACCGAACGTAGAAAGAATTAGCAAAAGGATATGAAAATGACCATCTCCTGCTTCGAAACACTTCTTGTAACTGGAGCTTAAAAATTGAATCAATACGTTTCCTTCTACTGGGGCCCATCCAAACACAGACCTCAGGTAAATTCTACCTGCCAAAGTCTATGCAAATTAGTGCCTAATTTATTTACAACAGATTAAGGTATCAAGCAGTGGGCTAATCCTGTCAACGACCTAGGGGGAAAGTTCCTCAGAATAACATCACAAGATGGTCATCAATCAGCAAGGGTCCTTTACCTCTCCAAGGACAGACGGTCATAAATGAGGTGCCTAAAATAGCTGCTTACAGAAGAAATTATTTTAAGAGTATTACTCACTCAAGTGATTTAATTGTTTTCCTAGAAGTACGACTTACATTAGAACTAGTTATAAACAGTAAATGTTTTTAGATTACATTAACGACCGCTTAATGTCCACCCTGTGCATCAAACTTGCCCCCGCGACTGAAATATGACCCCCTGTGCGTTCGCTTATCACCGCAAGTTTATCAACTGGCTCGACTTAACATAACCTACAAACTACCGGGTTATCAAACCTCTTGATAAAAAAAAACCGCCCCGCAAACTTAAGGCTTAATTAATAAAACATTACTTACTCTCTTGTGGGGAATGACGGACGATGACGAGTCCACGTCTTCCTCCTCGCTGTCCTCGCTTTCCTCGTCCGACTCATCGGTGAACTCCAGCTCCTCGTCGGTGCCGCTGTCGAACACTATGAAGCTATCTTCCGATTCCGCTATGGACAACTGTCTCTCTCGTAGGCATGTTTGGGCGTTCGGGGGCGAAATCGATATTATGCTTATCGCTAGTAGGTCCTCGTCGTCTGATTCGCAAGGACTTTTATCGTCTTTCAGCGCCTTGGCTTTATTCGGTCTTTCTACGATAAAATCAGTCAAGCTGAACGTGTTGTTAGGGAATTTCGGGCTCATGTTAACGTCCGAGGCACTCAGCGACAAGTCCATGTCTACGTCAACGTCCATCATATCGTGTATCTGTTGTATATGGGTGTTTTGTTTGGAGCTCTTGCCTGGCGTTTTTCTCCGCCTATTCCTCCTGTTACGTCTAATGTTGTAACACATCTGCGTTGGCCTTCTCGTAGGTTGCGTCTCAGGCTTTCCTTCTAGGCAATTTGGCTCGACTCTCCTGACAACGTCCAGTTGATTTTCTATTATTGTGTCTATTATACTTTGACTAGAATTTACCAGAGCACTGTTCGTGTTGAACGACTTACTATTTACATTTGGACTGTCAATGTGACAGATTTTCTGCAAAGGTGTTGAAATGAAATTATTTTGGTAGCTGTGTACACTGGGGTGGTGTTTATTCACAAAATTAGGGTTTGTAAACGCCTTGCCTGGGATTATAGGAGGGAGGTTTTGTACCTGAATGCTGAAGTGCCTCTTTTGGTTCGCTTGTGCTTGTGGGCCCATGAAGTGGCCAGGGTGACCCATCGTATTTACAAAATTCCACATTTTGTATTGTTCTTGTACTTAAGCACGACACAAACAAGCTTTTTTCGTAAGCGTGCTCCAATTTTTGTCGTTATAATGTCTAAAGTTCATATGGGAGTGGGATGTCCCTCTAACGACTCCTTCGCACGTTGTAAAGCCCAATATATCGTCTGTGCACAGTTTTTTCCTCACGATTTCGGTTTGAATAGCTGCTTGAAACACTTTACTTTCACTTTCTTGGGCACTGATAAGAACACTTTCAATAATATTAGCCATTTTAACAAAGATTGCACTCAACTGTTGAATATACGTACTACTAGGCTGCCATTTTGAATGTAAATGGCTCCTCGCCGCGCCTCACGCGCAACGACCGCGAAGAGCTGCGCTTCTCGGAAGCGGTCGGGATTTTTCGTGATTAATCACGAAAAACCGAGAATAGTCTGTGACGTCGGTGATTGGTGAATACGTCAACGTCAAATGTATACGTGACATATGTCATTGTGTTCATAATTAATTCTGATTTCATTAATAAATGCGAATAATAAATAATAATAAAAATAACTAGTTTATACGTATTATGTCCATAAAGGAATTCAACTAAAATAGTGTGAAATTTGTACTATACAAATATAAATGTTTAATTACGTGGGCGGATGTTATAAAAATAAGTGTGATTCATTTTTAGATCAATAGAAGAGACAAAAATTATGATTTCGTGCAGTACCAAAAATAAATATTTTACATTAGAAAAATGCAAAAATGCAATCAAATATCAACAAAAATAGTAAAAAGACTTTTCTTTATGCAACCAGATATACACGTTCTTCCGAGATTATTAGTTAGGCAACTGTGTATACAGCTAGGGTTGTTGCTGGATGCCTAACCGCTATAATTATCGATTATTTAAAAGATCTCTCTTATGCAACCAAATATACATGAATCGAGCATATTGAATATATTAACTACAACAAAGCCAATATATTAGCACAAGGGCATAAATATTACGTTACTTATTAATCTACTTAAATTCAGGGAATTATTGTATTGCAAATACAACAAACATTTGATAAGTATGGTTATGAAAATATGCTAAATTAAATCTTTTCTAAATTGTTGGTTAGGCAGCTTGACGTATTGCTGGTTGCCTAACAAACAGAAGAAATATTCCGCAGTCATATATCGATTTGGGCAAGGGGCGTCCCAACAGGGTGCAAAGGGGTGCATCCTCGATTAAAAAAATATAGGAAGAAAAAATATTTTCATGTTTTAACGAACAAAACATGCCAGGGAAAATTACAATTACCAAAATTTAAAAGAAAAACTAAAAAATTGTGCAAATTCATATCAATATTCTGATGATAAACAACTTTAGGTACCTTATATGACTTAAAACTGTTCTTTATTTCATAAATAGTTACCCATTGCTTTATTATCAGAACACTAAAGGCCCATGCAAATAATTTTTAAAATGATAGCATTTGGAGCTGCGATGGAACCTCCATAACAGCATTGTCAGTGCACTTTTTTATTCAGTACAAAAAACAAATTAAACTACCTGTTTTTTAAACAAACTACAGTATGGCCAGGTAGCGTTATTGAATATATTAACGTAGCTTGAATAGAGGATAGTACTATACAAACTCAACGGTTTTTGAGAAAAGTGTCAATCTTGTCCGCAGTTGTTTTGTTTCTATTTTTTGAGGTACAATTTTAACCAAATGACATGATAATTTAAACGTTCAGAAGGTAGGAAGAACGAAGGATTTCCAAAGACTGTGTTTGGCAAAATAATATGCTCGTATTAACTTACTAATCGGTCAGCCATCGAAGAAACGAAGGACTTTTGAATTAAATGTCAGTTTGTATTTTTTTTCTTACAGAGTTTTGAGTAAAGGCTTTTATCAAAAAGTACTTTAAAATTAAAAAACTACTAGGAAAATACATGCAATACGGGAGACACTTCCCTAATCATATATTTTTGTTACGTACCAAAATTTTACAAGTAAGCGTTTGCAACCTTATCGTACTACTCTTTCCCATGAGAAACATTTTAAAGCGCTGGGCGTAGAACCAAGCTTGGTACAAATAAAACCACAAAACCTATAATTTAATAAATTAAATTTATTTCCGAATCATGATTACAAAAATTAATTGCAGAAACACATACATAAAAAAACAACATAAAAACGAACCGGAAAATAAAAAAAAAACTGTAATGTATCACATTTAATAGACCTACTTAACTTGTTTTACTACGAACATTAGTGAACGTATTTAAGGGCAGACTAAAGTTAATAAGAACAAACAGACGTAGAGTGAAATAGATAGAGTTTAAGAAAGACGGCTCTGTGAAGGAGGCTCACACTAAATAGAAAAAATAAATAAGTATTTTTTTGTTTTTTCTTCTTGTTAAATAAAATTATTTTATCTAAAGAGTGAGAATCAGTAAGAACGAAAAATAGTAACATAATAGTGTAGAAAAATAAATTAGTAAAGGAAACTAAGGATTCTTAAGCCTTAGGAGTAGTGGCAGCTTCGGCAGCTTCTTCTGGGACTGGAGCCACGGTGGGAATTTCTGGGTACTCCAATTTCACTCCCTCCTCGCACGTGAAGAGTGGGCAACAGCCGGGGAAGGGGGCGGTCTTGTTGGTCTTCTCTGCAAGCCACAATAAAAAAAATTACAAACGATTAATAAAAATATAAAACGTTTCTACTAACCTTCATCGAGCTTGCACTTGGGGTTGGCAAGTGGGAGTGGGCCGCAGTCCTCTACGAGTTCCAAGAGACGTGGTGGTTTGTCCTCGGATATCACGCAGGTGGAGCGCCCGCAGAAGGGCTGCAATTCCCAGGTCTTGCCTGGCTCTACGGTGGCGCATCTGGTTGAAGCGAAGCACATACCGGGGAAGTCTGAAATAAGAGGAATATTAATTATAACACAGGACGGTTTAAGTTGCTAATGTCACAGTTGATTAGAGGATTGTTGACTGTTTTTATTGGCAACTGGGTGTCACTGACTCGACAAGAATAGAAGTAACTGTACGTTAAATTATTACGTAAAACTTTATTTTGTAAAAAATTTAAATTATTTAGTCGATATTCAACGTGTTTTTTCCTAAATACACCCAATAGAATACTATGGGATTTATAACTGTTGCCATGGTCCGTGCTCTCTTTGTATTAATATTTACTGTTTTGGGGAAACAACAAACGTAACAGGAACACGTAAAACAAAAGTGGCATTGAATCATAACTAATTAGCGAATCGTGGTTTTTCACACTAACCAGTGCATTGTATAAGGATTATTGATGCGCGAGTAAAACATTTTTTATGACACGATGCACTTCTACCTACGTACTGTACTGCGTACCTACCTTGGAAAGTTATCGCAATTAGGCTTTTTATATTTCCATGATTTGTTGGCTGGTGTTTACAAGGTTGTCTCGTTGGAAAAAGCGATTTTTTTTGTCGTGAAGGTAAAGTCAATTTAAAATAAATCAAACAATCTAATTACAATAATGCTACAATGAAACGAATGTGCTGTATTTGTTTTTTGAATAGGTTCTTAAACAAGTGTAAAATCCGATTTGTTACCCATTTTTTAAACGTTACACAAGATTTAGTAATAAGAAATAACTGAGAAAAATTCCAAGGTCTATTGTTTCTAATTAGTCAACGCAGACAATTGTCGAGTACCGTTGATTCAGGGGCAAATGGCCAATTATAATCGAGTTGTAGCGAAAGTGAATGACCATATATGCGATCTAAAGATGAAAAATATATTAGAAACATCGAAGAATATAAAAAAATTAGTAAATTGCTGTCCAAACTCTTTCAAACGTGTTGTCAAGGAAGATAAGCAAATCGTTAATGAAAAGAAATAACAAAAGCGGGCCTAGATGTGATCCTTGTGGAACATCGAATTTGGGAGGATGAGATTCCACTTTATTACTTTCAAGTTTGATTTAAAGACTCGTTTGGTTCTATTTCAGCATCGCTTACTTTGATTATTGAGCAGTTTTAGTATTATTTTTATTTCGTTATATTTTTAAATCATCGGAGAGTATTTGTATGGTTTTAAAAGAGAGCCCTCGTCATTAGGTAGTTCCAAATGAAAATCAACGACCATAGTACTTAATACTTTTCGGCAAGCAAGTTGCCACCGTCAGGTGATCGCACTTTAAATTCCATTCTGACGGATTTTGCAATTTTATTATTCCGTCTGTGATCCAGATCTGGCGGATTTAAGTAACGTGTCCAATCAGAAATTTCCCGGCTCGAATTTCGTTATTAATCAGGCGTCCAGACAAATTTGCATCCTTTCCGTTCGGTTCAATGCATCCGACTGTTTTTGTTACATTATACATTATAATTCGTTCCATTGTTCCCCGTAAAATCGTTTCCCATGGTAGGTACGTTTCGAGCGGATATTCGCCAAAGTTGAACAATAACAGAGGTAAATGAATAATTGTTGGTCTACTAAACCGCTCGCCCCGCAAACTTCGTATTCGAAAGGTTCATATATGTATACGTACATGTGCATGACTAACGAAAATTAATTAGATATAGCGGAGAAAATTTCCGAAGCTATAAAAACACTTCTTTGTTTCCTTTACGCCTCTAGCTTTGCCGGAAGTGACGCCTTTTTTCCTATTCCACATGCTCGTGAGCGCTGAAACATCGTAGAAGGACGTAGCTAGGCTATGAATTCCATAACTCTATTGTTTGTGGAAAAAAGAATATCTTGCTTTATTTTAACTCTGTACATAATATAACATTATGTTATAATCAAACATGTACAGGAAACCATAAAAATTATCCGTTATTATAGCATTTAGGATTTTAAAAGCGTCATTATATGCGCAATTCAACCGTTACTCCAGTTACTCAGCGACTGGGACTGTTGGAATTAAAGACTTGATTATGCAATTTTTTAATACGACCTTCTAAGACTCTACAAATTATCTCCAATTATGTCAAGCTGCAACATACAGTTTGTACGCCATTCACCAAGGAAAAGTTGTTTGGATTTGATCTAAATGTTGTATTTATTTTGACCTACACAGGGTCTGATCCAAAGCCGTTTCGGTTACAGAAAAAATTAAAATGATCGAATCCGGTTCTGTTAATGAGTTTCTGGGCCGCCCAGTACCGGACCAATTTCCGCCCGAGTCGAGAGGAAAAAAATTAAAGAGAAAGAAAACACATTCGAGATTCTGTCAACACGGTCGTTCATCAAAATAAATTGCGCTCACTTCCTCTATCCTTCGAATTTACAAGTGCGATTAGAGTTGGGAGTGAGATCACCCCAATTAGGCCACGCTTTTTATGCGACGTTTATATACCAGGCCGTTTAAAAAATAACGAGACGTGAAGATCGTAACTAAATACAATGTTTTTTTTTTTGGACAAATATAAAATTTTTTCAAATGGAACACCCTGTATATTTTTCGACGATGTGATGTAGAAATGAAAAGCGGACATTTTTTGTATGTATAGGGTGATCATGTGAAAATTCTACTTTTTAAACCCTTTTATTTTGCTTAAAAATATAGCTAGAAAAAAAAATATATAAAAAATAGATCTGTAGCATATTTTACCAAGTTTTTGTATATGTTATGAGTCTGCATCTATCTTAATGAATATACAGGAAGCGCCACATAGTAGTCACATTTTTTTAAATGGAACACCCTGAATATTTTTAGATATTTGGATAGCCCTCTTGATCCCATTTATAAATATATATAATTGTTATATATTTCAACTTCAAATAACTAAGTTATTCAAATAAATAATATTCTTAAAAGTTTGGGATACAACTAAATTATTTTTTACATAGATGGCCATGCATAAAACAATAATGGTTTAAAATAACAATTGTTGATCTGTCAAATTTTAAACCATTATTGTTTTATGCATGGCCATCTATGTAAAAAATAATTTAGTTGTAAAGTTTTTACCTTAGATACAAAAGTGAAGTGAAATACTAGACTGGGTGCGGCAGGAATATAGGCAAACCGGTTGGCCGGCACAAAGAACGGCGGTCTGTAAAAGTGACTGGCTTGGCTGCACCGTGCATTCGTATCGCGTTTAATTGAAATTTAATACAACACTGGAAAGTTATATACGTTTTAAATAAATCGTGGATTGAAACGTTCAATTATGTCTGCAAGACAAGTAATGTGGAATTTAAAAAAAAGCGCTCGGGGTGTGGCGTATCGATCCGCGGATTCGCAAACTAGCCCCAAGCAAAACTATTTGCAAAGGATAATGAAAGTTTATTGCAAATTAATAATTATGTATATATGATGTTTTTTACTGTAACTCAATTTTCCAGCTCAAACGGTGCTCGAGCGTAACCTTTCTATTTCGGTCGTGCGTGTCGGTACGCCACTGGGCTCGAAATCTGCAATCAATTTCACTCCATTCTTCGCGCTCGATTCCTTGCCCCATATAAATTGCAGCAATTTCCGCGAGTTAAATGCTTTACGGTAGACGTAATCACCTTAAGGGCAAATAACGCATTCGCTTTTGGTGCATCCGAACCAGGGCCGTTTCGTTTTCAAACAGCGCTTTCGCTTGCTTTTACTTGATATTCACGAGACTCGCCATCTGACACACTTCCTGCTCTTTCGATTTTTATTTGCGAATGCATGCGCTCGAAGAGGCGATATATTTTATTTATATTAATTTCCTTGATTTCGTTTCACAATTCGCGGCGGCCGGCGACTTGGGGGGCTCTTTGTTGGTGCAGATGTGCAGTGAAAGTGGTTTGCGTTTTTTGCCTCTACGGTTGCCAAATGCGTTGCGGAGAGTGGATCGATTAAGAATTGCATTGTAATCGGCATTTGTACTTGGTGGACAATACAATATGTTAACAATGTACTAATTTTTTTAATCAAGTCGAAACAACTGAGGAAATTACGAAATTAAGCTACTTATGTTTGGCAGTCACTGTATGAAAATCATGACAGTTTACACATTAAAAATTAATAATAAAAAACATTTTTAAAAACAAGCTTTTATTTAAATGCTCTAAAAAGAAGAAAATAAGCTTTTAAATAAAAGCTTGTTTTTAAAAATGTTTTTTTACTATTAATTTATTTTTTATTTTTTAGTCTTTTTTCGTATTCTTCTCAGCAAACCCTTTCATTTGATACCCATATTATGATGGTAGATAAGAAAATTTTGTCCGCCATCTTGGGGCGTCCGCCATATTGAATTTAGTGTGACGTCATTTTATATTTCGTATTCTTCTCAGCAAACCCTTTTAATTGATATCCATTCATGGGGGTGCATAAAAAATAAGTAGTCCGCCATCTTTGGGAGTCCGCCATATTGGATTTAGAATGACGTCACTTAGATAAACATGCATTGTTATCCAAACTAAACGTGTATGCAAAATTTCAGTTCGATCGGTTGGGGATAACTATTTTAAAATTCAGTTGCAAGATTTGACCTAAACAAACAAACCAACAAACAAACAATCTAACATACAAACATTGTAAGTTAAATAAGAGCTTGTAAAAATGCAGTATTTTCACAAAATATGCAGAAACGCAGCCTTTTCACAAAAACACTCTTGTTAATTATAACAGATATTGATAAAATTTCCAGTATGAAACTCTAGATACTAAAAATACAGTATTTTCACAAAATATGCAGCAGTGCAGTATTTCACGAAATATTCAGCAATGCAGTGTTTTCACGAAATATGTAGAAATGCAGTCTTTTCACAAAAAAACTCTTGTTAATTATGACAGATGTTGATAAAATTTCTAGTACGAAAAGCTAGATACTGAAAATGTAGTATTGTCACAAAATATGCAGCAATGCAGTATTTTCACGAAATATTCAGCAATGCAGTATTTTCACGAAATATGTAGAAATGCAGTCTTTTCACAAAGAAACTCTTGTTAATTATGCTGATGTTGATCAAATTTTCATTATGAAACTCTAGATACTAAAAACGCAATATTTTCACAAAATATGCAGTAATGCAGTTTTTTCACAAAAAAAATCCTTGTTAATTATGATAGATGTTGATCAAATTTCCAGTATGAAAATTTAGATATTAAAAATGCAACATTTTCACAAAATATGCAGCAATGCAGTCTTTCCACAAAAACAATGCAGTGTTTTCACAAACATCTTGTTAACTATAATAAATATTGATTAAAATTTCAGCTACAAATATACAGGGTGTCCACGTATTGCGTATTTCTTCCACAACTCCTTAGCTATTATCGATACAAATCTTTAAAACAAAAGCAATAAACACTGCACATTCCGCAAATATTACCGTACGAAAATCGCACCAGTCTGTATACCAAAAATGCAATATTTTCAAAAAAAATGCAACAATGCAGTCTTTTCACAAAAGTAATGCAGACTTTTCACAAAAAATCCTTGTTAACTATGGTAAATATTGATCAAATTAGGCTCCTAACCTAACACAAATTACGAAATTAGACTATTTTTAACTCCTAGTATGTTTGATAAACAGTATGAAAATCGCGTAAGTTTAGATAATGCAATATTTTCACTAAATATGCAGCAATGCAGTTTTTTCACAACAATAATGCAGTCTTGTCCCAAAAGAACCCTGTTAACTATTATAAGAATTGATTGAATTTCCCAGATACATTTATACAGGGTGTCCACGTAGTGCATATTTCTTCCATAATTTCTTAGCTATTATTGACAAAAATCTTTAAAACAAAAGTTGTACAGTAATCAACACTGCATATTACACAAATATTACAGTACGAAAATCTCGCCAGTCTATACAGGGTGATTCAAATTCGAAGGCAACCATGGGTATCTCCCTTATTATAAGTGATAGAAGGTAGGTTTAAATTTGGCAAAGTTGTGCATGTTTAAGCCCAACAATATGCCGTTGAGAAATCAAAAGAATCTTTTTTCGTTTTTGAGATTTTTTAAAAAAACTTAAATTTGCCGTTTTTGTTTTTATTTTATATTTGAAAAGTAATAGGAAAACTAAACGCGCTTTCTTAGAGCAACTTTTTCAGCTCTGCATGATGATTGTTACAGATTTTTAATACGTCGTTTCGTCTTCTTTAAATCATCATCAATTTTTTTATTTCTTATTATTACTGTAAGAAAATCCTTTTATTAAAAATTTCAGCTTTACTTATAACCGTAATGTAGTCATATTATACATTTTTGAAATCACAAAAAAAATTTCTATTTAATGATGCAGAAATCCAATATGGTGTCCATAATAAAAAAATTGATGATGATTTAAAGAAGACGAAACGTCGTATTAAAAATCTGTAACCATCATCATGTAGAACAGAAAAAGTTGCTGTAAGAAAGTGTTTTTAGTTTTTTTATTGCTTTTCAAATAAGTCTAATAAAAAATAAAAACAAAAACGTCAAATTTAAGTTGTTTTCAAAAATCTCAAAAACGAAAAAAGATTCTTTTGATTTCTCAACGGCATATTGTTGGTCTTAAACATGCACAACTTTGCCAAATTTCAACTTACCTTCTATCACTTATAATAAGCGAGATACCCATGGTTGCCCTCGAATTTGAATCACCCTGTATACCAAAAATGCAATATTCCTATCCGTTTTGAGACAGCACAACATACTTTAAATTAACAAAATAAACATTAATTTTAATGAATGCTACTAATATATATCTGCATAGTAGACGACACAACACGTAAAAAAAATCCAAGGTGTCCTGAGTTCTAAATAACGCAGACAATGTAGTACAGCTGAAGGAATTACTAAATTAGGCTACTTTATCTTTATTAGACAGTACGAAAATCGCACCAGTCTAGATATTAATAATGCAGTATTTTCACAAAATATGCAGCAATGTAATCTTTTCACAAAAAAACCCTTGTTAATTATGATAGATATTGATCCAATTTTCAGTTTCAAAACCTAGATAGATATAGATAGATATAAAAATATTTATGCATATTTTCACAAAATATGCAGTAATGCAGTATTTCACAAAATAAAACCTAAAACAAATTACGAAATTAGACTACTTTTAATTCCTAGTATGTTTGGTAGACAGTATGAAAATCGCGTAAGTTTAGATAATGCAATATTTTCAAAAAATATGCAGCAATGCAGTCTTTTCACAAAAACATTAATACCTTGTTAAATAGCATAAACGCCGACCAAATTTCAAAGCCGCTTAGAGCAACATAAAAACAAAACAATTTCAACGTAGAACTTAATGGCTTACTTTATAAATAACGAATAGGACACGTTGTAGTAGTAATGGCATAGTTGTCATCCATATTCAATGTATTCAAGCAATGTCGGTAAATTTAATGCTTCAACAGTTATAAATTATAATAAAAAACAGATCCATTGACCAAACTGGGCTCCGCCGATGAAGGCCAACAACTTCGAAACACGCGCCCATAGCTGCTTCCTGTTTCTCTTTCGGGGTACATGGCAATGATCGATCGAATTTCACTCCTAACTCGGAAAAACGTAGAAACCAACTGTCTTTTGAAATGCATATGCAGTTTTCTTCCGAACGTCACCTACGCAAATGTCCTTTCAGGTTCTAACTCTCGCTCGGAATTATTTACGATATAGAAATGGAATTAAAATAAAATAAAAAATTCCATTCTTAAGTCTACTTATATTCGGATCGGACCCACTTCCTCTTTTTAATTATTTAATTATACAAAGTTGATGTGTACACGCCAAGTATAACCTCCATTTAATTAGACCGCGTTAGAGAGTTGATGACTAATTTAATATACAAGGAGTCTCGAGGTGGTCCTATACCATAAATATACGAAATAAATCAATAAAAAACGTATTGGGAGAAGAAATCAAATAAGGCTCGTTATTGTAGAGGTTGACCGTATATCCGGTAATAATAAAGGAAAAGTGTGAATCACATTATGGGTTTTTCATGCCACACAATTGAAAAGCGTAAACTGTAATTAGCATTAATTAGCGATTTTTATTATTGTATTTTTTATCTGGGGAACAGACGATGCGTTATAACCAAAACAAATGACATCAGCATATGTTTTTACGCTTGTATGTAAACATGGAAGTTTTCTTGTGACCCTGGGTAATGCTCGTTATATTAATAATAACGGAGATATTCAGGGTTTGAAAATGTTTCGACTTTTGAGTCCGGCCCTGCGCTCTCTCCCAAGACTACCTTTTCCAAGATTTTCATAAATAATATTGTTTTGTTTGGGCTGAACGAAGAGCTAAGATAGATGAAAATTAGGTTGGTAATGATGCTATTGTTTTCTGAAACGATTTTTGTAAATAAATGGTGGAGGAGCCGGTAACAATTATTTTTACATACAATATAATGTCTACATTTATTGATATAAATTTCTAAAGCATTTTTTTAAACTATATTTTATTTTTAAATAAAGAGCCTATTATAAAATTTTAAACCTATTAAAAAAAACACAACCCCATAGGGGCTGTATTCGGCCCCGCGGGGGCTGCATTATTTTTATAAATTTTTTCAATTCTAAAGAAGAAACCCTAAATTTTCTCTATCTCCCGGCTACTGGTAAAGCGAATAGAGTACGTCCAGCTGCTATTGATGACGGCGTGTAATATAATAATTTTTATAAGAACATTTTCATAAGTAATACATTTTTGCTTGTGTTAAACGAAGAGCTATAATAGGATTGGTAATGAATGTTACGTTTTGCTGCTATTAAGGACTGTGTGTACTTTATAAAATTGTTTTTCTAAAGCGAATTTTTTTCTAATAAATGGCGGAGGAGCAGGTAACAATTATTATTTTTACAGCCTCTCCCGTTGGATCTAGAGGATTCGGACCCAGACGGCGGGCAAGAAGAAGGAAACATGAAGAACTCTTCTTTTTTTTAAGGTCCATCTAAGATATTAGCCGAGATACGAATTTTTTTAAAATGTCGATTTTGACGAAAAACTGTACTTTTCCGGGGGCCCTTGCTCCGCTCCCCGGAACTTCCAGGGGAGCTAGAACCGACCTTCCTCTTGGATCCCCGAAAATTTCGTTGCTTAATATCCAACCGCGGCCGAGCTCGGATAATCGAAAAACTATTATGACCCATTTAAATAAAATTGTTTCGTCACTAGTCCTTAAGAATCCTTAGGCTTTTTTTAAACGAAAAACATTACAAATGTTTGATTAAATATTTAAATTTTTTTAATTTTAACTTTTACAAAATATAAAATATTTCCACGCGTTTAAAACACACCGCCCACAAAATAGTTTGGAAAAATTTCGCTTTTCCAAATCCTCGCACCACTCACTGGTGGAAAATATCGCCACTGTCCCCGCATTCACTAAACACGTCCTCGGCTCGCCCTTATACCACTTACCTCTGAGAACGTCGGCGGGGATCAGCCTCTTGAAAGTTTTTGGTCGTTCCGCGGCATCCTTGGGGTCGGCTTTTTCTTCGGCCGCGAAGGCGACAGCCAAGAATACGGCGAACACTACAAAATATTTCATCCTGGAACGATGTCTGTGATGACCTCCAAAACCACCTTCGGTATACTTTTGAGTACTAACTGAAGAACGACGGTGGAAAGTGGGTTATATAGGCTACGGGTACGGCCGGCCCCCACCGCCGCTTCTTGTTCACTCCGATGGTGATGGGCGATGGTGCACCGTGAATCCTAAGGGGTCTCGGTAATTTATCGGCGCTCGCTGGGTCGTCTTGGTTTCTGGTTTTGGTGCAGAAACGATGTTTTTGATTGTGTAGGTACTTGAAATGTTAAATGTTATGAGATCATTGTTTGAGGTGAGTCATCTCCTGGAGATACTTGCGTTTGTTTCGTTTAGTTTCTAACCAACAAACTGCTCCGGAGCATAACCCTTAGAGAAATTATCCCTTTAATTATTTGTTATGAGTCGAAAAAATTAAATACTTAAAAGAAGAAATTTTTGAAAAGTTTAAAAATATACTAAACAGTCCTCAAGTCAACTGAAATATTTGGTCAAGATATAGTAAAACTATATTTCAGACAATTTTCCTCCAGGACGATTAAATTTTTCCTAAAAAATATTTCTCATTATTCTTTTTTTTTTTGTCGTAACTAGAGAAATACTTTTGAGGAATACCAAGTAAAATTTCTACATATCCGAATACTTAATATAAAAATAAAAAATGGTCTCTTGTTCACGTACAGTCGCAGCCGTTTCTTAAAAACAAAACTTCTTAATATTTGTAGGCTAATAAATGGTGGAGGTGCAGGTAACAATTATTATTTTAGTAGGTATGCTATAAATTTCAGACGTATTTTTTATGCTATATTTTATTTTTTAAGAAGAAAGAATTATTGAGTTGATTATAAACAAAATAATAATGCCACGATTATTAATAATTATAAAAATAAATCTTTTCGCAACTAGCCAATTCCAAAGGGCCTCTTGGGAGTTTATACACTAAATAAATTAAACAAACAGGAAAATTGTATTCCATACTTTTACTTGGAGTGAAACAATTTTTTTTTCAAAAAAGTTTAGTAAATTTTTTTCTTTATTGAAAGTATCGTCATTAAGAGTAATATCGAAAAATATGCCTGATTCTTCCAGTGTCTTTAAAGATTTGATTTTTTAAAAAAACACGCAAATTTTAAATGATAAAAAAGCTTATATTTTGTTTGTTTGTTTTGTTGTTAGTTAACTTTAAATTTAAATTAATTGAGCACTAAAATAAGACTATTATTATTATTATTATTAATAATAAAAAAAATAAAACATAATGCCTTTATTAACACCTGTCGAATAAATAACAAAAGAGATAAATCATACAATTTTCTCGGGTGGCCATGACAGTATTGCCTACGAATTGACTCGCTGACGTCACCGTTCAGGCTCTCGTCCGACCAAATAAATTAATTTTAAATGATAAAAAAAGCTTATCTTTTGTATTTTTTTTGTTTTGTTGTTAATTAGCTCAAATTTAAATTAATTGAGCACTGAAATAGACTACAATTATTATTATTAATAATAATAATAAGAAATATATTGCCTATATTAACACCTGTCGAATAAATAACAAAAGAGAAAAACACACCATTTTCCCGGGTTGCCATGACAGTATTGCCTACGAATTGACTCGCTGACGTCACCGTTCAGGCTCTCGTCCGACCAAATAAATTAATTTTAAATGATAAAAAAAGCTTATATTTTGTTTTTTTTTTTTTGTTAATTAGCTCAAATTTTAACTAATTGAGCACTAAAATAAGACTATTATTATTATAATTAATAATAATACAAACAATAATGCCTTTAATAGAATAAAATAGCAAAATAAATTTTACTATTCAGTCTAAATCCTCTAATGTCTTAAAAAGACATAAATACTCTTTTCAGAGCTTATTTGCAAACTATCTACATTTAACTGATAAAAATTTGGTCAGTACTACGAATGTAGAAAGCAAATAATTTAATAATTGCAATAAGCCCCACCAGACGGATTAATCCGTCGGATTAATCCGTCGGATTAATCCGTCTGGTGGGGCTTATTGCAATTATTAAATTATTTGCTTTCTACATTCGTAGTACTGACCAAATTTTTATCAGTTAAATGTAGATAGTTTGCAAATAAGCTCTGAAAAGAGTATTTATGTCTTTTTAAGACATTAGAGGATTTAGACTGAATAGTAAAATTTATTTTGCTATTTTATTCTATTAAAATTTACCTCTATGGATTTCTGACTTCTTTGGATTTCATTTCTTTCAATAATGCCTTTATTAACACCTGTCGAATAAATAACAAAAGAGAAAAAACATACAATTTTCCCGGGTGGCCATGACAGTATTGCCTAAGGAAGGACTCGCTGACGTCACCGTTCAGGCTCTCGTCCGATCAAATAAACTAATTTTAAATGATAAAAAAGCTTATTTTTGTTTGTTTCCTTGTTAATTAGCTTTAAATTTAAATTAATTGAGCACTCAAATAGACCATTTTTATTATTAATAATAATAATAAAAACAATAATGCTCTTATTAACACCTGTCGAATAGATACTAAAAGAGAAAAAACATACAATTTTTCGGGTGTCCATGACAGTATTCCCTAAGAAATGACTCGTTGACGTTACCGTTCAGGCTCTCGTCCGACCAAATAAACTAATTTTAAATGATAAAAAAGCTTATTTTTGTTTGTTTCCTTGTTAATTAGGTTTAAATTTAAATTAATTGAGCACTCAAATAGACCATTTTTATTATTATTAATAATAAAAAAAACAATAATGCTCTTATTAACACCTGTCGAATAGATACTAAAAGAGAAAAAACATATAATTTTTTGGGTGTCCATGACGGTATTCCCTAAGAAATGACTCGTTGACGTTACCGTTCAGGCTCTCGTCCGACCAAATAATTTAATTTTAAATGATAAAAAAGCTTCTATTTTGTTTGTTTCGTTGTTAATTAGCTTTAAATATAAATTAATTGAGCACTAAAATAAGACTATTATTATTATAATTAATAATAATACAAAATATAATGCCTTTATTAACACCTGTCGAATAAATAACAAAAGAGAAAGAACATACAATTTTCCCGGATGGCCACGACAGTATTGCCTAAGGAATGACTCGCTGACGTCACCGTTCAGGCTCTGGTCCGACCAAATAAATTAATTTTAAATGACACAAAACCTTATATTTTGTGTGTTTTGTTATTAATTAACTTATTAACCAAAAATGTAAAAATATACAGGGTGTTGCATTTAAAATTTCATAGTTGAGGCAATTTCCGGCGAAACCTGAAATGTGACAAATATCGAAAAAGTTGCGTTTTCCCCTGTATATTATGTCCCCCAAATTTCAACTTAGAATAATAATAATAACGTCTGGAAATCTGAAAAAGTTCAGGAGTTCAGGATGAAAAGTCTTCTCATTCCCACGTGAAAAATAAATTCGATTAAATTCTTTAACAAAAATTATTTCAAAATTTGGAGTGGTTATAATCATTTTTGAGTTAAATTAAAACTAGTTCAACCAGTTGTTCTCTATCTAATGCACAATCGGGCGAAACGCGTCAATTCCCACCAATTTGGGCCACCTTGTGCTACTAAGATTGAAACAACAATCAAATATTTTTCCCAGATAGTTTTTTCTAGTTCTTTTCTACAAATCAACTTCATGTCCGGCTATTAAACTGGTTTAATCACCGACACATCCACGCAAGATTCCAATTTGTTTGTCCGATCAGGAAGACTGAAATTACGCTGTCCTACAAAAATAATTTAAAAAAATTGTCGCGTTCTAATAAGTCGTGTATTTGTTGGTGTTGGTTTTACATCTTCACTTAGAATGTTCCTATCGGGTATTGCTAAATGTTCTTATCGGCTCAAAAAATGGCCTGCATTCAAATTATTCTGCAAGCTAAATGCAGAGATAATTGAAATAAAATTAAATACATCGATAGACGGTCACAAACACCAATATTTAAGCAAATAAGAAATAGCTGACGTTACCGTTTAGATTCTGGTCCGACCTAATAAATCTTATAAAGAAGCTGACGTCACCGTTCGGGCTCTCGTCCGACCAAATAAATTTTATAAGTTAACTTCACCGTTAAGGTTCTCGTCCGAATAAATAGAACTTACAAAGGGACTGACGTCACCGTTCAGGCTATGGTCCGACCAAATAAATTTAAGTGTAAGTATGTAGTTCATAAAGATAGTTGAAGTGTGGAGGAGAATCAACACGCTGAGATACCGTCATACACAATATTGCAAACTCTTTAAACACCCTGTACTATCTATTAACACGGATATAGACGTGACGTAGACCATTTTCTGCATTCAATTGTCCTCACTGCAATTATTTGCATATAAAATTAAATGCCAAATTATATGAGAAAATGTCAGGGTGTCCTCAATGAAATGGGTTTATTTATAAAACTTCCTGACAACGCCTGCCAAGCTCCACTTCGAATAACCCGGCATATCTGGTTCACAAATGGAGCAAATATTTATGACGATTGTTTCAGCACGTCGCTTTCCTTATTATTTGTTTTCATACATTTAATAAGAAATTACGAATGCACTTTAAGTGATGTCGAAATATTTTACTTGATATCTGTTGCGATGACACGTGTCTTAAGCTGTTGCGTGCCTTATCATAATACATGCCGTTTATCTTAAAACAATAATAATAATAATATGTCAAAGGATAAGGATAAGGATAAGTCTTGATATGTTTACAGTTGCTATGGGGCCTGCTTGTGTGACTTGCATCACGTCGTTAATCTTGATTTTTAAAATTACATAAATTACCGTTTTTTTTTAATTCCATAAATTTTGTGACGATATGATTTGCATTAATAATAACAGGCTGATTGGGAAATAATCCGAGAAAAGTAGGCCACGCATCAAATAAAACATATTTAATGCTTAGAGATTCGAAGATGTAATCTAGTGACTTTCTGAATTTAAACATTGCACGGAATCATAATATAATATATCCATATGCATTCTCGGATTAGTTATTCATATATGCGCTTGGAATTATGCATTTACCATGCATCTTAAATTTTAAAGATGTAATTCAACAACAGTTATAATACATTTAAATGACAGAATTATTGATCGTGGACGTTAAAAGCTAAACACACCAAAGCTGTAAAAGAGTTAAACCAGCCACGGATTACGAAATCGTCAGTTAGCTAATCTTAAATTATGATTAAAAAATCTTGTACTGGCCGATCATGAGGTCGTAAGTTTAATAACATCGAAAGCGTTCAAAGCACAATAGTGAACGCAAGAGAAACAAAATGTATTAAGAAGAAGAAAAAAGTAGAAGAAGAAGACCAAGAAGAAAGAGAAGAAGAGGAAGAGAAGAAATATAAATTATGGAATAAAACGATAGACGGTCATCTACACCAATATTTGATCAAATAAAGATAGCTGACGTCACCGTTTAGATTCCGGTCCGACCTAATAGATCGTACAAACAAGCTGGTGTTACCGTTTAGGTTCTCGTCCGACCTAATAGATCTTGGAAAAGAATTCGACGATTTTCTGCTCCAAATTAAATAGTTCTCGGTTTAAAGGAATCTCAACCCTGTAAGCTAAAGGCAGGGACAGTTAAAACTAAATAAAATACACCGATAGAACTAATTTTAAATTAGGTATGATAAGAAGAAAAAGAAATAAGAATGATGAAGCAATAAGACAAAGAGACGATAGAGCAGTGGAAGTCTGACGACGTTATCGATTCGAAAAATCTGATTTTCTTTTTCAAATAAAACAATTCGTGGTTTAAAGGAAGCTCAACCCTTCAAGCTAAAGACAGGAATAATTAAAACAAAATAAAATACACCGATAGACGGTCATCAACACCAATATTTGATCAAACAAAGATAGCTAACGTCACCGTTTAAATTCCGGTCCGACCTAATAGATCTTACAAACAAGCTGGTGTTACCGTTTACGTTCTCGTCCGACCAAATAGATCTTAGGAAAGACTTCGAAGATTTTCTGTTTCTCAACCTTGCAAGCTAAAGGCGATCAACGGTTATCAACATCAATATTTGATCAAATAAAAAATAGCTGACGTCACCGTTTAGATTCCGGTCCGACCTAATAGATCTTAGAGAAAAACTGACGACACCGTTTAGGTTCTCGTCCGACCAAATAAACTTAATACAAAACAAAATCCGCTGTGACGTCACCATGGTCGACGTTGCAACGGTTGACCTTGAGGCCAACAAATATGCCGATATAGGCAATGATCCTTGTATATAATTCTTGGTGGGTGATGACGTGCAACGTTATAGATCTTACAATAAAGCTGACGTCATCGTTTAGGTTCCCGTCCGACCAAATAAATCTTACAACGAAACTGACGTCGCCGTTTAGGTTCTGGTCCGACCTAATAGTTCTTACAACTTATAATAACACTAGAATACTTGATTTTTTCAATTCATTATGTCCTGCAATGCCTTTAATAGACGTTGGAAGAGTCGGTAGATTGTTTGATGTCAAAACTAGTTCATTTTCATTTTACGTACATTACACGCTTTCTGTTACACAACCAACTAGTGCGAAATTCGCCACATATAATCAATCATTTGCCGTCATCGTTATCACAATGGACAGTGCAGCAAAGTGTAAATTCCTCGTATTCATGTAACAAAAATCGCATAATTAGCAAAATTTCGGGTACAAAAAAATCCCAGCGGGTACTCTCAAGGTCTAAACAAATAATATAAGCTGACCAGGTCCTGGAAGAAGCATTTTTGCGTTTCTGGTGTTTTGGGCTAATATTAAATTAACTTCAAGTTCAAAGTCAGCACACCGTATTTATATTAATAATTACAACCGCGAGGTCAACCCGAGTGTTTCTTTGCGTTATTTCTATATATTGGGTAATATTCTCGGGAACTGCAAAACACACGTCTATTGTTACATATCATTTTTGCGTTCACTTCGTATTAAGAAATTCGCAACACTTATTACAAAGCGGAGCATGTTTTTTCTGGGTTAACCAGCAATTCTAGCGATATTAAATAACATACAGGATGCAGGATCTGAAAAGGATCAACATATTTTCGCAGATTTATCGCGGATCTTTTATGCAACACATGTCCTTGTGTCCGCCTAACAAAAAAATATGGGTGAATAACATCTAGTTTATTTATATTCCGCTGGTTTTCGTTATATAAACCGATATGCAAATTCTGTTTTGCGTACGAAATAAGCAGTTCCTAGTTTAGTAAAAACCGAGCTGCTCGGTTATATTCATATTTTTATAAAAGTTGCATATATTAACTTAACTCTAGGAATGACAGAAATGAGCGAGCTTGTGCGGCGAATTAGGAACAAAATCAAATTACTCGCTTTAACAAATATGTAGGCGATCTTAAACCGAAAACGTGACTAAAAGCTAGATCATTTAAACTGGACTGAATTAGAGTAATTGCAATTGCAGGGAAGTAACGGATATGCCTGTTTAATTTTTTTAACGCGTCAGAGGAGGCACACATCATTTTTCTGGCGTAAAATTAACGCATAAACGGGACAGGCGTTATTCAACCGATGATATACCAGCTCAATCTTTATCACGTAAGCTAAAAAACAAAACAAGAAGTACCGAGAGACAGTCATCAATCTTTGGCCAAGTAGAAAACAGCTAAAGTCGCCGTTTAGTCTCTCGTCCGACCTAACTGATTAGAAAAAGCAGCCGTCACCGTTTAGGGTACAGTCCGACCTAATAGAGTTTATAATGAAGCTGACGTCACCGTTTAGGGTACAGTCCGACCAAGTAGATTTTACAAAGAAGCTGACACCACCGTTCAGGTTCTCGTCCGACCAAATAGATTTTACAAGAAGGAGTCCGATTGAATTATAATGGTCACAAATATATAAAGATGATCCATGAAATTCACGCCATTTTCGACTGAAAAACTGTTTACACTAGTCCCTCATAACACCCGAGGTTAAGGTCCGGATAATTCGAACGTTGCATGTTTTGCGTAATTCCGTTACCCATTAAGCACGAAACTTTAATCGCTCGGAGGTGTAGCGAACGTGCTCTTTGCGAAAAGTCTGTCATTAAAACTCACACCTACTAGGTCTAATTATATCGCGAAAACAATGTGAGTTTTTACTTGAGCCGCGCGTTCTGCTGACCAGTTATTCGCCCAAGTACCAACGAAATTGGACGTTTAATGAGGAAGTTGATTCAAGGGGACTGCGGCGACAATGACGGGAGTTGTTACAGGTATCAGCTTACCTCGTAAATGTCTTTAACATTGGTAATTAACAATTGACAATTAATAATCCCATTAACCAAAATTAATTTGGTGTTTACCTTTAGTTTAGTAAATCATGTTATCGACGCTTCAATGGCTGCCTATTAAGATCGAGGTGTAAAAAATAGTATTATTTATTTAATTAGCCAATAAATGTACCTGGTGAGTGAGAAAATCCAGAAAGTGTTTACTGGAGATTCTTTCTATAGAAACCATATATTTATATCAAAATTTATCGTTTACGCCAGTTTTTTAATCTAGTCTACAGGTCACAAATATATAAAGATTCACAGAATTTTAGTTTAAAATCTTTCCTCTACAAATACATAATCGAACTGCCGAAGTAGATTTTTCGTTTCCATTTTTTTATTTTTGACAGCTGTCAAAATCGCTGTCAAATTTAAGAATTTACGAGTGCGCGTTTGTAATTTAGGTTTTGGAGATATCCTATAGAAAAATGTCTGTTTGGCACTTTAATTTGTTGAAATAGTTATTAAATGGCATTTTCAAGTTGAGAGAAATTTTGACAGCTGCCAAACATGAAAAATTTATTTTAATATCAATTATGGAACTAGAAAGTTTTAAAACACTTTATATCTCTTCTTCTATAAAAACTCACGTTAATTTCAAAATTACCAAAGACACTTGTAAATTTTTAAATTTGACAGCGATTTTAACAGCTGTCAAAAATAAAAAAAGGTAAATGAAAAATCTACTTTGACAGACCGATTATGTATTTGTAAGGTGAAAATTTAAAACCGAAATTGTGCGAATCTTTATTTATTTTTGACAGATGTCAAAATAGCTGTAAAATTTTAAAATTTACGAGTGCGACTTTGTAATTTAGGTTTTGGAGATAACCTATAGAAAAATGCCTGTTTAGCACTTTAATTTGTTGAAATAACTATTAAATGGCATTTTCATTTAGATGAGAGAAATTTTGACAGCTGTCAAAAGTGCAAAATTTATTTTAATATGCATTATGGAACTAGAAAGTTTTAAACAACTTTATATCTCTTCTTCTATAAAAACTCACGTTATTTTCAAAATTACCAAAGACAAATTTTTAAATTTGACAGCGATTTTGACAGCTGTCAAAAATAAAAAAAAGGTAAATGAAAAATCTACTTTGGCAGACCGATTATGTATTTGTAAGGTGAAAATTTAAAACCGAAATTGTGCGAATCTTTATTTATTTTTGACAGATGTCAAAATCGCTGTCAAATTTAAAAATTTACGAGTGCGTTTTTGTAATTTAGGTTTTGGAGATAAGCTATGGAAAAATGTCTGTTTAGCACTTTAATTTGTTGAAATAACTATTAAATAGCATTTTCATTTAGATGAGAGAAATTTTGACAGCTGCCAAAAGTGAAAAATTTATTTTAATATCCATTATGGAACTAGAAAGTTTTAAACTTTATATCTCTTCTTCTATAAAAACTCACGTTAATTTCAAAATTACCAAAGACACTTGTAAATTTTTAAATTTGACAGCGATTTTGAAAGCTGTCAAAAATAAAAAAAGGTAAACGAAAAATCTACTTTGACAGACCGATTATGTATTTGTAAGGTGAAAATTTAAAACCGAAATTGTGCGAATCTTTATTTATTTTTGACAGATGTCAGAATCGCTGTCAAATTTTAAAATTTACGAGTGCGTCTTTGTAATTTAGGTTTTGGAGATAACCTATAGAAAAATGTATGTTTGGCACTTTAATTTGTTGAAATAACTATTAAATGGCATTTTCATTTAGATGAGAGAAATTTTGACAGCTGCCAAAAGCGAAAAATTTATTTTAATATCAATTATGGAACTAGAAAGTTTTAAAAACCTTTATATCTCTTCTTCTATAAAAACTCACGTTAATTTCAAAATTACCAAAGACACTTGTAAATTTTTAAATTTGACAGCGATTTTGACAGCTGTCAAAAATAAAAGAAAGGTAAACGAAAAATCTACTTTGGCAGACCGATTATGTATTTGTAAGGTGAAAATTTAAAACCGAAATTGTGCGAATCTTTATTTATTTTTGACAGATGTCAAAATCGCTGTCAAATTTAAAAATTTACGAATGCGTCTTTGTAATTTAGGTTTTGGAGATAACCTATAGAAAAATGTCTGTTTAGCACTTTAATTTGTTGAAATAACTATTAAATAGCATTTTCATTTAGATGAGAGAAATTTTGACAGCTGCCAAAAGTGAAAAATTTATTTTAATATCAATTATGGAACTAGAAAGTTTTAACCAATTTTATATCTCTTCTTCTATAAAAACTCACGTTAATTTCAAAATTACCAAAGACACTTGTAAATTTTTAAATTTGACAGCGATTTTGAAAGCTGTCAAAAATAAAAAAAGGTAAACGAAAAATCTACTTTGACAGACCGATTATGTATTTGTAAGGTGAAAATTTAAAACCGAAATTGTGTGAATCTTTATTTTTTTTTTGACAGATGTCAAAATAGCTGTCAAATTTTAAAATTTACGAGTGCGTCTTTGTAATTTAGGTTTTGGAGATAACCTATAGAAAAATGTATGTTTAGCACTTTAATTTGTTGAAATAACTATTAAATGGCATTTTCATTTAGATGAGAGAAATTTTGACAGCTGCCAAAAGCGAAAAATTTATTTTAATATCAATTATGGAACTAGAAAGTTTTAAAAACCTTTATGTCTCTTCTTCTATAAAAACTCACGTTAATTTCAAAATTACCAAAGACACTTGTAAATTTTTAAATTTGACAGCGATTTTGACAGCTGTCAAAAATAAAAAAAGGTAAACGAAAAATCTACTTTGACAGACCGATTATGTATTTGTAAGGTGAAAATTTAAAACCGAAATTGTGCGAATCTTTATTTATTTTTGACAGATGTCAGAATCGCTGTCAAATTTAAAAAATTACGAGTGCGTCTTTGTAATTTAGGTTTTGGAGATAACCTAAAGAAAAATGTCTGTTTAGCACTTTAATTTGTTGAAATAACTATTAAATGCCATTTTCGTTTGGATGAGAGAAATTTTGACAGCTGCCAAAAGTGAAAAATTTTTAATATCAATTATGGAACTAGAAAGTTTTAAACAACTTTATATCTCTTCTTCTATAAAAACTCACATTATTTTCAAAATTACCAAAGACACTTGTAAATTTGACAGCGATTTTGACAGCTGTCAAAAATAAAAAAAGGTAAACGAAAAATCTACATTGGCAGACCGATTTTGTATTTGTAAGGTGAAAATTTAAAACCGAAATTGTGCGAATCTTTATTTATTTTTGACAGATGTCAAAATAGCTGACAAATTTAAAAATTTACGAGTGCGTCTTTGTAATTTAGGTTTTGGAGATATAACCTATAGAAAAATGTCTGTTTAGCACTTTAATTTGCTGAAATAATTATGAAATGCCATTTTTATTAAGTTGAGAGAAATTTTGACAGCTGTCAAAAGTGAAAAATTTATTTTAATATCAATTATGGAACTAGAAAGTTTTAAAACACTTTATATCTCTTCTTCTACGAAAACTCACATTTTCAAAATTACCAAAGACACTTGTAAATTTTTTAATTTGACAGCGATTTTGACAGCTGTCAAAAAAAAAAAAAAAAAAAGGAAATGAAAAATCTACTTTGGCAGACCGATTATGTATTTGTAAGGTGAAAATTTAAAACCGAAATTGTGCGAATCTTTATACAGGGTGCCCCAAATGTTACTCGTTAGAGAAATACAGGGTGTTTAAGGTGAATTATTTTCTGATAACTTAAATTTGAAGACCTGATTTGGGTGGCACAGTGGGCTACGTGCCACGTGGGTAATGATTATTACGTCCTGATGCTATTGACGACAACGTGTAATGACGTAGTTTCCTTTCATACCCAACAAGGAGTACTTAAAATGGTTTCGCGTGCGACGAGCCAACGACGAATCGGTTACAAATGGCCATTAACTAATCGCGCGTGCGGAAAATACATATTTGGACATGTTTGGCGTACTGTTAAAAATGACATGCGTGATTTATTTCACCAATAACTACACACAGAGCACATGATTGATGATCGTGAATATTTATCAGCTCTTTTTGCCAGCAGACCCACTCCAGACGTTAAAAGGGAAACACAAGCATTCTGAAACTAGAATTTGTTTCAGAATATTCCAAAAGAAAATTAAAACCACATCAATATTCTTTGTGGACTTTTTTTATTGAGCTTCCCAAGCACTTAATGCACATCATAAACCAATTTAGGAACCTAAAATAAAACTGTTTCTCTTCCTTGTATGCACACAACTAGTTTTTGCTGCCTGAACCATTTCAAATTAGAATAAGCCCAAAGCAATATTCAAAACAGGCAAAAATGCATTAATTTGAATATATTAGCATAAATTAAGGCATGATTCATTCCAAACTTAAGCTGTATGTAACCTTTACTGACTGGACTGGTTTTTGCCGGGAGGAAGAAAGAAGGTAATGGTGAGAATGTTCTAGAATTCTTCCCCTGCCAACAGATTGTACGTGCCAGGCGTTGAAGAGGCTTTTAATGAATTATTTTTTTTTTACTTTTATGTGCGAAAAATCTTGGCATTTGGCTGCGTTCATCTTGCTCGTAGAATTGCCTCACGCCTCTACCCATATGGAAGAAATGTGCTCGTCGAGGAAATGGCATATTAGAAATCCCGATTTTTAGGAAAGTCGCAACAATTTCTCAATATCTTCCGAAGATTTAACAAGCGATTGAATACGGAACAGGAGTAGTTGCGGTCGGATTGCTTCCGTTTAGCGATTAGTGACCCAAAAAAGAATAATGGCGACCGCGGTATTAAAGACGAATTGCATGTAATAATGACGTTACCTAATACTTAGGTGCCCGGCAGAAAAAAATAATTATATAACTTAGCTTCAATGACGATACATATATTATTATGTAGGAAGTACCAGCAACACAGTTGGAAGTGAAATTACTGTTCAGAGCACTACCAGTAAATCTTCAGAACGTATAAAGGATGTCTTAGTGTGTGGGTACGCGTTTCTGAGCGATAAATTCAAATTGAAAACTCGTCCTAGATAAAAACTAATATTGTCTTTTAATTAGACAAATACGGTTAGCATCTGTTACACAATCTCTAATTTAAATTGCCAAGTAAAAGTTGCAGATTCGGAGGAAGACTTTCAACGCCGTTCAATTTGTAATTTATTATATTATAAACTTGTTCGGTATTCAATCCAGTTCGTCGTTGGGTTAGTTTTTTGCAAAGCTAAAATAATAATACATTAAATTGCTACCAATTTATTTTAGATGCATCCTTAAATTTGAGCACAAAAATCAAGATTGGACGCCCCTAACTCTAAAAAGCAATAAAATTCGTTTGCATGGTATTTCTCACAAATGCATTAGATGCGATTTTAATTTCGCAAATTTTACAAAACTTTTCAACATGGGAGTATTGAGACGCTAATAACTTTTTATTCAATAGATCGCAACGAAATATAGCCGTTGGAATTTTCCCGACAACCAATCAAAAATTGGTTACTCTGTTGTCGCCACTCTTTAAGTCATGCTTCACAATATGCAACATGAAACTGATTTTCCACCCCCTACTAGGAAACCAAAAACATTTCCAATGTTAAAAAAAATATGTCCACCATACCAAAAATTTCCAGAGAGAAAAAACTTTGTATTTATATGGTCGATTTACAGACGAGAACCTTTCATCGTCGAATTTACACGCCATTTCCCTTACTAAGAGCAAAGTTTAAATATTCATTTAATTATAAAAATAAACTGTAGGTGCATAAAATATATCTATCTCACATAAACAAGAATAATCTGTTGCGTTTCATTAAAAAGCCCTTTCTGCTGCACAACCAGGCATTTCGCCCCTAACTCTAAAAAGCAATAAACTTATAACTCGATGCAATGAAAATCCAACTAAAATAATTACATGAATAATAAGTATAGAGTTACAAGTACTTCGCAATTTTCTTGCTTATTTTATGAATTTCAGTACATTTTCCCTGTACTGTACTGTCCAATTATCTCTTTTCATTTTGATAAACAGTTATTTTCTCCTTATTGAGTCTCTGGGAAGCGTTTCATTAAAAAGCCCTTTTCTGCCGCACAACCAGGCATTTCGCCCCTAACTCCAAAAAGCAATAAACTTATAACTACATGCAATGAAAATCCAAATAAAATAATTACATGAATAATAAGTATAGAGTTACAAGTACTTCGCAATTTTCTTGCTTATTTTATGAATTTCAGTACATTTTCCCTGTACTGTACTGTCCAATTATCTCTTTCCATTTTGATAAACCATTATTTTCTCCTTATTGAGTATCTGGGAAGCGTTTCATTAAAAAGCCCTTTCTGCTGCACAACCAGGCATTTCGCCCCTAACTCCAAAAAGCAATAAACTTATAACTCGATGCAATGAAAATCCAACTAAAATAATTACATAAATAATAAGTATAGAGTTACAAGTACTTCGCAATTTTCTTGCTTATTTTATGAATTTCAGTACATTTTCCCTGTACTGTACTGTCCAATTATCTCTTTCTATTTTGATAAACCATTATTTTCTCCTTATTGAGTCTCTGGGAAGCGTTTCATTAAAAAGCCCTTTCTGCTGCACAACCAGGCATTTCGCCCCTAACTCCAAAAAGCAATAAACTTATAACTCGATGCAATGAAAATCCAACTAAAATAATTACATAAATAATAAGTATAGAGTTACAAGTACTTCGCAATTTTCTTGCTTATTTTATGAATTTCAGTGCATTTTCCCTGTACTGTACTGTCCAATTATCTCTTTTCATTTTGATAAACCATTATTTTCTCCTTAATGAGTCTCTGGGAAGCGTTTCATTAAAAAGCCTTTCTGCTGCACAACCAGACATTTCGCCCCTAACTTCAAAAAGCAATAAACTTATAACTCGATGCAATGAAAATCCAAATAAAATAATTACATGAATAATAAGTATAGAGTTACAAGTACTTCGCAATTTTCTTGCTTATTTTATGAATTTCAGTACATTTTCCCTGTACTGTACTGTCCAATTATCTCTTTCCATTTTGATAAACCATTATTTTCTCCTTATTGAGTCTCTGGGAAGCGTTTCATTAAAAAGCCCTTTCTGCTGCACAACCAGGCATTTCGCCCCTAACTCCAAAAAGCAATAAACTTATAACTCGATGCAATGAAAATCCAACTAAAATAATTACATAAATAATAAGTATAGAGTTACAAGTACTTCGCAATTTTCTTGCTTATTTTATGAATTTCAGTACATTTTCCCTGTACTGTACTGTCCAATTATCTCTTTCTATTTTGATAAACCATTATTTTCTCCTTATTGAGTCTCTGGGAAGCGTTTCATTAAAAAGCCCTTTCTGCTGCACAACCAGGCATTTCGCCCCTAACTCCAAAAAGCAATAAACTTATAACTCGATGCAATGAAAATCCAACTAAAATAATTACATAAATAATAAGTATAGAGTTACAAGTACTTCGCAATTTTCTTGCTTATTTTATGAATTTCAGTACATTTTCCCTGTACTGTACTGTCCAATTATCTCTTTCTATTTTGATAAACCATTATTTTCTCCTTATTGAGTCTCTGGGAAGCGTTTCATTAAAAAGCCCTTTCTGCTGCACAACCAGGCATTTCGCCCCTAACTCCAAAAAGCAATAAACTTATAACTCGATGCAATGAAAATCCAACTAAAATAATTACATAAATAATAAGTATAGAGTTACAAGTACTTCGCAATTTTCTTGCTTATTTTATGAATTTCAGTGCATTTTCCCTGTACTGTACTGTCCAATTATCTCTTTTCATTTTGATAAACCATTATTTTCTCCTTAATGAGTCTCTGGGAAGCGTTTCATTAAAAAGCCTTTCTGCTGCACAACCAGACATTTCGCCCCTAACTTCAAAAAGCAATAAACTTATAACTCGATGCAATGAAAATCCAACTAAAATAATTACATGAATAATAAGTATAGAGTTACAAGTACTTCGCAATTTTCTTGCTTATTTTATGAATTTCAGTACATTTTCCCTGTACTGTACTGTATCCAATTATCTCTTTTCATTTTGATAAACCATTATTTTCTCCTTATTGAGTTGGAATATTTTGCAGCTATTTTAATATTTGTGGCGCCCAACGTGTGGCTAATTCGCCATGTTACGAAAAGGGAAAAAGTGGCCAGGATTTTATCTTAATTTTGCTACGATATATATCATAATTTTATACTTAGATGGATAACAGTGCAAAAATCATCAACCACTGAATGATTTTTTTTTTACTTAAAAGATACTAAACAAAATTTAATTCAGCTACTCGGATGCAACCCACAAATCGCGGGGGACGTCAGTCTGAGGTGAAATTATATCCGTAATCCACAGCGATGTTTTCTTTTTTTGGCGTTTTACAATCATCGCGACCTTTGCGCTTTTAACAAAGATGCGAGATAAACTCGTGGCACTCTAAACCTTACACCTCCATGTGAAAGCAGTCAAATATTGAAAGTCCGCCTTTATTTATTTTGAGATTTAATATTCCTAAGAGAGCAGCCATGTCTTTGTGTGGGTGGGATAAGCTTCAATCGTGCTCGAATCTCCCATCGGTTTTTTTTGCACCGCTAAAAATGTAGGGCAGCTCTGGTGAAATATTGCTAATATTTATTAATGCTGACCAAAGATCATTTCATATACTAGATAGTCAAAGCCACTGTTTATTTCATCGCCCCATCTTCTCTCTCTAACACATGCAAAATTGGATGCCAAATAACAGAGAAGTATTGCAGTATCATGAGTTAAAGTAAGATGAAGCTTAAGTTGGGGTCCATTTATGAGCGATAAAATTAAACAATAGGTCTGACTATCTAGTGTATACATGATCTTTGTGCTGACTAACGCACAGCTTTCGATACGTTACTCTCTTTCACTTTTGCTTTACTTGCCTCGCGATATCCAAGATTAAATTGCAAATCGGCATATAATTAAGAGACCGCTTGCGCACGGGAGAAATTAGGTTCTAATGCATTTGCATACATGCAATTATGGCCTCTACAAAGAAGGTTACTTTCCTTAAAGTCGCACGTAAGTAAAGAAAGATGTAACACGCCAGGGGAAAATTCATATAAATACAGGAGCAAACACCCCTCGAGGAACTGATTTAAGGCTTCCAGGAGACGCTGCGCTGTAGGAACTCAACTCAGTTGAGCTATTTTTCTCGGTGTACATACGAAATAACAAACTGGGACAGTTGAGGCGAGTTAATTTAAAACATCAATCACTCAAGCTGCAACATTTACTTCCTGCACTTTTATGGCGGTTGTAGAAATGTTCGGTGGGGGGGGGAAAGTAACGGTGCATATGTAAAAAAATGTTAGCAACGTCCTCTCTTCTATAAGCGTTTTAGGAATAAATTCATGCTTCTGAAATTTGACTTAGATATCAATATTCTAAAGCAGTTACAAAACAAGGACGGAAATTAAGAAACACGTTAAAAAATTTTCACTTCAGGAAATTTATGTATTTAATAAAATTATTCCTCAACCACTTGCGCCAATAATTAAGACGTTTCAAAATTTACAGGATATTCTACCGTTACGTCACTCGCTCGTAATTATTTCCTTAATCTCACAAGTCGTGAAGTAACAGAACAGAATTGTTGTAAACCAACCCAAACATTAACTAACGTTACCGTGTTATAATATTAATAATTATTATTATGATTATCTCAGTATACGGCAAAGAATTTATCATCGGAGAACTGGTAAAAACAAACTGAATACAAGACGGGTGCTTGGGGTGCTACAATTATTCACAAACTGCTAAATTTTAACTTAAAATCTATTTATTACGATGACTTTAGGGTAATGCGCATGACTGGTCACGTGATAAGGCCACGCCCAGTCACGGCGTATAAATAGAGGAGCTCAGGGCAACAGAGCTCACTTCGCTTCAGAAATGGACCGCCACAAGATCGTCGAAATTTTAGGATCAAGGATAGACAGGATGGCAATCTAGATCCAAGCCGAATTTAAAAATAACCTCAAGCCTTCTGCGCACAATAAAAACTCATAAAGGTTGAAGCAATATTTTATGCCATTACATAGATTATTATGAATATAACAGACCCCTAGTGTAATCTTTGGTGTATTTCGACAAATACTAAACGATAGGTTTGGACACGTTTTCCAGTTCGGGGTACCAGTGTTTACCCAGCACGCATCCTAGTGAGGAATATAGTTCGGCATTAGAGTGAGCAGCTAAAAAATGGGTCTATTGTAATTGTGGTTTCTCAATATAATTACCAGCTATATTTTTGTAGTACAAAAAAATAATAACGAAAATGACCACTATTAGGCAACGCATGTATTTTTCGCGTAATTGTAAACAACGCTAATTAATATTTACTAATTCGTGTAAATGACAATGTGGGTCATTATCACCGGCATGTTTGGCAATCAACCACAATGGTAATACTGGGTTTTAAGTACAATTGCAACATTTTCGTACAGTTCCAAAGAAATATGTGCATGTTGTTATGATATCCAAAATGCTAATTCCTTGAAGTGCCACTTGAATAATCGCTTGTTACAAAGACACGTACAAGATGATGGATGGAGTAACATTGAACTGTTTATTGCGGAAATCATAAAAGCTAACCAGCATGAATTTATAATTTTCGTAAATAAAAGAATAACAAGGAGAGAAATGTTAAAGTCGGGTCTAGGTGGCCAGCATTTTCATTTAGTTTTTCTAAAACGGTAACTTATGTTAAAATATATAAATTAAATCGCTACCAATTTATTTTTGACACATCCTCAAATTTGAACACAAAAACCGCAATTGAAATATTGTACAACAATTTGTGGCGCCCAACGTGGGGCCAATCCGCCATGTTATGGAAAGGGAAAAATAATCAAAATTTTATTTTTATTTTGCTCCAGCTTAAATCTGGGATAACCAACCATATTATCGATAAACTGACACACAAAGTTAGGTTTTCAAAATTCCGAAGTGGGTCATTATCATAACCGTGTGAGCATACGACTGATTTCAATTGTAATTACTCCATTGTCGCGTATTTTGAATGCTCGAAAGAAATTAGAGAAACCAATTAAAACGATATAATTAACTATTACGTACCAATTAATGAAATGCGTTCGGCTCGGTAATTTGGCAGATTGTATGAAACAGTGGCGAATCGTCAAGGTGGCTAAGTAGAACGTTTAGAATTGCAATTGTTTACTATTGTTAGAATTTAGTGGATCTTGAGATATTTATTTGTTGTTTTTTAATACAGGAGAAAGTGCCTGGCACAAATAATAATTTTATGTCGAATAATAATGTCACTAATTGTGTATTATCATTGATATACGATGGCATTACTGAGGAGAAAAAAGAGAGTGAATATTACCAGAGTAATTTTTTTTTCCTTTCACTTACGAGGAACTAACTCGGGGAATAAATCAATTTGGCAACAGCGCGATTGTAAGGCCCAGCTGATAAACTGTTTGTTGAGACCGGGAATCGAACGCGGGACACCTCTTGGAAGTCAAGTGTGTCTATACAGGCGTTACCATACCTTTGCTGGACGCTGCACATGATTATACAGCTTACAGGAATTCTTCTTCCTCTTCCTCGAGTGAAAGCGGTATAACCTACTTTTTTGATCGTCGCTAATGAAGCAATAATGACAGACATTTATTTATCCTGGCAAAAGTGGTACTGAGAATCGTACTAACCTAACTATAGGTGGTATGTTAAAGTAAAAGTCTTCCTACTGAATGAACTGTTAGTTTTTACCAACTAGCTTTTTCCTGCTTTTATGCATCGCGAGAAGATAAAGTGGTAATTTTTAAAACGGAACACCCTGTATGTTATCGTGTTTTTGGATTCCACGTAAAATTTTAGTTCGAAATCGTAAAAGGCACCATGTGCCTAAAACGGTTATTGTTCGAGTTATAGGCGTTTGAAGGAAAAATTTGACAGGTCAAGGTCAACATTAAAAAGAGAATATCTCCGATACTAGATATTATTAGAACTTGCAATTTTGCACATGTAATTAGCACAATATTGTGTGTGGAACAGTCATAAGAAAATTTGAAATTTTTATACAGAGTGGTCGTGAAGCCGCTGTCAGTTCTCAAAGTTTTAAACGTTGATAAGTCAAAAATGTTGCACGGAACACCATTTATTTTATTCCTTAGATCGATGTAAAAATAAATTCTCCCTCGAGATCTTTAATATCAGACTTTTTCCTGCTGTTATACAAGGTGAGAAAATAAAGTTGTAATTTTCAAAATGGAACACCCTGTATGTTATCGCGTCTTTAGATCCCACGTAAAATTTTAATTCGAATTCGTAAAGGTACCATGTGCCTAAAACGCCTATTATTCGAGTTATAGGCGTCTGAAGGAAAAATTTGACAGCTCAAGGTCAACGTTGAAAAGTGAATAACTCCGATACCAGATATTATTAGAACTTGCAATTTTGCGCATGCAATTAGCATAACATTGTGTGTGGAACAATCATAAGAAAATTAAAAATTTTTATACAGGGTGGTCGTAACGCCGCCGGCAGTTTTGAAAGTCAAAAATGTTGCATGGAACATCATTTATATTATTCCTTAGGTCGATGTAAATTTAAATTCTCCTTCGAGATCTTTAATATCACTTTTTCCTGCTGTTATACAGGATGAAAAAATAAAGTTGAAATTTTTGAAACCGAACACCCCGTATATATATATATATATATATATATATATATATATATATATATATATATATATATATATATATATATATATATATATATATATATATATATATATATATATATATATATATATATATATATATATATATGTTTTTGGATTCCACGTAAAATTTGAGTTCGAAATCGTAAAAGGTACCATGTGCCTAAAACGCCTATTGTTCGAGTTATAGGCGTTTGAAGGAAAAATTTGACAGCTCAAGGTCAACGTTGAAAAGTTAATAACTCCGATACTAGATATTATTGGAACTTGCAATTTGGCACATATAATTAGCACAACATTGTGTGTGGAGCAGTCGCAAGAAAATTTGAAATTTTTATACAGAGTGGTCGTAAAGCCGCTGTCAGTTTCCAAAGCTGAGACGGCGACTTTACAACCACCCAGTACAGAAATATCAAATTCTCTTACGACAGTTCTGTACAAAGTTATGCGCCAATCGTCTGTACAAAATTGCAAATTCTAATAATACCTAGTTTCGGAATTATTCGTGTTTCTATGTTGACCTTGACCTGCCAATTTTTACTTTCAAACGCCTATAACTCGGTTAATACACATTTTAGACCCATGGAGCCTTATATGATTTCGAACTAGAATTTTACGTAGAATCTAAAAATGCGATAACATACAGGGTGATTCATTAAAAAAATACGACTTGTGCCAAATCAGGTACAAGTTCATTTCCGTAGTAACAGCATTTATGTTGACATTTCATGGCACATAGTTTCTGCCTAATTATTGTATTCCATGCCTAAAAGCAAACAACTAACCTATTCCCGGCAACGTAAGGAAGTATTAACAAACCAATTCTGCGTTAGAAGAATAACAAGTTTTGAATTGTGTGCACGCTCTATTTGCCACCAATACTTACGCGTTTCATAGCTCAGCTAATATTACAAACAGATATTTTGTATTAATTTAAACAGCTATCCATTGCATACAGGGTGATCAGTTGGAACTTTTACTTACCCTCGTAAGTCTAGTTTATGTTCACACGTCGTCCTTGTTTACTCTCCGACTCATAAGAGAAACAGCTATTTATTTCAATCCTTTTGCTTAGGAATTCTCCGCACGTCTGTATTCTTCCCGAAATGAATTTAAGACATCTCTGCCGAGTCATGCTGAATATAAAACACACACAAAGGCAAAGTACACGGCGAAAACTTATCTATATTAAATCTTACATCTACAATCTCCCTCGTGAAATCCATATCGTAATTAAATTCGAAACAGAGGCAGACCGGGTCACCCATTTAATTCACGAGAGAAGGCCAGAGGAAATTAAAAACTGGTTTACGAGAAAAATTGTTAGTTATCTTTTATTAATAATTATTACATTAACGCGCTGTTATGTTAATGAATGAAACCTTAAAAAATAAATATTCCACTTCTCGACGCAAAAACAATAACTTTCTAATAACGGTGTGTATGTGTGTATGTTAAACGTTCGCGATATTTTTCGGTGGATATTACATAAAAAGTCGAATATTGAGCAGTACTTGGAAATTACGTGTTATTTTTGTAATAATGTAAAATTATGAAACATCCTTTCAAGAATACTCCTTAAAGCTCTCGGTAGCGCCTAATTAAATTAGCTTGGAAAGTTTTATCATCTGCGCCACAATTTTTGCGAAATATGTAATAAGGATAATGTAATTTTATTCAGAACGATCAATCTATTAGTATCCCGGAGCCCTTGTACCGTTATCTACTCGTTGTTGATATAGGATAACAATTCAATTATAATTCGTTTTAAATCAATTAAATTAAAAATTGATTTAAATCATTGGATTTTCTTAAATCATGATATAAACTGTAAAAACAGATAATTTAAGCTAATTAAATTTTATAAGTCAGGGTCGCGACGATTTAAATCAATTGATTTAAATAATTGATTTTTTTTATTAAATTGTGATTTAAATAAAGTTACTGTAAAAACAGATGATTTAAGCGATTTACACTTTATAGTTCAGGGTTGCGAAGTTCTAAATCAATTGATTTAAATCCAAGTTTAAATCAAATGATTTTTTACATTAAATTATGATTTAAATGAAGTTATGGTAAAAACAGATAATTTGAACGAATTAAACTTTATAATTCCAGCTTGTGAGAATTTAAAACAATTGATTTAAATCCGGAATTAAATCATGATTTAGATCAATTGACTTATTTAAATTAAATCACGATTTGAATCAAGTTACTGTAAAAACAGATAATTTAAGCGAATTCAATTTTATAGTTCAGGATTACGACGTTTTAAATCATTTAATTTAAATCAATGGACTTTCCTTAAATCAATATTTAAATCACGTTACTGTAAAAACAGATAATTTAAGCGAATTAAACTTTTTATTCAGGGTTCCGCTAATGAAATTAATTGATTTAAATCAAGTTACTGTAAAAACAGATAATGCGACAATTGAAATCAATTGATTTAAATTCAGATTTAAATAAATGATTATTTTTTAATTTAATTATGATTTGTATCAAGTTAAAAACAGATAATTTAAGTGAATTATACTTTATAGCTCAGAGTTGCGACGTTTTAAATCAATGAATTTTTCTAAAATCAATTTACTGTGAAATAGATAATTTAAGCGAATTAAACTTTATAATTAAGAGTTATAACGATTTAAATTAATTGATTTAAATCAAATTACTGTAAAAACAGATAATTGAAGTGAATTAAACTTAGTTCAGGTTTGCGACAATTTAAATGGTCAGAACCCTGAACTTGATTTAAATTATGATTTAATTTAAATAAATCAATTGATTTAATTTTGGACTTAAATCAATTGATTTAAATCGTCACAACCTTGAACTATAAAATTCAACTCGCTTTAATTATCTGCTTTTACAGTTACTTGATTTAAAGAATGATTTAAGAAAATTCCAATGATTTAAATCAATTGATTTAAATTGATTAGGTCTAGAACGGATTTTGATCGTAAGAATTTTAACGTGTTCACATCGCAGACATCTCCATCAAGATATGGCACCAGGAAGGCTGCATGTCCATGTCATCGTCGGCTTCCCGCCCAGATATGGACCGCAGTGCGTTTTCCTTTATTTTAACGTTGCGTCTAGGCTAGAGGCGTTCTGCTACTCACAAATGACTTTTCAGTTTCTACGCGGGTGTGATTTACGACGGGTAAATAAAACAAGGCATCAACAATGATAAATCGAATGCCGCTACTGGTGTACGCGATAAATTGAAAGTATACTGTCTCGATTCCGCAACAAGGTCGACCAATCGATAAATACTCCTACGAGTATGATTTTATATTCAGAGAGGAGTAGCGATAATAACAAATCGAATGTAAAGTAACACTGTGGTCAAGTCGACGACCATATTCTAGCAGATCGAAATACAAATGGTTGCATAATCTCATAATCACTAATCAAAAAGAGAAACAGTTGATACACACGTAGGAATTGACCATAGTGTTTCAGATCTTTAATGCTTCCTGCAACGGCGTTAAAACCTGTTGTTCTATTGATTTCAATTCATTTGTTTGTACAGTGTTTCTACCTAAACCTAGATATTATTTTAAACACTCCAAGTAAAAAGGTGTCAAATCCGGGGGTTTAGGAGTTCATTCTATTATTTATAAAAATAAAGAAGTAGAGTCTAATGATCTGTCCAGGAATATTGACTTCAAAATACTTGACTAGACATGCATTAGCTATTTTGTTTATATAATATGTAATTTGTATATATAATGAGCAGCGGGCCCAGAGCTGATCCATGCGGCGCTCCTGATGCGACGGTTTTAACAGTTGATTAGAGGTTTCTAGTTTGCACTAGACAGGATCGCAAATGACCATTCAAATCAAAACCTAGTACTTTTGTTTTCTATTCCATTCCATTTACAGCTGATTTATTTATTTTAGCTTCAGCTTAAATCAATTGATTTATATCGTCGGAACCCTGAATTATAAAAATTAATTCGCTTCAATTATCTGTTTTTACAGTAAATTGATGGTTTATGAAAAATCTACCTATTGATTTAAATTATAATTTAAAATAATTGATTTAAAATGTCGCAATCCTGAACTATAAAGTTTAATTCGTTTAAATTACCTGTTTTTACAGTTATTTGATTTAAGTTATGAATTAAGAAAAATAAATTGATTTAAAGCATGATTTAAATCGTCTCAACCCTGACCTATAAAGTTTAATTCGTTTAAATGATCTGTTTTTACAGTAACTTGATCAAATCGTGATTTAATTTAAATAAATCAATTAATCTAAATAAATCATGATTTAATTCTGGAATTAAATCAATTGATTTAAACTGTCATAACCTTGAACTGTAAGTTTAAATCACTGAAATTATGTTTTTACAATAACTTGATTTAAATCATAATTAAATTTGTTTTAAATCAACTGATTTCAACCTGGATTTAAACCAATTCATTTAAAATATCGCAACCCTAAAACTATGAAGTTTAATTCGCTTAAATGTTTTTACAGTAACTTGATTCAAATCATGATTTAATTTAAATAAATCAATTAATCTAAATCAACCATGATTTAATTCTGGAATTCAATCAATTGATTTAAATTGTTGCAACCTTGAACTGTAAGTTTAATTCACATGTTCTTACAATAACTTGATTTAAATCATAATACATTTGTTTTAAATCAATTGATTTAAACCTGGATTTAAATCAAATGATTTAAAATGTCGCAGCCCTAAAACTATGAAGTTTAATTCGCTTAAATGTTTTTACACTAACTTGAATCAAATCATGATTTAATTTAAATAAATCAATTAATCTAAATCAACCATGATTTAATTCTGGAATTCAATCAATTGATTTAAATTGTTTCAACCTTGAACTATAAGTTTAATTCACTGATATTATGTTCTTACAATAACTTGATTTAAATCATAATACATTTGCTTTAAATCAATTGATTTAAACCTGGATTTAAATCAATTGATTTAAAATGTCGCAACCCTAAAACTATGAAGTTTAATTCGCTTAAATGTTTTTACAGTAACCTGAATCAAATCATGATTTAATTTAAATAAATCAATTAATCTAATAAATCATGATTTAATTCTTGAATTAAATCAATTGAATTGTCACAACCTTGACTATAAGTTTAATTCACTGAAATTATGTTTTACAATAACTTGATTTAAATCATGATTTAACTAAAAAAAAACTGATTTGAACCTGGATTTGATTTAAATCTATTGATTTAAAATGTCGCAACCCTACAGTATGAAGTTTATTTCGCTCAAATTATCTGTTTTTACACTAGCTTGATTTAAATTATGATTTAATTAAGAAAAATCAGTTGATTTAAATCGTCGCAACCCTGAACTATAAAGTTCAATTCACTTAAATTGGCTGTTTTTACAGCAGCTTGACATAAATCGTAATTTAATTTAAATAAATCAATTGATTTCAATCATTAATACTGGATTCAATTAAATCAATTGATTTAAATCGTCACAACCTTAAACTACAAAGTTTAATTCGCTTAAATTATCTGTTTTTGCGGTAATCTGATTAAAATCTGGATTTAAATCAATTGATTTAAGTCATGATTTAAATCTGGATTCAAATCATCGCAACCCTGAACTATAAAATTTAATCCACTTAAATTTATGTTAGTTTTATGTTATCTACAGTAACTTGATTTAAATTACGATTTAACTTCAAAAAATCAATTGATGTAAATCATAAGATTTAAATCAATTAATTTAAATCGTTGCAACCAACCATGAACTGTTTGTAGGTATAGGTGACAAAATAATTTTACACTTTCCTCATCACGTACTCTTTTTCTTCATTTCATCATCACCGAAGAAAATAATTTCTACGCCACAAAGTGCTCGTTTAATATTCAATCGGCTGCGCCTTTATTCAAATTTTCATCCACAACAACACAACGTTTTTTGCTCTACATTTATCTGTATTAAGTGCAACATGAAAGACTTACTGATGTTTGTTTTTATTTTGCAACCTTGATTCCTGTATGTTAATAGTCTTGAAAAGTCCAGTTTTTTCTCACATGTGGGCAAAGGGTGTGCTCCGTCCTCTAATGCAGTTATTTCGAGCAAAAAATAATCACAGCATTAATTCGAGACGTATAATTTGCTTCTTTTGAATGCCAATTCGTTTAAGAAACAATAGTGAAAACGCGACGTTGAAAAATGCATATTAACGCCTTAATAGGCTTAGCTATTAATTAGACCAAAAGAAGGATCTACGCGAGCGAAAATTACAACATAAAGTAATTATGCACAACATTTGAATATGATTATTCATGTCACATCAGCGCCAATTTTGCTTTATGGACGTGATTGACATTTCTGTTATGCGGGGAAGAGAAAGTTTGTATACAGTTTTTTTTTTCGTAGGAAACAGCAAAAAAGATTATTAGATAATAGCCATTAATTTATAACAAGACATATGTTTAATTGGCAGTCAACATATATTTAAACGCAAAAATATTATAACAGAATTCGTGTGTAATATGTTTCCCCTAAAAAAGCGAATTATCAGATGCATTGGCAACGCTGGAAAACTAATTTGAGGTTATATTTCAATAAAAGTCATTCTTAAGCGAGTGAGATACGCAACGTCATAATATTGTAGGCAGCGAGATATAGATGGCGCAACATTTCAAACCGACGATGCGAAAGCGTCATCTATATCTCGCTGCCAGCGTTGCGCCGTCTTTAACCCAACGGTTATAGGCCCGGAAATTTTCCCTGCTCGCCCCTGTGCCTATTTCAATATTAATTTATTAGCCAAATCACACTCAGGTTACGTACAAGTAAAGAAACGCGATACATTTTCGCGTATAGGTTTCCGTTCGCACAACCTCCAGCGAATTAATCGCGTTTTAATTATTTTCGTCCTTAGTCTCCTCAAAGATCATGTATACACTAGATAGTCAGACCTATTGTTTAATTTTATCGCTCATAAATGGACCTCAACTTAAGTTTCATCTCACTTTAACTCATGATACTGCAATACTTCTCTGTTATTTGGGATCCAATTTTGCATGTGTTAGAGAGAGAAGATGGGGCGACGAAATAAACAGTGGCTTTGACTATCTAGTATATGAAATGATCTTTGGTCTCCTTAACGTGCCAGCAGCCGTAATAAGTGCGATTTCAACGGTGACATGTCGTTTACAGGACTGTCAACCGAGGAAACACGCTTTCTAGTTCTGTAGCATTGAAACAACGGGTAATTATTCGTGAGCGTACCTGCTGGATGCCCGGTGGGATGCTTGTACGGTTTCTGCACTTTTAGGTGAGCGCCGCAAGTGTCCGCCATGGGCGCGCCGTAAATCGATCACGCGGTGAACAACTTGAACAAAAACACGAATAATTTATAGCTCACCAATAACGATGCATTTTCTCTTAGGGAGAAGAAGACAGACAGAAGAAAAGAAGAAGAGAATAAAGAAGAGAATAGAGAAGCAGAAGAGAATAGAGAAGAAGAAGAAGAGAATAGAGTGGACGGACAAAAGGATCGTATAAGAAGAGGAGGATAAGAGATTAAGCTTAGAAGAAGGAACGAAATAGAAGTTCCATTTCTCGGCGCTGGTAATGATACATTTTCTCTTAGGGAGAAGAAGAAGACAGACAAAAAGTGAACTAGAAGAGAATAGAGAAGCAGAAGAGACCAGAGAAGCAGAAAAAAATAGAGCTGCAAAAAAGAATAGAGAAGAAGAGAATAGAGTTGACGCAGAAAAGAATAGTATAAGAAGAAGACGAGGATAAGAGAAGCTTAGAAGGAGAAACGAAATAGAAGTTCCATTTCTCGGCGCTGGTAATGATACATTTTCTCTTAGGGAGAAGAAGAAGACAGACAAGCGGGAAGAAGAAGAGAATAGAGAAGCAGAAGTGAATAGAGAAGAACAAGAAAATAGACTGACGGAGAAAAGAATAGTATAAGAAGACGAGGATAAGAGAAGTTTATAAGGAGAAACGAAATAGAAGTTCCATTTCTCGGCGCTGGTAATGATACATTTTTCCTTGGGGAGAAGAAGAAGAAGACGAACGAAAGTAAACAAGAAGAGAATAGAGGAGCAGAAGAGAATAGAGCAGCAGAAGAGAATAGAGAAGAAGAAGAGAATAGAGTTGACGGAGAACAGAATAATAATAGAAGAAGACGAGGATAAGAGAAGCTTAGAAGGAGAAACGAAACAGAAGTTCCGTATCTCGGCGCTTCTCTTAGGGAGAAGAAAAAGACAGGCAAAAGGGAAGAAGAAAACAGATAAAAGGGAAGAAGACGAAGATAATAGAGAAGCAAAAGAAAATAGAGAAGAAGAGAATAGGGTTGATGGAGAAAAGAATAGTATAAGAAGAAGACGAGGACAAGAGAATGAGCTTAGAAAGAGAAACGAAATAGAAGTTCCATTTCTCGGCGCTGGTAATGATACATTTTTCCTTAGGGAGAAGAAGAAGACAGAAAAAAGTGAACAAGAAGAGAATAGAGAAGCAGAAGAGAATAGAGAAGCAGAAGAGAATAGAGAAGAAGAAGATAATAGAGCAGCAGAAACGAATAGAGAAGAAGAAGAGAATAGAGCAGCAGAAGAGAATAGAGAAGCAGAAGAGAATAGAGAAGAAGAAGAGAATAGAGTTGACGGAGAAAAGAATAGTATACGAAGAAGACGAGGGTAAGAGAAGCTTAGAAGGAGAAACGAAATAGAAGTTCCGTTTCTCGGCGCTGGTAATAATACATTTTCTCTTAGGGAGAAGAAGCAGACAGACAAAAGGGAAGAAGAAAACAGATAAAAAGTAAGAAGAATACGAGAATAGAGAAGCAGAAGAGAATAGAGACGAAGAGAATAGAGTTGACGGAGAAAAGTATAGTATAAGAAGAAGACGAGGACAAGAGAATGAGCTTAGAAGGAGAAACGAAATAGAAGGTCCATTTCTCGGTAATGATACATTTTCTCTCAGGGAGAAAAAAAAGACAGACAAACGGGAAGAAGAAGAGAATAGAGACGAAGAAGAAAATAGACTGACGGAGAAAAGAATAGTATAAGAAGAAGACGAGGATAAGAGAATAAGCATAGAAGGAGAAACGAAAAAGAGGTCCATTTCTTGGCGCTGGTAGATAATAGATAATAGAGAAGCAGAAGAAATTTCTCTTAGGGAGGGAGAAGAAGACAGACAAAAGAAAAGAAGAAAAAAAGAATAGAGAAAAAGAGAATAGAGAACAAAACAATAGAGAAGAAGAAGCGAATAGAGTTGACGGAGAAATATAAGAAGAAGACGAGAATAACAGAATAAGCTTAGAAGAAGAATCGAAATAGAAGCTCCATTTCGCTAGATGACAAAGATGATTGAAACGTCAAGAATATTTGGCGTGGCAGAGAACACGGAAACTGGTCTGAAAGTCATCAGCATCAGCAATTGATATATTTTAATTTGCTCCCCGTTACTCCCCTATTGCGACGCCCATGGACTGAAATTCAATGTTAAGCAATTGTTTTGGTAAATTTGCGTTTTATCATAATTTGTTCTACTTATAAAAAGCTATGCAAATTACCGTTTTTAAGGCTAACTTTGACCTTACATAACTAGGAATTAGTTCTTTATCGAAATTAATAACTGAGGTTGTTTTTGTCTAAACTGTCACAATTTTATTATTAGAGTACCAGTTCTAAAGAATAAAATTTGAATATTATTAATTATTACGTTCCTCTTGTCATCGACGTTTTGTTTCCACTTGAATTTCTTCTAGAAAAGAATCTTTTATCATTTTAATTTTTTTGTAATAATGCTTGCAATATGTCACAAGTTGACATTTGTTTAAAAAATGGCGTCGAACATGTGAAAAAAACTGAAAAACACAAGTAGGCACTGCGGGATTTTATTTTTGTTTTTTATAGAAAGTAGGCGTTGGATTTGACGCATGGGAGTGTCTTTTGTCACTCCATGTGTCAAATCCAACGCCTACCTCCTATGAGATTCAGAAACAAAATCTCTACTTGTGTTTTTCAATTTTTTCACACTTCCGACGCCATTTTTAAACAAATGTCAACTTGTGACATATCGCTGAAATCAGAATTTCACGACGAACAAGAAAATGCAAAAATTACATGGTGCATTGTTAAAACAAGAAAGTTGGTGTCGTTTCCGGTTAAACCGGAAGTAGTATTTTTTGCACAATAGTGTCAAGTTTCGGGAAAAACCAATTAAAATAATAATAGGCGATACATTCGATACACGTAGCGACGTGCTGCGCCAAATAAGTGAAAATAATATATGCCGCAAAATGCTTTATATTTTACGCTAAAAAAAACCAGTGACGTAACTAAATATTTAATTAAGCAATAATATCTATAATCCTTTTAACGGCAAAACGCTGACGACAATCCATCAAGGAAGTACACCTGATTCTTATTTTTAGACCACTGACCTATTTTTTATAGACCCGGTCATTTTATATACCAACCAGATTTTATGTAAATCGTTAGTCCGAGCAAAATTCAAGGATGCAAACCCAATTCATCACCCACCTGGTTCTGTTGCTAACCGAGCTATTGTTGAATACATTAAAATTGTTGAATAACACTGGAAACTCACACCTACATATATATCACCATCGATGATTAATAAATAACGTAAAATTTTATTGCTGGAGCCTACAGAAGAACTCGCAGGCATAAATGAATATTTTAATCCAGTTTGTATGGAAGGAGGCTTTTATCTTCGAATTTTTAGATTTCTACAATTCCGTATACGAACGAGCGGAATTTTACCAACTCATTATGGGACACTTAACATTTAGCGACAGATCTTGCTCTTGTTAACATTTAAGTTTCGTCCGAAAACTTGTACCATAAAACATAAAAAACCTCTTAAGGTAGCCAACATTGTTTTATTGTCATTAAATATACATCCTGAAGTGTTTTTCGTGCACGATACATATTAATATTTATTAGCTGCTATAATTTTCATTCAATTTTATTTTTTCGAACAGGGCCGGCGCTAGCCCTAAGCCAGGAATTCATCCTAAGGGGCAGGCCTCGAATTTTTTAGCTCTAAAACCAAAAATCGACCCTATTCTTAAATTAAATATAATAGTTGGTGGTGCCCTTTGCTACGCCAGTGGCCTAAAGAGCGAGACTTGATAAATGGGCCCAGCACGTTAATTTTTTTGCGAAACCACCAATCCAAAATGTAACCCAGTTCGTTCGAATTGGTTGCAAAACAAACGAGTTTCGGTCGGCCTTTCGAGCGAATTGATTAATAAATTAAACTGTTCGCTCCCCAAAGAGAAGATTTGCTAACTACTGATGAGGATTTTTGGCACTTAAAAATACAATTGCTTTCACTAGCTCTATGCCTTGAATTACAATAAACCTTAATTTGTTTATTGTTACCAAAACAAAAACAATAGACAATAGAAGAGAGCCGACAGTTTTTGGAATTACAAGTACATAATTTAAATAATGTGGCGTTGTATTTATTCAAACGGTAACAGATATATCGAAACGGAGGAGCGAGGTTAAAGTGAGTATTGCGTTCATCATGGGATTCCCACGGTTAATATAAAAATGCCTTATCCGTCTTGTATTATACAGACACGTTGCAACAGCAGCTTTCGCAGCAGGAAAAATTCGAGGAAAAGAGCAAAAGATACGCCTATTGTAACCCCAAATTTTCTGTACCATCGAGTTTACTTGCTAAACTATTACAAGCCGAGCAGGAAAATCAAATGTTAGAACACAAAATTTGATCATAATGGGAAAAAGTTATCCTTAATTATTCCTGCTTTGAGTTTATTTACTAATTAAAACAGTTGCTACTAGTACAGCAGGAGAAAGTCAAAAGATAGGGCAAAACATAAAACATTCACCTATTTTACTAAAAAGTAACTCTTGATTTTATCCTGCATCGGAGTTTATTTACTGGAGTAACTGTTATACGTACAGCAGGAAAAAATCAAAGGATAAGGCAACAAGTATGACTATTTTAAGGAAGAGGAACCCCAAATTTTCTGTTCGATTAAGTTTATTTGCTAAACTATTACAAGCCAAGCAGGAAAATCATATGTTAGAGCACAGCACTTGATCATAATAGGAAAACGTTATCCTTAACTTATTTCTGCTTCCTGCTTTGAGTTTATTTACTAATTACAACAACTGTTACTAATACAGCTGGCAAAATCAAAGGATAGAGCAAAACATAAAATACTCGCATATTTTGCTAAAAAGTAACTGATTTTTTCCTGCATCGAGTTTATTCAAAGTCAAAGGATAGAGCAAAATATAAAATATTCGCCTATTTTACTAAAAAGTAACTCTTGATTTTTTCCTGCATCGAGTTTATTTACTAGAGTAACTGTAAGTACAGCAGGAAAAATTCAAAGGATAGAGCAACAAATATGACTATTTTAAGGAAGAGTAACCCCAAATTTTCTATTTCGTTGAGTTTATTTGCTAAACTATTACAAGCCGAGCAGGAAAATCAAATGTTAGAGCACAAAATTTTATTATAATAGGAAAAAGCTATCCTTAATTTATTCCTGCTTTGAGTTTATATACTAATTACAACAGTTGTTACTAGTACAGCAGGAGAAAGTCAAAGGATAGAGCAAAATATAAAATATTCGCCTATTTTACTAAAAAGTAACTCTTGATTTTTTCCTGCATCGAGTTTATTTACTAGAGTAACTGGAAGTACAGCAGGAAAAATTCAAAGGATAGAGCAACAAATATGACTATTTTAAGGAAGAGTAACCCCAAATTTTCTATTTCGTTGAGTTTATTTGCTAAACTATTACAAGCCCAGCAGGAAAATCAAATGTTAGAGCACAAAATTTGATTATAATGGCAAAAAGCTATCCTTAATTTATTCCTGCTTTGAGTTTATATACTAATTACAACAGTTGTTACTAGTACAACAGGAGAAAGTCAAAGGATAGAGCAAAATATAAAATATTCGCCTATTTTACCAAAAAGTAACTCTTGATGTTTTCCTGCATCGAGTTTATTTACTAGAATAACTGCAAGTACAGCAGGAAAAATTCAAAGGATAGAGCAACAAATATGATTATTTTCAGGAAGAGTAACCCTAAATTTTCTATTTCGTTGAGTTTATTTGCTAAACTATTACAAGCCCAGCAGGAAAATCAAATGTTAGAGCACAAAATTTGATTATAATGGCAAAAAGCTATCCTTAATTTATTCCTGCTTTGAGTTTATTTACTAATTACAACAGTTGTTACTAGTACACCAGGAGAAAGTCAAAGGATAGAGCAAAATATAAAATATTTGCCTATTTTACCAAAAAGTAACTCTTGATGTTTTCCTGCATCGAGTTTATTTACTAGAGTAACTGTAAGTACAGCAGGAAAAATTCAAAGGATAGAGCAACAAATATGACTATTTTGGGGAAGAGTAACCCCAAATTTTCTGTTCCATTGAGTTTATTTGCTAAACTATTACAAGCCGAGCAGGAAAATCAAACGTTAGAGCACAAAATTTTATTATAATGGCAAAAAGCTATCCTTAATTTATTCCTGCTTTGAGTTTATATACTAATTACAACAGTTGTTACTAGTACAGCAGGAGAAAGTCAAAGGATAGAGCAAAATATAAAATATTCGCCTATTTTACCAAAAAGTAACTCTTGATGTTTTCCTGCATCGAGTTTATTTACTAGAATAACTGCAAGTACAGCAGGAAAAATTCAAAGGATAGAGCAACAAATATGATTATTTTCAGGAAGAGTAACCCTACATTTTCTATTTCATTGAGTTTATTTGCTAAACTATTACAAGCCCAGCAGGAAAATCAAATGTTAGAGCACAAAATTTGATTATAATGGCAAAAAGCTATCCTTAATTTATTCCTGCTTTGAGTTTATATACTAATTACAACAGTTGTTACTAGTACAGCAGGAGAAAGTCAAAGGATAGAGCAAAATATAAAATATTCGCCTATTTTACTAAAAAGTAACTCTTGATTTTTTCCTGCATCGAGTTTTTTTACTAGAGTAACTGTAAGTACAGCAGGAAAATTCAAAGGATAGAGCAACAAATATGATTATTTTCAGGAAGAGTAACCCTAAATTTTCTATTTCGTTGAGTTTATTTGCTAAACTATTACAAGCCCAGCAGGAAAATTAAATGTTAGAGCACCAAACTTGATTTTAATGGCAAAAAGCTATCCTTAGTTTATTACTGCTTTGAGTTTATTTACTAATTACAACAGTTGTGACTAGTACAACAGGAGAAAGTCAAAGGATAGAGCAAAATATAAAATATTCGCCTATTTTACTAAAAAGTAACTCTTGACTTTTTCCTGTATCGAGTTTATTTACTAGAGTAACTGCAAGTACAGCAGGAAATATTCAAAGGATAGAGCAACAAATATGATTATTTTCAGGAGGAGTAATCCTAAATTTTCTATTTCGTTGAGTTTTTTTGTTAAACTATTACAAGCCCAGCAGGAAAATTAAATGTTAGAGCACAAATCTTGATTTTAATGGCAAAAAGCTATCCTTAATTTATTCCTGCTTTGAGTTTATTTACTAATTACAACAGTTGTGACTAGTACAGTAGGAGAAAGTCAAAGGATAGAGCAAAACATAAAACATTCACCTACTTTACTAAAAAGTAACTCTTGATTTTTTCCTGCATCGAGTTTATTTACTAGAGTAACTGCAAGTACAGCAGGAAAAATTCAAAGGATAGAGCAACAAATATGATTATTTTCAGGAAGAGTAACCCCAAATTTTCTATTTCGTTGAATTTATGTGCTAAACTATTACAAGCCGAGCAGGAAAATCAAATGTTAGAGCATAAAACTTGATTATAATGGGAAGAAGCTTTCCTTAATTTATTCCTGCTTTGAGTTTATTTACTAATTACAACAGTTGTTACTAGTACAGCAGGAGAAAGTCAAAGGATAGAGCAAAATATAAAATATTCGCCTATTTTACCAAAAAGTAACTCTTGATGTTTTCCTGCATCGAGTTTATTTACTAGAGTAACTGTAAGTACAGCAGGAAAAATTCAAAGGATAGAGCAACAAATATGACTATTTTAAGGAAGAGTAACCCCAAATTTCCTGTTCCCTAGAGTTTATTTGCTAAACTATTACAAGTCGAGCAGGAAAATCAAATGTTAGAGCACAAAATTTTATTATAATAGGAAAAAGCTATCCTTAATTTATTCCTGCTTTGAGTTTATATACTAATTACAACAGTTGTTACTAGTACAGCAGGAGAAAGTCAAAAGATAGAGCAAAATACAAAATATTCGCCTATTTTACCAAAAAGTAACTCTTGATGTTTTCCTGCATCGAATTAATTAACTAGAGTAACTGTAAGTACAGCAGGAAAAATTCAAAGGATAGAGCAACAAATATGACTATTTTAAGGAAGAGTAACCCCACATTTCCTGTTCCATTGAGTTTATTTGTTAAACTATTACAAGCCGAGCAGGAAAATCAAATGTTAGAGCACAAAATTTGATTATAATGGCAAAGAGCTATCCTTAATTTATTCCTGCTTTGAGTTTATTTACTAATTATAACAGCTGTTACTAGTACAGCAGGAGAAAGTCAAAGGATAGAGCAAAATATAAAATATTCGCCTATTTTACTAAAAAGTAACTCTTGATTTTTCCTGCATCGAGTTTATTTACTAGAGTAACTGTAAGTACAGCAGGAAAAATTCAAAGGATAGAGCAACAAATATGACTATTTTGGGGAAGAGTAACCCCAAATTTTCTGTTCCATTGAGTTTATTTGCTAAACTATTACAAACCGAGCAAGAAAATAAAATGTTAGAGCACAAAACTTGATTATAATAGGAAAACGTTATTCTTAACTTATTCCTGCTTCCTGCTTTGAGTTTATTTACTAATTACAACAGCTGTTACTAGCACAGCAGGCAAAAATCAAAGGATAGAGCAACAAATATGACTATTTTAGGGAAGAGTAACCCCAAATATTCCCAAATTAGTATCATTACAATCCCATTAGATTTATTTGCTGATAATATTGTTTGTCTACATCTCAATGCAAATAACGCTTAAATTGGGGAATGAGTTTTTTGCGGCGTTATAAGCATAATATAAATAATTCATTTGTTGTGTATGATACATTCCCAAGGTTGTTATTAATCAATATGTCAGGATTACTTGATTTTGCATTTAGCGTACACGTGAGAATGCACGTGAAATGTTAAGTTTTCTTAAGGTAAAGTCGTGCAAAGGTGTAGCACGAGTTAATGGCGAGAGCGTTTTTTATTTTGTCCTTTTGTCCACGACCACTACCGCATACACATACACGTAGGGTTAGCCTAGTCAGGAGCAGACACCGTCCGCACATGCTGAAACGGCAGAATCGTAATTATAAGAGAATTCGCGAAATTATAATGCATGTGAACATTTAAATAAAGACACAATTATATTTAAATTTCAAAGCATTGTAAAAACAAAGCAACTTGCAACTTTCTAAAGCTGACTCACTCCAACCTTGGGCGATTTTTTGGGTATTATTACAAGCTAAATGCATCTGAATGAAAAGGTTATTGTTCAAGATGCAAAGCTACCACTGATAAATCGCCTTGTCAGGGAATTTTATTTTAACGAAAGAAAGGTCAAAGTCTGTGCATCGAAATAAAAGATACGTCGTCTTGGCCAACTGACTGAGCACCTAGATACAAATTCAAGGCTGTATAGGTTCAAATTTCGCATCAGAAATAACTGTTACTAGTAAGGAAATAAGTAAACCGAATATTTTACTCCATCAATCAGAGATAAGACTCAAGTAATTGCAAATACTTACTGAGTGGATTTACTGCGATTTCTCCCACTTTATTTCAGAACCAAAAGTGGGGAATGATTTGGTAGGGGCCGCAAACCGCTGCAACTGACCTGACTTGGTCAGTAGAAGATGAAATTCCGTTATTTTCCGGTTTTGACTACTGAGTGGATCTACTGCGATTTTTCCCAGTTCGCATTTTATTTCGACGTTTTTGGAAAAATACCAAACTGACCCCTGGACATTACCTTATTATATTATAAACAGAAACTGCCCTGGAGTTTAAAAGTGCCGCTGATCGGGCTTCAGTGACAAAATTTTTTTTCTTAAAATTAAAACAGCAGCAGACTTAAAGATATAATATCGTAACAAGTAGCACCTTCTGGTATCTTTACGATGAATATTAAGCACTACCTTGACCTTTTAGGCTTTACGGAGCTCCGCAGAACCTGATATTACTCCTCCCTTCCATGGATTCTGGACCGGATCGAAACACAGACGATACTGATTTATGTTTTTGTTTAGTTAATAAATCCAAGTCCAAGAATATTAAATATGGAGTCATAGGGTTTTTTTAAGTTAAACGTGAGACCGTGGATTTTGGACGTCGGACTGTAATGGAAGAGTAAAATCAGATCGAAAATCTATTCATCGATCGAATGCAACGAATCCAACATCTTTGACTAATGTATGCAACACAACATACACATCATCAACGATTCTGGTATTTCTTGTTGTATAATAATTCTAAATCTAGGCACCGATCAAGCACTTAGTATAGATAGAGATCACCAAAGATTGGAACTAGGTAATTATTATTATTATTATTACTATTTTTTAAAATTTGTGATTTAATATCGATATCAGAAAATAAGTTACAGACGGCAATTTGCTCCAGTTTTTTCTTGTAGCTTATTATTATATTTATATAGGAACGAGAGCAAACACCCATCAATATTTACGCCAGTTTTCTCACGTGCCTATGTCTGCCTTTGTCTGACGCAACGTAAGTAGCTCTGTCCGATATGCAACTAAACATAACAAAGCCGTTTTATATGTCCAAATTCTCTATTTCCGCACAAAACACGCACACACGAATAAATGCAATCCTTATAAATCGTTTAACACAGAAGCCAAACTCAACAATGAATTTCAAAAAGTGGTTTATCAAATATGGCCGATTGCGAACTTCCGTCGTTCGAATTATTACCCCCACCACCGATAGTTTACCTCCTTTAGGTATTTGCTCGTTGATGGATACGCAGTAGGTATCTTTAAGTTCTATGGATGCGCAGGTAGGTATCCCTGAGTGGTGCGGATGCGCAGTGGGTAGTATTAAATTGCGCGGATGCGCACTAGGTTTCTTTGAGCTTCGTCGATGCGCAGTAGATGTCTTTAAGCTTTGTGGATGCGCAGCAGGTGTCTTTGAGTGTTATGGATGCGCAGTAGGTATTTTCAGTTTTGTGGATGCGCAGAAAGTAGAACGCAGACTTCTACGATAAATTTTCTTATCAACATATAATTACCATTTTCATATTTTAATAGATAGTAACATTTGAACACATTTTTCAATCAATATCAAAAAAAGTGATGTCCTAAAAAAACATTACAAATGTAAATTTTGCAGTCTTTTCTTTTTTGTCTTAATGAGAATCCTCTCCATAAAAAATAAAGGTGGACCTAACGTTTTTGTAAGTATACATTTTCTATGGAGTAACCAATTTGAAAACGATAAGTTTCCCAAATCCTTACTGTAAGTAATGGTACTGTAAAATAGTTGGGTGATGAAAATCATAATTATACGTTGAAATTTCGATTTTGTATAAATTTTCAAATCCACCACAGGAGAATAATCTATCCCTTGCATTGGTTTTGTAAAAATAAAGTGGTTTGCCATTTATTTTTCTAATTTAGATGCATAATACTCTTAGGTGTATGTTGGGTTGCCTACTTGCCCCTTAAATGATTTAATCGATTACTTCGATCCATGCCTCTTTAATATGCAACACAATGTACACATTACTAAAAACTTGCATCTACAGATCTCGGACAGTTAATAGTGGTGGGAAATTAGTCAAAATAATTGATGAAGTGATGTAATCGGGAAGTTGAATTTTTTCTTTGTTTTACATCACTTTAAAATTCTAATTTCCCTCCACTATAAGAAAAAATGCATTTTCTAAACAATAAAATTGATTAAAATCAATAAAAAGAGGCAGTTAAAATAATACAATATTAAATATTCGACGATTTTTGTTTCCCCTTGAACTTCCCTAGTAGTTTCTTCTTAACAAGAATCATTATTTTTTTTTTTTTGTTGTAATAATGACACACACGAGACGCCAGCAGCGCCACAAACAGCAGGGATCGGATCGTTTTTGCTCGTATTTTCTGCATTACATCTTCAAAAACCCGATGAATGTCATAAAAATGTCAAAAAAATGTCAAAATGTCCAAAAATGTCAAAAAAATTTCAAAATGTCATAAAAATGTCACAAAATGTCAAAAATGTCAAAATCTAAAAAATGTCAAATGTCAAAAAAATGTAAAAATGTCAAAAAAATTTCAAAATGTCAAAAAATGTTAAAAAATGTCAAAATGTCAAAAAATTTCGAAATGTCAAAATATCGAAATGTCAAAAAGTTAAAAAAATGTAAATATGTCAAAAAAAGCACAACCTTGCCGTTGAGTATTCGGATGAGGGAGCGTTAGGCCAATATATTTTTCAAGAAAGGTACGTAAAGTGGAATTCTGGGCTGTAAGAAATACTTCTCCCTTTTCAATAAGCGCACTATTTTGGAAAACACCCTGCTTTAAACATAACAAAGCAACTCTAGCCTAGCATAATAAACAATAAACCGATTCCCTCGGGCATTTGCTCACCATTAATTAAACCTTGGGAGATTCTGCAACACACGGCGAATGTTTTCTTATTGCAACAGACTACAGCTCTAGTTCAAGTTTAAATACGCAGGACCGTCGCCGTACTGTCTGCAATCCAAACACACGATCAAAATGCGAGCATCTGCTATTTAGTAAATTAATCACTGCCAAATGGCAGAGAAAAAAATTAGCAACGCGTTTCGAAATGTCACAAGGCATGTGATGTTTATCTCAATTCCGGATCCGTTCGGGGATGTGAAAATAATCTGGCATCTATAAATTTAAGAACGGCGCTATAAATACAGGGAAAATGTATAAATATGTCATTCGCGTCGTTCTCTTGCTGTATAAATATGCTTAGTTATGTTATATATAGTTTCCACATTCCGTGGAGCATATCAAAGCTTCATGATCTTTATAACGTATTTGTTTATTTAAGGTTTTATGCCGAAGTTATGCGCCACTTTAAATAAATAATCTAGCTAGTTATTAACAGATGCTGCGAAAATGTCGTAGGTACCTCCGACCACTCTCCTATTTTTAGCGTCTCGGTGCAAGCGTATAAGGAGTAAGTATTATTTTTTACCGCCTCTTCAGTTTGTGCACTAAATACAGACCTAGTAAATTTTGTAAGAAATAGTTTATTAAGAATTTTGCATTGGTCCTTCGAGCCGGATAATCAAATATTTTCAAAGAGGTATCGACTAGTTCGGTCTAGAGCAAAAAGGCTCTCCCAATGGTCAGTTGTCTGAGGAAGCATTGGAATGTGGGCGTAAATATATTGAGAGGTTTAGGAATTATTGAGTGTATGTAGACGCAACTTTTATTTTTCAACTGCGTGGGTTTGAAAGGACGATCTATTTCGGCTTAATGAACGACTAACAAAAAACACTAATTATTTTAGCGGACTGTTTTGCACAGTAACGGAGGTAAAAGACGTTTTAAAAAATCCTCCCTTTGTACCCGGCCTTTCAAACGGGTTGTTTACGTTAAAAATGTGACCTGAGAAACGCGTCGATGATGTATATTTATGTACTGGCAAATCAGCAAAGTTGATAAGTGCCTCCGGAAATGTGTAAGAATTTAGACGAGATCTAATAATAAAACTACTGACAAGTTCCTAGAATTATCAGAGATTTAATCTCCACAACAACAATATTGATTTTAAACATAGACCTTCGGATAATGGATGTAAGATTAGATAAAAAACAATTTAAAAAATGAAATCTACAAATTTACCACAAAAGATGTCAGATAGTTCCAATTTGGCTCAAACGGTCTATTTTAATGTCCAGTTACTTTTTGGGGACACCCTGTATAAAGATTAGCACAATTTTAGTTTTAAATCTTTACTTTACCAATATATAATCGATCGGCCAAAGTAAATTTTTCATTTAATTTTTTTTAATTTTTGACAGCTGTCAAAATCGCTGTCAATTTAAAAAATTTACCAGTGTGTCTTTCGCAATTTTGAAAATAATGTGACTCTTCATAGAAGAAGAGATATAAGGTGTTTTAAAACTTTCTAGTTCCATAATTTATATTAAAATAAAGTTTTCACTTTTGACAGCTGTCAAAATTCCTCTCAACTTGATGAAAATGTCATTTAGTAATTATTTCAGAAAACTAAAGTACTAAACATACATTTTTCTATAGGTTTCGGAGGTGCAATATTACGAAAGACGCACTTGTAAATTTTTAAATTTGACAGCGATTTTGACAGCTGTCAAGAATAAAAAAAAGGAAATGAAAAGATTAGTAAAGTAAAGATTTAAAACTAAAATTGTGTAAGTCCTTATAAGTATTTCTAGTTCCATATTTTATATTAAAATATAGTTTTCACTTTTGACAGCTGTCAAAATTTCTCTCAACTTAATGAAAATGCCATTTGGTAATTATTTCAGACAACTAAAGTACTAAACAGACATTTTTCTATAGGTTTTGGAGGTGCAAAATTACGAAAGACACACTTGTAAATTTTTAAATTTGACAGCGATTTTGACAGCTGTCAAGAATAAAAAAGAGGAAATGAAAAGATTAGTAAAGTAAAGATTTAAAACTAAAATTGTGTAAGTCCTTAGAAGTATTTCTAGTTCCATAATTGATATTAAAGTAAAGTTTTCACTTTTGACAGCTGTCAAAATTTCTCTCAACTTAATGAAAATGCCATTTAATAATTATTTCAGAAAACTAAAGCACTAAACAGACATTTTTCTATAGGTTTTGGGGTGCAAAATTAGGAAAGACGCACTTGTAAATTTTTAAATTTGACAGCGATTTTGACAGCTGTCAAGAATAAAAAAGAGGAAATGAAAAGATTAGTAAAGTAAAGATTTAAAACTAAAATTGTGTAAGTCCTTAGAAGTATTTCTAGTTCCATAATTGATATTAAAGTAAAGTTTTCACTTTTGACAGCTGTCAAAATTTCTCTCAACTTAATGAAAATGCCATTTAATAATTATTTCAGAAAACTAAAGCACTAAACAGACATTTTTCTATAGGTTTTGGGGTGCAAAATTAGGAAGACGCACTTGTAAATTTTTAAATTTGACAGCGATTTTGACAGCTGTCAAGAATAAAAAAGAGGAAATGAAAAGATTAGTAAAGTAAAGATTTAAAACTAAAATTGTGTAAGTCCTTAGAAGTATTTCTAGTTCCATAATTGATATTAAAGTAAAGTTTTTACTTTTGACAGCTGTCAAAATTTCTCTCAACTTAATGAAAATGCCATTTAATAATTATTTCAGAAAACTAAAGCACTAAACAGACATTTTTCTATAGGTTTTGGGGTGCAAAATTAGGAAAGACGCACTTGTAAATTTTTAAATTTGACAGCGATTTTGACAGCTGTCAAGAATAAAAAAGAGGAAATGAAAAGATTAGTAAAGTAAAGATTTAAAACTAAAATTGTGTAAGTCCTTAGAAGTATTTCTAGTTCCATAATTGATATTAAAGTAAAGTTTTCACTTTTGACAGCTGTCAAAATTTCTCTCAACTTAATGAAAATGCCATTTAATAATTATTTCAGAAAACTAAAGCACTAAACAGACATTTTTCTATAGGTTTTGGGGTGCAAAATTAGGAAAGACGCACTTGTAAATTTTTAAATTTAACAGCGATTTTGACAGCTGTCAAGAATAAAAAAGAGGAAATGAAAAGATTAGTAAAGTAAAGATTTAAAACTAAAATTGTGTAAGTCCTTAGAAGTATTTCTAGTTCCATAATTGATATTAAAGTAAAGTTTTCACTTTTGACAGCTGTCAAAATTTCTCTCAACTTAATGAAAATGCCATTTAATAATTATTTCAGAAAACTAAAGCACTAAACAGACATTTTTCTATAGGTTTTGGGGTGCAAAATTAGGAAGACGCACTTGTAAATTTTTAAATTTGACAGCGATTTTGACAGCTGTCAAGAATAAAAAAGAGGAAATGAAAAGATTAGTAAAGTAAAGATTTAAAACTAAAATTGTGTAAGTCCTTAGAAGTATTTCTAGTTCCATAATTGATATTAAAGTAAAGTTTTCACTTTTGACAGCTGTCAAAATTTCTCTCAACTTAATGAAAATGCCATTTAATAATTATTTCAGAAAACTAAAGTACTATAGGTTTTGGAGGTGCAAAATTACGAAAGACACACTTGTAAATTTTTAAATTTGACAGCGATTTTGACAGCTGTCAAGAATAAAAAAAGGAAATGAAAGATTAGTAAAGTAAAGATTTAAAACTAAAATTGTCTAAGTCCTTATATATTTGTGACATGTAAACTGATTTTAATTGAAAAAACTATATTTTTTAGTAAAAATTGAACACTATTCAGTGGCGCTGAAAAAGGGTTACATGACACTTACGTTAATAAAAAATTTGAGGTTAGGGTTTCGAAAATATTTCAGTATTTTAAGATTCTTGAATCAAAACGCTACACTAAAGATACTCTTATTAAACGTCTCTAGAGGTCTTTGTTTTCGGGATATTCTCGATTTTATGCGAAATTAATCACGCGAACTTGAATATTGGCCCATAAAATCGAGAATATCTCCTACAAAACTATACCAAGTTTCTGGTGCCATTTTAATGTCCTCTACAAGCTCTTATATTCTGAGTTTAAAAACACCTTATTTCATAAAAATGGCCTTTTACGATTCCAAAACCGTACGGACCATTTCTATTCCGAGATCAATCGTAAATATCGATTTGGAATAAGAACACGTCGTAAAAATGCAAACTGTTGTTTTTCGAACTTTTATTTTTACGAAAATGTATATTTAAACGCTGTTATTCACCTCGTAAAATAAGTATCGAGAGTATTTCGGGATCTACCAAGGTAGGAATACATTTAACGCGTTTCAAATGTTTTACGAACAAAATGTAAAAAAAAAATCGCTTGCTTTAATCATCACTCACTATTGTAACAAATGTTACAGTAGGGGAGCCTTCGACCAAAATTTCGAGTAATCATTTTTTTTTACACCTTCGGTAATTTTTTTCACCTCTTTAGCAACGAGTCGCAACAGAATTTTTTTTTCATATTGACATGAGCTGTTGAAAACAAAATAGAATCCTGGTCAAGGGCTCTCATCAACGAGCAAATATCTAAACGACTTACAAGGATTGTATTTATTCGTGTGTGCGTGTTTTGTGCGGAATTGGAGAGTTTGGACATACAAAACGGCTTTATTACTGTTAGTAGCATATCGCGTGGTTTATCGCACATTGTACGGAAAATTGGCGTTACTTTTCATCGGTAAGTAAATAAATATTATTACAACTAAATAAACCAGCTGTTAGTAATATTTTCATTATGCTGGAGTGTTTAAAAACACTAAACAATAATTAAATTGCAGATTATACGTCCTCCATGATTGTTCTGGAATCCAGTGGCAGTTCATCCTAAATTTGTCGTCGTGCTTGTCGAAAATAACGGTCCTAAATTCGTCGGATGGACTATAGTTACTATCAGCGTCCGTTCGGCGAGGCATAAAGGCGTGTAAAAAATCGGTTCTCTTGTTGCTGTCCGAGGCGAAACACTCCACAATTAATTTCGCAAGTGCCCCGTAACGTCGAGGGGCCTCTCGCTTCGGCTTGTTCAAATTCTGTAATTCCCTTCCCACCATCGCACCGGCTCCTTCGCCTCGCAAATCCGTCACGGATGACTTAAACTTTTGCAATCCGTATTTTCGAAACGGTCCGACAAGGAGAGCAGAGCGTGCCGTGAAATCGATTACGGCACGTTAACACCTGTAATCAAGCAAACAAATCCGACCTGCAATCTATTTCGGCGCTTCTGTATTAAAACGTTCGACTATTTTATTTACTTCGATGAACGATCCGGGCCAAACGGCGACCATAGCGTCGCGGCGCTTGCGTTCGGTTCACCCTAAAACGACCGGCGCCGATACAATCGCCGCTGTCTCCGTCGCACCCGCGCCCCGGCGCCTGGCGCCGTCTCCGTCCGACGTCCAACAATACGTCCGCCTGAACCATGCCTCAACGCCGTATATTATCGCCGTCTCTATTCGACACACGCGGAGATAAAGTCGTGATGACGTTTCTTCAAGGCTTGCGATATTCTGTGGAACTCACTCAGTGGGCTATGGTCGTGGTTGGTGTTACCGTCGACGCTCGTTTCGCCATAATGTGTTACCATTTGTATGTCAGTCGGTTTTTTGTGTTTTCATAAATGAAACTGTCGGTGATTTTTCGTGTGCCGCTTGATTTTGTGGTGCTGTGATAGGGAGGAAGGCCGACCACCTCCGGATTTCGTACCTTATGTTTTTTTTAGTGCTATGCTCCTGGCCGACTGCTCGTAGATGATCTCGTCGCTGGATGTTTAGGGTTCATTAAAAGGTGATTTGCATGCACAATCGTTTGCGATTAATTACAACAGAAAGTAGTTACCTAGTGCAGGAGTTTGCTAGTTAAGGGTTGCGTAAATAATGGGGCTGTCGAGCTCAAGTTGCTCGTGAAAGTTTGGAAGTGAATGGCTTTGCCGGTGGGGTAGTAATAATAAAAAGGGCTAGATGAGAGTTAGGTGCTTGCTGTGTCCAACGTATATAGAATTAGTTAAACACGCAATCTGGAGTGGTTCAAAAAATTTTACCTGCATGGACAGGGTAGTTTTATATATTTTCACACCTACCTACAGCCTTTAAGAGATATGAAAAAAGTATAAAAACAAAAATTGTAGATTTTCGCAACTTACGTTTTTTTTTTAAAATGGAACACCCTGTACATTTTTGCGAATTTTAGAAGATCTTTTTTCCCTGATTCCATAAATATATAATATGTTGTCATTTGCTCTATCCGTTCTGGAAATATTGCGCAAAACAGTACCGCATAGAACATAGGTTGCCGTGAAAAAAAAAAACAAAGATAAAATATTTCTGATAATTACTGACAGTCGATGTTCCTTTGTTTTATTTCTTATCACCAAGATATATGTCACATCAAAATCCACAACTTTTGTTTTTACATAAATCTAGTCGTAAACTGTCAGAAATTATCAGAAATATTTTGTCAATTTCTTTTTTCATGGCAACGACTTTTTCGTATTTTGACCGAGGACAAGCGCTGAAAAATTCGTTTTTTATAATAATAATAATAGAATAATAATTAACTGGGGCTTAACCGGAAAGAAAGCAGTTTTTAGAAAAATAAAAATTTCTAATAGGTATTCTTGTGTTTTCCGCACACGAGAGCCCTTTAAGGATATATTTTTCACAAGACTAAGGTACAACCTACCTTTTATATAAAATGCTACAATAAATCTTGTCAAATAGAAGCCTTCCTTCTCGATATACCGGATGTAAATGAAATTAGGCTCACCTCTATAACTTTTTTGTTTTTTTTAGATATCATTTTGAAATTTTGGTAGTTGCAATAACAAATAAATTTGAATTAAGGTTATAAAGTATCTTTTGTAAGTTATTTATGAACTAATGATGAAGTGTTTGGTATCGAAATGTAGGTAAAGAAAATGTCTATTAAAATAGCATAATGAGGCATAATGCCATTTAAAAAAAAATACTTATATCGAAAACACCATTTCCGAGATGTTTAAATGGCTATAAAAGCAAAGTTAGCTCACTTAATATCCTGATTTTATTTTTCCAATACTCAATGACTCAGAAAGAAAAGTTTTTCAGCAGTCATGGCTCCCTAGATGCCAACTTAAATTATCCTAAAAAAAATTTTTGAGGTTATGTTTCTTCCTCGAAGTTGATACCGTCGTATGCAGAATGAATCCCTGAATCCAAAATTGTAAAAATATACAGGGTGTTCCATTTAAAAAATAGATGTTACGGTCATTTCCGGTGAAACCGGAAGTGCTAGAATCATTTTATTAACATGCATTAATTCAAATTTACTTGTTATTGCAACTGCCAAAATTTCAAAATGATATCTGAAAAAACAAAAAAGATATAGGGGTGAGCCTAATTTCATTTACACCTGGTATTCCCGATTTTATGTGGTAACACTCGTGAGAACTTGGTTATTACCACTTAAAATCGGGAATATTTCGAAAATGACAGCCATTAGAGATTATTCACAAGAGTACCTTTTATATCCCCATTTTAAAATGCTACAATAAAGATACTCTTGTTAAATAGCTCTAGAAGCCTTCCTTCTTGATATATTACCGATCAATACTCGTGAGAATTTGGTTATTAGCAATTAAAATCGGGAATATTTCGAAATTGACAGCCATTAGAGATTTTTCACAACAATACCTTTTATATCCCCATTTTAAAATGCTACAATAAAGATACTCTTGTTAAATAGCTCTAGAAGCCTTCCTTCTTGATATATTACCGATCAATACTCGTGAGAATTTGGTTATTAGCAATTAAAATCGGGAATATTTCGAAATTGACAGCCATTAGAGATTTTTCACAACAATACCTTTTATATCCCCATTTTAAAATGCTACAATAAAGATACTCTTGTTAAATAGCTCTAGAAGCCTTCCTTCTTGATATATTACCGATCAATACTCGTGAGAATTTGGTTATTAGCAATTAAAATCGGGAATATTTCGAAATTGACAGCCATTAGAGATTTTTCACAACAATACCTTTTATATCCCCATTTTAAAATGCTACAATAAAGATACTCTTGTTAAATAGCTCTAGAAGCCTTCCTTCTTGATATATTACCGATCAATACTCGTGAGAATTTGGTTATTAGCAATTAAAATCGGGAATATTTCGAAATTGACAGCCATTAGAGATTTTTCACAACAATACCTTTTATATCCCCATTTTAAAATGCTACAATAAAGATACTCTTGTTAAATAGCTCTAGAAGCCTTCCTTCTTGATATATTACCGATCAATACTCGTGAGAATTTGGTTATTAGCAATTAAAATCGGGAATATTTCGAAATTGACAGCCATTAGAGATTTTTCACAACAATACCTTTTATATCCCCATTTTAAAATGCTACAATAAAGATACTCTTGTTAAATAGCTCTAGAAGCCTTCCTTCTTGATATATTACCGATCAATACTCGTGAGAATTTGGTTATTACCACTTAAAATCGGGAATATTTCGAAATTGACAGCCATTACAGATTTTTCACAACAATACCTTTTATATCCCCATTTTAAAATGCTACAATAAAGATACTCTTGTTAAATAGCTCTAGAAGCCTTCCTTCTTGATATATTACCGATCAATACTCGTGAGAATTTGGTTATTAGCAATTAAAATCGGGAATATTTCGAAATTGACAGCCATTAGAGATTTTTCACAACAATACCTTTTATATCCCCATTTTAAAATGCTACAATAAAGATACTCTTGTTAAATAGCTCTAGAAGCCTTCCTTCTTGATATATTACCGATCAATACTCGTGAGAATTTGGTTATTAGCAATTAAAATCGGGAATATTTCGAAATTGACAGCCATTAGAGATTTTTCACAACAATACCTTTTATATCCCCATTTTAAAATGCTACAATAAAGATACTCTTGTTAAATGGCTCTAGAATCCTTCCTTCTTGATATATTACCGATCAATACTCGTGAGAATTTGGTTATTAGCAATTAAAATCGGGAATATTTCGAAATTGACAGCCATTAGAGATTTTACACAACAATACCTTTTATATCCCCATTTTAAAATGCTACAATAAAGATACTCTTGTTAAATAGCTCTAGAAGCCTTCCTTCTTGATATATTACCGATCAATACTCGTGAGAATTTGGTTATTAGCAATTAAAATCGGGAATATTTCGAAATTGACAGCCATTAGAGATTTTTCACAACAATACCTTTTATATCCCCATTTTAAAATGCTACAATAAAGATACTCTTGTTAAATAGCTCTAGAAGCCTTCCTTCTTGATATATTACCGATCAATACTCGTGAGAATTTGGTTATTAGCAATTAAAATCGGGAATATTTCGAAATTGACAGCCATTAGAGATTTTTCACAACAATACCTTTTATATCCCCATTTTAAAATGCTACAATAAAGATACTCTTGTTTAAATAGCTCTAGAAGCCTTCCTTCTCGATATATTCCTGATTTTATGTGGCAATACTCGTGAGAATTTGGTTATTACCACTTGAAATCGAGAATATTTCGAAACTTAGAACCCTTAGAGATTTCCCCCAAGAGTACCTTTTATATCCCCATTTTAAAATGCTACAATAAAGATACTCTTGTTAAATAGCTCTAGAAGCCTTCCTTCTTGATATATTACCGATCAATACTCGTGAGAATTTGGTTATTACCACTTAAAATCGGGAATATTTCGAAAACAAGAGCTCTTAGAGATTTCTTACAAGAGTATCTTTTATATTTCCATCTTAAAATGCTACAATAAAGATACTTTTGTTAAATAGCTCTAGAAGCCTTTCTTCTCGATATATTCCCGATTTGATGTGGCAATACTCGTCAGAATTTGGTTATTACCACTTAAAGTCGGGAATATTTAAAAAACGAAAGTCCTTAGAGGTTTTTCGCAAGAATAATTTATTAATTAACTTATTTTCGCTGTTCTGGTTGGAAACCTTTTCTGCCACGACTGTACACATTCCAAATTTAGGTCAAATTTAACTTCCAACTGTGCCCGACCTTAAGAGTGCTCGTTTTTCAACATTATCACTTAATTTTAAATATCAAAAGAAACGTAATTCCATTATATTCAAGAATCTTTTTTAAAATATTGGACAATAAATAAATTTAAAAAAAAATTAGATACTGTAATGTTAATTTATATACCGCGAGAAATGGCATCAAGCAGGCACTGTTGAAGGTCTAACCTATTTGTTACGAGTTAAGCCATATCACTGGTCTTAAGGTCGAACATAAATATCGAGTGAATTTATTACAAACAAAAATAAATTTTGTTTTAAATAGTTCCATGTTTATGTTGTATCTCGGCATTGTTTATTGCACTATCGCTAATGTAGAATTTAAAATAATTTTATTTACTTTAAATCAGTTATAATAAACTCGATAAGCTCGTAGAAAAAAAATAAGTAAATATTAGGTAATAAATACGCAAATTAAATGCATGGAATGCAGTAAGACAGCAGTGCAGGATCTATTTTTAATTATTATAAAGAGCGGGGTACAAAACCAACCGGTTTCTGCCTATTTGGTCTTCAGCAGCAACAATTTTAGTCCTCAAACTATTAAGCAAATTTTGACACTCAGATTTGCCCCACTTTTACACGCCATAAAAAAATAATGAAACATTTTAATTATCTCGGTTGGTAATCCAACAAGTTTAATTAAATATTAAAAAAATAGTAAAAGAACTGCATGAGGTAATTTATATTACTCGGTCGCAATTGTTTATAATAAATTCTTTTATGGCCGCATTAAATTTCATTCCATTCAGAATGTCGGCTAATTGTTGTATTAATACTGAATCAATGGAAAATATGAAACGTTGACAAAGGGATTTGTTATATTTAGATGCTTTTTTTGTGTCTAATCCCTCATATTAAATTCATGAGAATATTTATACTCGTATTGTTCGTTTATATTTAGAAGTTTGACAGAGCGTGTACAAAATAGATGTAATATTCATGATTTCACTCTTCTTTACAAATTAAAGATGAAAAAGCGATTATGCCTAAATATAGAACTTCTAGCATTGCTTATAAAATTACCTTTCCGACGATATGTCACACATGGTTGGTGCCACTTCGGAAGGGGTGGAAATTAACAACCGTACAATTTTCTTTTAAACCCACTGGAGTTTCTCAGTAACGTCAAGCAACAGCCAAGATTGTATGAGATAACACACCTAATTATAAATAAATCGACAGGTGAACATCAAAGTCATATCTGGGTTTTCCAGTTATGTTTTTTAAATTTTAACCGTTCTGTAGAAGGGCTCTAGCCAAATAATTTAATAAATAAATAAAAATAAAACAGTATTTTCGCAGACATTATTACGTCAGGGAATATATAACACAAATTTTATACTTATCAAGTAAAAATGTTCTGCACTACTTATTATATTCATATAGAATTTTATATGGCCGGCGGATTTCCGGAATTATGAATTTCTATACGAACAGATAAGTTTTAACGTCAGTATTATAAAAAAATGGGAAGCACGGTCTCTTATCTTAATCTCTAGTTTCATTTGGTCACTAACCAAAACTTGTCGGTTTTTTAACTTCCTATATACAGGGTTCTTCAACGAAAACTGGCTATTTATTTATTTTAGTTAAAATAGTCCATTTTCTTCGTAACGTAATGGTCATTCCAAGTACTCGCTACAGTTTTCTTCATCTCAGTATTACAATAGTTAATAAATTCTAGGCACCTTTTTATTGTTACTGCCAAGGTATTGTGCATAAAACAGCTGGCTTGTAAACAGAGCTGAAACAAAAAGACATGACCTTCAGACGATACACAACGAAATTAAATCGGTAATTTCCCAAATAACTCGTATTATATTGTTCTACTACTTACCTAGCCATAAAGACAGAAGTTAAGATATTAATTGAATATTTGGAACGTTCGTTTGTTTATATTTGTGCTTTCCGAACTGTCAGTTGATAGTACAGAATTTCTGTCGAATTTAGTCGTAGGTTATCTGTGGCATAGAGCTGATATTAAGTATCGCCTTGGAGAGTCGTGGCGCTGTCTAATTAATGTATCGTGACGTTAGTCACGGTCGGAAATTGTTTTTTTCTTCTTTCATAGCTACGTAGCGTGTTAATTTCTTTACAGCTTTAATATTTAGGTCGACTAATATCCCTCTGGGAGAATATTTTGTGTATTGTTAAGCTATATATATATCTACCTTCATCAGTGTGAATTTGATTGTTGAAATTATATTAAAATTTTTTTATTAGGGTGTTTTACTACCTCCATCCACTGAACAAACCCACACCTACGCTCACTGAGCTAGCCAGTGTCTCTTCCGCACCAATGTGCAATATTCTACACTTTTTACACACCCTGTAGAATACCGTCGTATTCTGTTTAATCTAGCAGAATTTTTTAGATGAGGCATTATTATGTGGCATGTCGGGGTATCTAAAACTATAAGACGGAGATAAACCTCAGCCACTGATAACAGGAGTTAGTCAGCATTAGATAAAACTTCCTCCTCGCACATGAAAATATACAGTATCAAACCGGATTTGATGGAATTAAATGAAGGTCGGCTGATATCATCTTTTATTACACACCAGAGGCAACTAGAAGTTTGCGATAAGGTTTGCAACGATGCAGGGCCGGTGCTAGCTCTGAGATAACACACAAATGTGAATAATTAACCATCAATCACAATACCGTACAAAACAAAACAAAATCTATCAAATAATATTCGTAAGATAACACACCTAATTATAAATAAACCGACAGGTGAACAGTAAGAGAACTTCCTCGGAGATTAATACAGCTGTAAGTGGAATAATTCCTCTGAAACATCTATTTATATTGTTTAAACCTTAACGGCTCTGCTAATGACATAAAAATAAAATAAATTTCAAGACAACACACCTTAGTTGCACCCACGAGGTAACACATCCAATGACAAATAAATCAGTTGATAGTACAGAATTTCTGTCGAATTTAGTCGTAGGTTATCTGTGGCATAGAGCTGATATTGCCTTGGAGAGTCGTGGTGCTGTCTAATTAATGTATCGTGACGTTAGTCACGGTCGGAAATTGTTTTTTTTTCTTCTTTCTTAGCTACGTAGTGTGTTAATTTCTTTACAGCTTTAATATTTAGGTGCTCTAATATCCCTCTGGGAGAATATTTTGTGTATTGGTGAACAAACAGGTGAACAGTGGATAACTTCCTCAGAGATAATTAGAATAAATAAATATTACTTTTCTAACAGCGACATAGTTAATTTAAATATTAGCAATCCACTAATTGGTGTAGGTCAACAAACCACGTCTATTTGCGTGGATTTCGGAAACGTCGCACCCGATAAACACCGGCAACTCGTCAAGCCGAGTGATTCACATCTTCGACGCGGCGTAAGCGTGGGCTGCGCGCATTTTTCGACTCCTGCATTATCTCAGAGCTGTTTAAAAATATTATTAGCACTCGGTGCTGGTAGTCACTTCGCGAAACGGAAAGTAAATACGTATTAGCTTACGTAAATATTTGGATAAGCGCGAAAGTCGTAGGTCACTGTTTACAGCGGTCGTAAATCTCGAGGCTTTTGTTCTAGAGAAGAAACGATCCGATATTAACACTATCATTAATATTGTCGTTGAATGTTTTTACGTAGGTTGCTAAGAGGTGGAGTGATTCCTCTTTCGACTGTTTTTTTTAAGTTAGGGAATTATCCAAAATCACCTGTTGCCAAGTCTGGGCTGCGCAATGGATGCCCCAATATTTCTAAGTCATTTTGTCATCGTACAACGGACCTGACTGTTGTGCCAAGCGAAATGGCGTGGCAAGGTCCGTGTCCTAGACGATGACTCTCGTCAATTTGTTGCACAACCTCGGTAAATAAACGCAAATTACTGATTCATATTTTGCAGTGTGGTTAGGATGATGTAATTCGCAAAGTTTGTTTAACGTCTAGTGATCTAAGCCCAGGGCAAATAATTTAGCAATCTGATTATTTACTGTGGTTTTTATGGTCGCGCCTTGTTAATACATAGTAGATGCAATTTTTGTAGTTCAGTTCGCCGAATAAAAATAGCTGGGAATACCAGGTTTGCATATGAGGCGCTCAACCTGAATCGGCCCTTTTGCATCTCAATTTCTCCCAATATACGTTCAGGCGAGTCCACTCACGCAATATCGTCTACCCAGCGTTTTCCTTGGGAACCGATTCGTATGGTCCTCTCCCATCGAAATTTCTTAACTCCCGGCGATAAGATAAATTTATCTAAACATGATTTACGTTGCAGCAGCCATAACAAAACCTCAACCAATTATTTCTTATATACCCCGTGGCACAAATTAAAATTAATTTTTCCATTATTAATAGCTAATGTCTTTTTTTTTTATAAGACCTATATCCCCGATTTGCTACAGTGCTTCAATGCAAACGGTGACTTCTATCAACTGATAACTTCAGTTTTTGTTCCTCAGGGATTACCCTCAACTCTTCTTCATAGTTCGCCCCCGTTTTACTCGAAAAACACGATTTTTCCAACAAAAACTAGTTTAAAACGTCATTGATGCAAAGCGCAAATAAAACAGGACCAAGAACTGCGCCTTGCGGCACACCAATTTTTACACATTCCACTCTGTTATTAAATAACATTCTCTAAGTTCACATGCACTTCCTCTAAACCCTATAAATTTTCTTGGCTGTCAATCCTCTTTTCAAAATGTTTTTAAAACTTTCAAAGCAAGGATCTATAATTCAACCCGCCAAGCATATCCCCCAACTTGTAGCTTCCTCTGGGAATACACCGGAATCTACAAATTTATTAATAATAAATGGTCAAGGTTACCTGCATCATGAGGGTGAATAGGCGTCCCCCGGCACCTACCCTCCTGCGTAATTTAAAATGCTATTCCTTAGCGCTTTTTTAAGTGTTTTTACGAGAAACGTTATTAATGACTGTATTTTTTGTTGGCCCGCCGAAGGCCGCGACTAATTAGTTCAGCAAAAGCTGAAAGGTGTCACAATTTATCGATCGACTAATCAGCTCTTGTTAGTTCGTCGGCGCGTCTCTCTATGATTTTAATATCGTCATGCCTTGGCTTTGAATTCCGATAAAAGTAAAATGAGAGTGATAAATTCAACGTCTGAGCACCCACGCCGGCCTTTTTGTTTAGGAGTGAGACAACTCCACTCGTTCCCAATAGATTATTTCCTTCACATGATTCTTTGTCGAGTTGTTGAGTAAGATGTAATCCAGGGAGGACTGGACGAAAATACGCAAATCAATTAATTTAAAGTATTTTTGTTTCAGGGATGTCGCAGCAAGGAGGTAAACCGTAAAACGAACCCGGGAAAAAAATGCTCACGCACCTAAGCTTGCGTCGGAACCCCGAACTTCACGTCAAAAACGGTGACTGTTAAACGATGTGTCAAAAATGTGATTCACCTAGTCCGAGTTAGTACCATGTGTGTAAATAAAGTGATCGAGTGTCCTCGTTTTGGAACAAAAGAAGAATTGTAACGTCTAGAATGCCAGGATTAATTGTGTTCAGGAGGAGATGGAGCGTGGGATCAGACGACTTGGTTGTTCCGGGGGCTTTCCTCTTCACGATGCATTTAATATGGTAAGTGTTTCGTCTGTTTATCATAAAACCCCGATTGGAGTTAACACCAAGTGTGCGTGCTTGGAAAGGCGTCTAGAATTTTTGTCAAAGAATAGAGTAAAAATCAAAATCTGGACATTGTTAGAGGCATGTAAGTAGATAAATGTGGAAAGTAATTCGGGTAAATTTATGTTTCTTGTGATGAATAGTGGCATTTAGAGTAGAATGCCCATCGAATTTTACTGTGCACTAAAAATTTACTGAATTACGCTCGATTTTATTAGCTGGAATAATAAACTGAAACTTTGTAAGTAGCAACAACTGTTGTCGCTAAAATCGATTTTATGGCTCTTTCAAAGATCTGTCAGATATCTGCTAACTACAATTCAAACTTGGGTAAAAAAAATATAACAATTAAACAGGACATTGTTAGATATCAATAATAGCATCTAGATAGATAAATGTAGATAGTAATAACAGGCAAATTTATTTGCCTGTTATTACTATCTACTGAGTGGTGGTATTTCGAGCCCAATATATTGCCCATCGAGTTTTACTGCGCACTAAAAATTTACAGAATTACTCTCGATTCTATTAACTGGCATAATAAACTGAAACTATGTATTTAAACAATCCTTCGACGTAAGTAGCAACAATTGTTGACGCTGAAGTCTGTTTGATGGCTCTTTTAAAGATCTGTCAGATATCTGCTACCTACAATTCAGAGATGTGTAAAAAAAATATAACTATGAAACAGGGCATTGTTAGATATCAATAATAGCATCTAGATAGAAAAATGTAGATAGTAATTCTGGCAAATTTATTTCCCCTAAGCTGAGTGGTGGTATTTCGAGCCCAATATATTGCCCATCGAGTTTTACTGCGCACTAAAAATTTACAGAATTACTCTCGATTCTATTAACTGGCATAATAAACTGAAACTATGTATTTAAACAATCCTTCGACGTAAGTAGCAACAATTGTTGACGCTGAAGTCTGTTTGATGGCTCTTTTAAAGATCTGTCAGATATCTGCTACCTACAATTCAGAGATGTGTAAGAAAATATAACTATGAAACAGGGCATTGTTAGATATCAATAATAGCATCTAGATAGATAAATATAGATAGTAATTCAGGCAAATTTATTTCTCCTAAGCTGAGTGGTGGTATTTCGAGCCCAATATATTGCCCATCGAGTTTTACTGCGCACTAAAAATTTACAGAATTACTCTCGATTCTATTAACTGGCATAATAAACTGAAACTTTGTATTTAAACAATCCTTCGACGTAAGTAGCAACAATTGTTGACGCTGAAGTCTGTTTGATGGCTCTTTTAAAGATCTGTCAGATATCTGCTACCTACAATTCAGAGATGTGTAAAAAAAATATAACTATGAAACAGGGCATTGTTAGATATCAATAATAGCATCTAGATAGATAAATGTAGATAGTAATTCAGGCAAATTTATTTCTCCTAAGCTGAGTGGTGGTATTTCGAGCCCAATATATTGCCCATTAAGTTTTACTGCGCACTAAAAATTTACAGAATTACTCTCGGTTCTATTAACTGGCATAATAAACTGAAACATTGTATTTAAACAATCCTTCGACGTAAGTAGCAACAATTGTTGACGCTGAAGTCTGTTTGATGGCTCTTTTAAAGATCTGTCAGATATCTGCTACCTACAATTCAGAGATGTGTAAGAAAATATAACTATGAAACAGGGCATTGTTAGATATCAATAATAGCATCTAGATAGATAAATGTAGATAGTAATTCAGGCAAATTTATTTCTCCTAAGCTGAGTGGTGGTATTTCGAGCCCAATATATTGCCCATCGAGTTTTACTGCGCACTAAAAATTTACAGAATTACTCTCGATTCTATTAACTGGCATAATAAACTGAAACTTTGTATTTAAACAATCCTTCGACGTAAGTAGCAACAATTGTTGACGCTGAAGTCTGTTTGATGGCTCTTTTAAAGATCTGTCAGATATCTGCTACCTACAATTCAGAGATGTGTAAAAAAAATATAACTATGAAACAGGGCATTGTTAGATATCAATAATAGCATCTAGATAGATAAATGTAGATAATAATTCAGGCAAATTTATTTCTCCTAAGCTGAATGGTGGTATTTCGAGCCCAATATATTGCCCATCGAGTTTTACTGCGCACTAAAAATTTACAGAATTACTCTCGATTCTATTAACTGGCATAATAAACTGAAACTTTGTATTTAAACAATCCTTCGACGTAAGTAGCAACAATTGTTGACGCTGAAGTCTGTTTGATGGCTCTTTTAAAGATCTGTCAGATATCTGCTACCTACAATTCAGAGATGTGTAAAAAAAATATAACTATGAAACAGGGCATTGTTAGATATCAATAATAGCATCTAGATAGATAAATGTAGATAGTAATTCAGGCAAATTTATTTCTCCTAAGCTGAGTGGTGGTATTTCGAGCCCAATATATTGCCCATTAAGTTTTACTGCGCACTAAAAATTTACAGAATTACTCTCGGTTCTATTAACTGGCATAATAAACTGAAACATTGTATTTAAACAATCCTTCGACGTAAGTAGCAACAATTGTTGACGCTGAAGTCTGTTTGATGGCTCTTTTAAAGATCTGTCAGATATCTGCTACCTACAATTCAGAGATGTGTAAGAAAATATAACTATGAAACAGGGCATTGTTAGATATCAATAATAGCATCTAGATAGATAAATGTAGATAGTAATTCAGGCAAATTTATTTCTCCTAAGCTGAGTGGTGGTATTTCGAGCCCAATATATTGCCCATCGAGTTTTACTGCGCACTAAAAATTTACAGAATTACTCTCGATTCTATTAACTGGCATAATAAACTGAAACTTTGTATTTAAACAATCCTTCGACGTAAGTAGCAACAATTGTTGACGCTGAAGTCTGTTTGATGGCTCTTTTAAAGATCTGTCAGATATCTGCTACCTACAATTCAGAGATGTGTAAAAAAAATATAACTATGAAACAGGGCATTGTTAGATATCAATAATAGCATCTAGATAGATAAATGTAGATAATAATTCAGGCAAATTTATTTCTCCTAAGCTGAATGGTGGTATTTCGAGCCCAATATATTGCCCATCGAGTTTTACTGCGCACTAAAAATTTACAGAATTACTCTCGATTCTATTAACTGGCATAATAAACTGAAACTTTGTATTTAAACAATCCTTCGACGTAAGTAGCAACAATTGTTGACGCTGAAGTCTGTTTGATGGCTCTTTTAAAGATCTGTCAGATATCTGCTACCTACAATTCAGAGATGTGTAAAAAAAATATAACTATGAAACAGGGCATTGTTAGATATCAATAATAGCATCTAGATAGATAAATGTAGATAGTAATTCAGGCAAATTTATTTCTCCTAAGCTGAGTGGTGGTATTTCGAGCCCAATATATTGCCCATTAAGTTTTACTGCGCACTAAAAATTTACAGAATTACTCTCGTTTCTATTAACTGGCATAATAAACTGAAACATTGTATTTAAACAATCCTTCGACGTAAGTAGCAACAATTGTTGACGCTGAAGTCTGTTTGATGGCTCTTTTAAAGATCTGTCAGATATCTTCTACCTACAATTCAGAGATGTGTAAGAAAATATAACTATGAAACAGGGCATTGTTAGATATCAATAATAGCATCTAGATAGATAAATGTAGATAGTAATTCAGGCAAATTTATTTCTCCTAAGCTGAGTGGTGGTATTTCGAGCCCAATATATTGCCCATCGAGTTTTATTGCGCACTAAAAATTTACAGAATTACTCTCGGTTCTATTAACTGGCATAATAAACTGAAACATTGTATTTAAACAATCCTTCGACGTAAGTAGCAACAATTGTTGACGCTGAAGTCTGTTTGATGGCTCTTTTAAAGATCTGTCAGATATCTGCTACCTACAATTCAGAGATGTGTAAAAAAAATATAACTATGAAACAGGGCATTGTTAGATATCAATAATAGCATCTAGATAGATAAATGTAGATAGTAATTCAGGCAAATTTATTTCTCCTAAGCTGAGTGGTGGCATTTCGAGCCCAATATATTGCCCATCGAGTTTTACTGCGCACTAAAAATTTACAGAATTACTCTTGATTCTATTAACTGGCATAATAAACTGAAACTTTGTATTTAAACAATTCGACGTAAGTAGCAACAATTGTTGACGCTGAAGTCTGTTTGATGGCTCTTTTAAAGATCTGTCAGATATCTGCTACCTACAATTCAGAGATGTGTAAAAAAAATATAACTATGAAACAGGGCATTGTTAGATATCAATAATAGCATCTAGATAGATAAATGTGGATAGTAATTCAGGCAAATTTATTTCTCCTAAGCTGAGTGGTGGTATTTCGAGCCCAATATATTGCCCATCGAGTTTTACTGCGCACTAAAAATTTACAGAATTACTCTTGATTATATTAACTGGAATAATAAACTGAAACTTTGTATTTAAACAATCTTTCGGCGTAAGTAGCAACAACTGTTGTCACTAAAGTCGATTTTATGGCTCCTTCAAAGATCTGTCAGATATCTGCTAGCTACAATTCAGAGTTGGATAAAAAAAAATATAATTATTGAGTCGAGGTTTACTGCGCACTAAATATTTACTAAATTACGCTCGATTTTATTAGCTGGCATAATAAACTGACTCTTTGTACATAAACAATCTTTCAGCGTGAGTTTTAAATCATGCACAAATTTGTTTCAAATATAGCAATTTCATAAGCAAAGTAAAACGTTTAAAAATGCATTAGGAATAGCGAAATTGCGGTGGCGGTTAGTAATAATTAGAAACTTATATTATGACCGAATCATTTGTTTATTATACTGTGTCTGTGGCTTGCACAAGTCACACAAGAAAAAAACGGAACAAAATAAGAGCGGAGTAATCTTGTGGATTGAATGATAGTTACTAAACCGGCCTGGAATTCTTGAACAGTCCCCGAGTTTTCCTGCAGAACTAATTCGATTAGCCTATTAACAGCCTATTAAAAAACAATTAGTGCTGCGCTAAACGCTCTCTCTGGGACCAGGCCCTGGCTAAATTAACTCGGGATTCTAAAATAGTAATTACCTAGCAAATAATGTCGTTTAATTATTGATTAGGTAATAAATGCAAATCGTGCTCTTAGTAATCGGTTAGGAATTTACTAATAAAACTGCCGAAGAAATTGCTCCTACGCGAATTAAGGATGCTTCGGATATTGTTTGTTACAGCAGGAATTTATTCGATTCGGCGTCAACCAAATAGACTAGTGGAAATAGACATAGAAAAATACACACATGTCAATTTCATTTTTGTAAATAATATACGATTTGACTGATTGCGATATGGTGCTTATCACCAGTATTGATTTTTTTACAATTGATATACAAAGGTTTTTATCAATACACACATTATCTTTAAGTGTTTGTGTCGAGTAATTCAATAATTAATTCAACCACTTTTATAAAAAATATAATTCTGAAGAATTTCCCCAGGTCACACATTACAATTCTTAACTATTAAAAACTGTATAAATAATAAAAATGTCAAATGTTTGTTTCGAGTAATTCTGGAATTAATTCAACCACGAATGTTTGTGTCGAGTAATTCAGGAATTAATTCAGTCACTTTTAGACAAAATATAATCCTGAAGAATATCCCCAGCCAGGTCACATTATGACTTTAAACTATAAAAAAAGTACATATGGCAATTTTAGCAATTCAAAGTTGTAATATGTGACCTGGGGACAATCTGCATAATATTTTACTAAAGAGTAGTCTAGTATTTTAATATGAATTAGTTAGTACCTTAGTTAATGGCACAATTTATATTTTTCAAGCAATAAAGGCGCATTATAAAATTACAAATATTTGTGTCGAGTAATTCAGGAATTAATTCAATCACAAATGTGTGTATCAGGTAATTCAGGAATTAAATCAGCCACTTTTAGACAAAATATAATCCTGAACAATGTCCCCAGGTCACATATTTTGACTTTAAATTATTAAGAAATGTACATATGACAATTTTGGCAATTCAAAGTTGTAATATGTGACCTGGGGACAATCTGCAGAATATTTTACTAAAGAGAAGTCCAGTAATTTAACATGAATTAGTTCATCATTAAGTTAATGGCATGATTTACACTTTTCAAGCAAAAAAGGAGCATCATAAAATTACAAATGTTTGTGTCGAGTAATTCAGGAATTAATTCAATCACAAATGTTTGTGTCGAGTAATTCAGGAATTAATACAATCACAAATGTTTGTGTCGAGCAATTCAGGAATTAATTCAGCCACTTTTAGACAAAATATAATCCTGAAGAATGTCCCCAGCAGTATGACTTTAAATTATTTAAAAATGTACATATGGCATTTCTAGTAATTCAAAGTTGCAATGTGTGACCTGAGAACAGTCTACAGTATATTTTACTAAAGAGAAGTCCAGTAATTTAACATGAATTAGTTAATCATTTAGTTAATGGCATGATTTATATCCTTTAAGCAATAAAGGCTCATTATAAAATTACAAATATTTGTGTCGAGTAATTCAGGAATTAATTCAATCACAAATGTTTGTATCGGGTAATTCAGGAATTAATTCAGCCACTTTTAGTCGAAATATAATCCTGAAGAATGTCCCCAGGTCACATATTATGACTTTAAATTATTTAAAAATGTCCACATGGCATTTTTAGCAATTCAAAGTTGTAATATGTGACCTGGGGACAATCTGCAGTATATTTTACTAAAGAGTAGTCTAGTAATTTAATATGAGTTTGTTAGTCGCTCAGTTAATGGCATAATTTATGTTTTTCAAGCAATAAAGGCGCCATACAAAATTACAAATATTTGTGTCGAGTAATTCAGGAATTAATTCAATCACAAATGTCTGTGTCGAGTAATTCAGGAGTTAATTCAATCACAAATGTTTGTGTCGAGTAATTCAGGAATTAATTCAGCCACGAGTGTTTGTGTCGAGTAATTCAGGAATTAATTCAGCCAGGAATGTTTGTGCCGAGTAATTCAGGAATTAATTCAACCACAAATGTGTGTCGAGTATTTAGGAATTATTTCAACCATTTTTAGGCAAAATATAATCATGAAGAATGTCCCCAGGTCCCACATTACAGTTTTTAATTATTAAAAATGTTTTTTTAGTAATCCAAAAAAATTATAATGTGTGACCTGGGGACAGCCATCATGATATGTTACATAATTAAGTAAGTTAATGTTATTTGCTAAATTGCTCAGCTAATAGTATGACAATTTCTGGAAAAACAGATAGTTAAACAACGTACTTTAACGTCGGTCTACAACCATCGATCTTAGCTAATTATTAGTATCGTGGCGCTCCTTAAGTTCCACTGGAAATTGCATTTTACGGCCACGAGGCCCCTCAGAAGTAGAACGATGCCCTTTGTGATCACGTCTAAAAATAACAGGTGAAAACATAAAAAACGCAATTTTATTATCAGCGAATGTGTCGCTAAGGCACACCCTCCCTTATTCATTAACAAATTAGATTTAAATAGAATTTGCTATCGTTGATATATTAGGGGCAAGTTTCAGTTATTCATTGCATGTAGAATCGATGGCCGAGCTCGGAATTAAGATAAAAAAAAGTTTTGGGTGTTGATATTTATGTCCTTTTATTAGATAATGTGGGAAGAGCATTTCCAAAAATATTAGGCGACGCTGTGGCAGCTTTATGCAATTTTTATGTAAATTACAACAAACTAGGAACTAACATTACCATACATAGTACACTTTATAATTTCGTTTCGTTATTTTCAACTCGCATTAAAACACAATGATCGACTTGAATACTTAATCGAATCATGGATTTATTCGCCATACTTATAAAATGAGGGGGCTAATCGAATTAACATATTTAAAAGGTCGCCGCTGTCAGGGATTCTACATTTTCCATTTACAGAGTGAAAGGCACAAATAAAATGAAACGAAAATATTTAAAAACATACAAATATTTATCCCAATAATACTAAGTGTTAAGTTATTAAGTATTAAGTAAAATAATTTAGGTGTACCGCAAGGGAGTACTTTAGGGCCCCTATTATATTTTACATATACTATTGACTTAAAGGCGAATTTAGCCCCTCCGCAGGCTAGTCTGGAATTTTCTGCCGCGCGTTCAATCAAGTAGGACTAAACGGCGGTGGAAGGAGCTTTCTTCCATCACCAATCAGGACATTTCTTTGCCTCTTCTACAACTCTACGAGAAAGGCCTCGAAGTATGCTCCAAAGGACTCGTAGTCTCATTGATCCTGTTTACTATTATTATTATTGCATTTTTCTTACTTCCAATACTCCACTCGGTTTGGGTGATTGGCGTTGAAACGTTATCGTGTTGCGAAGGGCAGGAAAATAAATCACGATGACTGACAACGTCACGCCCATTCCTCGAGTTATTCCCAACGAAAAACAAACTCGATTAAATTTTAATTTGACGTGGCCATACACACCGCGGATTTAACTAGAAACGAGTTTCCCATTTGCCCCAGACCGCAGATCTGAATTTAGAGTGCCGTTCCAGCAGGAACGTTTGACCTCCGACCTTTTCAACCCCGGAGACTGACTGCATCGCGTACCCCGGTCGATACGGTGGCACTGCATTTCTCACTCAGGAAAATTGTGTCTGTTAATCTCAGCGCCGGGATAAGCTTTGCACGATCCTTTTTTATTACCCGTTTATGGGGCGCGCGGATTGCAAGGCTCAATTTTCATTTCGCCACAAATATGCCTAGTTCTACTGCCGTTATATGGGGAAGACTCATGATCAGTCGCAGTCGGGCCGACGCCGTGCCTGCCAATGGCGTGCTGCGCACGCGGCAGTGGTGGGGCAAAGCCACGCCTAACGATGACGTCTAAGTCAATAGTACGCATGGTATCCCCACCGACGGGACGTAGCCACGCCTTCAAAGAACGTGGAAGTTAAAGGCGCGCTTTATTGGCTACGTGAGATCAGCGGAACGAGGCCACGCCTCCTGCTTGTACAAGATGGCGGAAGTATTCGAAATAATCAACGTGAAAATGTTCACAAGAGTATTCTTTAATTTATTCACAGCACTTTAAAATAAATTTTGGGTATTTACATATATTTAGATGAATAACAATAAATCTTGTAGTCTTACAAGTGCACAAGCTTCATTATTGCCACGATTTTGCAGGCCTGAACTTTTCCATCACCTCCGATTGTTCCTTGGGGTGAGTCATGCAGGAAGGTGGTTACTTACACTTCTTTGCCAAAGGGGAAGTCTGGTAACTCTTATTTATTGCCTTGAGGGCTTAAACGTCACGATAAATGCCCATTTGAATTATTAAACAGTTCTAAGGACTACCCGATATGCCTTCAATTACGAGGTACAGCGAAATTTATTTCCTTGCGCGGGGGTACGTTAAGTGTAATGTGTAATTCCTGCAGTACCAAAACGGTTAGGACCGGAGCAGGCCTGCCGATCGGCCACCCACGAAAATGTTTAACGTTTCGCCCATCTTGTCATCTTCTTCCCAGAGGAAACAGATTTCATAACTTCTGTAATAATCGCAAATATTAATCAGAGCCCTCCAACGCCGCTCTGCCTCGCTGACTAAGCACATTTAAATAACGACGTTTACCCTTACCCTTTTCACGTCGCACGTTCGCACCGTAAATAAATTCCTTTATCGTATTCTTAGTTATCTCCTTTATGGTAGTCTATACGTCTGAAGAACGTGTACAATGGCTGAGCCGAGTGGCACTGATAAAAGCATAAAATGCAACCGACGCGACGTAAACGTTGCATCCGCGGGATTCCCATGCAATTCGTGACGTGCGGGGGTGGGATACAGTCGCCTCTGTTCTAATTTATGTAAAGGGAACGGCACAATGCGGAAGGCTGCATTAATTTGCTGATAATAATAAAATTGTTAGAATGGTTACGCTGGTAGAAATACATTGCGAGCAAAGTGGATATGGAATGAAATCAGTCGAGCGAAATGTTGATACAATTATATATTTGCAACCACTCAGGGAATTTATCGTATTGTTACAACAGAAACAATGAACGCATATATTTAACAATCACTTAATGCGCCATAATAAAATGGTTGTAACAGTACACGTTGTCGTCAATAGCAGCTGGACGTTAATATTAGGATGGAAATTACACTTCACTCTCGAATTATATACGATCTTTTTTATGATTATTTCAACTAAAGCAAAGATATAGAATTAGAAAGCAACTGCATAAACGCCGAGAGGAAATAGTTTACTTTCGACCCTAAAATGCAGGAATAAAATGCTACTTTCTGAGCAGACAGAGGAAATTACACTTCACTCTCGAATTATATACGATCTATTTTATGATTATTTCAACTAAAGCAAAGATATAGAATTAGAAAGCAACTGCATAAACGCCGAGAGGAAATAGTTTACTTTCGACCCTAAAATGCAGGAAGAAAATGCTACTTTCTGAGCAGACAGAGGAAATTACACTTCACTCTCGAATTATATACGATCTTTTTTATGATTATTTCAACTAAAGCAAAGATATAGAATTAGAAAGCAACTGCATAAACGCCGAGAGGAAATAGTTTACTTTCGACCCTAAAATGCAGGAATAAAATGCTACTTTCTGAGCAGACAGAGGAAATTACACTTCACTCTCGAATTATATACGATCTTTTTTATGATTATTTCAACTAAAGCAAAGATATAGAATTAGAAAGCAACTGCATAAACGCCGAGAGGAAATAGTTTACTTTCGACCCTAAAATGCAGGAAGAAAATGCTACTTTCTGAGCAGAGAGAGGAAATTACACATCACTCCCGAATTATATACGATCTTTTTTATGATTATTTCAACTAAAGCAAAGATATAGAATTAGAAAGCAACTGCATAAACGCCGAGAGGAAATAGTTTACTTTCGACCCTAAAATGCAGGAAGAAAATGCTACTTTCTGAGCAGAGAGAGGAAATTACACTTCACTCCCGAATTATATATGATCTTTTTTATGATTATTTTAACTAAAGCAAAGATATAGAATTAGGAAGCAACTGCATAAACGCCGAGAGGAAATAGTTTACTTTCGACCCTAAAATGCAGGAAGAAAATGCTACTTTCTGAGCAGACAGAGGAAATTACACTTCACTCTCGAATTATATACGATCTTTTTTATGATTATTTCAACTAAAGCAAAGATATAGAATTAGGAAGCAACTGCATAAACCTCGGGAGGAAATAGTTTACTTTCGACCCTAACATGCAGGAAAAAAATGCTACTTTCTGAGCAGAGAGAGGAAATTACACTTCACTCCCGAATTATATACGATCTTTTTTATGATTATTTCATCTAAAGCAAAGATATAGAATTAGAAAGCAACTGCATAAACGCCGAGAGGAAATAGTTTACTTTCGACCCTAAAATGCAGGAAGAAAATGCTACTTTCTGAGCAGACAGAGGAAATTACACTTCACTCCCGAATTATATACGATCTTTTTTATGATTATTTCAACTAAAGCAAAGATATAGAATTAGAAAGCAACTGCATAAACCTCGAGAGGAAATAGTTTACTTTCGACCCTAAAATGCAGGACGGAAATGCTACTTTCTGAGCAGAGAGAGGAAATTACACTTCACTCCCGAATTATATACGATCTTTTTTATGATTATTTCAACTAAAGCAAAAATATAGAATTAGAAAGCAACTGCATAAACCTCGAGAGGAAATAGTTTACTTTCGACCCTAAAATGCAGGAAGAAAATGCTACTTTCTGAGCAGAGAGAGGAAATTACACTTCACTCCCGAATTATATACGATCTTTTTTATGATTATTTCAACTAAAGCAAAAATATAGAATTAGAAAGCAACTGCATAAACCTCGAGAGGAAATAGTTTACTTTCGACCCTAAAATGCAGGAAGAAAATGCTACTTTCTGAGCAGAGAGAGGAAATTACACTTCACTCCCGAATTATATACGATCTTTTTTATGATTATTTCAACTAAAGCAAAGATATAGAATTAGAAAGCAACTGCATAAACCTCGAGAGGAAATAGTTTACTTTCGACCCTAAAATGCAGGACGGAAATGCTACTTTCTGAGCAGAGAGAGGAAATTACACTTCACTCCCGAATTATATACGATCTCTTTTATGATTATTTCAACAAAAGCAAAGATATAGAATTAGGAAGCAACTGCATAAACCTCGAGAGGAAATAGTTTACTTTCGACCCTAAAATGCAGGAAGAAAATGTTACTTTCTGAGCAGAGAGAGGAAATTACACTTCACTCCCGAATTATATACGATCTCTTTTATGATTATTTCAACTAAAGCAAAGATATAGAATTAGAAAGCAACTGCATAAACCTCGAGAGGAAATAGTTTACTTTCGACCCTAAAATGCAGGACGGAAATGCTACTTTCTGAGCAGAGAGAGGAAATTACACTTCACTCCCGAATTATATACGATCTTTTTTATGATTATTTCAACTAAAGCAAAAATATAGAATTAGAAAGCAACTGCATAAACCTCGAGAGGAAATAGTTTACTTTCGACCCTAAAATGCAGGAAGAAAATGCTACTTTCTGAGCAGAGAGAGGAAATTACACTTCACTCCCGAATTATATACGATCTTTTTTATGATTATTTCAACTAAAGCAAAAATATAGAATTAGAAAGCAACTGCATAAACCTCGAGAGGAAATAGTTTACTTTCGACCCTAAAATGCAGGAAGAAAATGCTACTTTCTGAGCAGAGAGAGGAAATTACACTTCACTCCCGAATTATATACGATCTTTTTTATGATTATTTCAACTAAAGCAAAGATATAGAATTAGAAAGCAACTGCATAAACCTCGAGAGGAAATAGTTTACTTTCGACCCTAAAATGCAGGACGGAAATGCTACTTTCTGAGCAGAGAGAGGAAATTACACTTCACTCCCGAATTATATACGATCTCTTTTATGATTATTTCAACAAAAGCAAAGATATAGAATTAGGAAGCAACTGCATAAACCTCGAGAGGAAATAGTTTACTTTCGACCCTAAAATGCAGGAAGGAAATGCTACTTTCTGAGCAGAGAGAGGAAATTACACTTCACTCCCGAATTATATACGATCTTTTTTATGATTATTTTAACTAAAGCAAAGATATAGAATTAGGAAGCAACTGCATAAACCTCGAGAGGAAATAGTTTACTTTCGACCCTAAAATGCAGGAAGAAAATGCTACTTTCTGAGCAGAGAAAGGAAATTACACTTCACTCCCGAATTATATACGATTTATTTTATGATTATTTCAAATAAAGCAAATATATACAATTAGGAAGCAACTGCATAGACCTCGGGAGGAAATAGTTTACTTTCGACCCTAAAATGCAGGAAGAAAATGCTACTTTCTGAGCAGACAAAGGAAACTGCTCTCTATAAGATTTCGAATGAGTACTCCCCGCACACCTGTCCTTTCGAACCAATACCTTCATATCTTATTAACACAAGGCTTGTAATTGCGCAATTGTAATTATAAACATAATAATAATGATTGCTAATAACTTATTTCTACATGTTTAGCGTTTAACATCAAATCCATGTTCAACAACATCATTATGATTTACTAACCACAACAGTCTACAGAAATGTAATAATGAGCTATTTCCTAATTATTTTCCGAACTGTTTATGAATCACGATCTTACTAATAATAAGTGGTTAATCTGAGACGACTCGTCATTAAATTCACTGATTCAATTAGGCCTGTTTGTTTATCAAAGTATAACCATAGTCGACCTTTAAGAACGCATTACAACAATTAAGATAACATAATTACCGAATTAAATTAAATTAAGTCGAAAACTTGTTTCACAGACAAAATATTATCGTCTACTAACGGAGAGAAATCTCCCTTCGTCGAACAAATACTTTCTTCCGCTATAAAAATAATGAATTGTGATTTACCTCGACTCAATATGGCTTCGTTCAAAGTTGAATAAACTATGTAATATATATTAATGCATTGCCTTAATTTAATTACGCCAACAATTTCCTGTACAGTGATTAGCAAGATCCTTAAAGCATATTTTCTTTCATAATAAAGTCACCGCAATAACTTTTGACTCGTAATTTCCATCAAACCCAACGCGAAAATACATATTTTAGCGATGCAGCCCGTGCAGCTTTTTAATTAATGAATCAGTTACCGTCTGATAAACACAGAGGGTCAAACCGAGATATGGAAATGAGGTTGGACAATTTTGTTTTGTTGCAATGAGGGCGTCCCAGGTTCAATGCCAGTCAAGCTGAGCACAAAACTGATATAAGGGCTTCCTGATTTAGGATAGTCAGGTAAAATTTAAAAAATAGGGTTTCTTAAGATTGTGCTTGAGTATAGATTAATGCGGAGGCTGTGCTCCATCAAATTTCAAAGAGTGTCTCTTTAGTTTGCGGCCCGAAATACGAAGATGTTTTTAACTAAACCGATAAAGGCTGTTGTAACTTTATACATCGTTTTAACATTAACCTACTTTAGCAGCAATATTTACATATTGGGGATAAGACGTGAGGACGTGTTTTTGTTTGAAAATGATAGCGCTATAGACCGTTTCAATGTTGTTGAAATCGGAGCGGACTTTCCCATGCATTTATTTACTATTTAGGGCAGTCTACAGCAGGAACTACTTTAGGATGTTTTCCATACTGATTATGTTTACTATTAAAACAGTCTTGAATAGAGCAAGAAGATGAACAACCGAAAAATACGACTATTTTAGGAAAAGGACAGTCCTGTTTTTCCTGCAGTGAGTTTATTTTCCATTAAGGATAATTGCTACAAGCACAACAGAGAAAAACTATTTTGGAAAAAGTTGCACTGAATTATTTCCTTGATTGGGTTTATTTACTATAACAGTTGTAATAAGTACAGCAGGAATATTTTAAGATAAACGTATCCTTTGGTTTTTCCCTATACTGAGTTTATTTGCTATTAAAAACAGTCATTTTGAATAAAGCAGGAAGAGGAAAGAACAAAAAACATACGGTTTTAGGAAAAGGTAAAATCTGTTTTTCCTGCAGTGAGTTTATTTTCCATTAAGGATAAATGCTACAAGCACAGCAAAAAAAAACTATTTTGGAAAAAGTTGCATTGAGTTATTTCCTGGAATGTGTTTATTTACTATAGCAGTTGTAATAAGTACAGCAGGAATATTTTAAGATAAACGTATCCTTTGGTTTTTCCCTATACTGAGTTTATTTGCTATTAAAAACAGTCAATTTAAATAAAGCAGGAAGAGGAAAGAACAAAAAACATACTGTTTTAGGAAAAGGTAACTGTTTTTCCTGCAATGAGTTTATTTTCCATTAAGAATAATTGCTACAAGCACAGCAGGAAAAAACTATTTTGGAAAAAGTTGCATTGAATTATTTCCTGGATTGTGTTTATTTACTATAGCAGTTGTAATAAGTATAGCAGGAATATTTTAAGATAAACGTATCCTTTGGTTTTTCCCTATACTGAGTTTATTTGCTATTAAAAACAGTCATTTTGAATAAAGCAGGAAGAGGAAAGAACAAAAAACATACTGTTTTAGGAAAAGGCAAAATCTGTTTTTCCTGCAATAAGTTTATTTTCCATTAAGGATAATTGCTACAAGCACAGCAGAAAAAAACTATTTTGGAAAAAAGTTGTTGCACTGAATTCATTCTATAGAAGTTGTAATAAGTACAGCAGGAAAAAGTCAAAGGATACAACTATCGGTACGCAAATAATACTGAGAACTGCACGGCCGTTTACAATTACGAGTTATTTACTTGCTATTCAACTTGTTTAAAATTCGAACTCAAGATCAAGAGAATCGACAAAAAATCAACCCAGTTATTGAAGTATTCCTTCCACTATTCCATATAATATAGCCTCGTCACAACAAACATAAACCTTACTCGTTCCTAAGTATTCCCCAAGGAAACATTATCTACGAATAGATATTATTCAAGGCCCAGCTGCGTTTCTCTTCGACCGTGTTTTTCTCTGCTTTATAAAATCCCAATTACATATCGTATTCCACCTTGGACAACATATGCTTCAAATTACAAGAGGCGTGGAGAAAAACATGTTTGCGTCTTAAATTTATTTCCACGTCTAGAGGTGACTCGTTTGCTGGCCAACCGATAATTTTTGAAAACTAGGCAAACCCACAAAATACCGCCATACAACTTATTTTTCCTAATAGTAGTTATATATATAACGCAAACAATATTTTAAAGGTATAATAATAATAATAGTCAATAAAATTGTGACATTAGCGTGTTAAAAAAAAATCACTTACCTCTCAAAAATATTCTCTGAAAACACTCTAGATAGCACTGGCAACAATAACTTCCCCTTCACCTACTGTTTCACCATCAAAATGAGGTTAATTATACGTTAATACGAATGATCATTATTTGGCGCTCAACGTGGGGCCTGCGCCATCGACTATTAACTTTGTGTCCGACTTGCTTTTGGCGCTGGTTTTAAAAACTGTAGTTGTTACAAAAAATTTTGTGACCTACGTACCTTGATGACCAAAAGGAGACTTAATTAAATCTCTTATAGCACGTTAATCAAAATTTGTGCCTATGTTTTTAAAGAAGCTTGTTGAGAAAAATCAAGTACTTACCATGGCAGAAGACAAACCTGGAACAAAAGAAACATACGGTTAGTAATTTAAAGATCTATAAACATCCATAATAGTCGCTGTTGTCGTCGAGTCGTTGCTGTGACATATTTTATACCATAGTGACAAATGCTTTCGGAAAATGAGCGAATTCTGCAACTTTCTGATACAAAAATAAATATGATTACTGAGACATATAGCCCCTTAATATTTTATGACATTTGACAAAACACATCGCTATCCCCATCGACAGGGCCGATTCCAATAACTCATACCGTTTCCAACCCCTCTTCTTGGATTAGTGCCTCGTATTATATCCCGAAGTTGATCGCGCCGGCCGTATCTTGGCGTTGTACGCTCAATTATTTGCGAAGGATGGACGAGAAAATGTCTCATAAACGGACCTGGTCCTCGGTCTGCGGACGTTTGTCGGCGTAAAATCTGGGAACCGAAAACGATCAATGGAACCGAGCTCGGAAGGCTTTGATGAAATACGTAGTAATTTACAGGGTGCGGCAGATTCCCCAACGGCGGCAGGAAATTATTAAAGCAGCAATACAGAAAATTTAAGAATAAAATACCACTATTTTGTGAAAGAGAACTTTCTGTTGCGTTGTTTATTTACTAAACTGTTCCAAGTTGAGCAGGAAAGAGCTACCTTGAATTTGTTCCTGCTTTGAGGTTCTTTACTAATTAGAACAGTTGTTACTAGCCCAGCAGGAAAAGGTCAAAGGATAAAACAAAACGTACGCCAATTGTACGAAAAAGTACCCCTTGATTTTTTCCTGCAATGATTTTATTTACTAGAATAGCCGTTATAAGTGCATCAGGAAGAAATCAAGGGATAGAGCACGAGTTTTTGGGAAAGATTAACCCCGAATCTTCTTTACTATTGAATTTACTTACTATGCTGTTTCAAGTCGAGCAGGAAAAAGTCATATGAAGGGCACAAAATATGATTATCTTAGGAAAAAGCTACATTAAATGTGTTCCTGCTTTGGGTCTATTTACCAATTAGACCAGTTGTTACAAGTCCAGCAGGAAAAAGTCAAGGGATAGAGCAAAATATATGCCTATTGTACGAAAAAGTAAGCCTAGATTTTTTCCTGCTTTAACTTTATTTACTAGAATAGTCCTTATAAATACAGCAGGAAGGAATCAAGGGATAGAGCACGAGCTATGACTATTTTGGGAAAGAGTAACCTTGTTGGGAAAGAGTAACTCTGAATCTACTGTAATATTGAATTTACTTACTATGCTGTTTCAAGTCGAGCAGGAAAAAGTCATATGAAGGGCACAAAATATGATTATCTTAGGAAAAAACTACATTAAATGTGTTCCTGCTTTGGGTCTATTTACCAATTAGACCAGTTGTTACAAGTCCAGCAGGAAAAAGTCAAGGGATAGAGCAAAATATACGCCTATTGTACGAAAAAGTAAGCCTAGATTTTTTCCTGCTTTAACTTTATTTACTAGAATAGTCCTTATAAATACAGCAGGAAGAAATCAAGGGATAGAGCACGAGCTATGATTATTTTGGGGAAGAGTAACCCTGTTGGAAAAGAGTAACCCTGAATCTTCTGTAATATTGAATTTACTTACTATGCCGTTTCAAGTCGAGCAGGAAAAAGTCATATGAAGGGCACAAAATATGATTATCTTAGGAAAAAGCTACATTAAATGTGTTCCTGCTTTGGGTCTATTTACCAATTAGACCAGTTGCTACAAGTCCAGCAGGAAAAAGTCAAGGGATAGAGCAAAATATACGCCTATTGTACGAAAAAGTAAGCCTAGATTTTTTCCTGCTTTAACTTTATTTACTAGAATAGTCCTTATAAATACAGCAGGAAGGAATCAAGGGATAGAGCACGAGCTATGACTATTTTGGGAAAGAGTAACCTTGTTGGGAAAGAGTAACTCTGAATCTACTGTAATATTGAATTTACTTACTATGCTGTTTCAAGTCGAGCAGGAAAAAGTCATATGAAGGGCACAAAATATGATTATCTTAGGAAAAAACTACATTAAATGTGTTCCTGCTTTGGGTCTATTTACCAATTAGACCAGTTGTTACAAGTCCAGCAGGAAAAAGTCAAGGGATAGAGCAAAATATACGCCTATTGTACGAAAAAGTAAGCCTAGATTTTTTCCTGCTTTAACTTTATTTACTAGAATAGTCCTTATAAATACAGCAGGAAGGAATCAAGGGATAGAGCACGAGCTATGACTATTTTGGGAAAGAGTAACCTTGTTGGGAAAGAGTAACTCTGAATCTACTGTAATATTGAATTTACTTACTAAGCTGTTTCAAGTCGAGCAGGAAAAAGTCATATGAAGGGCACAAAATATGATTATCTTAGGAAAAAGCTACATTAAATGTGTTCCTGCTTTGGGTCTATTTACCAATTAGACCAGTTGTTACAAGTCCAGCAGGAAAAAGTCAAGGGATAGAGCAAAATATACGCCTATTGTACGAAAAAGTAAGCCTAGATTTTTTCCTGCTTTAACTTTATTTACTAGAATAGTCCTTATAAATACAGCAGGAAGGAATCAAGGGATAGAGCACGAGCTATGACTATTTTGGGAAAGAGTAACCTTGTTGGGAAAGAGTAACTCTGAATCTACTGTAATATTGAATTTACTTACTATGCTGTTTCAAGTCGAGCAGGAAAAAGTCATATGAAGGGCACAAAATATGATTATCTTAGGAAAAAACTACATTAAATGTGTTCCTGCTTTGGGTCTATTTACCAATTAGACCAGTTGTTACAAGTCCAGCAGGAAAAAGTCAAGGGATAGAGCAAAATATACGCCTATTGTACGAAAAAGTAAACCTAGATTTTTTCCTGCTTTAACTTTATTTACTAGAATAGTCCTTATAAATACAGCAGGAAGAAATCAAGGGATAGAGCACGAGCTATGACTATTTTGGGAAAGAGTAACCTTGTTGGGAAAGAGTAACCCTGAATCTTCTGTAATATTGAATTTACTTACTAAGCTGTTTCAAGTCGAGCAGGAAAAAGTCATATGAAGGGCACAAAATATGATTATCTTAGGAAAAAGCTACATTAAATGTGTTCCTGCTTTGGGTCTATTTACCAATTAGACCAGTTGTTACAAGTCCAGCAGGAAAAAGTCAAGGGATAGAGCAAAATATACGCCTATTGTACGAAAAAGTAAGCCTAGATTTTTTCCTGCTTTAACTTTATTTACTAGAACAGTCCTTATAAATACAGCAGGAAGAAATCAAGGGATAGAGCACGAGCTATGACTATTTTGGGGAAGAGTAACCCTGTTGGAAAAGAGTAACCCTGAATCTTCTGTAATATTGAATTTACTTACTATGCCGTTTCAAGTCGAGCAGGAAAAAGTCATATGAAGGGCACAAAATATGATTATTTGGGAAAAATCTACATTAAATTTGTTCCTGCTTGGGGTCTATTTCTAATTTGACCAGTTGTTGCAAGTCCAGCAGGAAAAAGTCAAGGGATAGAGCAAAACATACGCCTATTGTACGAAAAAGTTAAGCCTAGATTTTTTCCTGCTTTAACTTTATTTACTAGAATAGTCCTTATAAATACAGCAGGAAGAAATCAAGGGATAGAGCACGAGCTATGACTATTTTGGGAAAGAGTAACCCTGTTGGGAAAGAGTAACTCTGAATCTACTGTAATATTGAATTTACTTACTATGCTGTTTCAAGTCGAGCAGGAAAAAGTCATATGAAGGGCACAAAATATGATTATTTGGGAAAAATTTACATTAAATTTGTTCCTGCTTTGGGTCTATTTACTAATTAGACCAGTTGTTACAAGTCCAGCAGGAAAAAGTCAAGGGATAGAGTAAAACATACGCCTATTGTACGAAAAAGTAAGCCTAGATTTTTTTCCTGCTTTAACATTATTTACTAGAATAGTCCTTATAAATACAACAGGAAGAAATCAAGGGATAGAGCACGAGCTATGACTATTTTGAAAAAGAGTAACCCTGTTGGGAAAGAGTAACCCTGAATCTTCTATAATATTGAATTTACTTACTATGCTGCTTCAAGTCGAGCAGGGAAAAGTCATATGAAGGGCACAAAATATGATTATTGGGGCAAAATCTACATTAAATTTGTTCCTGCTTTGGGTCTATTTACTATTTAGACCAGTTGTTACAAGTCCAGCAGGAAAAAGTCAAGGGATAGAGCAAAACATACGCCTATTGTACGAAAAAGTAAGCCTAGATTTTTTCCTGCTTCAACTTTATTTACTATAATAGCCGTTATAAGCACAGCAGGAAGAAATCAAAAGATAGAGCAGGAAGAAATCAAAAGATAGAGCACGAGCTATGCCCTGAATTTTCTGTTGCATTGAGTTTTTTACTAAACTGCAGCAGGAAAAGTCAAAGCAAAAACTATGATTATTTTGGGAAAAAAGCCATATTAAATTTGTTCCTGCTTCCTGCTTTGTGTCTATTTACCAATTAGAACAGTTGTTACAAGTCCAGCAGGAAAAGTCAAGGGATAGAGCAAAACATACGCCTATTGTACGAAAAAGTAAGCCTTGATTTTTCCTGCTTCAACTTTATTTACTATAATAGCTGTTATAAGCACAGCAGGAAGAAATCAAAAGATAGAGCACGAGCTATGCCTATAATGGGAAAGAGTACATATTAAATTTGTTCCTGCTTCCTGCTTTGTGTCTATTTACTAATTAGACCAGTTGTTACAAGTCTAGGAGGAAAAAGTCAAGGGATAGAGCAAAACATACGCCTATTGTACGAAAAAGTAAGCCTTGATTTTTTCCTGCTTCAACTTTATTTACTATAATAGCCGTTATAAGCACGGCAGGAAGAAATCAAAAGATAGAGCACGAGCTATGCCTATTTTGGGAAAAAGTAACCCTGAATTTTCTGTTGCATTGAGTTTTTTACACTGCAGCAGGAAAAGCAGGAAAAGTCAAAGCACAAACTATGATTATTTTGGGAAAAAAAGCCGTATTAAATTTGGTAAAAGTAAGCCTTGTTTTTCCTGCTTGAACTTTATTTACTAGAAGAGTCCTTATAAGTACAGCAGGAAGAAATCAAAGGATAGGCACAAAATATGATTATTTTGGAAAAAGTAACGCAGAACTCCTTCCCATCTCAATTTATTTACCATTTAGAACAGCTGTAACCAAAAGTAGGTCAGGACAATCACGTTTAAGTCACTATGTAAACGTCAAATTAATTCCGAAGTCATCATTAATTTATGATTATGACAATATAGAGCATAATCGCCATAAAGTTAACCGAAACTCGATTCGACTTTGCGGGTCAGACAAATTATTAGATAATAACTTCGAACAACACAAATGTTCCACTACGCATTATCCCTCGAACAACTTTGCCTGAATAGAACCTTAATAATTAACAATTCGATTATGAGGGGTCGTACAGAACTCCCAACTTCCAACTTCCAAAAGAGAATACTTTAAGGGATGACGCGAAACTCCGAACAACGGCATGCATAAAGAAGCACCCCGAAATATTAGTACGCGAAACTAAACGCTGGGGGAGGTCGCAGGAAAAAAATTCAGAAAAGAAAAATGTACGGCGTGGTTTTAGCTCTCGTTCCGTGTACTCATCGATTCATTCAACAAAGTATTGTTGAATGGATCGCGACCTGTGACTGGGTTGAACTATAGTACACGTGATTGTCCTGTCGCTAGCTGGGCAGGGCCGGTCCAAGCACTTCTAAAATTCCGCAAAATTTTTTTTTATTTTTCACCGCATACATTGTCTGACCCCATATTAAGCAGGATTCGATCGGATGGGAGGATATTGACAGAGTACACCTCTGTTTAGTACAACTCTTGAAAATAATGCTAAAAAAAATTTATATTTGCATAACAATGTTTTTGGCGCCCAAAGTTGGCCCTTCATTGGGCGCCAATTATGAGTGTGCATTCCAGCTTACTTGCTTAATCTAGTTTTAAATGCATTACGCAACGCTCGTCCTTGCTCAATCCTATTATTCTCCTCCCCGAAGGGTTGCACAATAGAACAGAATAACTTATTTACGACACGCACAAAACATCCGAAAAAAAAAACATAAACCGCTCGCGTTCCGCTGGAAACGCGAAAGCCGCCGTGATGAAGACAAAACACGACATAAAGTTAGACAGAGGGATTTAGGACTTACCCAGGTTCATCATCTACATATTCAGATGGTATAAATAATTTATAGGAATCCGGAGCCGGTTCTGATTCGGCCTACATTGAATTTGAACCGAAGTTGAAACTAGAGCTTGCGAAATGTGATATTGCCGTAGTCCAAATTAGGTCAGCGCTCGGATATATGTGGGATAATACCGGAATAAATGAAGGATATATTTTAGATAGGAAGGACAATTTACAATGCCGGCTTTCATCAAATTAGGCCGCCATCATTTATGCATTCTATTCAGCCCTGGCTATTTATAGTTTCTGTTAGTAGTGATTTTCTGCTTGTATCGCCTCCGGCGTTTCGAGCACGTTTATACCTGGATATCGAAAAATTAGGAAGTAGGAGTTGACAGATGCGGCATCTACCATCTAATTCGAAGCATGCTTTGCATACCGACAATTGTGTAAATCATTAGTTTATGAATATGATACATCAGGGCAGCCAGTATTTGGAAAACGATCAAGTTTTGGTTTACCACTGCCTGCTCAGTCGCCAGATCTGAATCCCACAGAGCATTTCGAATTTTTATATGGGAGAGCGCAAAAAATAATTTTATTTACCACCTGTCGACTTCAGCCAACGAATAACGCGCCTTTATGTTAGATTAGCCCACACTCGACATGTAGAGTTCAATAAACTGCCAGAGTCCTTGGAAGGTATCTGGATATTTCTCGGGCAAGTCACGTACCCAGCCATCCTGGCAACTGAGATACGGCGTGGGTGCGATTCTTCGGGGGTGGAGGCGAATCGCCGCTTCTTACTGCACGCCGAAGGGGAAGGGGAATATTGATTACGCCTTCGATGGCAGGAATAATCTCGAAGATGTGATGCCGCCGCTAGATATGGAACATGCCTATCAGACACACGGAACTGTGTCAAAAACGACAGCCTGCCATGTTACGCAATATTTAAGGATTGGAAACTGTTTCGAAACTAAATAAAATTAATTAAATTAACACTCTGTATATTTTTTTAGGATCTACTCATTGTTTTCTATCTACTGCCTCCTACAAAGATTTTAAAAACCGTGTACTGACGCATACGTTGCGTTCACTCGATCAACGTGTTTATTGAGCTAGCAGTTCTCCTGTAGTCTTTCGTTTCCCGAAAACCAGCAGCAGGAATATACTTGCGGCGTTAACGAGGTTAACATATTTCTATGAGTAAAGCTCTCGCGACGCAAACACCCCCTGATTCAAGATTCCCGATGATCCCTCTACCGTAATAAATCAGCGTTCAATTCACTGAGTCGGAGCAACCTCAGTGGGATCTCTGGATTTGAATGTCCTTATCCTCCCGAATGAAATCACCATTCCGGCGATCGCAATAAAATTGCCCGCCCTTGATAATAGTCCGGCGGCATTTCGCGTCGACGCGCGTCGTCGCGTCTAAAAAACGTTTTTGGAGTGCCTAAAGGAGCAGTTTTGAACCCGTTACTTTTTTAAGTTAAATTTACTGATTTTGGACGACAACGGCTCCTAAATCCCTCACGCTTGCATCATAAAGTATTTTTTTCCAAAATTTGTGAATTATGACTCTTTTTTTGAGTTAAAGTTCGCTTGAGATACGCCACAATAATAACGGGTCGCCGACCCGTAAATATTTCACGTTAAAGGCCGTCCGGAGAGCGCGATCACGTATGCGCCGGAATTGAAATTCACGATGTCGCCCTCTCCTACCCCTATGAAACTGTATCCGTGATAAACGGCCCTGGGAATTGGATTTTTTACGTCTATTTGTGGAAATGTAACCGACAAACGTCCCTACCATTATGGGTTAACACGTTCGCAAGACCCTACGCTGGAAATTTATGGCCGAAGTTAAAGCGGCGCAGTATCTTGTTTTTTTATAAAGTTTATTTTTTAACGTATGCGTTTATTTTGTTTAAAGAGACTCGGGGAGAATCACAATCAGTCGAATTTCGGTTAATAGGCGGCGATGCAGTTAAACCCTCATCTATATGGAAGGATGAAAGAGACTGAAGAAGATAAACTGGCACCCGAGTAATCTCCGTTTAAACAAAAGCCCTCTTTATATCCCCTTGAAGCGGAAAAATGTAGCTGCAGAAAAATAATCTGGGAAGCAATCATGAAAATTGACGTCGTAACGCCGCGCTATCTGATTAAATTATTAACGCCTCATTTAAAACGATGATGAATTTACTGGTTAATTAGGTGGACTTATTGAAATTATTTTAAAATTAAAATCTGATGCCGACAACGCTGATTGAATTTCTCGACGTCAGATTGGTACTTCATTAACTACATTTTATCCGAAGATAAAAATGCAGCAAAACAATTAAAACGGTTATTAAAAACCGTAAAAATCGCAGCCCTACCAACAACCGCTGGTGCCCGTTTCAAAAACCTTTATTATCAATCAACACCCGCAAATACGCAAAAGACATAGGTGCTAATTGTTTTAGCCTCGGTTTTAGCAAAGCTATTAACAATTTCATATTCTTTCTCGTGCCAACTTCATACCAGCTCCATAACCACTGGCGTCAATTTTAAAGCCATTACCATTACTTAGCACCCTTCAATTATGTGAGGAAACAAAGGTGCTAATTGTTTTTACAAAGTTATTAACGATAGAGCTAATTTTAAATTTGGAAGACATTAAGCGGGTGCTAAGTGATGGTAAAGTTTCCCATTAGCACCAATGGTTGTGGTGCTGCTGTGAAGTTGGCACCTAACTATGAACACGTTCGTAATTTTATTACAACTATTAGCGCCTTTGTCTGTTTCACATATTTGGTGCTAAATAGACGTAAAATTTTAGTAGAAGTTTCACAATTAGCACCGAAGTGGGCACCAACATTATAAAACTGTTAATAACTTTGATAAAACAATTAGCACCCTTTCACATATATGGAAGGTGCTAAACAGACGCTGGAGTATGGTAAAGTTTTCGCAATTAGCAACGATGGTTGTGCTAAATCTAATAACAATTTCGTATTTTATCGTGCCAACTTCATACCAGCACCATACTTAGCACCCCTCAATTATGTGAGAAAAAAACAAAGGTGTTAATTGTTTTTACAAAGTTATTAACGATAGAGATTTTAAATTTGGAAGATATTAAACGGGTGCTAAGTGATGGTAAAGTTTCTTATTAGCACCAATGGTTGTGATGCTTATATGAAGTAGGCACCAAAATTATTAAACTGTTAATTAAAGGTTTCCTAATTAGCACCGATGGTTGTGGTGCTTATATGAAGTTGGCACCAAAATTATTAAACTGTTAATAACTTTGTTAAAACAATTAGCACCTTTAATTTTCCACACATTTTGAGAATAGCAGGTGCTAATTGTTTTAGCGAAGCTATTAACAAGTTCATATTTTTTCGTGCCAACTTCATAACTACTGGCGTCAATTTCGAAGCCTTTACCATCACTTAGCACCCTCTAGTTATGTGAAAAAAAAACAAAGGTGCTAATTGTTTTTACAAAGTTATTAACGCTGGAGCTAATTTTAAATTTGGCAGATCTTAGATGTCAAAGTTTCCTTTTAGCACCAATGGTTGTGGTACTGCTGCGAAGCTGGCACCAAAATATAAAGAAGTTCGTAATTTTATTACTATAAGCGCCTTTGTCTATTTCATATATTTGGAGGGTGCTAAATAGACTTTAAATAGCAAAGGCTTCAATTAAACCGATAGGTGAAGTTGACACCAAAATTATAAAACTGTTAATAACTTTGTTAAAACAATTAGCACCTTTGCTTTTCCACATATTTTCAGAATAGCAGGTGCTAATTGTTTTAGCGAAGCTGTTAACAATTTCATATTTTTTCGTGTCAACTTCATACCAGCACCATAACCACTGGCGTCAATTTCGAAGCCTTTACCATCACTTAGCACCCTCCGGTTATGTGAAAAAAACAAAGGTGCTAATTGTTTTTACAAAGTTATTAACGATGGAGCTAATTTTAAATTTGGTAGATAGTAGATGCCAAAGTTTCCTATTAGCACCAATGGGTGCTGTGCTGTGAAGCTGGCACCAAAATATAAAGAAGTTCGTAATTTTACTACAACTATAAGCGCCTTTGTCTATTTCATATATTTGGAGGGTGCTAAATAGACTTTAAATTATAGCAAAGATTTCAATTAAACCGATAGGTGAAGTTGACACCAAAATTATAAAACTGTTAATAACTTTGTTAAAACAATTAGCACCTTAGTTTTTTTCACGTATTCGGAGGGTGCTAAGTAGACGCTAGATTATGTGAGAAAAAAACAAAGGTGTTAATTGTTTTTACAAAGTTATTAACGATAGAGCTAATTTTAAATTTGGAAGATATTAAACGGGTGCTAAGTGATGGTAAAGTTTCTTATTAGCACCAATGGTTGTGATGCTTATATGAAGTTGGCACCAAAATTATTAAACTGTTAATTAAAGGTCTCCTAATTAGCACCGGTGGTTGTGGTGCTGATATGAAGTTGGCACCAAAATTATGAAACTGTTAATAACTTTGTTAAAACGATTAGCACCTTTGTTTTTCCACATATTTTAAGAATCGTAAATGTTGAAGGTTTCGCAATTAGCATTAGCCATTGATTTCCTGCGTCCAGACATTTATTTACATCTTGTAATTGTTAATAATAATAATAATAATAATAAAAACGATCCGTTCCTGGAGTGTACTACGACAACAATAGTAATAATAATAATAATAATAATAATAATAATATTTTTTTGGCAATTACAAAAAGTCCGTTTAACTTCTGGACATTCGAGCGTTACACGAGTGACATTTTCCCAGGATTTACAAGTTTAATAAACGGACGCCTGCTTGTGACGTGGCCTGTATATTTTTTGCACGATTCAGCGTGGACTTCCGCTGATGTCGAAACAGTCGCAGTGTATTTAAATTTTTAAATCTCATAAACACCAGAACACATCTGTTTCCGTTTCTGTCAGAGGAGATATGATGTATAAGGGGGAAAATGGTGTAAATACATCAAAAGAAATGGCGAAATAAATCGACAGCGACATATTTCCCCGAGTATGTAGACACGCAACGTAACAGGAATGCCAATACAGAAACAACGCATTCCGTAATAGTATCATCTGTATGAAATTGATGGGATATAAGCGCGGCGCTGCGGGGAGATCCCCACTTGACAGTGGTTGCAGGGGTGGCTTGCTAGATGTATTATTGGGTGAAACACCCTCATAAGGAAAGTCGATATTTTATTAAAATTTCATCAAGATTCTTCTCAGTTAATGGCTTATTCCAGATGCCCCGAGGATTTTAACAAGTTTCATCTAAAAGCCAGATAGTTGGAAATGCAAATTTTAACATTTTCCCCGGAGTCAGATGTAAATTTTATTCCATTTTGACATGTAATAAATGAGGAAATTTTAGATTTAAGTCTTTTTATATCCTTACGTAAAGGCGACTAATTTTTTTTCATACATAGAAAGCCACTGGGTACATAGTTGTGGAATTTTACACAATGTACAGTCGCGGTCAAAAAAGCGAAAGATTGATAAAAAAATCTTTGCCGCCCATCGGCTGCGCCATATTTTCATTGTACCATTTCGCCGACTAATCCCCGTTCCCTTGTTTCAGGACCATCATCCTGGGTGCTGTTCTCTTCCTAGTCGAGTACGATCGAAGCGTACACTGCATCCTCCTGCTGTGGGGCCTTGTCGTGGGATACCTGGGCATATTAATACTATCCATGGCCATAGAAATCTGCGTCTGTGTAGTGGCCATGCGTGGAAGCATACTCGACACAGGAAAAAGGTCCTCCATGCAGTACATACTCTACCTCAGACTAAGTGAGTTATTTTAGCGACCTCTATAATCGAAAGTGTGTAATAATGCTGGATGGTGCGGAGGCGCCATCTATATCTCGCAACCAGCAACGGGTTCGCGTATTACAATAAAGATATTTTTGTTTTCAGCTGTGATGTTAATAGAAGCCGGATGGCTATCAGCCGGAGTAGCCTGGCTAATAAATTACTATATAGACTGTCCTATAGATAAAGCCAAAGAAACTGTGTTAGGCATGGTGGTATTTAATTGGTGCGTCCTTTTGTCTGTCCTGATCACCGTGTGGTGCACCTTCGACACTGCTGGCAGGTCCTGGGTGAAGATGAAACAGTATCAGAGATCCATGAGAGAATCAGAGTCTAAATTCCAGTACAAGCGATCGGGGAGTACGAGAAACTGGAGACAAAGGTAAGTGTTTCTGGTCGCCGAACGGACGCTGTTCGTCACGTGATCCAATGTAACCCCTAAAGGCAAGGCCACGAGTCAGGAACGCTGATAAACACTAAATTTCTGCCGAAATATGATCGACGCGCGCATTTCGTCTCAGCTGTAAATTTTGCAATTCTACTAACCAATACTAATATAGAGAAGAATCTGGTGGAAGGTATTATTTAATTTAAACCGCAACCCATTCATTCTAACCTTGGATTTGGGGTAATATTTGCCTGACGGTAAACGGTGCTAATTCCGAAGCCTTTATCATCACTTAGCACCCTCAAATACTTAAAAAACCAGAGGTGCTAATTGTTTTAGCAAAGCTATTAACCAATATCCTGGTGCCATCTTCACATCAGCACCACAACCACCGGTGCCAATTTTGAAGCCTTACCATCACTTAGCACCCCCCCAATTAGATGAAGCAACAAAATTGCTAATTGTTTTGACTATAAAATTTTATAATTTTGGTGCACAACCACCGGCACCAACTCCAAAAAATTTGCCATCACTTAGCACCCTTACATATGTAAATAGACAGGGGTGCTAATTGTTTTAGCAAAGCTATTTACAATTTTCCTTTGCCTTTACTTAGTACCTTCCAATTTTATGTGAGGAAAATCGAAGGTGCTAATTGTTTTAACAGTTATTACCAGTGATGTAATTGTGGTGCCTACTTTATACCAGCACCACAGCCACTGCTGCCAATTTCTAAACCTTTACCATCACTTAGCACCATTAATTATGCGAAAAAAGTTGTTGATTATTTTAACAGTTATTAACACCTTTATAATTTGAAAGCCAACTTCACAACTATTCCACAACCACTGGTGCCAATTTTGAAGCCTTTCCCATCACTTAGCACCATTAATTATGCGAAAAAAACTGAGTTAATGATTTTAACAGTTATTAACACCATTATAATTTTAAAGCCAACTTTACACCACTACCACCGGTGCCAATTTCAAAACCTTTATTTATCCCATAGCACCATTAACTATATAAAAGACACAGGTGCTAATTGATTTAGCAAAGCTATTAACAATTTCATATTTTTTCGTGCCATCATACCAGCATCTTAATCACTAGCGCCAATTCCGAAGCCTTTGCCATCACTTAGCACCCTCCAATTATGTAAAAAACAAAGGTGCTAATTGTTTTTACAAAGTTATTAACGATTATTTAATTTAGAGCTAACTTCAAATTTGGAAGATATTAAATGGATGTTATGTGATGGTAAAGTTTCCTATTAGCACCAATGCTGTGAGGTTGACACCAAAATATAAAGCAGTTAATAACTTTATTATATTAGCACCTTTGTCTGTTTAACATATTTGAAGGGTACTAAATAGAGATTAAGTTACAATAAAGGTTTTGCAAACTGTTAATAACTTTGTTATAACTATTAGCACCTTTGTTTTTCACATATTTGGAGGGTGCTTAATGGACGCTGAATTATAGTGAAGGTTTCATAATTAACATATTTGGAGGGTTCTTCACACTAGCACCACAACCACCGGTGCCAATTTCAAAATGTAAAAAACAAAGGTGCTAATTGTCGTTACCAAGTTATTAACGATTTTTTAATTTAGAGCTAATTTCAAAGATATTAAATGGGTGTTATGTGGTGGTAAAGTTCCCCCTATTAGCACCAATGGTCGTGGAACTGCCTGTGAGCTTGACGTCAAAATAATAAAGTAGTTAATAACTTTATTACATACATTAGCACCTTTGTAAACTTAACATATTTGGAGGGTGCAAACTGTTAATAACTTTGTTATAACTATTAGCACCTTTGCTTTTCACATATTCGGAGGGTGCTAATGGGCGTTGAACTATAGTAAAGGTTTCACAATTAGCACCAATTGAGCGAAGTTGACGCCAAAATTATAAAACTGTTAATAACTTTGTTAAAACGATTAGCACCTTAGTTTTTTTCACATATTTGAAGAGTGCTTAATGGACGCTGAATTATAGTAAAGGTTTCATAATTAACATATTTGGGGGGTGCTAAATAGAGGTTAAGTCACAGTAAAGGTTAGTTAATAACTATTAGCACCTTTGTTTTTTCACATATTTGGAGGGTGCTAATGACGGTGAACTATAGTAAAGGTTTCATAATTAGCACCGATGATGGAGTGAAGTTGACACCAAAATTATCATAAAACTGTTAATTAGCACCTCAGTTTTTGCACATAATTGGAGGGTGCTAAATAGACGCTAAATTATGGTAAATGTAGCGCAATTAGCACCTATGGTTATGGTGCTGATATGAAGTTCCCACCATGAAACTGTTAATAACTTTGTTAAAATAATTAGCACCTTTGTTTTTTCACATATTTTGAAGGTCGTAAATGTTGAAGGTTTTGTAATTAGCACCGGTGGTTGTGGTGCCAAGGTCACAGGCCCCATCAAACGAACATGCACGTATATGAAATACTTCTCTGCGTCTAAATATTTAAACCGATAAATTGTAGAGAAATAACATATTTCACTCATACCGATCTTGATTTAGTGTAAATTGTCTGAAGATGACCGAAACGTCTGACGACGTAAGTACAGCGGGTTTAAATAGGTTTAAATGTTTACTATTTGTTTCCTTGACAATAACGGTAATGTTTCCTAACTTAAGAAGAATCAACCAGAGAAACGATCTTTTATTTTTTGTTTTCAGCACCATGTCCCGACGTCTACGTGGGTACGCATTTTGTATGTAAAAGATTAATTTACATTGTCCGCATTAAGACTAATGTGAAATACTGCTTATCCTCCAACAAGTCAACAAGTAGAGACCCCTATTCGCTGCAAGTGGCGCAGCACGTCGGCACCATGGTGTCACAAATATTAGTGTTTCTAAAGTATTTTGTTGCACTTTGGATGATAAGGAATATACGAGCTATATGCTAACATTTTTCGCAGTTTTTCGCTTGGTATTGCTTCCTCTGTGTTCCATTTTCTATAATAGAGCTAAAAAATATGTGCTAACCCTCTTAAAATTTCATAGAGAAATAATTAACCCATACCAGGAGGTTATTAAAATCAATTTGAATATTATGAAACCTCGTAGATATTTAGTGCGTTTTCTGATAATTCAGGTCGCAAAGTTGATTGAGAACTTGATGGATCATTAAGCAATATCCATCAAACACTAAGTATTGATTAAAAATAGAAAAGAAACATCTCAGACGGCCACAATGCGTGGTAATCCGTTATATCGGGAAACATATGATCCAACAATACTAACACCTGCACTCTTCTCTTGTGCTTATTTTTACAAGATTGTGGGTGGCACTGTAAAACTTTTATTGCCCATTTAAAAATTATATACCGGAAATCTTATCAAACGCAACCCTGACGTCAGAGGTCGGTTTATTTGCTGCATGACAGCTAAAACAAATTTTGTTTAAAAACGAACATCTGCCTCGAGTGAACCCGGGTGATAAATATTAGAGATGCGCGCGTTCGCTTCAGATTTTTAACATTTTTTTCTGTGTGCGTTTGATATATTGATAGGCTCTAACTTTAGCGAGTAAGTTTTCAGAGCCACCCGGTATAACTCTGCAATAAGAAAAATAGCAATCCTCTTAGCTCTGGCAAATAAATAAACATATGCTTCTTGTTTCAGGAAAGTGCTTCGTGCTTATCAAGACAGCTGGCACAATAGGTGCCGATTCTTATTTTGTTGTTCCTCGGCAAGCGACAGGAACAGTAACTCATTTGCTGATATAGCTAGATTGTTATCGGATTTCTTTAGAGATTTGGATGTTGTGCCGTCCGACGTTATCGTCGGGTTAGTTTTATTAAGAAAATTCCAGAAAATCGAGCAGAAAGCCATCGTCGAACAGGTGAGAGGAAAAATCTAATACCAAGTACGTCGATTAAAAAAAAAATTATAACCCCAACTCTAGCGTTACGCATTACTAATTACTTTCGTTCACTAAGGACAGATGCCCATTTTTTGTTTTTTAATTTTCAGCGTAAAAACGACACATACGAATTCCTGTCCGGCGCACCTGTGACTCCTCGTACGCAATTTTTATCTCTACACGAAGATGGAACAGACTTAGAGCTCTTCAAGACTGTTATACACTTTGCACATTTCGCCGTGCGGGCTTACGGATGGCCCATCTACATAATAACGAATTCCATGGGAATGTGCCATTTATGTACAGGACTCAGGTAAGGTTAAAACGGACAGCAGAACATTAACGTGTAATAGAAATTAAACCGGCCTTGGGTGGGTTCCTTGAGGCACTCTTACGCGTTTTTCGTTCTAGGTGCTGTTGCTGCCTGCCCTGCAGGAAACCCACTGGCGGAGCGGATCCGGAAATAGTGGAGGACAACTGTTGCCAATGTAACTATGCAGCGTTGCATAAACTGACTGACCTTGGGGACATAGAGATAATTTACGCCACTTACCACGTGGACGTGGGACAGACGCCGTTCTTCGTCGCGCTCGACTACGACAGGAAGAAGGTTGTGATCAGCATTCGAGGAACCTTATCTATGAAGGTAAGGACAGTTGTACTTGCTCCTTTTCCATATTTAAAATGTTAATCCTGCTGCGCCAAACAATTAGTTAAAAAATTCACCAATCCGATAACTTTTCTTATATTTTATTAGAGAATTTATTTTTATTGGCAACGACTTTAATAGGTATTATGTGATAATATAAGTATAATTTAATTCGAGAATAAAAAGAACGAAATTCGGCTAATTTTATGCGTAAAGTTTCTTGCAAATTAATTTCGAATGCCTGGTTGATGGGGAAGGCATCAGTTATTCCAGCGCTGGAACAAAAGGCCAAGAAGCAAAGCTATGTAATAATTAATTTGTGGAGTTCCAGGGCACTCGCTTTTGAATGGCCCTTCACAGTTGCTCTTCTCGTTGTTCCGAAGCGGATTCCCCTTGATACGGCACCTCCAGCAGTCATAATTGGAGATGAAAAATTTAATACACCTCCTCCCGAGGGGACAATAGACCTTGCAGTGTTTAATTTAAAACGCACAAATTAAATGCATTTATACAGGTTTAATTAAAAGATTGGCGTGTGTCAAAAATTGTATAAAAAGAACCATTTCCCTTCGTTTATTGTAAAACATTTTAATATAAAATGTTTCATTATTTTTCTTGCCGTATTTTTACCCATATATTTAAAAATCCCTCCATTAGCTCGTGTCTGACTCTTTGAGTTGACCCCTTTATCCCGTTAAATATTTTTATCGCTACGCCTATGTCATAAACAATTTTCTTCGCCATAGGCGTACCGATAAAAAAAATTTAGGGACAATGGAGTCACCCCCCCCTAACTTAATCGAGCTGAAAATGTTTGCAATTGGACTGGGCCCAATACGGGACCCTGTGGCACTCCTAATACGCAACGCTTATTTTTTTAGGATATCCTGACAGACCTTAACGCGGAGGGCGAGACGCTCCCTCTGAACCCCCCTCGCGAGGACTGGCTGGGGCACAAGGGGATGGTGCAGGCGGCTCAGTATATCCTAGAGAAAATAGACGAGGAGCAGCTGGTCGAGCGGGCGCAGGCGCACAAACCGGACCGTGGCACCAAAGACTTCGAAATTGTGATACTCGGACATTCTTTGGGTAAGTTACGTCACTCGAAGCTCGGTTTAGGTGACTGAAGAAAGACATTTTTTAGGCGCCGGTACGGCCAGCATTCTGGGCATCCTGATGAGGCAGAGGTACCCATCGTTGCTATGTTACTGTTATTCGCCTCCTGGGGGTTTGCTGTCGGCGCCCGCCGTGGAATACACCAAGGAGTTCACGGTGTCCGTCGTGGTGGGGAAGGACGTGGTGCCTCGGATCGGACTGCACCAAATGGAGACGTTAAGGACTGATTTGATTAACGCGATCAAGAGGAGCGTCGACCCCAAGGTAGGTGCCCCACAGCCGCCCATTTTTTACTCTGAATTTTCTTGGCGTGATTGCCGCCATTGCGCTGTTGCCAAATTTACGCAAAATTCATTTTTTTAAAGACATCCTCTTGCTCCGTGAGGAACGAGAACCGGTGCATGGATGGTGTTTCTGCCCTACCGACATAGGAATGTAATCAATTTGATGAGTAGCGCATTAGGTGGTTGTTAAGATTAATGAAGTTCATCTAACGGTATCTAGCAAAGTTTTCTATCGGCGCCGTACGATAACTCAGGCTTAACGGCCTTGTTTTCCTCAACTTCGTGCCTTATTTGAGCAAGTCGAAGTTGTTTTTACCCGAGTTCCTTTTTCTGCGGGAAACGTAAAACACAATGAAGTTCTCAAGCGATTCCTCAAAAGTTTAATACGTGTAGTTTTTGCCTATTATAATAATATATGAGAGTTTCGACAGGAAAAGTAATCGGAGAACTTTGAAAGTTTCTTTTGAGTTGCTAATACGAAAATTCTATTGATTTATGCCCCTTAATTCATCAACGTCCGCGTTAAATTCAACGCATTAATTTCGCAGGCGTTGCCAAATTGTGCAATTTATCATATTTTTTACGGACACTTACGTAACACCTGTTTTTAGTGGAAAACAATATCGTGCAGCGTCCTCTGCTGCGGCTGCTCCCAACCGACGTCGGCCGTCGAACTGTCGTCCGGCGAGCAAGAAGTCAGCGAGTACATGCGCAGCAAGGAGAACGCCAGGCATATGGGGATACATCCCTCGGATAGCACCATAGCCTTGACGAGTCACCAGCCCCTTTACCCGCCGGGGAGGATCGTCCACGTCGTCCGACACCATCCGACCAGTGGACAGTAAGTAGTTTTGTTTGCTTTTAACGTTTGCCGATTGAAGCGCGTAGATTGATTGATGCTAAGGAATTATGTGAAATGCACTTTTTGGACTTGCGAGTAGCTTTCTACAAGACTGGAGCCTTTTCGCCACCTCAAGGTTATAAATATCAACGAATTGATCACCTTAGTGTAATCGCGCTATACTGTTGAGTGAAAAGAATGCTGGGAGGCGCAGTGCATATGTTAAAACACGTGTGCCCTTTACTATATAATTTTAGTGTAAGGCAGATAATAAGTCTTGTAGAAACTATTAGCCACACATACACATGTATATAACAATTGTTCGAAAACAATTGAATATTAGGAAACCGATTATCGAAGTGATCATGAAATATTAAGGCAAATTTCAATTGTTTACGAACAAGCACTGGTTTTAAACTAACAACTAACAATCTAATTTTAACAATTTCAGACAAAAGTATGAAAAAAGATGGAGGTAATACTAACACAATACTAACCCCTTCGAATGCATGATTAATGGAGAACATGACGTTCTTAACTTGAAAAATTGTGTCGCAATTAATTTCTAACCTCATTTTCCACCATTTAACCGCCTAGGGGGCAACGCTGCCTCAGCCTTCAGTGGCTCAGTCTCCTTACTCACTTGCGCAGGGAAGGAATTACTTTTGAACCGCAAAAATTGTAAAATGTGCGAATAGATCGCCGCCAGCCGATGCTCGGCTATCTCCGACCTTGAAATACATTTTTTGGTTTTAATTAAATCATGTTCTCCATTACTGTCACGCATGTGATAAACCCCAGTAATAAGATATATAGAAAAAGAAAACCGTAGGTTACAAGCGTGTTGTTCGTGTGAGAATGCCAAAAAAATTGTTATATTAATACAACCAGTGGCGTCGGACAAAAAAGTAAATGATGTCATGCCTAATTATCCCTCAAGATTAGTCGTTGTCCAAGTTTTGTAGTTGGCAGTTCATCTACTTTTTTTACAACACCACCAAAGAAATTCACAATGCCAGATTCCCGCTCAATTTTTTTTTTAAGAAAACCATACAAATATTTGAATCAACAGGCTTTGTGAATTGACTTGCGGTTTGTAACTGTGTTTGAGCCGACAACATTGTGAGAATTGATCCAAACTACTTGACCCGAACTCACTTGTTGATTTAAATTATGCATGGAAGTGCACCGTGAGGTATCCCGTATTTTTTTATACTTTTGTGATGTCCCAGCGTGTTGTAGATCTTGGTAATTTGGTGGTGTGACACGTTGTATCGATGGACACCCTTAGCGCGACGCCAGATGGTTATGCAACCCTACGTACGCTCGTGAGACGATGGTTGCTTGTCAATCGCACTCGAAGCTTTCGAGCCAAGAGGCGACCCTTATGAACAGCGCAATAAAAGGCAATCCAATTTTATGGATATGGACAGTTGTATGTTGGCTTGCATAACTACGTGGCGCCGCAGCTAATGGCGTCCATTGCAAATCAGTATAAAGATACGGTAGGTCCCGATGCCGAAATTATTGATAAGAGAGGAGTATTGGATACACCCAAAATTTGGCTTCCTAATTATCTTTCTTTGGCTACGACGTAAGACCTACCGTATATAGTTTAGAGCATCCACTAATGTCAATTGTCAATTTTAAACCATGTCACCATTTTTTAGACAAGCGTTAAATAAAAAAGATCCCGTCTACCAAGCCCTGTGGGCCGCCAACACCGACTTCGACGAGGTGCTGATATCGCCCGTGATGATCCAGGATCACATGCCCGACAGGGTTCTGGACGCTCTAAACAAGGTACGTTCACACGTAGATCATAGCACCCTCGTTAACGCACCAGCCTACACCATAGAAGATGATATGGACTGAACGAATGCATGCCTTAGTGTCTAGACGTGTTTTACTGACCGCTTTTTAAGAGCCGCATCCCTTCAGTTTGGACTTGAGCTGTTTTAGATTTTGACATAAGAGGGGTTACATAGCTTTGTGGAATGCCATCCTAGCAGAGCTACGACCCTGAAAGAACTTATAAACGCAAATTTTTGCGAGATGACCTTCAGTTGACAAAATACATTCATGTGCATGTTTGCAGGCTCATTTATGGGAATATATTTCTGTTATGAAGAGCAATATGTAATCTCACTTATCTTGCCAGTGTATACCACCAGTACTGTGCACATTAATTGTGAAAAGTAGGCCTGGTTTTATCCGGGTATTACCCCATAATTTTCCGTTACCCATAAATACCCATTAACCCTTTTATTACCCATTACCCGATAATGGCCCATTTCAAATTAATTAGCCCAATACATTCGTCTATATATTACCCGAATAATATAACTCTATAACCATTTATCTGGGTTTTTATCGGGTACGATTACATTTATAGGGTACCCGGATGGTATATATGGTGTTCAAGTTCTCTAATACCCGAGTATTTATAGGGTAGAAGGATTGGTGATTTGCATACTGGGTAGCTGACAAAAAATGGGTAACGTATTTCGGTAAATAAACGGGTATTGGGTGGCTAGTTATATTTATAGGATACCCCGAGGAGGGTATTATCGTACCACATATTAATTGCGAAAAATAGGAGTGTTTAACGATTTGATTTTATTTGGGTATACATTTTTAATACCCTATAATTTCCTGTTACCCGATAATGACCCATTTCCTATTAATTAGCCCAATATATTATACATAGTATTATTTATACGGTTTATTATTCGGGTAATTACACCGGCCCTGTGATTTCATGCACTCAATTATTATCGTACACTTCAATTAATAGTGAAAAATAGGCCTGTTTCACGATCTGATTTTATCCGGGTACACATTTTTAGTACCCCATAATTTCCTGTTACCCGATAAGTGCCCAAAACGTTTTATTGCCCATTATCCGATAATGACCCATTTCCTATTAATTAGCCCAATATATTATATACAGTATTATTTATACGGTTTATTATTCGGGTAATTACACTGGCCCTGTGATTTCATGCACTCAATTATTATCGTACACTTTAATTAATTGTGAAAAATAGGCCTGTTTCACGATCTGATTTTATCCGGGAACACATTTTTAATACCCCATAATTTTCTGTAACCCGAAAATAAACTAAGTACCTATTTATAGGGTACATGAATGTTTATCGGGTACAACTGCATTTATGGGGTACCCGGAAGTATTTTAGGGTACCCAAATATTTCTCTAGTATCCGGGTACTTATAAGGTAACTGGGTATTTGAAAGATGAGAACTGATAAACCATAAAGCAACCGTGCATTTATACGGGATTTATCGGGTACGATTAAATTCATTGGGTACCCGGCAGTATATACATATATCTCTAATACCCGGATAATTATAAGAAAACAGGGTATTTAGATGGTATATTATCCCGTTTTCTCCTCGAGTACTCGGGTACTTAAATGGTAATTGGGTGGTGATTTGGGTACTGGGTAACTGACAGTAAACGGGCAACGGGTGCTTGATAAATTTATTTGGACATAAAACCACCTACTGAATGAAACGTCTGGGTTTGGCACAGTACTGGTGATATTTATTTTATTATAAGAATATATCCTACATTTATTTTTTTATATTTTAATATAAGTAAATAAATAATAAATTTTTTTCTCGTTTGTTATGGAGTCAATTAATAATAATAATATATTATATTTTTCTATTTTTTGCGTTGCGCGCTGCGATTATCACTATATGTTCGTATTATTTCTGTTTTTAGTTATAGTTTGTTTTTTGTTTTTGCTTATGAAAGGTATTTTTGTAATAACTCCGATTAAATTTATTTTGTTATGTATGCCAATATTCGCCAAAGAATTACCGACTAATTAGTAATTATTTTTTTAGCTCTCTTATTTTAATTTATTTAAATTTTTTGGTGAATATGAAATTTTATATTTTTACCTTCTAATTATTGTTTCTCTAATTTCTGTAGCGAAATTTTTGTTATGCAATTAAATGTTTTTATTATATGTTTTATTTTTATTTTTCCCCGCTTAATTTTATATTTTTCACCCTGTAACTCTAACACAAGCGACATTCCAAACAATTTATATTCGGTTATAATAAACACAGACCCTCAGATGGTTTACACACTATTTCATAAGCGATCGTAAACCAAGTAACTGAGTAGGCAACCAGGCACACACTTCTGCATTGAGTGTATATATGGTTGCCTAATTTCGTGAATCACTTTGAAAGACCATAGGCGTGCGGAGCAAAATTTTAAGGGAGCAATATTAATAAAAATGAAAATAAAAAAGTACCTAACACAAGAAAAATTTAAATATTTTCGCGTTTTGAAAAAGCGTAGATGGGTTCTAGTAAAAAAAAATTATAGTCAGAATTGTTTAACAGTGGCATCGCCAGCTAAAGAAACTTTTATTAAGGTAGGTAGCATTTTTTGACTGTAACTATCACAAACGTTGCCTCCGGTACTTTTATCAAATAATCGAATACTCGTTCAGGTTAGAATAAATTTGGATTATGATTCATTAGATCATAGAAATGTGCACCCTGTACAACTGCACGTAAGAGAAAATCGAACGAAAAGAAATTTACACACCCAAAATATATTTAACATCCACACTAACGAACTCACTCTAACATAATCCTGATTTTCCTACATTTTTGTTTCCATATTTTTTGGCTACTTATAATGTACCCTTCCCTTCCGGTAGTTAACATGTTTAGATTTGGGCCGTTTGACTGTGTGTTGTTTAACTGTCGTCTGCACCCCCGCATGGCACTTGTAACGTATTTGTGAAATGCATTGGTGTCTGATAGCAAGGTGTGTGGACAGGTCCAGCAAAAGGGAGCTCGTCGCCAGCATGGTTCGCAGAATAGGGGTACGACCCCTATCGATCCCAAACCGCCACCCCGTGACACAAGGTATTGTATTAATATGTCAATTTTTTTTTTATTTAAGAAAAAATTATATTGAAACACTATCTGTCCAGAATACACCCCAACACGGTTTGTACCCCTTCTTGTACCCTCCACGTTCCGAGAACAAACACAAAAAGTCGGACCACCCCCTGAATTAATCTGGCGATATTGATCCAGATGAAAAACCAGAAAATATTTAAACTCGATTTTTCCACCCTAGGGTTGTTAGGGCATCGATATCGCCACATGAATTTAGGGAGTGAATGCATAATATGCCAAACTCGTCAACATCGCCTATAAACAAAGGCCCAGAGGCGTGACGTCACAACCTCTAGTCCAACCAGTACATGATTTGGCTTTGGCAACGTTTGTGACGTCATACTTGTTCATAGGTAATGCTGACCAAGTACATTTCTACCTATTAATGCGAGAAAACAAGGCCTGAATTTTATTTTAATTCTTGCCCATATCGACGCTTTTCTTACATTCGTGGGGCATTTAAAAAAATCGTTACGGTCCTCAACTACATCCCACTCCCTCAAAATCCAATCTAAGTGTTTAAGGTTTGTGTAAAACAACTCATTTTGTATTTTGCATGTTACGCATGAACATTGCCTGCCGTTTTGTTTTAAATTTAGGCAATATGAAACGACTACATTAAGTAGACACAGAGGCGCACCGGCCCAAAGCGCAGCTACAAATTTATTCACAAAATTTAAACAAAGAAATGGGCAACTGCAGAATTATTTCAATTTTACACTCACAAAAAAAAATATGTAAATAAATACACCAAACTGCAAAGACACTGCTTTTTTCACATTATTTCAATTTATTTTACTGTCTTTATAACAAAACAACGATTTCTTCTGATCCCACAGTAGGAACTCATTGGCTGTTAACCCCTCTCTCTTCCAGGTTGTAACCACTCTCGGCCCCAAGAAGCCACAGCGCTCCTCCTCCATCAGCGAGCCTTCTGGCAACTACTGGTCGACTTCTTCAAACCCCAACCTCTTCCTCGAAACAAGCTTCACGTCCCTGCAGAGCCCGTCGAGCAACTCTTCGATTACCAACGGCTATTATTCCACCAGGAGCCAGCCCTCGCCGCTACCGGTTCACCCAGTCACGCCCAGCTTCCTCTGCGTGAAAAGTCCTAGGTCGGAATTTTCGCACAAGAGCGAACCGTCGCCTATCGCCGTCCACCGCCAGCCGCCCTCGATCACGAAGAGCTTTAGCTTGAGCCTGAGGAGTTGCACGAGTCCGAAGGTGGATTTGATCCACGACGACTGGCTGGGATTGGCGCCCTTGGCGAGCCCAGAGAGCCTGTCGGAGCTTTCTAGTATTAGTTCTAGGACTAGTCTCGTGACCACCAACGTGATCGTGGAGATCAACACCCCGAAGGTAGGGCTTAGTTTCAAGCAACGACACCAAAATTTGGTTATGGCGTTTATTTGCGTTTTTTAGATAATGCGCCGCACGCCAAAGATCATCGGTAGCCTTAGCACCTGCGCGGACGACATTAGGAACGTAAGGAACTTCCAAAGGGCCAAAACCTTCACCAGACTGTTCATCAATAACAACACCGAGAGCTCGTCTAGCAGTAATCTTAGCTACGAATCGGCTTCGAGTAGTAATAAATGTTGCGGAGGAGGCACCAGCAGCACGGCCAGTATGTCCAAGACGACTGAGGAATATTGCGGGTAAGCAGGTGGTCTTGAAAGAGGTATAAGGAATGAAATTTTGGGAAAGCTCAGCATAATCAGCTGAACTTTGGGATATGATGGATAATTTGCAAATTATGTCATAAAGTCTCTTATCTACAGGGTGATTATCCAGGCCCTTACATTTATGTTAAAGTTTATCGTTCTCCCAAATCACCACAAATATTTAAAAAAACAAACTTTTGACCCCCTTGAAAATATTTTCAGTGCGCCAATGGTAGAAAAAAATTGACCTGTCTTATTCATACCGATATACCTCCTCAGACTATGATAGTTTCAAACTAATTTATGAATCGTGGTTCTCTCAATCACAAATTAAACGTTTTTTTTTTTTTACAAAAAATGCATCTCGATTAATAATAGAGATAACTAAAAAATTCTGAATTATTTTGATGGGAAAATAGGTTTGCGTCCAAAAAAATTATACTCGGTAAAAAAACGACCTCTTGCGCATTAATGTCCGAAAAAACATCGTGTATAAAAAATGGGGCGTTAAAATTGGCCTCCTTTCAGCGGAAGACTGATGGGCTTACGCCGGCGCTGTTATAAACAAATGTATTTGAATTTGCCCGAAGTGTTTATCGGCATACTTGTTACCACATTACTTTTACATGTTTTATTTCGTTATTTCTACGCAAAACATAGACAACAGAACTTTAGGCTTGCGGATATTGGACATAATTCTATTAGAACCACGTATTATTAGTAAACGAGTAAATACTTGGAAGGAATATAAATAACTAGATGCACTTACCAGACCTTATGTACCCCTCGCTGACATCCCCATCGTTCCATATATGCACTGGGATTTATTATCTCTGTTATCACTGTTATTAATTTCGTTATTTAGGCACAACAGTAAAACCGAATTAACACACGTCATCTTTAGTCCTAGTTAAAACTAGACAAAGCTGTAACTTAGAATTCGGTTTGTACATACGTGCATATTTAATATTAACGATTAACAGCCACTCACGACACCTAAAATCACTGTGAATTATCTCTATTGAAGTCAATAAATACAACAGAAAAGCAAGAATTAGCGACCATTAACACAACCCCGGCGCGTTCACCAAAATTAAGAATCGTTTCGGCCCTCTCGATGTTCAATTGTTACAGTTTTCATTTGACAAGTGCATAATTCGTACGTTTGGACCTACTCGGAGGGGACACAGAGTAACTACGATTTAATTAGGGTAGTTCCGCTGTCACAATTATATGGCAATACATTAGTGTATAACGGGTTGCCAACTAATCGTAAATCGGTTGCTCAAGCTTTTGAAGAATAAAAATTGTTTATATACTGAAACACAAATTTGCATTGCGAAGAGAGAAACATACAGGGTGTCGAACTCAAGTATGACATTACTATGAAACCAGTCCAGTGGTATTTTGAGCTAAATTCGTGAATCATAAAATCAACTATTTACCCAGACGATTTGAAGGTGGCAAAAGTGATTCCAATCCATAAAGGAGGTTCTTTAAGTAACGGTAACTTTGGGCCTATATCCCTGGTACTTACTATATCAAAAAAATTTAAAGCCTGCTTAAATAGCCAAATATCACAATATTTTGAAAATAATAACTTATCTTATTTACAGGGGAAAGAAAATAGGAAATCGGAATCACTTTTCTGATTTGCAAAAGGCATTGTTTTATTATTATACTTATAATGGTACTAAATTATTTAAGATATCTTACAGCAGTACTGTCTTCTACTTGCGTAAAACTTTTTTGTTAAACTAATAAATTGATTTAATTATTTTGCCGAAACGATTTTGTAATAATTGGTCATATTTCTGTTTTAGTAGTATCGTATCATACCAACCTTTTGCTTTAATAGAATCGACTGCATTTTTTATTTCTTCCAGTCCAGGATTAAAGTGTTCAAACCATTCTTATTTCAACTAAACTGTTTGGCTTTTACAGGATATTAAAATAGATGTCGTTTTGAGAAAATGCAACTAGAAAAAAAATATTATATAAGAATTAGAGAAATCAAGAATAGAGGTTAAATTTTACAACACTAGAGTTAGTAATGAATAAGTTACTACAATAATAATAATAATGTGTATAGAGTGTGTTACGGATGGACTTGAAAAGAGGAACATCTTTTTTAATATTTGATGTTTTACGAAAAAAAGTCATTCTTTTAAAAAAACTGTGCTTGTATTTAAACTCCTTATTATGTATTTTAAAATAAGTTCGCAATAAGTCACTGCTAGCTAATATGTGAAAATATGAATTTTTTTCAGTAAAATATTTATTACGCTGCTTCAGAAACGCACAAAAACTATAAACTATTAATATATAATGTTCATTATACAGACTGGTTCCTCAATATGGATAAATTAAATTAATCGATTTCAATTTGATATACCTAATTATTATTCCGAGTATTATTATAATTTATGGTCCAATCGAATATGGCCTTCTAGGTCACTAGACTATTGTCACCCATGGATTTATTTTTATGGGGAATATTGAAACAAAAAGTGTATTCGAACGATTTACCACACAACGTAGATATTTTAAAATAACGAATGAGATTTTATTTAATTGGCCAAAAGCTATTATCTGTTCCCTAAGTCCTAACGAATTTTTCATTTATAGTTATCTATTATTAAAAAATTAAAAGCTTCTTTCTTTTTCACTACTGTCTAAATTGATTCAAGGACAGGTGCGTGCTGGGACCCTTACTATCTTAAATGAACTAACAGAAATATTAAGTAAAAAAATAATCTCCTGTAAACAACCGATTTCATAGGTCACGGAGATGCCCACTGGCCAGGGGCCCACCAGGAAGTTGGGCCGGCACGCTCCTGTTCAAGGACCACTCTGTATAATAAACATTGAAAATGAATTAGTTCTGTTTAATTTTTTCAGCAGCGTATCTAATATTTTACTAACAGACTGAAAAATAATTATTCCATTTTCTCACATATCACCCTGTATGTGCGAACTTATTTGAGAGTATGTACATATTAGAGGGTTTAAACACAAACGGAGTTATTTTAAAGAAATTATTTTGTTTCGTAAAACGACAAATAAATATGTTATTCATCTTTTCAAGTCTATCCGTGGACACATTATATATATCAACAAAAAGATTGTAAAAAAATATATAAATAATTAATGTTAAATTGCAATTTAGAAAATGGAAAATGTAACGAAGTTTTTTATCTGGTAATTATTAAGATTAGTGTGGTCAAAAATGATTTTAGATCACGCATTAGAATAAGATTAAAAAATATCGAGATTTATAACGGTTTAGTTCTTATTTAGAAAAAAAATCTCTTATATGAAAATTAGACTATTTTATTTTTTCAGGGATGATGGCTGTGAAAACAGTGACAGTGAATTCCAGTCTGCCGAGGACATTTTGGACAACGTTCTAGCAAGCGCTGGATGTAAAGAATATTTCAATTCCGAGTCAAATTTCTTGGAAACGCATTTTGATTTATTACAAGAACAGATACTCGACAGTCCATCTTCTAGCTACATCAAACCGGCCCCCTCAGTTTATCCGCAGGTAACGTTTAAAATTGATCCACCCAGGTCGAGGCCAGAGCGTTAAAAAATAAATCAAAATGAGTATTTATACAGAGTGTTTTTGAAAAAAGACAAGACAATGTTAAAGCAGTACCGCCTCTGGATAAATTAATTACCTGAAAAATTTCTTGTGTTTTTATGGGTTAAATTAAAAAAATATTTTTAATTACAAATGCAGCTTATTCAAAAAGTTCACCATTTTCTAAAACACCTTGTATATTAGGCATAAAACAAAAAAGAAGTTTATAAAAATTGGTAAAAAATCAAAAAAATTTTGGACAAAATCGAGTAAAAAATTTAATTTTTATTATCGTTAATACTATTTGCCTGGAGGTACTTAGAGCAAATTTACTTCTTTTCCCGTTGTTTAATTGCTTTTATTTATTTACTGAACTCTCGTCAGGTGATGTCGCCGTGCTCGCCCCAGGAAATAGACCCTGACATAATCTCCAACCTGGCCATCGACCTGAGCCTGGACGAGGAGCACCGATCCATCCACTTCCAAAAGGTCCACACCCAAAGCCAGCCCAGCAGCAGCGTCGACTCTGGCAGTATGTGCCGCACACCGTCCGACACCACCAAGAACGTGACCTTCAACCCACAAGTGATAACGGTGGACGCGACGATATGCGAGCCGCGCTACTCCCCGCCCAGATGGCGCCACCTGTTCCGCAGTAAAAACAACAGACACAAGCTGGACTTACCCCCGCACCCAGTGACTAGTATCAGCAGTTGTGCGCCGATTAAAACTATCTTGTCCTCAAAGAGGAGGTGCGAGGATACGGAGGAGTGTTTCTCGAGGACAGAGGCTCTGCCCTTGCTGAGCGGACTGAGTAATAGTGCTAGTGAAAGGACGCCTAGTCCTAGTTTCGTCAGGAGGAAGAAGTACGTGTATCCGTCTGATATTGTTGTGATGACCCAGCATCCGAACGAGAGTACTGTTTAATTAGACGCATGTTAGTTTCGTTGAGGAGGCGATTGTTACCACTTATCTTATAAAATATATCACTAAGTTCTTCGTCTCTGCTAGTTTTTTTTTTTTGAAATAGCAAATTGAATTGAAAACTGAAGACAGTTGATATAGTTTACGATATACTTAATTTTAGTTTGACACGTTTTACTTTTGTCTAAAAATTTTGCTCGTGTCGCCAGAAATATAGACGAGTGGCAATTATGAAGAAATTAGTGTGTATTTTAAAGAAAGTAAGGACTCGATGTACCCTCCTGAATGTCTCGTTCGAATTGTGTAACGTTTCTTTCAATACTTTAGAGTTTTTGATGTTAAATATTCTAGTTATTATAATTTTAGTGCTCGAGCATTTTTGGCTGGATATCGTGTTCCTTAATTTGACTCGATATATTTTTCATACACGAATGCAATTAAAAATGAGGAGTGGCTAGAATTGTTTGTTTCACAGTCACGCATAAAAGACGTAGGCATTAAAAATGAGATAAAACTATTAAACAAAAATGATCTTTATATGTAAATTATATAAATGTAGTATAAAGAAGTAAATAATTTGTTAAAAAAGATGTGAAAATATACAGTAGACTGTATGAAATAATATTATGGATAGGGTCCAACAATGTGTACAGATTATTTATTATTTTATGTATTATTGAATCTATTTAAAAATATAGTTACTTTAATATTATTCGTATTTAGTCGAACCAATCTTTGCCCCTACATAACTCCTATAGCACCCAAGAAAACAGTTGACAGGATGGAAAATAAAAACGAACGGCTACGAGAAGTAGGTCTTTATATTATTAAATATAAACAAATAAATAGTGTAATGAAGTCACACTAAGGTGTAATAACAACCTTTTTGTTTCAATTATATCATATACAAACATCACAGAGTTATTTTAACTATGAATACATATTGGTTCACAATACATTACTCATCGTGTAACAGACTATACGTATATTTTTGACCAGTACAAATGTCATCTTCGTGTCTAACAGAACTCGGAAACGGTGGGAATGTTGCACAGCTCAATTAACTGACACGTTAAGCGGTAAGTAAGGAGGGAAAATAAACCGACAAACCCCAGTTTTGCCAATATAATAAAATAGAATTATGCAGTCTTCATAAACCATGTACCGAAAAATTGACAACTAGATATTCTTTTGTTTTTCCTACGTATGTAATACAATTTAGTGTATATATGGTTGCCTAATTCTATGATCATGTGGCTTACAACCATTTTTGGTAACAAAAAGCTACATAATTGAGCAATCCTTTCTATATTTGTAATATGGATCGAACAGTAAGTACTTATAAAGGCTTAGAATGAAAAGTTCAACGCGCAGTTAATATGAGTTGCAACAAATAATTGGCACTTTAGGATTAGCTATACTTTGGCACAATTTATTGTTTATATTATTTGCTTTATAATTAAGTACAATGCTTTAGCATAAAGTGATCAACTTTGGGTAAAGAGAGGCATGAGTTAACAGGTATCAAAATCGTGCCTGACGTCCTGAGAACTGAATCTGTGATAGAGATTTAACCCAGTAAAATAAATCACTTCAATAAATGAATACAATTCTCCAAATCTGATCACCTTTTACATGGATCCCGGTAAATTACCATTTTAATATGTACAATAAACCTTAATGTAGTAATTCTACCTGCAGTAAAAACGTACTTTTAAATTGTGACAATTACTTATATAAATACATACAGTCCTATTTGCTAGTGATCGTGTTACGTCTGTAACTAACGCTTCTATATTTATTCTTTACTTAATCATTAATTCACTATTTCGTTTCCAATTCCTCAATAAATGCTGGGCGCTAATACTCATTTAGGTACCTTAAAGAAATAATAATAGACAACGTTTCCTCTTGATTGTGGAGTTTCTGCCTTCCAGAGGGGGGACGAGTACCTGCTCGTCATTATTCCAATGTGTGCAAGGTGCCGAATATATTTAGCGTCAAAGTTAAAAGTTTTGTAGTTGTAATTTGAACATTTTCAATAGATATTCTACAAACAATATCACAAATTTAAAAGTTAGGTTAGAGAGTTGAATATCAGCCGAGAGTTACCTTACATCACAAAATTCCAGTCGCATTTTCAAAATTGTCTCACATGCCACGCGCGATAAGCAACCCAGGCATTTGTGGAGGACAAATTTCCTTCTAAAAAAAACTGAACAAAACAGCCAACATTTAGATAATTTAGTCTTTAGCTTCCCTCTACATTTTACGTCTCACCCAAAAATGCCTGAGCTCTGTGCGGACATTCCGAATAGACATAATAATATAAATCAACAACAACGTAGCGCATCACCGCACTTTCCATCAGCCACCATTTCCCAAACTTACGCCCTAATACTTTCCCGGTAACACTGGGTGATATGTATGCACGACAAGGAACCGTTTTGAGGATCACCAAAAGTTCAGTATCGGTCATAACCTGGTGATATTCTTGATTTTCCTCATGTTCTCCAGACGCACCTCCAGCCAAGCAAACGGCACGATGGCGACCACCATGAAGAACGCCAGGCCGTACAGCTTCCAGTAGTTACACAGGGTGCCGTGAAAAACAAAGGCCAGCGACAAACCCAGGAATTTGAAGAACGCCATGTTGGCGAACGCGGGCTCCCAGGAGTCGGCGTATTGACCGGTCAGTAGAGCTGGAATAGCCCGGAAATATTTGACCTTGATACTTACACTCACCCTAAGGCATACTTACTGAAGTTCAGCATCTCCCAGATGGAGTTGCACACGCCCCAGGACGCCGAGATGACGTAGAAGAGCGCTGGGTCGTCTTCTGTAGGCTTCCAGAGGTTGAGGACCATCAAAAGGCAACCGTGAAAGGTGAATCCAACAGCTGGAAACGTTGCACAGTGCAAAAATCAATCAAAGGAGGCAAACTAAGACGTTAACTTACCGACTACATAATACCGTCTGATTGTCCTTAGCAGCATACTGAGGGTGCACGCTGCTATTGATTGCAGTAGACCCATCGCCAGGAATACTAAATTTAGACGATGTATACCTAAGGTGCAAACTACGTATGACTGAAAAAAAATTACGTTATAAGCCACAAGGCGAGAAGCTGCCGGCGCTTTCTTACTTTACTAAAATCGGAGTACATGAACGCTTGTTCAATTCCTATGAATACGGCGAGGGGGGCGGCCATTTGCAGTCTTATATCTCTGAAGCTTTCCCTGACTGCTCGCAGGGCAGCCAAACCTTCTCCTCTTTCCAGAGGATCCTAAAAGGACGGATTATTATTACCGCCTTTTTCTGAAAATATTCTCACCTGGTAAATTAACATTTTTATCCTGTCCAGCCCCAGCGCGGCTAGCAAAAGGGCTGCGCCGCATGCTCCAGCGTACACTCCGGCCAAGATGTCCGCAGACTTAGTAGGCAAGACTCGGAACCCGGAGTCTTGAAGTGAGGAGTTTATTGTGTAGCTCGTGATGGGGCAAGCCTGCGCCCCGCACAGCCTGCCGTCCTCCGAGCGGTCGAAAATGTCGTCCAAGAACGAGTTGTAGTCGTAGTAGTTGGTTGAAGAGATAACGACCAGTTGGGTTACGTTTTGGCAGTGAGGGAGGTGGTACGACGAATTGGTGTAGCAGTCCTGGTATAAATCAGAATTTTTTTGACTTATCGATATAAAAAGCAGAGTAAACCACTTACGTCTGTAACAACGGTAGCATTTTCGTATCCATATCTTGCTCCTCGTAGATTAACTGTGTACGTTATAAGGATCGCAGACAGGACTGACCCCACAATCAGTCCAAAGTCTTGAGCACCCTGGTAACGTCAAAATTGATTATTTTTACATTCTTTTTTATTAAATTTAATTTTTAAATGAGTTTATTAATTGTTACCTCGTCTCGTTTGAACCAAAAGAGATTTTACCTGAAACGCCCTCGCCACCCTTCGTATTATACAAGTTCTTCTGGCATGTCTGCTTTCCTCATCGTCCTCGTGGAATAACCCCGTTATCCGATGCGACAGAATCATCAGGAAGGATATATGAGCACAGGATAATAGTCCTAGGGCTACACCGAGGAGCAAACATGCTGGGATTGTCACGTATAGAACTGGGTAGAGATGGGACAAGTAGAAGATCATCATCACACCTAGAAGATAATGAGTCCCTCTAAGTAATCCTTAATAAAAAAAATTAATACCAAACTGCGACTTTTCTCCGGGCATATGCCCCGCCGAACGCTAGATTACAAGTCTCCAGCTGGGCCGCATTACTGCTAAAAGCAAGTTATTTAAAAAATCTGTAGTCAAAGTTGATTTATATTTATATGATACCGTACATACAATAAACTGTATTGTTGGTTGCCTACGCAACATCTCATTAATTCTGCCATCTGTCGCTCCCGTTCCACTAATTTCAGTAGTTTGGGATAATTATTTAATATTTGACGAATCGTGACACATTTTCATTAATTGCAACTCTAGATTAAATAACACATCTTCTCAGAAATAACATCCGATGGATCGCGAAGGTCTGGTCGCTTAATTGAAAATACGTTTTTGGGAAGACATAGAAATTAAATATTTAATATGGCTTACGTCAAACGAATTCCCAGCGTCGCAGATACTTGCTCCTTCGAAATTAATTACGCTGCTAATTAAATGTGTAGCATAGCATCTGCTGGGAAATCACCGCGAGCGTGTCCGAAAGTGTCAAGGACTTCGCTATATACAGGAGGACGCTTTTTATGGCCGCATATTTAAGAAAAGTGGTACACTACGCGGCATATAAATGTGGTGCAAAGTTGTAATCCGAAAATCAGGTTTTTTAGTTGTGTAAGGTGATCTTCCTGGGCGTGACTGACGTCAACTGTCAATTGGGAGCTTTGTAGGTTATGATCAGATCAAAGCCAACTGTCATTTAAGAGCTTTGTAGGTTATGATCAGATCAGAGACGTCAGAATTGCAACCTCTTCCTTCAGTTCATGTTATAAGTAGCTGTGACAAATCTTATAATGTAAAATTTGACAAATTGAGCCAAATTGGCCAAATTTATATGCCGCGCAGTGTACATATCGGACAAACGAAACGTCAAACCTGTCTAAGTTCAAGCAGCACACATCGCTGGCAAAACCACTTACCATAACACACAGCTATGACCACGCTGGCGCCAACCCTCTTCAGTATGCAGGGAGCGACCAGGGCGAAGACGGCGGCCACGGCGTACACAACGGACATCAGGAGCGACCCGATCTTTATGTCCATAATGGTGTCGTTCAGCGGGTGGGTCCATACGGACACCGAGCTCTGTAAGGCCAAGAACGGTAGGTATGCGGCAGAGCACAAGAGGTGGCTTATGCATATCACCACGAGGTTCGCTATCAGGACTCTTTTCGTGTACACGGGCCCGCCGCTTCTGCCTGTCTGGCTACCGTGGGCGCCCCCGCGTACGACGGCCAGTAGTCTCCGCACTGACGTGGCCCCGATGGAGCTGTTCATCGAGTCCCTCCTTTTGTTAGCCGCACCCTGTAGGTTGAGATTGTAGCGGGATCTTGTGGATATGGGGGAATATGTCGCCATGTGCTGAAATATAAGTGAAATATTACACACGCCACCCGCTGGGCATGTTTTTCTTACCTCCACCATGAAATCATCGTAGACTATCTTGTTGGAATCTTGATGGGGGTTGCTCCGGGCCTTGGTAATTCTATTATGTCCCGAATATCTGTGGAGGATTTTCGTTCTCTCGACGGACGAAAGAGTGCCATTACAGCCTCCGCAGAGGTGCCCGAGGGCCGGACCTGAAAGTTGGAGGGTGAAATATAATTTGCTTTTGCTCGGTCGTTTCGTTCTATGTCTAAAAAGTTAGCATTTTATTTTATTTCGTTATGCGTGGGATTTAGTGTGGTCCTGAAAAACCAAATGTCAGGAGGAAATATATAGTAAAAAAATCAAATTAAAAAATGATTCAACTGTTTTTAAATATCCTAAAATATGTTCTGTGGTAGAACTTATCCGATGAACTTTGAAGTGTTAAGATCCGGTGAGCGGGAAATGGTGTGACAGTTGGAAGAGGCGACGATTGAGAAAGTGAGAAGTGAGGTTAGAGTGTGTGAAGAAAGTTGTTGTGACGTGAGAGTGGTTTTGAAGACTTTGGAGAACCTACCGAGATCAGAGACAACCCATAGAGACGTTAAGTGCCCTTAAATGTATATTTTATGTATTATAAAGTTGAGCTGACAATAAAGTTATTTTTCTTTGAGTTACCATCTAGTTTCTATCACGCCTAGCCTGACGAGCCTGTAAAAAGCGAACAATTCACAGAATATTTTAAAACAATTGAATTGTATAGTACCAGCGAGCAAAAACTTGTTTTACATTTCTCTTAAAGTCTATGCGGTGAGGTGGTGACTCTTGTGACGTCATAAGGCGCAAGATACTCGGCTTTGTCTCGTGCGACTACTAGCGATCTAGTTGGTAGATTTTTCAAGTACGTTCGATTGTTTCAGTGCGGTTCAGAGTACAGAATTACGTGGGTATTGATTCGTGGAGCTTTGGCAATAGATTAGCCCCGCGATGGAAATGAGTTATCGATAAAAAACGAGCATTACTGCCAGCCAATTACTGTTGGATAACTATTCGGAAAAAGTTGAGAATTTCGGGAGAAAAGTAATCCGATAGGGTCTCAGGGTAGAGAAACTGAAAGAAAATGTATGGCTTCTCACCTGGTTTATAACCTTGTTCGTCGCCTTCTTGTTTCCCAAGTTCATGTAAATTTGGTAAACTACCCATTTTTGAAGAATTCCAACAACTCCCACCATTACATAGTGGGTGTGAGTCGTTTGTCTTTTTTTTATGCAGCAATCCTTCCCCCCTCCTTAGGATCAGCAACTAGTCTTCTGTGGCTTATAAAATTTTCAGTCAATCCATGGAATACCTAGAACAACAATTGTTAAATTAATAATTAATTCTGGTAAACGTAAAAGATATATGTAGATAAAAAATACACTCGACAATGGTTACATAACTAATTGGTTTGACGTGCGTCAGTATCAAGTTACTGCTTAAGGTGATATAATAGTAATCAAAACTATTATTGACACGAAACATGACAACTTCGCTTTGTTAGGTATTTCGAGGCGGGGAGGGGGAGTAAGAGGGAATGTAGGTTGGCAGCGCAATTTTTTTTGTCAAAAGATTATTTACGCTTCATTTCCTACTTGCATAAAAAATGAACCCATTCCATATTCTATCGCATCATATGAACAGATTCACACAAGATTTAATAAGGCGTCCTTGGTCAGTCTTGAATAATAAACAAGTTATTCCTTGCGAAATAACACAAGTACAAGTGTAGTTAATGAATAAATAAATTAGTTTAAAGACTGCATTATAACGCAATAATTAAACTAATTTGAATAAGAATAAAAGGAGCAGCGAAGTAGGTAAGGGGTTTAAACAGTACTCAGGGCGTTCATAGGCACCGTTGTTGCTGTACTGTTGGTGTATGAAATTGTGAGAGAACTAATCAAGGTAGCCCTCCTTAAAATTTGTGTACCGCGTCTTAAAATCATATTTAACCAAATGGTGATGGTATATACACCTCGATACGCTGTTGAGCCCGAACCCGGGCTTCAGACTGACCGTTTATATATTGAACGGGCTCAACAATGTCTGTTTATAACTATATATATTTATATATACATATATTATAGTAGACGCCTCCTAATAATTCCTATGTTCGCACCTTCGTGGTCCTGTATAGCAAATTCACAGCCAACTGGAATTTTGTTTCCCGCTTTCCGCGCCACTGTACCGCTTGAATGATTATCTCATTAATAAGACTTTTACAGCGAGATCTTTTGTACTCTAAGCTTTGCTCTAATTACCACATCACATAATTATTTTGGCATTGAAAGGCGGGTGTGGTCGCAAAAAACACATATCTACATCTACTTATAAATATCTAAGGAAAATCCTGTATTGGACCGCGAGTGCTCATGCGGCTGTGTCACAGAACCCATTACACACCTCCTACAATGTTGCTTCTGGTGTATAATGAATATTGATGGCGAGCAATTACTGTGCACATTGCGGTTATGAAGGTTTTTAATATTCATCAGCCGTGATACAACAAAAATTCATAATGAGGATTTTCTACACTTGTGGCTAATTGATCCGGTTTGACTGATTTGAATAAAGTCGCAGCAATAACACGGCGGGATTTTTCTTCCGCTGCACGATGGACCACTTTTTCATTGCCACAAACAAGCTGAAGTTTAAATTGCATCTAGGAAAAGAAACCAGTAACTTCCCTCTTGATGGGCCTGCATACAGAATACAACAAAGTTCAACTAGAGAGGCGCCATGACATCAAGGTCGGACGAGAACCTAAACGGTGACGTTATTTATTTTTAATAAGATTTGTTTGGTCGGACGGGAACCTGAACGGTGACGTCAGCTGCTTAACCAAACATTGCGTTATGTTATTTTGTTCTATGGTTTTAGATAATGGATACATTGAGTCAACGAAGAACGAATTGCTAACGACGAATATTACAATTTCTCATTCTCTCGGCACGATGGTTGCGTCAACCTGTTGTGAGATCTGTTTGGTCGGACGAGAACTTAAACGGCGACGTCATCTCTTCTATAAGACCTATTTGGTCGGACGGGAACCTGAACGGCGACTTCAGCTATTTGTTCAATCTACTTGGTCGGACGAGAACCTAAACGGCAAGTTAGCTATTTCCAGTCAAGCACGTTCATTGGTCAACCAATCAAATAAAAAGTGGAATTGCTGTTAACACAAGGTGGGGGACAATTCGGAATGGAGGATGCGTGTTAAAAGGGATCAAACCTCTCTGAGGCCTGCATATTTTGGAGGACCGTTTGGGATATCGGAGGAGAAAGCTAAAGCTCCCGCTAGCCTTTTGGGGAGGAATAGAGGAATCTGGGGTGCAATGCTTTGTTTTCATGATCACAACCAGTAACGGACTAGAAACTAAGAATTGGAATTATGAGGTCTTTGGTAACTCTCCAAATTAGCCAGAGTCACCCTGTACGACACATCCGCCATGACGCACTACCATTAAACCTTCATAAAAAAGCTTTTATCTCCAATATATCTGTTCCCTTGGCAAGATTATATAAAATGATGAATTGTGATATTGAAATGTAACAAAAACCGCACCACTCTTTGTCCCATATTGATTTTATAATTAATTAGGTTACCTTGCAACTTTTTCTCGTAAATTCCATTAGGCTACAGGCTACAGTAGCACGCCGCGCCGCTCAGCACCGACACAATTCTACCATTAACAATTACACGTAAGCTCAAGGTGTGTAATGATTAGGGACGAAAAAAATGAACGAAAAACTGGTTTGGTGCTAGAACGATTTTTGGTTCGATTAAGTTATTTCGACAAGAATGAGTGTCCTTGGGCCCACTACATATAATACTACTTGCTTCTTCACGCTCTAAGATCCATAAAATTCGCTACTGACAAATAGGAGTTAAATAATCCTTAAAAAGAATAAGCAAGGTTGGCTAATTAGTAACTATAGGCTCTTGGGTTACGTTTTTCGATTCTATGGTTTTTTTTAGAGCCATTTTGAGTGCATAACCTCAAAGCTCGACTAGGTGCGCGCGCAACAATTCTTAGAAAATTGTAGGCATCTTAGTTTTACGATTGTACTGCAACTATTTGACACCCACCATTGCCAATACGATACAAAAATAGCACAGCAGGTGTAACATAAATATTCAGTGGGTCGGCAGTGTCACTTTTGATACATAATGGATACTCTCGAGTGGAATCAAATTAGCTATAGAGAAGGATCTGTACCAGGAAGGTCGCCCACGCGTTAGCTGCTAATATATGTATGTGTAAATAATGTACGAAGTGAGAACTATTATGTTCGATATGTTAACTCGAGGGAATTATGTTACATGTTTGTTTGTATGGATTTTCCTTGCTTTCCCTATATGTTTTAGTAAATAAATTACTGATGCAAATCACGCATCTGGTAAATTGGTATGCGGTGCAACGGAATAGTTAATAATGATAATTGGTGTTGTTATCTTTTAACAACGCGTGTGTGATTTACATAATCATTTTATTTTTACTGCTGCATTGAAAATATATTTTCAAGCCACGTGCCCACGTGCCCGATCAAGTTTCGGAAGATGGATATCCGATATATTCATTATTTACAGGAATGAAAAATGCTAACGGGATCATCTGATTTGCAGACCGAAAACGAAGAACTTCCGAATCCAGACTGAAACTAAATTAATCGACCGGGTAGAGAAAAACTACTTAACCCCACCTTGTTCTTTATAATAATTATGTGTATGTCCTCATTATTTATTTTTATCACCTTCAGGATCGATAAAAAAATTACTAATTACTACCATTACAAGAATGGCGTGTTACTGTTCGTTTAAATCATTGCAATCAACTACCCACTAACATCGCTCCACTGCACACGGTCGGTGACCTTTATCGCAAGTATTATCTCCACTATAAAAACCCCTTAAAAAAATGTTCCCAAGGCCGCTGGCACGCCTCACTTCACAGCGGCACGGTGGAAGATAAATTACTTCTTCGGGACGCTTTTTCCTGTCAATTCAATTGGCTTTGTTTGATTTCGACGAAAAAGTTGAATAAACTCGGGAAACTTTAACGACGCCGTTTAGTTTAAATCCTCGACGTTCGACGGAAATATATGAGAGGTAAATCACTCATCGCGGGATAAGTTGGCTTCGCATCGCTTCCCGAATGATTCAACCATTAAATCATCTATAAATCTTATACTAAGCAGTTATCGAGGATTGACCCGGATGAGTATGAGCAGTATTGTCAAGTAAGGCAATATCAGCAAGGAACTCTTTTTTAGTTTTGGTTGAAAACAACAGGGCAATGAGGTGCCGTGTTAGAATCAGTTACTGGGCTTCATCATCTGCGCTAATAACAGCACAGGATGTGAAGAGGTTTTCCACGTCCAAGTGCTCTTGAGACGAGAGACAAAGGTCGAGCAACAATCGTGAAGATAGGCATTTCCATCTCCACTTTCAAGGCGATCCATCCCTTTTACTCTGCCAAAAAGAGAAGTGACGAGAAGAGACGAGTGAAGCGAATTAATTGAACATGGACCCTTATTGATGACATACGGATGGCTCTTGCAGCAAACAGGATGGGCAGGAAAATTACTGTAACATTGCATACAAGTAAGGAGAAGGTATGATTCAAGAGTCAGTCGGCTCTAAACGTAGTCTACTCTCTTGGGACGAATCAGCTTTGTCCAGGAGTATGTAGAAATCCTTACCAGACTTAAAGAATAACGATATATTGGTTCTGGGACAGGAAATGGTTCCGGGGAAGGTAGAAGGCATCAGATTGGAGAAGTTCTGCTGGGATCTGAGTCTGTGAAGGAGCTTACCAGAACCAAATATTAGAAATGAAGAAGTAAGTTACTAGGTTTCGTCTTCTGTCAGGGGAAGAGCAAATCCTTGCACTAATAACAACCCCGGGTTTGTGCCAAAGTTTTCCTTGATCCTGGTCAGTCTTGATGAAGATCAAGAAGCATTCGTAGGACTTGTGGGAGTCTTCAACCTGGTCAGGTTTGAGGCGGGAGGCACTTGATCTCCACTTTAAAGAGAATCTCATCACTTGCTTCTAAAGAAGAAGTGAAGAGTAAGTAGATTGGAGGGTAAGTATAAAAAATGAACTTCCCACACTTTTCTCCAAGGTATTGGGAAGGTTCTCGCTTCGAATGGAATAAGACAATCCTCGTGCTTCTGAACCATTACAGAATTGCAGAGGAGTATAGGAGAACCTTACTCCAGGATGCTCAGCTTAGTAGAAATCCAATTCTGAATTATTGCTTGCGTCAATCCAACATTTCCAATTATGCGGCTGAATATATCTTACATTGTAAATAGCATTAAATGCATGATTTTCGCAGTTTGCTGCTTAAATTAATTGCCTGTAATTGTTCTGAGTAATAAGTTTCTGACGGAGGTGGTGTAATTATTCAACCGGGTTATTTCCTAGTTCGATAGTTATGAGTGACGTGTTCATTAAACGGGGACTTTTGTAAAAATTTGTAGAAACTGGCCGCAAGTTGTGAGAAATTATGGTCGATTGTATCCATAAATTAGCAATTTAGATTGGAGGTAATGTTACTCTTCTTTCGTAATAGCTTGAATAAAACGTCACGAATTAGTGTTAGGAGTGTTTAACCAGTGCTGCAGCTTTCAATAATTATTTTTGTAATAATGTAAAAGCAGGTTATATAGGAAAGTTGGTGGCGATTGTGGGTTGACAATAATTAAGAAGATACTATCAAATGGATATTACATTAGGATTTTATTTCAACTTTCACAAAAATAAACGATTAGTTAATTCTCACGTGGAGTTTAGTATATTATGATTTCCAGGAAAAAAAATTGGAAATGGGTCAAATGAGCAAGGCGTTGCCAGCAGCAGACAAACAAGTTTTTATATAATTTATGGACATTCAATCGATAAACCAATAATGAAATAAAATTTTCTTCATTCATCTCAGTATTACAATAGTTAAATTCTAGGCACATTTTTATTCTTACTGCTAAGATATTGTGCATAAAACAGCTGGCTTGTAAACAGAGCTGAAACAAAAAGACATGACCTTCAGACGATATACACAACGAAATTAAATCGGTAATTTCCCAAATAACTCGTATAATATTGTTTTACTACTTACCTAGCCATAAAGACAGAAGTTAAGATATTAATTGAATATGTGGAACATTCGTTTGTTTATATTTGTGCTTTCCGAACTGTCAGTTGATAGTACAGAATTTCTGTCGAATTTAGTCGTAGTTATCTGTAGCATAGAGCTGATGTTTTGAAGTATCGCCTTGGAGAGTCGTGGCGCTGTCTAAGTAATGTATCGTGACGTTAGTCACGGTCGGAAATTGTTAGATAATAAATATCGATGAGATGTCATTCATTCAATTTTATAGCCATCAAATCAACCATACATCCCTTTACAATCCTTATAGGGCTAGAATCGTCGATCGGTCGTTATAAAGTTGCTACACTTTACAGAGCACACAAACTAATAAAATTGTAACATAGCATTTCTGTCACTCCAAGTTAAAAAAATTATTTACTGGAGAAGTCCGGCTTGTCGGTCCAAAATTTCATACGTAAATTTTAACTGTCTTTTTTCTGGTATATAGTAAAATATAGGAATAACCAATTAAAATAAAAAAGCTATTATTTAACGAAGCAAAAAACAAGATTATATTATATCGATTTATTTAAAGCATATAGAATAAAATTACTTCATACACACGTTAGCAAATCTGAAAGATAATCAATTTTTTCCAGATCAGAAAAAGTAATCGAATTTAAAATTTCCATTGCGATCTCACCAGCGGCGTAGATCAAAAGGGCTCTGAATAATATTTATTACTATTGTAAATATTTCGTATATTTGCCTCTATTTTTGGCAAGACAATATCGAAACCTTTTGCGATAGAAAAACTGCAATGGGTTTAAAATTTGATATATTTGTTACTTTTCTACTTTAATAAGTTGCAGGAAAAATCTGCATTGTTCTCCACTTCTGTCTCACGCGATCCATCTTCTGGTATCAGCAAAATCAACATAAAATACGAAACCAAAACATAAACATTTGTGTTTATCGGAGCGGGTTAGGTAAATATCTCGAGGACAATAAATTAAGGAAATTAAACTCGCAGACCCTCGAGAAAATATTATTCCTTTCTCCTTATATATGCGCTATTTGCTAACGTAAACATATTCCTCTGAATCTGAAATATGTCCCCTTCAGACGCCAGGTAGATGCCATATTTCAGATTAAAACTTGGATTCGTTCCGCTGCGTTGGTGTTTATTGAAACGACGTTGATACTTATTTAATTCCATTGCGTCACTCGTAAGTATATAATATCCTGCGACTGAAAGGTTTGCAATGAGGTGTCTGTTACGAGAATTTATTCAACCAGGTTAAATAAATCCACGAATTATGAAAAACTAATTTTGCGAGTAAAAAAGAAATTAAAACAAATTCACCTTAAACACCCTGTATCACATTTTGTGTCTAGCATGGCCAGTTACTTGTTGGTCCATTAGTTTTAGGACACCCTGTAAATATCCTGATCTGCGTTGAGATTTCCGTTACGTGAAAAATCGCAAGATTAAAAGCCGTGCAAAACGCCGAGCTGGGAGACGATGAGGAGCCGCCTATTAAGGATGGAAAAATATGCAAATCGCCGCGCCGGCAAATTCTGCTCAAGGTTCCAAGTGTATTCAATTAGCAGTATGTTTTTAGGAAACATTACGTAAAATTTAAAATCGGATTTATTACATTATTCCCGGGGATAATCAGGTTACTGCCGTTGCGGCGTCGCGACGCCTATCAAATAGAAGACTTCAAACGGCACGTGGGGTCGACTCACCCCTCATTTTGTAGGTGTCTACGAACCCTTTGCGTTGATGCGATGCTGTCAGGATGTGGAAGGAGTTCAAGTTGATAAAAATAAAAAAAAAGGTGAGGCTAACAAGGAACTAATTTTCTTCTAAACTTTCCGCGACAGTACTGAAGGTTCGCTCAAGGACCAAAGGAGTCGAAGCGGAAAAACTAGAACAAATATAAATTTTCCTAAAATACTCAATTGCAACGGATCATTAATCTGCAGTTTACCGCAGTTTTTCTAGGTTGTTATTGATCGGAAACTTTAAATCCAGCATATTTACAGAAAACAAGCGGCGTATCCGCTCTTAGATAGCTTGTACTTCCTGCGATTCATCAAGATAATTAACTTTATTTTACAGCAAAAAGTTCCACAGATACATCCTTAATCTGTATATAATTTAGTTACTTTTTATCCTAGTCTAATAGCTCTGGAAACGTACAATTTAAATAATTTAAAATAAAGCGTTGCGGGCAAAAAATGCTGAAAATTACCGTCAAATTCTTTCAGCCTAATTGGCGCAAATCGACAGCATATTTCCACAACTGGGCGCATTTTTTAAAATACAGGGAACTACCCGTGTGGGGCAAGGTACAAATATCAACCGTTAATTGCCCAACCAAGCAAATAAAAAAACAATTTTTGTACTTTACGACCGCACCTTGTATACAGGGTGATTCACGAGGAAAGGGACAAAATGTTATGGTGGATAGAGTTCACTTAGGTGAATTAGAAATGACTATTAAAAAAAGCCTGAGCCTTTTTTTTATTGAACTACAGGGTGATTTATGAGTTTTGCCCAATACTTCTTAAGGTTATATCTTTTAAACTAATCACTAGAATCAGCTCGTATTGTGGGTATATAGGATACTATTAATTGTCAATTTACATGCATAATCAAAGACAGAAAATTCCAGGGCCGGCTCAACTAATTTTTATTTTTAGGGCTCCTATGAAAAAATTCACCCAAAGTGTGGCAAAACAACAAAATACATATTTTCCATCATTTTTGTATGTAGTTTCATAATTCAGTATTAGAATTTAAAAATCACGTACACAGGGTGACTTTTTTCATAGGAGCCCTAAAAATAAAAATTAGTTGAGCCGGCCCTGGAATTTTCTGTCTTTGATTATGCATGTAAATTGACAATTAATAGTATACTATATACCCACAATACGAGCTGATACTAGTGATTAGTTTAAAAGATATAACCTTCAGAAATATTGGGCAAAACTCATAAATCACCCTGTAGATCAATAAAAAAAAGATTCAGGCTTTTTTCAATAGTTATTTCTAATTCACCTAAGTGAACTCTATCTACCATAACATTTTGTCCCTTTCCTCGTGAATCACCCTGTATATCGTACATTTCCATATGCGTTTCTTGGTAAAGCCGATACCGTTACCAAACAATTCGGCAGGTTTAATCACCCTCTAGATGTCAAACATTTCCTATGCGACTAGTTCCTCGAAAGAGACAACCTGCTGTTTTATTTTGACCAGTCATCTGCGACACACGGTAAATATTATGTATTTTTATTATAATAGATTCCGTGGTCCGTCTAATTGTGATGAAACCGTGAATATCTAACTAGTTTGACTAGATTCCTAATAGGTGTTTAAATTAGCAGCGTGAGTTTGTGTTTTATTATACGGATTTGAGTAGTTTTTAAAATATTACGTAAAAGAAAAATTACCTGGAACTGGAAAGATGAAATTACAACATGGTTAATATGAAACTGTATAATGATTAAACGCCTTGGTATTATTCAAATTAAGAATTGTAGCCTTTGTTGGTAAAATAAGAAAAGTTGTAATCTTATTGGTAATTAAGAATGAGGTCAGTTCTAGCCCTATTTGTGGCCAATAATGGGTTGAAAAGGGATGATTAATTATGTAATGAGGTTTGTAGTCCTGTTATAACTAGTTAAGGTTGTAGCCCTTTTGATAAAATAAGAAGAGTTGTAATCTTATTGGTAATTATTAATGAGGTTAGTTGTAGTCCTGTTGGATAAAAATTGAAGGCTGTAGTTCTGTTGGTTAAGCAATGAGGATTATAGCCTTGTTGGTGGTGAAATAAGGAGAGTTCTAGCCCTTATGATGGTCAATAATAAGGTGAAATATGAATGGTTGTAGCCCATTGTATTCGTATTGATTAAGTAATGAGGTTTGTACCCTTTTACTGAAATAAGAAGAGTTGTAATCCTATTAATGACCAATAACCAGAAAAGTTGTAGTTCTGTTGGACAAGAATTAAGTGCTACAGCTTTTTGGTACACAAAGAGGATTGTAACCCTGTTGGTTAAGTAATGAGAGTCGAAGCTCAGTTGGTGGTGAAGTAAGGAAAGTTCTAGCCCTATTGATGGCCAATAATGAGTTGAAAGAAAGACGGTTGTAGCCTTATTAATTAAGTAATGAGGTTTGTAGTCCTGTTATAACTAGTTAAGGTTGTAGCCCTTTTAGTAAAATAAGAAGAGTTGTAATCTTATTGGTAGTTAATAATGAGGTTAGCTGTAGCCCTGTTGGATTGCAATTGAGGGCTGTAATTAATTAAGTAATGAGGATTATAGCCTTGTTGGTGGTGAAATAAGGAGAGTTCTAGCCCTTATGATGGTCAATAATAAGGTGAAATATGAATGGTTGTAGCCCATTGTATTCGTATTGATTAAGTAATGAGGTTTGTACCTTTTTACTGAAATAAGAAGAGTTGCAATCCTATTAATGACCAATAACCAGAGAAGTTGTAGTCCTGTTGGACAAGAATTAAGTGCTACAGCTTTTTCGTACAGAAAGAGGATTGTAACCCTGTTGGTTAAGTAATGAGAGTCGAAGCTCAGTTGGTGGTGAAGTAAGGAGAGTTCTAGCCCTATTGATGGCCAATAATGAGTTGAAAGAAAGACGGTTGTAGCCTCATTAATTAAGTAATGAGGTTTGTAGTCCTGTTATAACTAGTTAAGGTTGTAGCCCTTTTAGTAAAATAAGAAGAGTTGTAATCTTATTGATAGTTAATAATGAGGTTAGCTGTAGCCCTGTTGGATCGAAATTGAGGGCTGTAATTAATTAAGTAATGAGGATTATAGCCTTGTTGGTGGTGAAATAAGGAGAGGTTCTAGCCCTTATGATGGTCAATAATAAGGTGAAATATGAATGGTTGTAGCCCATTGTATTCGTATTGATTAAGTAATGAGGTTCGTACCCTTTTAGTGAAATAAGCAGAGTTGTAATCCTATTAATAACCAATAACCAGAGAAGTTGTAGTCCTGTTGGACAAGAATTAAGTGCTACAGCTTTTTGGTACACAAAGAGGATTGTAACCCTGTTGGTTAAGTAATGAGAGTCGAAGCTCAGTTGGTGGTGAAGTAAGGAGAGTTCTAGCCCTATTGATGGCCAATAATGAGTTAAAAGAAAGACGGTTGTAGCCTTATTAATTAAGTAATGAGGTTTGTAGTCCTGTTATAACTAGTTAAGGTTGTAGCCCTTTTAGTAAAATAAGAAGAGTTGTAATCTTATTGGTAGTTAATAATGAGGTTAGCTGTAGCCCTGTTGGATTGAAATTGAGGGCTGTATTTAATTAAGTAATGAGGATTATAGCCTTGTTGGTGGTGAAATAAGGAGAGTTCTAGCCCTTACGATGGTCAATAATAAGGTGAAATATGAATGGTTGTAGCCCATTGTATTCGTATTGATTAAGTAATGAGGTTTGTACCCTTTTACTGAAATAAGAAGAGTTGTAATCCTATTAATGACCAATAACCAGAGAAGTTGTAGTCCTGTTGGACAAGAATTAAGTGCTACAGCTTTTTGGTACAGAAAGAGGATTGTAACCCTGTTGGTTAAGTAATGAGAGTCGAAGCTCAGTTGGTGGTAAAGTAAGGAGAGTTCTAGCCCTATTGATGGCCAATAATGAGTTGAAAGAAAGACGGTTGTAGCCTTATTAATTAAGTTATGAGGTTTGTAGTCCTGTTATAACTAGTTAATGTTGTAGCCCTTTTGTTAAAATAAGAAGAGTTGTAATCTTATTGGTAATTAATAATGAGGTTAGCTGTAGTCCTGTTGGATTAAAATTGAGGGCTGGAATTGATTAAGCAATGAGGATTGTAGCCTTGTTGGTGGTGAAATAAGGATAGTTCTAGCCGTTCTGATGGTCAACAATGAGGTGAAATACGAACGGTTGTAGCTCATCGTACCCGTGTTGATTAAGTAATGAAGTTTGTACCCTTTTAGTGAAATAAGAAGAGTTGTAATCCTATTAATGACCAATAACCAGAAAAGTTGTAGTCCTGTTGGACAGGAATTAAGGACTGTAACTGTTTTGGTAAACCAGGAGGATTGTAGTCCTGTTGGTTAAGTAATGGGACTCGAAGACCTGTTGGTGGTGAAGTAAGGAGAGTTCTTGCCCGATGGCCAATAATGAGCTGAAATAAGGGTGGTTGTAATCCATGCCCACTGGCGCCGTTGCTTTAAATTTTTCAAATCATTCTGCGATCATCGTCTATTTTCTGAAATCCGCAAAGAATATGTAAATAAATCAGGCCTAAAAGCAACTTGTCAGGTTGATCGCCAAAAAACAACAAATCATAGTGGCAGAATTCCAGCAATACATCACTTTAAGATCAATATCCGTCGACAAGCCAATGTCGGCGATACATTAAACAAAGCACGCGTTAGCAGGCGACACTGATGGGAAATTTCCTGCGTTAATACCTGTGTGATAAAATGATTTAGCGTTTGCACGTTGGAGATTAAAAACTGTTTAATAACAATCGATGGATATTAAATGAATCATTTGTATTAAACCGGTAGTCGAGATATATTAATTCTCAGACGTAAATTGGTATGTATATCGAGATCCGCCAATAGTTTCTAGAAGTAGGTCAACTTACTTAGCTTTCAATGCGAAATAACTTGGCGGTTTGTTGAGATTTAATTATAAATAAAGTTCACCCTCTATAGAACTGCATGGGTTATAAACCGAATGGCGAAGGCCTGATTACCTAGTTGGCGTTCCTTGGGCCCCGCAGGGATGCATTTTCGGGTCAATATTATACGGCTACTAAAAAACTACAATGATCTTGACTCGAATTTATTGTGATTCTTATGCTAGTTCTATTTCTCTCTAAAATTTTTAAATTTAAAGATTTAAAGATTTAAAGATTTAAAGATTTAAAGATTTAAAGATTTAAAGATTTAAAGATTTAAAGATTTAAAGATTTAAAGATTTAAAGATTTAAAGATTTAAAGATTTAAAGATTTAAAGATTTAAAGATTTAAAGATTTAAAGATTTAAAGATTTAAAGATTTAAAGATTTAAAGATTTAAAGATTTAAAGATTTAAAGATTTAAAGATTTAAAGATTTAAAGATTTAAAGATTTAAAGATTTAAAGATTTAAAGATTTAAAGATTTAAAGATTTAAAGATTTAAAGATTTAAAGATTTAAAGTTTTAAAGATTTAAAAATTAAAAAATTAAAAAATTTGAAAATTTTCAAAATTTAAAAATTTAAAAATTTAAAAATTTAAATTTACAAATTGAAATTTAAAAAATTTAAATTTACAAATTAAAATTTTAAAAATTTTAATTTAAAAATCAAAATTTAAAAATTGAAATATTTTAATTTAAAAATTTAACTACTTATAAAAATCTAAATTTAAAAATTTTACTTTAAAATTTTAATTTTAAAACTTATACAGTTCTTATCGTAAAAGAAGCCTCCAGCATAATTAAATTAACCTACACTGTTTTGTAGCATAATCACGTCCTCAATCAACTTGTTTATAATTTTTATGACTTAATATATTCCTGATCGAATGATATGCAATTATTTCAAGATAATTATTTATTCTAAAAACCGACAATGATATACATATATGCAAAGTAACTGAATGATTAAGTTATAATTTTTTTACTTTTCATCCCTTTAACTCAAAATTTAAACTTATACTGCGCCGTTATTTTACTATGCAAAAAATAGACACGTGTCAGTAATTACTTATTTTAAGGTGCTGACTAATCCAATGCATACAATCTCCGGACAGGACAACTAAATAGCATTAATTTAAACTCCAAAGTCGCTTTCTGTAAGGCTGAATTAATCTGTTCTCAGAAGACGAATACCAGTCTGAGAAAAGATTAGAAAACTCGCTTACCTACATAAATTTTTGTTGTCCCACTTTGCTTAATTCATTCGTCGAATTTACTATCGGATTATAACGTCACAGCTGCATCAATCGCACAAAAATTTCCATTTTAATGATGTAACGTATGTCTCTGATCGATTGCGTATTTGCGGCTTTTCCCAATTTATTTATGGTGAAGCAAGAACGTATTTCGTAACTAATTACGTCGATCACTATCGAGGACTATAGCCCTGTTAGCTAAGTCTTCGGTTACACGTGCTGGTTTAGTTATGAAGGCCATCTTGTTGGTTAAGTAATGAAGGTTGTAACTCTGTTGGTTCAATGATGAGAGTGGCTTTAATTATTTTATTGGTCAAGTTAATAAGAGTGACTTATTGGTTAACTAATGAGGGTTGCAATTCTGTTGGTTAACTAATGAAGGTATAATAATGAGACATTGTTGAAGGAATAATGGGGTTTTAGTCCTGTTGAATCACTAATGAAGGTTGTAGCACTGTTAGTTAAATAATAGGACTTGTAGTACTGTTGGTTAGCTAATGAAGGTGGTAGCCCTATTAGTTAAGGTATAAGGTTAAGTAATAAAGATTTTTAACCCTGTTGGTTCAGTGATGAAAGTAGCCTTAATTATTTTATTGGTTAAATCAACAAGAGTGTTGGTTAACTAATGAGGGTTGCAGATCTGTTGGATAAGTTATAAAGGTAGTCAGCCTTCTTGATTGGGTAATGAGGTTGTCGCCCTGTTGGTTAACTAATGAAGGTATAATAATGAGGTTGGTAGCATTGTTGAAGGAATAATGGGGGTTTTAATCCTGTTGGTTAACTAATGAGGGTTGCAGCACTGTTAGTTAAATAATGGCAATTGTAGCGCTGTTGGTTAAGTAATGGGACTTGTAGTATTGTTGGTTAGCTAATGAAGGTGGTAGCCCTATTAGTTAAGTTATAAGGGTTGCAGCTTTTGGTTAAGTAATGAAGATTTTTAACCCTGTTGGCTAACTAATAAGGGTTGCAGCTCTGTTGGTTAAGTTATAAAGGTCGTCAGCCTTCTTGATTCGGTAATGAGGGTTGGTTAACTAATGAAGGTATAATAATGAGGGTGGTAGCATTGTTGAAGGAATAATGGGGGTATTAATCCTGTTAATTCACTAATGAAGGTTGTAGCACTGTTAGTTAAATAATAGGATTTGTAGTACTGTTGGTTAACTAATGAGGGATAAGTTATAAAGGTTGTTGGCTGTTGGATAAGTTATATAGGTAGTCAGCCTTCTTGATTGGGTAAGGGGTGTTGTCGCCCTGTTGGTTAAGAAATCAACGTTAATTATGAGATGGTTGCATTGTTGGCGGAATAATGGGAGTTTTAGTCCTGTTTATTAACTAATGAAGGTTGCATCACTGTTAGTTAAAAAATGGCAATTGTAGCGCTGCTGGTTAAGTAATGGGACTTGTAGGATTGTTGGTTAGCTAATGAAGGTGGTAGCCCTATTAGTTAAGTTATAAGGGTTGCAGCTTTTGGTTAAGTAATGAAGATTTTTAACCCTGTTGGCTAACTAATAAGGGTTGCAGCTCTGTTGGTTAAGTTATAAAGGTCGTCAGCCTTCTTGATTCGGTAATGAGGGTTGGTTAACTAATGAAGGTATAATAATGAGGGTGGTAGCATTGTTGAAGGAATAATGGGGGTATTAATCCTGTTAATTCACTAATGAAGGTTGTAGCACTGTTAGTTAAATAATAGGATTTGTAGTACTGTTGGTTAACTAATGAGGGATAAGTTATAAAGGTTGTTGGCTGTTGGATAAGTTATATAGGTAGTCAGCCTTCTTGATTGGGTAAGGGGTGTTGTCGCCCTGTTGGTTAAGAAATCAATGTTAATTATGAGATGGTTGCATTGTTGGCGGAATAATGGGAGTTTTAGTCCTGTTTGTTAACTAATGAAGGTTGCAGCACTGTTAGTTAAAAAATGGCAATTGTAGCGCTGCTGGTTAAGTAATGGGACTTGTAGGATTGTTGGTTAGCTAATGGAGGTGGTAGCTCTATTAGTTAAGTTATAAGGGTTGCAGTGTTTGGTTGAGTAATGAAGATTTTTAACCGTGTTGATTCAATGATGAGAGTAGCAGCTCTGTTGGTTAAGTTATAAAGGTAGTCAGCCTTCTTGATTAGGTAATGAGGGTTGGTTAACTAATGAAGGTATAATAATGAGGGTGGTAGCATTGTTGAAGGAATAATGGGGGTATTAATCCTGTTAATTCACTAATGAAGGTTGTAGCACTGTTAGTTAAATAATAGGATTTGTAGTACTGTTGGTTAACTAATGAGGGATAAGTTATAAAGGTTGTTGGCTGTTGGATAAGTTAAGCCTTCTTGATTGGGTAAGGGGTGTTGTCGCCCTGTTGGTTAAGGAATCAACGTTAATTATGAGATGGTTTTAGTCCTGTTTATTAACTAATGAAGGTTGCATCACTGTTAGTTAAAAAATGGCAATTGTAGCGCTGCTGGTTAAGTAATGGGACTTGTAGGATTGTTGGTTAGCTAATGAAGGTGGTAGCTCTATTAGTTAAGTTATAAGGGTTGCAGTTTTTGGTTGAGTAATGAAGATTTTTAACCCTGTTGATTCAATGATGAGAGTAGCAGCTCTGTTGGTTAAGTTATAAAGGTAGTCAGCCTTCTTGATTAAGTAATGAGGGTTGGTTAATTAATGAAGGTATAATAATGAGGGTGGTAGCATTGTTGATGGAATAAAGGGGGTTTTAATCCTGTTAATTCACTAATGAAGGTTGTAGCACTGTTAGTTAAATAATAGGATCTGTAGTACTGTTGGTTAACTAATGAGGGATAAGTTATAAAGGTTGTTGGCTGTTGGATAAGTTATATAGGTAGTCAGCCTTCTTGATTTGGTAAGGAGTGTTGTCACCCTGTTGATTAAGTAATGGAACTTGTAGTATTGTTGGTTAGCTAATGAAGGTGGTAGCTCTATTAGTTAAGTTATAAGGGTTGCAGATTTTGGTTAAGTAATGAAGATTTTTAACCCTGTTGGTTAACTAATGAGGGTTGCAGCTCTGTTGGTTAAGTTATAAAGGTAGTCAGCCTTCTTGATTAGGTAATAAGGGTTGGTTAGCTAATGAAGGTATAATAATGAGGGTGGTAGCATTGTTGAAGGAATAATGGGGGTATTAATCCTGTTAATTCACTAATGAAGGTTGTAGCACTGTTAGTTAAATAATAGGATTTGTAGTACTGTTGGTTAACTAATGAGGGATAAGTTATAAAGGTTGTTGGCTGTTGGATAAGTTATATAGGTAGTCAGCCTTCTTGATTGGGTAAGGGGTGTTGTCGCCCTGTTGGTTAAGAAATCAACGTTAATTATGAGATGGTTGCATTGTTGGCGGAATAATGGGAGTTTTAGTCCTGTTTATTAACTAATGAAGGTTGCATCACTGTTAGTTAAAAAATGGCAATTGTAGCGCTGCTGGTTAAGTAATGGGACTTGTAGGATTGTTGGTTAGCTAATGAAGGTGGTAGCTCTATTAGTTAAGTTATAAGGGTTGCAGTTTTTGGTTAAGTAATGAAGATTTTTAACCCTGTTGATTCAATGATGAGAGCCTTAATTATTGTATTGGTTATGTTATTAAAAAAGTAAGAATTGTAACCAAGGGTAAAGAAATGGGTAAACGACGTTGAGGTCAATTAAGGATAGTCTCTCTTTGAATTGGGCCACACAGTCACATCTGCATTCGTGGGATAGACTATATATACTAAAACCATTCGTTTTACATTGTAGGCACTTGCGAGCATTGACATTGACTTTCGATTTCCTAAGCAAGGCCAACATAGCGGGTGCAAAACAGGCGTTGGAGCCGCACGTGTAAGAAAAATCCGCTCACCGTACACTCGACTCGCTTCGAAACGGATAACATACGTCTTGATTGACTTTTCAGCGTTGCAGGTTTTACCTAATGGGCTACTTCCAGGTACGTTAGACCGACCGGGCGACATTTTTTGAATATCTGAGTTGAGTTCATTGCCGTTCACATCTCGCATGGTCGATTTAATTATACTAAATTTCTAGCTCGTAGCTCGTTAGCTATTACATATTAATAATATTTAGTTCAACAAAAAGTATCCAGGGCCTGTTGCCATAGTAAAATGTCAACCCTCTATGATTATTTAAATCTCATTATCCGTAAACCTGCACAGAAAATTGGTATTCCAAGTCAGTTCGCTGGTCTGTGACATCGAGTGATTTACGACGCGACGTCTCCAGCTCCTCTTTAAGATGCTAAATCAAAGCCTGCTGCTCGACGACGGTCAAGCTAGTTTGGTATCAATCAACGAAACGATAACATTCTAATAGACAATGCGTTTCGAGAAAGTAAATTTTGCCGTGGACAATAATGCAAAGGTCGATTAAAATATGTATAACAAGTTTCAACTCCGCGATTCGTATGCGTTTTGTAATGGATGACGTCAGCCGCGGTGCTACAAGCAAACGCGAATATGATTTGCTTTTTAGATAACGCGAACCAGTTTTTACTTCCTATTTTTACCCGGGTCAGAAGGCAACGAATGATTCATAGAACTACTGCAGCAGTCTGTACGGAGAACTAAGGCGAGATAGACAGACATTATGAGTTAGAGGCATTCACTGGGGCTCTGCTGACCACCCAACCGGGAAATGTCGGCTCAACCGGTGTTCTATTGGTTCTTTCGTCAGTTTTACGCCGATTCTGTTACACCTTCTAACTAAACCTATAAAGTAACATTTCCTAAGCAGTCAACAAAGACAAAAATCGCCGCTCGGTTATATTGCACGGGATACGATAATAATTAGAGCACAACTACCTTGACGTTGATAAATGTATTACATTCCATGACAGTGTGCTTTACCTGTTTGTGTTTACCCTTCTAAACATGTTTGCTCTAATTCATTACAGGCATACATTATATTAACGTACTAAATGTCCTTTGTTGCGTACATGATGCGATAGGGTGAGGCGAGTAAATATTCATCGTTTTTATGGCATCGCACGCTGCGACGCAGAATGAACCTTGTGTCCGAAGGCCTTCTATGGAGACAGTGTATAATGGCGAGGATATTTTTCGTGTGATATATTGGAAACGTAGAGAGCATTTCTTGCGAAAGAGGGTTTATACGTATAAAAAGGGGATTGGTTTCTTTTTGCGTTATTCAATGATTTCTTCCTTGTTGCGCAGAATTTACATTTCCACAGATTGAGCCAGAAAACATGTTGCGACATACTCAATGTTTCCTGATTTAACAATTTTTAAACAGTACCATAAGGAAGCCATTTGCATATCCATTTTACGTATTTAGATATGAAATTCTATGAATATTTGCAATTAATATATTTTTCAAGTACGCTTTAGATATTGAAATTATGCACTGGCAATAAATGCACAGAGGTGGTAATTAAGGAACTTGGCGTTAATGATATATATTGCTGATATATTTTTTACTTGCCTTGGGATATAAATAAAACAAGGCAGAGCAAAAGAATTGAAATTATCTGCATAAGTGGGCCTGAACGATTTCTGACATATGTAGCAAAAGTAACAAATCCCCCCTTACACCTTAGTGACTCCGGAAGTAGACGAACAAAATCCAAGATGGCTGCTTTCTACGCTTGGCCCTCCTGCTTCTGCAAAGGGTCGTTTTACCATACTTCTTCCTTTTCAAACTCCTGCGTTCCAGTGAAAGTCAGGATGTTTCTCCATTCGATAGAGTTAATTTCTTTCTTTAGAAGCTTCCAGCTCCAAAAATGTATATCTCACAGAATGATTTCTTATCCAAGGAGAATGTTCCTTCCACTCCCCCGCATAGTAAGCAGGTTGGAACATTTGATTCCGATGAAGGGTAAGGGAAGATCATATTTACCCAAGATGCGGGAAAAATGAAGAAACATTTCTCGGATCGAGGTGCGCTGAAATTTGAAATTTTGAGGCTTTGGAATGCTTCTGAAGGAAGAGGAGCTTCCCTGATTGGAGAAGAAACGTCCTGGTCTTCATTAGAAAGTCGGGGAAAGTTCGAAGGGGAAGCAAATGTGGTAAATGACTAAAGAGACGGAGAGGGGTAAACGGGGTACAGTTCCCCGTTAGATTTTCTGATACTGAGGCGGGGTAAGAGAGGATCATATTTGCCCAAGATGCGGGATAGATAAAGAAACATTTCTTGGGTCGGGGTGCGCTGAAATTTGAAATTTTGAGGCACTGGAATGCTTCTGAAGGAAGAGTAGCTTCCCTGATTGGAGAAGAAACGTTCTGGTCTTCATTAGAAAGTCGGGGAAAGTTCGAAGTGGAAGCAAGTGTGGTAAATGACTGAAGAGACGGAGAGGGGTAAACGGGGTACAGTTCCCCGTTAGATTTTCTGATACTGAGGCGGGGTAAGAGAGGATCATATTTGCCCAAGATGCGGGATAGATAAAGAAACATCTCTTGGGTCGGGATGCGATGAAATTTGAAATTTTGAGGCTTTGGAATGCTCCTGAAGGAAGAGGAGCTTCCCTGATTGTAGAAGAAACGTCCTGGTCTTCATTAGAAAGTCGGGGAAAGGTCGAAGGGGAAGCAAATGTGGTAAATGACTAAAGAGACGGAGAGGGGTAAACGGGGTACAGTTCCCCGTTAGATTTTCTGATACGGAGGCGGGGTAGGGGAGGATCATATTTGCCCAAGATGCGGGATAGATAAAGAAACATTTCTTGGGTCGGGGTGCGCTGAAATTTGAAATTTTAAGGCACTGGGATGCTTCTGAAGGAAGAGTAGCTTCCCTGATTGGAGAAGAAACGTTCTGGTCTTCATTAGAAAGTCGGGGAAAGTTCGAAGTGGAAGCAAGTGTGGTAAATGACTGAAGAGACGGAGAGGGGTAAACGGGGTACAGTTCCCCGTTAGATTTTCTGATACGGAGGCGGGGTAAGGGAGGATCATATTTGCCCAAGATGCGGGATAGATAAAGAAACATTTCTTGGGTCGGGGTGCGCTGAAATTTGAAATTTTGAGGCACTGGAATGCTTCTGAAGGAAGAGTAGCTTCCCTGATTGGAGAAGAAACGTTCTGGTCTCCATTAGAAAGTCGGGGAAAGTTCGAAGTGGAAGCAAGTGTGGTAAATGACTGAAGAGACGGAGAGGGATAAATGGGGTACAGTTCCCCGTTAGATTTTCTGATACGGAGGCGGGGTAAGGGAGGATCATATTTGCCCAAGATGCGGGATAGATAAAGAAACATTTCTTGGGTCGGGGTGCGCTGAAATTTGAAATTTTAAGGCACTGGGATGCTTCTGAAGGAAGAGTAGCTTCCCTGATTGGAGAAGAAACGTTCTGGTCTTCATTAGAAAGTCGGGGAAAGTTCGAAGTGGAAGCAAGTGTGGTAAATGACTGAAGAGACGGAGAGGGGTAAACGGGGTACAGTTCCCCGTTAGATTTTCTGATACGGAGGCGGGGTAAGGGAGGATCATATTTGCCCAAGATGCGGGATAGATAAAGAAACATTTCTTGGGTCGGGGTGCGCTGAAATTTGAAATTTTGAGGCACTGGAATGCTTCTGAAGGAAGAGTAGCTTCCCTGATTGGAGAAGAAACGTTCTGGTCTCCATTAGAAAGTCGGGAGAGTTCAAAGGGGAAGCAAGTGTGGTAAATGACTGAAGAGACGGAGAGAGGTAAACGGGGTACAGTTCCCCGTTAGATTTTCTGATACTGAGGCGGGGTAAAGGAGGATCATATTTGCCCAAGATGCAGGATAGACAAAGAAACATTTCTTGGGTCGGGGTGCGCTGAAATTTGAAATTTTAAGGCACTGGGATGCTTCTGAAGGAAGAGTAGCTTCCCTGATTGGAGAAGAAACGTTCTGGTCTTCATTAGAAAGTCGGGGAAAGTTCGAAGTGGAAGCAAGTGTGGTAAATGACTGAAGAGACGGAGAGGGGTAAACGGGGTACAGTTCCCCGTTAGATTTTCTGATACGGAGGCGGGGTAGGGGAGGATCATATTTGCCCAAGATGCGGGATAGATAAAGAAACATTTCTTGGGTCGGGGTGCGCTGAAATTTGAAATTTTAAGGCACTGGGATGCTTCTGAAGGAAGAGTAGCTTCCCTGATTGGAGAAGAAACGTTCTGGTCTTCATTAGAAAGTCGGGGAAAGTTCGAAGTGGAAGCAAGTGTGGTAAATGACTGAAGAGACGGAGAGGGGTAAACGGGGTACAGTTCCCCGTTAGATTTTCTGATACGGAGGCGGGGTAAGGGAGGATCATATTTGCCCAAGATGCGGGATAGATAAAGAAACATTTCTTGGGTCGGGGTGCGCTGAAATTTGAAATTTTGAGGCACTGGAATGCTTCTGAAGGAAGAGTAGCTTCCCTGATTGGAGAAGAAACGTTCTGGTCTCCATTAGAAAGTCGGGGAAAGTTCGAAGTGGAAGCAAGTGTGGTAAATGACTGAAGAGACGGAGAGGGATAAATGGGGTACAGTTCCCCGTTAGATTTTCTGATACGGAGGCGGGGTAAGGGAGGATCATATTTGCCCAAGATGCAGGATAGACAAAGAAACATTTCTTGGGTCGGGGTGCGCTGAAATTTGAAATTTTAAGGCACTGGGATGCTTCTGAAGGAAGAGTAGCTTCCCTGATTGGAGAAGAAACGTTCTGGTCTTCATTAGAAAGTCGGGGAAAGTTCGAAGTGGAAGCAAGTGTGGTAAATGACTGAAGAGACGGAGAGGGGTAAACGGGGTACAGTTCCCCGTTAGATTTTCTGATACTGAGGCGAGGTAAGGGAGGATCATATTTGCCCAAGATGCAGGATAGACAAAGAAACATTTCTTGGGTCGGGGTGCGCTGAAATTTGAAATTTTAAGGCACTGGGATGCTTCTGAAGGAAGAGTAGCTTCCCTGATTGGAGAAGAAACGTTCTGGTCTTCATTAGAAAGTCGGGGAAAGTTCGAAGTGGAAGCAAGTGTGGTAAATGACTGAAGAGACGGAGAGGGGTAAACGGGGTACAGTTCCCCGTTAGATTTTCTGATACGGAGGCGGGGTAAGGGAGGATCATATTTGCCCAAGATGCGGGATAGATAAAGAAACATTTCTTGGGTCGGGGTGCGCTGAAATTTGAAATTTTGAGGCACTGGAATGCTTCTGAAGGAAGAGTAGCTTCCCTGATTGGAGAAGAAACGTTCTGGTCTCCATTAGAAAGTCGGGGAAAGTTCGAAGTGGAAGCAAGTGTGGTAAATGACTGAAGAGACGGAGAGGGGTAAATGGGGTACAGTTCCCCGTTAGATTTTCTGATACGGAGGCGGGGTAAGGGAGGATCATATTTGCCCAAGATGCGGGATAGATAAAGAAACATTTCTTGGGTCGGGGTGCGCTGAAATTTGAAATTTTAAGGCACTGGGATGCTTCTGAAGGAAGAGTAGCTTCCCTGATTGGAGAAGAAACGTTCTGGTCTTCATTAGAAAGTCGGGGAAAGTTCGAAGTGGAAGCAAGTGTGGTAAATGACTGAAGAGACGGCGAGGGGTAAACGGGGTACAGTTCCCCGTTAGATTTTCTGATACTGAGGCGGGGTAAGGGAGGATCATATTTGCCCGAGATGCGGGATAGATAAAGAAACATTTCTTGGGTCGGAGTGCGCTGAAATTTGAAATTTTGAGGCACTGGAATGCTTCTGAAGGAAGCGAAGCTTCCCTGATTGGAGAAGATACGTCTTGGTCTCCATTAGAAAGTCGGGGAAAGTTCGAAGTGGAAGCAAGTGTGGTAAATGACTGAAGAGACGGCGAGGGGTAAACGGGGTACAGTTCCCCGTTAGATTTTCTGATACTGAGGCGGGGTAAGGGAGGATCATATTTGCTCAAGATGCGGGATAGATAAAGAAACATTTCTTGGGTCGGGGTGCGCTGAAATTTGAAATTTTGAGGCACTGGAATGCTTCTGAAGGAAGAGGAGCTTCCCTGATTGTAGAAGAAACGTCCTGGTCTTCATTAGAAAGTCGGGGAAAGTTCGAAGGGGAAGCAAATGTGGTAAATGACTAAAGAGACGGAGAGGGGTAAACGGGGTACAGTTCTCCGTTAGATTTTCTGATACTGAGGCGGGGTAAGGGAGGATCATATTTGCCCAAGATGCGGGATAGATAAAGAAACATTTCTTGAGTTGGGGCGAGATGAGATATGAAATTTTCGGCATTGGAATACATTTGAAGCTTCCCTGATTGGAGTGACGTCCTGGTCCTGATCTTCATTAGAAGATCGAGGAGTTTCGAAGGGGGAGCAAGTGTGGTAAATGACAGAGGGGGCGGACAGGGTCCAGTTTCTCGTTAGGACTTCTATGTCTGAGACGGAGTAAACGAAGATTTTATTTGTCCAAGATGCGGGATAGATGAAGACACTTTCTTGGGTCAGGGTGAGATGAGATTTCAACTTTTCGGCACTGGGATATTTCTGAAGAAAGAAAGGAGCTTCTTTGATTAGAGAAACAACCTGATCCTTATTAGAAAGTCGAGACGGTTTGAAGAGGGAGTAAGTGTGGTAAATGATTGAGAGGACGGCGAGGGATAAGTAAACGGGGCACTGCTACGATGGAAAAAGCTTCTGTCGACTGACCTTCAGATACTTTCCAACGTACTGGAGATGTTGGAAAGAATACTCTTCCTTTTAGAAGAGTAATAGAACATATGTAAGTACTTTTTTAATTTTGGAACAATTTTTTCAGGATCTGTATTTTCTGTTAATACAATAAAATGCGGTGCAGATGGCATGAGGATCAATAGAACGCAAACAAAGGTAATGGCGCCATATTTTCGGGTTGAAGGGAGACTTTTAGAGCAATCGGAAGTAACCGAGTGAATCTTAACTTTCCGTTTAATTTATAGGCGAAGTTCTGTATTCCCTTCCGACATAATTTTAGTCGACTGACTGCTTAATCTGATTTTCTAGCTAACCAACTACACGCGATATTGCGTTATATTTCGAACTACTAACTAATTTCGCCGCGGTTCACTGGCTCGCAAATACTATATTGGTGCGGTAACAAAGTGGTGCAACCAGAAGCGTACAGGGGACAAAGGTATTGATGGAACGAGGCGTATTGTTTAATAAAACTCTAATCCGATCAAGCCGCCGAAGATTTCAATAGACTATAATCAATTTGGAGCACTTCCGCTCGAGGCGTGTAAGAGTTTATGCGCGGTTAGTCAAGAGGATGGGAACCGTGGCTGTGGAGGGATTGTTTTGCTCTATAAGCCCCCAGCAGAGGGATCTGCTTATCAGGCGTCTTAAGGGATTATCGGTGTAGGTGTCGGTAGGCTGGAAGACTTGCTTCAATTTCCTATGGTTAGCGGATCCGCTCGAAGAGCTGCATTGTCTTGTAATGGGGTTGCCATTTTTGTTCTCACTCGCGTAAGATACGCTGAGATTTATATCGTAGACAAGAAACAGGCCCCAATACTGAACCCTGGGGTATTTTGGAGAATAATTCATGCTAATTGGAGGAGTAGCCTGCGTTGGCTCTGAACAGTGCGTGTAAGAGAAATGCTTCGATCCAACAAACTTGGCCTCGGAATATCTTTTCAATTAGTCAGTGTGTGACACAGATTGATGTATTATTTAATTTAGCCATCCTTAAATATTCAATATTAAGTTGTTTCAGTGACCTTAACCACTTAATGACATGTTATGATGTTATTTTGTGTAATATCACTTAGACTGCAAAAAAACGGAAGAGGCATAGGAACAATCAGACATGAAATTTAAATAATTAACATAAAATATTTAAATATAATTTAATTTAATTAAAAGTGAAAAAGCTAATCATTAAACCGTCCAAGGTCAAAATTATTATAAACGTTAAAACAGAACTAATCTTCGTAATATTTATAAATCCAGATAAAGCTGTGGGCTCTTTGGAGCCATTTTTTGGAAAGCGGGTCTCAATCTGCCTGTCTAGGTAAAAAATATCTTAAAAACAGTAATAAAGGAAGCAAGATACATAAATATTTACGTTTTCACAACTGATTGTAAAATATTGCATGTATGGTCAACATTATCGAGGATAATTACAAAACCTACAGGTACTAAAACTTTTGTGAGGTCGACGAAACGAGAAATTTTTAGACGTGCACTTAATCGGAATAATCATTGTGACATGCTGAAAGAGATCAGCAAATTGACTAATCATTGTTTACATAATTAATAACTCAAGTACACGTCGCTCCCGCCTGTCGCGTAACACGCTTTTGCATTTGACAGTGATATTCCCCATCAATTATCTATTCTGACTATAGCCCGCAATAAGCATAGGCGTTACTGCGCGCGTAGAATTTACTTGAATATTGCACAAAAAATATATTTGCTAACCCATCATGTAAAACTACGAACAACATATTATTATGGCAGACGCAAACCGACGAACAAATCAAGCAGGTTTCGGGCTCAGTAAGGTATAAAAGGTATATATTCCTATTGAAAATCAAGTATATTTTTAGCCATGTATTTACTGGCTGTTATCGCTCAACTTGGCACGTTTTTTAAAATGTCTTTTTAGAAAATTTTTCGAAGAAATTTAGGCGATAGATCGACAAACACATCAAGTAGCTTTCGGGCTCCGTAAGGTATAAAATGTATATCCCCACTGAAGAACAAAACCTAATTTTTATATCCCCACTATATGTATATTTATTGTACGGCGTTAAATAATATATATACACCATTGGCAAGGTTCAATTTAGAGTGCGAAATCTGTAATGCAACTAAGAGAGAAGGTACATAGGGGCAAAGCCTTCAGTTAACAAGAGACGCCTAACCATTCCTACACTCCTACTAAAGAGGGGTATGTGTGTGTGATGTGGCGCGCGACGACAGCGGTTCAGCCGACCTAAGCCGAGCCGAGAATTATGTTTAGTAAGTAAGGAGCTTCGGTGAAGCGAGTATCTGATGTTTACGGCCGTGCGTTATTTTTACGATGTTTTCATTCTTTTATCATGTTTATCGCTGTTGCATTTGACAATACAACAGCGGTTTAAGAGTTAATGTTATTTATTAGCCTTAAACCTAAAAACGAAATAAAAACTTGTATTATTACATTATTAACTTAAAATAACAGTTTGTACTTCGCAGGAGAAAGGCTTATTGATGAATAATTGTTTATTTACATTGGGCGCGACACATTCGGCCGATTCCGTCGTCCCCTTCGACCGCGTGTTGTAAAGAATGGAAGGTGGGAGGTAGGGGATAGCGCGTTGTCTGTTTAACTTGTAAATGCTTTAAGTTATCTCCGTCTGATGCATTTATATCGGCAACCTAGATTGGACCTTACCAATGGTGTATAATACATCAAGTAGCTTTCGGGCTCCGTAAGGTACATAATGTATAAATATGTATATCCTCATTGAAAAGTAACTCCTGATTTTTGCATCCCCATTATACGTATTTATTTATTAACCAAATATTACTCACTTCTACAGAAATTTGATGGGTTCCGTAAGGTATTAAATTTATATATAAGCTCTTGTCTTTCTGCAATCTCGCCGCCTCTGTATTAAATGAATATTAGATACAAGATGTAATTTTATCTGTCAGAGAAAGATACAGGAACCACTCAACTGTGAAGCACATCAAAAACATAAAGAAATTAAAGAATAATAATTTCCCAGCCTTTCAGCGTAATCCTCGAGTGTAGGTTCTTGGATTTTATAGTTTATTGTCGATTGTTTGTGTGGTGTAATGACAAGAGTGACAAAATTTCTGCGACAATGGCGGTTTCACAATTCGACGTTTCGCTTATTGGAATTATTGTTATCGAGATTGGGCTCCGTAAGGTATAAAATGTATATTCCACTGAAAAGCAACTCCTAAATTTTATACCCCCACTACATGTATATTGACCAATATCACCCAATTCGACAGAAATTTTATGGGCTCCACAAGGTATTAAATTTATATATTTATCAGTTTGTGTATTTCTCCAATCTCGCCGCCCCTGAATTAAATGGATAAACGACCATCGAGGACACTAGATACAAAATACAAAATGTAATTTTATCTGTCACAGAAAGATACAGGAACCACTCGACCGTAAAGCACATCGAAAACACAAAGGAATTAAAGGATAATAATTTCCCTGCATTTCAACGCAATCCTCGCGTGTAGGCTTTTGGATTTTATAGTTTATCGTCGATTGTTTAGTATGACGGCAAGAGGGACAAAATTCCTTAATCAAAATTGTAACAATGGCGGCTTCGCAACTCGACGCTCCGTTGTTTGCTTTGTCACTTATTGGAATTATTGACATCGGCAGATTTACTTTAAACACATGGCAAATAAATAACGACATCAATGCGCAGTATAAAGTCATTGACAACAGTAAGCTTGCAGTGAATGATTTATTTTTGTTTATAGGGAACTACTCGTACCAGGCGGGGTACAAATCAATCATGTGGCCTTTGTCGAATTTGGAACGCCCGTTATAAGAAGGACGCACTGTGCGCACAATGCTAAATGACGTGTAGTTTGTGCCACATACGATTGATTTTCCATTAGTATTTATAGCGGCTTCCCCAGCAATGCGTTTCATTGCATTAAATTGAGGTTAAATTGTGAAATATTCCTCATAAGCATTATCGATGATTATGGCAAAAATCCGTAAACGAAATTTTAATCAGTGACGTTTATCAGCCTGGGTTACAAAATGAATGGGTATATTATACGTTTTGTACAAGAAATGGCAATTATTATTAACTTTTTTTCAGGGCCTTTAGTGATATTACCAGGGAAGGTAGGAGTAATATAATGTCGGAAAAGCCAGCTGTATGGTGTTAGTGAGATAATTACGCAGCCTCCCTCGTGAAAAACCGTTACGAAAGTATGACATAAATTATAACCCTCAATTACTGCTCCGCTACAATTCTTACGTTCTTTTTTGTTTGAATTGCCAGCGCTGTTCAACGAAGCCAAAAAGGACCAATCTGGTGGTACGTACAAATTTTTAATATAAATCAGAAATTTTAATAAAGCCGAGAGGGATATTAAGTATTACAGATAAAAAGCAATCATTTTGATCCTTCGAGCCGAATATCAGGGTTAAAATTTATAAGCAGCCCTTAGGTGTTCAATAATCTCATCATTTTTTACGCAGCTATTTTCAATATTATTTTTTGTTCACCGAAATATGCCAGCCCCGGATGCCGCTCGCAACTGTTGATAGAGGCATCCGTCCAGCCGACGAGCTTAATTTTATAGATTAAGACCTGACCCGACCGGCCGTAAACAAAACGTCTAAGAAATCGATTGGAACAGTCGGTAGTAAAGACACTCGAGTTGCACGCTGTCTACTCATACAGCCGAGCTTTCGTCCAAACTTATTGTTTGAATCATTTCAGTGATTGTGGTATAATTTACTTATATCAGACCTCCTTGTAGTGAAATAAGTAACCGCATCTAGTGCTTTCGGGCTCCGTAAGGTATAAAATGAATATCTCAAAATTTTCACACATTTTTCCACCCATGTATTTTTTCGGGCTCCGTAAGGTGTAAAATGTATATCCTACTGAAAAGCAACTCCCAATTTTCGCATTATTTCCAACCATGTATTTATTTGTTGACTGAAATTCTATGGGCTCCGCAAGGTATTAAATTTATATATTTGTATGCATGTTGTATGTTCCGTATACAGAATAGCAATCGATAATCACACCGACACACCTTGTATAACATAACTCGGGATAATCACACATCCGAAATTCAATGAGGCCCACACACAGAACACCTCCGGATGCAGATTCCCGCCGTATCGGGACTCTTTGTGATAGCATAACAAAAACAGTTCGATTGCTATATCATAGCCCCGGCGAGTACGTTTTCATCCAAGCTAACTGTTCGGAATAATCCGCCAGGGAAACGAGATTACTCCGGGAATGGGATCCGATAACCGTATTCACTAACCGGCGTTCCCCATTTGAAATATCACCCAAGCGAGCGGATTATTCTTGGAACTTCAAGCTTTGGTTAAGGTGCGGAAATGGGTTACCTCGCAATGGCGCTGAGTGTACCATGGCGGCCAAAAATTAGATCTAGATCAACAATCGGACGGAGATACGCCACCATACCCTGAAGGGGCAACCCCCTAGGACAGCTTGTCATATTATATAAATATATAAATTTAATACCTTGCGGAGCCCATACAATTTTTTCTAAAAAACACTTTTCTGTTGAGTTGAGCAATATCGGTCAATAGATAAATACATGGGTGGTAAGAATGTGAAATTAGGAGTGATATATACATATTATACCTTACGGAGCTCGGAACTGTTAACGAACGCAGCAGGAGGCGTATAAGTAGCTTTAAGTCAAAAGATTCTTTTTAGTAATAAGTAACAAGCATAAGGCTTGTATGGTGTGTATGGAACATCAGGTTCCATATGCACCATTTTTTATCAATAATATCTCGATTTTCACTTCAGTTCCTAAACCCCAAAATTCCATTTTTGCCTGATATGCACGGAATATGAGATTTCGTGCATATCAGGATTTTTTATGATTTTAAAGTCAATTTTCACTACAGTTTCCAAATTCCATTTATACTTTTCGGCCATTATCCCACTCTTGAACGAACGCATCCAGGCACGATCCAGCATGCAGAGACGACAAAGGATATGCATTATCCTCTGCCAGTGCCGAATCCTCTATGGACGGACTGGGGTTTTAATTATAAGATGATTACAGCGCAGGTAATGTGTTGTATCTTTAGTTCAGGATATTGCGAAACCTGTATACGAGGAAGCATTCATTGTCGACGGCTACCGTTAATCTATCGATATCGAGATATGGATATATTAAAAGCTTGTCCCGACCTGCGTTGAAGTCAGCGGCCAAGAGCTGGTTCAGATGTGGTGATAGCGGCTGGTTGACTTAATCGAATATCGGTCGTTCCCTCCCACTATTACTGATTCACAAGCGAATGGTTAACTGAATCGTTGACACAGCCTTAATAATTTAGTTATTAAACGTTGATAGAACCACATGATCAGTATTAATTTAAGGAATTTTAGTAACTCTCTTAATAAATCTTATGTTTGTCTCCATTTAGATTTTACATGCACCGAAGCTAAATGGAAACAATTGAACGGAACGAATTCAACATTTAAAAAATCATCTATGTAATCACTGAAACCATATAATTAAAAAAACAATGACAAAAACTGTTTTTGTTTTTGTTTTTACTTTTTCATTTATAATTATGTTATTGTAGCAGACAATATTCAATTTCATGCTTCTGAGAAACACAAGAATATAAACATTCCGCTGTTAGTAACTGTTGCAGACTTGGAATTTTTCCATGCATTAGGACTTGTCCCATGCAACAGCAAGGCACTCTAAAACTGAAAATATACGGGCATTAAATAGCAACTCCGTTTTAGCTTCTTTGAAACCAATTCAGGAAGCTTACAGGTAAAATACGCTGTTCAGAACCCACTCGTGGTCCTTATAGTGAAACCACTGACAGTAATTGATCTGCGTCTATCTCGACCTTCACCTTACCGAGTAATCTGACAAATTTAACAAAGACGATCATCTATACTTACATTTGCAACTATTAAATTTTCAGGTCGAACATGAATCTATGAGGTCGTTTAAGACATTATTAGTATTACAAATATATATAATAATTATTGAAATATATATATTTTTTTATTAAATATATTTATTTTGTTAAAATATTTATAAGTTTCATAAATATATATATCTTTGTAAAAATATATATATATTTTTACGAATATATAAATATATTTTCACAAATATATATTATTTCTGCTAACATATATTTATATAGAAATGAGCTGTTATCGTCGTACGCTAGGTGGCGCCATGCTGATTAAATTTAGGTTACATTTAATCAGCATGGCGCCACCTAGCGTACGACGATAAAAGCTCATTTCTATATAAATATATGTTAGCAGAAATAATATATATTTGTGAAAATATATTTATATATTCGTAAAAATATATATATATATATTTTTACAAAAATATATATATTTATAAAACTAATATTTTAACAAAATAAATATATTTAATGAAAAAATATATATATTTCAATAATTATTATATATATTTGTATTACTAATAATGTCTTAAACGGCGCCTCATATGAATAATTCCACAACTAAAACCGCACCAATTGTTAATTTATATACTTATACATAAAACCAAAAAAAAAATATATTGCGGATGTCATAACGTTTTACTTCACTGAATCTGTAAAAAACACAACGCTTCCCATTAAACGCTTTAATTGTAAACGCCTTGATGACAAATTGTTGGCAAATAAATAAGTTGGATACAAAAGGAAGGACGTCCAATTGTCGGTAGAAGAGGTTCAAGCACATTTTTCAACTGCAACTTTAATAAAGGCGACGGCGGGAAGTGGTTCGTTCATTAATATATGAAACATAGACAATATTCGACTGGTGAAAAGATCCAGAGTTCTGAAATAAGGGGACAATATCAGTTCCAAGACTCTCGATGTGCTTTCGAGGTCCTTTGTATGAAGGCTGCTAACCTCTGTTCTGTTCTAACTTTTGTCCTGACTCTTTGTAGGTCTGGTGGACCATCGACAGGATGAAGACATGTGGCTATGCCTTAAAGAATCCCACTGACAATAAAGCCGTTTTATATGTCCAAATTCTCAAATTTCGCACAAAACACGCACACACGAATAAATACAGTCCTTGTGAATCGTTTAACACAAAAGCCAAACTCAAGAAAGTTTTGCATAAGATGTCGAAATATTTCGGATAATTTTGTGTATTTCATTGTAGATGAAGCTACTGATACTTCCTTGTAGGTCTGGTGCTCTAACTTAATACTTTGACCAAATCATCTATACCAATTTATCCAAATTTTGATGGACCTTTCATATTACCGACGGATGCCAGCGCATTTGCAATAGGTGCCATCCTATCACAATGACCAATTGGTAAAAGATTTACCAGTTGGTGATGATTATTCTGTTTGTCTAGGAATTAGAGTCCCCTTTGTGACAGCCGCCGCATCGGTTCCAAGGTGCCGAGATATTCATATCATTCCATTCGGGTAATTGCCTTTGAACGTTGCGGTTATTGCCCAAAATGCGGAAACCTGATAAACCGACCCTGCTCGTAGCTAGTAAACATCCAATTGGGACAAGCTGCGAAAATCACGAGCAGGAGGTTTAGCGCGTCAGTTCAGTTACAGATTTTTCCTTAAAGTGCGTTAAAGGAAAATCAAATACCTTTCAGGTGAAATGCGGAGAAGGCAAAGAGAAACCACATTTTAAATTTAAATTGGCCGCTAAGCTAAAGAAACCCTTACGCTCAAACGAAAACCTTGCTTGCACAAATCCGGTAAGAAATCTCTGAAAGCTTCCATGTTGTATTGTATTATAATTTTCCGTCATCATTTCAAAAGCCACTTTAAAAGCACTTTATATTCATTTAAAAATACGACTCGAAACAATTCCAAACAACAAAGAAGGTAAATTTAATACTTAAACCACTTTAATTACTCCGCCTTCCTACCCCAAAAAAGATTGCTTTTTACTGTTTCGGCAAAGGTCGATTCTCATCTCGCTAATTGTTTCGTAAAAAGGATAAGAAGTTTCGCCGGATTAATACAAATTAGTGCCGGCACACCAGCAGGTTGTAAAATAACGGATTAAGTAAAAGTCCTGAGTTTAATGATAAGAAGATTGCCAGTTTGATGGTAAGAGACATGCGAGGGCAGGAAAGGATATTTAAATAATGAAATTAGCCCGTGCACATCAGCAGCTTGGTCTACAATGAAATATACAAAATTATACGCGATATCTTTACGCATTTTTTGCATTACAGCTCCGTAAACCCAATATAATTTTGTCGGGCGTCGTAATGTATAGTCCGTATATTTTTCAAGGAAGATACGTTAAGGGGGATTCTTTGTCTCTATATATATATATATACACTACATTGTTGAGCCCGATATATCAACAGGTCGCTGTGGATCCCGCCCTTTAGAACCAAGTAGATGGGTAAATGTTATCGCATTTTTAATCTTTTTTTAAACAGTACTCAAGGCATTCATAGGCACCGTCACTGAGCCCTACGTTGTTGCTATATCGTTAAATTTTGTCTGCTAGTTGCAGCGTACGGGAGAGAACTAATCGAGATATACACGAAGATGGGAATAGTACGTTGTTGAGTCCTCCTCAAAATTTATGAAAAGTGCCCTAAGACTATTTAACCAAATGGTGATGGATACACCTCGATACGTTGTTGAGCCCGAACCCGGGCGCAACAGTGTCATTTTGGGCTTCACAATGACCGTTTATATATTCAACGGATTCAAAAATATCTCTATATGTTCATATGTAGATTCTGCCCTCATATATTGATGAAAATTCCTGTTTCCACCCGATGATAGACTTAAGTCGCCATTCTGCTTCAGCGTATATATGGGCACATATGTGTATATATGCATAGGCGCGCGTATATACAGGGTGAATCTTAGAGTGGCGGCCATATTTTTGGGGTTAATAGTACTAGTCGTCATGAACATGAATCCGAATTTTTTTTTTTTGTAGGTTGTAAAATGGCCGAGTTATGAATTTTTTTAAAAAATTCGCGATTCATGTATAATTCCTGTAATTCCGGTGCCGCTGGGCAAGCACTTGCTGCATTACGTGTGCCCGGTCGACAGTGTTGCCAAGTGTAGATGATATAAAACCAATCGATTACATTTTACATTTTCACTTTTCATTAATAATTCAGAGATACCCAATCACGAGAGAGAGATAAGGGTACCTAGTGAAAATGAAAAATTAATTAATTCAATTGGATAAACAGGTTTATTGAAATACGCAGTTTTAACTTCCATAATGAAAATTGTAATACAAAACAAAAAGAAAAAGCCGGCTGCATAGTCTGCATAATTATTATGACACAAAATGAAAAAGATTTTAAAAACAGAATTAGTTTCTAGGACATTTAAAACCACCGATCAGCTGTTAGAGTCGCTGAACTGTTTACAAACTATGACACTGACCTAGTTACTTAGCAGGTGCATTAACAAAAAAGGGTGATAGAAAAAAGGTTCTCCTGAAATGCAAAAGCCTCGCACGGCGGCGTACCAGTTGTTTTTCTATGTTTTAGTTTTAGTTTTTAGTGTTAGTGACCAGTCAGACAGCAGCTAGTGTGGTTTATAAAAGTGGAAGTTTTATAAACCACAGAAAGAAATTTATAAAAGTGGAAGTTTTGCGTTTGAGTGAGGTGTACCTTCTACGTGTGTGTAGTTTTATTTTAGTGGTGTTTTAGAGGCGACTTTTATCTGTGGGGGCACATGAAAAGTTTGGTGCACCGTACAATGTACGGTGGTTTGGTGTACACGACTCCTGTCAACAACGTTGAAGAATTACGGGAAATAGTAGAAAACGCTGCGAATCACATAAGGCAGAATACGGACTTCAATAAAGTTAGAGATTCTATGATGCGGCGAACTACAGCGTGTTTGGAAAATAACGGAGGACAGTTTCAACACCTGCTATGAGAAATGCCGATCCAAGATAAGTAAAGATTTATTGCTATTAGAAAAAATAATTTTCTGTTCATTATTTGTTACTAAGTATTAAGTTTTTTAGGTATTACTTTTTTTATTGTTACACTCACGGAGAATAGTTTTTACTTTGTTATTGTTTAGATAGTTCATTTTATTTAGTTTCTTGTTTGCTTTACAATAAATTCCCCGTATTTTATTTCAGTCGTGAAGTTTGGCAACAACGCACTGTTCTAGACAGGCGTGTGCGTCTCATGTATTAGACGTTACTCTCGCTAGCGCATTCCACTGGCGGGGTACCCAAATTCAAATAAAAAGGGTTTAAACAATATTCATTTTTCATAGCGCGTTAAAAAAAAAAAAAAATTTGTAGTTTTGTGTTCCCATAGTTGAACGGAGTCGCCTCATATAAATATGGCCGCCACTCTAAGATTCACCCTGTATGTAACCGAAGTGAGTATAATGATTCGTGTTGTGTCCAGTTCGTGGTTAGCCCGTAACAATTCGCCTGTGCTGCAATGTCCGCCTACTGGAGCCTCACAACCTAAGCCTATAAATCAAGGCATATCTAAATTATAATTGAGCGATTAGTGTTTTGTAGTGCTGTTGTCAAAATTGCGCGTTTCAGAACCGTCACCTGTCCACTACTGATAAATCACACGAGGGTTGTGAACCGATGAGTCATGGAAACAAAACGACGCACTAGCCAGATTACCTCGAAAACTTCTTTCCGGTTCCCGTCTCTGATTGTAATTAATTGTTTAAAGTTTTCTTTTCCAGTTGGCGCTGGATACTAGCCGAAATAAATGACACCCGCCGCGTATGTTCTCGAGCGTCGTCCTACCCCGCGGGGCGCTGGGAGAAGACAATAGTGACAAAGTGAGTCGCCTGTCTCTCGGGACGTATCACAAAAGAAGACATTCCATAGCCCTGGAACGTGCGATTTTCTGAATGAAACAAACCTCTTCATTGTGAGGTCCTTGACGTAAAAACTGCGAAACGACACGTACAGCTCAAGCTCGAGCCAACTCGTTAAAATACATATCTTTGCGTTGCCTCGGATTACTTTATTGTAGGTTATAAGGATTTCGTGCATGTCTTTTCTAATGCATAATAGCACGAATGTGAAAGATTTGACGTTGAAATGTAAACTAGCTGCGGGATTTTCCAAGTTTGATCAATTTGAGGTTAGGTGGCCCAAAAATGGCCACCAATCGTAGCCATTTTTGGGCGACCTAACCTCAAATTGATCAAACTTGGAAAACGACGTAGGTTATGATTTTTCTTGTGTTCACTGCAAACGATCACAAATCTCGGTATTCTTGCTTTGCTACCTGAAAGAGAAGTTAAATTATATGAAACAGTCATGTTGTCGCGGTTGCGGTTCACTGTTATCTCTTAAAAGATTCGTCGGTTTGCCACACGGCTGGCGATTGCAGAAAAAAACGAGGCGTGATTGGAAAAACTCAGTTCATTCATTATTCGATAAAAGTCAAACTTTTTTAGTCGAAAATTTAGCTGAAAAAATTCTACCAATTATAACACAACTGGCCTTGAAAAATGTTTTTTTAATGGCACATAAAAGTAGTTTAATTAAATATTGCATGGTTTATTAGTATATATTAGTTTCTTACACCAGACTGCAATAAAATTATTTATATGTGGCTTTAAAATTACAATGGAACCTAATTTGTATTTAAAACATACAGGCAAAGTTCAAAATGGGATTGCCATGTAAGATACCACGTGCGCCACGTTGCTAGGGGCTCCAGGCAGGGGACGAGGATGTTGCGTACGATATAACTACAATTAAAGCCGCTTATATGTCCAAATTCTCAAATTCCGCACAAAACACGCACACACGAATAAATGCAATCCTTGTAAATTGTTTAACACAAAAGCCAAACTCAACGAAAAGTTTTGCATAACGTGCAGACACCTCAGAATAGTTTAGGTTTCTGACGCTTCAAAACACAGAATTGACATGCAAATTTGCGTGAAAATATCGCGGATAATTTCATCGTGGATCTGCCTGTATACAGACCTGCTTGGTATTCCAGTCGGAAGTTTAAAAATCAGCTCACTTTAGGGGGCATTAAGAGCCATTTATTCAACGCAAATGTATTTTAGCTCCGCTTTGCAGCGCAGGCAAAACAAGTTAAGAAAAATACGTGACTGAAATACTCTTACCTGTTGGACTGGATATATTTCGCAGCAAAAACAACAACAGAAACCCCGGACGCACTACCACAACTAGTCTTTAACAGTTTTTAAAATGTCCAGCCGAAACTTGTTAAAATCGAGGCAGTGGCGATCGTCGTGGACACTACAAGGAACAACACCTGAATATTTTGTCAATCGCCTAATGCGTGGAATAACTCGTGAACATCTACCGACTGGCGTTAAGTGTTAGCTGAGGACTGCTTTCAGGGTTGGGGTTGATTTCTATTTGGCTCACGGTCAGCGCCGCCCCTCAATCGATAGCACGCCGCCGCCATGGGGAGGGAATATCAACGAGCTGTTTGAAAATTTCCAAGATGTAACTGACGTGTGCACGGTCATATATTCATACGAGTGGATCCAGTCCTGGGCCTCCATTCGACAAAATTATTCTAAATAAAACGCCCAATTATTTATCCAGGGCGAACTCCAACTTATTTATTTTCTTTTAAGGGTAAATCCGTATAAAAAAAATGAGGGAAATACACGTGGCAGTTACTAGCTTTTGCCGCACCACTATCAATTAACTTTGCTCGGAAGTGTGGAACGCATATTTTTTATACCATTTGTTTACACAACCACATCAAACGCGCTAACTTTATTACCGGCTTTTTTGTGAAGTATGGTGGTTGACATCGAAATTTCGGAAGATCAAATCTTCCGCAGTCGATGTCGTGATTTAACTCGAAGAAAGTCCTCACATGGTGCTGCGCACGCCCAGGTGCTCTTGGGCAAGAATTCGGACTATTATTATTATTAAAATTATTATATGCAGAAAATAAATTGGCATCCGTAGTATTTATTGGCATGGCGCCCTTAAGAGTATTTTCGTAGGTAGTAACGAAATACAGACGCTTCGGTACAATTTTTATGGGCCATAAAGAAAGAAAGGAGTCCATTGCCTTCTGCGAATGTAGTTCTTGCCAGTATATTCATATGAATAGAAGCAGGAACTAGAGGACGGGGAAAATTAAAGTATATTTCTTTCTATTACCTTATATTTCCCCAGGGCGTTGCCCGCATTGGACTAGCAGGAAAATGAACGGCGTGATTTATTCGTTCGAAGGCAAGGGATAAGTTTTATAAAAATACTGATACGCGCAGAAATATATGCTCAAACTTGTTTGTGGAGCGTGTCTAGTTGGCAAACTGTCAGTCGGTATTGGGACAAGCGGAGCGGCGTGCAAATTAACAGGGGTCACAGTAACCTGGGCCGGAGATGTGCTTCACCTGGGACCTCCTGAGGCGACTTGACTTCAGATGAGTAAATTTTATCGCAATTTTGTATGAAATTAAATTTTGCCTGCTAGTTGTAGCGTACGTGAGAGAACAAATCGAGATATACACGAAGATGGGGATAATACGTTGTTGAGCCCTCCTTAAAATTTGCGTACGGTGTCCTAAGAGCATATTTAACCAAATGGTGATGATATACACCTCGATACGTTGTTGAGCCCGAATCCGGGCTTCACAATGACCGTTTATATATTGAACGGACCCAACAATGTCTGTTTATAACTGTATATATACATGTATATATTTTTTATTTGGGTATTTGCAACGCATACAAATGAAAGTATCGTTTAGAGAAAAATTCTTTACATTACGCCCCATTTCGGGTGTATATTTTGACTGTCACACCTAAACTGCATTACCTACTGACAATACACTTTCATCAAAGATTCCGATGATAAGAAACTGCTCGGAAACCTATCTCTAGTTGACAAGTTCGCAGTCACTACGTCATAATTGGTTGAGCCGTAGGCGGGTGACCTCGTCCTTGACCATGACAGCACAGCAGGAATGGAACCTCCCGCGGCTATTCGGTCCAAAAAGTGCAACGTTACGTAAACTGGCTGGGCTGGACCGTGGTAAAAAAATTGGGAGTGACGCCATTGGACGTAAAAACAGTCGGCGACTGCGGCTGACTGTTTTTGGTGACAAATACGGACACCTACGACCGGTAGAAGGTTTATATGTAGTTCGATGTTTGGTATTGTTTCCTAGGGAGGACTCGTCTGGTCCTCTTTAGCAAAATAATATACTCCTGAGTGGTATTTCGTAAGTTCTTTACGCGAAAGATCCAAAGCACGTTTAATAGGATTCAGGTCCGGCCAACGTGGCGGCCAACTGTGCTTTTCTTATACCATATCGTTTGGTATCATCCCTGCTAAGGGTAAAATAATCTATAACGTCCCCACCAAGAGGATAAACATTTGAACTCAATTCGTTCTAGAAAGTGGATACTTGTAAGCCAATTTCGCTTCGATTTTCCGTAACTAGCAGATACACCTAATTAAATATAACTTACAACACCGTGCGCTGAAAAAAGAACAATATAATTAAATTATTAAGTTAATAATCCACTTTTAGACCTTGAGGTTTCGTTATAAAAAGATCTGTTGTGGCGTTCGTGACTTTTTTTTAATTAGGCATGTTCGTCACTAATCGACAAGATAAAACACAGCAAAAAACTGAAATATAGTTAATTAAGTCAAGCATACCCACTTGGTTACAATATGATATATTATAAACATGGTACGCAAAATAAAATCATTGATTGCGATAAGTCATATTAAGGAAATTTTTTTGTGTGCTTCCGCTTAAGTGTGTTACCTATAAATAAAATAAAGATAAATAGTTGTTTGTCAGTTACGCACTACATCTGATAAGGCTGTTAAGAGTAACCCTGGTCCAAGAAGTCCGCCCACCGGCCGAGGACTACTGCGACAATCAGTGTTGCCGCAGTCAATTTTACAGATGTACCAACGACTTACCGAAAAATGTACTAAATTGTACTAAAAGGAATTATGTCGCTAATTAAAAGCTAAAATGATTTTTTTACGGTGACAGGATAAACTATGTGTTGTGAATCGGTTGCAACATGAACTGTGTAGTGTGCAGTGGTCATTTCTTAAACATTAAAATGATAAAATCAACAAATATTTTATTTATTTTTTACTTTTCAACATCCCTTAATTTAACCGATCTTGGCCGGTAATGTCGGTATGCCGGTAATATAGGCTGCTACAGATGCGGATGTTTTCCTTTCCCGCCTTTCTCCTTTATTTGAATGTATATGAGAGCGAACGATTGCTGTTTTCCTATGAAAACACGGTATACTTACTTACACGTATGGACCTAATCGATGTAAAAAATAATTTATTGAGGAATCCATGTCATTCCATGTACGCTTTGCGTTCATATGGAAAATGTACTAAATTAAGACGAATTTCTAGCAAAATGTACTTTTGTACTTTCACACTAAAAATGTACTAAATTTAGTACAATTGTACTAAAACGGCATCCCTGGCGACAATAATAGCAACTGTCAAAGATCTATTATGATAATCTTTACGTTTCTATTTCCATTGCTGCAAACAATTACTCCGGAAATCCTGAACTAGATTCCGGATTCCTGCGCTTGACCCGCACCCACTATGCAGATCATAAATCACAAGATATAGCGTTACCTGCGAAGGCTGAGCAAATTTAATACCAGCATATTATGAAAGTATTGTCCCCCAATGGTCTTACTTTAGTAATACAATATTATTAACAATATAACTTTTTTTTTGTAAATATTAGAAATATTTTCCATTTTGGATCATGGTCGGATATTTTAACCCGTGAAATATAAGTAAACCTTTTTTGGTTTAGTAATTATTTGCCAAGTACGATTGGAATTGGGTCAAATGCAGGAAGTTGAAATAAGAGGTCTAGTTTTTGGGCAAAATGTTAATGAAAGAGCTAAAAGCCTTCTCCGAGGGTCACAAATCAGATGCTATTCGAGAAATGTCCAGAAATTGAGTTACAGCCTTTATTCCGTCAAAAAATGTCTAGAAATGTCCAGAAATTGTGTTATTCCGTCATAGAGTTCCTTGTTGTGTAATAATTTCGAAAACCACGTGAGTTCGAAGGCCCGTATTACTGATGTTAAAAAGAAATTCATGTTTAGATAGTATTGTTGAGGGTCTCGAATCAGAAGCTATTCGAGAAATGTCTAGAAATTGAGTTACAGAATTTTTTTTGCCAGAAAAATGCTCCTGAAGAGAGCCGCAATCTTTGAAAGCTCTCCTTACTAGTATTAAAACGAAATTCGCCTTCAAATGCTTCTTCGAGGGGTCACGAATCAGACGCTATTCGAGAAATGTCCAGAAATTGAGTTACAGACTTTATTCCGTCAAAAAATTTCTAGAAATGTCCAGAAATTGTGTTATTCCGTCATAGAGTTCTATGCTGTGTAGTAATTTCTAATACCACGACAGTTTAAAGGCCAGCATTACTGATGTTAAAACGAAATCCATACCTAGATGCTTTTTTGAGGGTAACGAATCAGATGCTATTCAAGGTATGTCTAAGAATTGAGTTACAAAATTTATTCTCTCGTAGAGTTGCATACTGTATAAACTGCTGATGCCACGGTGACTTGAAAGCTCGCATTACCGGTATTAAAACAAAATTAACTTTCAAATGCTTTTTCGAAGGCTCACAAGTCAGGTGTTATGCGAGAAATGGCCAGAAATTGAGTTACAGATTTTATTTCGTAATATGGTTCCATACTAAGGGATATTTTCTGATATTACGACGATTTGACAGCTTGCATAGGTGGTATTAAGATGAGATACTTATTTAAATTCCTTTTCCGAGGGTAACAAATCAGAAGTTATCCGAGAAATGTCCAGAAACTGAGTTACAGAATTTATTCCGTCATAAGATTCTATACTGTACAATAACTTATACTACGACGACTTTAAAATTTGCCTTACTGGTGTTAAAATTGTATTTTTGTTCAAATGTCTTCTGCAAAGGTAGCGAATCAGATGCTATTCAAGGAATGTCTAGAAATGTCCAGAAATTGAGTTACAGAATTTATTTCGTCATAAAATACTATACTGTATAATAACTTCTGATACTACGACGACTTTAAAATTTGCCTTACTGGTGTTAAAATTGTATTTTTGTTCAAATGTCTTCTGCAAAGGTAGCGAATCAGATGCTATTCAAGGAATGTCTAGAAATGTCCAGAAATTGAGTTACAGAATTTATTTCGTCATAAAATACTATACTGTATAATAACTTCTGATACTACGACGACTTTAAAATTTGCCTTACTGGTGTTAAAATTGTATTTTTGTTCAAATATCTTCTGCAAAGGTAGCGAATCAGATGCTATTCAAGGAATGTCTAGAAATGTCCAGAAATTGAGTTACAGAATTTATTTCGTCATAAAATACTATACTGTATAATAACTTCTGATACTACGACGACTTTAAAATTTGCCTTACTGGTGTTAAAATTGTATTTTTGTTCAAATATCTTCTGCAAAGGTAGCGAATCAGATGCTATTCAAGGAATGTCTAGAAATGTCCAGAAATTGAGTTACAGAATTTATTTCGTCATGAAATACTATACTGTATAATAACTTCTGATACTACGACGACTTTAAAATTTGCCTTACTGGTGTTAAAATTGTATTTTTGTTCAAATGTCTTCTGCAAAGGTAGGGAATCAGATGCTATTCAAGGAATGTCTAGAAATGTCCAGAAATTGAGTTACAGAATTTATTTCGTCATAAAATACTATACTGTATAATAACTTCTGATACTACGACGACTTTAAAATTTGCCTTACTGGTGTTAAAATTGTATTTTTGTTCAAATATCTTCTGCAAAGGTAGCGAATCAGATGCTATTCAAGGAATGTCTAGAAATGTCCAGAAATTGAGTTACAGAATTTATTTCGTCATAAAATACTATACTGTACAATAACTTCTGATACTACGACGACTTTAAAATTTGCCTTACTGGTGTTAAAATTGTATTTTTGTTCAAATATAATAATAATAATAATAATAATAAACGTCTTTATTGATGGGCGAAGTTTAGTACAAAATACTATTCTTACACTTAACCCATATCTTCTGCAAAGGTAGCGAATCAGATGCTATTCAAGGAATGTCTAGAAATGTCCAGAAATTGAGTTACAGAATTTATTTCGTCATAAAATACTATACTGTATAATAACTTCTGATACTACGACGACTTTAAAATTTGCCTTACTGGTGTTAAAATTGTATTTTTGTTCAAATGTCTTCTGCAAAGGTAGCGAATCAGATGCTATTCAAGGAATGTCTAGAAATGTCCAGAAATTGAGTAACAGAATTTATTCCGTCATAAAATACTATACTGTACAATAACTTCTGATACTACGACGACTTTAAAATTTGCCTTACTGGTGTTAAAATTGTATTTTTGTTCAAATGTCTTCTGCAAAGGTAGGGAATCAGATGCTATTCAAGGAATGTCTAGAAATGTCCAGAAATTGAGTTACAGAATTTATTCCGTCATAAAATACTATACTGTACAATAACTTCTGATACAACGACGACTTTAAAATTTGCCTTACTGGTGTTAAAATTGTATTTTTGTTCAAATGTCTTCTGCAAAGGTAGCGAATCAGATGCTATTCAAGGAATGTCTAGAAATGTCCAGAAATTGAGTTACAGAATTTATTCCGTCATAAAATACTATACTGTATAATAACTTCTGATACTGCAACGCTTTGAAAACTCGCATTACTGGTATTAAAATGGAGTTTTGTTCAAATGCCTTCTCCGAAAATAACGAATCAGAAGCTATTTGAAAAGTGTCTAGAAATGTCTAGGAATTGAGTTACAAGCTATTCGAGAAATGTCCAGAAATTGAGTTACAGAATTATTTTTACCAGAAAAATTATCCCGAAGAGAGCGACAGTCTTTGAGATGACAATAACGCCGACGTTAATTCCTACTAACCAAGTTGGCATCATCAAGAGATGAGGTTGCTCAATTTTTATCGAAACAATCCAGATAATATTATACTTCCTCACAAAAATAAAATTCTTTACGATTAATTATATTTATATAAAAAAAAGATACTTACTTACAGTATCCCCTAGACTGTACAATAATTGTCATAAAAAATTGCAATAAATCAATTAAGAAGGTATAACTTTCCTCATTAGTTTAACACATTCCTCGACTACTACTCATGAATTTTGTCAAAGTCCAAAAACGTGTTTTTGTTCGTTGAAACTGCTGCATAATTTTCCCCAGAAAAGTAAATATATTATATTTTATTACCCACTAGCCTTGAATTAATTCGCAGCACCCATTTGACCACTAATGGCGATAAGTATATTATAAATACGTGTATGGGAACTGGAATTTGCTGGTATCAAAAAAAATCATGCAAATGCGTTATTAATAAACATGAATATTTATGGTTACGCTTATGTTTAATTGTCTATTGTGGCGGAGTTATAGTTTTAACTCTCTATTCTTGATAATTAAACGTTTGCGGATATATTAATTAAAAACGACGATAACTGACTTGTCGGATAATGAGCTTGGAATGTTGTACCTATGTCAAATTTGGTTCTTATGGCTCATGGTTTAAGCCCCATTCAGGCACAACCTGCGGTTTTAAATTCACCAATCATAGCATTCCTTAAACTACTCTAGTAAGACATTGAAACTTACACTAAAAACATAACTCAATAGTTACCTTGGAGCTTAGGAAGAACGTTTATATAAGTTGAAAATAAGAGGGGTCCTGGAACGGTTCTCTGTGGCACTTCTATATCAACTTGGTTTGAATGCGATTCCAATTTGTTCTCTACCACAACGCCAACCAGTTGCTTGTTTATCTGTAATTTTAATAATTCATGCTGTAATTATAGTAAGATTCAAAAAATTTAAGATGTTCAACGTGCAAAGGAAATATTTTCTAAATTATTAACATGTGTTTCTGCGACGCCCGTATACAGTCATTAAAAAGAAGAAAATGCAAATCGCAATGTACGACTGGAAATTGCAGTTTCAATAAAAATTCAGGTCAGCTCCGGCGAGTCACGGTTAATCGGAGAAATCGTTCGCATAATGCGCTGAAATTGACAGCAGATCGAGGTCTATTGATTTTCGAACATAATTTGTAATTCCAGTTGCTAAAGCTCATTTGCCCTTTGGCTTGATAAAGTAACAGCACCAAAGGACTAGAATTTCAAACTGTTCCGGCTGGAGAATTTTCTATATATAGTATTTCCTCGACTGTACGCCCACAAGTGTAATAAATTAAGACTGAACAAAACTCTCTAGACCGTTGCAAGAGATAATTATCTATACTTGTCCATAATGTTTACTAATTCTGGGCAGATATATGTCTTTGTTCCTTTAAATATACTAACTGCAGAAGGTAACATTATTATTTAGGTAATTATCTATTTGTCCATAATGTTTACTAATTCTAGGTAGATATATGTCTTTGTCCCTTTAATATACTAATTGCAGCAGCTAACAGTATTATTTTTGTTTTGCAGTGTTTTGTGTACGAAGTGTTTAACTTTTGGCTTAGTAAATCTGCAGGAACCAAAGGACTACAGTTTAAATTCGTTAAGGTTGAAGGATTATCAATGTACAGTCCATTCGGTGAATATATGTTCATAAAGGGGATTATCTACAATTATTGTCCATAATGTTTACTAACTCTATAGTAGATACATTTCTTTGTCCCTTTAATTGACTGCATTTTCAGAACAAGAATTATGAATTATCTATAATAGTCCACAATGTTTACTAATTCTAAGTACATAGATACAATTTTTTGTGCCTTTAACTAACTGCAGTAGTCAACTGTATTAGTAGCAGTACCTAAAGGACTAGAGTTTAAAATCGTTAAGGCTGAAGGAATCTCTATGTACAGTCTATTCGGCGAATATACATCCATTAATAATAAAGCAAGGCTCAGACGTGTCTACATAAGCCATTCCAAAAAGTGGATTATCTACAATTGTCCATAATGTTTACTAACTCTAAAGTAGATACATGTCTTTGTTCTTTTAAATATACTAACTGCAGGAGGTAACATTATTATTTAGATAATTATCTATTTGTCCATAATGTTTACTAATTCTAGGTAGATATATTTCTTTGTCCCTTTAAATATACTAATTGCAGCGGCTAACAGCATTATTTTGTTTTGCAGGGAACATTGTGTACAAAGTGTTCTTTTGGATTAATTCGTTAAGGTTGAAGGATTATCAATGTACAGTCCATTCGGCGAATATACGTCCATAAAGGCGATTATCTACAATTGTCCATAATGTTTACTAACTCTAGTCGATACATTTCGTTGTCCCTTTAATCGACTGCGTTCTCAGAACAGGGATTATGGATTATCTACAATAGTCCATAATGTTTACTAACTCTAAAGTAGATACATTTCTTTGTCCCTAGAGTATAAAATAGTTAAGGTTAAAGGATTCTCTATGTATAGTTCATTCGCGAATATACGCCCATAAGCGATACGATTCAGACTTGTGGCTTAGATTCCAAAATGGAGATTATCTATAACTGTCCATATTATTTACTAGTTGCTGTCTCTTTAAATAAATTAAGAATGGCCATATATTCCGCGCAGTAAAGGTCTAACAGAGAAAAGTGATTGTGTCAAGAATGAAATTCCAAAACTTGTTTGTCAAAAAATCGCGTCTGCTACGTATATAAATTAATTTTTTGCAAATCGTTTCAACCACATCCAAATAAATTCAAATTTTTCCGTAGCCAAACCAGATATGTTAATAGGTCTCTGATGGTAAGTCAAATAAAACTGCTTTTTTGCGAAATATCTCCTGTAACGTTTCCGTCTCAATTAAGTTTCTGTATAATGTTCTGATCCTAAATATATATAAACTTCCCTATATTAATATTAGAATTATTAAATAGGGTTGAAATAATGCACATGTTTCAACGTTTTGTCTTTGAAATTATTCTTCTAGATGTTTCCTTTTAACTGGGGCGTACAATTCCTACCGTGGTATTCCCAACGGTTTCAAGACCAAATAGAGTATTATTAAGTAAATTTCCTGTTTACTGCGGTTACTACTTACTATGCTTGTGAAAAACCGAATGACCAGCACGATTTTGGTAGACCGATAAGCAGAGCGAGCGACGTTAATTTCCATCAAGACGTGTCATAGTAGTGCATTCCCGCTGACCGACAATAACACATTTTAATAACGCATTTATAAAGCTACTAGGCGCTAAATATTTACTTTTTAAAAACTTAATTATCTTGGTTTGCTTTGTGCGAGTCCGGAAATTCCAATTTTATTGCAAATTGATCTGCATTTCTAATCTTAAAGGATAATAGGACTGTATATAATCTGTATAATTTGTATGATCTGTATATCTGTATATAAATATAGACGAAATCTATAAGTTACTGAGTCCAAAACAACGTTCATTGGTCTGTATATTTGATAATACCTCGAGATATCTGTATATAATCTGTATGATCTGTATAATTTATATATCTGTATATAAGTTTCGTAGGTTTATAATTTAATACCTCGAGATATCTGTATATAATCTGTATAATTTGCATGATCTGTATATACATTTCGTATGTGTATAATCCAAGACCGGCCTCAGATGGCAGAATTGAAATAGAAAAATAGACGGAATTACGAAATTTATAACTGACCGAGTTCAAAACGACGTTCGTTAATCTGCATATATGTCATAATACCCCGAGATATCTGTATATCCGTTTATAATTTGTATAATCTGTATAATTTGTAGATTTGTATATAAATTTTGTAGGTGTTTAATTCAATAGTTCGAGATATCTTTATATCTGTATATAATTTGTATAATTTTTATCTGTACACCTGTATAATTTGTATGACTTGTACATCTGTATATACATTTCGTAGGTGCGTAATTCATTACCTATTGGATGGAGAAGTGAAAAACTTGAAATATAAATGTAGACGAAATCACGAAATTTATAACTTACCGAGCCCAAAACAAGGTTTGTTGATCTGTATACCTGTCATGATAATACCTCAAGAAATCTGTATATCCGTATACAATCTGTATAATCTGTATGATTTGTATATCTGTATACAAATTTCGTAAGCGTATAATTCAATAGAGATATCTGTATATAATCTGTATAATTTGTATGATTTGTAACAACATTCGTTGGTCTGTATATCTATCACGATAATACCTCGAGAAATCTGTATATACGTATATAATCTGTATAATCTGTATGATTTGTATATCTGTATATATATTTCGTAAGCGTATAATTCAACAGTTCAAGATATCTGTATATCTGTATATAATCTGTATAATTTGTATGATTTGTATATAAATTTCGTAGGTGTACAATTCATGACCTACCTCAGGTGGAGGGGTAAGAAAATCGAAGTGTAAATATACACAAATTCAACGCAATGTTTATCTGTCATGGCCTCGAGAAATCTGTATATCCGTATATAATCTGTATAACTTGTATGATCTGTATATCTGTATATAGATTTCGTAGATGTAGAAAAAAATAAAAGCAAACGAAATCACGAAAATAACTTACCGAGACGAGAACAACGTTCGATGGTCTGTATATCTGTCATGATAACGCCTCCGGTTATTTTAATGAAATCTGGTAAATATTTACCGATTTAGATTCTAATATTATCTTTCGAGAACAAATGTACGTATTATTAAACCTTCGCAGCTATAATGCATTAATTAAATTGCAATAAAAAACATTTTCGATAGCAAATTTATACCAAAAACGAGTTACTAAAATCATGACGACGAAATATTTAAACAAATAACAATAAATATGCTTTAAACATCGGTACGTCAAATTAATGTATTTAACCATAAAACACTAAAATTATTAATAATGAATCAAACAGATTTCTGTCTAACTGACTAGGTACTTTTCCGATACGGTGAAATAGAATGGTCCATTGTTATTGAAGGGAGGATTTGGAGGATTTGACATTTGAATAGTTTTGACGTTTAATTAAGTTAAGTAAGAATTGTGCCAAAAATGATGAATTCGCACTTGCAAAGGTTAGTATTTATTGCTATAATCGTAGATAAAGTATTGTATTCAACTCGTGGTAATGCTAAAACTCACTTGATGAATTACAGCACTCGCCTGCGGCTCGTGTTGCAAAATGCATCAACAAAACCTAAAATACGGAGCAATATTCCAACAGCTTACCTTTTCTGTTGATTTCTATGGCAAATTGGCAAATTCACTAAGTAAAGTCCATTTCCCATCTCAATAATAAGGCGCTAGTGCTGATAATATGATAAAAAATCCAAATCACTAATGACACAAATAAAAACGGCACCACTAATTTTAGGTAACTTAACGATATTGCTGCTATACTGGTATTTGCACGGGCATTGCTCAGCATTGGTTTTTTTGCAGGCGCATCGACACCGCCTGCGCACTTAAGTTCCATAACTGTATAGTCTCTTTTATTCTGTCATCTTCGCGACTCGGCAGGGATGAAACGAATCGGTTGAATAAATTGGGAAAGGCGCTGCGAAAGGCCACGAACGCTACCCTTGAGAGGTGTTAATATAATAAGACACTAGTTGGGCAATCCTGCATTGGCCGAAGCTCTAATGAGGATTGCAAAAATTGTGTTTTCATAAATAATTTGTCCATCCTAATAGTTTGTTTACGCAACGAATTTGCTTCTGCTGGCGCCTTCGGCGCTGCTCGTCGGGGTTTTTTTCGAAAATTTTTTCATCGGAATAAGCGGCGAACGCATAAATTTCATCCGCTGACGAATTTCAGCGCTGGCCGCTACTAATCAGCGGTTTTCACGCGGCCTTCTAAGAAAGCTCGACTGCCGCATTGACCTTAGTCAATAGCAAGGCCTTCATCGGAGCCAACTTTGCTTTCTTGCACCTAAGTGGGAGAAGCTGAAAAGTATTATACTCCGCGATATTATACGAAAAACCCGAAGAAGTGACTGGGTACTTCAACCGTTTGTTTCCTATCCGGCAGCCCACTGGATTCGGTAAAGTAGACTTAGTGACAAGTGACTTTACTTTGCTAGTGGCGGTGTGACGCTTTGTGAGTGGATCCTGCGAGCTTTACGGATACAGTCTTTGCCAATGTGAGTACAGGTTCGTTCTATATTTTGCTTAATTCGGTGAAAAATCTAGCAGATCTAGAGACGTTGGCGTGTTCCCAGCGCTGGCGAGTGGCGTTGGCGAAGGCGGAATCGACGCCATTTTACTTATTGGCAGGTGCACTGCGACCAGTAAGGGTTTCTCTAGTCTAAGGGTTTCTATAAAAAAAAATTATTTAACTAATGTGAGGCTTTAAAAGTAATTTTTGTAGATAAAATATTGGGAATCCCACCTCGAAATGTGATCAAATATTGCGCAATGTGGGGGTTGAAGCTAACCCCCCAGCGAAGGAAAAGTCCACCCCGTTAAATAAAATATAACCTCAAATATTGTCTATCGAAAAATCGCAAAGAGATGCTATGCACAATTTTTAGCCCTTTCATTTCACCTCCTAGAGGGCATAACATTCCTGCTCTCAGCAGTCACGTGCATGTCGGTGATTAGCAATTATTACAAACGCAGCACGCAACATAAAACCGTTGGTTGCAACAAGTGATTTATCACCGGACCTCTATTTGAAAGTCAATACGCTTATTCGTTGCTTTGACCCCTTAGTGTTCACACCAATTTTATTCTATTCTGCCATGTCCACTATTCACTCACTAGTTGGTTAAGGCGTATAAGAATCTTTTTTGAAAGGCAGCACAAATTTTACACTCTGACCCCACAGTGTTCTGGGGTCTACACCAATTTTATTACGTTCTGCCATGTCCACTATTAGCTCCTGGGTTTTTAAGGGGGTTAAGAAAGTATTTTAAAGTGTGTGAAAAACTTGTTGGAAGGCAGTAAGCTTATTCCGACATAATACAGTCTGACCCCATAGCGTTCGAAGGTCCACACCAACTTTATTATGTTCTGCCATGTCCACTATTAGCTCCTGCGTTTTTAAGGGGGTTAAGGAAGTATTTTAAGGTGTAAGAGAATCTATTTTGGAAGGCAGCACAATTTTTACACTCGGACCCCGCAGTATTTTGAGGACTACATCAATTTTATTATGTTCTGCCATGTCCACTATTAGCTCCTGGGGTTTTAAGGGGGTTAAGGAAGTAGTTTAAGGTGTATGAGAATCTTTTTTGGAGGGCAGTACCAATTTTATTATGTTCTGCCATGTCCAATATTACCTTTTATGCTTATAAGGGATTAAGAAATTATTTTAAGTTGTATGAGAGTTTTTTGGAAGGCAATACGCTTATTCGGACATAATACACTCTGGCCCCATGGCGTTCTGAGGTCCACACCAATTTTATTATGTTCTGCCATGTCCACTATTAGCTCCTGGGGTTTTAAGGGGGTTAAGGAAGTATTTTAAGGTATAAGAGAATCTATTTTGGAAGGCAGCACAATTTTTACACTCGGACCCCGCAGTATTTTGAGGACTACATCAATTTTATTATGTTCTGCCATGTCCACTATTAGCTCCTGGGGTTTTAAGGGGGTTAAGGAAGTAGTTTAAGGTGTATGAGAATCTTTTTTGGAGGGCAGTACCAATTTTATTATGTTCTGCCATGTCCAATATTACCTTTTATGCTTATAAGGGATTAAGAAATTATTTTAAGTTGTATGAGAGTTTTTTGGAAGGCAATACGCTTATTCGGACATAATACACTCTGGCCCCATGGCGTTCTGAGGTCCACACCAATTTTATTATGTTCTGCCATGTCCACTATTAGCTCCTGGGGTTTTAAGGGGGTTAAGGAAGTATTTTAAGGTATAAGAGAATCTATTTTGGAAGGCAGCACAATTTTTACACTCGGACCCCGCAGTATTTTGAGGACTACATCAATTTTATTATGTTCTGCCATGTCCACTATTAGCTCCTGGGGTTTTAAGGGGGTTAAGGAAGTATTTTAAGGTATAAGAGAATCTATTTTGGAAGGCAGCACAATTTTTACACTCGGACCCCGCAGTATTTTGAGGACTACATCAATTTTATTATGTTCTGCCATGTCCACTATTAGCTCCTGGGGTTTTAAGAGGGTTAAGGAAGTAGTTTAAGGTGTATGAGAATCTTTTTTGGAGGGCAGTACCAATTTTATTATGTTCTGCCATGTCCAATATTACCTTTTATGCTTCTAAGGTGTTAAGAAATTATTTTAAGTTGTATGAGAGTTTTTTGGAAGGCAATACGCTTATTCGGACATAATACACTCTGGCCCCATAGTGTTCTGAGGTCCACACCAATTTTATTATGTTCTGCCATGTCCACTATTACCGCCTACGTTTTTAAGGGGGTTAAGGAAGTATTTTAAGGTGTAAGAGAATCTTTTTTGGAAGGCGGCACAATTTTTACACTCGGACCCCGCAGTATTTTGAGGACTACCTCAATTTTATTATGTTCTGCCATGTCCACTATTAGCTCCTGGGGTTTTAAGGAGGTTAAGGAAGTAGTTTAAGGTGTATGAGAATCTTTTTTTGAAGGCAGCACAAATTTTACACTCTGACAGTGTTCTGGGGGTTTGCACCAATTTTATTATGTTCTGCCATGTCCAATATTACCTTTTATGCTTCTAAGGGGTTAAGAAATTATTTTAAGTTGTATGAGAGTTTTTTGGAAGGCAATACGCTTATTCGGACATAATACACTCTGGCCCCATAGTGTTCTGAGGTCCACACCAATTTTATTATGTTCTGCCATGTCCACTATTACCGCCTACGTTTTTAAGGGGGTTAAGGAAGTATTTTAAGGTGTAAGAGAATCTTTTTTGGAAGGCAGCACTATTTTTACACTCGGACCCCGCAGTATTTTGAGGACTACATCAATTTTATTATGTTCTGCCATGTCCACTATTAGCTCCTGGGGTTTTAAGGGGGTTAAGGAAGTAGTTTAAGGTGTATGAGAATCTTTTTTTGAAGGCAGCACAAATTTTACACTCTTACACAGTGTTCTGGGGGTTTGCACCAATTTTATTATGTTCTGCCATGTCCAATATTACCTTTTATGCTTCTAAGGGGTTAAGAAATTATTTTAAGTTGTATGAGAGTTTTTTGGAAGGCAATACGCTTATTCGGACATAATACACTCTGATCCCATAGTGCTGTGGGGTCCACACCAGCTTTATTATGTTCTGCCATGTCCACTATTAGCTCCCAGGATTTTCTGGATAGTAACTTAACAGACGGTTGGAAAAATATTTAAAAAAATTCTAAATCGTTTCAATGGCCCTCTCGTTCATCTCTACGACGTCAAAATGAGAAATTTAAAATTCATCCTTCCCCTGGAACGAGCAGATTCGAATGAAACAATGGCACGTTCAATTTATCAGCGTTTTATCTGCTTCCTATAACCCTTATCAGATTAATGCCGGCAGCTTTACTACGTCCCTCCTGGGAGTAGGGAGTTTAAAAATTCAAGCGCATTTAGCGGAAAGAGTTGCGAACGGATAAAAGGTGAATTAATCGAAAGGAACGCGTGATTTATTAATTAGGCGTGATTTACTCTGTCATTCATTGTAGACGGAAATGCGAAGAATCCCAACAACTGTACCCAATATAGATTCGATTGCCAACAACCTTTCTATCAATAGCGAGAGTTTTTATCTAAGTAGCAAGGTGCAATATGATTGCATGTTCTCATTGCTATGGTAACCTTATTACCGATAGTAAATAAACATCATAATCCTAATTCAATTTAATTGCTGCTGTCGTGGGTAAATCATAAAATAATGTATGCATCGCCGACCTGTTTACGTGATCTAATTTCTAATCAAGGGCAAGATGCATGCCTACGAATCAACGTACAAGAGGTTGCGCGGGGAAAATATTTTGACAGCGCATTTGCCTGGCTCAAATATGACAAACGCAAAATCCCCCAATATGTATAACTGGTTGCCTAATTTTGTAGTCACGCCCAGATTCTCTTATCAATTTACATATCGTCATAAAATATCTCTTGTGACGCAAATGCGTCATTTGAGCTTGTAGGTGTATTATAAAAAGCATGTTTGCAAACCACATAAATTTAATCCGCCCAAGTCGCTTTATTAACTTGCATTTTTTAGTTTCTTCCCAAGCTCCGAATTAAATCGACTCGTTGCATAACACACAATTACTTCCAATTCTGAAACCCGCCTGGTAATCGAATATAATTAAGGAAAACCACACCAATATTCCAAGGTTCTATGTTTCAAGTGCAAGCGCCTTGTCAAGATCACGATTAATCGAGATCAAATCCTGTCTATTGTCGCTGTTTGTTTGTCTGCGCCGCCAATTCACTTCGATTAGGCGCGGTTTTTGTGCGCCTAAAAAAGTAAGTGCATCTTTCTGCTTCCTTCTATTGTTGACAAAACGGGAGTCATTTCGAAAAGTTTAGGAAATTCCAAAGTAAAGCAAAGCAGGTCTTTCTTCTCAGCAGCGAAATATTTTTTTCTTTAATTTTTGGCGGAGTTTAGCCAGAGCTGGATTCGAACCCAGGGGAGATACGCATAACTAGCCGCCTTGAGTGAATTGAACGTTCATCTTTATTAATAAATGCAATTTACGCGGATTCATAATTAAATGCTAATGATTCGGCCACGATTTAATCCGAAACCGCTCTGACAGGCGTTCAATAACATTCTAAGTCCGAATCAATGTCACGGCTAAATTAAATATTTAACAGTTTATTGCAAGGTTCAAGACCGGCGACAATTATTATATTGTTGTAATTGTCATTTTTTGTTGTTAAAAAAAGTTGTCTGATAGGCGAGAAGTGCACTAACAAGTCGGAACTAATTTTACAGAAACGAATTACATCATTTCCAGCGTTTTTAACTTAATGGCAAATAGGGACCAAATGAAGAAACGAGCAAAAAATCTTGCTGATTTGGGAAAATGGTTGGGAAATCCACCTCCTCAATCAACCTGTATTCGTATTATGTCAATGGTTAGTCCGAAGTCGACTTGTCGTACGACTTTAGGAAGTAAACAAATCAAACGTACCGCTCCTGACCTTCACAACAGCACAGGAACTGTATGCGTTATTTATAATGACGAATGTTATTCATCTCTGTTTGCATTTCACGAACCATAATTAAGCATAGTAAAGCATAAACAAGCCATTGTTCGTACGCTGTGTTATTATCAGACATAGTAGTTCCTGTCTTAAATGGGTATGTCACTCGGCAATTAACATAAAACAACATAAAGGCCATTCAAAAATACTTTTAGAACGCAAATGTATTCGCCTAATTGATATTGAAAAGTAGTCATAATTGGCACAATAAGCTGCCGCTTGTCGGTATATTAAGTGGCACCGATTTCAACGCCGGAGGCGTCGTATCCTCTTTGATGACTCAATGTAGCAAATCGGTGGTATAAATTTTATAAAAGAAGGGAAATAGCTATTAATAATGTAAGAATTAATTTCAATTTGTGCCACGAGGTATATAAGAAGTAATTGGTTGAGTTTTTGTTATGACGTCGGCACCGGAAAATCATATTTAGATAACTTTATCTTATCACGGGGAGTTGAAAATTTGTATGGGAAAGGACTATACGAATCGGTTCCCAAGGAACTGCTGGCTACGCGAAATTGCGAGTGGACTCGCCTGTATATTCCCTTTCCCATCAGGTATTTTTACTCTACAGGTTTTGCTGATTCTACCTCTTTGTCGGCTCTTCTTTATCCAGAACAATTTAACATACCAATTCGGAAGGCTTGAGCCTTTCCAGTTATTGATAGCTGCAATAAATTCACTTTTCTCTTGCAGACATAGGAAACAACGGCGCCATGTTGGAAATAACCAAGAAGCTGGCGTTCCTCTACCCCACCTACGTCCTCGCCATAGTATCGATAGGGTACATATGCGGAGAGCTGGGGCACTACCTCATCGGAGTGACGAGCAAAGCCATAGCGGAGGATCTGCATTTCGGGGACATCGCCTGCCAGCTCAATTACACCGAGGTGTATCTGAGCGAGCTGCCGGTGCTGTGCTCGAAGGCGAACGACTCCCAGACCTGCGAGTCCTACACCTTGAATGGGACGCCCTACTGCGAATGGAACTACAACGGCTTGGGGCTGGATTACCAGATTCTGGCCGGTCCCAGTTTTATTGCCGTCTTCACCATAGTTGGGGTCCTGATGGGATACTTGGCGGACAAGTTTAACAGGTATGTAGCTTTATTTCTCGTTTTGGACTTCAGTCATAATGTAAGCCTTCGTGCTATGAGTTACTTAACAATGTTTACTTAGTAATTATTATACAACAAGGAAATGTATCTGTATGTTTATTCAACGCTACAGCAGCACTTATAAATAATATATTCACTTTCCGCTCTTTTTTTCTATTCCGAAAACTGGGTAACTAGTTTCTCAAGTAGACTAGGACAGACGCACATGAAAGAGTTATTAAAACTGGTACTTAGTCAAGATTTTCTAAAGTGAAAGTAGCATGTTCCCATTTATTTTAATATGAGGTGTAGTACCAAACACACGTCACTATCCCAGTAGAGAAATTTAAGAGCAAATTGTACCTTCGGGGCAAATAACTACAGGGGAACAATGAAGCCCAATATTTACTAGGACTAAGCTTTGAAGCTCGCCGAGATAAAATGGTCACAACAACCACACTGGCTTTATTGACTTGCTTAGGGATAGCAGCTAGAGCCACGAATGATGCAACTATTGTACCAATTAAATGGTTGTGGTGCTAACAATAATCTACGTCTCTCTGGTCTTACGGTGCAAACCCCCAAACGGGGAGGCGATGGAACAGTTGCAAAGGCATGAGTATGACTGCCCATCTTCCCTTAGAGCTCTGGAGGCAGTAAAGGTGCATTCTAGATCTGTAATAGACCTAAACTGATACATGGTAAGGACTAGATGCAGACTTCCCCTCTATGGGAAACGTATGGATAAAAAACGTCAAGTAGTACCGGAACAATAGTTACAGGGAGCAATCAGAGACACACTTTGGCCTAAATCCAAGTAGTTAGTACCTTCCTGTGGTCCAAGCATCAGCCTGCGCACAAAAAATGGCCGGTAGCTCATGCGCTGATGGGAGAATCAGCATCGTTACTGACTGCCCATCATCCCTCAGAGCTCTGGAGAGAGTAAAGGTGCATTCTATAGCTGTAAATGACCTAAACTGATACATGGTAAGGACCAGATGAAGACCTCCCCTCTATGGGAAACTTATGGACCAAAAACGTCAAGTAGTACCAGAGCAAAAGTTACGGAGAGCAATCAGGGACAGACTTTAGCCTTATCCTAAGTAACACCTCATCATGTTCCAAGCAGAAATGATAATCTTAGAAGCCTATGCAGAAAAATAGTCAGGAGGCCATTCAACGATAGGAGAATTCGCATCGCCACCAACTGCCTTTCTTCCCTTAGAGCTCTAGAGGTAGTAGAGGTACACTCTAAAACCGTAAAAGGCTTGAACCTACCAGTGGGATACCATACAGTACTATAAAAGGATCGGTAAAGGAACTACTAAGACAGAAACGCCACTTGGGGCATTAAAGATCGGTCACGATTTGATGAACCATCCAAGCTAAGACGAAACAGTTGATGGGAGCAATGGGACTCCTGACATACTTAATTAATCATGAATCCTGATGCACTTAATTATGAACCAAGACTACAGTTTTCAAAACAAAATACTTCCTCCCGAGATATGCACTTCCTCATTTCTAGCTCAACAACCGTATGGGGTCAATGCTTCTAATTTAGAATAATGATCCACCTTTTGATGTAAGTCATTATCTGAACCACCCAGTACGACACTTGGTAGTCAGCTGCAATAAATAAATGATTGCATCGACCTTTAACCAACAAAATTTAAAATACCACATCGCCTTTAAAGGTGAAACAAGAAAAAACTGGAACAGTAAACAGATTATTTAATACCAAAAACGAGCAAAAAACCAACAGTAAGTCATTAGCACGAATAATAATGATATCGCTTTAAGGTATCCGTTAAGTAATACCGTTACGTCATTTTAACATACTGACATTTTTGAAACCAATTACCAGTTGTAGTTTTTTTAACGTAAATCAGAAGGTAATCTGTCGCATTGTATTTCCAGGGTGAAAATGTTGGCTGTGTGCACGGTCGTCTTCGGAGTGGCCATAATCCTCAGCGGAGCCGTCAACGAGTACTGGCAACTGGTGCTGCTTCGTATGATCATGGCCGCCGGCGAATCAGCGTGCAACCCCCTAGCCACCGGCATCCTGTCGGACATCTTCCCCGAGGAGCAACGAGCGCTCGTCATGTCCGTCTTCAACTGGGGCATCTACGGCGGCTACGGTAAGCTAACCTATCCCAAAACTAAACCGAGCTAATCAAAATTTTTGCCCATTCCAGGTATCGCCTTCCCTGTTGGCCGTTACGTGCCCCCGATGAACGCCTGGGGTCTGGGATGGAGGGTGACTTACTACGCAGCTGGCATAATAGCCCTCATCCTCGCCGCCCTCACTTGGTTCACCCTCAAGGAACCCGCCAGGACCTCGATCGGAGAGGACGCCGTTCAAACCAACAGCGATGGCAAAAAGTACACCATATGGGACGTGATAAAGGACCCGAGAGTAATTCTTCTGTGTTTCGCCGCATCGATTCGGCACTGCGGCGGGATGTGCTTCGCGTACAACTGCGATTTGTACTACCAGGATTACTTCCCTGATTACGATTTAGGTAAGGCTATTGGGAGGCTATTTTGATGTGGGATGGGATAATAAATTGCTTGTTTACAGGTTGGTGGCTTTTCGCTGTAACGATCGTCATAGGATCCATCGGAGTAGTGGTGGGGGGCGTGGTGTCCGACAAAATAGTTGCCAAAATGGGGATTAGATCCAGATGCGTGGTGCTGGCTGTAAGTCAGATTGTGTCAACCCCCTTCGCTTTTGGGAGTGTTTACTTCAACCCCACCTGGGCTATGGTTACGCTTGGAGTGTCTTATTTCTTCGGTAAGTACATTGTACGCAATGATGAGCAAATAATTTAACTGCATCAATTTTTTTTGTTAGCTGAGATGTGGTTCGGTATATTGTTCGCCATGGTCGTAGAGATTGTACCGCTCCACGTAAGGTCCACCACAGTAGGCGTCTTCCTCTTCGTGATGAACAACATTGGAGGTAATCTACCCATCGCAGTAGAGCCAGTATCCAAGGCCATTGGGTACAGAGAGAGCTTGTACATTTTCTACGCCGGATGTTACGGATTCAGTAAGTATCCTTAATTATAGAAACAGTTGTAGTTGTGGTCGAGGCAATGCTTCTTATACGACAGCGTAAGTCTTCGTAAACGGCTGCAAATCACGTGAGCGCAGAATTAGGCAACCATATATACGCTCAATGGTAGAAGTGTATAACTGGTTGCCTAGTTTTGTGAAAAGTAATTAGGGGTTATCTCAGGGTTTCACTTTAGGGCCGCGCGTATTTTAGTGGTATTAGCCTTGAAGCAGATGTGAGGTTAGATACTGATGACACGTGTGCACTTAAATGCATAAAGGCGAATTGCGAATAGGTTAATCGAAAAATAATCGTTTTATTGATAAATTATATAAAACGGCGAATAACGCGAATTGAAATTACCCGCGGCAGGCGAGCGCAATTTCATTGTTGATTGTTGGAACAACCTTGCGTTTATTATGATACCTATTATATTTAATTGAAAAGGAACAAGTAATATAAATAAATATGTGCTTGTGTATAAAAATATATATATATATCGCAAAAATATATATACATGTATATATAGGTATATATATATATACACTGAGTGATTAATGATTTGTTCTTTTTCAGGCTCCATATTGTTCCTGTTGACGACGTTCCTGATGGATGGTCCCAAGCCGGAGAGTCCGGCGCCCACGAAGAACCTGTCAGGGGTGGACAACGTGGTGTTCACGACCGGGGACGAGACGAATTTGCCTACGATAACAGCCCTCGTCGCGAACAGCAAGAGGGCGGGAACTGAGAGCAGCAGGTTGTAAAACAGGCTCAACGAACGGGGAGAGATACTTTTTAATTGTACGCTTAGGATCATCCAAATGTCGACGTAGATTTTTTTAAACTAGTTCGCGACGCCGATTGGACGACAGAGTCGTTCAATTGGTATTGGTTTGGAAGATTATTGTTATTTCTTAATTATTGTGATTTTACAGTCATGCTAACTTATAAGACCTTTGTGTGAATCAGACTCGCCTTAAACTTGCATAATGGACACCCCCGTGTTATTTGAACCATCCGCTTTTAGCACGGCAATCTAATTGATTAATGCATTAATATTTTACCCGAATATACTGAGATCTCAGCCACAATGGGACAATAGAGTCGAATAGACTAAGAAGCCTTTGTCTCTATTATCCATTCCGATATATTATTCTAATGAGACTCATTCACTCGGTCTAAAAGTGTCTAGTCTAGTTCTAGCTCAAAACAATTAAATTACTATTCAGTTATGATGCGGGTGAAGGGAGATTAATTTGATAAAGATTGTATCAGCGCCAACCGTAAACAAATAGAAACGGATGATGGTGATGTAACTGTTATATAATATCTCTCTGAAGTGCAGAATAATACAAAGTAAATAATCTCATATTTCCGATGGATTCAGCATATTGGAGAAAAACAAAATATTGCGAAAATAAAATAAGCTTAAATAATGAGATTCGCGGAAGCTCTGATAGTTTAGGAAAGCTAGGATATAAGTGGATAACTCAGGGGTGTCCGCAATACATCTTAAAATCTTGCCTTAATGCGCCTCAGTACGTATTTTACTACATTTTTTTAAAAACATTTTCATGATAAGTATTGTGATTTCAAAGGATCAAGTTAGTCGTTATGCAGTGTGTTTTATAAACACACAGATAGTGTACAAAGTTAATTTATTTTTAAAATAGTTGTAACTGTATATTCTATGTTATTACTGTTAGCGAAATAAAAAATAAAAATGTTTAAAAGTAGAGCGAAATGTCTTTAGATGTGGTAACCTTTAATCCTTTTTTAGAGCCCTCACACCTTCTCACGAACGCAACCCCCGAGAGAAGGACTAGTAGCACCAAATATATTTAATGCATACTTTTAAATATTTATATATTCCTTAAATATTTGAGATATTAAAATAATATTTTTTAAATATTAAAAAAGAAATATTATATTACGAATATTTACTCATTATAACATAAACGTTGCTGAAATAATATCGGTAGAATAACATTTATTTATCATATTTAAATTCACACAAAGAAAATATATATACAATATATATGTATATAAAAAAATTAATATTTCTGAGATGTTTATTCGTATTTTAGTATCACTGCAAATATATACAGAGGTAACTATTTCCACCAAATATGAAATAAATATGTATTGCATACTTATTTAATATATTTAAATATACACCACGAAAATATATATACCTATATATTAAATATATATATTTTCGTTGTGTTAAATATATTAAATAAATTCTGAAATATTTATGAGTATTTAAGTATCGCTGCAAATATATACAGAGGTAACCTTTGCCACCAAATATAAAAGAAATATATTATTTTTAAATAATTACATGTAGGTATATTCCTTAAATATTTGAGAGATTAAAATAATATTTTTTAAATATTAAAAAAGAAATATTAAAATGCGAATATTTACTCATTATAACATAAACATTGCTGAAATAATATTAGTATAGAATAACATTTATTTAACATATTTAAATACACACAAAGAAAATATATATATTTTAGAAATATTTATATAATTTACATACCTATTAAATATTATATTTAATAGCTAGGTATGTAAATTATATAAATATTTCTGAGATGTTTCGTATTTTAGTATCACTACAAATATATACAGACCAAATATATGAAATAAATATGTATTGCATACTTTTAAATACTTATATATTTCTTAAATATTTGAGAGCAAAAACTAATATTTTTTTTTTTTATTTTAATTTTTTTAATAGTAAAAGAGAAATAACTCACTATAGAACATAAATATTGATGAAATAGGTAATATTAGTAGAATAATATTCGTTTAATAGATTTAAATAAACACAAAAAAATATATATATATATATTTGATACATAAATTATAAAATTATATAAAATAAATATTGCTGAGATAATACTTTGTTCGTATTACCACTGTCATAAATTCTTTGTGTGAGACTTTGTGTGATGAAATTAACCAAAAAATGTATGCCCCTTAATTGTGGTTATTAAATTTGAATTGGACAGTGAGAAGAGGTTTAATGTGCTAAAATTGTTGAGGTAAGTAATGGAAAGAGTATAAGAGTATTTTGGCATTGGTTCTGTGGTCAGGTCCCTTATTATTAAGTTATAACTTTTCTATCCTACATGCATCGTTTGATCCTATTAGCCTGATTAGTACTCGTAATTTTTATATTAATTTTATGCATCGTGTTAAATAAAAACTGTATATATTGAGTATTTCCGTAATGCCTGATTATTTCATATACACACAAAATCTGAAATAATATTACCTATAAATGATTTTTCCTCAATACTTATTTTATATTAAAAAGAATGGCACCAAAAATATTTTTTAAATATATTTATTTTAATATTTCATATTTGATCTTTGATCATACAAGGACATGGTAAAGGTTTTTGTAGAGTTTTCTATAAAGTTTGATACCAAATAAGAACAATACACCAAATTTCAAGTCGAAAATTTCATCAAATCTAAACGATTCTTTTCCGGGGGAGTGACCGGGAACCTTGGAAAATATGTCGTAGAGTATTGGATATGCAACTTACAATACTTGAGATGTATACAAAGTTGCATAATACTCGTATTTTATTTATTTCTTAACCTATCTATTTATTTATTCTGTGGTTCGTGATTTTACGAGATAAAGTAATAGAAAACAGCATAATAATGTAAAACCATTAGTTTAGTTCTAAAGAACATTCGTAATTTATAATTAACAAACATGGACAACATAGAATATTACAAGTCGTTAATTTCTGATGAGTAAGTTATTGATTTACACATTTCTAGGTTATGTACGTTACGACGTTTTATTATTACTTTCCATTAATCCCACTTTTTATATTTAAGCGAAGTCATAAAGGCGCTTATGAAAGAAAGCAAAACTAGAGAAGGTGAGCTAATTAAGGAGAAAACAAGAGTTAGACCGAACTTAAATTTCTTCCAACGTACCGTTACAAATCTGGTTTCGTCCAATAGACGGTGAGGCGTAAAAATATACGTAAGCGTCGTTCGTTAAATGTGTGTGTTTCTAGGATACCTACCAAGCCAGAATTTGTACCCAAGGAAAGTAACAAACATATCCGAAAAGTGAAAACGCCTCGCACATTAATGAGGGAAATTCTTATGACTAATAAAATAAACTTTGTTAAGCCCGAGGAATCTAAAGATGTGACGCAAGCACCTTCGACTCATGCAACTGAGAAAAAGCAAAGTAGGCCCAACTTGAACGAATACTTTAGCAAAAGTGGCGACCCCCCGAAGACGGCAACAAAGACCGGAAGTATACACTTTAACTTGAACTTCGATAAAAGGAAGTTTGTCGGCACCTCAAGTATAAATGACGAACCGTCCTCGTCTAGTGATTCTTCCGATGCCAGCATTATAAGTATATCTAGTACAAGATCTACCAGTTCGCTCTCTTCGTCCACTGAAAATGACGTTATAAGTATCTCCGACAGCGACTGTGATGCGGGCAAACCTGAACTCCCCGAACATGGGGTCGCGAAAAGTAAGAAAGTTTGTAAGAAAAGGTGCAAACGAAAGTTGCAAAAGAAGCGTAAGAAAAGGAAGAATGTTTGAACCACTTGTAAGTAGGTGTGTTTTGGTATAACGAGCACAGAGAATTCCGTATAATTTATTTATTTATTTTAATTACGTTTTTTATCATACTGTGATACATAATAAATTTTATTTTTTGTATAAAAAAACCTTTTGAGGTCATACGTTAATAAATTTGAAGTTGTAAACATGTTGTTTTACTAAAAAGGTATAAATATTCCATATATCTATAATATATCGTATATTTATTACGTGGAAGATGAACTTTGTAGCAATGAGACGTTAAATATAGAAAATGTAAAAAATGTGGGTGGGCACTGCCAGAGGACAACACCGTTGTTTTGCTATTTACTGGTACTACTGGTTTTAAGTGTTTGATATATTTGTTAAATTAGTGAAGTAAATTTACCAGCTAGTTTAAGAGTACTTTAGCCACTAGCCAGTGAAATAACCAGACAAAAACAGTACAAAAAAAAACTATAAACTCAAAATCTTAGTCTGAGTTTAAATTTGATACTAATATATAATATAAAAGCTGTTTAAAAAAAATGTGTTTAGTGATAACATTACTGCTACGATTTTAAAGAACAAATAACTATAATGATTCTACAAATACTCCCAACTGTCAAAAAATTTGTGTTTTTTATCAACCGTACTTAATATCCAGCAACCAACTTTTTTAATAGAAAACTGTACCTGTTTCTTTTAGGGTAGAATTTTTTCCTGAATCCAGTAAGGTATACCAACTTATCGATATTCATTCATTTGGGCTTCTAATAAAATAATTATCTAGTGAGCGTGCACAGAAAACAATCAAATTGACAAATCGTTACAAAATGACATTTAAACTTTAGGACTGTAACATTTTCTTAGGATTCAAGAAACATGAATTGTATGTATAATGGAGGAACTAATGCAGGAAAAATTGGAAAAAGAGTCAGCAACTTACCGATTTTCTTAATCGTCTTTCCAGTCTAGCCGGACTAATTTCTGGTGGATCTAACGAAGGACTCTCTTTCCTAATCACTAAATTAATAAAACTTTTCAAAATTAGTATTCTTTGTAGCTAACTGGTCACATTCACAATAATTTTAGTCTAGTCTGTTTAAAAAACAAAATCTAGTGTGCTTTTCCTTACTGCCAATATTGCACATTAAAATCCCTACACGCCGTAGTGCCAACCTAAAAAAATATGCAAATAAATTCCCTAAACCAATTTTAATTCTTTGGTGAACATCGAACAAAGCAACAAAGCTTCTACATTAAGCTTTATATTATCAAGTGTACCTCCAGTGGTATAAGTAATTATTGTTAATTATAATTTATTGTTGAACTAACAAAAATTCTTATAATGGGGAAACTAGTGTCGGAATAGGTATCGGACAAAGAGTTAACTTACCAGTTTTCTTAGCATTTGTCCAGTCTAGCGAGACTTCTTTCTTTGTAACTGACCAAATTAACAACTTTAGTTAAGCCAATTCAAAAATCAAAATTTAAGCTGCTTTTTCTTGGTACCAATGGTACCATATTAAAATCCCTACACGTCGTAGTGCCAACATAAAAGAAAATATAAAAAACAAGAATACCGGTTGCTTTCATTGTTTCCCATGGCACACAGGATAATACAAGACTTAATTAACTTAAAGCAGTATAGTTTTTTTCTTATCCATATTTTTAGCACAAAATGAACCTTTCAAATTTTTGTATTTTCAGGAAAAATAAAAACAAACTGAATGTATCCCAAGAATAAGCCACAAATACAGCATATGCTTCTCTACACGATTCCTGTTGTTCATCTAAAAAAAAATAATAATAATTATATGGTGTTCATCTACTTAGTTTATAATGGCCTCACGTTGGAGTAATAAGGTAGGGCCTTGCGTACATCAGCTGCCTACATGACTTTGACCACGACATGGACGGAATTCTTTATACAAAACGGTTCAATTTCCTTCTTTAGTTTTTCATTTTTCAGGATAACTGCTATTATAGTTAAGCGCGTTGTATAGGGTCAGTAACATTTCGATTATATATAGCTGCGTGTTGCGCGATTCAAGGTAACGTCGTCGTTCTCATTTTAGTAGAGTTGCGAAATTTGATAATTTGCAAGATTGTTGTTTTGCAATGCATTTTGGATGCTAGCCGGAGGAAAAGTAAGAACCCTTTGTTTGGGAAGCCGAAAGGGAACTAAAATAATGTTTTCGCCAGACAAAAGTTGGCATCTTCAGGAGATGCCGTTATTATATTTTTACTTCATGAGAAGTAGTAATCACATTTTGTAACTCTCACATATTTATATCAATGATCATTAACCCACACATATGCTTTTCTCTGCAGTTTTTTAAATGACCAAAGTGCATTTTGTTCATATATATCATAAGAACACATCATTTTGTTGTCTATTTAACGTGATTATACATCGATAACAACATATACAAAAAATTGACGTCATAATGATGTAAATTTTTTTTACGCGTTTAATACGTTGTCTCCTAACGTTCCTTTGACGTGACTTTTAAGTGCATACAAACGTATTCTGTATGTACCTTACAAGATATATTGACGTTACACAATAAGTACTCTTAAAACTGCTACCTATTTGCCCTCTTTATTTTAAATTATAAAATAAACCTTAATTGTGATACAAATAATACCTTCAAACTTCAAAGCTGTTCCAAGGATATGGTGAATATTAGTAAAACCACGTCAATTTGATGTCTACTTTGGGTTATTACACATCGGTAACATCATTTACGAGAAATCGACGTCATTATGATGTAATATATTTACACATTTATGACGTCATCTCCTAACTTTCTTTTGACGTGATTTTCAAGTGCATACAAACTCATTTTGTATGTTCCTTACAAGCTATATTCAGACGTTACACAATAAGTACTCTTAAAACTGCTGCCTCTTTAGTGAGCGATAAATTGGCGCTTTTAAATTATAAATTAAACCTTAATTGTGATACAAATAATGCCTTCAAACTTCAAAGCTGTTCCAAGGATATGGTGAATATTAGTAAAACCACGTCAATTTGATGTCTATTTTAGGTTAATATACATCGGTAACATCATTTACGAGAAATCGACGTCATTATAGTGTAATATATTTACACATTAACGTGACGTGACTTTCAAGTGCATACAAACTTATTTTGTATGTTCCTACAAGGTATAGTATATTCAAATGTTACACAATAAGTACCTTTAAAACTGCTGCCTCTTTATAGTGAACGATAAATTGGCGCTTTTAAATTATAAAATAAAACTTTTAATTGTGATACAAATAATGTCTTCAAACTTCAAAGCTGTTCCAATGATGTGGTAGATACTAGTAAGAACACGTCAATTTGATGTCTATTTCAAGTAATTATACATCGATAATAACATTTACGAAAAATCGACGTCACTAAGATGTCATATTTTTAACTCATTTATTACGTCTCCTCACAGCGTTCGTTTGGCGTGACTTTCAAGTGCATACAAACTTATGTAAGTTCCTAATGAGACATATTCAAACGTTAGACGATGAGTGCTCTTAAAATTGCTACCTCTTATAGTGAGCGATAAATGTGTGCTTTTAAATAATTGTAAAATAAACCTTAATAATTGTTATACAAATAATGCCTTAAATCTTTAAAGCTTTTCCAATGATGTGGTGGATATTAATAAGACCAAGTCAAGATGATGTATTATACAACGGTGACATTATTTACGAAAAATCGACGTCATTATGATGTAATATATTTTACGAATTTATTACGTCGTGCCATAACATTGCTTTGACGTGATTGTCAAGGGCATACAAACTTATTTTGCACATTCCTTACAAGATATATTGAAACGCTACGTAATGAGTATTCTTAAAACTGCTGCTTCTTTAAATGATTCAAAATTGTGGTCGATATAAATAAGACCACGTCCGTTTGATGTGTACTTAAGGTTATTAAACATTGGTAACATAATTTGCGAAAAATCGACGTCATTATGACGTAACATTTTTTACACATTTATTACGTTGCCTCATAACGTTAGTTTGACGTTATTTTAAAGTGTTTACAATTCTTTTTTGTATAATCCGCATAACATATATTGAAACGCTACGCAACAAATATTTTTAAAACTGCTGTTTCTTTGTAGTGAACGACGATTGGTGCTTTTAAATGACAAGTAAACGATAATTGTTATACGAATAATGTAAAGCATTTTCTTGACAGAGTTTAGTAACCCTTTCTTGGTTGTCTTGATTACTGATGGTCGAGGTGTGGATCAAAAATAAGAAAATCAAGTTTCTTTAACTGCGGATGTTTTGACTCTGCATTATAGAAAAGTTACAGTTTTTTTTAACATAATAAGAGATAGTAAATCAACTAAGGACAGTTTAAGTGAACACGCAAAGACAATCATTGATAAGATTCTTTTCTCTGGTCTGTAACATTTACGTCAATTTTACGTCGAAAATATGTCAATATCATTTTTCGATGAGACTATTCGTTTATGTTCTTGACCTTACACATCTATGCAAACTAGACAATGTAACCAAATTGGAATGACTAACAGCTTTGTGTATTCTAAATTGGATTAGGCAAGGAGTAATTGTGGGAAATACCCGTCGTCAACGGTAATATATGTCCAATTTTTTTATTTGGAAAATTATTTCTCAGCCAGTCACCTTAAATAATGTGATATTTGACAATAACAGCTACTATTATTATTGAATTAAAAATAATGAATACATTATGGTAATTACATTATTTACCTGTGGCTTATGCTAATTTGATGAAGTCAAGTATCGCATTTAAATTAAACAATTTAAGTTTCAAAATTACAAGACATTATAATGGTTAACATCCTCATATGTACGATTCCAATATAATTTAATGCTTTTTAATGATAATTAACCAATAATTGCTTGCTACAAAAAAATAATAAGTACAATATTTTTACACAGATTTTCTTTCCAACCTTGCGGTCTGTAACCATTACCATCGACTAATTATCTAATAAATGCGTTAATTCGTTCAGTATGGTAATTGTTTTGTGGTTTGAAAAAAATCAGATTGCATAATTTGAATAGAAGCAGCTGCCAAAGTACTTAGTCGATAGCAGCGCATAACTATTCCTACCTCTTCTTCTTTGGGATCTTCTGCCACAATATTTTAACAAAAGTATCACCATTGATTGTCAATGAATTTAATTCCTTCTTTGACCTTTCGCCGCGCGTTACGCAGAGGTCAACTGCGACCCTGACATTCACGTTTCTATTTCGGCATAACAAGACGCTACCAAGCCGATACTTGGAATTTTAAGTACGCAAAGAAAAGGCGTTTAGTTGTTGTTTCGCTCCATTTTGCCATTGGACTATGTAACGCTTCGGAAGATTTCCGGACTATGACGCGTTCTGAAGAAATCACTGACGTAGCACGTGGTGCTAAAGCCATCTATATGCAGAGCAGTTAGGCGCGGGGACGTGAGAAGACACATAAACTAGTGGAAATGCGTCACATGTACGCAAATGCGTAGCCTTAATTTTGCTGATTTATTTTCAGGTGTAGGTACATTCTTTATCCGTGCTCGTGAATCGTGAATGAGCCATGGCTGTCTAAAGCTGCTAAGAACTTCTAAAAGTTCTAAACATCACCATAATTCAATATAAAAAACGTTTACTTTCATCACTGACTGACTTTTAGATCATTTACGTATTTAGGAAAGTGTACGGGGCCTAAAACGGTTCCTTGAGGAACGCTAGATTTATAACCCTTGCTATTGTATAGTAATACTGAATGCTTTTATTAGTAGGGCAATTTAATCTGTTCTTCCACCCAATGGGACTATAGACGCGTCCTGTAAATAAATTAAATTAAAGAATCTCCATACGTAATGTTTATATATTTTTTTTTTACTTATATCAAAGCATAATTGATAATTGAGCAGCAAATTTAAATATTAAATTAAACAATAAAAAACAAATTAGAGAATATCCACGAGGTAATAAAATATTCGCTAAATTGGTACATTAATTAAATGAATTTAAAAATTTAACTTAGTAATTTTCTAATAATGAAAATAATACTTGCTGGCAACTAATAACACCGATAAATATAACAATTAAATATATACTTACACAATTACACGTCAATATTATTATTTATATTTTTATATATCAAACGAAGCCTTCTGGAATCTCCTTTAACATAATGTCGCAGTGCTGTAGGTTTAGTTTATTCCCCAAAGGCAGCAGTTAACCTTTAAATATTAAAAATAAAATAACTTGGTTGTTTGGCGCAGCCGGTAGTGCACTAAATTCAAGCGTAGAAATATTACCTCGAATAAACCAGACCTGGATCGTCGATTGATCCGCAAACCCGTAACAGGAGAGTAATGTCAACAATAATTACGACTGTACTATTTTTTTGACTCTAAGCAGAAATGTAATTATAAAGATATCAGTATCGAATAACTTTAATTGTCACATTAACTTAATAAAGGTAACAGCAAATTAATTCACTTTGTAATTAATCAAATTGAATTTTAACGAGCAACATCTGTGTTTACACCTTTGATTTTTTATGCTTATACATTTTTAAATACACCCATTTAAATTTATACACACATTTCTACAATTATGTATAATGACTATGATTATTCAGATGTCCAGTCGACGATATTCGATGGTTAACCAAAGCATAGATATAGAAGAGCTCCTAGAGCTGACTTTGCCTAACATGGTTGGCTGGTTCAATTTTGTTAGGCCTCTCAGAGAACATATACTGCGTTTTGATTGGATTAAGGTATTCAATATTTTTACTCCATTTTACGCCAAAGTTAATTGGGGCTGTGAGCATCCGGAGGTGTTAGAATCAGCTACTTAATTGCTCTCCAAAAAGAAAAACTTACTCGGAGCTCACTGGCATCATCTAAACTAAGTAGAGGATGTATTACTGTAGAGGGCAAGTCGTTGATGTGAAGGAGAAACCGAGTGGGCCTTAAAACAGGTTCTTGTGGAACGCCAGAGTTGATGCCTACGAAATAACTCGGCTATTATAAGAGATAGACTTCTGAAATTCGGAACGTGAATAATAGATCACTAAAGCTAGAATCTGGCATAATTGTGTACAAGATATTACATCCGGTTCAACCGGAAGTGATACGAATTTTTTAATTTTAAATGGAATATCCTATATAGTTTTTGTTTCTTGTTCGTCATGAAATTCTGATTTCAGTGATATGTCACAAGTTGGCATTTGTTTAATAAAAATGGCGTCGAGAATGTAAACACAATGAAATACACAAGCGGGCCCCTGTGGGGTTTAATTTTTGAATTTAATAGAAAGTAAGCCTTGGATTTGACGTATGGGTTTGTCTTTTGTCACTCCAGGTACGCCCATATGTCAAATCCAACGCCTACTAATATTCAAAAATAAAATACTTCTGTTTTCAATTTTTTGACAGTTTCGACGCCATTTTTAAACAAATGTCAACTTGTGACATATCACTGACATCAGAATTTCATGGCGGATATGAAAATTTAAAAATATACAGGGTGTTCTATTAAAAATTGGTGTAATTTCTGATTAGACCAGAAGTAATATTTTGCGCATCAGATTTTGACATTAGTGATCTACCCTAGACGTGGTTCGGACTCCACAATAAACTGTAGAACCCCGTCTTTCGTTACCTAACACAAAATCTTAGAATTTTTTGAGGTTACTTTGGTGGAAGTTAAGAAATAAATGGATAAATAAACAAAAATTTTGCTACAAAAAAACACTTAGGTACACAAATAATTTGATCAAGTAACCATGCCAGTGGGCACATTAAATGCTTTTCCACAATGGAATCCTGGTTGGTTGGTATTTGACCAACCTTAACAATAACCGATTAATTGGACGCGGGATTATCGACTGGCCATGACAGGAATCAAAACAAATTCTTTACATACCACTTGACCTCTAATGCAGTTATTCCTCTTAAAGGTAATAAACAAAAAAACAAACAAGATGATTATAAATAGTTTGTTGTATCATTTTTTTGAAATTTCGGTCATGGCTAACCGAGTTGTTTAGTCAATATTTGTCTATAAATTAATATTTTTTAAAGCGGAAGGACGAAAGAGCGCCGGTGCTTAAAAAATAATCCTCACGACGCCACATGCTACCCTTAACGTTTTCCCAATCATCAAAGCGACCCCCTGAATATCTAGCCAAGTAAGACGAAACGAAGCCCTTCGATTTGTTGCTGGGTTAGTTAAAACCACCTCTAGAGCACGAGAGTTCCGGCCCAACTGCTCCCTTGGTAAAAGAAATTTTGGATAACATCGCAAGACTGAAATGGCCTCCTCCTTCTCCAGACCTGAACCCAATCAAGCACGTCTGAAGCGATTTGGCGATTACAAGAAGGTCATTCCGTCTTCCAATTTTGACACCCTGTATAAAGTGAATTTCCGTCTAATAAGTAGGTATCAAAAGTGCAGTTTAGCTCTCTCTGTGCGGATCCATCTCGTTCGCCTTGAAACGCCGAGCAACTGCATCTAGCCGCAGTTCCTCGGAGATTATCCTTTTTTTCTGGCCGACCGACGCGACGCCGACGTGCTGGCTCGTCGCCCAAGAAGGGTATATAAAAGCACGGTAGGGGGCAAGACTATGTATACTTGCTCGAGGCGCGCTTCAAAAACAGTCCGATTTATATTTTTACGTGACCCGCCAGCAAAGTTGCTCAATTTGACATTCAATTATTGCCGAGGTACGAACATGGGTTTTTGTGTCAGCAGCGCTATCCTCCTTGCGAGCGTCGTTTGTTTCGCAACAGAAGCCGCCAAGTTGCGTAAGTAGAATTTAGTTGTTATCCACATTGTTTGCAATAATGTAATTTTGCATAATTTCCTTCAAGTGCTAAATTGGTACTTGATATAAATGTTTGTTCTGGCCTTCGCCTGTTGCTGAAATTAGATCGCAATTGGGGTTGTAGGAAATTTTGGATTGTTTCCTGGACTATTTTATGATGAGAACAAAACGTTCTTTTGCACTTTTAAAACTTGAAAATCTGTTTTTAAACATCATAATTAAAACAGCGAGCCTGGGATTGGTGTTTTGTTTTCATCATAATATAATCCAGAAAGTTACCTACAACCTTTATTAAAAAAAATTGGTCTAACTTCAATATTAGGCGAGGTATTTCAAATGGCACGCTTAAAACAAAGAGCATATATTCAGGGTGTTCAATTTTTGATACCATTTTAACTTAGAAGCTTGAAATAAAATTTTGAAGAGTTTCCTAACGGAGTTACAACCTAATACAGAGTGTGATTTTTAGCAGATTTTTCTACGTATTTTAAAATATTTTTGCACGATAACTTCGGTTAAATTATACTTTGGTCGTAGTTTGACAAATAGAAGGGTCGCCTTAGGGATCCTTGTCAACTTATTATTCGTAACATGAAATACGATCCTGTCCTATTGTTTGTCGAGCGAAATAAACAATTGTCACAGCGATCAAACGTGGACCAGTCGCAAACTTATAAAAAATTAAATTTCCAAATAAATTGTTGGTAAAAATGGTAATTATTTCCTGGACTATATTATGATGAAAGCAAAACATCGAACGAAGGCCTACTTTTGCACTTATGGCGAAAATCTAAAAATATGTTTCTAAAAGTTAGTTCTTTGTCTTTGATGTTTTGTTTTCATCATAATATACTTATGCCAGGAAATGACCTACAACTTTTATTAAAAAAGTTTTGGTCTAGCTTCAATAATAGGCGAGATGTTTTACGTGACACGCTGAAAACAAGCAGAAAATTATATTTCTCTCTTTGGTTGTAGAAATTTTGAATTATTCCCTGGACTATATTATGATGAAACTATATTATGATGAAAACAAAACATCGATCCAAGGCCTACTTTTGCACTTATGGTGAAAAAACGGAAAATCTGTTTCAAACGTCAGTTTTTTGTCGTAATTAAAAAAAGCAGGCCTTGAATTGATGTTTTGTTTTTATCATAATATAGTCCAGGGAATGATCTAAACCTTGATTAAACAGATTTTGGTCTAGCTTCAATAATTGACGAGATATTTCAAGCGACACTCTTAAAACAAGCAGCAAATTATGTTTCTCTCTTTGGTTGTAGAAATTTTGAATTATTTCCTGGACTATATTATGATGAAACTATATTATGATGAAAACAAAACATCGATCCAATGCCTACATTTGCACTTATGGTGAAAAAGAGGAAAATCTGCTTCAAACGTCAGTTTTTTGTCGTAATTAAAAAAAACAGGCCTTGAATTGATGTTTTGTTTTCATCATAATATAGTCCAGGGAATGATCTACAACCTTGATTAAACCGATTTTGGTCTAGCTTCAATAATTGACGAGATATTTCAAGCGACACTCTTAAAACAAGCAGCAAATTATGTTTCTCTCTTTGGTTGTAGAAATTTTGAATTATTCCCTGGACTATATTATGATGAAACTATATTATGATGAAAACAAAACATCGATCCAGGGCCTACATTTGCACTTATGGTGAAAAAACGGAAAATCTGTTTCAAACGTCAGTTTTTTTGTCGTAATTAAAAAAAGCAGGCCTTGAATTGATGTTTTGTTTTCATCATAATATAGTCCAGGGAATGATCTACAACCTTGATTAAACAGATTTTGGTCTAGCTTCAATAATTGACGAGATATATCAAGCGACACGCTTAAAACAAGCAGCAAATTATATTTCTCTCTTTGGTTGTAGAAATTTTGAATTATTCCCTGGACTATATTATGATGAAACTATATTATGATGAAAACAAAACATCGATCCAATGCCTACTTTTGCACTTATGGTGAAAGAACTGAAAATCTGTTTCAAAAGCAGGTCTTGGATTGATGTTTTGCTTTCATCATAATATAGTTCAGGAAGTGATCTACAACTCGCTACAACCTTTATTAAAAAAGTTTTGATCTAGCTTCAATAATAGGCGACATTATTTCCTGGACTATATTATGATGAAAAGAAGACTTCGATCCAAGGCCTGCTTTTGCACTTATGGCGAGAAACTAAAGATCTGTTTTTAAACGTCAGAGTGTCATAATTAACAGCAGGCCTTGGATTGCTGTTTTGTTTTCACTATAACATAGTCCAGAAAATAAGAGTCGCAAATAAAATAGTGACAAAAATTATTGATTATTTCCTGGACTATATTATGATGAAAGCAGAACATCGCTCCAAGGCCTACTTTTGCATTTGTGGCGATAAAACTGAAGATCTGTTTCAAACGTCAGATTTTTGTCGTAATTTAAAAAAGCAGGCTTTAAATTGATGTTTTGTTTTCATCATAATATAGTCCAGGAAATTATCTACGACCTAGGTTAAAAAGTTTTGGTCAATAATAGGCGAGATATTTCAAGTTGCACGCTTAAAACAAACATATATTCAGCATATATTTCTCTCTGGTTGTAGAAATTTTTTTATTATTTCCTGGACTATATTATGATGAAAAGAAAACATCGATCCAATAACTGATCTTGCAATAGGGCGAAAAAACTGAATACCTATCTGTTTCAAACGTCAGCTTCTATTGTAATTAACAAAGTAGGCCTTTAATTGTTGTTTTGTTTTCATCATAATATAGTCCAGGGAATGATCTATATGAGGCGCCGTTTAAGACATTATTAGTATTAAAATACACCACATGTAATTACAGGCATTTTACCTAAATTTAATCAGCATGGCGCCACCTAGCGTACTACGATAAAAGCTCATTTCTATATAAATATATGTTAGCAGAAATAATATATATTTGTGAAAATATATTTATATATTCGTAAAAATATATATATATATATATATATTTTTACAAAGATATATATATTTATAAAACAAATATTTTAACAAAATAAATATATTTAATGAAAAAATGTATATATTTCAATAATTATTATATATATTTGTAATACTAATAATGTCTTAAACGGCGCCTCATAGATCCTTTATAAAAATGTTTTGGTCTAACTTCGATAATTGAAGAGGTATTTCAAATGGCACCTTTACTTATCAATAATTAATAGAACCTAGTCACCTACAAAAAAGCGAATGAAGCAATACGACACGAAAAATTAGCTACGGAATGGTTTGCATAAAAAAGCGCCACAACATAACCTATAATTACCCATTATGTATATAATCACATTTTAAAAGTTTGCCGACCCTGAGTAATCCCAGCGTGTTGCATTTTAATCCGCTGACATTGCCTTCCACGATTTCAACACATATAAATGCAATATTTAAATGTCGCTTTAATTGGCTTACGCAATGGAAACAAAGCGCCTAATATAACATACTGGGTGGCAGAAACAAGCAGCGCCGGGAGAAATGCGCAATAATCTATCAATTAAACCGTTTCGTTTTCCAGCCAGCAATTTTGGAAGATGCAGCAAGAGCGACCCCAACTTCAACGAGTGTCTGAGGGCCAATGTGGAAGACGCCATTCACAAATTGAAAGATGGTAAGTATTGCCAAGCGCCTCCATAAATGATTGTAAACCGCGTGACCGAAAATAGGCAACCAAGTATACATTTTGTATTTGTAATACCGTTCGGTGTGTATACGGTTGCCTAGTTACGTGTTCTAACTCTTGCTAGTTGGCGATCTCAGTCGGTATTTTCATGGAGATTGTTTGGCATGCCTTATAATCGTAGCATTTCATTTTTGTCCTAAACACTAGCAACAGTCGCAAATCACTTTATCATAAAGTATATTTTATTACCATGGCCTTTGACCATGTATATTGGTTTAGAAGAAACCACGACAAATAACCTCTAACCAAGACGAGGAATTTTCCACGGCTCGTTTAACTGTCGTCAAGCAGAATCAACAATAAATATGATTAAAAAAACTGTAAACAAATAAAATCAATACGAGCGAGTTAGATGTCATTAAATATTTTAGTTTGCTTTGTGGCAAAGTGTATTTGTTTTTCGCGTGGAATATAACTCAGTGTCATCAAGTCAATTTCCTCCAAGGCCTGAGGTGCAATCAGCGACTCGAATATAACTACAATAAAATTTGTCGACAAATATCTCGTGAAAAGATTACGTTAACAAATGCAAATAATGTAACGTAAGTACATACGAACAATTTTTGTCTTAAAATGCTAATTGTAGCGGTCAAGGTTTGCAGGATTACGTAAGGAACTGGCAGTAAAACTCAGACATGAAACGAAACAATGCGCAATACTGGCAAACTCAACTGTTACAATTTTAGAAAGATATTTGCTCGCATTATTTTAAAATAATCAGTGCTTCTGCTGAAAGTCATAGGTATACCTAATAGCTGCGCCAAACACAAGAAAATTTATTTTATCTTAAAGAATACAGCTGACAAATCCAGATGGTCGAAAATGATTGACTGGATCATCGAACACAAATTTTTCATTTGAAACTAATTCATATCTATAAGTAATGCTTTAAAATAATATTTTACTGCTACTACGTGTGATGGCACAGTCAATTATTTTTTATCTCGCAGCAATTAAATAATACTTACATACAATGAACTTTTTTAGGATCAACCGAATTAGGATTAAAACGGTTCGAGCCACTGGACATCCCCGAGCTGCTAATAGGAGAGGGCAAAGGTCCTGTTAACGTCGCTCAGCATTTCAAAAACGTAAAACTATACGGCCTGACAGGATCCAAAGTTTTATCAACGAGGTAAGAGTTATTATCAAGGTACAGTCCAGATATTATTATTACTGCCAATGTTGTCAAAATTGTCACAAACGTATTCAATCACACTGTTATTATTATGAGTATGATAACCATACTGACAATCTCTGAACCAATTTCGTCGGAAGAGAACTTAAATGGTGGCTTCAGCCATTTTAGAAGATGAGTTTGGTCCGACCATAACTTAAACGGTGACTTCGGCCATTTTAAAACATGCGTTTGGTCGGACCAGAGCTTAAACGGTAACGTCGGCCATTTTATAACATCCGTTTAGTCGGACCAGAACTTAAACGGTAACTTCAGGCACTTTATTAGGTTTACTTGGTCGGGCGATCTCAGCCATTTTATAAGATGCGTTTGGTCGGACCAGAACTTAAACGGTGACTTGGGCCATTTTAAAAGACGCGTTTGGTCGGACCAGAGCTTAAACGGTGACTTCAGCCATTTTATAAGATCCGCTTAGTCGGACCAGAACTTAAACAGTAACTTCAGCCATTTTATAAGATGAGTTGGTCGGACCATAACTTAAACGGTAACTTCAGCCATTTTATTACATCTACTTGGTCGGACGAGACCTTAAACGGCGACTTCAGCCATTTTATTACATCTACTTGGTCGGACGAGACCTTAAACGGCGACTTCAGCCATTTTATAAGATGCGTTTGGTTGGACTAGAACTTAAACGGTGACTTGGTCCATTTTATAAGATGTGTTGGGTCGGATCAGAGCTTAAACGATAACTCCAGCCATTTGCTTCTTGATGATCCTTAATAAAAATCATCAACTCATTTAATTATTCTTACAGTATGGACTTCGACAAGCACACAATGTACGCCACATCGATAACCCCCGAGCTGAGACTGGAGGCCCAATACACAATGAAGGGAAGAGTCCTGCTATTGCCAATCGTAGGCGACGGGCCATGCAACGTTACCTTGGGTAAGTCCATTTAAACGCCATCTCCTGGCAAATATTTGACCAAACAGATTCTTTGTCCAGTTTCAGTCGCTGGTACTGATCTTTCTAAACTCTTTTGTTCGGTTTTCAGTTAACACAAAGATCAACCACACTCTCTACGGGGAACCGTTCGAGAAGAAGGGCAAGACCTACTGGAACTACAAGGAATACACCGTGACCCTCAGGCCGGAAAAGGTGATATTCAAGTTCGACAATCTCTTCGACGGCGATGCTAGACTAGGCACCGAAATCAACAAGGTGCTGAACGACAACTGGGATGAGGTGTTCACTGACGTCAGGGATGGCTACGAGCAAAGCTTCGGGCTCATTTTCCACGGCTTGGCCAACAGAGTGTTCACGAGGGTAGCGCTGAAGGACATATTCCTTGAGTAATAGTCTAAGAAATGTACTGTAGTATTTAGAAGTTATTATTGTGTAATTAGAGCGAAGTGGTTGTTTCCTGCGAGTTGCGCACGCAGCACAGCGGAGAAGTATTTGTTTGACATTTAGGGGATTGTAGACGCGAAGAAGTCGCAATATATGCACCTACAAGTGATGTGGTAGTTCGTAGGCATGTCAGTATTATATAATTCTTCCCTCAATGCGTTATAGGGCAGTAGGCTATGAAACAATGTGTCATCTCTTTTAGTAATTGTAAGCACATGTTTTTAAATTTGTATAAACCAGTTCACTTAATGTTGCCTTAAGTTTCTTATGTAGCAACGTTTCGTGTCTTTAAATCTTTATAAGTATATTTTTTTAATTAAATATTGTAATTTTTAACAATTCTTTTTTTTTCAAAAATTGTTAGTTCTACGAAAAAAATGAGAGACAAAAGAGTTTCTAAAAAATAAAGCTTTCCAATGCACATTTTTATGTGATAAAACTCATGTTGGTTAAAAGAGTCGAAAATAAAATGGCGTCTGGTCGCCATATTGGATATTTCTCTATTGTCGGATCAAAGTGTGTGACACCTTCAATTAAAGGTCTATTCGTCCATATTAACTTGCCTAAATTTCGAGGTAATCCGATGACGTATTGTTATACGTCATCGGATTACCTGGCAGCATTAAAACAAATTCGATGGCAAAATCATTTGTATTTTTTTAAGTGTAAGTATAATCAAATCCAGCGAACTTATAATTATGCTAGTATGGTTATAATAAATACTCCTTCGACCAATGTACTCTTTAAGAGCTCTTACACACAAATTTACATTGAAAAGAACGCCAGAAAGCATTCGACAAATTTAAAAATCTATTACAGACGACTTAATTCCGTGTTGCCTTAGTGGCAATACAAATGAAAACACTTTTATTATGTTATTTAATCAAAAGCTTACCTTCTGTCGATTTAGTAACACATCACAAGCTATTAGAAGTAAAATTGGGTAAACAGCAAAAAGTATGTGCAAGAATGATGCTCCTAGCGTTTTATTATATTAACTATTATGGACGGCAACAAACGATATATTCGTATTAGTAAACATAAAAGAGTTATTCTAAAAACATTTCATTCACAGGTATTTTCGAGAACACCCTGTTCGCCTCATTCATATGTACCGCAGAGTACGCTTGCTCGAATCCGGATTTAACTTCATTAAATATACTCAAGGAGTTTTCGTTCAAGGTTCTTATTAGTTCAGCTGAGATTTCCGCATTTTCCGGGAAGAGGTTCTCAAAATCATACGCTACCCTCTCAGGTCTCATGTCCATGGTGTAGTTGGTCACTCTTATGAACGTTTCGTTCTTCTTAGTGTGCAGTTGACAAGTCATGGTGTGGCGATTAACTAAATTATCTAAAACAAAATAGTTCCTTAATCCTTTACGGGGATTCATATTTAGCGAGGAGTTTTTTTTATATACTTACATTGGGTGAGGTTACATTTTCCGTGTGCGTTTAAGGGAAACACCAATATTTTACCTTTCAATTCGTAATCAGCCTCTAATCTTATGGCTGGTGATATCACGTCAGTTACAAATCCACAGCCTTTGTCTAATTCCATACTACAAATATATACAATTTTTCTGAATATTATATATCAATATATGGTAACTGTTCACTTACTGAAAATTGGTCAACTCGGACTCTGTTATGCCGTGCGTGTACACATGGCGGTACTTTTGCTGAAGTGAGACAGTTTGGCTCGGCGGAGTTGTGAATTCTAGCTGCTCTATGTAAAGTGGCTCCAGTGGAGGCACACCTAAGGCCTTGTCACCTGGAATATTTGTGATTAGGTTTAAATTTGTTTTTCTCGTTACATTTCAAAACATATATGGTACTGCCCCCCTTACCTGCTGCGAAGAGTTTCAGGGCTGCTCCCATATTTTTACCCACGCATTGCGAAAAATTCGGGTCAGACCGATGGCAAAGTTTCACAGCCGGAGCTGAAATGGAAACATAAAATTATATATATACTTATATAGAGTGACATTGTGGCATCCGCTCCACACGATTATACTTGTTGCTAAATAATCAAAATAAATGTATGTGATAACTTACGAAGATGAGCTCCAAGAACTGCAGGAAAAACACTGAACACTAGTAAAAGCATTATCAACCGTTTAAGATTCTGAATGAAACTGTGCACAGCTTTTGCATTTGTCAATTAAATATATTTTATATTTCCAACTTTGCACCCAAGCGGTGACAAATGTATGATCATTTTAATGCATTTCTGTAGTACCTAAACGCGAAAACACGCAAAGTCCGCAATTATTTTTAGTCGACGTTAATAGCACTATTAATTTTTATACACGACCAATTCGATGACGTCCTGATATATCTTCTGTTTACTTCGTTCTAAGAAACAGTAAAGTTGCTTGCTATTAACGTTAACAGAAACAAACGGGTGGTTCAAACAGCAGCAAAAAAATATTGATTTCGTTCGCGAACATAAAAAGCTCTTTAGGTATTAAAGATTATGGCGTCCCTGGAGTAAATGCCAGAGCGAGAGACAAGTTCCCCTTTTTTGAGGTTTTTTTTACCAACGACAAATCAAATTCAATTCAAACCAGGGTAATATGAAAATTCCTTCTAATAAAACTCGAACGAGAAACTTACATATAGTATACTCATGAAATAAATACAAGTTCAAAAAAGGATATAATATCTTAAAACCATTTGTTAAATCAGCTGTGGGACACCAATTTGTGATTAATTAATTTAAGACAAACCTGGAAAACCTCCAGTCTAGTCAAATGACCAGGCACAATGTAAATTAGTTCCTAAGAAATGAGTGCAGTGACCTGCCAACGGCAGATCTAAAATTTATCTCACGTAATATCGACACATGGGTATCCAAGGATTCATCTTCAAATAAGGAAGCTAAAAATACCATAATTTTATAGTAAAAATACATAATAAAGTGGAAAAAGGCGAAAATACCAACCTTCATGACAGTTGAAAATCTAGAAATCCATGGTTTGGCAAATTTTCTGCTTGTCCTTATTGGGTCGTAAAAGAAGCAACCCCACGTCCAGATCGCTCCTGAAATATATAGAAAAATATAAGGTCTAAATCGAAAATTTAATTTTCCAGTTCATTTGAATAATGGTTCAAGGCCAAATACCATAAGGTACCAGAGAAACAGCATCAACTTACCAGTAAGAAAGGTAAAATTTATCCTAAATAATAAGCAGCCACCTGATTGGTCGAAATCCGAATGGGCATCCAAGGCCTATTTAGTTTATCCAGATCCAGTAAATAGGGCACTAAATTGTAAAACTGCCAGCTATCATTCTGGACCACAAACCACAAGTGTAAAAACTTAAAAACAGGTCTGCCAATTTAAAGTAAATAACGCGACACGGTAAGCTTAGTGTGCCGGGAGTACTGTGAACTAAAATTAGAAAATTTAACTTTATTAAATTTGTCACTATTCACAAGGACACTGTCCAATATTTGTTGTAGATTAAGTTAGTTTAAGTTAGAGCAGGGACATAGTTTAAGGAACGTTTCACTTTGAATTGTCTCGTATGTGTAATAAATACGGCTTGTTGTTCCATCTATGTTTAATTGATACAACTAAAGCATACAAATCCATCTCAGCTGGATATCTATACTACAGCAAAAGTAGAGACATCTAGCTGTCTAATGACAAAATTATATTCATTCTGATCAAGATCTTTAGGATTTCAAGATCTTTACTAATCAAATAAAAAATAAAACCAGCCCAGAATTTAAATAACCTTTATTCAGAATGTGTACAGCAGCTGATTAACAGGTAAGACATTTCTTCGATAGCAGGAGGGAACCCCCTTAGACCCTGAAAGGTAAAAGAGTAATTATAGCAAACATATAGTAAGTTTCACGTTTAATTATCTTAAGATCATACGCCCTGTCGCTTATTGTTTAAACTGTTGGAAAATCCAGCCCAATGGCGGACTGATCGTATGTTATAAAATCGATAATTCAGAAAACTATATATACAACTAAGTACTTTAGAAAACTAAATTTAAATTTCAAGAACTAAAGAACTTAATTACTAATGCATGCATAAAACTATATATGAGTAAAAAACTTAAATATCTAAACGTGCAAATATATAAAATAAATAAATCTTAAATTAAAAAAAAAAAAACTTACCTTGTAATAATAAATCATAAATAGAATTCAAAAATTAAAAATCAAAAATTGTTGTTTTCCCAAAAGTCCCTTATCATTAGTACATAATTTGGCATCACCAACGTGGGGCAACAGAAAACAAATATAAATAACACTAAAATTAAATATTTCCCCAATACCATAACAATAAGTAGGTATAAGACTATATATTTTTTCTTTTCTGGCACATCGTGTATGTAGGCTTTTATTCTTGCACGCTAATATTTAAGTAAGTGTCAATTAGGTATGTATATTGCTTTTTGCTTTTTAATTAGCTATTTACATGCTGTTTAATTATTTCTAATTTGCATCATTTGCCTTATAATCAGTTTGTTGTGTCAACCAATTTTGCTTGAGGTGACTAGTTTGTTCACAAGTGAGCTAGGTATTGTTTATATCCACGTATTATTCGTCAAAGCACCATGGGAAGTCCCGTGACGGTTTGTCGAAGAATTTCCATAACGACCAGAAGATATCTTGCTTCGTCACGCGAAGGATTTTTTAACTACAGACAATAACTTTTCGCTAATTTCTGTATTAATTCGTTTCAACGCCACATGTGCGTTGACACTCCTGACTATGAAATATGTTAGGATACATCAATCATACGTACTGGTTTTATGAAGATTTATTTTGTTAATACAGCAGATTTCTCATTAATGGCGAGAACAAACGGTAAGTATATACCTACAGTATATGTGCATATGGATTAAAATTATTTAATTTGGTATCCTGCATCTCCCTGGGAACAATAACTACAAGTATTTTATATCAACAACTTTACGCTAAAATATAGAAAAATTAACAATGGCGCTTTGGCATCAATCCAAGAATATCTTATTCAGCGGTATCTTCGAGAACACGCTGTTCGCGGTGTTCAAATACATGTAAGAAAATACCTCCTCGTACCCAGCCTTGACATCGTTGAATATGGCCAAGGAGTTCTCGTTGATCGTCTTCAGGATCTCGTTGGAAATTTGTTCGCTCGTCGGAAAAATGTTGTCAAATTCGTACACCACCTTTTCAGGTTTCATATTCATTGTGTAATTCGTCAGTCTCAGGTAAGTGTTATTTTTCTTGGTGTATTTCTCGCAGGTCATCTTGTGCACGTTCAATAAATTATCTGAAAGAAAAATGCATGATTCCAATCGCTTTGATTTATTGAAACAAAAAAAATTGTTAACCGGATCAAACGCAAATGCTTACGATGGGTCACGTTGCATTTCCCATGCGAATCTATTGGAAACAGCAATAAATGGCCTTTGATCTCATAGTCTGCTTCCATTCGTACATATGGCGAAAGGGCATCAGCACTCCACTTGCAATCGTTATCTAGATCCACCCTAAAAATGTATCCACGTTTAAAAATAAACAGCCGTGAATATAAGCAGTAAAATCATGATAATAACAAAGAGGAATGGGTAAGGGGTGTGTCATAGACGTGGATTGGACAATGGGCGGCGTTAAATACGCTGTCAAAATGGATGGTCGCAATAATTGACTGCTATTGGTTTAGGGGAGGGGCTAGAATTCGGCAGTGGGCGAGACTAAGCAAGCCGTAAAACAGCGTGGACATGTATAGTTATGATTGATCGAGGGGCGGATCCAAAATCAGTACAATTGGGTTAAGAGGCTAGAATGTTATGGCAGTTATGATTCGTTAAGGGGCGGATTCAAATTAGCACAATGGGATTAAGGAGGCGTGGTCAGAGGCTAGAATTCGACAGGGGGCGGGACTGAGCATGGCGTAAAGTGGTATGGATATGATGAGTTCTGATTGGTCAAGGGGCGGGTTCAAAATAGGACAATGGAATTAAGGAGGCGTGGTTAGAAGCTAGAATTTGATAGGAGGCGAGAATGAGTAAAGCGTAAAGTGGCACGGACAAGTTATTATCGGTTGAGGGGGAGGAGCCCAATCAGTGCTATGGCGTTAAGGAGGCGTGGTCAGTGGGTAGTGGTCGGGTTGGCTATGTCGTTCCCAAATTTAGCCTCCCGTTAGAAAATGCAACTCAGCGTACTGGCCTCAGCACGGTCTGGCCAAATCGGTAAAAATAAAAGTAAAAAGAAAAAAATAAATATTGAATCTTATACGTACTCAAATCCTTTGGTTAAATCTGATGCTGTCAGTCCATGAAGCCGTACATTACGATATCTTTGTTCAAGTCTAACAGACAAGGTTGGGTCTCCTTTAATTTCTAGCTGGGGGACGTATAAAGGCTCCAATATGGGTATGCCCAATTCCTTGTTGCCTAGAAGAAAATGCTTGTAAGCACGATCGGTTCTAATAAGTATAAGTATTCAATATAAATGTTCTAATGTAGGTATATTTTAGAGCACAAACGCACAAACATTAATTATTATAAATGCTTTAAAATTCATATTCTATCCTCAGTTTTGCAAAGCATGCTTCGAATGAAGTGGTCGATGAGTTTTTGAAGAATTGTTGGTAACTCCTGAAAATATTGCGCTTAAGTACCTACCTACTTATACCTTCAATAATATTGCATTTATCTCGTTATATTCTATAATTATAAATATTGCAAGCCTTGAAATGCAATTAGATAGGTACTATTTAAGTAGGTACATAGAACTAAAGAAAACAATAAAACAAGACTTACCGTCTGCTAATAGTGGCAAGGCTTCTCCAATATTTTTGGCGACACACTGTGGGAAATTCGGGTCGGACCTGTGGCATAGTTTAATGCCTGGAGCTAAAAAAAAAAGATTAATGACGCAGTAGAAACCCTGTATAGGTAGATATACTTAGGTATTAGGCAAGTTTAGGTAAATCCTTTACCCTCAAAAATATTCAGTTCTGACCTATCTTTAAATTTCAAGTTGCTAATATGTAGCATTAATTAATTATTTATCTTATTATTAATAGGTATTAGGTACTTACGCAGTTGTGCTCCAAGGCCTCCCACGATAATAGCACACAATATTAACAACAATAACATCGTTTGACTTGTTGACAATGACTGTTGTCGGTACAAGTTGCTGTAGGTTGTTGGCAAAACCATTCCTGTTAGTGGTGGTAGAAGATATTGGTTTTTACATGCGAATACACTGCGTCCCAAATTAAGCTGTGGATGTATTGCTATTTCACTTACTAACAGAGCCTACCTGGTGCAGAACCAGCCAATCTCCCCCTTCTAATACTTATTTTAATAAGTAAAACTAAAATCGGTGTTGATACCTGGACTTGTATTATGCAATTGTAGCCATATTAAAGAAAATTGGCACACTCGAAGGCTCAGGTTAGGAAGATGCAAGGTCCCTGTCACTAAACATGGTAAAAGAAATGAATTTTCAAGTCTACCGGGTCCGAAATCTGAAGGTTTTAAACCGCACGCTTTTAAGATTGCGAGTGATGCAAATGATGCGTTAGAAAACGAACCCCATACGTCGGGTTTCTATTATCTCTTATCTCGGGGGTCTATTAAGTATTATTCATGATTAAATGTGTGTTTATTTTAAGTACTTAGACGACTGTAAAGTTTTACTAAATATATACAGTCGTGGCCAAAAAAGTTTCGATCCTAAACAGCGAAATTAAATTACCTACTGATTTAGATTTAAAATTTGGCCACTATAGGTACTTACTGATCAATATTAATTTATTCGAGTCAATTATTTTCTAAAAATAATTTTTTTTCTGTTTCATCCTTTTGGTATTTCTAAATTATTTGCAGCTGATCCGCCATAGATCTCAAGACGAGATTTCGTAAGTGCTTTTTCATGTAAGATTACATGTTGCGAACTGATTTCGAGAAAACCAGACATCCAATTAATTAAAATATAGGTACCTACTTACCTACTTAACAAATTATCGCAAATTATGTTTGTGTTATAAAACGCGAAGTGGAATATTATGATAATTCCTCAAAGTAGGCGCCCTTGACCATACACATATACTTACCTACATTATAATATCACCGTGCTATGATGTAAAGGAGATCTTGACACGTTTGAAAAAGATTAAAAAATAAGGCTAAATAACTAATGGTTAAAAAAAGTCGATTTAAAGCATTCAAATCAAAGAGAAAACATATGAGGGAGGAAAGTGTAAGTATAAAACATTGAATAAGAGGTATAAATAGGTACCTATATAGGTATACCTAACCAATAATTCTAACATCTAAAAATAATGTATTTAAGATAGGGTAAGTCCGGGATAGATGGCCATGAAGAATCATTTTTGACGGTAGTTCGGGTTTAAATATCATAACGAGAAAAATGTTTAGGTACATTTTTTACATGATATCTTGCCTACAAAATAAACCAAAAGTATAATTATTGTACAAGTAAAAGCGTTACGAAAATTTTGCAAAATTTAAAATTATAACAATTGGCCATCACTCCCACATACTGTGGGGGAGATGGCCACATCACTATGGGATAGCTGGCAATGGTAAAAAGTGTGTTTTTTGTTTAAAGAAACAACAAATAAATAAAATGATCCTCTGAAAATAGTGGTAGCTAACATTTTTATTAAGTAGGTAGGTACCTACCTGAATTATAAAAATATTTTTTTATTTGCAAAAATTATTTCTTCTTTCTTTAACAGCTTCCACAGCACGGAGAAGAATTTCTTGGGTCCTTAAACCTCGAGATACTCCAGGTTTTCTAATGTACCTAACTTGTTTGGCATGAAAAAAGAATATGGTTTACTATGTGGCTGTCTCACCCGATTTGCCAGGGAGAGATGGCCATCCCACCTATATTCATAGAAAGACGTATGTGAACGAGACTATTTTGAGGTTAGGAATAACTTCAAAGTGTGTTTTACTAGTATATTTAATTTCAGCTAAACAGCTGATGCGAAAAACCAAAATATGAATTGATCATGTAATATCTCAAAACTACTTCACTTAGGACCTTGATTTCGTTTTCGCGCGGTATTACAGTTAAAAACAATCCAACTCAATATATGTTTTATTGCACAAGTGTGGACGTATAAACTGACTACTGACTATATTATGGTACAAGCGCTGCTATCTATCGTCAGATGTATGAAATACTAAGCATGGCCATCTCGCCTAGTATGGCCATCTATCCCGGACTTATACCCTATACTTACTTATTTAAGGATTTGTTTTTATTTCTTCACTCAATAAATAGTTTCTATAAAATCAAATAGGTAACTGATCTATTTATAATACGGGTGTAGCCGAACAGGGAAAGCTTATTATGGAAAATTTTATATGAAGTACCCACCTTAATTTTCAACGAGGAATCTCCAGTTAAATTTTTGCACTTTATTACGGGACACCCTGTATATAAGTTAATTATACAGGTAGTAGAAAAAATCATATGTATTACACGGGATCAAAGTGCTTTTTGCTCCCTTGGGTGAACTTCACCCACGGGAGGAAAAGTGGCACTTTCCTCCCTAGTGATAAGTACAAATAGCTATTACACAACAATAGTCCGGACGGTTTAGTTCTTGCACAATACCTTAATAATTTTTATTGAATTTATGCATTTTGACGCTGAAATCAGTCACAAATAAAATTTGAAGTCCTAACCTATAAAATTTATACTTAGTCCTTCAATGCCGAAATTTGCTACGGTTTAAGCAGCATTTCTACCAACTTTGTAACACTTTGACAGGTACCTATTATAGAAAAAAAACGGACTTTACATGAATGCTATGCTAAAATTTGACTGAAGGTATGTTCGTGCATCTTCTGCTTCTATGAAATATTTAGTTTTGTAAGTAGGTATAGTAGGTACCTACCTTTTACTTTTAGGTTATGTTAGGATTATGGTTATTATTTAAGAGGTTATAAAATTGCCTGCAGATTTTGACATTTTGACAAATTAAAATTCATACTTATAGGTAGGTATTACCAGTGACAAATGTAAACTATAAAGACATGGAACGACATTGTTGTAAATGAAACAAGAAAATGTATAAAATGCGGTTGGACACTGCCAGAGGGCAATACTGTTCTTTCTCTGTTTCTTTACTGATACTACTGGTTTTAAATATTTAATACGTTTTTTGGAATAACTTTAAAGCAATATTGTAATATATGTTTTAAGGATAGATACTATTAACAGAGTAAAAAGAAAAATTTAATGTCGCCCTCTGGCAGTGTCCAACCGCATTTTATACATTTTCTTGCTTCAATTACAACAATGTCGTTCCATGTCTTTATAGTTTACATTTGTCATTGGTATTACTTATTTTGAAATGTCAATTGTCATCATTAGGTATTAAGTATCTTGATTTTTGAAAAGATCTAATTACAAAGCTACTATTTCAGGTGTACTAGTTTTTTTTGCTCCCGACCGTCATAGCCGACCGTACTTTGCCAATTATTTATGACACCACCATGAATCAAAATCAAAGCATAACCTTAAAACCGTGGAACAGTCAAATTTACTAACGGGCTTACCAACCTTAGGTTTTTATAAGTATTCAAGCTTTGACTCTGTCGTGTGCATCATATTTTATGACTAGCATAACCTTAAATTTTTAGTTTTTACAAATTTATTTTCAATTTTAATTTTAATATTTATAGTTTTAGCTTGGACCCATTATAACATTTAAAAACTCTCTCATACAGTAGATTTATAAAATTTCAATATTGTAGATTATTAAAATTAGACTGCTAATTATAGGTTGGAATTCCAACCAACAAAAAGCATCTTATTTTATTATAAGGCAATTAAACTTTATTAATAATGGCACTCAGCAAGATTTCAGCTGATAGTACAAGAACCAAGCAGAAATTTTGATAAAAATTGTTGCAATATTCGAAAATTTTAGAAAATGTATATTTTTGAGGTTAGTTATGACTTCACGTGCAAATGCCTTATAAGCTGCCCCTCGCTCTCCACAAAGACTCGATGTTTTTCTTTTGCTGAAAAATACATGGGTATTTGTTAATCCAGGAGGAACACTAAGGTAGGTACCTAACAATTCTTTCTTTTTCATTAAAGAAAATGAGAAAGCGACATAGAAATAAGTTAAATTAACGTACAAAGTGGCGATAAAGATGTCCAGTATTAGTTCAACCGCCTAGCTAGAATTAGAATTTCATTAATCTGTTGCCTTTTATGTTCTGTGCATTGTTTATTTATTTTGTAAAATACAGATTCCACGTTTTTCGATGTTCTATGCGCCACACGCGATTCTTTTAAGTGTTCTATGCAAGACCGTATTCTGTTCTGTGTTCTGCGCTGCGACTGCGTGTTCTGTCTGTGGCAATCTATAATCTGTGGCCTGTGGTGGCCATCTTTATCTTTGTTGTTAATGCCATTATGGCTGGCTGATGCCATGCCATTCCCTGTTGTGTGTTTGTGAATATTTTGTGCGTATATTATAAAATTGTGTTCCTTTGAACAGTAAAACGATGTCTACAAGACTTGTAAGAAACCTCCGCTAGTACACTCGGTGTGTAAACAAGCCTATAATGAACCGTTTAAGTAATTAGGTAGTTGTACTCATGTTACCATAAAGTATAACAGGCTTGGGGTCGATTTACCATAACGTCGTTTTATTGCACACTGCACACATATTTCAAACACAATGGATGGTAGGTAAGTAATCAAAAATTTTCTTAATAACTGTATCCATTGTGCCGTTTTAAAGCTGGTAAATAAATTCCGTTAAATTGTGAACTAAACTAACTAGGCTTGGTAAGATTTTGGAAATAGAAAGTTGCTCACTCTTTCATACCTTGCATAAAAAATGTGTAAACATCTTTCATCAATATAAGGCCTTATCTGCCCACGAGGCGTCTCGTTATTCGTATACCCTACGCCGCTGCTTCGTGAGATGTGCATTTGAAAACATGGGACGCTGCAAGCAAGCGTACATTTTACAATGTCGCTTCTGTGACGAGACGCCTCGTGAGCAGAAAGCCTAAAGCGGCATCCTATCTGCCAATATTCACCGTAGATGTCCAAATGTGAATGAAATATACCTCCCTTCAGATTTTCTTTACAATACTACAGTCTCCGTCCTGAACAAAAGCCATTCTAGTAAACTCGGATTCCGAAGACTTGCCCTATATATATATATTTTTTTTTCAGAGACGACGTGGATATAGTGCAGAAGTTTTAGTCCCAAAATTTGGAACACCGTCGACTAAATAACAGTTAAACTGTAAAATGATGACTGCAGAACGGACAAGAAAATGGAAATGCGAATTAATATGAAACCCAAAGTACAGTATGAATAGTCAGTGGAGCGTAATATTCAACAGCAGTACGTTGTGCATTACTGGTAATGCACACACACAAGAGGATCTAAACCACAACACCATAATGCAAGAACAAATCTTATTTAAGATTTAAGTCTAGAATAATCATTTCGTGGGTACACTGCAAAAATTGACCTAAAAAAATATCCGTACAAAAACATTTCTGTTTTTGATTTAGAAGTTTATTCTTAGTGGTATCTAAGATATGACCTGGTCATTTTGTAGAGAAACTAATTGTACTCTACAGCCACTTGGTCAAATTAACTCTATTTGGAAGATATTTGACTTGGTCAATTTTTGCAGTATACCCACGAATATTAGTGTACGTGTATTATATAATTTAAAATTTAGTATAACGTAAGTTTAACTTTAGTCCGTAAAATTTAATATTAGTGTCTAGGGTAAGTTCAAATTGTTGTGTTTTTTGCTAATTTTAATTTTTTAATGTTTAAGATTGTAATTTTAATTATTATATATATTAAGTATAGGCGTAGGTATATAATATTAAATCAGATAGAAATAGGGCATAAGGTTTTTTCTAATGTTAAGTATATTATATAAATGTATTGGAATTTAAATTTAGTATTTCATCATTCATAATCATCTGTAGGTTAGTAATATTAAGTATGTAATGTTTAGAAGTATGAAGTCGATTTCTGGAGAGGCTTTTATTGCGTAACAAAGCCATGATGCAAAAATAAACCGTAATCAGGACACAATTCTAGGATATAGTATTTTATGTTAGTGTATGTGTATTATTATATTATATAATTTTTAATTTACTATATATATATAAGTTTGTTAGTCTATAAAATTTAATAATATCTGTGTGTATGGGGATTGTATATATGTTTGCTAATTATGTATTTTCTAATATTTAGGACTTAGGATCGTAATTTTAAATGTATATAAAGTATAAGCGTAATATATTAAGATTATTAAATGAAATAGAAATAGGGCATAAGGTTTCTTTTTAATTTTAAATATAATATGTAAATTTAATAGAATTTAGTATTAATTTCATATGTAATCTGTAATGTAATTTTAAGTTTTGTGTATACTATGCATGATTATAATTACCTGTAGGTTGGTAATCTTAAATATGCAATGGTTGGCAGTACAAAATCGATTGAGGAGGATTTTGCTGCATAACAATGACATTTAATAATTAAGGATTTTGTTTCACGTGTATATGTTTGATGACTGTATTCTTTTAATCTATAGGTAGTAGTAATAAATATAATATAAGTGTTTGGCGATACAGAGTGAATTTCTGAAGAGGTTCTTATTGTATGAGGAAGGCATATATAGATATAATAACTTTTATATTTATGTATGTGATTTAATATTAGCATTAGCTTATGTTTTAAGTTCTTAAATTTTTGCGAATTCTGTATGTTTAAGTTTGTGTTTTTTCTGTAGGTTAGTAGTAATAAATAATAGTACAATAATAATAACTGCTATGTTTTCTGGATTAACATATACTTCTGTATGATGCATGTTAAACTGTTTTAAGCATTAATTAAAGTAAGCAACGTATGTATTTCGTTTTATTTAACAATTATTAATACTTTGATTATCATACTACATTTTTACTTCCTATAAAAAATATCTTACTTTATTAAAAGAAGCGATAAATGTTACAAAATACTGCCAAACTGTAACTGATCTAATAGATTCAGTATGTTGATTAATTACCATTTGGACGCATTATGTAAATAGAAATTATTTTCCGCATGTGAAATGTAAGAGATAATTTATCATTAACTCCACGAACTCTTCGTTTCATCCACCAAGTTGGTGTCTTCGAGAGATAATTAAAATTAAATATTTTACGAGAAAGTTACATACAGTACATACAGTTTATGGTGTTTAAATTTATAACCAAATTAGTTTAATGTATAATCATTGTTTATAATTATAAACAATGGTATAATGGAGACGTATTTTAACAAAGTAATGAACTATGAACCTTTGTAGCAAAACTATCTGGTGGTTAATGGTAAATCAGAGATGAAGAAGAAGAAATTATAGTTAGTTACTTTTAATATTCCAAAGTTTGCGACAATTTGTTTTTAGTTTGAAAACTAGAACGTAGAACGTGAAATTCGTGAAAACCGGGTGATTAAAATGGCTGTAAGTATATATTAATTTAATATAATTTGCCTTGTAAATATCCCGAAAGTTTACTTTTATTTTCGCGTATAATTTACACTTACTTTGTAAGTATATGAGCACAATCAGGTTTTTTAAATCTTCATAAACATAACCTCAAATTATTACAAACGTTTCACAATGAAAGAATATGATTACAATAATTAGTAATTGGTTTATTAAACTTAAACATGATTCTTCAGGCTGCAGCTGCTGCAAAGATAGCGGAAGTCCGCGAGACGACGAGAGTTGAGAGAATTGGAGCGCATTCTCACATACGAGGACTAGGCTTAGATGAGAGTCTCGAAGCAAGACACGTAAGTGTGTAATCGAAATAACAAATATAGAAGTGTAGTAATGTTTTTGTTTGTTTGGTAGATTTCTCAAGGCTTGGTGGGGCAGGTCACTGCTCGCAGAGCAGTCGGAATCGTTCTGCAGATGGTCAGGGACGGAAGGATTGCTGGCAGAGCAGTTTTATTGGCCGGGCAACCAGGTACAGTGTTTATTGTTTATAAGTTTATTACCCGTCAAGTTCGAAAGCACACGTATTGATCAAACATGTGGTTGCCGTTGGTTTGAAACATCTAACCGTATTTTATTTTCAGTACTTAGCGTTTATTTTCAATGCTGGTCTTAAATATATCGAAACTTAAAGTGGTTCTTGCCAACATTTTTGCGTATTATAAAATATTTAATTCGTCAGGTACTGGTAAGACTGCTCTCGCTACGGCCTTGGCTGCGGCTCTCGGTGTCGATACTCCGTTCACCAGCATGGCAGGTTCTGAAATATATTCATTGGAAATGAGCAAGACGGAAGCCCTTACGCAGGCCATCAGAAAAAGCATCGGCGTCAGAATTAAGTAAGTTGTAAATTTTGTAATTTTTAAGTATAGGCTTTAATTTTTTCCTTCCATCAGGGAAGAAAGTGAAATTATAGAGGGAGAAGTCGTGGAAGTGCAAATCGAGAGACCTGCCACAGGTGTTGGTACGAAAGTGGGAAAACTCATACTGAAAACTACCGATATGGAAACCGTTTACGATTTGGGCGGCAAAATGATCGACAGTATCCTGAAGGAGAAGGTTCAGTCCGGGGACGTTATCACAATAGACAAAGCTACAGGTAATATAACTATAAGTCCAACAAACGTATTTTATTGCACAATAAATCTGCGTAGGTAAAATTACGCGCCTGGGTAGATCTTTCGCCAGGGCTCGCGACTACGACGCCACCGGACAACAAACCCGGTTCGTTCAGTGCCCCGAGGGGGAGTTGCAGAAGAGGAAGGAAGTGGTGCACACTGTAACGTTGCATGAAATCGACGTAATCAACAGCCGCACGCACGGGTTCTTGGCCCTTTTTTCAGGTTAGTGCGTCTTAAAAGAGAAATTCATGTTATTTGCGAGTTGGATTTGAGTCGATTCTTTAAATTTATAGGCGACACTGGCGAGATCAAAACAGAAGTTCGGGAACAAATTAATGGTAAAGTAGCCGAATGGAGGGAAGAAGGAAAAGCGGAAATAATTCCAGGGGTATTATTTATTGATGAGGTAAAAATTTTTAAACACAAAGAATTTATTGAGAATAAAAATTATTTTTATTTTTCTGTTTGCAGGTTCACATGCTCGATATCGAATGTTTCTCGTTTTTAAACCGAGCGCTAGAAAATGAAATGTCCCCTATAGTGATAATGGCTACGAATCGTGGCATTACTAAGATCAGAGGTACCACTTATAAGTCGCCTCATGGAATACCCCTAGACTTATTAGACAGGACTATAATCATCCCTACGCAACCTTACGAAGAGAAAGAATTGAGGGAAATTCTCAGGTAATTAGTCAAGTTGCACTATTCACAGTCAATAATAATAACAAACCTTGTCGTTGCAGCATAAGATGTGAAGAGGAAGACTGTCAAATGTCGGACAATGCTCTAACAGTACTGACGAGGATCTCCAAAGAAACGTCCCTGCGTTACGGAATGCAGCTTATCATGACCTCTAGCTTGATTGCTAGAAAGCGCAAAGCGCACGAGGTTGACGTTGAGGATATTAAGAGGGCGTACCAGCTGTTTTTCGACGAAGGCAGATCTGTTCAGTTCTTGAGGGAATACCAACAAGAATTTATGTTCAATGAATGTAGGTTTACTAAATAATATTGGTTTCGTAATAATTACATATTTTTCGTTTGCAGTGGACGACAAGGAGGATCTGGAAATGGAGACTAACTAACGAGTTAATATTTTAAATAGGTGTTTTCATATAAATAATTATTTTAATTTAGCCGTTACAAAAAAAATTATTGTGTTAAAGATGCACAACTAAATGTTAAGTACTTTTTATGTTGTACCAATATTTCTCTTTAAATAAATGTAAGTCGATAATTGCTAGAGTTATTTTAACGGCCTTTGTTGCGTAGTATTTTGCATTTCCATAGGATTACGTATAGGACTGTAAAAGGGAAACATAAAACAATTACCTAGTTTGTTCGTTGTTTCTATTTAACCTCAAACGTTTTATATATCTATATCTAAATCTGTATAACAATCTAGAAAACTATTATCTATTATCACAATGTTATGATAACTATAGGAAGGTAGCTAGAGTTTCAGATATGGATTTTTTTTGGTACTCCACTCGGAGGTCCTAAAGTCATTTCAATAAATGTGCCCGTGGAGTACGTTCTAATAAATTATTACGTAACCTGTTTAATCCATAAATAATTTATTATACTTATCTATTGCTTTAGTTTTGTTTAATATGGCAGAACGAATGTTCAAATATTCGAGGCAACGATCGGAATAAAATATTTGCAAAATACACAAAAAATTACTGACTGCTTTTTGTAATATTTTGTCTATACTTATATTATTCCTATCGTTGCTTGCCGTTGACGCTTGACCAGACCTCCATTTACGTAGTACTTAGTGGCATCAGCGGAATATACTTCTCAGAGGGCCGAAAGTGTATTTGGGCACATAATGTGTCGCCCTCGGCCTTAGTGTAACCATTCCTAAAAACAAACGCCTTTGTTACACCCAATAGAATTTATGATCGAATTTTTCATCCCCCCCCCCAATAAATACTAACAAAAAATAAACTAAAAGCTCAAATAAATTAAGATTTTATTAGACAAGCAAAAAATAACAAAACAAAGAGAGTATCACAGTAATTTGAATTTCCTTAAAAATATATTTATGAAATGTGCTTTCTTTTGTCTTGGATTGTAAGTTCTTACTTCAGTACCAACGTATCGCTCGGATTTTACAAATTCAAACTCGCATACTTCCTCGTCGTTTTGGTAGGAAGGCGGCGTTATCAAATTGGAATCTACATTTGAATTTGAACTAAAAAAAAAATAATAATAATAATTTGTAAGATGAGTAAACGTCATAAACAATAAAGTAAATCATACTAAATAAAACGAAATATAAATGTAAAGCGTGTATTATCCCTTCACGATGCTTTTTCATTGTGTCCCGATAATTTTTTCAAACAGAATTTCGAAAGTAAGCAAACATGCAGTTTCTTTTACGTTTCTTTTATTAAATTATTTGTGACAAGTTCTTGTCCGAAAACTTTGTGCCTTGCAGAAAGGCAAACACATTGAAAAAAATACCAAGGAGCTCCTTTATTTGTTTGTCAGGTGAGGCATATGACAAAAGGGAGGACTTAGGTGTAAGAATAAAATATATATGTCTATACCTCTGCCACTGTGTACAAGGCGTCCTTTCTTTAAAGCATATCACTTGCACTACGTTGAAGAAAATAGCACCAATGGTATTAGCCGACTCGGTATTGACGTTCTGAAGACATCTTCGGAAAGTCGCATCACAGTCGCAATGGGATCTAGAAAAAAAAATACATAGAGTAAGGCCCCAACTTTCGCATACATTTTTCTTCTGATGTAATTTGAATCTTTTACGAACCTTGTAAAGGGAGACTTGTTACAAATTCCTTGCCTGCACTCGCCTTTGGCCAAAGATTTTGGGCAGTTGTCGTGCTCTCTGCAACACATATCCTCCTTCATGTGGACGCCCAAATCCGTGTAATTCTTAGCTTTATGCCCTAGAACAAATTTTTAAATTAGACATCGGTACCACTCTGGCACAAATCATCAATGTAAGCAATAAAAACCCAATTAATGATTTCCTATGTGCGGCGGTTAAACCCCTCGCAAGCGTACAGCGCTACTACTCATTTTAAGAATAAGTAAAAGCAACTGTCACATCAATGAGACTAACTTTGCCATGTTTCTCACCTGGTCCGCACCATTTGGTGCCTGGATATATAAAGCCTCCCTGATGAGCAGACTCAAGCTGGTTGGTTTTGCAGACCTTCTCCAATTTTTCTATGGAATCGTCCGACATTTGCCTAACCCGACGTGGATCGGACGTCAATAACATATCTCTTATTTTACCCCTGAAAATTACCAAAAACGTAACAATTTATGTATAATAAAACAAGATAGACACTTACCTGTCTAATTGCACAACACAGAAAGGCGGCCTGGTGCTCAGTTCGATCATTTTTGACATGCCGTAGTCGGCTATGAAGACGGTGCTTCCCAGCACCTCGTACACCAGAGCTATTTGGCAGAAAGTGATTATTGCTGCAGTCTGAAAACAAAAAATGCCATTTAAGGATGTAAGGTAAGTGCTTGATTTTATAAGGTAAGTGATTGTTTTTATAAGGTAAGTGCTTGTTTTATCAGGTAAGTACACATTGTACGCAAGGTAAGTATTCTTTTATCACTAGTGCATTTGTTGTAAATTAGTCGTCGGTTTGTCTATAACGCTATCTTTTACAGTTCGGTGGTAACATGCATTTAATGACGTCCCTGCAAATCCTATTATTTTCTGCCTCTGATTCTATGCCACGGATAAGCTGCTTTCGTATTAATTTCATGCGTTGTTAATCGATTGTTAATTCAATATTAAACGTTCCCCATATGGTTAAAGTTCATACACACGTTAATACCAGATAATATTTCGCAATTAGAAGTAAAACATCATTAATGCCAATAATAGAAAATAGATGTAAACAGCAACCTTCAACTTTTATAGTTAGTTATTATTATAAAATGTCAATTCATTTGTTAAGGTGTCAACAATTACCTACTGGTTAATTATAATTAGAATTATATACCTACTTAAAGTAAACCTGATTAAACAAACATCAAGTAGGTGTAGGTACATATTTGTTTTGATGCCAAGTCCAAATGTTTTGTGTACCTACTCTGTATAAGTTTCGCCGCCGTCTTAGGAGGAATATTGCAACAAGTTGATTTAATTACTCTACTGCTATTTATTAAAAGTTCTTGCATATCTTACTGGCACCATTTTTAAACCCGTTCCGAAACCTTGACTGCATATCTGTCAGCAGAATTTTCGGTCTGTACCCTGTTTAAAAAATTATAATGCTTGTGTCAAGGTAGCTGTGAAAAAAATATTTATTTCCAAGCGGATTTACTATACAGGACGATTGGAAAATTTGTAAATGCACCAAATATAAAAGAGCTCATCTATAATGAAATACTCCAAATCCTCCGCAATCCCTTTGCGCATTTTTTTGCGTTACAGCTTCATAAACACGATCAAGTGTAAGAACAATGAGTTTCGATGTCTCTGTAGTGTATGTTATGGCATTGCCGGAAACTAAAATGACCATTTTAAGCACGTAAGGTAAGTACTTGCTTTTATAAGGTAAGTGCTTGTTTTATAAGGTAAGTGCACATTTTACGCAAGGTAAGTGTTCCTTTATCAAAACTAGTGCATTTGTTGTAAAATAGTCTAAAGCATCGGTAGCGTGTCACAGTTCGGTGGTAACATACATTTATAGTTCAGTTCATATCTGTACAGCACATAAAAAGAGCCGGATTGTTTGAAGTTTTTATCGGCATCAAACAAGCCGCCGGTTTTTTACGTGTCTTACAAATCTGAAGTCAACCATAAAGGCATTCTTATTATTTTTTGCCTCTGATAAGGTGCTTTCGTATTTCAACTGCGGTGCATAATGCACATTGCTAAACGCACTATTGCACATAATGCAGATGTTCATCTTAAATCGTTAAGATTGATATCTTGGCTGCAACTATCGTGGTATTTTGTAACGATGTGGAGGTGAACAACTTCAGGTATTAATATGGCAATATGTGGTAAGGAGCGAGTAGCTTGTGAAATTTATTTATTTATAAATTTATTGTTGGTGTCGGTCTTGACATTTTAATATCTAATAAAAAACGACAAGTTGGTTTAGGCACATTTTACAGGGTTTTTCAATCGAATTTAAAAGAAAGATGATATCAAAAGGTAAAGACTGGCACCATGAGCTGAAAATGTTGCCTCCTCTCCACTTTGTCTTAAGGTGCAGGAGCGGGACTTTTACGTCCCTTTTCAAAGATGATGCCGCGAGCAGGTCCTCCCATCGATTTTCCGGATTCCGCGTTGATTTAGAATAGCAACGAAAAATGTTTGCTAAACTTTAAACTTTCGCTTACCATGCTGGAAAAGATATCACAAAAACAATGTGTTGCGTGAAGTATTTAGAAAATCTATAGTTAAACTTTGTAGAAACCTACTTATTAAACTGTACAGGGTGAGTCAAATTCGATGCTCACGATTGGAATCTCGAAAACGGTAATATTTTGTTTGGTTTTTGATTTGCAAAGAACAAAATTTAGTTTTATTTTTTTTTCTAGCTTTGTTTAAAGAGATATAAAAAAACTGTAAGTGCTTATTCATTGCTACTTTTCCAGCTCTACAACATAGAGTTACAATATTTGAATAGAACGTTTCGTCAGATCGGGGCCACCCTCAACTTTGTTTTTTCAAATACGGACCTGATATTATTTTTACTTAATTCTTTAGTATTTTCCTTGTATAATGGTATTTTTCATCCCGATTCCAACGATATTTAACGCTCGTTGATTTGAATTAATTTTCAGTTCCAAAACTTTTTTTTTACTGGTTGTTGAGTTATTTTCACTTTATTATGGATAACGTCGAAACAAAAGCATCATTTAATAAATTCGTATAATAAATCAATAAATGAAATAAATCAACAAACAAAATAAAAAATATGAATTGTTAAAACAAATTACATAACATTTTCAACGATACATGTCAAACAACGTTTAAGAAAATTCGTTTCGAGTTTTATTAATAGTTATGTTAAAAATGTTATGTAATTTGTTTTAATAATTCATATATTTTGTTTTGTTTATGGATGTACTTCATTTATTGATTTATTATGAGTTTATTAAATTATATATATTATAATTAATAGCTGTGTTTGGTGACCAAGTTCAGAACGTCCTGGACTAAAGTCAGCTAAATTATATGAACTGAACTCGAATTGCTAGAACTTTAAAAACTATTTTGTTCGGTGTACAAACATGTACACTCGGGATTTTTACGCTTGATAGTTGTTGTCAAAGTGATATTTATTTTAAAACTACAGTGGGAAGTTGTAACTTTTAGTTCGGGACGTTCTGAACTGAGTCACCAAACACACCTATTATAATTGAGTAAAATATACAGGGTGGACCAATAGTGCGTGGACGGAAGATATCTCGTTTATAAGAGGTAATAGAAAGAACAAATTATATAAAAGTTGTTCAGTATTCAAAACTGCATATGTCAAAAATATCGTGCGTTATACAAAGTGTTGCGTTTAAGCTGGGCAGCAACCAATTTTGTTAAGTTAAATAGGACACCCTATATATTATTGCACATTTGATTAGAGATCATCAAGAGCTTTAATGAACTACCATAATGTGTACTTCTTTTCAGTAGTTTCAGAGATATTTGAAACTTTGCCGAAATTTTTACAAAAGTTTTTTTCTATTACCTCATTACCTCTAATAAACGAGATGTCTTACGTCCACCGCACTTTTGGCCCACCCTGTATTTTTTTCCCAATTTATTACCCACTTACGTTTGTTAGATAATATTGATAACTGTGGACACAAAACACTAAAAAAATATATAAAGATTGTACTTTTAACTACTGTACTTTTATTTAGCAGTTTTTAAATTTTTTACATTTTATTATACTTGTATCTCCTTTTTTTATTTGTATTGATTTTGACACGCGTAAAACAATTTTTTACAACAAACAAATGTGTGTTACTGTTACTACAAGCAAACAAAGAATCTACAAGTCCTCGGACACCATTGTGATGTAAAAAAAATATATTTGCGATGATAATGCATATAATCTATCGCTTAATATTTCATAACGCGATTAAATGTCTATCAACCAGCAACAGATTTTTGTAACATTTATGCCTCTCATTAATTCTCACTCCCTAACCTTGTGTCGGTTATTTCACCATTTATTTAGCGTTCTTCGATCTACAGCGTGAAAGTTTCATCTTAATATTAATACCAAAATTATACTTGGGATTGTTTACGATATTATATAATAGTTGAACTTGACAGAAGTAAGCAACGTTGAACTTGGCATCGTTTTGCATTTTTTAAACGGTTATAGATTTTGACGAGACTGATTACAGTGGTTACTTCCCTCTTCAGATTTTATTAAATAATAATACTAGCTGAGGAAACACTCCGTTTCTTCTAATATACGGTCACCCTGGTGACATATTTTTATTTAATAAGCGTTTTTAAACCTAAATAATATTTATTTACCCAAAGACAAGAAAGTTATATAAACTTCATAAAACTGGGTCTCCACGTAGTGCGTATTTCTTCCTTAACCCCTTAGCTATTGTAGATAGATAAATATCTTTGCCACAAAAGTTGTTCACCAATCAACACTGCGTATTCCAAAAATATTTCTAGTTGTACAGGGTGTTCCATTTGGCAGTAAACAACTTTGTTAAGTTAAACGGAACACCCTGTATATTATTCCGAATTTGAACAGAGAATATCAAGGGCTTTCCAATGAACTATCACAACATGTACTTCTTTTGAGCGGTTTTTGAAATATTCAATATGTTATTGTCGAAATTTTGACAGATGCAGAACGTAAAGAAAAATGCATTGATAGCTTGTTGACAGCTGTCATTATGTCAAAATTCATTATTGACTTCAGATTCCTAATCAGTGACCCAAAAACCCTTTATCAAACTTTAGTAATACAAAAAAGTAGAGTAAAACCTAATTGTTACAACTGTCAAAATATACCTATTTAGTGTAACAAAATTTATTAGAATTTTGTTTCCAGAGCCTACTTAAAATTTAACTTAAAATTTTTAAATATGAAACCAATGACCAGGAAAACGCATTTACTTTGAAATAATTTTCTGTCGCAAATTAATTTGCTGCATTATCAGCTACTTGAAATCTCGCAAAAACGTATAAACAATTGAACAATATTTTTTGATAAAACGCTTTGCATTTGTTTCTTTTTTAACAAAATATTACCTTAAATTGCTAATATCTTCAAAACTGCTCAAAATAAATATCATGTGTAGGGGCTCATCAGAAAGCTCTATTTGATTATGAAATAAGAAATAATATACAGGGAGTTCCATTTAAAATAAAAAAGTTATTGATGTTTTTAACTTTACATAATCGAAATCAAATTATGAACACCTTGTAGACGAAAGTTTAAATTCTAATACCTTTGGAAGTTGGTTTCCAGTTTAATCAGCTGCCACAATAAAATGTCTAAAATAAATTAATTTGAAAAATATGGCATTTCTCTTTAGGTTCCACATCTGTCAAAATTTCACAAAATTTAGAATATTTCATAAACCGCTCAAAAGAAGTGCAAGTTATGATAGTTCATTGGAAAGCGCTTGAGATTCTCTAATCAAATTTGGAATAATATACAGGGTGTTCCGTTCAACTTAACAAAGTTGGTTACTGCCCAGCCTAAATGCAACACCCTATACAACTAGAAATATTTTTGGAATATGCAGTGTTGATTGCTGAACAACTTTTGTGTTAAAGATTTTTGTCTAGCTATAATAGTTAAGGAGTTATGGAAGAAGCTGGTTTAGTATAAAAATCGTGTTTTTGGAAAATTCCAAAAAGTGCCTGCAAAAGTCCTATAATTGCTGGCGATGCACATTTTGGTTGTCGGGAATAAATTTATTTAGCAAAAAGATAATTGAAAAAAAAAAATATTTTAGACATGCAAAAAAGAATATTTCAAACCGTAACTTACCCTCATGGTTTGTTGGATGATACTGGCTGCAAGAAAAACAAAAACGTTACTAAGTCTTCCACTGTTAACTTCACTAGCAAAGTACTTGGTAAATATAAGGAGCTGGTGGTGTGTGCTACTTATTATATAGGTCGGAATAATCCAACAATTGTGGAGTACAACCAAACCGCAAGTGTATCCTTTCAGGCTGGGCGTCATAGGTAAGTTTACGATATATGTAGATTTTAATTATTTCAGGAAAATAGTACTTCACGCGTCCTCGGGCGAGTTTAGCGGTTGGATTTTGCTACTAGCGTAGTGAGTGTGAGCAACCATGCCGCTAAAAAGTAGTAGTTTATCTGAGCAGGAAACGATACTTGTGAATTTGTGGGAAATTTTGTTGAATTAAAACTGTATCATTTCTAGAGAGTGTCTGGGTTTCAGGTTTCAGGGGGTTTGGCTGTGTCAACTCGTGCGTTGTCCCAGCGAAGGTTTTTCGTATTCTTCGGAATTACTAGGACGCGAGAAAGGGGATTTTTTATATAATGTAGCCGAGCAGCCAAGAAGGACATGCGTATAACTTCAACGATGTTAATAATCAAATCGTCCGTCCCAAAAAGTGGACAAAGGAAAATAAAGTTTAAAAAAAAATTTTGTCTTAAATATTGAGGTTTTAAATTTAAATTTCTCTAAGTAACCGTTTTCGAAATATCGACAAAAATTGACATGGAATAAATTAATTATTATTTCTGAATAGGAAAATATTTTGGAAAAATCCTCGGACAGGTCGATTTTTATTTTGAATTGCGCATCTTCTGCTTATATATTTTTAGCTATGAAATCATCGCTGCTTCGGTTATGACATAATTTACTTTTTTTATGGAACATCCTGTATATATGTACTTTCATTTTTAGAATCTCTATGGAAAGCTGATTTCAAAGACCTTATTACTTAGGGTTTGGAGCAGTGGTTCCCAAACTTTATTTATTGCCCATCTTTGCAAAATACCCCAGAGCTAAAGAATTTTTTTTCTTCTTATTATCCCGGATTTTTCGAATATACGTATATCATACTCATACTATAATGTCAGTTCTATTATTTCTTAAGTAAAAATTTGGGTTCAGACCCCCCTCCCCCAAAAAAAAATTCTGTATCCGCCCCATGAAAACTACCTTCAGAATTTCATAAGGGAAAGATTTTGAGGCCTTGTCCAAATTTTTTCAAGAAGTCACTTACTAGCTAATTTCGCAATTTAAATTATTTATTTATTTTTACGGTTCGGGAGAGGAGGACTGAAACACGTTTAACTTTGATTTTTCATTATTATTTTGATCAACAATTAAACAGCATAGGAATGCAGGGGAAGCATATGCCTTTGAGGACGTAGGTATCAAGAGATTTGTTATACTTTATTAGTATTACACCATCCTCAAATATGAGGCGCCGTTTAAGACATTATTAGTATTACAATAATTTAATTAGGGAATTTGAAAATGAGACGATATTCTGACAGCAAATTTTTTATTAAAAAAAAGGTGTTAGGCTACCCCTTTTTCTACGCCACTGAATGGTGGTATCAGATTTAAAATATTATCCAGTCATCGGTAGTCTTAAGTAACACTCGCTCACAAAAATTTAGATTCCTCTGCCTACTCTGTTTAGAGATATACCTAGCTAAATAACTGATCTGCCAGTCGATATTATAACACCCTGTATTTTGAAAACAAAGCGTTTTCCGACGAAACTGTATAGAGGTTTTAGTTTTATTTTAACGTTCTCTACATATAATATATTTGTAATACTAATATAATAATGTCTTAAACGGCGCCTCATACTGAAATGCCTGGTATAATAAACACAAGTATAATATTAAAAATAATTAATTATATTTTTAATTACTTTAAAAATAAAAAAATATTTAACCTTTCTTATTTTAAAAAAGTAATATTGTTTAGCGCCCCCCAATATCTCTTGAGCTTGTTTTCGCCCCCCTAATTGTTTCAGGGCTCACTAGGGGGCATTATCGCCCTCTTTGGGTACCACTGGTCTAGAGTTTGAAGCTACAGACATTTGAAAATATTATTTTTTGAAGTTAAATAATTTATGTTTTATTGTGATATTTTACAATTAAAATTAGGCAATTTGGGACACCCTGTATAATAAGGGTTGATGTAAAATTAAGCCGACAAATTTCGAATTATTAGAAGTAAATTAGCAATTCTTAACGGAGCTACGGGCTAACAAATGAATTTTTTTTTGCCTCATTTCCATTTATTTTTATTAACTGGCGTATAACCAATCATGTAATATCTCGACAGGAACACCGAAAATTAAAAAAAAAACAAAATATCCTGAAGAATTTAAAAAAACATACAGGATGTCCCACGTATCGTGCTTACCATGAGTATCTTGGAAACTGTAAAAGATACAAGGTAGGTTAAATGGCACCAAATGTTTCGTTTTTGTTTCATAAGCAACAAACTGATTTTTGTCATTTTCATTATTCCTTTATAACTCATTTATTTATGAACATATATTTCAATGCGGTTTTTTCTTTGTTGGAGCACTTAAAATTTTGATGCAGATTTTGAAAAAATTATATAATAGATTTGCTAACTCTTTTAGATTTTGAGATATTAACACCAACTTTCATTTTTCAAATACAAGTCATTATAGCTGGCTATGACTTAGTTAAAACCCAATTTTTATTCTCTTTAAAAAGATATATTACAACAATGGTTTATTTTCAAAAATAATTTAATGGAAGTACCGCCATTATTTAATTTGTTTTTAATCAATAAATCAAAATATGTTTTGAGCGTGTTTTGTTTTATTTCATAAAAATATTATAATTTTTTCAAAATCTGCATAAAAAGTGTTCTGCACATAAGCTCTACATTTGGCGTCATTTGACCTACCTTGTATCTCTTAATTGCCGTTTCCAAGATACCCATGGTGAGCACGATAAGTGGGACACCCTGTATATAAAAAAAATTTAAGAATAAAAAAAATGAAACATCAAAGTTTGGCTAGAAACCACTCAATTAGAATATTATTCATAAATCAAAAATTAGTATTTTGTTCAAATATAAATTATAAATGAACTTGTATTGTTACCTAGGAAAGATGCAAAATATTAGACAATATTCAAAATGTAACAAAACAAAGGAACAACCAGGCGAATTAATAATAAATTATTACACCGACACTTTACCACCTAATATTTTTTAACAAACTTAAATCACTAGCTATAAACCATCATTATCATCACTGAACTGTAGGTTTTATTTTTTATCAGAATAGATTCCTTACCTTTTACTTACTACCGAATTTGAAATACACAATTTATGAATAAAACCACCCCACCACTGCAAAAGAGCTCAATGATCAGCGGGTATCGATTTATGTAAAAGTGGTAAAAAATTACGTACGATTTTGCCAAATATATTATCGGTAACGGTAGGCAACCCACAGTACACTGAACTGCTAGAATGGTTGCCTAGCTCAAGTTGGTGTGTAAAATGCAAAACTTGCAGTCGTAGACAAGGAAAAGGACTAAATTTATATGCAACTGATCAGAATCCATCCAAAGGTTGTCTCTGGCGTAAGAAGTGGCAAGATACAAATTTACATAATAAATATTTAGAAATAATAATGGTAGCAATTTGTTATACAACAAAATGGCAGTGTAATCGATCATAATATATTTCAGTATCAGTATATCGTCAGTGACAAATATAAACTGCAATAAATACGTAATTATTTACTGCAATTATAATATAGACAAAGGGGGAAATTCATAATAAATTTCGGTGAGATAGGCAACCCCTTGTACAGGCAACTGTGAGAACGGTTGCGTGCCGTCCCAATGACTTTAACAAAATCCTAATAGATGTCCGCTCGCCTTTGAAACGTTGCTCGCTCGGCCTTCCGCTCGCTCTCTTTTCATTCATAACCTGTTCCTTGTTGTGTTGTGTTGTAAATTACTGTTGACGTAGGTAGTAGGAGAGGATTTTAAAAAATGATATACTAAGCAATTTAACGATAAAGTAACAATGTGGTCCAAAGCAATAATATTGGTGTGTGTGATATTAAATTTAAGTGAATCTCTAAAGCTCCAAACTAAGGACAACGAGAAGTTCCTGGAGGATCCGAAATACCTCAACTATGACGAGCTGACGAATTTATTCAAGGAGCTGGAAACGGAACACCCGAACCTGGTGAAGCTGCATTCTGTCGGTAAATCGGTGAAGAACAGGGAGCTGTGGGCCTTGGAGATAAATTCCAACGTGCAGAACAGAACCCTGCTGACTCCTATGTTCAAATATGTTGCCAATATGCACGGGGACGAATCCATCGGTAGGCAGCTGATGATCTATATGGCGCTGTATCTGATACGAAATTACGGGAAGAATGACAGAGTCACCCGACTGGTGGACACAACGGATATATTTCTGATGCCCTCCATGAACCCCGATGGGTACGAAAACTCACAGGTAACACAGTTACTTTGTTTGGCTTGTGATTAGCATTACGAGTAAAGGTGTAAAATGGTTTATCGTTACTATTAGTATTAGAAGTTGATGAATAGTGTCAACATCGGTTATACTAACGCTAATAATTAGGAAAACTCCTACCAGGGAAAGGATGCAATTTGTGCCAATTATCAGCTAATAGTCAATAAATATATTAATTACCGTTTCTTGATAATATTAAGGATAGTAGTAGCTTTATAAAAATATATTGTTGGGTAATAAGATACGCAGCGTTAGACAAAAGTGAAAATAAGTAATTTATTTAAGCATTTTTCACTTATATAAAAGTGTATAATGGTTTATCGTTATATATTCTTGATAAATGGTGTAAATCCCCCTATGCTTGCATTATCGGAACTTCCACTTTGATAATAATTCCAGGAAAAGTTGGCAATCTCCACAATCTTAACATTAGCACTCTTATCCCCTCCCTAAGAAAATAAAGAGTGGGCAAATAACAGACATATTAATTGAAGAATTCACAGAATTTATCTTGAAAGTTGAAATTCAGCTGCACAGATAAAATAATGTGGAGCTGGACTAAAACATATAAATAACTCTTAATATACAAAACAATAAAGGGAAATAAAGTATCAAGTTACTTCGCACCACAATTTTCTAGTATCCCACCTTATTGTGCACTCAATGTCTTTATTCTGTGGGCGAAAAAGATCTAGCTGGCATCATAAGTAATCTTAAAAATTAACAATTGTCAGATTTGGACTGATGTAACCTCGGGTGTTCCTCAAGGCTCAATTTTAGGGCCCCTGTTATTTCCGATATACATTAATGATTTACCATATTTTCCAAATATCCACTTCAATTGCACCAGTTTAGTCGAAAATTCATTAATACTATAAACTGCATTTGCTGTCAGTGAAATTTTTTCCATCTCTTTTTTAAAAGCAGATATCTCCATATCATACACCATTGTAAATAAATATTAAAAAGTTGTATCAATATCAAAAGTCCCGCCAGTTTTTCGTAAGTGACGTCATAAACGGACGACCTTGCTATTGGTTAAACTCCAAACAAATTCGTTTGTGCACGTGACGTCACAATTAACCTCAAAAATTTTAATTTTTCTACGATTTTCGAATATTATGTCGCTTTTATCTAAATTTCTGCCGTTCTCCTGTACTACCAACTAAAATCTTGTTCAGTTGCATTATTAATGCAGTTTTAATTGCCCTGATCTACTAAAATAAGATTATTTTTGTTGGTTGGAAATCTAACCTATAATTAGCCGTCTATTTTTAATAATATACAGTAATAAAACTTTATATATCTTCTGTTTACGAGAATTTATAAATGTTATAAGGGATCCAAGGTAAACCAAGGTAAAGCTACAAAAATTAAATTGAAAATTGAATATAAATGTACAAAAACTAAAAATTTAAGGTTATGTGAATCATATGATGCACGCCCATTGGTTGTATTTCAGACAAATTGGTTAATAAAATATTCTATTATATTATTTAACAAGTATAGTATTAAATCGATGCAAGCAAAATTCATGCTATCCTTAAGACTTGACCTTTGCCTTGACTTGACGTTTTCCCAAGCAATGATCGGTACCGAATATATTTGTTAAATTACACAACAAATTTGCATTGCAGAATATTATATTTATAAACATTGTTATCAACGTTAGCTCCGGATGTTCAACTAACGTGTTTTTTTAAACAGTACCTAGTGATAAACATAATGATAAGGAGTTACATCATTTTAAAATTATCACTAACTTCATGTAGTCATCCTTACGCAATGTTATTTAAAATATTTGCTTTAAAACAAGCACCCGTTTCTTTACAAAATCCCAGTACACTCGAAAAAGCTTGCTCCTTGACTAAATAGTCTTAAATAATAATCTGACCCTGACCCTGACCTCTTCAAAGATGTACAAGCTCCTGGGGGAGTCTTCAATAATAGCATAACGTGGACAATAAAAATTATCAATTGTGTTTTTCAGGAGGGAAACTGCGAATCGAAACCCAAATACGTTGGCAGAGAGAATGAAAACAGCATAGATTTGAACAGGGATTTCCCAGACCAGTTTGAAGCATCAAGAGCAGGTGAGGTATTGAGAGATGGAGCTTGTTCCTAGAAAATTTTGTATGTAATTACTCTTTTCTGTGTACTCATGCTTTATTCATTTGTCCCTCCAGTTCATTCGTTGGAACTTGCTCCATACAGTTCCTTGTATCCTTGAAAGCTACTTTCTTATTTATTATTAAAATGATATTGTTGATGTTTGAGGAAGCTTATAAATTTCGATGTAGTGTTAAATTATGCAAATATGCTCGGGTTTATTTATTTTTACACACACCAAAGTTTATTCTTCTAATCATTTGGATTGCATGATTTTAATTTTAAATTATTGGAATAAATTTGAATTTAATGCTTTCCAGGTACAATTTTAGCGGGCAGGCAACCAGAGACAATAGCTCTAATGACATGGATCATTTCAAGGCCGTTTGTTCTGTCTGGAAATTTGCATGGGGGAGCCGTCGTGGCCAGCTATCCCTACGATGATTCTAAGTATGTAATTGCGTATTTATTGCTCTGTTTAATAAAATGCGTTCAGTAGCTGGGGACTGCAGGGGAAGGAAGTGGAAAACCGTGAAACAATTTAATAGATTAGTTCTGAGAATCGGCTCGTTATCACAGCAAATGAAATTCTGTTTATAAACAATTCTTGATATGTTACTCAATTCTGGAAGTTGTGAAAATTGATTTTGACCGGTTTTTTCCCTAAATGGTCCACTGATTTGTAGCAGTTCTAAAACTATTAGTCTTAATTTGCAGAGCTAAAATTGCTGCTGTTTGGGAATATAAATTTTTCCTGTTCGCCAATAAAATGTTTAACTCATTAAAACATGTTCTTTTACCGTAAATAAAAAAATGATATTGCAGAAATAATTTTTCAGTTAGAATCAGACGTTTTTAAAACGTTTAGACGTTTTTAAAACGTTTAGTCGTTTTGTGGATTTATATTTTTATTGTAACGTTTTTACAAAGTTTAACAGAAATAACGTCATTGCACTATGTAAATAACACGTTAATGTAGCAGAAACGTTATACACACCATTAAGACATACCATTCAACGTTTAGGCAACAAATAAATCAACATAACAATTAATTGTTTCGTGAATCACCAGCCCTTATTAATTCCAGTTCGCAACGCACGTGCTGCCAAGAGAGCCAATCTCCCGACAACACTATCTTCAAAGAGCTGGCCCTGACGTACTCCCAGTCCCACCCCCTGATGAAACAGGGCAACGCCTGCAAGAACGACAACTTCAAGCAGGGCATCACCAACGGCGCGTTTTGGTACGAGGTTAGAGGTAGGTGAACGCAACAAATCGGTACGTAAAAATAAATCAATTCTTGTCTTGTTGTAGGCGGCATGCAGGACTTCAACTACGTCCACTCGAATTGTTTCGAGGTGACCTTCGAACTGAGCTGCTGCAAGTTTCCTAGGGCCGAGACGCTGCCTCAGGAGTGGGACTACAACAAGGAGCCTCTGCTGAGGTTCATGGAGGCTACCCATTGGGGCATCAAGGGGCTGGTGACCAACGAGAGGAGGGAAGCTGTGTTGGATGCCGACGTGGCCATTGTCGGCATTAATCACAACGTCACCACCTCCAACAGGGGCGAGTATTGGCGGTTACTGTTGCCAGGGACTTACGAGGTGTATGCCTCGGCTTACGGGTAGGTGGTTTTATAAACTCGAGTTATTTTAATTGGCCTATCAGTTTTTTTATTTGAACGATTTATCTCTTATAAAATTAGTAAAATGCTTAGCTAAAAAATTGACATGTAACAAAATATTTGATTACAATATCAAGTTGACTTAATCAAATTCTAAAAATCTCAGATGTGAGTAATTAAGTAACTAAGTACTTAAAAAGTAAGGAATTATCTGATTATAAGTCGCTAATCTAACTCGAATTTTGTTTGATAAAAGTACTTAACGTATTCATCGATTAATACTTTTAGTTGCTGATTTATACGAATTACAACTTTCACTACTTGCTTTTCACAACTGTTTTCAGATATTTGCCGTCCGAGAGGGCGACGGTGGTGGTGGAGGAGGGGAAAACGACCGTGCAAAATTTCACCCTGAAGCTGCTGCCACCAGAGAAAGGTAACAAAAGCACTAACGGCGGGTTGGATAAGTGGTTTTGGCCGGACAAATAAATGTCGAATAGTCCACAAAAAAGAGAACCAGGAAAATTGTATCCCAGTAACAGTAAATAGTTTTTAACACTGATATTTGGTTGTGGTAGATGGGTAGCTAATAAGAGAGTACCGTTTTTTTGATATTAAAAATGACCTGGATCACGGTTTGTCCGGACAAACCGAGAGTTTTACTAGTTCAGGCCATGCCCTTAAATATTTCAATGTGTCACCGTTCAATATTACAGAAACAAAAAAATGTGCCAATGTTTGATCTGCAATATAACCGACAATAAGACTGAGAATATGAATATTTAGGGGTAAACTGCCAGTATGACTTTTTTTAACTTTAACTTGTATTAATTAGGGGTTTTTACACTTTTACTAACAATTTGGTTTCAAATAAAATACATATGTTTGTTTTTGTTGTTATTTTTTAAGTCTTTTTTTTTTACAAAAACGCTTCCACTCAGTTTTTCCATGACAAGTTTTGTTTCGAATAATTCGATGTGTATGAGCAGTGTATATTTATAGATGTAAGTTTTAAATAAACAGTTAAATAGACATGTGTATTTTATTTTCTGTAGCTTTAATTCCCCAGTACCTCCTTTGCCCCACGATCCTTCACCAAACACACGCTTGTTGGAGTAAGCACAGTTCGCATTTCGCACCGCCGTAAAGCTTTAATAACAAAACAGATGCCGAGTGGTGGTGGGCGAAGCGCTGAAATAGGAGATTTTAATTTTAATTCCTATATTTAATACGGAACGCTTTAAGGTGAGGGCGTATTAAACGTTTCGGAATAATTGCAGTTAAAAATGTGTACTGAATTTTATAAACTTATTTAATATACATATATTTTGTATGCAGAATTAGCGTAGTGATTAATGCTACTAGTTAAATTGAATAGATATTGTGCTACTAAAACTTCGAAAATTCTATATTATTTGTGAATGCAACACTTAAACGCAGCTAATAATGTAAAACGTTTGAGGTTAATAAATTTTATTGGATTCAAAATTTGCAGACAAATTTTTTTAAATAGAATTCTGGGGACAGTTTTAAAATGAACTTGTTAATTAATAACGTTGAAAATCAAAGAACTCTGACTTCCATTTACTTGAGAAAGTCATAAATATGTAATAAATTCCATTATTTTGCTGTTTGTGGTATAATGAAATTGCTTTTGATGGTTATGAGGCGTCAATGCCACTAACTTTTTAGACAAAAATCTTAATGTACTTGTTTTACACAAGACAACAGAAATTTTCGCAACAGAAAAACAAAATTGCTTATTTTAACCGACTTCTTTAAAAGGACGAGATCCCATTCTAGCTTGTTAAAATTTCTTTAGTAACGTTGGACGCCTAAGAACTCCGAGTTATAATCACTTGGAGAAGTCTTGGTTACGTAATAAATTCCATTACTTTGCTGTTTGTGGTGTAGTAAGCGCTTGAAAAAGTTACTTTTGGTGGTTATGGAGCTTCAACAATTGCAGTGAAATAGAGGTTTATCTTTAGAAAACCGAGTAAAACCTTATTCCATACAAAAATTGATTCCCAATTAGAGAACCTTGCGGTACGCTTCCGCCCCAAATTGAGAGCAAGCTAATTTGAAAAAACAAAATATTCGCCATAACTTAATAAAATCCCTCTTACTTATTATATTACACCTAACTGCCATTAAAACGTTTATTTCCTAATTTTATTTGTTTGATTTATTTTTTTTACTTCACTCGCTCTACTTACAGGTGCTTTCCAAATACTCGAAAACGTAACGGGACCGTCGTACGACCAATACGGTTTCGTAATTAGCGACAAGTCGCTATTCCAGCACCACCACTATCAGGAAATGGTAAATTTCATGGTGTATTACAATAAAATGTACCCAAGCATCACTCAGTTACACTCCATAGGAAAGTCGGTCCAAGGCAGGGACCTGCTTGTTCTAGTTATTAGTAGCACTCCTCATGAACACGTACCAGGTAGTTTTTCACGTTATAACTTGTAATAACACGGAAGCGTTGCGGGGCGAGGGTTAATGTTTTTGTTTGGTTCTTAGGCAAGCCGGAGTTTAAGTACGTCGCGAACATGCACGGCAACGAAATTGTGGGCAGAGAGCTGCTGCTGTATTTAATAAAGTACCTTTGCGAGAGGTACGGCTCCGACGAGGAAGTTACCAAGTTGTTGCAAACCACCAGAATCCACTTATTACCTAGTATGAATCCCGATGGGTACGAAATGTCAAGAGAGGGTAAGGATTTTTACCATCGCCAGAAACAGTTTGAGAATATATTTTTTGCAGGAGATGCGTCCAGCATTGTAGGACGTAACAACGCCAACGACTTTGACTTGAACCGGAACTTTCCAGACCAGTACGTGGTCAATAAGGTACCACGCTTAAATAAAAATTACAACTATAATAGTTCTGATACGTTTGCTTTCCAGTTTAATAGTGTTATTCAGCCAGAAACGAAAGCCGCGATGGACTGGATCCTCTCCGAGCCATTTGTGCTGTCTGCAAATTTGCACAACGGAGCCATGGTCGCCAACTACCCGTACGACGACACGATAACCGGAGAAGTTTCGGAAAACCCCTCGCCGGACGACAAAGTCTTCAAGCACCTAGCGCAAACATATTCCAACGTAAGCACTCCAATTAAAACTTGTTGACAAAAAGTGTAACCCACCCCTGTTTAAGGCTCACAGAACGATGCACGAGGGGAAGTCGTGTCCGATGTTCCCCAACGAACGGTTCATCGGAGGCATCACCAACGGAGCTAAGTGGTACGTGGTCACCGGCGGAATGCAAGACTGGAACTACCTCGTGGCCGGGTGTATGGAAATAACGCTGGAAATCGGTTGCTACAAGTATCCTCAGGCCGACGCCTTGCCCCAATACTGGCTGGACAACAGGGAGGCGCTATTGGCCTACATTGAACAGGTAACAGATTAACTTGTGTTTGTTACGCCCTAACGTAACAAGTTTGAATAAAGCGACTATTTTGACTTTAGGTTCACAAAGGCGTTTCTGGCTACGTAACAAGCACTATAGGCCACGCGATACAGCACGCTCAGATCATAGTGGAAGGAATAAAGCATACCGTCAACACTGCAAAGTTCGGCGACTACTGGCGGATACTTTTGCCTGGGCGATACAACCTGACTGTGGCTGCTAGAGGATACGAGAGCTATACTTCAGAAATCGTAAGGAAATATAGTAAAAGGTTTTTAATAGATTAACTCAAAAGATTAAATATAATAATGCAATAAAGTTTTAATTGCCTTCATTTAATAAAATAAAATTCTTTTTGTTGGTTAGAAATCTAACCTAACTAATTATTAGTCGTCTATTTTTAATAATCTACAGTATTAAAGTTTTATATGTCTTCTGTCTGCGAGAGTTTCTAAATGTTATAATGGATCCAAGTTAAAACTACAGAAATTAAAATTAAAATTGAAAATAAATTTGCAAAAACAAAAAATTTAAGGTTATGTGAGGTTATGAAAATTTCGAGGAAGGGCCCATTGTTAATAAATACACCAGTAATCTATAATTGGTTAGAGAGAAATGTATCATTTGGAAAAAATATATTATTTGTGAAGTAGCATTGTTAATAATATAAAATAATAATAATTTCGCTGTAGGTTGTACCAGAGTCGGGCTACGTTCAGTACAACGTTACGCTCATGAAAGACGATCCGTTGCACTGGGCTAGCGCGTACGACTTCGGCATCGGCGACAACCAGTACACCCCGAAGTACCACTCAAACCAAGAAATTTACAGCCTATTAGCCGACCTGGAAAACAAGTACCCAGACGCTGCCGCTTTCCAAGGCGGCGACAACTACGTATCCATGGCTATCCATTCATTGAAAATAACCAACGATGTACGTAAACCGCCAACAAACTTGTGTTAGGTACGTCTTATTAACAACTTATCCTGTCTTCTAGATTGAGGCTGATGACGAAACGAAGTTCCACGTAGCCGTCATGGGCAACTTGTTCGCCACCCAACCGATAGGCCGCGAGATAGCCGTATACTTAGCCCGGCACTTGCTCGCCGGATACAGACTCGGGGAGTTCAAAATCCTGAGCGTGCTGAAGAACACCGTTGTGCATATAATTCCAGTGGTAGACAAGGAGTTTGAGCAGATTTGGGGCGACTACAGCAAGGAGGTCCCCGGCAACATCAAACCGGACAAGTATGTGTGCAATAACATAACGGCGGACTTCAAGCAGGTCGGGGAGCAGATCATGAACCTGAATAGCAGGACTAGCAACAACCAGGACACCAGGTCGATCGCCAACGCCTTCAAGCATATGCTGCTGGAGGAGAAGTTTGACGTCGTGTTGAACGTTGAAGGAGGCACCAGCGGGATATTGTAAGTACAAGTGGCTTCCAGAAGTATTAAGCGTGCGCCACTATAAAAAATAATTTTCAGATACCCTTCAACGAAAGACCAGCTACAGCCATATAAAGCCATGGCAGACAAGTATTTGTCCCAGTTAAAAATACCCCAGAGTTGTTCGGAGCAGATAAAAGGCACCGATTACGTTTTAACCGATTACTTATATAAAGAATACAACACACCGTTGCTAACGGCCAAGGTGAGCTGTTGTGAGTACCCTGATATCGGGAACATTCCGTACGTTTGGAGGGACGTTCTGGCGCCCATCATGAGCGTACTAGAAAGCACCTTAACAGGTAAGTCGTTTTCGCTGTGAAAACGTTCGCTTCTAATGTTAATTTCCTAGGTGTGGAGGGATACGTTAAGGGGGCTAAAATGGCGCCGATGCTGAACGCCTCGGTGAGAGTGTCGGGCTTGGACCAGACGTTCGAGGTGACGAAGAAATTGGCTCATTTCAAGATAATGTTGCCTCCGGGTGAGCACGTCCTGGAAGTGGCTTGCCACGGCTACGAGAACAAGTTGTTACACGTGGTAATAACCGAGGGTAACTTGTTATCGCTAAATGTCGTTTTAAATCCGGCGAACATGAATACCCAAGTGTACCTGGGCACTGTCGTGACTGTGCATCCGAATAAGGCGAGCCTAATCGACAACAGCCTGCACGAGCCTTTTACTGGCATAGTTAGCACTGGAATTAAAGGTAAGTGTTTTCTGATGGTAGTCAGTGCAGAGGTGTATGTTTTCGTGTTTCAGGCTACGTTAAAGATGCGTCCGACCATCCCGTGCCGAGCGCGGAAATAAGGGTAGTGGAAAGAAATATCACAGTTTTGTCGGACAAAAGTGGCAAATATGGCGTTCCGTTACCCCCCGGCAAGTATACCGTCAAGATCGAGGCCAGCGGGTACTTTGGCGACGTTAAAATAGTCGACGTTAACAATATCAATACGTTCCCCAAAGTGGTTGTGGTTACTTTGAAGAAAAACTCGAATGTTTTGGGAGTTCCTAGACTGGCATTTGTAATATTGGCAGGTAAGTCATCGCCACAATGGGCTCTTACACCATAAGTGAATTAAAGGTTTTTAGTAGATTTACTTCAAAGTTGATTGCATGTTAAATATAATAAGGCAATCAATATATCATTCTTACAGTTGCTTTAAATATTAATAAGTTGTGTCAATTTCAAAAGTCCCGCCGGTTTTCCGTAAATGGCGTCAAAAACGGACGGTTTTGTTATTGGTTAGATTCCAAAGAAATTCGTGACGTCACAATATTAACCTCAAAAATTGCATTTTTTACGTTTCTCGAATATTATGCTGCTTTTATCAAAATTTCTGCTTGGTTCCTCTACTATCAACTAAAATCTTGTTCAGTGCATAATTAATGAAGTTTTAATTCTTGATCTAATAAAATAAGATTATTTTTGTAGGTTAGAAATCCAACCTATAATGTCGCCTACTTTTAATAATCTACAATATTAAAACTTTTTATATCTTCTGTCTGCGAGAGTTTCTAAATGTTATAATGGATCCATGTTAAAACTACAAAAATTAAAATTAATATTGTAAATAAATTTGCAAAACCAAAAAATTTAAGGTTATGCGAGTCATATGATGTGCAAGATCTATACCAATGACTATCCGTTTTTGACGTCACAAAAATTTAATAGAATAATTACTCCTTTAAAAAAATTTTTTTGGCCTTCAATAAAAAATTCTAGCAAAAAGAAAAATACGTCGGAGCTATTTTAAAAAACACTATAGTCTGGTTTAATTTGCAAAATTTTGAGCGGAGGAAGAGCCCATTTTATCAAAATAAATTTTTTGCACTTGGATATTGAGCCTATTACAAATCTATTGCTTGTGTCATTTCAGGCTTTATCTGTGCCGGAGCACTAGGTTTCGGCATATTTTGCTATATGGCCTGCAAGAAAAGAAGCGAATACGGACTTTTACCCCAGAATCTCAGATATTTCGAAGAATTTAAGGACGGCGACGACAAGGACGAAAAATGCCTTTTTACCCGGCCCTTAAACAGTAGGTAAAACCCCGCTCACGCTAATTACATTTACTAAGCGTTTTTGTTTTTTTTTGTTTAGAAAAACCCGTTACGAGACCCTACTATGATGATGACGATGACGACGACGATAATGTTGATTACGTCCAGGGGCCTTTCTTGTCTAGTTCAGAAGAAGAGGATATCGTTTTGTTGCACAAATAAAATTAATTGACAAGATAAAATAATTTTAGCGTAGCGAAATGTCCGAATTAAATTTCTCGTTTTTATTGTGACGGTTAAAATTAACATTCCTCACCAAGGGTATTAAGATTAAGTAAAATAGTGCTCTTACCTTTCCGCCTCTTTAGCCCGAACATCAGAGATCGTTTCTATGATCTACCAGATTATTTTTCTCAGTCCCCGTATCCCTTTCCTTCCCTAGTGTACTAGTGAAACTTAAATCTAGAAACTGTTGTTAATTTCACAAGGGCATCGATCTCTGATGTCAAAATTGTTAAGTTTTTAAAGCTTCTCTTATTTATTGTTTATTTTAACTACGAGGAAATAATTTCTTTAATTGTAGTGTCCTGGGAGGAGAAGTCTATTTATTCAGTTTTGGTATGCCGTTGAAAATGTGACCATTGTATTGGGGGCAAATTAACGTGAGGGCTTAACAGTATTAGCGACGCTAACAGATACATTTCCAAGAACTGTCAATGTCTATGTGACAGGATGTACGTTTAGTGTCATCTTTCTTTAATACGACTGATGCGTTTAATAACTGAATGTTTAATGACTTTTCCTCCTTTACATATAATCTATTTCTGAAGTTCACGCCTGCACGAAATTGTATACAAAGTAAACTACAATTTATCCGTAGAAGGTCCAAAGAAATAGACTATATTGCATTTGTAAGTTTTAAACAATTTTTATCATTCTTTTATTGATTATCATCGTTAACTCATTATACGGGGTGTTCCAGTGTTAAGGGACCATGCTTCGCAGGAAGCGATCAATTTTACCAACAGAAGAGATCTTGGGACGCTTTGCTATAAGTGTTTTAATCGATGATGGTCATTTTAGTTTATATTCCTCCCGATTAGGGGTTTTTATTATATAAGCCAAAACCCGTCATTATTCCAGCGTTTACGCTGAGGTATTGCGGTTTAGTGATCTTTCAGTGCTTGTCTTTATTAATGCATTTACTTATTTTTGATATACTTGTAATAGATAATTGTTACCTTGAATATAGATAATAAAGTTATTTTTTTAGAAACATGCTTGTTAATAGTATATTATTCAACGAGTGAGTTATGAAGCCATTACTCATTCGGATAGTTTGCAATATTAAAAATTAATTTCTGATTTGCTTCAGACTTAGATGGAGAGAGAATTATGGAAGCCCTAGAAATGGTTTTTATAAAAACTTTATTAGGGGCCTTAATTACTTATAAAACAATTTGTTCAACAGTAATTTAATAATTTTTTTACTGTTTTAAATTTGTGTGTTGATTTTTATTTTTTTTTGTAACTCCACCCGAAAATAAAAAGCGCGTTGAATTCCTCTCGAAATGAGCTCTCAAACGATGTGACACTTGACATACCTACCTACCCTTGCGTTCGGAAAAAGTTAGGGGTGGTTGCATCCCTCCAGGTAAAAACCCAAGAATAATAAGAATGACAGTGAAAAAATAAAACTGACTAATTGGAAGTTTTACAACAGCCATTTTAATTTACTGATTACACATTTAATCAGCATTAAATAAACTAATGACCCTGTGCTTGTTAATCGCGAACTTATCTTTTTTTATTAATTAAATTAATTGTCTACTATGACGCAGATATTTGCCACTATTATTGACACCCCGTAGTTTTCATAAGGAATGTTAGGTCATAGGTCTATTATCGTTTTTTCTTATTTATATCCTCTAAATATAATTTAGCCTTTTGGCTTTGGGAATTAAATATGAGTCACTTTTTGCATGTTCAACTCAGCAACAGAACCAATATTCTAATAATTCCCAGACGTTATATCATTTTTAATTAATGCTGCTACAATATTGTGATTCATCAATGAACATTTAACACATACATAAAACATAATACGATAATACACTGCGTGCCATGGCAAATTAACTAACTGGTCGAAAATTAAACAAAAGCGAGAAACATCGCTTTATAGCCGCCAAGCAATTGCCTATTATTGCCTCTCTGGCGTTAAGGCCGCTAAATGGCCGTAAACCATGTAACTTAAAATAGGCAACCAGGTATACACTGCAATGTCATTGAGTGTATATGTGGTTGCCTAATTCTGTACACACGTGGGTTACAGCTATTTATGAAGGCAATGAAGGTTCTTTATTACCTGCATGTGCTCTCTAGGATTTCTACACGACCATGATACAGGGTGTTAAGAAAAAGTAGCCGACCATAAGAGTCGCATTATTTTCGTCCAAATCTATGGTTAAAGGCTTGACCTACTTTTTCTTAACACCTGTATATATAGTACATGTATATATTTTACAAATTCCTTTGCGATAGAATGAAGTGCCGTTTATAGTAATTATTTTGTTGTATGTATTGCCGGGGTGCGTAGCATTTTACTTGTCGCCGGGTTTATCCACTTGACCGCGCGAGCGATGATAGATGTGAATACCCAGCCGATACTTGGAGATTAGTTTAGTTTTAGTTTAGTTGTAGGTGAGCCTTCGAGCCGTCCTAACAGTAAACAGTAACCGGTTTCTGTAGACGGTAGAAATGTTGGCGCCGCCGAGTGACAGAAAAATAACAATCGAAGGGTTTGTGCAAAATGAAAGGGACCATTCGTGCGTCCTGGTCCAATCGAAAGTGCTAATAAAAAAATCGGCGATCCTGAGGAACAAGGTTGTGGTCAGTTATTACAGGGATATTTTTGAAAAAGTAAGGCCCGCTTTATTTATTTTTATTGATGGCTTGCTGAAAACGTGAATTTGTAATTATTTAAAAAAATTGTCTGGCTCCACCACACCTAGTTTAATTAAATCAGAACCTAGTAAATTTTACATTGTGGTGTGCGATAAGATTTTAATTCCGACATTAATATCTACCGTAGTTCCGGTCACGATGCGCAAGAATGAGAATTTTATGATTCATTTGTTATATTTTTTTATATGCTTTGCAAAATTATACACTCAAATTGTAAATAACGCATAAATCGCACGTACGCACATTTGGCCTACAATACATTAAGTATGTACAATAAATTTAACAGACGATTATTTGAGTGATTTTAAGACAGAAAGTTCATATAAACATGGGTTCAAAAATGCTTCGTTTTCAAGATACAGGGTGTTAAACTTTTTCAAAAAATTTCACCAAAAATACTTTTTACAAAAATTGCAATTTAATAGCTTAATAAATTGACAACAGCTGTCTTATTGTTTGCCAAATGCTGCAATCGTTTTCCAATGCAACCCTTGATTATTTCCTACGTTTCCCCATGTTTCTTGTGTGGTCCAGGGATATGCAATTAATTGAATTTAATTTTCTGTCTCGAAAACTAAGCAAGATCCGAAAAAAATGCAAGAGACATAAACGTTGTATTTTCAGTTGCTTAACCCAAAAAAAATATAAAAATCACAAAATAGTCAGTAGCGTACATTTTTTTGTCAAAAATATTCGTTTAAGTGCCGCTCGGGACACCACTGGACTTAATCAATGTTATCAAGTTAGTGCGTAATTAGCCCCTTAACACTGCAAATAACATTGCCAAATTACAACAAATTTGGGTAACGGATATTTAAGATATTTACGAAAAACAAAATTTTTAAAAAAAGTTTAACACCCTGTATCTCGAAAACGAAGCATTTTAGGACCCATGTTTATATGAACTTTCTGTCTTAAAATCACTCAAATAATCTTCTGTTAAATTTATTGTACATACTTAATGAACACCCTGTATAATGATGGTTGGTGGTCACAACGAATGGTCACACCCATTATTTTCGATAGATAGATAAAATGATAGAGTAGGTATAAGAGCCCTAGCCCCACCTTGGGCGACAACTAAAAAAAAAAAATACAATCCTTTTGTTAAGGTGTAGATTTTGGAATAATTAAAGCCAATGAATACCGATTCACTTCACATTACGTTAGATTGCAACAATTGCTCAGCTTGTCAAATCAAAAACTAAAAAAAAAAAAAATGAAATTCAAACGTATTAAAACTCTTTTAATGAATTGAATTTCGTTTTATACAAAACTTATATGAAAATCTGGCATAAAAGATATGAAAAATTGTCAAAAAAGTGAATTAATTTTTTTTTCTAATTAAATAAAACGATATTTTAACTTGAGCGTTTTAATTTTTTTCGTAAATATTCAGTTGTGACCGTAACAAAATTTTTTTTTTTAATTTAATCACGTATTTACAGCATGAGAATACATGTTTTCTCCAATTTTCGTAAAGATCAGAAGATTTTTACCCCACTTATTGCATTATGTATTAGTAAAAAAAAAATTAACTGAGAAACTTGAATTCTTTGAGGTTAGGATGCACTTTTAATGTAACTATACCCCAACAGTTTAATAGGCTATTCATTAACGAGTATTTTAGTTTTTTTTTAATTTTTCTACGACCAATAGAGCCGGAGATGTTTAAAAAATAGTGTGTGTAGCGATGCACTCGAAATGCATCAAAAATGCACTTTTATGCGCTTTTCTCGCGAAGCCCCAGCCCGATTTTGCTAATTTTTTCGGTTTTCGACTCATTTGCATATGTATAAAACCAAAAACAAAAAAACGTCAACTTCCCGATTACATCACTTTAAAATTCTAATTTCCCTCCACTACTAGCCCCACCTTGGGCATCAGTTACTATAATAAATAAATTCAATTCTTGTTCGGTGAAACCAAGAAGACTAGAGACCAGGAGACTGAGCTCTACGGAAAATGAGTGGAGGGGGTGGGCCGCTATGGTTGCCGCGCACGTGACGTCACAACTAACCTAAAAAATATGCATTTATCTAAAATTTCCATATATTACGTCAATTTTATCAAAATTTCTCCTTGGATCCGTTGGATCCCGTACTATAAACCAAAATCTTGTTCGGTGCATCATTAATAAAGTTTTAATTGTCTTGATCTAATAAAATAAGATGCTATTTGTTGGTTGGAATTCCAACCTATAAATTAGCAGTATATTTTTAATATTCTACAATATTGAAACATTATAAATCTACTGTCTAAGAGAGTTTTTCAATGTTATAAAGGATCCAATAAGCTAAAACTACAAGAATTAAAATTGAAAATAAATTTGCAAAAACTAAAAATTTAAGGTTATGTTAGTCATATGATGCGCATGATCAATACGCCGTAAGTCACCAGACGGCGCTGCTAGTCTCTACTGCGGTTTTTTTGAATTATTACTTTTGACAGTTGTTGTCAAAGTTATATTTATTTTAAAACTACAGTGGAAAGTTGTGTGAATTAAATTCAATAATAGAATGGGGACAATTTCAGCACATAACGGAAACATTTACCAATTTAAATTTGCAAATAATAGATATGTCACTTTTATTTTAACCTCAAATTCGTACAAAGGATGCGCAGTGCACTTCTGCGCACCCGCACTCGGGCGGCCATTTTGCCGACAGAAAACGACCCACTGCTTGAACCGATCTCGGTCTCCTGGTCTCTGGGCTTCTTGGGTGAAACAACTACAGCCAAACTGATAAAGAAACCCCTTTTTGCAGTGCGACAAAAACAGAGATGGGCGCGTGAACATATCCGAGCTGAGAGAATTCATAACGACTAGCGAAGAGTACGAAATACCAGAGGAAGTTATTAAGACCCTGCACACTCACTTCGACGCAGACAATGACAACGAGCTGGATTTTTACGAGTTCCTGGATATGATCAACAACCCAACCTTTGGCCAAACGTTTAAAAGAGTGCAGAGCAGGTTAGTATGGCGACCGATGCCGATTTTAGGTTATGTTTATGTGCTCTAACAGAAAATCGTTGCAGGTACCTGAAATTCGTAGGGGTGTCGTCGGTGAGGAAGAAGTCTCTGAGGTTGGTGAGAACTGTCACAAACACCGGCCTCTACGAGGAAGAGATCGCGTTCAACAGATACACACTTGGTATGTTTATACTGTCCGCCATCCAAGTGGTGTGTTTTTACACCGACATGATGTTATCCGAGGGGAAAATCACGGAAGCTCTTCAGTTCCACCCCCGCCGAAAACGTGAAGTATGGCGCTTTTTTACTTACGTGTTTGTTCACACAGAGTAAGTAAATATTAAAGTATTTTTTTTTAAACAATTGCTTTAGGACTTAGGGTATGAGCTTGGCTCTATTAGATATTGAAGTCAGCCGACTTCGTTGCAAACGCGAGAATTTGGCGCAGCCGGTGGTACCCTTCTTTTATACCCTGCTTTTGGTTTCAGTCAACTTCACTTGTATGGGAACGTGTTCCTACAGTTACTAATAGGCGTGCCCCTGGAAATGGTGCACACTTGGAGGGTGCTCGTGATATACATGGCTGGTGGTTTCGGGGGTTCTCTGGCGCATTCGGTGTTTGACAAACGCCTTGCACTCGTCGGCGGAAGTGGCGGCGTGTATGCCTTCTATACCGCCCACATTGCCACCGTGTTAATGGTAAGTATGTAGTAAAGATCGCCTCCGCCTACATTGCTCCTACCTGTAACGCCCTATAAAAGTTTTTTTCTTCTTTTGCAGAACTGGAAAGAAATGAGCCATCCGATCATTAACCTTCTTATTTTCGGGTTTATAGCAGTATTTGACGTGATTTACAATAGCTACATTAACTTAAGTCGGAACGTTAAGTCCGAAGTTAGTTATTTCGCCCACTTGGGTGGAGCAGTGGTCGGGCTTCTACTAGGGGTGAACGTTCTTAGGAACCTGAGGGTGACAAAGACTGAGAAGATAGTATGGCGTATATCTGTGACAATTCTTAGTTTATTGGTGGTTATTTTCATTGGCCTTGGTATCGCTCACGATCATATTAAATATTTCTGGGACTAGTCTAGTAATGGTTGATCTCTGTTTTACAACCAATAAGTGCCATTGCCCTGGACATTTTGCTCAATCTCACTATGATGAGAGAATATCGGCGTGATCGAAAATGATGCGTTTTGTTTTTTACATATCAACCTAAGTGGAGAAAATTATTATTATTATTATTCGTTAATATTTATTAATGGCCGTTGTGCCGGTCCTTAACTTTGTATGCACGAACATACAAAACCAGCCGTTGGAAATGCGTGAATTTGGCGCAGCCGGTCGTACCGCATTTTATCCTCTCTTTGTACGGATTGAATTAAAAAATGGTAGATTAGAAATATTAATGAAAGTGTCGTAATAAGGGAAATATTCGCGTTTGAAAATACGATACTATGGTCCTGTTCACGTGCATTCCTATAAAGTTTCCCCGTTGAAATTTCGCCCCGTCCAGACTCAGCGACGGCGTATATCGTGTTCAATGGGCAATCGAACTTAAACCTGACACAGGACCGCACTCTGTTTTTTGATTACTTAAATTATTTTTTATAAGTATTATTAGTCCTATTTTGTAGAACGCCCTGTATATACATTACTTATATTTATGCTTGTTTATTTATTTTATTATATTATTTATATTATAGGCTCAAATAGTGAAAATAAACTGTTTTGCCTTAGTCCTTGTCTTTATTTATCCCTTTTTTCATCCTAAACATTTTCCAATAATTTAATGAGTCTTTTATGTTCCTGATTGTTCCTTAAACATAATATACATTTTCGAGTGTCTGTACTGCGATTTTAACATTGATTTTGACCTACTACGACTTCAGGTGCGATTAAACTGAATAAACAAACAGTTGCGTGGGGTTTTACGCGAGAATAGCATTCTTGTGGTTGCGATAAAATACTATACAGGGTGATTTTCTCTACAGAAATAAAAAACTTGAGTTAAAAAAGTCCGGTCCTGGAATTTTTAAATATTAAAAACCGCATTATATCAACTGTGATAAGTACACAAATTGCATAAAATTTGAACAAATTGTGATAAATAGTAAGGAGGTGCTGGCCAAAAGAAATATTGGCCATAAGTAGTTTATCACCCTGTATCTCAGTAATTAAGCGCAACAGACAAATTTCTATACCCATTCGTGAATAGTCAAGGGACCCTCTATCATCCTCATGACTCACCCTGTATACAACGTGTCCCACTTAAAATGCCCCCCCTCTATCTCCTTTATTAATTAACAAAAAATTTTGAAACTTGGCAATGTTAGTAAATCCGAGGTGGTGACTCAAAATTTAAAGCTTACGTTCATTTTTCACTTCCGGTTCATACCGGAAGTGATACCAACTTCTTTATTTAAATAGGGAATCCTATACAATTTTCAAATATTCGATTAGCCCTTAATTTTTTGAATACGCACATATAGCACTATGTGGGTCTGGCATCAAAACTTTGCAAGATATTACCAAAAATGACATGTGCGATAGAATACAAGTTTACGTATTTGTTTTACTGAACATCGAGATTCCCACGGTTTGTAAAGCATTTTATGTCTGACCACTTTATAAAGGATTGTTTATGACATAGTTTTGCCCTCGGTTTTGCCGCTATAAAGTACCTCTTTATTGTACTAGTAAAATAAAGTTAACTTTACAACTGTTATGCCAGATTTTGACGTTTTCAAATTACTGTCAATGTCAACACAATAAATTACAACAGTCATAAAAATGTCATTGTGTTGACATTGACAGTTGAACATATTAATTTGAAAACGTCAAAATCTGGCATAACGGTTGTAAAGTTAACTTTATTTTACTAGTACAATAAAGAGGTACTTTATAGCGGCAAAACCGAGGGCAAAACTATGTCATAAACAGTCCTTTATAACGTGGTCGGACATAAAATGCTTTACAAACCTTGGGAATCTCGATGTTTATTAAAACAAATACGTAAACTTGTATTCTATCGCACATGTCATTTTTGGTAATATCTTGCACAGTTTTGATGCCAGACCCACATAGTGCTATATGTGCGTATTCAAAAAATTAAGGGCTAATAAAATATTTGAAAATTGTATAGGATTCCCTATTTAAATAAGGAAGTTGGTATCACTTCCGGTATGAACCGGAAGTGAAAAATGAACGTAAGCTTTAAATTTCGAGTCACCACCTCGGATTTACTAACATTGCCAAGTTTCAAAATTTTTTGTTAATTAATAAAGGAGATAGAGGGGGGGGCATTTTAAGTGGGACACGTTGTATAGATTATTCAAGTTTTTTTATTGTTAATGTTGACTTGACAGCTGGGTGGCAACTGTCAACTGTCAAAATCGTCAATTTACCATTATGCCATTCACGCTTTATTTAAATTGGGGTAGGCTTTGAAAAATCTGAATTCTGTAGGTATGAATGACAGTTTCAATTATTGAGGTTATGTGAAAAGTCAGAAACATAACCACAAATTTAAATTAGTTCTACATAGTTGCCATGTTTCATCAAGATTCACGACTATAACATTTTCAGTTTCAGCTATAATATCCCTAGGACATTGATAATGTACGAGATAATTTTATGACAATCGAAAGCACGTTGCTTGGTAATAGCCCGACGCTATTTTGAAACTTATTTGGCAGTCATTATGAAGTTGTCAAAGTTAAATAATTTTGTTGTCATAGTGATTGAAAATTTCCCTGGATGGTGTTATCAGTGTAATGTTGAAATGATTGGGTGGTTTGTGTCACATGACTAGAAATAACGAAATTTAATTGGTTGTTAGAACTGTCAAAAAATGTTCACTAGAATTTTGCTGTAAAAATTATCTCACAAATGTAATTCTTACTGCAACGACATGTATCTGGCATACCTTTATGCTTTCAACCGTCAATGTTACCAATAAAAAATTTGGCAATTCAGCTAGAAACAAGTGACAGTAACAATCAATTAAATTTTGAGGCTACCATTTTGAAAAACAAATTTTGTTAATTTTCATAAAGAATTGGCGTGGTGTTAGATTTTTGACGCTTATTTTTACAAATGGTGCCACGTATCGATCGGTTCAGCCGTTTTTTAGTTACAACGATTTTTACGAAAATCCTCAAACGCCATCAGCATCTCCACTTCCGCTTGGCTGACAACTTCCCGCCTCCGAGGTTACACTTTTTTTGTTAGTATCTTCCTTTGGAGTGAATTAAACTGGAATCAGATCGTTTAAGTAAATTAAAACCAATACAGGGCCCAAAACGGAACCGCGTGGGACTCCAAATGCGCAAAGGGTCCACTCAGCTCAGAGGAAGTTTTAATCTGGCGTCACATCAGTTATTTATTGCTTGAGTGTTATTTTTGGTACCTATTCTTTGATTTGGTGACGGAAATAAATACCGTTAAAATTATCTTCAAAGAAACCAACGGAGAGCTTATGTCAAGTGTTATTGACCTGCAGCATTGATGCGTATTTATTAAGAAGTTTCTCCCGTCACTGATGCTTGTAGCGACTTGTTTAGCTCCTTTCTGTTGGTTTCTTCAGCCCCCCAGCCACTCGTTGCAAAATTAAAGGCGTGAGCGTTGGTTTTTCCCTGACCTTACCCACGCCGTTTACCCAAATCGCGGGTCTTAGCACATGCGACACAGCATCTCGCGCCGAATTATCGCCGCCTCGACTGTGCTAAAGGAATAACCAGAACCATCACGGTATCCTTGCCGAGAGCGAGTCATCTTCGAATACCAAAACCAAACGCCTGGCGACTCTCGCATAACTTTAGAAACTGGATTTACCACAGCGACGAAGAAATTAATACAAAACGTAAATGCGGATATAAACATGCGAGCCGAAGATTGCAGCTTAGTTGTGGGTGCGCCGCGCAGAAGTGTTCAGTTGTGTTTTCGTAAGGACATTATGAAATAAAAGCATAAGGAATTACTTAACTTAGTGAACGAGTGCATGGTGCAAGATGGAGTGCAACATCCAGTCTACGCAGGCTCTAATGAAATCCCTGATCGTCAGCAATCCCTACGTCACCGAGTATTATAGGGTCCTTTTTAACAGGGTAAGGAGTAGTTTTGTGGGAATGTACAAGGTGGTCCAGAATGTTTCTTGGGTTGACGGGACTCTTGTATATAAACTTTTTTCAGAAATAAGAGAGGCAACCCCTTTAACTGGCAATATCTACCGGACGTTTTGAAATATAAAACTCATAGTTTAAACTTAGATTGAGGACAAGTGGACGCTATATACCTACCTACCACAGCCCAAGTTTTGCTCTAGTGGTGGTCGTGGTGGTTTTAGAGGGTGGCTGGTGGCTGTCGGTACTTCTCCACTAACTTTGTTATTTTTTTACATATTTTAAAAAATCTAGGGCCACTAGCAATTTAATTAGCACAAGTAACTTTCAGTTTAATAATATACCTAATATTTCAAGGCATACTCGATGTGCAAAGGGATTTACTAACGAAATGAAAGTGCGTGATCATTTATAAACGTGATTTACTCGAAAACGGTTCGGTTTATCGAAATGTAACAAGAGGACCTTTTTTACGCCTAATAACCTGAATATTAATTTCCTGTAAGAATTTTTAAAAATAAGTAAAAAATAAAAAAGTTAGGGGAGAAAAACTGACAGCCACCCCTTAAAACTACCCCTAGCGAGGAATTTCGACTAGACTGATGGTATAAAAATTAGTGCCTATATGTCTTATATCTAAGTTTAAAATATGGGTTTGATATTTTAAAGCGCTCGGAAGATATTGCAGAACAACTGATACTCACCAACCCCATTTAAAGGGGCGTATCTCCTTTATTATCCATTTTTGGAAAAAAGTTTATAGGAAAAAGTACCCTTATTTTTGGATGTACTGATAGCTCTAAGAATATCGGGAGGCAAATCCTAAAAAAATGGAGGGCATATTTGTGGCCGTGTATTTTGCAGGGTTTTCTTCCTCGCCCTGTATAATTTAGTGAAATTTACATAGGCGCATAGGAGAAAAATACACTACGTTAAATTGAAGCAGTCCAAGTGTCCACGAAAGGCTTTGTTAATATGTTGTTGGATAATAATAATAATAATGTTATACACTGTTATACAATAATGTTCATTTAGAAACGTGGTTAACTCGAAAACGGTTCGGTTTATCGAAATGTAACAAGAGGACCTTTTTTACGCCTAATAACCTGAGGATTTATTTCCTGTAAGAATTTTTAAAAATAAGTAAAAAATAAAAAAGTTAGGGGAGATAAACTGACAGCCACTCCTTAGAACTACCCCTAGCGAGGAATTTCGACTTGACTGATGGTATAAAAATTAGTGCCTGTATGTCTTATATCTAAGTTTAAAATATGGGTTTGATATTTTAAAGCGTTCGGAAGATATTGCAAAAAGACTCATACTGATCAACCCCATTTAAAGAGTATCTCCTTTATTATCCATTTGTGGAAAAAAGTTTATATGAAAGAGTACCCTTATTCTTGGATGTAATGCTAGCTCTAAGAATATCGAGAGACAAATCCTAAAAAAGTAGAGGGCATATTTGTGGCCGTGTATTTTGCAGGGTTTTCTTCTTCGCCCTGTATAATTTAATAAAATTTACATAGGCGCATAGGAGAAAAATACATTATGTATTACCTACGTTAAATTGAAGCAGTCCAAGTGTCCACAAAAGGCTTTGTTAATATGTTGTTGGATAATAATAATAATGTTATACACTTATACAATAATGTTCACTTAGAAACGTGGTTAACTTGAAAACGGTTCGGTTTATCGAAATGTAACAAGAGGACCTTTTTTACGCCTAATAACCTGAGGATTTATTTCCTGTATGAATTTTTAAAAATAAGTAAAAAATAAAAAAGTTAGGGGAGTTAAACTGACAGCCACCCCCTTAGAACTACCCCTAGCGAAGAATTTGAACTTGACTGATCGTATAAAAATTATTGCCTGTATGTGTTATATCTAAGTTCAAAATATGGGTTTGATAATTTAAAGCGTTCGGAAGATATTGCAGAACAACTGATACTCACCAACCCAATTTAAAGGGGTGTATCTCCTTTATTATCAATTTTTGGAAAATAGTTTATATATAAAAGTACCCTTATTTTTGGATGTACTGCCAGCTCTAAGAATATCGGGAGACAAATCCTAAAAAAATGGATTAGTGGCCGCGCATTTTGCAGGGTTTTCTTTCTCGCCCTGTATAATTTAGTGAAATTTACACAGGCGTATTACGTCGAATTGGGATAGTCAACGTAAAGAATCTAGCTTCGAAGCCATCCTGGACTCTAAAATGATACAAAGGAAGCAAAATCTATGAAAACATTTTTATTTTCGACCAAAAAAAAATTTTTTTTAACAAACCTCTTGAAAAATATTGAGATCCTCAGGTTGATTTTGTAGTTGAACGAAAAAAATAGAGGGGTGGTGTTGGTGTTGATGGAGAAAAAACCTGCAACACATTTTACCTTTCTTGAAATTACCACCAGATTTTAAAGCACTTGCTATGACATGATTACTGATATTTAAATTAGTAAAAAATCTACATATCTTACACAAATACAAATAAACTGACGTTTATTCCAATTATTCTGCCACACCTTCGTTATCATAAACATTTCCTTAGAACGGGATTATAGGCCACGCCAATTTCACAAAGAAACAATTCATAACAACTTATTTGCATAAATCGGTAGCTTTAGAATTAAACTAACAAAATCTGGGTTTCACAAATGTGCGTGGGTGGAGGCGAAAGTTTCCTAGTTTCTCGCTTATAGCTTTCTAAAAATAGAATTATTTTTAAAGCACTCCTGTATTTATTTGTATTCTATTAAATTAGGCGTCAAATGGACTTGGACCCGTTCCTGCACGCTAAATAGAAGCCCCTTTTGAATTTGACTAAAGAATCGGTGCAAAACACTTCAAAAGCGTACTTTTTTGCGTTTCTCACTATAACTTTAAACAATAAAAATGCATATAGAAGGAATTAAAGTAGACTATATAACGAGAAAAATGAGCCTAGATTCATGATCCTACAGTGAACAATTTCGGAGGTACAGGGTGTTAAAGTTGGGTCTGCAAAACTCTAAAATTCAATTTTTTCTTCATGTCCTTTTTTTCATTATAACTCGATTTTTATTGCTAGGACAGAAAACTTGCTTAAAACTGACATTATTTAAATCACTTTATGAGCACTGTTTCATTTTTCTACAATAAACAGAAGTCGAGATGAATAAATTTCCCTTTCTTTTTCAGTGCGACAGGAACAGGGACGGCTTCATAAGCCTAAACGAACTGAAAGGGTTTATCGAAAATCAAGAAGAGAACCACATATCCGCCGAAGTGATAAAGGCGATCCACCAAAACTTCGACCGAAATGGAGACGCGCTGCTGGACTTCGAGGAGTTTCTCGAAATGATTAACAATCCCATCGTCACCAAGGTCTTCAAGAGACTCAGGAGTAGGTTAGTACAAAAATATTGTCGCTCAATAAAACCCCCTGCCCTAATTTTCGAGATAGTAAAGCCAAAATTCAAATTTAACTTTAATATAGTATTATTTTTCCATATTTGGATATCTTCCTTCTGGCCTTGAAAATAGATCCATTACGGATTTTTCTATTGGCGTTAATAACATTGCCTTGGAAGTCTAATTTCTTTATAAATATCATTGACGAAAATAAGTAAACGTGCATGTAAAGTTCGAGGGTACTGAAGATAATCGTATATTACGCAGGAAACCAAACTCGTTTCTAGACCACACCCTGGTATGTGAAGTAGCATCATGGCACGCATATTATCAATAATTTGTTGTCGGCGGCTGTTGTTGCAGCGATTATAATGAATATATAAACATAAATATTGACCTTGGTAGTACTACCGAGACGGTACTAATCAAAAACCGAACATTATTCATTCAGTGTTTGTTTTGTTACCTGTTGTTGCACAAACTACTATTTAGTTGTGAAAGAATTCAGTTTCCAAGTTTTAAATTTGCAATACTGGTTTAATATGGCGTTATACGGGCACACATAAATTGATTTATAAATGATATCCCTACATATAAAATATAAAATACTACTGAAAAATGTACCGGCCGGAAGAAAGTTAGAATGCTTACTCGACGTCTGCTGGTAACGAACGTCATTGTGGCATTAATTATCTCTTGGTTTTGGTCGCATAATTTCCCGTTTCAGCTACACAGTTAGTTTAATTTGTGGTCGTGCCTGTTTGACGCATTATTCCTTGATTTTAATTATAAAACTCATTTTTCAGGAAAACATATCTATATATTAATTATGCTAATTCAAGACTAGTTAAGCAGCAGTAAGGAATGCATGCCATTCCGAGATCCCCGTATACGGTGGGCATCGAATTTGACTCACCCTGTACAAATAAATGAAAAACGAACCTTTTTTTGTATGTACAGGGTGAAAATCAAATAAAACTGGGAAAAAATAAGGAATATAAATATTGTATATTTTTTGATTTTTTTTTAATTTTGAAAAAAGATTCCAAAAAAGTTTGAGTTAGAATGTTTTTTGAACTCAGTATTTTACTAAATATGAAGGTAAATATATATAGGTACCTAACCTATAATGTGTTATATTTTTGAAATAAAAAAAATTTAAATTTATATTTAAAAAACATATTGCTTTGTTTTTTACCACTTTTATTTGACTTTCAATTGTTTTTTTGTTGATATTTTCGAAATATATCCTTAGGAAAAACACAAAAGACAAACCAAAAAATTGGGGTGAGAACGTTATAGGAATCTCTATATTGGTGAAGAATAGTAAAACAAAATGGCGCCAGAAAATAGAGAAAAAGCAGACAACATATTTTTATGTTTTTTTAAATGGAACACCCTGTACATTTTTGCATATTTTGAAATATTTTTTCTGATTCCAAAAATATTATGCAAAACAGTACCGCATGGAACATAGGTTGCCATGAAAAAAAAGGACAAAATATGACAGTTTACTCTCTGATGTTCCATTATTTTATTTCTTACCACCAAAATATATTTCACATCAAAATCTAGAACTTTTGTTTTTAATTTTTTTCATATTTCTGTAAATCAATTCTATGGGTAGGTAGGGGACAAAATAAGTGAATGACAAATAATGGTAGTTTATTCCACAAGCATATAATGGCCTATATTATTCACGAGGGTGAAAGTTTACGGCAGGAGCCGAAGGAGAGTGTCGTAAATCACGTGGTGGTAAACTGTCAGAAATTATAAGAAATATTTTGTCAGTTTTTTTTTGGCAACCTACTCTACGTGAACTGTTTTACACAAAGAGGCATACTGTTTTAAAAACAACCCGAGCAAATGTCTACATATTATATGAATTTCAGCTACAAATGATCTTTCAAAATAAGCAAAAATATACAAGGGTATTTTGTTTCATATTTTATCGGCAAGAATTTGACACCAAAATCTACAACTTTTGTTCCTACACTTTTTTCATATCTCGAAACATAAAGGCTGTGTAGGTGTCAAAATATATGGAACTACCCTGTACATAAGAAAAAAGTTCGTTTTTTATTTCTACGCATCACATCGTCGAAAAATAAACAGCCTGTTCCATTTAAAAAAATTGAGAAAATTCAATTCAAAAAGTTCTAAATTGAAAAAGCATTTTTGCTCACCCTGTATATTTTTAGGGAGTATTTCTTGATCTTGTAATATTATCTTGGCTTGCCCTGTATATTCAAAAATAATTTCCGGTTATAGACTTTTTTATCTAGTTTGCTTGTATATTTTTTTAATTTCTAACGATCATAATAATATACATATAATAATAATAATAATTTAATGTTTTAAGAGCATTGTAAGAGTATGAAGCTCAAAGCATAGTCTATAGATTAGAATCCCAATCTATAGACCATGCTTAAAGTTTCTTCGTAAGGAGCAATACATAAATCACATATTTAAAGCTAACGGGAAGTACTAACATAAGTGAACGTAACATATTTAAATTACCGGTAGAGTAGGTATGCAAATGACGCGCAGGTATTTGAATTAGATAATTAACGCGGAAAATCAGCATGTGTATTCCCGAATGTGGTAATTTATGACTTTAATACTATCATTGTATTTTATTAGATTTTCCTCAACCCACGCAGCTATAACAAGCAAAATTATTATTCATTATTTGGCGAAATTCTTTAGGATTGTTTACAACGTAAACGTGTTCCACGGAAATGTATTTTCCCAGTTCGAATGGTAAATTAGCTGCAATGCCTGCTGCAAATACCAGTCCTTCTATTTAAAATAACCTACCCTAGTAGCGTCAAATATGAAATTATATAATGATAAAGTAATTAAAAAAATATTTTTGGCGTAAATATATAAAAAAATCAACGCACCTCACCACTACAACAATGTTTCAGGTACCTAAAGTTTGTCGTCACTGCGCCAGCCGTTCCACATATCGTAAGGCTAGAGAGCACCATAACCAAGACGGGCCTCTACGATGAAGAATTAAAATGCAAAATATACACGGTTGGTATGATAGCCATATCCGCCATCCAGATACTCCTGTATTACGTGAATACTATGACTGAGCCACTATGTGACGACACAAAACCATGTACAGGCCCTATTGAGGAAGCACTGAAGTTTACACCTCTGGCGAAGTGTGAAATATGGCGTTACGTCACGCATATATTCGTCCATGCCAGGTGAGATGAGTAACTGATAAAAATCTGTCGTAAAGCAGCACGTCGAAACACTTCTTATATATTTTTTTGATTTCAGTGCCCTGCATTTGTACCCCAACGTGTTCATACAAATACTGATTGGTATACCACTGGAGATGGTCCACAGTTGGAGGGTGATCGTGATTTACGTGGCCGGCGCCCTAGGGGGTTGTTTGGCACATGCGGTGATTGCGCCCCAGATAGAATTAGTCGGAGGCAGCGGGGGCTTCTACGCCTTTTACACCGCCCACATAGCTACTGTGATAATGGTAAGCATCGCCACCGTCTGCCATTTTTTAAGTACATGTTTGGGTTTGTTTTTAGAACTGGAGAGAAATGAGCCACCCTCTCGTTCATCTTATACTTTTTGGCATAATGACGGTATTCGATCCGTTATACAACTACGTTATTCAACAGAATATGGGCGACGTCAGTTACATTGCACACCTGGGCGGAGCGGTCGTTGGTCTTCTACTGGGAGTGAATATCTTAAGAAATCTGAAGGTTACTAAGCAAGAAAATATTGTTTGGTATATATGTATGATAACCTACCTTATTCTTATGGGTGTATTTATTATTTTAAATATAATGTTATAACAAAGTAACGCTTTTTTATTTTAATTGTTTTTTTTAATTTTCTCAATACTTATATATACTGTTAAGCCGGTGTATTTGCAACTACAGGGTAGTTCTACTAAAGTAAATAAGAACAAATGCTTTGAAATATAAATATTTTATTTTCTCAGTAAATAAATGCATCTGTGCTAGAATAGAAACTAAATATATAATAAATAAAATATATACCTACGTATAATTATATAAAATAATCTTTTAAACTTACACATATATAATAGAATATCAAAACAGAGTATTTGCTAGGGCACTACAAAAAACAAGACTTGACAAGAATTTTAGTTACTATACAGTAAAAACTATGGATTTGCAAGATTGGATAGTATAGCATCACTGTGCAGTTTTAAACTGCAGTAGAACCTTTTAAATATATATAGCGAAAGACAATTTCTTTAAATAAAATAAACGGATGCAATAAGGCACACTTTATATAAAAAATAGAGTTTTATACATGAGAGATTCTTTGTTACTCTGAGATTCCAATAAAAATATTTGAGAATGTTTATGCATAACGTTAAACTATATACCAAAAATATAATATTCGTTCGTTCCATATGTCATATAAAATAAATTATTTAGAGTATTAACGTAAGACAATACTATAGTACTATTTTAATGTCAATCATGTGGTAGTTTAACTCATTCATTCCAATAAATATTATTCTCCCTTTCACACACTTTCTTTGCCTTTCCCCACATCTAATGGACTTCTTTCATGGTAATAATAATAAGAAAGAGAATTGTAAAATAAAATAATAATAGCATACAAAAATTAAAAGATGCTCAGAGGCAAATTAGGACTAAAATCACTAAAACTGACCAATTAAATTTTGCTTTTGCTACAATATATCGAAAAGAGAGAATAAATGGTTTATTGAATAAAACTGGGATTTTAAACTCGGTAATTTATGATGAAAATAAGGAAGCATTGGATACTCCAGACATTATAAAAGAGTACGAGCATTTCGTAAAAAATAAATACACTAAATATATCAAGTACGCATTGCCAGTCAAAAGTATAAAATTATATAAATATAAGGAAAACCAATACAACAGATTAGGTTCATCTAAAAACTGTTTTAATCTTGGCGAAAACGGAAAACCAGGTAACGCATACTATCAGTACCAACAACAGTTTTTAAACAAACCCGCATGGGGCTTAACACCTTACGAGCCCAAGGTGCCATTTCTAACAACCTGCGCGGCATATACCTCTTTAAGAAAGTAACTTATCCAGGCCAAGTTCCAAATGATACAAGTTACCATTAGGACGGTGTACGTTACGACAGAAGCCCACCAGATAATCCTCTCGGTTCTGGTGACGCTGAGGTTCCTTAGGACGTTTATGCCCACTAGGAGCCCTGCCAGGGCGCCAGCAAAGTGAGCGGCGTAACCGATGTGTTCGTTGAGATCCAGCACATATCGGTTGTATATGGCTGTTCCTATGTCAGTCCCGGCCACTATGAGGAACACAAAAAGTTGTGCGATGGGAAAGGACATTTCCCTCCAGTTCTGCAAAAGTATAGTACATATTATTAGAGGCTCTGTACAATAATTGCAGCTTAATAAATTCCTTGATAAATAAAATATTAACTTGTAACCTACCAATATAATGGAGGCTACGTGGGCGGTAACTAACGAATACACTCCTCCGCTGGCCCCGGCAAGCTTTACTGTGGGATCAACGATAGAAGTGCCCAAAGAACCAGCAAGTACGCCAGCGAAGTAGACTACGAGTACCCTCCACCATCTGTGCACCATTTCTAGAGGCACGCCCAGCAGAATCTGAACCAGTAGATTCACCACCAGATGGAAGGAGCTAAAAAGTAAAAGAAAACGTAACGAGAAGGAAAGTATATAAATTAGTTCAACACATTTTTCTTGCCACATTCGATTTATAATGGACTACCACTTTCACTTTTCTCACTAGCGCACACGCAATTCAAAAATATATATAACTCTTTTCTCAGCATTTTCTCCAGATATCATAACGGTTAGCGCAGACATAACTTAAGCGTTTAGCTTTCAGCGAAGCATAATTTTAAACGAATACGTCATACCCTTAAAAATAAACGCAAACAAGAATTAAAATTTGTTATATAAAAACACTTACCCGATATGGACAAACATGTACGTAATATATCGCCACACCTCCCTCCTCCTATTAGGTTCGTAAATGAATAATGTTGCGCTAGGACCGGAGGCGAACTTTGTAGAATCCTTTTCGGCTGCTTCGTCTACGCAGAAAAATATAATTTCAACCAGGGAGATTATAATCATTCCCACTGCCGGCGGGTAGCAAGAGTATGCTTCCTCGTATATGCCATCGGTGACTGTCCTAGATGGATGCTGCCTCCTCGGTATTATCCAGTTGATATATCTAATAAAATTAACAAAAATACTTAGTATCGCCGTTGTACCTACTTAATTTTCACTATTTACCTTGTTACGTAGTGGCCAAAGACATCCCGCAGGTCTGGGTTGTTAATCATCTCGTAGAACTCGTTGAAATCCAGTTTCTGGTCTCCATTAACGTCGTGCATGTCGTGTATTTTTTTAACCATGTAAGGAGGGATGTCTTGCTCATATTCCCGGCTTTCCACGAGTTCATTCAACTCGTTTACGGTGATAAAACCATCGTTGTCTCTATCATACTGAAAATATATTTGCATCGATACGTAAATTTTATAGTATGGTGTATAGGACAGGATATTAACTTACCTTATTGAAGATATTTTTAAAAAACTGATCAGATCTAGTTTTTAACGGAATTTGTGTATTTTCAGTCATAACTGGTCCGTGTTATTAACAGTTAACTCACAGTATTGCAGCTTATTTACGTAAAACCAGTTAAAAGTGGCTAGTCTAACGATAAGTTCTAAAGGTAATGGAATTGGTGAAGCATTTTAAAGGCACTTATCATAAATTATTGTTAGGTATTTGTTAAAAAATGCGATAAGTAAAAAAAGGAACAAATAAACTTAACCTAAAACGTCATTTCATTTGACATTTACAACAAACATTCTGCGGCGAGTGCGGCTTCGGTATCAACCTTCGCGATTGAACTTCGCTATGCGCGTAACAGATGTCACTGATGTCAGTATACCCATGGCGTAAATAAGTTCTAACTGTCAAAATATTGATTTGAATATGAATTATGTGGTGGAACCTCAGATCAACAAATTGTTGATCTGAGGGTGGAACTGACCTTAAAAATTGCCCTGTATCACCTCAGAATACCAAATAATTTAGTATTCTGTGGTAGTCGTTAAACATTGTCATATTTGTCATTCGACACTTGTATGTAGCATGTAGCACACCAAATCCGTGTCTGTGTATTGTGGGTTGACTAACTGTAAGGAGCCGTTTTATAAATACCACAGTAGGGCGCGAACTAATGAAACCACAGGCAAAATCTTTAGACTGTGATGAAACTACAGGGTCATTTCCTTTCCTACGTTGTTCTTAAAGGCGAAGTCTTCAATTCTATTCATGATCAGGTGGTCATCGACCCTTAATTAATAATTTTTCCCTTATTTTAGAACAATAACTGTATTGACAGTTAAGGTACTTTCACTTGTTTTCATATTATATACATGGGACTTCCTTGAGGACCTTATTTGCCACCTAATGGTGTATTTTTGAACCAGTTGATGGGGGATTTCATGCTGTGTATGCACTCTATTCGTTTTTGCACCGTTATTGTAATAATTTTAAATGTATTTTTTAATAGTTTCATAAACTGTATTTAAAATGAGCCTCCTGAAATACTGTTCTATAACAGGGGATGTCTCAAGATCTTGTAAAAATAGGTTTGGAGCTACTGCTACGATAAATAAAAGTCCTAAAAAGAGTTCTTCTCCTCCGTCATTGTTTTATAGACGTTTTTATTTTGTTAAATAAAAGAAATCAGTTAATTCCTACTTTTACAAATTACAATACAAAAAGTCTGAAAATTACAATTATTAAAGAATTTTAGAATTATTTTACCTTAATGGCATAACATGTCATGAATAAAAATAAATATTTAGGTACAAGTATAGAGTACCTACTACTGCATAGATAAAAAAGATGATTATATTATCTTATCTAGTGTAGAAGTTGAATTGTTTACTTACCGTTAATTGAAATAACGCTTACACCTTTATTAATCACACTAATCAGAGTTTAAGATACTATTTCAGACGTGCCGAGAATAGTGTTAGTAGTTTCTGTGACAAAAACCGCAAAATGCTTGGAGCAAACGAAGAAGCGATCCCCCTGGATCAGTTTAATGCCCGGTATAATGGCAATGATTATTTTACAGAACGTTACAGAGCTATATTTGATAAAGTAAGTAGGTTTATACCTGTGCTTAAATAATTGATTGTTATTTAATTCCTTTAATCCCAGCATTACGAAAGACGATTCATAGTTATTTATATTATCGTGTTAGAGGCGCGCTTTCTTAAAGCAAAAATAAACATTTCAGTAAACAACAGTCGAACAAACAAAAAACTAATTTCGGCGGCATGCTTTCAACATAACCACATTTCGACTTTAAAATATGTTACTTAGGCCTACATCGATGACGTCAGCTTTAAGCACAGAACTAAATTAAACCTTGTCTTAGGTCGACAGTGATAACGATGGCTACATCTGCATATGGGAACTGGAAGACTACATTAACTCCAGTAACGAGCAGGCGGAGACGATACCCAAACATGTTATAAAAGACATTCATAAAATGGCGGATGAAAATGAAGACCGGAAGTTGGACTTTAGAGAATTTGTGCAGATGCTAGATAGTCCCGATTTGAGGCATCTTGTTGGACGTTATGTGACGCGGTAGGTATTTTTGTAATCACCTTGTTCACCGAACTGTGAGATGGTTTAAATTTAACCCACCGTAGTACAGAGCCTTAAACCACATGACTATAAATAGGCAACCAGGTATACACTTTTTTATTTTTCTGCACATGTAATACCATTGAGTGTGTATATGGTTGCCTAATTGCGAAATCACGTGGTTTACAATCATTTACGAAGATCCCATTTATGATAAATCTAATATAATTTTAGATACGTGAACTTTCTCGTCCCGCGGGAGAAGCCGAGCCCTTTGCTGCGAGGAGCGGATGGGCAGATCATAGACGAATACACTTGCTGTCCGCCGCCCATCTTCATGATTTTAATATCCATACTAGAATTTGCGTGTTACTTAACCGACGAACTGACGAAGAAAAACTCGACGTTAACTGGAAGCGGCGTCACTGCCCAGATCTTCATCTACGACCCTGCCAAAAGGTACGAGGCGTGGAGGTATCTGACGTACATGTTCGTGCACATTGGGTAAGTTAACACGCGTTTCCCCGCGCGAAGACCCCCAAGGAGGTAATTTTTCCCAAACGTATATTTTCAGGTACGCTCACTTGGTGGTCAATTTAGCGGTCCAAACAATACTCGGCGTCCCACTGGAAATGGTCCATAAATGGTGGCGCGTCCTGATAATATATTTCGCGGGAGTAATCGCAGGATCTCTGGCTAATTCCATCACCGATCCAATGTGTCGTTTGGCAGGAGCCAGCGGAGGGGTTTACTCCCTTCTAACTGCACATATAGCGTGCATTATAATGGTAAGTCGATCAACTAGGCGTTTACGGGGTAATATATAAAATGGCGCCAACTCGTCCGCCATCTTAGAGTCGATTCTTAATTCAACATGGCGGACGAGTTAGCAATTTATAGACTGCTCAAGTTTGTTTTTCCCTTGGAGATATATCACCTCTAACCATGTAACTTGATTTCAGAACTGGAGGCAAATGCTGTATCCCTACATACAGCTAATAATTTACCTCCTGATTGTCGTGTGCGATCTGGGTCAAGCAGTCTACGACAGATTCTTCCTGGACGTCCAGAGCCAGGTGGGGATAGCAGCTCATTTGGGGGGCGCCGCGGCTGGGCTACTAGTTGGGATATACACTTTGAGGAACTTGCACGTCACCAAGTCCGAAAAATATATATGGTGGATAGCTTTGATATTGTACCTAATTTTGATGGGAGTCGCCATCGTGATGAACTTGGCATGGCCGAGTTACTTTACAGATTATTTTCGCTCTTCAAACTGACCGAACATGACAATATGGGTTTATCACTAGGATGTTCTCTACACCTCCATACGATTCTAACGTTATTAAACTAAATAAGCAGCTGTCTTAGTCGTGGAAGTTACGCGCCTTTAAAACAGGCAAGGTTTCCTATTTTCTATTTTAGCTAAAATTTGTACTTTTGTTTTACTTTAAATTACCAAACTTTGTAGAAGAGTTTCCTGGTCCTGGTCCTCTTCCTCGTTGATTATTTCGAATTCTCGACGTTTCGACCATCTTGTTGTGACAAGGTGAGCTCTATGGATTCAGTGACGTTGCGTGGTGAGTCATGCGTACGATTTCATCATCGCGGCTTCGTTCTGGTGACTCACGTGGGACATTTATGGGTTGAAATTATTTGAGTTTTTGTGGCTTCTCTCTACCGTCGTCGTCAGTAATTTCTTGCGGGCGCTAATCTTTCGGTTTCATGGAATGTTATCTACTTAGAATGTGATAAATTGCACTGGTGGCCTTGAAGGTATCGATGGCTGGTTTTTCCCGAAAAGCAGATGATTTAACGTGTTTACATAAGATTTGAAAAATCAACAATAAATGATAAGGATTTCGCTAATAAAATATTTATGACTGTACGTGACAGAGAATATAAGAACTGAACTAATATATTTATTGCTTACAATGCGATTTTTAAATAAATTTAATATTTACGTATATCATATCTTGTTTTCTTTTGGTTTACTAAAATTTAAAAAATGATCTAATCACCAAGTCAAATTATGGATTTTATTTTATAAATTATAGATAATGGGGTTAAAAATTATTCAATTTCAATGTGTTTTTTGACTATTATTTTAATGTGGATGTTTGTTGAGCCCGTTCAATATATAAACGGTCATTGCGAAGCCCAAAATGACGCTGTTGAGCCCGGGCTCGGACTCAACAACGTATCAAGGTGTATACCATCAATATTTGGTTAGGTTAGGTTAGGTTAGGTTAGGTTAGGTTAGGTTAGGTTAGGTTAGGTACACAAAAAGTGTATCTGTATAAGATGAAAGTCTGTGCAAAAATTCGGGTAAAAATCTTAAACAGTAACAGAATTATTAATAAAAATAATTTTCAAAATGTAAACTTTAACACCCTGTATAAAAAAAACTACGCTCCAAAATAAAAAATCACATTATAAAAGTCACATTATTTTAGCCCAAAGAATCTGTGGTTAGAGGCATGACCTACTTTTTCTTAACACCCTGTATAATTATTAACAAATGGAGCAGGAAATTATTTTTATCAGTTTAACTGTGGTGTTTATGTTTATGACACAATTGAAAGTGGGCTCATTTTCCATCAGAGATTAATTTGTTCACTAAAGGGAAACTGACTAGTTTTATCCCCAGTGAATGCCACTAAATGGCTACCGCTAGCCCTGTTATTTCTTATAACACTAATTATAAAATTACAAAACGTCCCCGGACATCGATAGCTTCGTCTACAATGAAATACACAAAATTGTCCGCGATATTTTCCCGCTTTTTTGCACTATAGCTTCATAACCCCGATCAACATAACCTTCGTAATGTATTCGGATGAGGGAGCGTTCGGTCCATACATTTTCCAACGAAGGTACGTAAAGCGGGATTGTTTAATCTTTCTAAAGGAAATCAGCCGTAAGAAATGCTTCTGTGTAGGTTTGATTTCCAACACAGCGTTCTTTGTTTCAGCAGGTTCTCAAGAGGTTGACACATAAAATACTACTAAACAGGTTGCTGTGTTTGCAAACAAAATATACAAACAAAATCCTGTTCCCTTCCGTTTTTTACTAGATTATTAATCATTTCCTTAGAAAAATATGTGAACCTAACCAACGTGAGTAATCCTGCGTTGACTGCGGTGTAACATACAATATATAGATATCTAATCTCGTCACTTAATTTTAGGTATCGATAAGTTATTCCGTTAGGTTGATTTAGTGTGTGTTCGAAGCTAGCCAAAGTTGGACGTTTGGTGGTTGAGGAAGTTGAGCCATGCCGAACGACGACCACCAGAACTTATCTGCGGCGGCCAAAAAGGCCAGGCACGAGTATTACAAGAGTATCTTCGACAAGGTAAGGATGGAGAAAGTGCGTTACGTTTTACTGATGTTATTTAAAAATGTGTCGTGGGTTTTGCTATTGATATATTGCTACGCTTGTATACCGTAACAAATTTACTCAGGGTCAATCTGTAAACACTGAGGTGTAGATTAGTGGTACCTATAAAGGTTAATTGCAGTAATTTATACTTGGAATTCGGAGCAATTAATAATTTACGTGCAGATATATGTATGAGTGACTAGTGAGGGTTTTTTCGCGCCAAATAAAGAGTCGGTTTGTTGTTGTTTATTAACGGTATATGCGGAATTAAATTAAGAATCGCTTGTTTGTTTGTGCAAAAAATGTGATTAAAAAATTTAAAAATGAGAAAAAACTTACATAAACTAAAAATTTGAGGTTATAAAAGCAATATAATTCATATTATTATATTATTGTTCATATTTTTGTTATTATTTAAACATTATGATAAAAAGAAATGTAAATAAATAGTACTTGGTGCTTATAAACTTAGCTGACAGTAAAGAAGGCTTTAATTTCATTTCTGAAAGCGAAAGGCGAAGAGAAACCTCTCTTATAATGTATCGTTGAATGACCGGTGTCCCGAGCGACTGAAAAGTAAAGCAAGCCTCGCTTATTATTGACCGAGCCATTGTCGTTAACAGTCTCACTATCAAATCTTTGTGACATAACAGCGGCTGGCAATAAACCAGCTGGCATATTTCAAAAGCGTGCTTGAGGCTTGTAAAACCCAACAAATCGCCCATCGACGTCGGTACATCCAGGGAAACATCCAAGGAGGTACAAATTGTGTAAAAAAAGCGTTGCATAACGACCCAGATGTTTACAATAATTAATAGTACATTTCCTTTTAAATATGGGTTTAATCCAACACAATCGCTCACCAAACATTTTAATAGCATAATCATTGCGAAATACCAGGTAATCAATGGGATTAAACACAAATAGATTGATAAGTGATAGTAAACGTTATCGCATTAACCCGTTTCGCCAGATCGGCCACAAACCTTCATTTTCTGTTAATATTCTGTCTCGAAGAATCTACATTCTTATTATAATAACGTATTCGTGTTAATAATTATGGAGGAATCAATTTTTAATACTAGCCTGCTATCATCTGGGATGCTTCGAGGTTCCATTTTAGGGCGTCTGCTATTAATATATCCACTGCAGATATTTTGACGATGTTCTTTTGTTAATATGAGTACATACTGCAGGAGGTGGTTGAGCATATTATAATTTGCCTTCTAGCTTATTTTAAGTTTCCTTGGGCGCCAAAGTTAGTACATAAGAAACATGGAGGCTTAATATGAGGCGCCCTTTAAGACATTATTAGTATTACAAATATATACAGGGTGAATCTTAGAGTGGCGGCCATATTTTTGGGGTTAATAGTACTAGTCGTCATGAACATGAATCCGAATTTTTTTTTTTGTAGGTTGTAAAATGGCCGAGTTTTGAATTTTTTAAAAAAATTCGCGATTCATGTATAATTCCTGTAATTCCGGTGCCGCTGGGCAAGCACTTGCTGCATTACGTGTGCCCGGTCGACAGTGTTGCCAAGTGTAGATGATATAAAACCAATCGATTACATTTTACATTTTCACTTTTCATTAATAATTCAGAGATACCCAATCACGAGAGAGAGATAAGGGTACCTAGTGAAAATGAAAAATTAATTAATTCAATTGGATAAACAGGTTTATTGAAATACGCAGTTTTAACTTCCATAATGAAAATTGTAATACAAAACAAAATGAAAAAGCCGGCTGCATAGTCTGCATAATTATGACACAAAATGAAAAAGATTTTAAAAACAGAATTTTATAGGACATTTAAAACCACCCATCAGCTGTTAGAGTCGCTGAACTGTTTACAAACTATGACACTGACCTAGTTACTTAGCAGGTGCATTAACAAAAAAGGGTGATAAAAAAAAGGTTCTCCTGAAATGCAAAAGCCTCGCACGGCGGCGTGCCAGTTGTTTTTCTATGTTTTAGTTTTAGTTTTTAGTGTTAGTGACCAGTCAGACAGCAGCTAGTGTGGTTTATTATGGTTATAAAATTAAATTGTGTCAGTTTTTAGTGAAAGAAATTTATAAAAGTGGAAGTTTTGCGTTTGTGTTTAATAATTGAGTGAGGTGCACCTTCTACGTGTGTGTAGTTTTATTTTAGTGGTGTTTTAGAGGCGACTTTTATCTGTGGGGGCACATGAAAAGTTTGGTGCACCGTACAATATACGGTGGTTTGGTGTACACGACTCCTGTCAACAACGTTGAAGAATTACGGGAAATAGTAGAAAACGCTGCGAATCACATAAGGCAGAATACGGACTTCAATAAAGTTAGAGATTCTATGATGCGGCGAGCTACAGCGTGTTTGGAAAATAATGGAGGACAGTTTCAACACCTGCTATGAGAAATGCCGATCCAAGATAAGTAAAGATTTATTGCTATTAGAAAAAATAATTTTCTGTTCATTATTTGTTACTAAGTATTAAGTTTTTTAGGTATTACTTTTTTTATTGTTACACCCACGGAGAATAGTTTTTACTTTGTTATTGTTTAGATAGTTCATTTTATTTAGTTTCTTGTTTGCTTTACAATAAATTCCCCGTATTTTATTTCAGTCGTGAAGTTTGGCAACAACGCACTGTTCTAGACAGGCTTGTGCGTCTCAGTTATTAGACGTTACTCTCGCTAGCGCATTCCACTGGCGGGGTACCCAAATTCAAATAAAAAGGGTTTAAACAATATTCATTTTTCATAGCGCGTTAAAAAAAAAAAAAATTGTAGTTTTGTGTTCCCATAGTTGAACGGTGTCGCCTCATATAAATATGGCCGCCACTCTAAGATTCACCTTGTATAATAGTTATTGAAATATATATATTTTTTCATTAAATATATTTATTTTGTTTTATAAATATATATATATATATATCTTTGTAAAAATATATATATATTTACGAATATATAAATATATTTTCACAAATATATATTATTTCTGCTAACATATATTTATATAGAAATGAGCTTTTATCGTCGTACGCTAGGTGGCGCCATGCTGATTAAATTTAGGTAAAATGCTCGTATTAAATTTTCAGCATGGCGCCACCTAGCGTTCGACGATAAAAGCTCATTTCTATATAAATATAAGCAGAAAGATTAAATAAGTATAAGATCATCCATTCTATTGTTAGAATGTAAGTGAATATTATACGGAACTTGTGCATTCGAATAGTAGATGGCGCATCTTAAAGTGTATTTTTCTATGTACATTTATAGCTAAAGATTTATTGTTAGAGCTTTGATCGTTTTTACCATTACTTTTTAAATATGGTTGTTCAACAAATGACATCAATAGTCAGAAAAAATTACATTTTTTGGGAGTTTCGGGTGCGCCATCTATTATTCGAATGCACAAGTTCTGTATAATGTCCACTTACATTCTAACAATAGGATAGTGTATCTTATACTTATTTAATCTATGGCAGAAATAATATATATTTGTGAAAATATATTTATATATTCGTAAATATATATATATTATTATTATTACTATTATTAAAATGGCAGTTTTATAAAACATGATCAAGGGCAGATCTGTTAGCAGGCGATGTCTTACGATTATTGACACAAAATGAGTCATAATAAATTTATAAGGTAACCAACTGATAAGCAGTGCGCAAGAAAATTGCATTTCGAGGTACAGTCGTGGCCAAAAAAATTCCAACCTAACAATTAAATTCAATTCACGCGTTTCCTTAATTTTATTTAAAAAACGACTGTACCTACTTAACTCGCACCATCGATAAGACTTATCATATCTGAAATAAATTGTTTATTTATTGTTTACTTAGAAGTCTATTATTAACTTCAGATTGTTACATTAAAATGCACAAACGTTAATGAAAGCAATTATTAAAATGAGAAGTGCATTTATGAGACCCAAGGCCTAAAGTAAAATAAATAAATTTAATGGTATTAACAACAGCGCCCGATAAAGAATTATCAACTTTTTCTTATTAGGTAATTAAGGTAGCGTATCAATTACAGGGGCGGATTTACGAGTGCAAATATATGCAAAAATATTACTACAAAAAAAAAAGAAAAAAACAAGTAAACACCTCAGTCCTTTATTTATTAATATATTTTGTTTGTGTAAAAGGAAAACCTAATCATTACTATTTTTCATTTTTTAAGTATGACACTGACGGGAACGGATCCATCGAGTTGAAAGAGCTACGAGATATGCTGAAGGATGACGGCGAGGTCCCAAGAAAAATTGTTAAGAAAGTATTCACTATGTCCGACAGCGACAACGACGGAAAAATCAACTACCACGAGTTCATCAGGATGCTACACAACCCCAACTTTAAAGAACTCTTTGGCCACTACGTAAACACGTAGGTATATACACTTATAGGCAGGAAACGCAAGCTTTTTACGTGATGATTAACATTTGGATCATCTCCCCGAAGACCTCCTTCCGAAAGGAGGCGATCCCTGTTGCCCTGAGCTCTACCATTATTGGCAGGGGCGTGGCTTTATCCCGCCACCGTCACTTGGCCAGTTACGTCATTGGGAGGAGTGGCGTTAGTCCGTCGTTCCATTTGCCACGCCCTCTTTCGATGCTAAACAGAGGCGCCAAGGCCAACAGGGCTCAAATATTACATTTAAAATTATTTGTATTGTAGTTATATGCTCAACTGAACTTATTGCAGCCTAATTAACAACAATTAGACCAAACCAAGGCTCGAAACAGTGTTTTTATTCTGGCTATGCCAAGAGCTTCCTGGCTTTGCTCCAAAGCCAAAGCAGTGCAGTGTTCATAGTCACTAATTAGAACAATCTAATTCTATTTTAGATACATTCGATTCATCTTGCCACGTCATTATCAACCGTTAAGAGACCATGGAGGCGCGCACTACGACGAGACAGAAGGTGTATACGAAGAACAATACAGTTGTTGTCCGCCGCCTATCGCGATGGTAATAATTTCGGTGATTGAATTCACCTGCTTCTTGATAGACGAAACCACGGAGCCGAACTCGACGCAAACTGGAACGGGGGTGACGGCCAATGTCTTCATATATGACCCTTACAAAAGATTTGAGTGTTGGAGATATTTGACGTACATGTTCGTACACATTGGGTAAGGAATCACAATTCTGCGAACTCTCTATGTTAAATTTCTCAATTATTGTTTTTCCTCGCGTATAGATATTTACATCTCGTAGTCAACTTAAGTGTTCAGCTACTTCTGGGAGTCCCCTTGGAGATGGTACACAAATGGTGGAGGGTTTTACTAGTATATTTCGCCGGAGTAGTAGCAGGTTCCCTTGGGACGTCGATAACGGACCCCTCATCTTATTTGGCCGGGGCCAGTGGGGGGGTTTACGCTCTCATCACCGCCCACGTCTCCTCTATTATTATGGTAAATATAAAAGTGGTGGAATAGCTCTAAGCTCCGCCAGATTGCAAACCACTTGACCACACAATTAGGCAACCATACACACACACTCGATGGTGTAAGCAGTAAAAACCGGATGTATACTTGGTTGCCTATCCTTGGTCACGTAGCTTACAACGAGGGCTCTCTTTTACCATGGTCATGGTCAGCACAATAGTCTATAGTGAAGATATGCTAACCTCAAAATTTGTTCTTTTCAGAATTGGAACGAAATGTCATTTCCCGCCATACAGCTAATTATATTCATAATAATCACTTCAACGGACGTCGGGACGTCGATCTATAACAGATACTGGCTTAATTTAAACGATAACATCGGCTACTCGGCGCACTTCGCAGGCGCGATGGCTGGGCTGCTAGTAGGCATATGGATATTGAAGAACTTCGTACCGACCACCAAGGAAAAATACATCTGGTGGTTCGCCCTTGTCATTTTCATTATTTCGGTGGGTGTGATGATAGTGTTAAATATAGCTTGGACTGGACATTTTCCTCCCAATAGAGTGGGATAAAGTGCATTCGTTTACATTAGTTCGTATAAGCGTTGTTATTAATCAACGGTATAAGACTGAGAAAGGCAACGATTTTGTTCCAAAGCATTGGCTCGAAAACAGTTGCATATCCAGAAGATTCGAGTGGTGCATTTTTGACAGCTCGAGTGCTAAGAGCATTATCAAGATCGGATGTTCACTCATCGATTGACTGATACTACGTAAAGAAGTATCATCTGAGAAGCAAATGCTGCAATAGAAACATTATCACGCACCTGCCACAGCAGCAGTGGGTTTTTGTTATGGATACACTGCGAGGCGAACAAAGCATGTACCAAGAAGTTTTTGATTGGAGAACTAGGCACTCGTGACTAATTAGTTTTATGGTAAACCGTAGCCTGCCGCGCTGACTCTTGGTCTATTCTTGGCACTAATTCTTTAGATTTAGTTTCGCAGAGCTTCCTTAAATGAACGTAAACCATGTGCCTAAAAATAGGCAACCAGATATACTTCAAGATATTTCTGCATATGCAATATCGTTCAGTGTATATATGGTTGCCTAATTCTGTGGTCGGTGGTTTACAGATAAGACTCTTTACATTGTTTTTACTAGTGTACCTACATGAAAACTTACTTGGAAATAACTTAATAACTTAATAAAATCTATTTTGTACTATTTTAAACCCGGTTCTAAAATTGTGATTTAATTTAAACCTCTAGTAGTCGGAGAGTTGTTTGTCAACCTAATTAAGATGTAAATTCTAGCTTTGCTGTAATATATAATTACTTACCTAGTACATTTTATCTCTGGATATGTACATACATCAATCAATATTTTTTGTAGTACCCATCCTAGTTGCTAGATCACAGGCAGCACAAAATTATAAAAAGCTTTTATAATATGTAACTAGGTTTCTGGTAAAAAATTACCTCATCAGGATAGACAAATAAAACAGTATAGTTATCTTCATGACATGGATTTTATTTTATAAATTAGATAATGGAGATAAAAACTGATGTCGGTCAGTTTCAACTAGGTAGCATAGATACAGAAGAACTGAAAAGTTTGCTGTTGATAATTTTGCCTGGCCCCACTTGGTCCAGTCCGAGTTCGAATCCATCGTTACTTGCTTCAGAAGCTTCTTAATACGGGCATATCCAAAATATTAGACAGGTTGCTGTGTTAACAAATATGTATGGGTAATAATATTTTTGGGTTACGTTTGGCCACGTAAAAACAAAAGAAAACAACCTAAATGAATATATAAACACAATTTAATTGGCAACAGTACTACATAACAACAACCGCTAATTACAAATTAAATCTGCCTTGATTTATAAGCTTAGGTTGTGAGGCTCCAGTAGGCGGACATTGCAGTACAAGCGAATTTTCAAGAGGCCAACTATGGACTGGATATATTCCAAATGTCAATATGATTACAACACTACTTGACTACTTAGTATAACTGAACCATGGACACGTTTCCTCATTTCAGTAGATACTTCACAACTGTCTAATCGTTCAAGTAGACATACAAGAAGGGTCCTGAAGAAGAGAGTTGGAACCTTTGGTGTGACACTAGCATCGAAATAGTTTTCCCCTAACACCAAAATACTGTACTGGGTACTCGACGTACGTGTTTTGGTGTTAGTGGAAAACTACTCAGGGATACAAAAATGCGGTAAATAAACCCCGATTTACGCCATTTCCTTAGAAATATATATCTTAAAAATCTGCAGATAAAAACCTTTTATCTTTCGCTTGTAGTATAGGTAAATCAATTTCTTAGAAAAACATGTGAAATTATCGAACGCGATTTTAAACATTGGGACAGGGCCGTCTTAAGCATGCGGGCGGACGGGCGATTGCTCTTGAGGGCGGCCAAAAAATAGAAACTAGGTCCTTTACGCGTCCTTTACGTCGCGTTGAAAATAAATACAGTTTTTTTTTGTAGTTATGTTTACTTTCTAAATCTCAAATGTATATCCTAAAATTTCACCAAATTTTTTATTTTGGTTATAGATAAATGTTTAAAAAATTAGTTTTTTGTAAAAGACGGTAAGTATTGGAGGGGGGCAGCCGTATAAGTCAGTTTGCCCAGGGCGGCCGAAACCTTAGAGACGGCCCTGCATCGGGATATCTAATCTACAGTGTCTTAATTTTCTATACGTTGTACGTTGAACTTAATAGTTAGTAAGTAGAAGTTAGTTAAAGTTCGAGGTTTCTGTTGTCGGGGTTGTGCCCTAGTTGTTGAGGAACTTGAGCGATGCCGCGCGACGAACGGAACTTACCTGAGGAGGTCCAGCAGGCCAGCCACGAGCATTACAGGAATTTTTTTGACACGGTAAGGCAGAGCATATTTTAAGCAATTTTAACTGGGCGGCACTAGAACTCGAGCTCGACAACAGGGGGGAGACACTTACACAAACTATAAACTAAAGCTGATTCTCTAACCTCAAAACAGTCACACAAGAATTCCCAGAATTTTTACAGTACAGTACAGCCAACATCGCTTTATTTGGCGCCATAACCAACGTTCACTGGGCGACACAAATCGGCCACTAGGCGGCACTAGTGCCGCTAGGGTGAAGAAAGTCCACTCATTTTACCAAGTCATTTACGAGAATAAAATGAATAAGCTTTGATTAAGAACAGTACCCAATAAAAAATTATACATTTTTGCATTGGATATATTCACCGAGAACAATTAAACCCGCTCCCCTCAAATCCTATACAGTTCATTTTTATTAATCTTAAAGCTCTTTTGATTTCCTGCTCCGAATTCCGTTTTGAATCCGCCCTTGGCCGTTACAAAACTATTACCACATGAAAGGACTGAAAGGAGACAAAACAAAACACCTCTGCCTTATTTATATTTTGCTATTTTGTTTGGGGACACAGAACCTTAATGGATTTTATTTTCATTAATCTTATCTCTTTGTTTAAGCACTCTGACAGAAGCGGACTCATCCCGTTGAGAGAGCTAAGAGAGATTCTAAGGAGTGACGGTGAGGTGCCAAGAAAAATTGTTAGAAAAGTATTTAACATGTACGACAGCAACCGCGATGGAAAAATCGACTACCACGAGTTTATCGGAATGATACAAGACAAGAATTTTGAAGAAAATTTAGTCCGCTATGTAAACATGTAGGTATATACAATTAACAGACAAGAAACTGATCTTTAATATAATTTATATGATTGTGACGTGTATAGATCATTTTCTCAAAGACCACCTCTAAAAGAAAGCAATCTGTGTTGGCCTAAGCTCTTCTATTTCACATCGGCAGGAGGCGTGGCTTCGTCCCACCAACGTCGGCAGTAAGTGCTACGTCATCAGGAGGTGCGGCTTTGGTCCGAAGATGTTGCGCAGGCGTCTGGCGTTCCACGTCATTGTTGAGCGCGTGTGAAGCCACGCCTACTATAATAACAAATGAAATCTCTATAGAATGTATGACTCCTCAATCAGGCAACGCCACCCTGACTTTACTATAATGGTAATAAATACTAATTACAACAATTAACAATTCTGTTTTAGATACATTCGATTTATCATGCCACATCGTTATCTTCCGATATTAAGCACAGATGGCGCCACGAAGTACGAGGAAACAGGACTATACGAAGAACAATACAGTTGCAGTCCGCCAGCTGTCGCTATGTTAATAATATCGGTGTTCGAATTCATCTGTTTCTTGATTGACGAAATGACGAAGCAGGACTCGACGAAAAATGGAGTGACGGCCAACATATTTATATATGACCCTTACAAAAGATTTGAATGTTGGAGATATTTGACGTACACGTTCGTACACGTTGGGTAAGGTACCTCAATGCTTTCCTATCGATGCCAAGAGAACAGATATTTTACCCAAGAAGACTAGAGACTGAGGGAGTTGGCCGCTATACGTCGTAAGTCACCAGACGGCGATGCTAGTCTCTACTGCGGTTCATTAGGGTATTTTGAATTATTACGTTTGACAGTTGTTATCAAAGTTATATTTATTTTAAAACTACAGTGGAAAGTTATGTGAATTAAATTCAATAATCGTATGGGGAAAATTTCAGTACATAACGAAAACATTTACCAATTTAAATTAGTAAATAATAGACATGTCACTTTTATTTTAACCTCAAATTCGTAGAAAGTAAGGATCCGCAGATGCGCAGTCTACTTCTACGCACCCGCACTAGGGCGGCCATTTTGGGACAGAAAACGACCCACTGCTTGAACCAATCTAGGTCTCCTGGTCTCTAGTCTTCTTGATTTTATCACGCGTTGCCACAGTGCCACTAACTAAAACAATATCATTTAAACGGCCTGCTATAAACTCTATGGAAGTAAATCCGTCTTCCTACTTGCTATATAATTACATAGGTACGTCTATATATTAAACTTCTCAATTGTTTTTCTTCATGTATAGATATTTACATCTTGTAGTCAACTTAGGTGTTCAGTTACTTCTGGGTGTTCCCTTGGAGATGGTACACAAATGGTGGAGAGTTTTACTGGTATACTTCACCGGGATAGTGGCAGCTTCCCTTGCAGCATCGATAACGAACCCTACATTATGTTTGGCCGGGGCGAGCGGAGGAGTTTACGCTCTCATAACCGCCCATGTCGTCACTATTATTATGGTAAATATAAATCATAAGATTCATAAGTAATTGTAAACCATATGAACGTTCAATGGCGTTGCAGATGTGTATCTGGTTGCCTATTTTTGGTTACGTGATTGATGAATAACTGGCTGACCTTTTAAATTTTTTGTTTTCAGAATTGGAAATTAATGTCATGTCCCGCCATTCTACTAATTATATTTATATTTCTCACCTCAGCAGACTTTGGATGGACGTTTTATAACAAATTCTGGCTTGCGTCAGATAATAACATCAGCTACTCAGCGCATTTCGCAGGCGCAATAACTGGACTGTTAGTAGGAACTTGGATATTGAAGAGATTCTTACCAACCACCACCACCAAGCAAAAAAAATATATCTCGTGGTTTGCCTTTGTCATTTTCATTGTTTCGATGGGCGTGATGATAGCATTAAATATATTCTGGACTCGACATTTTCCTTCCAGTAAAGTGGGATAAGTGTATATTATAATATATTATAATAAAATATTGTTTTCTCATTTTGTCTGAAATGTTTTATACCTACGCATTTTTATGTACGGCGCCGGCGTCGACGCCTGATTAATAACTATGAAAATAATTCAAGTGAATATAAATACAATTTAATTGGCAAGAGCGCCACAAAACAATAACCGCTCAATTACAAATTAAATCTGCCTTGATTTATAAGCTTAGGTTGTGAGGCTTCAGTAGGCGGACATTGCAGTACAAGCGAATCTTCTACAGGCCAACCATGGACTGGACATTCCCCAAATGTCAATATAATTACAATACTACTTTACTGCTATATATATATTACACAGGAAACTACACATCACTATAGCTGAACCATGGACGCGTCTCCTCATTCCAGCAGATACTTCACAGGTGACCGGTATATACGTTTGTAACGCGCACACCCCGTATATAAAAAAAAAACTTTACTCTTACTTACTGGTGATACCTATGATATCGAGGGTGCGTTACTTAAAAAGAGGTAGCGTGTCGCTGGCACCAGATCGGGAATTATTTTAATTTCCCCCCGATCAGAGAAACACTTGAAAACACCTATAAAGCAAAATCAGCTGATAGGCCACTGGTAAAATAAGAAGATCCTCCAAAGGCTAGAGTCCGGCCACGGCTTATATGCGTGGTCTTTTGGCAGAGGTGAATAGTGGTGGGAATAAAAGACTAGCAATTAAGAAAAATAAAAGCGAATATTACTCAAAATTATAAAATCAAAACAAGGCAAAACAAAAAGAATGAATGGTAAAATTTTAGAGTAAAATGGTACCTCATCCACACGTACAAAATTTCAGTAAATATTTTCCAAAATAAGCAAAACAAGTTATTATTACATACAAAATTACAGTAATTTAATTACTACAAAACAAAACAAATTATTACGCTCAAAACTATAGTAATTTACTTCCAAAACAAAACAAGATATTACGAACAAAATTACAGTACCTACTTAATTTAATTACTACAAAACAATGCGGGCTATCACCCACCGATAATACGCACTTTAGGACCACTAAAATTATTAGCAAAGAAATCTTACGTACCCTATTATATGTAAGCCACCTAGACCTTTCACATTAAAGTGCCAATATCAATTAGGTATTTTCTAAAACCAGACTTCAGGTTCACTCACAAAACGAAACGTATATGGGGTTAGTAAACTCAAAATGACTTATCTACAAGCTTCTAAAATTCACAACAACCCTAATTGACAACGCCTTCACTAAAATAATTCGTCGAACTCTATCAACTTTAAACCCGCCCACCGACGCGCGGTCTCTGTATCATTTTCGGACTTCGCGGTGCTTAACTAGCCCCTAGGTAATTCACAATTACGGCGACGACGTCCCTGACGTTGGCCGGTCAAAACTCTAGCTCCGTCTCTGTATCGCGACGTCCCGACGCTGCGCTGCCCGATCAACTCTCTCGCTCGGTCGAACTGTGACTCCCTCTTGTCACTTGAGCCCTCTTTTTGGGTTCACCTGGTGCCCGATCAACTCTACCGCTCCGGTCGAACTCTCTGACTCCGCGGCTCGGACGAACTGTATCTCTTCCGCGCTGGTCGAACTCTCTGACCCCGCGGCTCGGACGAACTGTCTCTGTCGCTCCGCATTAGTGGTTCGTCTCAACGGTACCCCCCCCCGGTGAACCGCTGAATCGGCCCTTTTGCACCTCGATTTCTTCCAATTTACGTTCAGGCGAGTCCACTCACGCAATATCGTCTACCCAGCGATTTCCTTGGGAACCGATTCGTGTGGTCCTCTCCCAACTTTGGTGTTGGCGCAAAACTACTTCAGGGATATAAAAAGGGGATATAAAAAAGAAACATCGACTTTTCATTTCCTTACAAATCTATAATTTAAAAAAACTGCAGATTAAAACCTGTTGTCTTTCGCTTGTTGCTACAGTATAAATCAATTTCTTAGAAAAGATGTGACCTTATCAAATGTGATTAGATATCAGGATAGGATATCTAATCTAGTGTCACTTAATTTTCGATACGTTGTACGTTCAACTTAATTTAGTTTATGTTTAAAATTAGGTAAAGTTTGGAGTTTCTGTTGTTGGGGTTGTGCCCTAGTTGTTGAGGAACTTGAGCGATGCCGCGCGACGAACGAAACTTACCTGAGGCGGTCCAACAGGCCAGCCACGAGTATTACAGGAGCATTTTTGACACGGTAAGAATGAGGAGAGTGCACTCATTTTGGCCAGTCATTATTAAAATAACAAGTTCATTTTCCAGACTTAAGGCCTCTAATAAAATATATAAATCTCCTCAAATCCTACCTACTGTTTTATTTTCCTCCTCCAAATTCCGCTATAAATCCCCCCCTGACAGTTACAAAACTATTACCATAAAAGAGGACACAAAACACCTCTGCCTTTTCTATTTTGCTATTTTGTGTGGGTAAAAGGAAACCTAACCTAACTAATGGATATCATTTTCATTATTAATCTTATCTTTTTTATTATTCAAGTACAGTGACGGAAGCGGATTCATCCCGTTGAGAGAGCTAAGAGATATTCTAAGGAGTGACGGCGAGGTGCCAAGAAAAATCGTTAGAAAAGTATTTAACATGTACGACAGCAACCGCGATGGAAAAATCGACTACCACGAGTTTACCGGAATGATGCACGACAAGGATTTTAAAGAAAATTTTGTCCACTATGTAAACATGTAGGTATATATTTACAGACATTGAACTGATCTTTAGACCACCTTCTAAAACTAATAATATGTGTTGGCATAAAGTCCTCTATTTCACATCAGCAGGAGGCGTGGCTTCGTCCCACCAACGTCGCCATTGAGTGCTACGTCATCGGGAGGTGTGGCTTTGTCATCGTTGAGCGCGTGTGAGGCCACGCCTACTATAATAACGAATGAAAACTATAGAATCACCTCTTATTTGTGAATATATTTTCATTCCGGCCCTGCCAAGAGCTCCCTGACTTTGCTACAACGTTAAAGCAACGTTAATAATCACTAATTATAACAATTCTATTTCAGTTACATTCGATTTATCATGCCACATCAATATCGTCCGATATTAGGCGAAGATGGCGCCACGAAGTACGAGAAAACAGGACTATACGAAGAACAATACAGTCTTAGTCCGCCACCTATTGCTATGTTAATAATATCGGTGTTCGAATTCATCTGCTTCTTGATTGACGAAATGACGAAGCAGAAATCGACGAGAACAGGAATAGGAGGGATGGCCAGTATCTTTATATATAACCCTTACAGAAGATTTGAGTGCTGGAGATATTTGACGTACATGTTCGTACACATTGGGTAAGGAATCACAATTCCCTGAACTATCTGTATATTAAATTTCTCAATGATTGTTTTTCTTTGTATATATAGATATGCGCATCTTGTAGTCAATTTATTTATTCAGTTACTTCTGGGTGTTCCCTTGGAGATGGTACACAAATGGTGGAGGGTTTTACTGGTATACTTCGCCGGGATGGTGGCAGCTTCTCTTGCAACATCGATGGTGGATCCTGAAATTTATTTGGCTGGAGCAGCTGGGGGAGTATACGCTCTCTTGACTGCACATGTCGCCTCTATTATTATGGTAATAACAAACAATTTCTAAATGCCACTACTCAGTTGAACTCTTGTTGAATAGTTTTATTTTTTTTATAGTAACTAGTAATTGTAAAGCTGCGCAGCTCTGTAATGTCGCCCTCCGACGCGCGGTCTCTGTATCACTTACGCACTTCGCGGCACTTAAATTAGCCCCTAGGTAGTTCGCAAATTGCCGCGACGACGTCCATGACGTCGGCCGGTCACAACTCTAGCTCCGTCTATGTATCGTGACGTCCCGACGCTGCGCTACCCGAACAATTTCCGCGCTCGGGCGAACTGTGTCTTCCGCGGCTCCGTCGAACTGTCACTTCCGCGGCTTGGACCAACTCTGACCGGTGACTGTCGCGCTCCGCATTAGTGGTTCGTCTCTACGTACACCGCGGTTCACCGCTGACTTCAGCCCTTTTTCACCCAATATACGTTCAGGCGAGTCCACTCGCAATTTCGCGTAGCCAGCAGTTCCTTGGGAACCGACTCGTATAGTCCTTTCCCATCGAAAATTTCAACTCCCCGTGATAAGATAAAGTTATCTAAATATGATTTTCCGGTTGCCTCAAACATAACAAAAACTCAACCAATTACTTTTAATATACCCCGTGGCACAAATTGAAATTAACTTTTACATTATTAATAGCTATTTCCCTTCTTTTATAAAACTTATACCCCCGGTTTGCTACAGTAATATTGTTGGTTGCGAGATATAGATGACGCTTCTTCCGCTGTCAAATTGTCACACTCATAAGGACAACAGTATGGGTTGAAACGTACTATTACGAATTTATAATTCATTCACTCCACGAACTTCTTAAAGGAACGTCTGTAGTAGAAGACATATTACATTAAATTTCCTTTTCAGAATTGGAGCGAAATGACACATCCCGCCTTGCAACTAACTATATTTATTATAATTGCATCAGAAGACGTCGGGAAGGCGATCTATGACAGATATTGGCTGAAGTTAAATGATAGCATCAGCTATACAGCACGGTTTACAGGCGGAATGGTTGGACTATTAGTAGGCACATGGACATTGAAGAACTTCTTACCGACTACCAAGGACAAATACCTCTGGTGGTTCGGCCTTGTCATTTTCACTGTTTCGATGGGCGTGATGATAGTGTTAAATATAGCTTGGACTGGACATTTTCCACCCAGTAAAGTGGGATAAGGAACCGGGGCAGCGTTCGGAATCTCTAATTGAATCTCCAACAGGCAAGCGGCCTTGCTGGGGCTCGATACTGCACAGGACAAACCGCTTCAACTGTCCGAACTGTCCTTTTCTGGCCGACGCCCGCGAATTGGCATAATTATATGCGTCTGCGAAGCGGGACCTGCGGCACGCTGTACGACATCACGGCGCCCATTATCATGATGAATTCGTGTCGCTGTGGTACTATATTGGATTCATTTCTTTCCATAACAACTTGTAGATAACTAATGTGTTATCATTGTGAGCTTACCTTTCAAAGGGACTTTATTACTTGTAAACATCTGGGTCGATATGCAACACTTCATTTGAAATAATTAATATATTTAATAGTTAGCCTGTCGGCGACAATGGCCCGATAATTAAGAAGCGAGGCTTGTCTGTTTGTCGATCGCTCGGGACCATGGCCATCCGACGAAACATTCAAAGAGAGGTTTCTCTTCGCGTCTGGCAATTTTTGCCAGTTGCACGTCCACCCAGAGGACTTGTTAATCGTTTGTGGCAGTTATCTCTAAATGCAAATAAATTAGTTTAATCATTTCGAGAGTATTCATTCATTGTTCGTTTTGTTTCAGCAATTAAATTAAAGGGTTCTTAAGCTTCAGATTGATAATGAATAAATCAATTAAATTAAAACAGTTCAAAGAAAGTAAATAATGTCAGACGTAAAAGCTTACGTAAACAACGAGCTGACAATTTTGACTAACTTCACTTCGTCTTGGTTAGGCGACGGTAAGACGCATGCTCAGATTCACTGTAGTATCGTTAAAGAGGTTCTGCACATGCGCCTTGTCATCTGCGCATGCGTCTGACGATTGGCAACCGTCACTAATTGTTCTACGAGCAAGGCTATTATTAAACAGACAAACTTCCGTTTCCGTTTATTCCGTCTGGCAGTAGATGGCAAAACAAGTTCCAAGGTCAATCGTCAAATTAAAATTTGATTGAAGTTAATTGACAAAACGTTACCTACGTCGACAAGTTAAACAAATTAAAGTTTTCACAAAAAAACAAGAACAAAATTATGGGTAAGCCATCTTAAACTATGCGGTTTTAGATATAAGTTTATTAAAGAAAGTCCATTTATTTTAACGTACTCTATTAGTTCCCGAAGTTTAATCGGTAAATTCTGAACCACCCTGTATAACGTTAAATTCACAAATACTTAAACAGTCGACACTCACATTGCACATTTATTTTTCTTTTTATTCATTATCACGTTGCGCAGGAACAAATCAATACGCGTCAGTCTTTAGTGATGCTATTGCTAATTATATTAGATCATGCATGATATCTTACCACTTGACCATATTCCACTTCGTTCTGAAATCTGCCTGAAACACCTCTCTCTCCCTTTTGCGGTACGTCCCGTTGTGGCACAATTTAACCACTACCACTTATAAAACTGGCCCTGGAACAAAAGAAGAAACAATTAGTCTAATAATAACGCTCCAAAAGGTTAACCATACCTACCATCTAGGCAAGTTCCAAGGCATAAATTATTTCGTTTTGATGATTTAAAAGAATCCATAGAATAACTGGCATTTGTCTCTTCCTGTTTCACATTTCAAACACTGTCGCTTTTCAAGGCTCACCATGAAACAAAGGAGAAAATAGTTACTCATCTAACGGTAAAACTGCACTACAGGACTTACCTTCTAGGCTAGTGCTAGACGCACACGTTGGTATTATCTTTGTTGACAAGGGCTCTCCTGTGGAATAAGAAAGCAGTATCAATAATTATTATATAAATCGATAATAATAGGTAACAAAGTTAAATAATTGCGAGGTGGTTAAGACATACCATTTTTAAACGTTTTTCTTTTGCACCCCCTCTCCCTTTTACGATACATTCTAAGGGGGCACAATATAAACCCCACCACTCACCCTGAAACAAAAGAGAAAATAGTTAGATATTTAATAATAACACTAATACTTTTTTGAAAAAAAAAACAATACCGGTCCTACTTGTACTAAAGAATATTTTATTTACTGATTTTGATTAAAACTCAATAATTTTTTTTTATTGAACAATCCTTTCGATCATTTTGATCTGGGATAGGACGACACGACGTTTTGACTGATTGGTAAAAACAGGTTTTTCTTATTTTGCTAGAAGATATCTATGCACATAGTGGTCCTTCTCGTGATCAAAATAAATAGGATATAAACAGTGGTTATGTATATTTACCTTACGATGTTTTCACCATGTCCTATCTCGTTCGGAACCTACCTACATATAGAAAAATACAAATTAGTAAGAATAATAATTGGATAATATAATAATACATGCCTTTATCTCCTTTCCCTAAAGCGGTTCGTCTCCATAGTACCATCACTCGTACGCGCAAACCAGAGCCTACTAACTGCTCTTCTGGACTCCGAAGCCCCCAGAAGATCCCCGAATACAGTTACAAGCCTTAACACTTGTAATAACCCAGCTATTTTAGAAATAACAAAGATATTGACAAGATACTCGTCGAGATCTCGGCTCTGGTTTGACGAAACCGGGTTCGCTCTACAGGCGCGTCTCACGATCGAGTTTAGTTGATCAACTTTAGTGGATCAACAAAAATCGAACGAAAATAGCTGTGAGAACATATGTTTCAAGTTTAATCTTAAACATATGTTCTCACAGCTATTTTCGTTAGATTTTTGTCGATCCACTAATAAGTTGATCAACTAAAATCGAATCGTAAAACCGCCTTACGATAGAGGAACTATGAACGATACCCAATCCTAACTACTGCCCTCACCACTGGAACTTGTTGGATATATAAACCTTTGACCTCTGACCAACAAGCACCAGCAACAAGAAGTAGTAGACGGATTTAGATATGTTCATCTATCTATCTATCTATCTATCTATCTATCTATCTGTCTGCATCTCCTATCTATCTATCTACACTCCCGATGCACTTTGTCGTCCATGGTATGATTGTCGAAACTACAACACACTTGAATATCTGTTTCTTTCCCTAATAGTTCGTCCATTGGTTTAACCTGAAAAAAAAGCAGTGTCAAAAGCTTTTATCCAAATTATAACTTATGAGCTAGTAATAGAATCTTCCACTATAATTTATTTGCCAATTGACAGAGACATTCTCAAATATTAATATTAATTAATAGACCAGAAAAAATTTCGAGACCCTTCTTTGGTAAGTGAAATATGTTTTGTTTATTTTTGCATATTGTAATGTATTATTCTTACAGAGTGTTCACGTTCTGCCTGTCGTCGATATTATTAACATTATTAAATAAAAATTAATCATTTTACTCTTTTTATAGTTAACTTAGGAGGGTGTAATTTTTTCGGCAATATATCGGTTAAGAAGAGCTCCATATCCAAAAGAAAAAGATCCGGAGAAGGAAATATTAACTATTTTTGGTAAATTTTGACCAAAAATAATTAATATTTCCCTCGTCGCGCGGACCTCTTTCTCTTGGAGTTTCTCTTAAACGAGCCTAACTTTGTTTTATTTCATTTTCATTTTTTTGACGATATATTTGAAAAATGTATCTTTCATTAGTATGATTTTTTAATCTTGTTCGAGTACTTTGAATAATTTGACAATTTTCCATAGGTTTTGCAGGTAGTAAATACGATATTGATGTCACATAAATATTGTGTTTGGGTAGGTAGCTGCCAAACCTGCTGCTAAATTTAAAAATATGCAACCTATATCTTTTGTCTACGATCGTGTGACAAGTAACTATTTTTTACATCATTTTCAGTTTAATAAATAGGATTATAGGAAACAACTACTGGACGGGCAAAGGCCCCGACTCCCATTGAATTATACCTATAAATCCAAAATTGGTAGCCAAATTTGTTATTTGTCTTTTCTCCACCAGACACAGACCGGTTTCGAACTCTTTATGTTCTCATCAGTGTGCCACAGGTAGCTGAAAAGACAAATAACAAAGGCAAACCAAACTGGTCTATGGCAGACCCAGCACATAGTAACTGTGAGAGATAAGTCCTATAATCCTATTTATTAAGCATGTTTTAGTCCATCAGGGCTAGAGGTCGCCGCTCTTGGTGCTTGCTTGGCAAGCCGCTATCGGTCACTAGACATCTTCGATGTCTTGACTGGTAGTAGCAACTGACCACCAGAGGGATCATTTTCAGTGTAAAAAGTAGCCTTTTATGAGAGACTGTGCAATAAAAAAAAAATTTTATTGCACGCTTCTACTACGGCAGTTTCTTAATAATGTCGTTTCCATAGTTACCATCATCAGTCACGACCAAAAAGTAACATTAATAATTCTAACCGTCAAAGTGACGTTTACAAGAGAACATAGGTAAGTTTTACAAATATTCATAAAAATTGTCCCATTTTTACGATAATTGGCACGATCGAAGATAAAACGTTGTAAAACACACGTGTAAAAAGTCTTCTTATTGCACTCAAGGCTTTTAAAAACACTCGCTTTGCTCGTGTTTTTAACCTAGCCATTCGTGCAATAAACAATGACTTTATACACTTGTATCTTAAATATCTATTTCGAATTACTTCCATATTCAGTAGGTACCTCCAAGATCTATAGAAAAATGTTTGTTAAGTACTTCAATTTGTTTAAATAATAATAAAATGGCATTTTTATTAAGTTGACAGAAAAGTTGACTGCTGTCAAAAGTTACTTTATATTCAATTATAAAAATAGAAAAATTTAAAATACTTTAAATCTCTTCTTTTGTAAAAAATCACATTGTTTTTACAAAAAACAAGCTTTTCAATTTTTAAATTTGACAGTGATTTTGACAGCCAACAAGTTATATTTTGGCAGATTGCAGAAAATAACGATATTTTTTAGTAAAAAATCTATTTTAGATCCAAGTGACAAAAAATTACAGCTAAAAATAAAAAATCTGGCTCGAGAGATTGATGAAGAATTTAAAAATAAATATTTAAATACAAAACACACTGTGAAAATCTCGGACAAATTACTACAGCTCCAGCATAGGCCACGTTTAAGACAATGGAGTTGCGGCTCTTTGTGTTTTTCACTCAACGTATAAAATTTGAAATCTACACACTATAAAGTACTTTCTTGCTCAAGCAACGTTTTAAAAATCAAAATTTACAGTCGATTGGGGCCTGTTTCAAACACGTGTTTGTTTTAATCAAACTCCTGGTAAAGGAAATTAGCTGTAAAAATTCTGCGTTCGAATTAGCATACTTTAGCACGAACACCTTATATATAATGTAAATAAAGTAAACAATTGGGCTTTCCTTTCAAGTTTCTCTTCCACGTTTCGACGTCAATAATTCAAAATAATCGACGCTGAAGAGAACCGGATTTTAATGGTAAACTAGATTTAAAATATGTTAAATCTCTTACATGTTAACAAATAAATACTATAGATAGTATTTCTAGAGAAAGCAACTTAAATAAATAGAGAAAGCAACTTAAATAAATAGAGAAAGCAACTTAAATAAATAATAATTCAAGTAGTATGTCGCACCTAAGAGGCATATTCCATGCAAATACTCAATCTTTAATGCAGGTAAAGTTAATCATATCTACAGTATGGTGGACGAGGCGGAGCTTAAATACCTATTGTTGCCACTGTCATATTAGGTTACTGTCATGGATTTATAACAAAAGAAGATAAATATTGCATATAAATGGCCTTCGGTTTGAATTTACCAATCAGAATTACTACCGAATAGTAAGCGGTTCCTAGATAGTTCCTAGCGGTATATGAATGAAACGAAAAGTCCTAGCCCTAGTGATGACACCTCAGATCAAGAATTTGTTGATGAGGATGACACTGATGACAGTATTGACAGTGATGACACAGAACACAGAACACAGGATGTGTTTATTTTTAGGAGCCATAAGATAAGATAGTTAATTAAACCTAAAAGTTAAGATTATAAATTGGGAATCTTTGCTAAAAGTAAGTATAAATCCCAAATATTGTAGCCAGAGTAAATATCTGTTTTCAGTTTAAGGATAAAATTTATAAAAATAACCTCCATGTCAACTTCATGAAGATTTTGTTTAGATTATTTTAGGCCGTTGAAGAAGAAACTGGGATAAAAGTTCAGTATCCTTTTTCATCCATAATTGTTGACTAATGTAAGTTATAAATAGCTACACGTTATAACTCTTGCAGCGGAACAATTAAATAAATTCTGTATTTTGTGCCGCGATAATTTAAATTAAGTTTAGTAGGTACTCAGATTAAATAAATTTTTTCTAAAGTATACGTTTGTTGTTCCTTTTCTATTAACCATAGCAAATTGTTTTTCCAACTCAATATAATGTCCGAAGAGAGGTATACAGAGTGCTTCACGTAATAGTGACTTTTGTACCAAATTTAAACAAGACAGAAGGCTATAACATCATCGCTGCATAATTATTTATTTAAGTGGTCTACTTCAATTGTGTCGAGAAGTATATTACTCAACTTCCGTTTCCGTTTATTTGTAGTATTGCCAGATGGCGACACGTAATTGACTGTCCAATTGCATTTCCTGCGATTAACATTACAGCGGCCCTTCTTATTTAACGTTTATGTTCCGTGAATAATGCCCTGGTGGTCGGGTTTGTGCTGGTGGTTGAGGGACTCGGGCGATGCCGCACAACAAACGGAACCTGCAGTCGAAGCCGCCATGCACGAACATTACAGAAGTATTTTTGATAAGGTAAGGATGGGGAAAGTGGAAAGTGCATTACGCTTTACCGGTTTTAGATTCAGAGCAATACATTTTTTAAATAAGCAAAAAAAAAAAAAAAAAATATCGCAAAAAAAGAACTCAGTACAATATACCTCTATCTTTTTATTGATATCTTGTTATAGTGTTTGGGCTAAAAAAAACCCCAACAAATGGATTTCATTTTCATTATTCCTATCTTTTTCATTTTTTAAGTATGGCACTGACGAAAGTGGATGCATTCCGTTGAGAGAGCTGGGAGATATTCTAAGGAATGACAGCGAGGTGCCTAGAAAAATTGTTAGAAAAGTTTTTCATATGTCCCACAATGATAAGAATGGAAAAATCGACTATCACGAGTTTATCGGAGTGATACACAACAAGAATTTTAAAGAACATTTTGTGCACTGTGTAAACATGTAGGTATACAGGGTGATCTACCACAAGTGTGGCCACACTTGCTTATTTATCAAAAAATTATTAGCTACGCGAAAACCAGATTTTTAATAACTGCAATAAAAACTTAATCGTACTGTAAATTTGTGATTAAAAAAAATTAAAGAGTGTTTGCAACCAGTAACACATTTGTGCAACCTGTTCTACTTGATCTCTTTGTGGGTGGGAAAATATTACACTTAAAATTATTTGTATTGTGATTCAACTAATTGCAGCCAAAATAATTATTAAATTAATCAAAGCCTCGATATTCTATTTTTATTCTCGCTTTGCTAATCAAAATAATATTAATAATCACTAATTATAACAATTCTGTTTCAGTTATATTCGATTTATGTTTCCACATCGTTATCTTCCAATATTAGGTAAAGATGTAGTCACAGAGTATGCAGTAACAAAAGGATTATACGAAGAACAATACAGTTGTTGTCCACTACCTGTCGCTATGTTAATAATATCTGTGTTCGATTTAATCTACTTCTTGATCAACAACGTGATGAAGCAGGAATCGCTGGCGGACAATATCTTTATATATAACCCTTACAGAAGATTTGAATGTTGGAGATATTTGACGTACATGTTCGTACACGTTGGGTAAGGAATGACAAATGTTTTCGTAAACGCTTTAATCCAACGCAAGCTTTTTACAAAATCAGATGTTAAATGCCGCCTCTGGAATGCCCCCTGATCTATACCATTGACGAAAAGTTTCCCTGCTGTGTAATTACGTATCTATTGTGTATATTAAATTTCTTAATGATTGTTTTTCTTTGTATATAGATATACGCATCTTGTAGTCAATTTAATTATTCAGTTACTTCTGGGTATTCCCTTGGAGATGGTACACAAATGGTGGAGGGTTTTACTAGTATACTTCGCCGGGATAGTGGCAGCTTCCCTTGCAACTTCGATGGTAGATCCTAAAATTTATTTGGCTGGGGCGAGTGGGGGAGTTTACGCTCTCATGACTGCTCATGTCGCCACTATTATTATGGTAAATATAAAAAAAAAACAATAAAACGATAATTTTCCATTTTTCAAATAATTACCAAACGCTACTACTCACTTGAATTAGTGTTTGATAATGCTGGCATATTTTAATTTATTAACCAAAGACCTTGAAACATACTATAGGTGTGCTATAAAACTGAGAGATGTGTTTAGTCGTTGATGAAAAATAATTAATAGGTATATCACAAATAATGTAAACCACTCGACCACATAATACGCAGAAAAACCAAATGTGCACCTCTGGTTGCCTATTTTTGGTCACGTGGTTGATGAATGATTATAAAGGCTGACTTGTAAAATTTTTGTTTTCAGAATTGGAAATCAATGTCATATCCCCTCGTTCAACTATTTATATTTATAATAATCGCCTCAGTAGACTTCGGGTCGGCGATTCATAGCATATTTTGGCTCGAGTCAAGCAATAGCTGTGGCTACTCAGCCCATTTCGCAGGCGCAATGGCTGGACTGTTAGTAGGAACATGGGTATTGAAGAGCTTCTTACCCACCACCAAACAAAAATACATGTGGTGGTGTGCCCTTGTCATTTTCATTGTTTCGATGGGCGTGATGATAGTGTTAAATATAGCTTGGACTGAACATTTTCCTGCCAGTAGAGCAGGATAAGTGCATTTGTTTACATTCATTCGTATAAGCGTTTTTACTAATCAACAGTATAAGACTAAGAAAAGCAACGTTTTTGTTAAGTTTGCTAGGACAGTGACTGTTTTTGTTCTAAAACAGTCTCATATCCAGACAATTCAAGTTGTACATTTTTACTGGCTGGAACTATGCGTTTAATTTACAAAAACATTCTTAGCAAGCGAAACGGAGCTTTCTATCAATGTTGATACTTAAAATATTCACTCATCACTTGACTGATATTGCGTAGAGTAGGAAAGCCTTTTTTGATTGTTGGCTCATTCTACATCACCCATTTAAAACTGCCTAAAACTTTTCTTACCGCCCTGTCTATAATTGCCTAATTCTACGGGTCATGGGTTTAACGTACAGTCATTTATGAATAGCAGAATACTGTAAATGATATTATTTTGTTCTAATGTAGTACATTTTATCGCAGGATATTTATATCAATTAATATTTTGTAATATTAAGTATCTAGTCTTCTAGTTATTGTCTATATTACGGGCTGTGATCTTTATACTGAGCTTTATACACAAATTTATAAAAACGTCTAATGGTAATAATGGTATGTACTTACGTTTTTAGTGTAAGCACTCTCTGGAATTGCAACAATAAACTTCAAGTCCAATAATAACTTTATTTTCCATACAAAACACAAAATTCTATCCAGACATAAAACATCAGCCTTCAGTTCGCTTCGCGTTCGCGCGCTTTCCGAACTGTCCTCGCCACTCCTCGGGCTCTCCCGAGTTCGCACGCTACCAACATAAGTACCAACTTAAAATAGTTACTAAGGGGCGGTAAATTCAAATTAATATAAAAATGCCTACACTAATAGTTTTTATTTTTCACATAACTTTTGACAACGAACAAATTTATCATTTGACAGAATATCGTGCAATATCCCTAAATTCACCCCATCCGGTGTTTCTTCCCTCTCCCCGTCCCGTTAGTGCTGCCCTGCTGCAATTATACCAACATTCGAAAATCACAAGTTACTAGAGTTGTCTAAAATAGCTGTCAGTTGTCAGTTTTATAACTTTCGTGAAAAATACTCTATTACTTTAATTGTAAAGTGCCTTAGACAAAGCAATTGTAGCATATAAATAATACTAATAGTTTTGTAATATAATAGTGAATTTGTAAATAATTAACTGTATTATTTAAGGGGTAATCTAAGAAAAAATGGCAAATCTGAGAGTGGTTTAAAACTTGATTGTTAAGCTCACATTTTTCTAAGAATAAAATTTTTTTAGTAAAACTTATATCAGGATTTTTCACCCACCCTGCAGTTGTAAAATTTTCTTAATGTAACATAAGGGGATACAAAAATACAGAGCCCTGGTAAAAGTTTGTAAATCACGTGACCAAATATAGGCAACCAGGAATACATTTCGGTTTTTTGCGTATATAATACCACTGAGTATGTATATGGTTGCCATTGGTCGCGTGGTTTACAATCATTTATAAATATCCTTTATCTTATTTCGACGGTTAAAAATGTTGGCAGATCCGTCACTAAGGTCCAAATGTCCAAACTTTGTATTTAACCAGTGAGGAAAGGTGTCGCCCTCTGGCAGTGACCCATATTTTCCAGGTTCAACAAAAACAATTGCATGTCGCGTCTTGTGGTTTTTGTCATTGATTCTACAAATGAACAGTCAATTTTTATTTCTACTGGGTCGGCGGAGCAGTCGCAAATATTATGTTGGTCTCTGTTATAGCGCTGGGTTCCAAGATTTCTCCGGGGAATTACATATTTTCGAAGGATGTATTCAAATAAATCCCCGCCAGTGAATCCCCGGATTTCGACGGTGAATCCCAGGAACCAAATCGGTAACAAAACTCGCCTTACAGTCTCATAAATAAATGAACTGTGGTTAGAAGTTAGAAGTTAGAAGTATGTTGATTTAAACCTAAATATATTATTCATTTAATTTTAACTTGGTTTATTACCGGTTGAATGATTGTTAAATAGTTTGATATCAATAGAATTAACTTCAACTCGATAATACACACCGACCCTGCCGCCCTGACGAGCCGCCACTGCTACATATCTTCCAGTCTTAAGGCGCGCCCTCTGTTAACCGCAAACTGAACGAAACACTTTTACACCAGTTAAAAAACGGAACAACAGATAAAACTGATTTAATATCCATGTGTGCAGTCACTGGTGGAACACAATTAGACAAATTTTAAAATTATTACCGAGTTGGTATTTATAACTATTCGTCATTTGCGAGGTGTAGATATCTGTCCTTGTCTGTTACATTTATGCCCGGTGTACACCGTGCAGCGTGCTTACTCACTCGAATTCGGTTGGTTAGTGCGTTTCCTTTTATGTTCTGTGGTTCCGATCTGACTCGTAATTTGTGAACAACAAGGCAAGTCGCACGCAAGAAATGGACGAAAGGGGAATTCCCGATCTATCAGTTTTTTGTACTTTACCTCTGATATGACGTTTACTACAAAAATAAGCGTTAGCAATACCCACAAGTATAAATAAATCTATGTAAGTAGGATATTTATTACGTATTTGCTAATATTAACGTCCTAACCTCATTTCAGGTATTAATATCAAGACGATGGATCTGAAGAAATGCGTAATTAAGGGCAAATATCAATCGGAGTTTTATTGCAAAAGAGGCGAGGTTGTGCAGGAAAAAAATGCTGTTTTATTAGGTTTCAAAGATAATTTAGCTGTGCTAGATAACTCCATGGCTGAGGCCAAAAGTGGCGTAGGTTTAAACGTTAAGAAAACCCTGAAGGTGGAGGTAAATTCCCAGACTGGAGAAAAATTTATAAATCTGAACGGCAAAAAGCTGAAAATCGTGACGGAATCCGTACTGCCCCCACAGCTCAGGCAAAACACACACCTGATGAAAGTGGTGTCCACAAAAGGGCTGGTGACCAGAAAACCTGTTACAATTAAATTACTAGGCACCATGTCATCGCTGTTACGTACAAATTTAATCACGAAACAAGAATCTCAAGATGTAGATAAAAATATTTTCAATCCAAATGTAAACAAAGCTGATAGTGGTATTAGCGCCGACACCGAGTTATCTCAGAAAACAATGCTGATAAAGGATAGCAAGCTACCCACATTAAAAAACCCCAGTGTGGGCAAGGTGTTTGCAGCAAGAGGAAGTACATTAGTTGGTTGTGTAAATGGGCTAGAGGAGAATGCCAAATATACCACATTGGAGTTGAATCATTTTGAGGGCAAAACCTACAAGAGAGTTTCAGACATGAAAGGCTCAGACCTGGCAAAGTTAAAAAAGGAAAACTCGGCTGCAGCTTTCACAAAAAAAGCTGACAAGTCCGTACAAACAGATAAGAGTGATTTTGAGAGAGATAAGTGTGTTCAAACTACCGAAGCTTTTCAAGATATTACTAGCATATTGGAATCATTTGACTTGTGCGAATTCATCAATAATGATCCCACAAGCCCAACCACAATACCTTTTAAGAACATGAACATGGCAGATGGTTCACAGATGGCACCTTTGGAGAATATGACCACGGTGAAGGACGAGAAGATAAAGATGTTTTTTAATGATTTGAAAACCGCGCTGCAGCCAGACACCAGAGGAAATATGTGAGTAATTTTCTATTACCTATATAGTTGGTTATGGTGTAGTTTTATTTAATAAATATATTTTTCATACCGCAATTTAATGTAAAATAAATATTAATGCGCAGAATTATTAAGTGAATCATAAATATGTTATATTTCAGAAATGTTTGTATATACGTTTATACAGGGTGTCTATTTTTTTACCTCAAGCATGGGCATCTCGGTTATTGTGAGAGATGCGAAGTTCGTTAAAATTAGGGCAAAGTTGTGGATTTTCATGGTGATTAATTTTCTAAGAGAAAATTTGAGCGGCCTTTTTTTGGTTTTTGAATTATTTGGGCAAAAATGGAAAATGGTGATTTTTTATTTTATTTTTTTAAACGAAAAAATTTAATCAATAAATCAAAATATGTTTTGAATGTTGGTGTTAATATCTCAAAATCTAAACGAGTTAATAAAACGAATATTAAAATTTTTTCGCATTAAAAAATGCTCTAAAAAAGAAAAAGTGCATTAAAATATTTTCATAAATAAGAAACAATGAAAATGATAAAAATCAGTTTTTTCCCTATGAAAGAAAAATGGGTTGATTTTACTAAAATATTTCTGCATATAATATACATAAGCTCTACATTTGGTGTCTTTTAACCCTACCTTGTATCTATTACCGTTTCCAAGATACCCATGGTGAGCACGATAAGCGGGACACCCTGTATATTTCTTAAATATTTGAGAGTTAAAAATATTTTTTTGTGTCTTAAACATTTTATAGCAGTAAGTAAATGTTCTTAAAATAATATTTAAGAAAATACATATAAATTTTAGATAAACGGAAAATTTAAATAGATTTAAAAATATGGCACAAATATTTTTTGGAAAATTTTTTTCCGAGTATTTTTCACTTATTTGGCGGCGCTACTAGGGAAGTAGAGGGATTACTTCATTTATATTTTTCATTAATATAACACGAACTTAAATACTTTTTGATAAATAATGTTGAATCGACAAAAATGACGTTTTGATGTTATCGATGGATAGAAATATCAACTTTATGTATTATTTTGCTGATTTTCAATACTTTTTTTCTAGAACCGTAAGTGATCACTTACTGTAAAAAGTATAATTATTAATTTTAAGTATTATTATTTCTGGTATATTTATTTAAACGAGATAAACATTGCAGAATTAAGAAATCCGTCGTATGGAATGCAGAAAACAATTATTATTTTCAACCATTTTCCACTCCAAATTGTTGACTTAAATATGTCATTTTAATTTTATCCCGACCAAAGTTCTAATCTAGGTATTTACCTTAGTTTTGTAATTTTACTGATAAATTCTACATTAGACTTTCATTTCATGACAGCGCCATCTAGAAAATTTATTACGAATTGGAAATGTATTTTAGAAAAATTATTTCAACTGTTGTAATTGGAAATAGGAAATATAAGTCGACAAACTAAAAAACATTTATTGTTACAGTTCTAATTAAATCATATTATAATAATTTTTAACATAATTAATTTCTATTAAATTGCTTATCATTGCCTTCTTTTTTTTATTATTATCTTTAATATTTAGTTTATTCATTCTACTTATTAAATTCGCCGCATATGTTGGCTTGGTATTTCACATGAGGCAGGATCTGAAGTTAGGGGACTCCCAGAAACACTGTCTAGCACCAATCGCTGTGTAAGCTGTTTATGTCTGTTGGCCGAGGTCAAGCACTCCATTCAATCATTTATATCACTTTTCTTGTTTTATGTTTTGTGTTTTATGTGTGTGTTTTATAAACTACTGGTCGTTTGTATATAATTAATGTCATAACAAGCAATTAGAAATATTGCCTCAGTTAAAACCAGCTTTGTCCATGTTAGTAAATTATTCCTTGGGACTTTTTTTTGAGATGGATAGATTTTTATGTACAGAGTGAATCAAACTCGACGCCACAACCCTTTTAGTTACAGGAGGAGAAAATAGTATATTGTTTTATTAGGAGTAAAAGTCATACTTTTGTGACGAGTCTGTAGGTCTCACTTTCGTTCGTCCGGCAATTACAGACGAGTCACAAAAGTGACTTTTACTCCGAATAAAACATGCTATTTTTTCTTCAAACGTCGATTAGCTATAAAAAAATAGAGATAAAAACTCGAATTTCACCACCAAAAACGCATTGTGTTGATACTGTTAATATCGCATGGCCGGCGTTTTAAACAAAATGCGTGTTGCTATGGATACCATATTATGTACGCTTTGCTCGATTCTCGATTTGACAAATGCACAAGTGTCAGTATAAATAATTATTGTACTGCGAGTGTCTTCACGATTTGTAAGTATTTTAGTAAATATTCTTTTGATATTATTCTTTTAAATCACACTTATCTAAATTAGAATGATAGACTCCTAGTTTTTGATTGTACACCCCCTGAGGTTGCGGAAATTGCCGCAGATGCCATGAATAATTTATTACCTATACTAAATAATTATTGTTCTTTTAATATAGGAATAGTTAAATTATGGTGTTTTTTTTTTACTTAATAATTAAAGCATATAAGTTTTTTATTATTTAAGATGTCTCGTTATTTATAAGAAATCAGTCGTACTTTTTCTTCCGCTCACAGCGTAAGACAAAGTACTTTTGCCTCCGCTGCTAATGGCAACGCACAGCCGTCTAAAATGTCAAACTTTAACATCATGAAATGGGTTAAGAAATGTCATGTTTTTCTGACGTTTGAAGAAAAAAATTATTTATTTGTTTCTTAGACATTTATAAGTACATATTTAAAAAGTTCTATGTTCACAATGAAATGAGATAGAGTGCTGCGGTTTGCGCCATTCGATTCGTCCCAGTTTTCTTTATCTCCATGAATTTTCTGATAATTTTCGCAGACATTTTCTTCTCATCCAAATAAAAAAAAAAATTTAAACAAAATCAAAAAAATAGTTTGAACAGGAAATAATTGTTTTTCTTGAAAACATCAGAAAGTATATGTAAAAATCTACACTTCTTGCTTGCCCGTGTACCCAAAAGTAAGTGAATAAAATATCGAAATAATATAGCAAATTAAAACAACAAATTCGCTGTAACTAAAAAATTCTTTTATCGGCTTGTTTTGATATAGAATCACTCCACTGAAAGTATTACTGTGATTCAAGGAATATTAGCTTTAATAGGTACAAAAGAATTTTATAACTGTATTACTAAATAATCCACAGGAAACCGTTCTAGGAATTATTCCTTGTGAAGTCCCCTTAGAAACATAAAAAAAGATAATTTTGCCTCCTACCCAACAAGTATACATAACAAGTATAATTAAGGAATTTTTTTAACGCTTTTACATTTCTGCATCGAATCACAGGTGACTCACCTGAATAATATTGCTGATGCTCAAAGTAAGTGCGTATGAGTCAGCTTATTGGCACTTTCTTCACGTTGTAAAAATGGTGCAATATTAGATGATTTTGTAAGAAAAGATTCGCCTCTGACACATTTTTTTCTTAACGTTAATTAAAATAATTATCCAGAAGTCGTTAAGATATGACTTGAAATATTCAAGTGTTTTATATAAAGTAGTATTCTTAGTAGGAGGAGATCTCAAAATCCTCACGGATAAATATTAAATTTAGATTCATTTAGTTATTGTTTTATTTTGTTCCAGGCCAATCCACGTGGGCGTTTTAAGTAACAATGTAAATTACGTTAAAAGGATTTGTAACGTCTTGAAAGCGTTGCAGAAGCCGGTGGATTTGTTAAATCATTCGGATCTTGTAAGTATATTTTTCTTGAAACCGTTTTGTAACCCACCCCATGATTTGATTTGATTATATAATTTCAAAAACGCTCTTTCAAATGAAACACATCGAACGATTGCATGTATTGTGGAAAAACAAATAAAGGTGAAATGTTTAATTTCTCGATAACTTCATGCGTAACTTACGAAACGTGATTATTTTCTGGGTACTTTACTGAACCTGATAAATTATTAAAAATATACATTGTGGTTAGATAAACTAATCAAATAAATGCATATGTAAAAGCCCGTTTACTTATTGAGTATATCAGCTTTTTTATCATCAATGAATGTTGCGAAATATGTGCAGGAAAGGAAATCGGTGGAAATTAATCAAGTTGAAGTACATGCTTACGTGGCATTTTGGCCAACGCCACTACAGTAAATTATTAGTCGTTATAAATTTTCGCTTTGAGTATTCTTTGAACTATTGACAGCTGAGGTATCTTATCGATGTACCGGGAAACAAATAATTCCCAAAAATGATTCTGTTAAATAAATATCGGCACGTTCAGTAAGCAAAGTTTTGTTCTATTGCCCGCAGGATTTAGATAACACAGGGAATGTTGTGAGGTAATTTTCTAAGAAATGCTGACACCGTTAAAGCTGGAAGTTCCATAATTTCGTTTCGTGGCATCATATGCTTCCAGGAAACCAGATTAAGAATCGAATTCTAAATTTCGGTTTACCTGGGAACACTCTAATAATAGTTTCATTTTATTGGAGATATTCATATTCAATTACCTTTTTTTAAATTTTTTCCACTTGTGTAGCGTTTCGTTAAATGAATTGGCATTAACCAAGGCAGCAAGTAGACGTCGATGTCGCATTAGGGATGATATTTTAAATTTTCTAAGACAAGCTTTTTCCCAAGATTAATTTTTAAAAGTATTCTGGCAACAAGTATTATTGAATTTATCTGTAGCTACAGATGATGAGTAGATAAAAAGACTATTGCTCATCATGATTGTCATTTTTAGATTTTAATTGTTCTGTTATCAAAGATATTAAAAGTAAAATCTCCAGAATGGTTCAGGATAGGTATCATTGCATATACCTATATATATAATATATATATGTTTGTGTTGTTCATTCTGTATTGTACAGCTTATTTGAATAAATGGTTTATTATTATTATTATTATTATTATTATTCAACGCTACGAGCGAGAGAAATGTTAAATGAAGCAATTATGTTATTGTTACTGGAAGGATGATATTTGAAAAATAGTTTATCTGCGTACTGCTTAGGTTATCACGTACTGTGTTAATGTTTTTCCATTAGATACTCGATACTTGTTCTTTACGCAAGCAAGTAAACAAATAGTAACTGTTTATCTGTATAGTCAAGGGCACTTTTCGAACAAATATAAAAGTTTATGGTACATATACATATGTATTTTTTTTTTATTTTATCATTGGATGTTTTATAGATAAATCTAATTGATCTGGTTTTTTTTTACACCTGGGAAATACCTTCATGATAGTAATTTATCGAATCGCTTATCAGTTGACCTTGGATTTGTGCATTACACGTTTACCGTCAATCATAAAAGGATAATACGCTAAGTAGAGTGGTTTGATAACGGATAGTTAGAATTTTGCCAGAATACCGAGAAAATGTGGATTACCACGGTTGTGATTGCCACATTTTAATTTCAGACTTTCTGTCACAATACGTATAAGCAGAAAGATATATTCAATTATTCATTATTACAAGAGCAAAAATTGTTACTTATGATTTTGAAATAAAAACATGGTTAAATTAATAATAATAATAATAATAATATCTTTATTTGAAATAGGACAACCTATAAGTTCAAAAGAAATACAAGTAAAAAAGTATAAACCATAAAGGAACAGTAAAAGTTGTAATAATAAAGTAAATGCAATGAAATAAAATGATTCTACGTACAGTGTGTGCCACTTATCGTGCTCACCAAATGTAGAGCTTATCAAGGCTTAAGTACTATTATGTGCAGAAATATTTTTGTAAAATCAACTAATTTTTGTTTCATACGCAAAAAACTGATTTTTGTCATTTTCGTTTTTCTTAAATTTATGAAAATATTTAATGCGCCTTTTTTCATTCTAAGAGCACTTTTTGATTCAGATTTTGAGAAAATTATAATATTTTTGCTAACTCTTTTAGATTTTGAGATATTAATTCAACTGTACGATAAATGGGACACCCTGTATATTCAATAATCTCAGTATGTTTTTTTTTACATATCCAGTTGGGATAGTTTTAATATTTTGACAATTTTCAAATGCACTTTTGGTGTCATCCATACACCCTGTATGAACTAATTTTAGAACGAATCTCCCCCAAAAATCTCTCCTTTTATTTTTGAAGGCGTATTTTTTCTTTCTACTTTAACAGCAATCTTAAGTTCAATGTAAACAACTTAAAAACGAAATTAAGTGTTTACCCTGCGACAACTTGGCAACGTGGCCAGTTTTAAAGTGTCAAGCACTGACACAGCTTATCTTCTAGCCTCGGTGATTACCCTTAGTGGTAACGACAATACGCCAACGTTAAATAAATAAAAAACTAATAATTTATCCCCTTTTTTAGACTGCTCTTCAGCTGGCGGTGTTCAACAACTCTGACCCGGAAATAGTAAAAATATTGTTAAGGAATAACGCCAGCCTGGAAGCGACAGACTCGGACGGTAACAACATACTGCACCTCGCCGTGGAGTTCGAGAGGAAAGAACTTTTAGACCTAATTTTGAGGGCCGCGGACGAACGGGGCTTCGGCTTGGACCAATTCAATGCCGAGGGTATGACGCCTCTGATGATCTGCTGCTGCAACCGCCTCCACGCGTGTGCCGACCTCCTGCTGAAGTACGATGCAGACGTGAACGTTAGGGACCGAAAATCCGGACGAACGGCCCTGTTTCACGCGGCGGAAAACCACGACCGTAAGTATGATTCGCGTCATGTACTAGATATCAGGAATTGTTTAAAACTTTTGCTATTTTATTATGTGACTTTTAGACGACATGGTGCAAATTTTGTTGAACAATCAAGCCGATACTAAGATAAAGAATTTCTTTGGTACGAGCCCGCACGACGCCATGTACGAAGTGGACGAAATACCAGAGACTATAAAAATGGCGATACTAGGAAGGAGCACGAAGAGAAAAAATGTCGAGGAGCCGAAAGGTGTGAAGATGAAAAAAACTGATGATAAAAAGCCGTTGAAAACGTACGCCCGTCTGAGGAAGATAAACGAATTCGACTTTGGGTCAAATATAACGACAGGTCAAGTAAGTGTCTTTTTTTTATAAAATAAGATGTTATTTCTATTTATTTAAAAGGCGTTTGTGTCAATTTAAGTGTGTAATGCAAATAAATCAAGTTGGAATGTTATTTTACAAATCGTTATGTAGTAGTTATAACCATTATAAAGCCTTTTGTATTAGTTGGGTATCCATTATTTACTTGCAGTTAATTTTACTTTAAAAATATAATTCTTGCATTTTCCATTTAATTAATATAATTATATTTTCAGGTAAAACAATATTGAGTGAATTCTAGTTTAGAAGATTCTAAAGAAACCGAGAAAAGACATGTACAGCTACATATTTATTACCGACGTAGGAAAATATTTAATTTACTGTGTATATAAGTTCTGTATGTATATGAAAGGACCATCGTTTTTTTTAAATGTCTTGTTTGCTGAATGGTGGATAAAACAGAGGATTAAGTGTTTAAATTGATATCATATGTAAATTTTAAGTTTATCACAGCTTGGGATGATACACCTGTATCTAATTCGGAGATAAATATAATCCGGTATTATATTTTACAACGACAAATCCTTTATTTTTTCCAGCGTCTGTTTATTTAATGGTCCAGCTGCAGTCGCTGCAGTATTGTAAAATAATAACAGGTTATAGAATAATTTACTACCTTTAAGGACATCCATCTTACGGTAGCCTAAAAATAGACTGACGAAGATATTTAGAAAAGATTTTCTTCAAACATGCGAAATAGAAAAACCGATCAGTATTTATTGTTTGGGATTTTCGAAAAATTGTAGAAGTATTGGAAATATTAGCCGGGGAAACCGGGGTAATAATTATGCAATATTTAAAAATTTAAACTAGAAATGACGTTAGTAGGCGAATATTACGATTGATGATTTTTTCGAGAATTCCCATTTTTTTCTATATTTCAAAAAATATATATTTCTCTATACAAGAAATAATCAAAGTTGCATATATTCTATAAGTTTTATCTGTTTACTTATGTTTATTATTTTACCTTCAAAATACAATTGTGATGTCTTATACAAAGCTTCCATAAATGATTTTAAACCACGTAATTGAAAGTAGGCAACCAAATATACACATTTTATATTTCTTGTACACGTAATAATTGCCACGTGGTTTACAATCAAGTTATGAAGACCCCTTTACTAGTTATATTTAAATATTCTGCACTACCAAGAACTGAAAAATAAGAATATGGATATGGATATTTGCGCCTAGTTTTTAAGTATGCTGTACACTAATTTTTGCATATTAAATTTTTTAAGCAGGCTCCTTGTTAAAGTATACAAATTAGGGTCAAAGTGTCTTAACAATGTACAGGGTGTTTCCGAAAAACATATCAGTAATTCTTGGCCTGATTGTCTGTGATAAAATATGGGAAAAAGTCACTATCAACATGCTTCTTAAGACGTTTTGAGCGGACGTCCAAAACATGGTTTTTAATTTCTCCCAAATAATATTTGGACTACTGCGCTTAGATTTGGTACGTCTGTTACTATTTATAAGAGCACTCATTCGCCGGTGTTAGCTACCTCGAATTTAACTCAGGGGTGTATTGAACGAAGGGAGCCTTCTAATTTTTGGGCCCATTTTTTTTCCTTTATTCATGGCATCCAATACCAGCGAATGAGTGCTTTCATAATTAGCAACTGACGTATCAAATCTCAACGTTGTAGTCTAAAAGGCTTGCGAGATAAAAAATAAAAACCACATTTTGGGCGCAAATGAGGCAGCCATATTTTACTTCTGTTTGAATAGTTTTAAATGCCGGTATGTTAAATCTCGATATGATAGTCAGTAAAATGGCGATTAGAAAATGTGAATGACATTTTCTAGAAAACATTTTCTTGAACTTCGCCGGCATAATTTAAAAAGAAATAATTAGGTGTGTATAAAAATTATAAATAAACTACTGGCCAAGTAAATTCTGTTTCCATCTACAGCGGTAAATTATTAGTGTTATAACTGATCACATAATTTGTCTATTATTTGCACTTATAACGTCAATATTATTCTGGTTTAGTTTTATGTATTTGGCATTGAGAAACTCGTAACCCAGTGTGATCCTTACGAAGACTAGTTTTTAAGTAGCAGAGTACAAAATGACTGATATTTAGAGGATGAACAAGCGGATATCCCCCCTCACCTCAAACATATGAAATAGGTGTGCATTCAATACCCTTATAAATAATAAGGAACTAAGTAAATTAATTTTTATTGCAACTTCCGAGAATGTGAAATAAAAATGGCTTCTCCGGGATCAAAGAGGTTACGTTATGCGCAAGCAGTACGTTGATTTCTTCACAATTATTTCTCTATACTCAAAACATATCTTAACAATATATTTATAAAAACGCGCTCGCAGGAAACACCTACCCTCCTTTTTTGCTGTTTATAAAATGAATTTCGGAAGATTGAATGCGTAAATAACTGCAGGAGGTTTTTTGTTGCGATTGACGAAACGAGGCTCGTCAAATTTCAGAATTTTATTTTGAAAACTATTAATCTAGTTTTAAAGCGCTTTCCATGACACCCGGTGTAGCATACTTAAAAACAAAATATGTGTAATATACTACAGTGACAAGCACAATATAAGGTAGTAGTCATTTGGTTGTGTTGTTACAAACTAGATATTTTTCTAGGTTGTTACCGTTACAGTTTATTTTAATAATATCGGACAGGCGGTCTGTAATTTCTTCGTAAACGCCGCAAACATTAACGAAGTATAGTTATATATGCGTTTCTTCCCTTCTTAAAATTTTAATTTTAGTATTAGTTTTTTACCCCTACCTAGCCCGATTGTAGAAGAACGAACAGCTGCTTTTGCAAGTAATTGTTGTCTCCCATTGTTGACGTTTGTTTTTCTACAATCGGTTCAAGGTACAAGGAAATGTATGCTAAAGAAGTTACTACTTATTACTTATTAGTTACGATTAGTTATTAATATGAGCGATTACGTATGGAATTTTATAGAATATTAACATTTATTTGATTTATCATAACGTAGTATCTAATGGAAATATCACCGCGACAGATTTGGCCAACATCAGTCCCGTGGATCAGCCGACTGTATATTTTTGCCTCGTTTGTAAAGTGTAGTTAATATTAATGAGTAAGAAACTTTAACGCTATTTTATAGTTTTAAGTGGCAAGAAATTACGTTGAATGTTTGAAAAATGTACATTATATATTAGCATTATTGCCCTATGTACGTAATAAATAATATTAATGTTTTTCAACAGGCTGTAAAAGTGGATGATACGATATTGCCAGATTAATAGTCGATTTATTTACTCATTTTTAATATAAGCTATGTTTAATAAAACTTTCATAACTGTAGTCCTTTCTAGACAAAAGAGTAGGTAATTATACCAGACCTAATTTATCATTTAGATTTAGGGGTCCATTTCATTTCAAATCACCCAAGGCGTTCGGTGAAAAATTAGTACGGAATTTTTGCTCTAGATAGTATGCCACTTTAGGTCGTGTGTATGACGTGTAATTAATTTCCATCCCTTAAATCAACTCTTATCCCTAAATTTACATTTGAATCATTGAAAAAAAATACCGCGAAAATTCAATTCTTCGATTTGAATTTGAGTTAATGCCTTGGGAGATTTCAAATGCAATAACTCGTTAATCGCCTTAAGGTTTATATTGTAAATAAGTAATATACATGATACGTTTATTTAATTTTGATTCATATTTCCTATTTTGTTGTAACTATTACTGTGTTTAGTTATATTGAAAAAACTCGAATATACTGTATATAATTTGTACTGTTGTATAATTCCTTCGGCTACTTTTGGTCTGGAATATATCTTAAATTCGACAACCATATTTATTTGTACATATCAACTATTTTTCATATTCATATAGCTACGATACAGATTTTAGACATAAAAGAAGTGTCAAATAAGTACACAGTTTTTATTTCGGATTGTGGCTAATTCACGCTCGAACATGCTTACCAATTAAAGCTTCTGTTTATGGCCAAAATCTGCTTAATAGTAATACTAATTTATACTTAAGTTGATATATGGTTATTAAATAAAGTTATATTGGAGTCATTAATCGTCGATATTTTTTTCAACCCAAATTTCCAAAAAAAAACTTACCAATTCGCAAATACTGGCACTGATGTCTGTTTTCCATGTACCAAAACACTGAACGTTGGTGGACGCGCAACTCGAGTTGTTATCGTCTGGGGGCCAATTTATTTTTTGAAATTAAATTAAATTTACTGAATCAGAACAACTTTCGAGCATGCTCGAAGAGAACGCAACGCGACACTCGGAGTTCGGACCCACAGAACATAAAGGTACTCGGACCTGCTCTGCATTTGTTTTAACATTTGGTTGTCAGTTGTCACTTGTCACTGTCAATAATTTAAAAATTGGTGCAAACGGTTGTGTTGTATGTCGTTGCATGTTAATTTAATCTACAGATAGTAAATAGTTATGAATATTTCAATTATATGTGTACGAAACATTCTTATACAGTACAGGTAAACACTTTTTACCTTTTTGTTAACGTTTGCGTTTGTTACCTTTCGATATATTCTAGGTTAAATTTGGTTCAAACTCTTTCAACCCTGATGACCAGGGCCGTGGCAAAATATTTGGCTTTGTAAGAGGTAAGTACTTTTAGATTTATTAGTTTATCTAGTTTTTATTTGTGGGGACTATTTTTAAATATTTTAAATTGGACAAGGGAAATGCGCATGCGCCGTACTCCTGCCTGACAGGCTCGAAATTCTTTGCTTTCAAAAGTTCGTATTCACAGGCCAATAAAATTACTTTTTCAGTGAAATTACCATTAATTTAATCAGATAAGGCACAGAATAAGTAACAATCAGAAGAATAATCGATGGTATTTCTATTTTTCTCGTTCATTCATGTTCTCTGTTTAGGAGTCAGGTCCGTATTTGAAAAATTTAGACGAAATTAAACAGTATTGAACTAAGCTAAAAATGGAATTTTTCGGTTTTGATTTTGCAATAAAAATATGAAAATGTGAAACTATCCCATTCTAAACATTATATTGTATTATTATAAATGAAAAAATTAAAATAAATTTTTATGAGGTTATCTCCAAATTATAAGTTTATTGGTAGGTATCAGAAAAGCGTATTGAATTAGGAATATATTTAATTATAAATCTTTTTACTAAAATTACAATATTTTATAGATTCTGAAGAACAATGACTGACCGTTACAAATTCAAATATTGAAGAATTTTGTGGTAAGTTATATATTTTTTAAAATCAATATTTTTTTGCTTTGGACGTTATGAATTCTGTGATTTAATCCAATATTTTATAACATGTAGTTATAAAAAGTAGTTGTTTTTAAAGGAATCGACAATAATTGCTGTTTTAAAACTGGTTTCAATGATATTTACGCCAAGCGAGTGACAAATTTGTAATTTTTCTACTTTTTACTCCAAATAACTTTTAATCTTGTTATTTAAAATATACTCAAAATATGCTTTTGTCTCTCTTCTAATCGCTAAGTTGACATAGTTGCGAAGATCATTATGTTCTAGGGTTCTTGTTCTTAAATATGTTTTATGAGCTTTCATCTTTGAGTAGTATCATCATTCTTATGGCGTTGCCAATTACGGGATTAACAACCATATACACTTGTTGTGCCATTATATGCAGAAAGTACAAAATGTATATCTGGTTGCCTATTTTTCGTAGTTTACGGTCATTTATGAAAGTTTACTTCGAACTTTGGGTCAATATGCCTCTGATCGAGACAAGAACTTTGTTCTTCCTACAAGACGGTGCACCATCCTTCTCATTAAACCAGAATTGTACCATAATTTGTTTCATAATTTATTAGATTTGTGTAGTATAATTTTTCTTTCTCTCGGCTCTTTGTGTAAAAATTGAGTGCATGTTACCTAGTTTAATTTTCAAATCATACAAATTTTACCCCAAAAACTATATATTTCTATTAAACTTTATGTACAATAAATAATAGAGTTAAATAATATATTGTATAAATGTATTATAGTATAGGGTTCACTAAATAAAGCTTAATAAGAAAAAGTTACAGCTTTCAAACTAATTCATAAATTACCTATGTCGTAAAAAAATAGTTCTCAATATTAAATAATGTATAAAATAACAAACGTAACCAAAACATAAAAAAATAAAGCTTTGCATGAATAACATATTTTATTCATATAAATACTTATATGTACGACGTTAACTTTAAGACTGTGTACATCGATACTATTTGGAATATTTTTTGGAACCAGTACAACCTGAAACAGAAAAGCAAGTTTAGTTCGATCTTACGAAAGATGAGTGATTATTCAAATTTGTTAAATAGGATCATCTTTAAAATCCCAAAGCTTCTATAAATAACATTGATAACGGAGGAAATTTGATCAACGAAAGTAAATTTCATAGGTGTATTGTTTAGTAGAATTTCGTTTATAAATAGTATAAGCAAAAGAGCCCAAGGTTGGAACCCTGTGTGACACTACTTCCGGACCAACTGCACTTACCTATTCAATTTAACTTTGGCCATTGGTAAACTGCTTAGGTCGTCCTTCAGAACGAATTTCCTGACACCGATGATGAAATCCTTGACGTAGAGGTCCCAGTTGAAGCCGTTCTCCCGGCTCAGATCCACCTCGAAGTTCTCCCCATCCTCCGTGTGTTTCACCGCGTCTACCAACTCGTGCATCGTCGACGCCTTGAAGTCCCACTCGTGCGTCGAGAAGAAGCTGCCGGCGTTCAGGGCCTCGTAGAACTTCCGGCTGATCTTCAGCATCCTGCAACGACAACAAACCAGTTAATAAAAACCAAGCCCCGACGCGACGCAACACTTACATTGGTTTCTGTTTGGTGCAGTACAGATAAACGTCCAGCAGTGCGGAGGGTATCGTGTGGAACAGGGTGGCGCAGAAGGCGTGCATCATCCTGTTGGTGCGGTAAGTGAATCCCGGGTACCACGTCACGTATTTGCTGGGGTATTGCAGGGAGTATTTGTGCGTCAATTCTCCGAACTCCTTCCAGGAAATCGGGTTTGGTGTGCCGCTGGTGCAGTTGTACACTCGCATGGTGTTCGACCTTTAAAGAAAAACAAGTCTTACACACCCGCTTGGATAAGGGAGCCCACCAAGATGACGATTCAGGGCTCATTCTTGACTAAGAGTAGGCAGCCAACTACACACCAGGTGTGTGTGTGTGGTTGCCTACGTGGTTTACAAGCACTTAAGGACTGTTTCGTGATATATTTTTGTACTTGCCTGTTTGCTACGGTGTGCCAAGCAGCGGTTATGAGGGTGTTGACGACTATGTCGACAGGGATCATGTCCATTCGACACTTCTCGTCGCATATGATTGTTTTTATTGTGCCTCGTCCACACTCCATGAAAATGCCTGTGATGCCGCTAACGTTGTCCACCCAGCCAGGGTAAGGCTCTTTCCAGGCAGCTGTAACTAAGGGGGAGAATATATATAGCAATGGGGACTATCATAAATGTTCATCTTGTATAACTTAAGAGGGAACGGGGATAAGGGAGATTGCTTTAAGTAGGTACTCACTTATAGATGGTCGAACAACTGCCGATGGGATTATTTCAGAGTTTTCTAGAACGATGTGCTCAGCCATGGCCTTCGTCAGCGTGTAGGTGTTGGGATGCTTGTCCTAAAAAAAAATTAGAATAGCAATCAATGATTACAGCCGCAGCTTTATAGTTTAATTAATATGTGGCGCGAATACTTACCAACATATTTTTTGCTAGTATATCAATGGCTTCTTGGGGCAAGATGTCTATACAGTTTATAATTGTGTTTGGGTCGCAGGGTGGCTTGTAGACGGTCTCCTCCACTATGTCTTTGTCCGAGTTGCTGTACGCCGTCGAAACGTGTACGAAGCTCTAAAAGAAGAAACATAGATATAGAATGCCACTATGTGGAAATTCAGTTTGCTTTAATCGTTATGAATTCTGTAATGCAATTCAATACTTTTTAGCATTTAGTTATAAAAAGTAGTTGTTTCTATAGCATTCTAAAGTGGTTTCAATAATTTTTTCAATATATAAATATATGAAATTGGTTATTTTTGTAATTATTGTGCGGGTATAAAACCTACATAAAATTATTTATAAAAAATACGTAGAAACCAATTTCCAATTCAATTAGAATTAACATATTACGGATTCTCACTTTCTCCAGCAGGCATTGACATTGAATCTCTGTTTAAGAAAATTATTTAATTAATGCTGTCTTTAATTATGTGAGACTCAAGCTGATATTCAACGTTTGCATGTGACACAATTTCTAAAATAACATTTCTATACTAAAAACTTTTCTACGATACGATACGATATCATTCGATATTTATAAACACCAAAAAGGCTCAGGTTTATAAAATATATACAATATATATCCTTTTATGCACCCCTTCTACGATCCTCTGTCGTTTTTTTAACGTATATAAAAAATATATATATATATTTATAGAGTTATAAACAGACATTGTTGAGCCCGTTCAATATATAAACGGACATTGTGAAGCCCAAAATGACACTGTTGAGCCCGGGTTCGGGCTCAACAACGTATCAAGGTGTATACCATCACCATTTGGTCTTAGGACACCGTACACAAATTTTGAGAAGGGCTCAACAACGTACTATTCATATTCGTGTATATCTCGATTAGATCTCGCACGTACGTTGCAACTAGCAGGCAAAATTTAATTATCATACACGAACGATATAGCTCAGTAACGGGATCTACAGCGACATATTGATATATCGGGCTCAACAATGTACCATTATATAAGTATATAACCTGCGTTCTGTATAATAGTTTAAACTTTTCCACTACGCATAAAAACTTACCTTTAAATGTTTCATTTCCTTGCAAATTTGCAGGACTCTCTTTGTGCCGAGCGTGTTTAAGATGACTGCGTTCTTCAGGTCCTCATTAAACCTGAAAAAGATCAAATCGTTACAACGGAAGTAAATAAAAAGTTGGTATTTGCTTATGAGGCGCCGTTTAAGACATTATTAGTATTACAAATAAGTATATATAATAATTATTGAAATATATATATTTTTTCATTAAATATATTTATTTTGTTAAAATATTTATAAGTTTTATAAATATATATATCTTTGTAAAAATATATATATATTTTTTCGAATATATAAATATATTTTCACAAATATATATTATTTCTGCTATGTTCCTACTTTATAATTAACAGTTTTACTTACTTTACTGTGGCGGCCGAATGGAAGACGATGTTAACGTTCTCTATCATGAAAGATCTGTCACTCTCACTAATTCCTAGATTGGGCAGGGAAACATCGCCTGAAATTGCTTTAACTTTCTCAAAAGCATCAGGATTTTTCTCTCTTATCCTGTTAAAAACCTGAAAAAATCGTTAAAATTGAGTATCGAGGAGCTGTGGAAAAAACAAAAAAATTCGAGTGGATTCAGATCCGGACAACGTGGAGGCCAGGGTATAAGCAGATCGCCGAGTTGATTATTAAATATCATTAGTTTTTCTTACCGGGTTTTTGAACAGTTCCTTGAGCCGCTGCTCGATGGCCAGGCCACGTTTCGGCCTGATAAGCAGGTAGATGGAGTCGAGACCATCGCATGACCTGAGAAGCTTCTCGACCAACGCCTTTCCTAGGAAGCCGGTGGCTCCGGTTATGAAGATTTTCGTGTTCCCGTAGAATTCCGATATGTTGTTCATAGTGATGTCGTTGTTGTATAGATAGTTGTTGTTGGAGAATTCGATCCCCTGCGGGTACTTCTTCAGGTTGTTCATGGCGAATATTCTGTTTTGCGGAACGCCCATTTTTTCAGCAGGTCTGCAACAGAAATAACCGTCAAGTCACTTTCTACCTTTGTGATGTAAAATTTTTTTAAATTACCATCGGCTGCGCCAAATTCGCGTAATATTAAAAAATAATTTAGAATGTCGGCAGGTGTTCTACAAGGATCGATTTTGATCTCCTGTTATACACGCTTTACATATTTTAGAATAACATCCCGTTATACACGAAAAAAATGGGGAATATTAATATTTAATAATCGACTTTTTTATTAATTTTTCTTGTGTTCATTTTGTTTAAAAAATTAATTTATAAAGCTATTCCGTTGTTTCACATCAAAATGTAATATTTCGAAAGTAAATTCCTTTACTCGATTTTAAAAATTGCTCTGAAAAATATTAAATAAAATTGTTCGTGGTTTTAAAAAATTTCAAACGACAAAACGTACCTGACTGACTCTTATCGTGTGTATACAGCTTAAGGAAACAATGTAAGTGACGTTACAATGTGATTTATAATATTTTAATTCGTATTGTTACATTATTATGCGTGGCTGTAACAATGAAATACGGAGAAATTTTAATTGTTTTAATTATTCTAGAGAAAATATAGCAGATGGAAAGTTTAAATACATACAAATACAGATGTAAATTGTATAATTTATGTGCTGCGGAAATTAATTTAATTCCGACCGTTGATTTTGCTAGCGGTATTATTTTAGCTTCCCGTAACTATTGGGAATCTGATAATTATTTTATTAGCAATAAGTTACAAATACCATACGTTTACCGGTTTCTGCGTATTGGCCTTCGTCAGCACGGCGCACACCACCAATTCAAGTCCCCAAACTGTATTTGCAATATAAGTTAAGGATTCTACATCTGTACTTGTTGTTCAATAACAAAAACATTTAATTTAATATATTTATATAGATGTTCTACTTTCGGATATACAAAAATATGTTGGACGTAAAAATCATTGACCCCACTTTTTACAATGTAATTATTGTCGAATCTGTTAAACAACTACTTTTCATAACTGTATGTTATAAAACATTGAATAACATAACATATTTTTTCTCCTCTATATACATATCTGTTAAAAATTTTGCAACTCATAAGATAATTATTGACATTAATATTAAGAGGATATCATCGTATGAAAATCTGGAAGTCGCCCGGGCCGTGATTCATCACAAGCACAATTAAATAATGCAAATAAATCCGTCCATTGTGTTTTATCGCGTTGTCTTTGACTGACGTACAAACGTCATCACAGTTCGCACTAGAAAACATCAAAACATTATTATTAATAAGTATTTTAAGTCCTATTAGAGGACGTGTCGCTTTAGAAAAGGATCGTCAATGAAATTAGCGTCGCAAACGCGAAATAAAATCATTGAATGCAGTAAGCTAGGAGGGAAGGGTTTTTAATTATAAGGGATCGTTTATTTCTTAATATCCGCTTACACGAGGTTTATTGTTAAGCATTATTTGTAGTTGTGACGTGGTGACGTGAATTGATTTACTGCCTTCTATTGTTGGAATTCGTGTTAAAAAGTAGTGTCGGTTTTAAGTAGTACAAATAAAAAGCGGTTAAAAAACGCGTGGCAGTGATATTATGTAATATTTGTCTTGGCTTTGCAGAACAATATGAAAGTTGTTAGTACATTTAGTATGTTTAAAATGTACTAGTATAAAGCCCGGTTATAACGATGTGTTGAAAAAGGTTTGTTACATCCGGAATTCGTTATAATCGGCGAAAAACACCAAGTCAAAAATCTCTGAGGATAAGAGAGTTAGAGGGTGGTAGAAGGTAGAAGGAAACACCCTGTACTTTCACATTACCACTTTATAGTTTATAATTAGCGAATAGCTGCGATAGTTCAAAAAATAAAAAAGTAGGTATATATAAATAAATGTATAAAATAGTTTATCCTACAAATAATTTTTTTAGAGACGTTTTGTTTTAGGTAATGGGTAAATTTAAGCAGTCTGCAATTCCGAACGAGTTTTTTTATGTCAACTTTTCAATAAAATTATATAAATTAAAGAAAGCCGCCATTTTGTTTTTTTAAAAATCGACAAGAAATTCAGAATTAGCAATCCGGAAAACCCTTTTAAATCCGTTGTCAGCAAAAAAATATTATTTTTTAATAAAAATGTCCGCCATTTTGAAACCGCCGTTTTGTCTCTTGAAGAATTGGCAAAGATTTCAGAATCAGCGTTTCAAGAAACCCTTTAAAACCCGTTTTCAGATAAAATCTCTTATTTTTTAAATAAAAATGTCTGCCTTTTTGAATCCGCCATTCTGTTTTATTTAAAATTGACAAGAAATTCAGAATCGGCGACTCAAAAAAATATTTAAAGCCCGTTTTTCGGCAAAATCTCTTAGTTTTTAATAAAGATGTCCGCCATTTTGAATCCGACATTTTGATTTTTGAAAAATTGACAACAAATTTGGAATCAGCGACTCAAAAAACTATTTAAAGCCCGTTTTCAGACAAAATTTCTTATTTTTTAAATAAAAACGTCTGCCATTTTGAATCCGCCATTCTGTTTTATTTAAAATTGACAAGAAATTCAGAATCGGCGACTCAAAAAAATAATTAAAGCCCGTTTTTCGGCAAAATCTCTTAGTTTTTAATAAAGATGTCCGCCATTTTGAATCCGACATTTTGATTTTTGAAAAATTGACAACAAATTTGAAATCAGCGACCCAAAAAACCATTTAAAGCCCGTTTTCAGACAAAATTTCTTATTTCTTAAATAAAAATGTCCGCCATTTTGAATCCGTCATTCTGTTTTATTTAAAATTGACAAGAAATTCAGATTCGGCGACTCAAAACAACATTTAACGACCGTTTTCCGACAAAATCTCTTAATTTTTAATAAAGATGTCCGCCATTTTGAATCCGCCATTTTGATTTTTGAAAAATTGACAAAAGATTTGAAATCAGCGACCCAAAAAAACCATTTAAAGCCCGTTTTCAGACAAAATCTCTTAATTTTCAATAAAGATGTCCGCCATTTTGAATCCGCCATTTTGATTTTTGAAAAATTGACAACAAATTTGGAATCAGCGACCCAAAAAACCATTTAAAGCCCGTTTTCAGACAATATTTCTTATTTTTTAAATAAAAAGTCTGCCATTTTGAATCCGCCATTATGTTTTTTTAAAAATTGACAAGAAATTCAGAATCGGCGACTCAAAACAACATTGAAAGTCCGTTTTCAGACAAAATCTCTTTATTTTTATTAAAGATGTCCGTCATTTTGAATCCGCCATTTTGATTATTGAAAAATTGACAAAAAATTTGGAATCAGCGACCCAAAAAACCATTTAAAGCCCGTTTTCAGACAAAATTTTTTATTTCTTAAATAAAAATGTCTGCCATTTTGAATCTGCCATTCTGTTTTTTTTTAAATTGACAAGAAATTCAGAATCGGCGACTCAAAACATCATTTAATGCCTGTTTTCCGACAAAATCTCTTAATTTTTAATAAAGATGTCAGCCATTTTGAATCCGCCATTTTGATTTTTGAAAAATTGACAAAAAATTTGGAATCAGCGACCCAAAAGGACCATTTAAAGCCCGTTTTCAGACAAAATTTCTTATTTTTTAAATAAAAATGTCTGCCATTTTGAATCCGCCATTCTGTTTTTCTAAAAATTTACAAGAAATTCAGAATCGGCGACTCAAAAAAACATTTAACGCCCGTTTTCCGCCAGTCTCTTAAAGGATCAGTTCCTAAAAAAAAAAAAAAAAATCGGTTGCTTGGATCGAATACAAAAATCGTATTGTTATGCAAAGAAGAAGAAGAATTCAAACGGCGCTGTGCTTTTCTATCTTTCGTCGTTTTCGAGATAAAGGTAAAGAAAGGTTTGAGAAGTTAAGAATAAAAAAATCGGATTTTTATAGAAAAAGGGCAGAGAATTCTAACGGTATAAACAGCGCTTTCCTATCTCTCGTCATTTTCGAAAATATAAGTGAAGAAAATTTTCAGTAGGTAGTTAAATAAGTACCGCGTCAAAAGACTTTCTAAAATCGGATGCTTAGATCGAATACAAAAATCGTCTTGTTATACAAAGAAGGAGAATTCAAACAGCGCAAACCATGGTTTCCTATCTCTCGTGTCGTTTTCGAGATATAAGTGAAGAAAGGTTTGAGGAGTTAAGAATTACCATGTCGAAAGGATTAATTAAAAAAAAAAATCGGACGCTCTGATCGAATAAAAAAATCATATAATAAAAAAGGGCAGAGAATTCTAAAGGCACAAACAGCGCTTTGTTATCTCTCGTCATTTTCGAGATATGAGTGAAGAAAAATTTCAGTAGATAGTTAAATAAGTACCGCGTCAAAAGACTGTTTCTAAAATCGGATGCTTAGATCGAATACAAAAATCGTCTTGTTATACAAAGGAGAATAATTCAAATGGCGTAAACCATGGTTTCCTATCTCTCGTCGTTTTCGAGATATAAGTGAAGAAAGGTTTGAGAAGTTAAGAATTACCATGTCGAAAGGATTAATTAAAAAAAAAAATCGGACGCTCTGATCGAATAAAAAAATCATATAATAAAAAAGGGCAGAGAATTCTAACGGTACAAACAGCGCTTTCTTATCTCTCGTCATTTTCGAGATATGAGTGAAGAAAAATTTCAGTAGGTAGTTAAATAAGTACCGCGTCAAAAGACTGTTTCTAAAATCGGATGCTTAGATCGAATACAAAAATCGTCTTGTTATACAAAGGAGAATAATTCAAATGGAGTAAACCATGGTTTCCTATCTCTCGTCGTTTTCGAGATTTAAGTGAAGAAAGGTTTGAGAAGTTAAGGAATTACCACGTTTTCAGAAGGATTAATTCCAAAAAAAAAAAATCGGACGCTCTGATCGAATAAGAAAATCATCTTGTTATGGAAAAACGGCACTGCTTTCCCATCTCTCGTAATTTTCGAGATATGAGAGAAGAAAAGTTTGAGTAGTTAAATAATTACCACGTCGAAAAAAAATCTGATGCTCAGATCGAATACAAAAATCATTTTGTTATAGAAAAAAGAAGGAGAATTCAAACAATCCACGCTTTCCTATTTCTTGTCGTTTTCGAGATATGAGTGAGAACTTAAGAAACTACCATTCCTGCTTATGAATTAAATACTACAAGTATCCACAAAGATCTTAGGTTTGGCAATTATTTCAAGTTGAAATCCATCGAAAATGCTATAGCGTGTCACATTCCACTTGAGGTGAACTTTCCAATGATTATCGCACTTAAAGCAACCGCTATTTAAAAAATAAAATCCACCTAACCAAGACTTTTTCACCTCTTCCTTCCGGCGATATCAATTTCATTCCCTGCTCTGCAAAGCCTGCGCTATCTCCTATCTGCCCACATTTTATATTGATATTGATTTGTCCATCACCATATTTGCCCTCGGCGTGTGTTAAACTCTGATTAAAACACGGTCTTAATCCCCACAAATTGATTTTTTTTTTTGACTATCCCAAACCTTAACGACGCCGACGGCCGAAAGGGGATGGGAATTTACACCCCGTATGTACGTGACGAACCACATTACACCTGAGGTTTACACGTCTTTGTTTACATTGTGTGTTTGGCAGGACAATCTGGACGAAATCTCGGCGGTGGTCTTGCGCAACCCCGATTGCATTACTTCCGTCATGGCTGCGGTAAAAGCCGCCATGTAAACGCCGAAAGCTCATCGTCAACAACATTAGAAAAAAATACGCCTTACCTAAAACATAAACAATTATCCTTATCACTAATCGACTTACATTGCAGCTACGGGTGAATTAATCCAACGAACACGAGACGGTACCGATCGATACGCATTACAACAGCGACGTCGCTATTACTGAGGGGTTAGACGCATAGCGTAATATTTATACAAATAGTTTCCCCACCTGAAAGGTTGATAAAACTAAATGCTGTATAAATATTTCGGGGAACGAGGTAGTGAACGTGAAGTTGTAATACGCAGATAACATATACAGGGCGGTGAACGCGCCGCCGCCGAAGCGCGTCGGACGGGCTCAGGAGCGGATGACGTCGCGGCGCGTGACGGTTTTTTGAACACATAATTTATTATCAGAATTTGAGGAAAATGTATACAGACTGATTTTTTTCACAGAAACCACAGAAATAAAAATTACCTAATCTGATGTTGAAATTATTTATTTTTGATTATTTATTTCATATTATTCATGCATGAAATCACAAAATTTTGTATAACAAATATTTTAGTTTAAATAAGAGAGGAAAATGTAATTTTATAAATTTATTTTGTGCGGACCTTCGATTTTGACGAAAATTGATCGTTTATTTAAAATTCGCCCAAAGTGTGGCAAAACAACAAAGTACATGTTTTCGATCACTTTTGTATGTAGTTTCATAATCCAGTATTAGAATTTAAAAATCACGTACACAGGGTGAATTTTTTCATAGGAGCCCTAAAACTAAAAATTAGTTGAGCCGGTCCTGGAATTTTCTGTCTTTGATTATGCATGTAAATTGACAATTAATAGTATACTATATACCCACAATACGAGCTGATACTAGTGATTAGTTTAGAAGATATTACCTTGAGAAGTATTGGTCAAAACTCATAAATCACCCTGTAGATCGATAAAAAAAGGCTCAGGCTTTTTTCAATAGTCATTTCTAATTCACCTAAGTGAACTCTATCTACCATAACATTTTGTCCCTTTCCTCGTGAATCACCCTGTATAAGTACCCCTATTTACAATGAGACCAAGTAGAAAAATGGTAGAAAAAAAGTTGTTTATTACCCGGACGGCAGGCAAGAAGAAGGAATAATGAAGAACTCTTTTTTTTACTAGGTCCATCTCCGATATTAGGCGAGATATGAATTTTTTAAAAAGGTCGAACTTTCAGCCTTCCTCTCGGATCCATGAAAATTTCGTTGCTTAATGTTGAAAAAAAATCCTCGTGTCGCGATGCGGTCGAAAATCCTGGTCGAGGGCTCTCCTACTAATAGTGATAAATTTTTACCTCAAACAATTACATTTCTGGCGGAGGAGCCGGTGAGATATTAGCCCGCAGCAATCGACCTAATCAATTAGACGTTCATTTATAAAAAAGATGGATTTAAGGAAACAAAAATGTTGTAAAATTATACATTTAACGTAAATCACAAATACAGGGGACATACGGAGCGGTACACTCAGCTGTCGGCTTTCGAAATTGCGTGCTCTCTTAGAAAGAAAATGTAAATATTCAATCAAATAAAAATTAAAAAAAGAAACCAATTTAAAGAAAGTTTTTCAGTTTTAATTTCATTACGCACACAAAACCCTAGTTGAAAATACAAAAACAATTTATCTAGCTAATTGTGTTTGCGGCAGTCATTTGTCTTCGGAAACTTACACTTCTGGCGGAGGAGCTGGTGAAATACGTACCCTCAGAATTCGCCTTTCCGATAAAACCCTCACGTCGTCAGCGCACTTGCAAAACTATTAAAATGCCTAACTGTTCGTTGGGCGACACTAAAGAACTTAAATTAATTAATTGCCGTCTACTCAGATTGAGGTCTTGACGAACTTTCGTTGACCGGTCGAACCTAAGCAAAACTAACTCGGCTTGCCAAATGTCAAGGTATATATAATGTGATGAAATTAAATTATTTTATTATTCCCATAGAAACAATACCGGTTTTAGTATGTATAGTATGTATGTAAAATGTAAAGAAGTACATAATCATTTTTATTTGAAATGAAAGCTGAAAGTGTGCCCTTTCTTGATGTGAAGTAAAATCCAATTCATAGATAACACCACTTGGTGATTAATTTCAACAAATTTTATTGAAAATTTATTTATTTTTATCGCTAATGTAAGGAAGTACATAATAATTTTTTAGATGAAATGAAAGCTGAAAGTGTGCCATTTCTTAAAATGAAGTAAAATCTAATTCTTCCGATAGATAATGCCAGATGATGATTATTTTCAACAAATTTTATTGATTTATTTATAATTTTTATTGCTAATGTCACATAATCATATTTATATGAAATGAAAGCTGAAAGTGTGCCCTTTGTTGATGTGAAGTAAAATCCAATCCATAAATAACACCACTTGGTGATTACTTTCAACAAATTTTATTGTAAATTTATTTATTTTTATTGCTAATGTAAAGAAGTACATAATAATTTTTTGGATGAAATGAAAGCTGAAAGTGTGCCCTTTCTTGAAATGAAGTAAAATCTAATTCTTCTGATAGATAATGCCAGATGATGATTATTTTCAACAAATTTTATTGATTTATTTATAATTTTTATTGCTAATGTCACACAATCATTTTTATATTAAATGAAAGCTGAAAGTGTGCCCTTTCTTGATGTGAAGTAAAATCCAATCCATAGATAACACCACTTGGTGATTACTTTCAACAAATTTTATTGTAAATTTACTTATTTTTATTGCTAATGTAAAGAAGTACATAATAATTTTTTGGATGAAATGAAAGCCGAAAGTGTGCCCTTTCTTGAAGTGAAGTAAAATCTAATTCTTCTGATAGATAATGCCAGATGATGATTATTTTCAACAAATTTTATTGATTTATTTATAATTTTTATTGCTAATGTCACATAATCATATTTATATGAAATGAAAGCTGAAAGTGTGCCCTTTGTTGATGTGAAGTAAAATCCAATCCATAAATAACACCACTTGGTGATTACTTTCAACAAATTTTATTGTAAATTTATTTATTTTTATTGCTAATGTAAAGAAGTACATAATAATTTTTTGGATGAAATGAAAGCTGAAAGTGTGCCCTTTCTTGAAATGAAGTAAAATCTAATTCTTCTGATAGATAATGCCAGATGATGATTATTTTCAACAAATTTTATTGATTTATTTATAATTTTTATTGCTAATGTCACACAATCATTTTTATATTAAATGAAAGCTGAAAGTGTGCCCTTTCTTGATGTGAAGTAAAATCCAATCCATAGATAACACCACTTGGTGATTACTTTCAACAAATTTTATTGTAAATTTACTTATTTTTATTGCTAATGTAAAGAAGTACATAAAAATTTTTTGGATGAAATGAAAGCCGAAAGTGTGCCCTTTCTTGAAGTGAAGTAAAATCTAATTCTTCTGATAGATAATGCCAGATGATGATTATTTTCAACAAATTTTATTGATTTATTTATAATTTTTATTGCTAATGTCACATAATCATTTTTATATGAAATGAAAGCTGAAAGTGTGCCCTTTCTTGATGTGAAGTAAAATCCAATTCATAGATAACACCACATGGTGATTACTTATAACAAATTTTATTGAAAATGTACTTATTTTTATTGCTAATGTAAAGAAGTACATAATAATTTTTTGGATGAAATGAAAGCCGAAAGTGTGCCCTTTCTTGAAGTGAAGTAAAATCTAATTCTTCTGATAGATAATGCCAGATGATGATTATTTTCAACAAATTTTATTGATTTATTTATAATTTTTATTGCTAATGTCACATAATCATATTTATTTGAAATGAAAGCTGAAAGTGTGCCCTTTCTTGATGTGAAGTAAAATCCAATCCATAAATAACACCACTTGGTGATTACTTTCAACAAATTTTATTGTAAATTTATTTATTTTTATTGCTGATGTAAAGAAGTACATAATAATTTTTTGGATGAAATGAAAGCTGAAAGTGTGCCCTTTCTTGAAATGAAGTAAAATCTAATTCTTCTGATAGATAATGCCAGATGATGATTATTTTCAACAAATTTTATTGATTTATTTATAATTTTTATTGCTAATGTCACATAATCATATTTATTTGAAATGAAAGCTGAAAGTGTGCCCTTTCTTGATGTGAAGTAAAATCCAATCCATAAATAACACCACTTGGTGATTACTTTCAACAAATTTTATTGTGAATTTATTTATTTTTATTGCTAATGTAAAGAAGTACATAATAATTTTTTAGATGAAATGAAAGCTGAAAGTGTGCCCTTTCTTGAAATGAAGTAAAATCTAATTCTTCTGATAGATAATGCCAGATGATGATTATTTTCAACAAATTTTATTGATTTATTTATAATTTTTATTGCTAATGTCACATAATCATATTTATATGAAATGAAAGCTGAAAGTGTGCCCTTTCTTGATGTGAAGTAAAATCCAATTCATAGATAACACCACTTGGTGATTACTTTCAACAAATTTTATTGTAAATTTATTTATTTTTATTGCTAATGTAAAGAAGTACATAATAATTTTTTAGATGAAATGAAAGCTGAAAGTGTGCCCTTTCTTAAAATGAAGTAAAATCTAATTCTTCTGATAGATAATGCCTGATGATGATTATTTTCAACAAATTTTATTGATTTATTTATAATTTTTATTGCTAATGTCACACAATCATTTTTATATTACATGAAAGCTGAAAGTGTGCCCTTTCTTGATGTGAAGTAAAATCCAATTCATAGATAACACCACTTGGTGATTACTTTCAACAATCTTTATTGTAAAATTTATTTATTTTTATCGCTAATGTAAGGAAGTACATAATAATTTTTTAGATGAAATGAAAGCTGAAAGTGTGCCCTTTCTTGAAATGAAGTAAAATCTAATTCTTCTGATAGATAATGCCAGATGATGATTATTTTCAACAAATTTTATTGATTTATTTATCATTTTTATTGCCAATGTCACATCATCATATTTATATGAAATGAAAGCTGAAAGTGTGCCCTTTGTTGATGTGAAGTAAAATCCAATTCATAGATAACACCACTTGGTGATTACTTTCAACAAATTTTATTGAAAATTTATTTATTTTTATCGCTAATGTAAGGAAGTACATAATAATTTTTTAGATGAAATGAAAGCTGAAAGTGTGCCATTTCTTAAAATGAAGTAAAATCTAATTCTTCCGATAGATAATGCCAGATGATGATTATTTTCAACAAATTTTATTGATTTATTTATAATTTTTATTGCTAATGTCACATAATCATATTTATATGAAATGAAAGCTGAAAGTGTGCCCTTTGTTGATGTGAAGTAAAATCCAATCCATAAATAACACCACTTGGTGATTACTTTCAACAAATTTTATTGTAAATTTATTTATTTTTATCGCTAATGTAAGGAAGTACATAATAATTTTTTAGATGAAATGAAAGCTGAAAGTGTGCCCTTTCTTAAAATGAAGTAAAATCTAATTCTTCTGATAGATAATGCCAGATGATGATTATTTTCAACAAATTTTATTGATTTATTTATAATTTTTATTGCTAATGTCACACAATCATTTTTATATTAAATGAAAGCTGAAAGTGTGCCCTTTCTTGATGTGAAGTAAAATCCAATCCATAGATAACACCACTTGGTGATTACTTTCAACAAATTTTATTGTAAATTTACTTATTTTTATTGCTAATGTAAAGAAGTACATAATAATTTTTTGGATGAAATGAAAGCTGAAAGTGTGCCCTTTCTTAAAATGAAGTAAAATCTAATTCTTCTGATAGATAATGCCTGATGATGATTATTTTCAACAAATTTTATTGATTTATTTATAATTTTTATTGCTAATGTCACACAATCATTTTTATATTAAATGAAAGCTGAAAGTGTGCCCTTTCTTGATGTGAAGTAAAATCCAATTCATAGATAACACCACATGGTGATTACTTTCAACAAATTTTATTGAAAATTTATTTATTTTTATCGCTAATGTAAGGAAGTACATAATAATTTTTTAGATGAAATGAAAGCTGAAAGTGTGCCCTTTCTTGAAATGAAGTAAAATCTAATTCTTCTGATAGATAATGCCTGATGATGATTATTTTCAACAAATTTTATTGATTTATTTATAATTTGTATTGCCAATGTCACACAATTATTTTTATATGAAATGAAAGCTGAAAGTGTGCGCTTTCTTGATGTGAAGAAAAATCTAAATCTAACAAAAACATTTGTCATGGCAATCTAAATCTTTGTAATTTAAAATTGTTTGGACTTAAATATGTCAAAAACGGCTGATCCAAATACCAACGTGTGACAACCCTATACACAAAACACTAGTTGAAAACACAAAAACAATTTAATTAGCTAGTTATATTTTTCCTCGGGAAATTACATTTCTGGCGGAGGAGCTGGTGAGAGATTTACCTGCAACAATCGGCGATGTCGCCTCTTTCCGACAAAGTTAGCGCAAATGCGCTAGGATACACTCTTGGAAATACCACACACTTGCACATAACAATGGAGAAAGTTATGTTAAAACGCACTTAACATATTCAAAGGCAGTTAAATTTGCAAAACAAAATACCTAACTGTTCGTTGTACTAAAGAACTTAAATTACTTAATTGACGTCACCTCAGATTGAGGTCTTGACTAACTTTCGTTGACCGGTGGAACCCAATGAAAACTAACTCTTCGTGCCAAGTGTCAAGGTATATATAATGCGATGGAATGTTCGAGGATTTCTTTCACTATTCCCATAGAAATCGCTAGGTTTTTCTGGAAAAACCCAAATGCTGGAATGTGGGATAAACTGAAAATATACAGGGTGGTAAATTTGTATCTAAAATTGTTCCCTAGGAGTTCAGACTTCTGAAATTTGGAGCCAGAATCTGACACAAATGCGCCAAAAATACTACTTCCGGTCTGATAGGAAGTAGCACCAATTTTCTCATTAAAAGGAAACACCCTATACATTTTTGCATTTTCTTGTTCGCCATGAGATTCCGATTTCAGCGATATATCACAAGTTGGAATTTGTTTAAGCATTGACGTCAGAAATGTCTAAAAACTGAAAAAGAGAAGTATTTAATCATATTTATAGGATATGAAAGCTGAAAGTGTGCCCTTTCTGGATATGAAGTAATATCTAATTCTTCTGATAGATAACATCACTTGGGGATTATTTTTAACAAATTTTCATAAAAAGTACATAATCATATTTATATGAAATGAAAGGTGAAAGTGTGCCCTTTCTTGATATGAATTTTGTCTAGATATGTGAAGTTCGAGCGTTCGTAAAATCCGATTCTTCTAATAGATAACACCACATAGAAATTATTTTCAACAAATTATATGAAATGAAAACTGAAAGTGTGCCCTTGATATGAATTATATCCTAAATATATTAATCTCGAGTGTTCGGAAAATCTAATTCTCTTGATAGATAACACCGCTAGAAGATTATTTTTACTAAATTTTATTGAACATAGCACATTATTTTTTGTTATTGTTAATGTGGAGAAGTATATAATCATATTTATATGAAATGAAAGTTGAAAGTGTGCCCTTTCTTAATGTGAACTATGTCTAGATTTGTTAAGCTCGAACGTTAGTAAAATCCAATTCTTCTAATATATAACACCACATAGAAATTATTTTCAACAAATTATATATGAAAAGGACGCTGAAAGTGTGCCCTTGATATGAATTATATCCTAAATTTGTTAATCTAGGGTGTTCGTAAAATCTAATTCTTTTGATAGATAACACCACCAGAAGATTATTTTTACTAAATATTTTATTGAAAAAATTATGTGAATAGAAAGCTGAAAGTGTGCCCTTGATATGAATTATATCCTAAACTTGTTAATCTAGGGTATTCGTAAAATCTAATTCTTCTGGTAGATAACACCGCCAGAAGATTATTTTTACCAAATATTTTATTGAACATATTACATTATTTTTTGTTATTGTTAATATAGAGAAGTAATATAATCATATTTATATGAAATGAAGGTTGAAAGTGTGCCCTTTCTTAATATGAACTATGTCTAGATTTGTTAAGCTCGAACGTTCTTAAAATCCAATTCTTCTAATAGATAACACCACATAGAAATTATTTTCAACAAATTATATATGAAAAGGACGCTGAAAGTGTGCCCTTGATATGAATTATATCCTAAATTTATTAATCTCGAGTGTTCGTAAAATCTCATTCTTCTGGTAGATAACACCGCCAGAAGATTATTTTTACCAAATATTTTATTGAAAAAAATATGTGAATAGAAAGCTGAAAGTGTGTCCTTGATATGAATTATATCCTAAATTTGTTAATCTAGGGTGTTCGTAAAATCTAATTCTTCTGATAGATAACACCACTAGGAGATTATTTTTACCAAATTTTATTGAACATATTACATTATTTTTCGTTATTGTTAATGTAGAGAAGTATATAATCATATTTATATGAAATGAAAGTTGAAAGTGTGCCCTTTCTTAATATGAACTATGTCTAGATTTGTTAAGCTCGAACGTTCTTAAAATCCAATTCTTCTAATAGATAACACCACATAGAAATTATTTTCAACAAATTATATATGAAAAGGACGCTGAAAGTGTGCCCTTGATATGAATTATATCCTAAATTTATTAATCTCGAGTGATCGTAAAATCTCATTCTTCTGGTAGATAACACCGCCAGAAGATTATTTTTACTAAATATTTTATTGAAAAAATTATGTGAATAGAAAGCTGAAAGTGTGCCCTTGATATGAATTATATCCTAAACTTGTTAATCTAGGGTGTTCGTAAAATCTAATTCTTTTGATAGATAACACCGCCAGAAGATTATTTTTACCAAATATTTTATTGAACATATTACATTATTTTTTGTTATTGTTAATGTAGAGAAGTAATATAATCATATTTATATGAAATGAAAGTTGAAAGTGTGCCCTTTCTTAAAATGAACTATGTCTAGATGTGTTAAGCTCGAACGTTCTTAAAATCCAATTCTTCTAATAGATAACACTACATAGAAATTATTTTCAACAAATTATATATGAAAAGGACGCTGAAAGTGTGCCCTTGATATGAATTATATCCTAAATTTATTAATCTCGAGTGTTCGTAAATTCTCATTCTTCTGGTAGGTAACACCGCCAGAAGATTATTTTTACTAAATATTTTATTGAAAAAATTATGTGAATAGAAAGCTGAAAGTGTGACCTTGATATGAATTATATTGTAAATTCACATATCACAATATTTTTTGTTATTGTTAATGTATAGGCACATTACCTAGTTCAACAAATATTTTGCAAATTAAAGAGACAACTATAACAATTTCTATTTAGATAATTTTAAAGAATCAGATGTTATTAACAGTCTTAAGAAATTAAAGCCCAAGGTCACTACAGGTCCAGACAGATTACCAGCATTTTTGATTAGAGATTGCACAGCAATATTTGCACAACTTCTAAAAATACTTTTTAATCTTTCTATTGAAATTAAAACGAAAACATTTCCAAGTGCATGGGAGATATCTAAAATAGTACCAGTCTTCAAAAAAGGTGAACGAGCGAATATAGAAAATTATCGACCAATTACAATAGTTAACAATTTTGCTAAAGTATTTGAAATTTTATTATATGATTATACATATTACTCAACTCATAGCAGAATATAATCAAATTTATATGAAATGTAAGTTGAAAGTGTGCCCTTTCATAATATGAATTACGTCTAGATTTGTTAAGCTCGAGCGTTCGTGAAATCCAATTCTCCTAATAGGTAACACCACATAGAAATTATTTTCAACAAATTATATGAAACGAAAGCTGAAAGTGTGCCCTTAATATGAATTAAATTCTAAATGTGTTAATCTCGAGTGTTCGTAAAATTTAATTCTTCTGATAGATAACACCATTATTAGATTATTTTTACCAAATTTTATTGAACATATCACATAATTTTTTGTTATTGTTAATGTAGAAGTATATAATCATATTTATATGAAATGAAAGTTGAAAGTGTGCCCTTTCTAGATATAAATAATTATGTCTAGATTTGTTAAGCTCGAGCGTTCGTAAAATCCAATTCTTCTAATAGATAACACCACAGAAATTATTTTCAACAAATTATATGAAATCAAAGTTGAAAGTGTGCCCTTTCTTAATATGAATTATGTCTGGATTTGTTAAGCTCGAGCGTTCGTAAAATCCAATTCTTCCAATAGATAACACCAATAGAAATTATTTTCAACAAATTATATGAAACGAAAGCTGAAAGTGTGCCCTTGATATGAATTATATCCTAAATTTGTTAATCTCGAATGTTCGTAAAATCTAATTCTTCTGATAGATAACACCATTATTAGATTATTTTTACCAAATTTTATTGAACATATCACATAATTTTTTGTTATTGTTAATGTAGAGAAGTATATAATCATATTTATATGAAATGAAAGTTGAAAGTGTGCCCTTTCTTGATATGAATAATTATGTCTAGATTTTTTAAGCTCGAGCGTTCGTAAAATCCAATTCTTCTAATAGATGACACCACATAGAAATTATTTTCAACAAATTATATGAAATCAAAGTTGAAAGTGTGCCCTTTCTTAATATGAATTATGTCTGGATTTGTTAAGCTCGAGCGTTCGTAAAATCCAATTCTTCTAATAGATAACACCACATACAAATTATTTTCAACAAATTATATGAAACGAAAGCTGAAAGTGTGCCCTTGATATGAATTATATCCTAAATTTGTTAATCTTGAATGTTCGTAAAATCTAATTCTTCTGAAAGATAACACCACTAGGAGATTTTATTGAACATATCACTTTTTTTTGTTATTGTTAATGTAGAGAATATAATCATATTTATATGAAATGAAAGCTGAAAGTGTGCCCTTTCTTGATATGAATCACTTGGAGATTATTTTCATTATTACACCGTTTTTTATGGAACAAAAAGAATGTTCCCGTTTGAAAATCGTTTACAAACTTTAATTGCTTTTTGTTGGGTGGTCATCCAGGTATCCCGATCTAAGCCTACTAAGCTGGTTGTGCGTTAAAGATCGCGCCAAAACTTATCTTCACTTCTTCACCTTGTTTTGTTCGTTTGCGCCCGTTTCCTCTACCAACGCAACGGCTATAAATACTAATGCTATAAACAATTATCATATAACGCACCAATAAAAGACTAATGATAATGGAAATCCCGCTATGGACATAAATAATGCATAAAGGAAAGTAAAAGCTTCTCGAAGTGGATTAATCATGCACGTATTGGGTTAGTCTGGCGAAAGGGCTCGTTAAAAGTACGTAGGAAAGTGCAATCTGCTAGCTTGGCTATGCGGAAATTTAGTCTGTTATTGTACGGGGAAGATAACGTTTTCCTGGCCCCGGTTTTTAACCACCCCGTCACTGCTGCAGGCAATTCTCTCATTTTCCTTTAAAAGTGATACCGGTTGTTACATACGATTAAATTGATATCGATTTGCGCTGGTATTGATTTTATGTCGACGTAATGAATGAGAAGAACCTCCTCGCTGTTATTAATGCCCTAAAACGCATTAATTTCGGTTAATGTGACATTAATGGAGCCCACGACGATTTTTTTATTACATATCCATTCAACTACCGGATATTTGTTTTCAATTTTCGGTTTTAATTTAATCCTGAATCCATCATTTTTTGTGCTTTCGGAATTTATTATAATTAGACAGTGTGCAGTTCATTTGTCAACAAAGTTCGAGGGTGAACAAGGGACGCAATCCAGTGATATGGCCAGCAAAATCGACAGATCTTAATCCACTATTTTTTTTTTTTTTTTTCGTTAGCCTTTGGTAAAAAATACCGCACGCCGGATATTGTCAAATTATATAATACTAGGTCGTGATTTCGCACGACGCACATTTTCGACCGCCCGCGCCGATCCTGTTGCTTTCTCCAGCGTCCGAGCGTGGATTTTCACCGCACCTAGTGTTAACCCACAAAAGGTCTGCGTGTCAATCGGCGAAAGAAATTTATGCATTTGGAAAAGTGGGTCAACCGTGACTCGCTAAATATAAACCGCCGCAAACGTTAAAAGGATTTTATCTTTCAGTATTTGCAATGCTGTGTTTTTAGCATCTCATCCGTGGCCAATATTCGGTTCTACAAAATATAGTTTAGTTAATAGGAAAGTTAAAAAACAACTACGCCTCTAGCGTTGCTAAGAACTGTTGAATCACCGACAGAATTCATAGCATTTAAGGCAGCGCGCTACAGGTTGGATAAGTTTCTCTAATTCTTTTGTTCTCACCAGCAAGGTGCCAAAACTAGGCTAATCACCTACTAAATTCATAATTGAATATTGGAACATACTCTGCTTTGCTAGAAATATTGTAGCATCTGAATTTGTTGTTGTGAGGAATGGCGTGCTACAAGGCTCCATTCTTAGGCCCATATTGTCCATATTACGCATCAATGATATACGCAATTAGTTGATTTGCTAATAATGGTGGTTCACCGATGATAAACCTGAACTAAACTGAAGAAAAAACATTATAAAATCCTCAACTCTTAGGGTTGAAGCAGCAGTAAAAGAGTGCTTGAGAACTATTTTTCCTAGTGCTTTGTGCTTCATGGAACTCCTGCGGCTAACTTTGCAGGTCTTTAGACACTAAAAAAAATGTGCTTGGTAATTAAAAAGTTGAAATAGTTGAAGTGCTTCGACGAGTGCTGTAGCTCTTTGTGCTTCAAGCACTCTCAAAATACTACAACCATTTGGGTTCAAGCACCAATAACAGAGTGCTAGAGAATTGCTGTTGATATCCTCAGCTATTTTTCGTAGTGCTTAGTAATTTAAATTACTCTCACAAGTTATCATTGGTGCTTGAAATTGAAAAGCACTTTGATGAGTGCTTTATGCTTGAAGTGGTTGCAAATTTCTGCAAAGCTTTTTTGCAGAGCTTTATGCACCAGTATAAGTGCTTGGTTATTGGTAATTAATATAGTCAATTATATTTCGTAGTGCCTGATAATTTGAATTACTGTCAATAAATTGACTTGAAATAATTGGTGAAAGAAATTTAAAAGCACTTTAATGTGTGCGTTGTGCCTCAAGTAGTTTCGAGATGCCTCAGCTCTTACCCTAGGGACTCAAGCACCAATACAAAGGTGCTTGGAAATTAGTAATTAACTTTGTCTCTTACTTTCGTAGCGTTTGGTCATGTGAGAGTTACTCTCGTATATTAATATAATTGATGCTTGATTTTGAAAAGTATTTTCATGAGTGCTTTGGTGCTTTGTGCTTCAAAGCAACTGGTGCTTTATGCTTCAAGTAGTTCAAATTTCTGTGAAGATTTTTGTAGTGCTTTAGGCACCAATAAATAAGTGCTTTTTTGTTGGTAATTAATATAGTCAATTATTTTTCGTAGTGCTTGATAATTTGAATTACTGTCAATAAATTGAGTTGAAATAATTGGTGAAAGAAATTTAAAAGCACTTTAATGTGTGCGTTGTGCCTCAAGTAGTTTCGAGATGCCTCAGCTCTTACCCTAGGGACTCAAGCACCAATACAAAGGTGCTTGGAAATTAGTAATTAACTTTGTCTCTTACTTTCGTAGCGTTTGGTCATGTGAGAGTTACTCTCGTATATTAATATAATTGATGCTTGATTTTGAAAAGTATTTTCATGAGTGCTTTGGTGCTTTGTGCTTCAAAGCAACTGGTGCTTTATGCTTCAAGTAGTTCAAATTTCTGTGAAGATTTTTGTAGTGCTTTAGACACCAATAAATAAGTGCCTTTTTATTGGTAATTAATATAGTCAATTATATTTCGTAGTGCCTGATAATTTGAATTACTGTCAATAAATTGACTTGAAATAATTGGTGAAAGAAATTTAAAAGCACTTTAATGTGTGCGTTGTGCCTCAAGTAGTTTCGATATGCCTCAGTTCTTACCCTAGGGCCTCAAGCACCAATACAAAGGTGCTTGGAAATTAGTAATTAACTTTGTCTCTTACTTTCGTAGCGTTTGGTCATGTGAGTTACTCTCGTATATTAATATAATTGATGCTTGATTTTGAAAAGTATTTTCATGAGTGCTTTGGTGCTTTGTGCTTCAAAGCAACTGGTGCTTTATGCTTCAAGTAGTTCAAATTTCTGTGAAGATTTTTGTAGTGCTTTAGACACCAATAAATAAGTGCCTTTTTATTGGTAATTAATATAGTCAATTATATTTCGTAGTGCCTGATAATTTGAATTACTGTCAATAAATTGACTTGAAATAATTGGTGAAAGAAATTTAAAAGCACTTTAATGTGTGCGTTGTGCCTCAAGTAGTTTCGATATGCCTCAGTTCTTACCCTAGGGCCTCAAGCACCAATACAAAGGTGCTTGGAAATTAGTAATTAACTTTGTCTCTTACTTTCGTAGCGTTTGGTCATGTGAGTTACTCTCGTATATTAATATAATTGATGCTTGATTTTGAAAAGTATTTTCATGAGTGCTTTGGTGTTTTGTGCTTCAAAGCAACTGGTGCTTTATGCTTCAAGCAGTTCAAATTTCTGCGAAGATTTTTGTAGTGCTTTAGGCACCAATAAATAAGTGCTTTTTTATTGGTAATTAATATAGTCAATTATATTTCGTAGTGCTTGATAATTTGAATTACTGTCAATGAATTGACTTGAAATACTTAGTGTATAAAATTTAAAAGTACTTCAAATAAAATTAGCCCGTTTTTGCTTCAATTGCAGATTTCTGTGGCATTTGAATAATATTATGTAATTCTACACATTTATTTTACATCTTACATATTTAATTCGTAGTATTTACGTAGTTTTTATTTAGTGCTCTGTGCATAAACTCTCTTTTCCTAAAATAACGTTTCTAATCAGATGCGATATGCCTACGTATCGAGTCCCAGAAAAAGAAATGTTACGAGAAACGTAACCGACGCAGCAGCATTTTTTTCATAATTCTTGTGATAACAAAGATTTAGTTAATAATTGTACAATAAATATTTAACCATAATTCAGAATTCTAAAAGCAATCTTTGTTTAAATACACTAATATGTTACGTTTCTGGGTAACACAATCCGCCGGAATCCAAAATAAATACGACTTGCAAGGCAAAATCTTTCATGTTAAAAATATAAATAGGAAAAAAATGTGTGTAATCATCCGTACAGGAATTTCTAGTAAGTATGATAAACATATTCGTGTGTGCAAACGCAATAATGATACGCAGTACATAAAACTAGTAGGTTTGTTTACAAGAGATTTATATTATACAATTCGCAAAATAATTTTATTATTGGGGGTTAGTCGAATAATCGGTGTCGGGCAAGGTACAAATACCGGTTTCTGGCTTTAGTGCCCCTCATCAGCGAGGGTAAGTGGCTGCAGACCCACACCGGTTTATATTTAGAAATAAATGCTTCACTAGCTAACTGCATTCAATGATTTTATAACGCATTTTATAACTGTGTGTGTCATCCAAAATAATTGGTACATCTCCGATGAAAGTCATTTTGTAGAAAAAAACGGATGGCATATCACGCACTCCGCAGCGTGACCGAGTGAAACGGAACACAATTTTTTAAATGGCACTTTCTTCGACAATGCGAAAAGAAAATGGTAATTGTGAAAGCTTTCGATGTTAGAATTTTAACGAAATTTAAATGATATTAAATGAGTTGGAGAGTCTATAAAGTGTTTTCTATTATGTACAGGGTACTTATTACGAGTAGTAAGTGTAAATACTTCTAAAAATAGCCTATATATTTTAAGGCAACAAAAGGGGCTCTTGACTTTATACATTTAATCTATAAATATGGCTTTAGTATTTACTTAGTATAATATAATATAAACGCCGCCCATAGAATGACAATTTTCAAAAAAAAGGTACATAAATTAGAAAAACTACAAAAGAGCCACAAAAACAACACAAGAGCCATACAAACATTTTGCAGAATAAATATAGAGTTTAGAAGCTCTTTATAGTCTTAACTCCTAGAATAATGTTATTATTATTGGACCTGTAACATTAATTACGAGGGTTTTAAAAATTCAATAAAACCACAAATAAAAATCAGAAATAATAGAAGAGCCATACAAACATATTTACAGATAAAATATCCAGAGTATCTTTTACTTAGAATAATATAATACAAATATTGCACTTTAGGCTGATATACATTCCAAAGAAAAAAACAAAAAAGCCACAAAAACAATAAAAGAGCCACAGAAACAATAAAAGAGCCACACAAACAATACGAGAGCCATACAAACATTTTGTCGTGTTGTTCGTATGGCTTGTTTCTATGTATTTCTTGTGAACTTCTATTATTTTTCACAATTTGTGCCTTTCTTAAGAACTTCTATACGCTTTATACTTAATCTGTAATTATGTTTGTACGGCTCTCGTGTTGTTTGTATGGCTTCAGTATCGCTTGTATGACTTTAGTATTTTTTATGGCTCCCTTATTGTTTTTGTGTGTTTTTTTAATTTCCATTATTTTTAAATTTCATTTGTAAAAAGGATTGTATGGCTCTCGTGTTGCTTGTATGGCTCTAGTATTGTTTGTATGGCTCTATTATTGTTTTCACGTATTTTGTGCGAGTTTGTATTATTTGATTAAGTTTGTAGAGGCGCTTATGTTATGTTTTATTTAACGAATTATATACCCATACCCATACAAGTTTAGGGGTTATATACCCATACAGTCTTAGGAGTTATGAACCTAACCTAACTGTAGAAGTATTATGCTAGATATTAAGACCTAAAAACCTTTCTGACTCTTTATATTGAATCTGTGAAAATGTTTGTATGGCTCTCGTACTGTTCGTATGGCTCTAGTATTGTTTGTATGGTTCTGGTGTTGTTTGTATGGCTCTTTTATTATTTGTCCGTATTTTTTGCGAGTTTCCATTGCTTTCAAGTTTGTCTTCCTATGGCGCGACATTTATGTTATGTTTTACTTAACCAGTTACCCATAATAGATACCTATACATTTTAGGGGCTATAAATCCAGCTATTGTAGTATAATCCTAGTTTTTACGACCTTGAAGAGAGTCTTTACATTTCACCTGTAAAAACGTTTGTATGGCTCTTATATTGTTTGTATGGCTTTAGTATTTTTTATATGGCTCTTTTATTGTTTTTGTGTTTTTCGACTTTCCGTTATGTTTTTAAGTTTGTTTGTTTTCTCCTTACTTTTAAATTTCTGTAAAGCTGTTTGTATGGCTCTTATATTGTTTGTATGGCTTTAGTATTTTTTATATGGCTCCTTTATTGTTTTTGTGTTTTTCGACTCGCAGTTATGTTTTTAAGTTTGTTTGTTTGTTTGTTTGTTGTTGTTATGTTTGAGCCATTCAGTGTTTATATTAGTTTTATTTAACGACTGACGTATGATAGACACCTGTTCATTTTTAGGGGCTATAAATCTGACTAGTAATCATATTTTAGGTGTTTGTGTGGCGCTTTTATTGTTTTTATTATTTTTTGCGAGTTCTGTTATGTTTCTAGGTTTATGTCTTGTTTTGGCGCGGTGTTTATGTTATGTTTTATTCAACTAGTTACCCAGATATACTTTTAGCCTCAATAAATCTAATTGTGTGAATGTTCTAGTTAATAAGGCCATAGAGAGCCCCTTTAGTCTTCAAATTTCATTTGTAAAAAGGTTTGTATGGCTCTCGTGTTGCTCGTATCGTATGGCTCTAGTATTGTTTGTATGGCTCTTTCATTGTTTTCATGTATTTTGTGCGAGTTTTTATTATTTGATTAAGCTTGGTGAGCCGCTTATGTTATGTTTTATTTAACGAATTATATACCCATACCCATACAAGTTTAGGGGTTATATACCCATACAGTTTTAGGGGTTATGAACCTAACCTAACTGTAGAAGTATTATGCTAGATATTAAGACCTAAAAACCTTTCTGACTCTTTATATTGAATCTGTGAAAATGTTTGTATGGCTCTCGTACTGTTTGTATGGCTCTAGTATTGTTTGTATGGCTCTGGTGTTGTTTGTATGACTATTTTATTATTTGTCCGTATTTTTTGCGAGTTTCCTTTGTTTTCAAGTTTGTCTTCCTATGGCGCAGCACTTATCTTATGTTTTGCTTAACAAATTCACCATAGTAATATTATTCTGGGTACCAAAATCATGAAGAGCCTCCTTACTTTTAAATGTCTGTAAAACTGTTTGCGTGGCTCTCATATTGTTTGAATGGCTCTCTTATTTTTTTTTGTTTGGTTTTACGAGATTTTATAATTTTTTTAAATTTGTATTTTACTGCGGCGTAGCGTTTATATTATGTTTCATGTAATGTTACTAAACTATCGAGCTTACAAAATGCTTTCTATTATGTGTACTAGACCATTAAATAGTGCAAATGTTTGTTGTAACAATCCTTTTCACGATGAAGTATTGTTGTCGGTATTAATCAAAAGTAAAGTTTTAAAAGAAAAAGTACGGTTGTCAGAAAAGAAAAGTGCATTATAGATCATGCATTTTAAGATGCATAAATTGAATCGCAGCAAAATATTCAATTAATATTCGTTAGGAGTTTAATTTGTAAAAATATTTGACCAACAAAAACATAAAATCACTCGACCACATCCGCTATAACTTTAAAATAGATATTTGGATGAGCAAGAGGAGTCGTTCAATCTCTTTACTTCAGACGGAAATATTTTGTTTTCTTTAAACTTTTGCACGTATCCAAAGCATGAAGTAATTATATTTTACGCAATTTTGCTCCGTGGCTAATTAAATAAATTGCCTGAAATCGCTCTGCTTAATAATTTAAAATATTCCAACAATCCCTCGTTTATCATCCAATATTATGTTACAAATCCATGGCTAATTAATTTGTAGCGGATAAGCAGATGAATTTTGATACAGGTAACGGTAACGAACTGCCAGACCAAAATAATTGCAGGCGTCTTCATATAGTTACAAGGTTCGCTATATATCAACTCTGTTGAAGTGTAATTTTAGTACATAAGAGAAAGCAAGATTAAATCTTCAAGGACTAAGGGAAACGCAACGTCATGTAGAAGGAGAGTTAACTTTTATTCTATCCGGATATTGAACAAATATTGCCATAATTTAAGTATTTTATTTAATTATCTATTTTCGCGTACAAAACAACCGAATATCGTTAAAAATACTCTCCAAACTATGATTTATCAATGGTGCAACAGCCTTCAACGGGGTTATAGAAAATTTATAAATGTGATATGTTTAATTGGAAAGTGCCTATCACACTATTTACTAATGGATACAGCGTTGGAGTCGAGTTCATTAAAACCTGTTGGAATATGTGTTAAAACTCGATACTTTCGTCGTATACAACGAGAGAGAAATATTGTTTTATGCAGGTATTGGGCGAGAGCCATACGAAAAATACTAGAGCCATACAAATAGTACGAGAGCCATACAAACATTTTTACAGATTCAATATAAAGAGTCAGGAAGGTTTTTGGGTCTTAATACCTAGCATAATACTACTACTACAGTTAGGTTAGGTTTATAACCCCTAAAACTGTATGGGTATATAACCCCTAAACTTTATGGGTATGGGTATATAATTCGTTAAATAAAACATAACATAAGCGGCTCACCAAACTTAATCAAATAATACACTCGCACAAAATACGTGAAAACAATAATAGAGCCATACAAACAATACTAGAGCCATACAAGCAACACGAGAGCCATACAAACCCTTTTACAAATGAAATTTAAAGAGTAAAGGGGCTCTCTATGGCCTTATTAACTAGAACATTCACACAATTAGATTTATAGCTGCTAAAAGTATATCATGGGTAACTAGTTAAATAAAACATAACATAAACACCGCGCCGAAAGAAGACATAAACCTAGAAACATAACAGAACTGGCAAAAATAATAAAAACATTAAAAGCGCCGTACAAACATTTTTACAGAAGAATTATCAAGAATAAGGACGCTCTTCATGACCTTAATTCCTAAAATAATATCACTACAGTTAGATTTATAGCCCCTAAAAGTGTACAGGTGTCTATCATACGTCACTCGTTAAATAAAACATAATATAAACACTGAATGGCACAAACATAACAACAACAAACAAACAAACAAACTTAAAAACATACCTGCGAGTCGAAAAACACAAAAACAATAAAGGAGCCCATATAAAAAATACTAAAGCCATACAAATAATATAAGAGCCATACGAACAGTTTTACAGAAATTTAAAAGTAAGGAGGAAACAAACAAACTTAAAAACATAACGGAAAGTCGAAGAACACCAAAACAATACAGGAGCCATATAAAAAATACTAAAGCCATACAAACAATATAAGAGCCATACTAACGTTTTTACAGGTGAAATGTAAAGACTCTCTTCAAGGTCGTAAAACCCAGAATTATACTACTATAGCTAGATGTATAGCCCCTAAAATGTATAGGTATCTATTATGGGTAACTGGTTAAGTAAAACATAACATAAAGGTCGCGCCATAGGAATACAAACTTGAAAACAATGGAAACTCGCAAATAATACGGACAAATAATAAAAGAGCCATACAAACAACACCAGAGCCATACAAACAATACTAGAGCCATACAAACAGTACGAGAGCCATACAAACATGTTGACAGATTCAATATAAAGAGTCAGGAAGGTTTTTAGGTCTTAATACCTAGCATAATACTTCTACAGTTAGGTTAGGTTTATAACCCCTAAAACTGTATGGGTATATAACCCCTAAACTTGTATGGGTATATAATTCGTTAAATAAAATATAAGCGGCTCACCAAACTTAATCAAATAATACAAACTCGCACAAAATACGTGAAAACAATAATAGAGCCATACAAACAATACTAGAGCCATACAAGCAACACGAGAGCCATACAAACCTGTTTACAAATGAAATTTAAAAATAATGGAAATTACAAAAAAAAACACGAAACAATAAGGGAGCCATAAAAAAATACTAAAGTCATACAAGCGATACTTAAGCCATACAAACAACACGAGAGTCGTACAAACATAATTACAGATCAAGTATAAAGAGTATAGAAGTTCTTAGAAAGCGACAAATTGTGAAAAATAATAGAAATTCACAAGAAATACATAAAACAAGCCATACGAACAACACGAGAAAATGTTTGTATGGCTCTCGTGTTGTTTGTGTGGCTCTTTTATTATTTATGTGACTTTGTTTTTGTGGCTTTTTTGTTTTTTCTTTGGAAAATATATCAGCCTAAAATGCAGTATTTATATTATATTATTCTAAGTAAAAGATACTTTGGATATTTTATCTGTAAATATGTTTGTATGGCTCTTCTATTATTTCTGATTTTTATTTGTGGTTTTATTAAATTTTTAAAACCCCCGTAATTAATGTTACAGGTCCAATAATAATAACATTATTCTAGGAGTTAAGACTATAAAGAGCTTCTAAACTCTATATTTATTCTGCAAAGTGTTTGTATGGCTCTTGTGTTGTTTTTGTGGCTCATTTGTAGTTTTTCTAATTTATTTGTCCTTTTTCTGAAATTTGTGTCATTCTATGGGCAGCGTTTACATTATATTTTACTAAGTAAATACTAAAGCCATACAAACAATATAAGAGCCATACAAACGTTTTTACAGGTGAAATGTAAAGACTCTCTTCAAGGTCGTAAAACCTAGGATTATACTACAATAGCTAGATTTACAGCCCCTAAAATATATAGGTATCTATTATGGGTAACTGGTTAAGTAAAACATAACATAAATGTCGCGCCATATGAAGACAAACTTGAAAACAATGGAAACTCGCAAAAAATACTGACAAATAATAAAAGAGCCATACAAACAACACCAGAGCCATACAAACAATACTAGAGCCATACAAACAGTACGAGAGCCATACAAACATTTTTACAGATTCAATATAAAGAGCCAGAAAGGTTTTTAGGTCTTAATACCTAGCATAATACTACTACAGTTAGGTTAGGTTTATAACCCCTAAAACTGTACGGGTATATAACCCCTAAACTTGTATGGGTATGGGTATATAATTTGTTATAAAAAACATAACATAAGCGGCTCACCAAACTTAATCAAATAATAAAAACTCGCACAAAATACGTCAAAACAATAATAGAGCCATACAAACAATACTAGAGCCATACAAGCAACACTAGAGCCATACAAACCTTTTTACAAATGAAATTTAAAAACACTGGGAATTAAAAAAAAAACACAAAAACAAAAAGAGAGCTATAAAAAAATATTAAAGCCATACAAGCGATAATGAAGCCATACAAATAACACGAGAGCCGTACAAACATAATTACAGATTAAGTATAAAGAGTATAGAAGTTCTTAGAAAGGCACAAATTGTGAAAAATAATAGAAGTTCACAAGAAATACATAGAAACAAGCTATACGAACAACACGAAAAAATGTTTGTATGGCTCTCGTATTGTTTGTGTGGCTCTTTTATTGTTTCTGTGGCTCTTGTGTTGTTTTTGTGGCTCATTTGTAGTTTTTCTAATTTATTTGTCTTTTTTTTTTATTTGTGTCATTGTTTATACAGATGTTTGTATGGCTCTTGTATTGTTATGGCTCTCTTTTATTTTACGCCACCTAGGATGAAAATTCGCCCGTTTAATTGGCGCCGCTCATCAACCACGTGACTACAGAATCAGTCGCTGTCAGATTTGCAGAAAAACAAAATGTGTATATCTGGTTGCCTAGTATTAGTCACGTGGTTTGCGATGATTTACGAAAAATACGTATTTACCAAAAGTTTAAGCTCAGTTTTTTTAAGATCAAGCGACGCCTCGTATGAGAGTCATGGTTGTTGCGTTTTTGACCTTGCTACGCTAACGGTACCAGCGCAAAATTTCATCAAAGCCTACCTAAGGTCATCAACGTGGTCGAGCGCATTGCAGGGCGTTCTACTAGCTCGCAGGAGTCCGTAAGGTGTCGAATATATATATATTTTTCAGGCAATGACAATGGCAGTGTTTGCCACTGTATAAAAATAATAATAGTGTACAAAATAACAATATGGCAAGAGATAAATAATTCCTGCAAGTCGTAGCTTTATTGGCTGTGATATAACCTAGGAATTCTTGAACCAGATGGTTTTTTTGGTATTTATATATACAGGGTTCAGGAAATCACCTTTTTCATTTTCACCATGTACTTAGAAGACAACAAATTATGCCTGTTTTTATTTATTAAAATGCTCTGCTGGAGTTCATTCATCTCTTGCGAATTTTTTTTCTTTGCCCAAAAAAAAAATCTCTACTCACCGCCGGCATGAAAATCCCAAATAATCCCGAAACGCACACACAAATTCCAAAAACTAACGCGCGCCACCCGTATTTTTCCAGTCGTGACAGGCGCAGCATCCGATCTCTCTTGATCGAAGCACTTATCGTAAAAATAACGTTTCCTTGTGGACACTTCGGTACGAACTGCTGTGCTGCTCCGTGTGATTTGTGTCAGCGACACGGAAGTGCAGAAAAGAGAAAGGAGGAACGGCAAGAAAGCCCCTCGTTGTTATGTAACATTCTTGCCGCGGGGCCACCGTCCGGCAGTGGGGTGCCGAAAATCGGCGGTCGTCTTGTAGTTCCCCGGCAGGTCTGGGAAAAAACCCGAGAAAATAATAATAATAATAATAATTTTTTTACCTGGATAGGCTTAATAAGGTTCATAATGGAATATAGTGTAGGGTACTGTCCCTGGGAACGTCTAGTAACAATAGCCAAAAAATTGGGATCCAGCGGCATCACTTTTGCAAATGTTAAGGGCAGTGGGCATGTTGGAAGTGTGGACGAAGCGCAATCGAGGACAGTTCCAAGGCAGAACGGATTCCTGATTCGAATTCATCGACGCCCGCGCTTGGTGCAGTTTTTGGATTTGCAGGGTTGTTTTTGAACGGTCGTAGCAAAAAAACTGAGACGTATTTTTCTACCAATTTTTACCAGTGCATTCTTAAAGGCTTGACTTAGGGCGTGAGCGTGCGTTTGAGGCAATCGCGTCCCTGACATTGGCTGCGTTAAACGTTAAAGTTGGCCTACATTTCTACTTACTTTTCACTGCCCCAGTGCCCAAGCGATCAATTTATTTTAAGTTTTTCATCCTCACGCCCTCGACTAACGCTTCGTCCACCACCGTGGCAAATGTGACGGAGCTGTTGCAGGTATTATAGTAGATATCATGTTTCTAAAGAGCAAAGAGGCCTGGTTGGATGGAAAAAATTGGTGCGATTTTTCAAAGCAACCGGTTAAGGACGTGGCGTTTTTGTATTTCAACTGTAAATAAATGTCGGCAGTGGCCTTTGCAGGAGATATATCGCAGCAGATTCCGAACACGACACAACAAACCGATCGATTCAAGAGCCGCCCTGGAAATACGCAGGTTCGCCCCATATTTGCGTTATTAAACATTGCAATTAATACCTAAATAAAAATGCATTTCGTTGCAGGATGCAGGATTGCAGAGGTAAAGCTAGCAAACCCATCGTGCGATCTATCGGCGATTAAATTGAGAAAGTGTCCTACCTTTATCCTTGGCGTGGTCGTCGTGTCCCATCACTGCAGGCCGTTTGCAGGTTGTTGCGAACTAGAGCCGCCGGTACCACTCCCTATACAAGAAACGTGCCGATGCCGAGCAAATTGAATGTATAAGCGAAATGGTCGTGGAGGAATAATTGAGTTAAATTGGAGTAGATTGGGATAGGCGGCGAGCACGCCGCGTCGGGTCGTCGCGCGTCCAAAAAATCACCTGTGTTGCGGACCCTCCCGCATGTTCGCCTCGTGCGTTGCGTTACCGGCGTATCTCCGACGTCTTATTGATCATTCTTATGATTTTAATTGAAAATTCGGCTGTACAGAAAGAGAAACGGGCCTGTCGGGGTGTGCGGTAACAATCGGGGGGTGTCAAACGCCATACAGGGTGGCATAACGATTAGAGAAAAACTTATATACAGGAGTTGTCTCGTGGTTTAGGAAATATTTTGGCTAGATCCTTGGGGAACTTTTTATTTAAAATAGCAACTTTGGAAATATTGCTAGAACTTTTTAATTTGCAGTCGAAGAGTATCTAAAGAAATATAATTGCTTCAGTACTAGGCACTGAAGTACTTAATTTTTTAACACCTAGAGAACTTAGCTATGCAAATTGTATGATAAAAAGTGCCCAGGATGCTACCTTGGGGAACTTTTTATTTAAAATAGCAGCTTTGGAAATATTGCTAGAACTTTTTAACTTGCAGTCGAAGAGTATCTAAAGAAATATAACTGGTTCAGTACTAGCACTGAAGCACTCAATTTGGAACACCTAGAGAACTCAGCTATGCAAATTGTATAATACAAAGTGCCCAAGATGCTACCTTGGGGAACTTTTTATTTAAAATAGCAGCTTTGGAAATATTGCTAGAACTTTTTAACTTGCAGTCAAAGAGTATCTAAAGAAATATAATTGCTTCAGTACTAGCACTGAAGCACTCAATTTGGAACACCTAGAGAACTCAGCTATGCAAATTGTATAATACAAAGTGCCCAAGATGCTACCTTGGGGAACTTTTTATTTAAAATAGCAGCTTTGGAAATATTGCTAGAACTTTTTAACTTGCAGTCAAAGAGTATCTAAAGAAATATAATTGCTTCAGTACTAGCACTGAAGCACTCAATTTGGAACACCTAGAGAACTCAGCTATGCAAATTGTATAATACAAAGTGCCCAAGATGCTACCTTGGGGAACTTTTTATTTAAAATAGCAGCTTTGGAAATATTGCTAGAACTTTTTAACTTCCAGTCGAAGAGTATCTAAAGAAATATAATTGCTTCAGTACTAGGCACTGAAGTACTCAATTTGGAACACCTAGAGAACTTAGCCATGCAAATTGTATAATACAAAGTGCCCAAGATGCTACCTTGGGGAACTTTTTATTTAAAATAGCAGCTCTGGAAATATTGCTAGAACTTTTTAACTTGCAGTCGAAGAGTATCTAAAGAAATATAATTGCTTCAGTACTAGGCACTGAAGCACTCAATTTGGAACACCTAGAGAACTTAGCTATGCAAATTGTATAATACAAAGTGCCCAAGATGCTACCTTGGGGAACTTTTTATTTAAAATAGCAGCTCTGGAAATATTGCTAGAACTTTTTAACTTGCAGTCGAAGAGTATCTAAAGAAATATAATTGCTTCAGTACTAGGCACTGAAGCACTCAATTTGGAACACCTAGAGAACTTAGCTATGCAAATTGTATGATAAAAAGTGCCCAAGATGCTACCTTGGGGAACTTTTTATTTAAAATAGCAGCTTTGAAAATATTGCTAGAACTTTTTAACTTGCAGTCGAAGAGTATCTAAAGAAATATAATTGCTTCAGTACTAGGCACTGAAGCACTCAATTTGGAACACCTAGAGAACTTAGCTATGCAAATTGTATGATAAAAAGTGCCCAAGATGCTACCTTGGGGAACTTTTTATTTAAAATAGTAGCTTTGAAAATATTGCTAGAACTTTTTAACTTGCGGTCGAAGAGTATCTAAAGAAATATAATTGGTTCAGTACTAGCACTGAAGCACTCAATTTGGAACACCTAGGGGAACTTTTTATTTAAAATAGCAGCTTTGGAAATATTGCTAGAACTTTTTAACTTGTAGTCGGCATTAAAAACCTTTAAATAAAATATATATTTTTTAAATATGCCATGTAAATATACTCCTTAAACTGTCATTATATGAATGATAAGTTATTACTAAACTAATTGGGTTTCTGACACAATATGGTAATTCGGTGGCACCGCTACCGGATCCACGAAAATTTTACAGTATCAAAACTAAAGAGAACGGAACACATATATTATGATCACCATAATTAACAAGAACAAGAAGATTAGACTCCTTAATTAATAGTTGTATAAAAGTTCAGCAACATTTAGAACGAATCATATTTAATAAGAGTTAAGTCCTTGAAAAAAAATCGAGGTTTGTATACCATCTTTAGTGTGATGACCTACCGATTTTAACCTGTTGGCCGATATGAGGTCTTAAAAACGCGACTAATGGTCGTTATTAATGTAATGTAACGTTAAAGTTTGCAGTAAACTGGTATTTACTACGTGATTACAAGGTTCCTCCTTTATGTATAATTTTCCTTTGGCTGATTTTAAATTTAATTTTCGTTTAATTATATAGCTGTAGGCTGTACGGTTTATTATGAAATCTAAGCTATATTATTAATGTATCAAACTTTAATATATGCCGGGTAGCCCAACGAAAACGAAGGGGACAAGTCCGAGCGTTTTTTAAATGAGCGTAAGTGCCCAGAACCAGCGCCGTTTCGTTTTCGTTGGGCCACCCTGTATAATGTTTGCTTTCAGCATGAAACTGTTCTTGCCAAGATGATAAGGCTCTCTTGGCATATGACTTTTTTCAGTATTACGTAAGTTGTTTTATAAATATTTGTTTCAAGAGTTCGATCTGTGCCAATATGATAAGAGCTAAGGTGATAAGGCACTCTTGGCATATGGCTTTTAACAGTAAGGTAATAAGGCTCTCTTGGCATATTGCATTTTTAGTATTTCGTAAGTTGTTTTACACTTAATTTGTGTCAAGAATACGTTATGAGCCGATAGATAAGGTTCTCTAGCAGTTATAATTCAGTGCTGTTTTTGATAAGGTGATAAGGCACTCTTGGTATATGACTTTTAATACAACATAAGCTGTTATTATATATTTTTGTCAAAAGTACGATATGTACCAACACGATAAACTTCTCATAATAAATGTTATAAAATACAGTAGGTACTGTTTTTGCTAAGGTGATAAGGCTCTCTTGGCATATTGATTTTTTGCTGTTCCATAAATTATTTTATACAAATTTGTGTCAAGAGTACGATATTTGTCAATGTGATAAGATTCTGTTAGCAGTTGTAATTCATTGTTGTGTTTGCTAAGGTGATAAGGCACTCTTGACGTATGACTTTTAGTACAGGAAGATAATAAGGCTCTCTTGGCAAATTGCATTTTTAGTATTTCGTAAGTTGTTTTATACATATTATTGTCAAGAGTATATGAGCCAATATAATAAGGTTCTCTTAGCAGTTATAATTTAGTGCTGTTTTTGATAAGGTGATAAGGCACTCTTGGTATATGACTTAATACAACATAAGGTGTTAATATATATTTTTGTCAAAAGTACGATATGTACCAACCTGATAAACTTCTCTTAATAAATGTTATAAAATACAGTACTGTTTTTGCCAAGGTGATAAGGCTCTCTTGGCATAACTCTTTTAGTTATATTCGTGACGAAAGTACAAGATGTGCCAACATAATAAATTTCTCTTAGCGAGTGTTATAATTCAGTGCTGTTTTTGCTAAGCTGATAAGGCACTCTTGGCATATGACTTTTAGTACAGGCAGGTAATAAGGCTCTCTTGGCAAATTGCATTTCTAGTATTTCGTAGTTGTTTTATACATATTTGTGTCAAGATTACGACACGTGTCAACATGATAAGGTTCTCTTAGCAAATCCACCGAAGACAACCGGGATTTATACCCAATGACACTGGGCAAATGGGGTGTCGTTTTCGATATAATCGACCACGAGAAATCGTTTACGACTATTGCCGATCCGTTACGATCATTTCCGAAGCCACTATAACCACTTTTCACAGTTGTTCCAAACGAACTGCCACGCCGACAAGCTGTCCATTCCTCCAGAGAAACCGACCTATACCCGAGCCCACCCGAAGTGGCCCGTACAGCAAATAGTCGTGTGGGGTATCGTTTTCCAGTAAAGCAGACCCCAAGGAATCGATTGCAAGTATTTCGGACACTCGCCGCATCATAACGCAGCGCCTAGACCGAGTTTCACCACCTCACCGGAATTATTAGTAGCTCCGGTGACAAAACTGACTGGACGTGTGACCCCTCGTTTAATAGTAAATCGAGGGTGGAGAATCGAAATCCGTTGGAATTTTTGCAATCCGATCAGCCGTTCTGAATATACGATGCCTACATTAAAGCCTTAGAACCCGAGCGGAACGAGGGAAGGTTACTGTTTTTGCCAAGATAATAAGGCTCTCTAGGACACTGTTTATTTATTGTATATAAGTTATTAATTGACATATTTCATTTTTGACGTTCGTATAATATGTTGCAGTAACCATTGTGATATACTTCACCGCACAAATTGAATGAATATACATATTCACGTTTAATAAATATCATTGCCATTAGAATCGTATAATTTCCAACAGTCATGTAAAAGAAAGCAGCTTTATTTAGAAGAAAGTCGAAAGTTATTCCCGAAGTAGACTAACTGCTTTGTAATTTGCATAATTATTGGGAACATCTTTGTGAATTATTCTTCTGGGCTGACAATAAATGTTTTGTTCTTGACGAACGTGTCCTTGACTTCCACCAAATAATGTTTCTTGAATATTAAGCAACTTTAAAGCTTATTGAGGATTTAAAATGCAATTTTTTTATATTTTTAGGGACGTCAAGAGAGCCTGTTGTGGCGAGCATGTTTGGTCAGGCTGTACATTGTAGACTGAGTTCGATTTCCGGCAAGCCCAGCTTTGGATTTGGAGGTTGTCCAATTAATGAGGTGAGTGCATATAGCGATTCGTGTTAAACTATTTACTTTACCTAGCAAGATAACCTGCTCATGTTTGCCTATTATATAAACGTTACATATTGATGTGACGTAAGCCATATCTAGGATTCCTTTATTAGCTCTAGTGAAATTTTGTTTTCATTTCCGAGCAATTTCACAAGCATTTAAATTTCGGTTTCATATAATTATTGAGCCCGAATTTTTACCACACGACAATTTGAATAACCCGTAATTATGTCAACATCAGTCGTTCCATCACCTACTTTTTCCAATTTCACCGTATGTGTCAACAAAGCGACGATAACTGTACACTGTACAGAGCCGTAACGGAAAGTAAATTGAGAACAGAAGAGGTGAAGTGGGCGCACCGAAGTTAATAATTTTGTTGGCCAGTGGTGTAGGGCGCTCTGGAAATAGGGGGGCAGTTTTTTTTTATAAAAGCATTTTTATCGCTTTGGACTATTTTAACGAAGGTAATATCGGCGCATAAAATTGTATTTAAAAAAAACGATTACCTTGCGATAGCGACGCCACTGATGGATACCAACGGGGTTTTCTAGGCGAGCGGCACGACCAACATGGCTGCTGCTGGAGTGATAATTTTTGGACGTTCATTTGACGAATTTATATGAACCGTTTCCACAAGATTACATGAATTATGACTTGTACCATTTTTAGAATCACATGTCAGAGGCATGTTCGGCGAACAATAAGTTTCGATTTGCGTCATTATGCTTCTACAAACGACGAATTCCGAGAACTACATAAGATGGCGGTATTATCGTGTCAGCGTCTTAACTCGCAGTTTACAATGACGCCTTGTTTTTGTTAAGACGCCCGACGCTTTTTTGAATGGCATTAAAATACATACTTTAGTGAAACATGATAGTTCGTTTTTTTTTGTTCCCATCGGTAGCACATTGGACTCTTTGTATTATATGATTTGCGTAGCCGAGTTCTGTAGATGTTTTAAATCGAGTACTTAGTGTTAGTAACATTTCTTTGCCTACTAGAGATAAAAAATAGCAAAATTGCAACTGTTGTTATTTCTAATAAAGGGGTCCCCAAGGTGGCAACCTGGGCACTTTGCTTCATGCAATTTGCATAGCCAAGTTCTCTAGCTGTTCCAAATTAAGTAACTTCAGTGCTAGTACTGAAGCAGTTATATTTTTTAGGTACTCTTCAACTGCAAGTTAAAAAGTTCTAGCAATATTTCCAAAGCTGCTATTTTAAATAAAAAGTTCCCCAAGGTGGCAACTTGGGCACTTTGCTTCATGCAATTTGCATAGCCGAGTTCTCTAGGTGTTTCAAATTAAGTACTTCAGTGCTAGTACTGGAGCAGTTATATTTTTTTAAGTAATCTTCAACTGCAAGTTAAAAAGTTCTAGCAATATTTCCAAAGCTGCTATTTTAAATAAAAAGTTCCCCAAGGTGGCAACTTGGGCACTTTGCTTCATGCAATTTGCATAGCCGAGTTCTCTAGGTAGTACCTCAGTGCTAGTTCTCTAGTAAGTACCTCAGTGCTAGTACTGAAGCAGTTATATTTTTTTTAGGTACTCTTCAACTGCAAGTTAAAAGGTTCTAACAATATTTCCAAAGCTGCTATTTTAAATAAAAAGTTCCCCAAGGTGGCAACTTGGGAACTTTGCTTCATTCAATCTGCATAGCCGAGTTCTCTAGGTGTTCCAAATTAAGTACCTCAGTGCTAGTACTGAAGCAGTTATATTTTTTTAGGTACTTTCGACTGCAAGTTAAAAAGTTCTAGCAATATTTAAAAAGTTCCCCTAGGTAGCATCTTAGGCACTTTGTATTATACAATTTGCATAAGTAGAGTTCTTTAGGTGGTCCAAATTAAGTACTGAAGTTCTAACAATATTTCCAAAATTGCTATTTTAAATAAAAAGTTCCCCAACCCAAGGTAGCATCCTAGGCACTTTGTGTTATACCATTCGCGTAGGTATTTCAAATCAAGTGGGTAAAGTATTAGGTAAGTTCAAATGAAACGCTACCGGCATATTAACTTTTTTATTTATATAGGTACAAATATATAAATAATAAATACAAGGATAAAAATATACAAAACTACACGATAATAGAATATAGCTTACAAAGCTTAAATATATTATAATACCTCTATCGGAATTATTAGGACTTGCGAGTCTATCAAAGAGAGGGCGTGAAAGAGTGTGAGAAAGTTCGACGGTTACTTTCTATACCGATCGTCACGGTTCAGTTTGGAACCGTGAACGGATCGTGCGTTAAGTGAAAGTGCTCGAATTTGACAAAGTACTTACGGGGATTCAAAAGGGCACGGCGGGTTGCGTCAGAATGTCGGCAATTTGGAGAACTATCGTGCATAAGGCATCAAAGACAAGCTGTTAATAAACATAACCTCATCTTTAAATAATTTCATATCCTTGCAAAGGATAACAAAAAATATGACTTTGACATAGCAATGCAAGTTGAGGTTATGTATAACAGTCAGTTCTATTTTTGAACGTATGTTTCTTTCTCAAAACGGTAAGCTGCTAGTAAACATAACCTCATTTTTAAATTATTTCATATCATCTTGCATTAAGAGTTGTTCTTGTGTGTTAAAGGATTAAAATAAAGCAAAATATGATTTAGACATAACAACGCAAGTTGAGGTTATGTATTAACAGACGCATGAATAAGAGCCGCCATTGTAAACCACGCGACCAAACAATTAGGCAACCATACATACACTGAATGTTGTTACGTATGCAGGAAAAACAAAACGTGTATACCTGGTTGCCTATTTTAGTATTTGCAGTTATTCTTCAGCAACCCGGAGTCCTCTCGCGTATTCTCTGACCACAAATATCGTTACAAACGTTAGTTCACACTGACTGAAATAAATCTACACACGTTAGCCTGTTAAATGTTAGATCCAACACCACAACACACACTTTATTTTAGGTTAAGATCGTGTTAATGTTATTAGAGTCCGTTACTGTTGTTTAAATTGAAAACATTATTTTTAGATTTAGTACCTACGTTATGCTTAGAGAAAAAATAAATTTATACGTGTTTGGGTTAGGGCTATTAGTATTATTCTAACAGTAAAAACTTTTGTCTGTTAAAAAAACGTTTATTAGGGGCAAGACAAATCATTTTGTTAGTTAGTAGAGAAAACGAAAAAAAAAAAAAAAAAAGAATAAGGTTAGGTATTTCTACAGCCTACTGAGAAGACGCAGAGTGTTAGTTTCTTTAGTGGGAGTACTAAACACCTAAGAGAACACCATTAAACAAAATCCTGTTAATATTTAGCGATTAAACTTTACCAAAACTGGATTAATAGAGTTAGTAAACTTCTGTCCGTATGCGACTGTACTTGATGGGTTAAGGAAGTTATGGCACTCTAAAATTGCATTTTTGTGGCCAGAAAACCTCGTGTGTATTTCAACAACCGAAAATAATCGGCCATAAAAACAGAACCTCAAAAAGTTGCGGGGAACTGGCAAACTCCGCGCGACAAAAATTTTGATCCGGAAATCAAAAGTATCACCAATAAAATCACAAGGACTTGCAACTACCCATGATGCTTTCAACTGTAGTCGAACAGCAAGTACTTCGCCAGGCACTTTGGCAGATCAAAGTCGGCGACCGTGTACATCAGCTTCGCTCCTAATAATTTCCGCAGATAGAGTCTAACTTGCCTCTTCAACGAAAGAGGATACTTGGCCAGCTCCAGCAAGGCGGTTTTCTGCTCCGGAGCCATCACGTTGTTCCTCCGTATCATGCAGGGGTCGAACGACTCGCACGTCTCCAGCAGCAGGAAGAATATCGAGTCGCAGTTGTCCGTGATGACGTTGTGGAGGGAGTTGAGCATGCCGTCGGGGTCTCTGAATTGCGTCTTCATGACCACCTGCAAGGAAACAGAATTTAGCGTCAGCAGTTGCATTTCTGCCAGGTGGAGGAGGAGAAGGATCTTAAAAGCTCGATGCTCCTGTTGTGGACTGCGTGACGAAATTTGCCACGTCAAAACTGAAGCTACTGAATCATCTTGAGAGATTGAGATTCTGACCAATGGCAACCATCTTGGTTGGCTAAACGCGCATTCGCTGTGGTGGTAAGGAGTTATATTGAAGAAGAAAGGGAGCGCGAGAAGGGAACCAAGATGTAGCAAAAGCATCTGAATGATGCAGCTCAACTGAAGCTACTGAATCATCTTGAGAGATTGGGATCCTAACCAATGGCAACCGTCTTGGTTGGCTAACCGCGCATTCACTATGGTGGTTAGAAGTTATATTGAAAACGGGCGCAGGAAGGGAAACAAGATGTAGCAAAAGCATCTGAAGTTCAAGATTAGCTCCCAAAATGATAATACGTACCCTAGCTCCATATTGCAGCAGCAAATGAACCACAGCTAGGCTTGGATGTTCGTTGCTTGCTAAATACTCTACTAACACAGGCCTCAATTGAGAGTTTCTGTCCATATCGTCACTGAAGACTTTCAAATTTGGATCGGCGCCAGCTTTCAAAAGCATCTGGAACAAAACAATATATCAGAAACAAAGCACTCAACTGGTTGTTTGGCTACTGCTTTATCTTTTTTCGTTCTAACATCTTCTGCTTGATGTGCATTAGTTTGCTCACCTGCAATATATCATATCTGTTGGGGATATTGTCTGCACATGCCACGTGTAGTGGAGATCCTATTATGGGGGAGCTACAGTTCACGTCAGAACCTGCAATAAGATGGCGGATATAGTACATGTCTTTTACTCTTAAGTCTGTGATTGATGATGTGGCCAAGGATCAGTTCTAATGCCACGAGCAGAACAAGCAAAGTTTTTGTAGTTGGCCATAGGAGTTCAGGGAAATTTTTGAAAAATGCTACGCGCCCAGCAATAGAGACTCGTTTAATTGAGGTCTTGGTCTTGTTGTAGCTATGCCTTCAAGACCAAAACAAGAAGACCGAGGTCACAAAATTGGGAACCTCTATTGCTGATCCAAACCTCTGTTACTGGACTAAAACTTGCTACTTGGCCCCACGACCAGTACCAAAACTTGTCGAGGTTTTGTCTTGTTTGGAGCTAACACTTGGTATGGTTCCACGACCAGTACCAGAATTGGTATTAGCTTGTCTGGAGCTCCCAAATCCTCTAGTTGGTATAAGATTTATATAGCAATAGGTGAAAGCAATCGTGTGAAGGTAAAAGACTCTCACCTGATCTAATGAGCAGCTCCACAATTTTGGGATCTCCTTTCAGTATGGCCAAGTCCAAGGGGCTCGGCTTCCCCAAGTCGTATTCCTCGTCGTAATTCAACTTTGCGCCCTGCTTAATGATGAGGTTGATTATCTCGTAGTTGCCAGACAACACCGCGTAGTGCAACACCTGCAAGATAACGTCAGTCAACAAAACTATTGACGGTTCCGACCTTGATACTCACCGTTCTGTAGTCATGTCTCTCGTCCGCAAACGCGTTTACGTTTGCTCCAAATTTCAACAGTAGCAAAACGGCTTCCATCCCCTAGAAGAATTTAAAAAACGGTTAACCTTTAAGAGTTTCCTATGAAAGGTAAAACTCACTTGTGGTTGTCGGACGGCCTTCATCAAGGGGGTGAGCCCGGACCTGTCCCGGCTGTCGGGGTTCGCCCCAAATGTCAGCAGCAGGTCTAAGAATTCCAAGTCCGTGACTAAATTGATCTCCGCTCCAAAAAAGTAGCGTTTGTTTGGATCGGCGCCATGTTCTAATAACAACCTGGCGATTTCCATGTGCTTGTTCCTGATCGCCAGTCTTAAGGGTTCGTCGCATTGGGTGGTGCGGGGGAAGTCTTCACTTGTGTCGGGCCTGTAGTCCACTTTGGCTCCGGACTTTAGCAAAAGGCGGACCACTTCTGTGTATCTGGAACGCAAAAATAAGCGCGTTGCGTGGACAAATATGGGCCGATCCGATGGCCTTCTCGGTTACCCGATTTCAACCCCCATTGACATTTGCAGCGTGCATGTATGCGGGTGAGCGGCGACAGCGGCGCGCCAAGAACATTAAAATCGTCGTTTTCGTTCACTTCAGACAACACAGAAATAAAACAAGCCAATAAAAATACATCTGCGTTTCCTATTTACGGTCTATATTTAGACGGCGCAATAAATTGATGAATTATTAAACCAGATGTTTTTTTATAAGGCCGTTCAATTTCGCAGATTTATCGATCTTGCTGGCACGAAAATAAACTTTGAAAGTCATTTATAAATAGGAACAGCTGATGAATATCATAATGCAGTCTAATTGCTCCGCAGCAATTTATTCATCACGTAACGAGGAACTTATTTTTTCGCCAGCCAAACTGGCATCATCGCGTTCGGCTGAAATAAATCTAATATTTACCCGTGCTCCGCTGATAAATGCAAAGGGCTGTATCCGCACTCATCCGTCGCATTGACGTCTCCTCCCCTCGTCAGTAACAGCTGGGCGGCTTCGTAATATCTCTGCCAGACGGCGTAGTGCAAGGGCATCAGCCCCTGGGTTACGGGCTCATTCACCTAGAACAAGGGACGGGATATAGACGAGCAAATTGCGGCGCAGCAGCCAAAAGAGCTTAAGTGGTCCTTCGAGGCGGATAAATGGTCCTTCGAGCCGGATAGGTGGTGCAGCGAGGCTAGGCGGCAAGGTTAATTTAATATTTTTGTTATCTTGTTATATATTTTGAAAGAGTGACCTACTTCGAGCGGTATCGTTAAATTGCATGGGCAAGGCCGCAGTGCTATTTCAGATGTTTCATTTTTGTAAATAGTGCACAATGATTTAAAAATAAGTATGAAGCAAGTTATTATCATATTCTATTAGTTGGGTCCGCTTGGCATGCGGCTCGGCTCTTGTTTTCGGAAACCTACACAAACCACGCGCGGCATCGCCCAACTGAGATTCGGTTTAATTTCTCGATCGATTAATTTTAAGATTTTACGTATTTTTGCGGGGTTTTAAAAACTTCCAGAAATAAGTTATAAATACAGAAAGTGACGTTATGGCGCACGTTTTATGGGAAATCTACGCGAAACATCTCTCGACGATGTTCATGCAACGTTCCACGGAAAATGTGAGGAAATCATGACCATCCTCACGATAAGTTCTAATCTAAAAATGCGAAGTTTACTATTTTATTTCAAAATGGCGAAAAAAAGACGCGGATGAGCTTTTACCTCCCATCATAAGTAGGAATCCGACCTCCGCGATGACCAGATTTGAATCCAGGTGATTTCTAAATTTGCAACTGCGACGTTTAGGCCTGAATGTTTTTTTTTACGCTTACCTTCGCTCCGCAAGCCAACAGAATCCTTATCTCGTCCAAAGGGACCATCCTTATTATGGAATCCGCCAGTTCCCTCTGCAGAGGGTTGGTTATGCATTCCGTGGGCATATTCTGAAAACAAACAAAAGATCACTTAGACCACGCTCGCAGGTAAAGATTTGTGCTAGGTCAGGAAAAGGAGAGGCCCAAGAATCGAGCCTTGGGGAACTCCCGTGACAAAAGTGACAATTAGCAACCAGGCAATAATATATTGTCTTAAGCACTATTGTGGCGGATTTGTAAAAAAAAAGTTGTGAACTAACTGGTGGATGAGAGCTTCTTGGGGTTTCGGGTTCGCGTTTGCGGCACCGCTAATAATATCGCCTCCTTCCCGCGTCCACTGTATATTTCTCAACCTTGACGTTGGTACGGTTTTAGCCAAACTTCAAGCTATTTCCAGAATGCCGTCACCGAACAGCTGGACAGTCAAGTACTGTTTGGCAACAAACAGTGCGACGACTAAAATTACGACGGCAACAAAGCGTTCATTGTGAACTCAATTAACCTCGCGGGCAGGTGGCGAGAGGAAGGATTTAACGGAAAAAGTGTAATTATCGAGTACCGGTTGCGCAGTAAAAATAGACGCTTTCATCTGGGGATCGTTAGGGATGCCGCTAATTGGATTCTAAGAAACAGACGTTGTAGGTATTTACTTCCTGTCTTGTGTGCGGTGTGGCAGTTCCCAATTGGGAAACGTTGAAGATGTGAATGTAACTGCCTTTGTTTGAAGGTATTTCTACAGTTTATTACGTCTGCTACACCACAAAGATCGCAGTCGTTGAATTATATTAAAACTTTCCTGTTTTTTTCTCTTAAGAAATGCACTCTCGATTCGATTGGTTTAATCGTAGACGGTAGGCAACCCACAATACACGTGTGTATTGGTTAGTGCCGTAAAATTGCCCTTGTGGCAATATCTTGTAGATATTTTTAATACAATTAAAAATTATGTTATTCAGAAATATGTAAAAAATTCACATATAAAAAATGGCAAGAAGATGTTCACAGATTACACAGCCTACGAAATATGTAATTAAATATTAAATATTTTTAATAGAATTTTAAAACGTGTACTAGAGATTTCTAATTGAAAAAATTAAAAATATCCATAGATATTTTTAATTGATATTAAAATATCTACCAGATATTTTTAATTTAATTAAAATTTATCAGAAATATTTTTAATTATTTTTAGATATCTGATATTAATTAGAGGTTTTTCTAATAAACTTTCAGATACATATTTCAAATTCATGATACATATTGGTATATAAAGAATTTTAAAACTGCTTTTCATATCAATTAAAAATTAAATATTTTTAATCCAATTAAAAATATATACCAAAGATTATTTAATTTAAAAGTATCTGCCAGAAATTTTTAACTCAATTAAATATATCTCACAGAAACTTCTATTTAATTTAAATAGATTATGTACTTACTAGAAATTTTTATTTTACTTGAAAATAACTTATAGATATTTTTAATTCAATTAAAAATTATATTATGCAGAAATATGTAAAAAATTCACGTATAAAAAATGGCAAGAAGATGTTCACAGATTACGCAGCCTACGAAATATGTAATTAAATATTAAATATTTTTAATAGAATTTTAAAACGTGTACTATAAAGATATCTAATTGAAATAAATATAGCTAATAGATATTTCAACAAAATTAAAAATATCCATAGATATTATTAATATCAACCAGATATTTTTAATTTAACTAAAATTTATCAGAAATATTTTTAATTATATAGATATCTGAAATTAATTAGAGGTTTTTCTAATAAACTTTCAGATACATATTTCTAATTCATGATACATATTGGTATATAAAGAATTTTAAAACTTTTAAAACTGCTCTCCATATCAATTAAAAATTAAATATTTTTAATCCAATTAAAAATATATACCAGAAATGACTTAATTTAAAAATATCTGCCAGATATTTTGAACCCAACAAAATATCTGTCAGGAATTTTTAATTTAACTGAAATTTATTAGAAATATTTTTAATTATTTTCAGTTAGGTAACTGAAATTAATTAGAGGTTTTTCTAATAAACTTTCAGATACATATTTCTAATTCATGATACATATTGACATAAAGAATTTTAAAACTGCTTTCCATATCAATTAAAAATGAAATATTTTTAATCCAATTAAAAATATACACCACAAATTATTTAATTTAAAAATATCTGACAGAAATTTTTAACTTCTATGTAATTTAAATAAATTATGTACTTACTAGAAATTTTTATTTTACTTAAAAATAACTTATAGATATTTTTAATTCAATTAAAAATTATATTATGCAGAAATATGTAAAAAAATTCACGTATAAAAAATGGCAAGAAGATGTTCACAGATTACGCAGCCTACGAAATATGTAATTAAATATTAAATATTTTTAATAGAATTTTAAAACGTGTACTATAAAGATATCTAATTGAAATAAATATAGCTAATAGATATTTCAACAAAATTAAAAATATCCATAGATATAATTAATATCAATCAGATATTTTTAATTTAACTAAAATTTATCAGAAATATTTTTAATTATATAGATATCTGAAATTAATTAGAGGTTTTTCTAATAAACTTTCAGATACATATTTCTAATTCATGATACATATTGGTATATAAAGAATTTTAAAACTTTTAAAACTGCTTTCCATATCAATTAAAAATTAAATATTTTTAATCCAATTAAAAATATATACCAGAAATTACTTAATTTAAAAATATCTGCCAGATATTTTTAACCCAACAAAATATCTGTCAGGTATTTTTAATTTAACTGAAATTTATTAGAAATATTTTTAATTATTTTCAGTTAGGTAAGTAACTGAAATTAATTAGAGGTTTTTCTAATAAACCTCAGAGATTTCTTGTTTTTGACACATATTGACATATAAAGACTATTAAAACTGCTTTCCCTATTAAATTACAAATTAAAATTTTTTAATACAATTAAAAATTAAAAATTTTTATTACAATTAAAAATATATATTAAAAATTATTTAGTTTAAAAATGTCTGCCAGATATTTTTAACTCGATTATGATTACCCAGGAGGCTTAATCGTATACCATAGGCAACTCACAATACACATATGTGTATTTAATGGTGCTGCAAAACTGCCCATGTGCCTTTAATATGAATTTAAAAATAGGTAAATTGATTGTAGCTATAATAAATTTGCTCATTGTTTAGTTGGCTACTTGCCTTTCATATCAACGTTTTTTGTTGTTTTTTCGCGGATTTCGCAGAAAGATTAAGCTGTTAAAAAATCAACTGTACCTTATTATTGTTTATCTTAAGATCACTTATTTTGCGAGGTTAAAACTGTGTCAAAGATAACATTGTTATGGATTTTTTTTTGTGCTTTAGTTATTTTAAGGTCACTTTTTATTGCGCAATATTTTATGATAAATATTATTAAATTTTGCTGATTAAATTTTCACAGTTGTAAATAGGGAGGTTGGAGGGGCGCATTTGGCTGGGGGTGTTAGTGAAGGAAAACGTCAACTCGATTAATTTTCTTGCACATACGTCACTACCTGTAAATATTTGAACATTGTCAGGCGCGCGGTGTTCGGTCAATGGGCAACGTTACGCTTCGCTTTGTGAATACAAAACTTTACATTATTAATAGAATATTTTATTTTTACCTTCTCCAAAGTACGTACAAATACTCGAAAACAATATTTTTAGAATCTTTTCGAGCAGTTGCAGTTCGGTTTATTTTCCAACCATATCATTTATTTGAATACCACAACAAAATATGCAGATTTGTTTATTATTATTATTAAAATCTGCACTTCTGGTTTGTCCAACATATCTTAAATTATATCCCTTTGTTGCGTCTCCGCACAATTTTATTTAACAGGTGAATGCTTCTAGAGGCCGGAAAAAGTGGTCCGAAAATAGCCAGCACGGGCCCGTTGGATGTTCGCGCAATATTTCTCGCGAATTGCATCAATCGAAATCTATCTATCAACAAGTGTTCGTGTTTAATAATTCCATAGAAGTTCGAACGTTTACTTTCGCAGGATATTGTTTAGACAGCCAACCAAATCAATTCGAATTATAATAACACGCAGGCTGCGCGGTCGGCTTGATTTTGAACGCCTGTTTATAATTATGTCGACGAGCATTCTCTATAGGTACGTAAATATACCATCTGACGACTGGCGATTTGTTTTTGTTCGCCTCATCACAATTTCTCTTCTATTGAGAGTCAGGAACGTTGGGAGTCCCACAAGGTTCCGTTCTGGGGCCCCGACGACGTGACAGTTGGGATTAATTACGCCTTTTAAGCAATCCGAAGCATAAAATCGGAGCAATGTTGGACAAACACTGCGATCGATTCTGACATGACTCGCATTAGTACTCTTCATTAATTTTTATTTTTATTATTATTTTTTTCACTCGCGCGGACTCGGCAACGCTACTTACGTAATACTTGGTTAAATAATATATCCCCTGATACGCTACGAGGTTAAACATCCTTGGCTGGCACCGATTGCACTAATGTTGGATATAATCTGACACGTTTGAATCACACTTTGCCTTTCATATATAAATAAATAAACGATTAGTTGACGCCAATTTTTTATTTATTTATTTATTTTTACCTTGAATTGACAGATGCGAATTGTAAGGAATCGGAATTTGGGGCACAAACAACAGAGCTATGAAATTCATTGTATTTTTCAATCCTTATATGCTTTTTTTTGAGGTGTTATTCTGTGCATACAAAAATTGACTACCTATTCATTTTATATCATATCCTAGTTTATGCTATTTTTGATGAATGCAGAAACCGGCGAAATATTTATCAGAAACTCTCCAACTGCCAACAAAAACAGAAAAGTATGAAGCGACAAATTTGAAAAGTGTAAAAAGACGATTTTATTTTGGTCTGCTGACAGCGCTAGGTTATACAAATATACATTACTTTTTAATTTTAGAAGTTTTAATACAATTAAAATATTTACCAAATATGTTTATTTCAATTAAACATATGTATTTTTAATTGTAGATATATTAAAAATATATATGGTAGATATTTTTAATAGAATAAAAATTACACAAATTAAAAATATTCATAAATATTTTTAATTGATATAAAAATATATTCTAGATAAAGACAATTGAAATTTTATTTCTTTGCTCTAATTATTTTTATATGTCTGATAAAGTTCATATATTTATGATTCATTTTACACATTCATATATTAAATATTAAAACTGCACATTAAACTTGTAGAATTGATAATCCTTAAAGTTAAATATGTTAAATATATATTTTTAATGCAATTAAAAATGATTTCAAAATTTCTAATTGAATTAAAAATATCTAACAAATATTTTTAATTAAATTAAAAATATCTACCAGATATTTTTAATTAAATAAAAAATTTCTAATGGATTCAATTAGAAATTTATTAGAGAAAGCTATACTACATATACACAGAGAATAAATATTAAACTGCGTTTCATATTAAACACGCGCGTCGCGCATTTGATAATGTCAAAAACAAATGTTTAATTAGTCAATAAATATATTAATAAAATGTAAGCTCAATGTTCAAATATCACCCTATTTCTATCACTTTCGATATGTACGCATAATTCGTTAGTCAAGCAAGTCATTAAATTATTTTTTATATCTACGTCAGGGATGACGCCATATTCTGATATCTCAAATATTATAATATATTTCTAGATATTTTTAATTGTGTTAAAAAAATTGATTTAACTAAAAATATCCAGTAAAATGTTTAATTGCATTGGAAATATCCGACAGATATTTTTAATTAAATTAAAAATATCTAATAGATTCAATTAGAAATTTATTAGAGAAGACTATATCAGATATATCTAATTCGTGGTATGTACTAATTGATGTACAGAGAAGAAATATTAAACTGTGTTCCGTAATAAACACGCGCATTTGATAATGTGATAAAATTAAAAATATCCAGTAAAATTTTTAAGTAAATTAGAAATACCTAAGAGATAATTAAAAATATCTAGTAGATTCGATTAGAAATTTATTAGAGTAAACTATATGAGATATATTAAATTCGTGGTATATATTGATATATAGGGAAGAAATGGCGCCGTATTCTGATGTCTCAAATATAGTGTCTAAGTAGAGCATTTCTAGATATTTTTAAAGGTGTTAAAAATATGTATTAAATTAAACATATTTAGTAAAATTTTTAAGTAAATTAGAAATACCTAAGGGATAATTAAAAATATCTAGTAGATTCAATTAGAAAATTATTAGAGGAAACTATATGAGGTATATTAAATTCATGGTATATATTGATATAAAGAGAAGAAATGGCGCCATATACAGATGTCTCAAATATAGTGCTAAAGTACGACATTTCTAGATATTTTTAAAGATGTTAAACAAATGTATTAAATTAAACATATTTAGTAAAATTTTTAAGTAAATTAGAAATACCTAAGGGACAATTAAAAATATCTAGTAGATTCAATTACAAATTTATTAGAGGAAACTATATGAGGTATATTAAATTCATGGTATATATTGATATAAAGAGAAGAAATGGCGCCATATTCAGATGTCTCAAATATAGTGTCTAAGTACGGCATTTCTAGATATTTTTAAAGATGTTAAAAAAATGTATTAAATTAAACATATTTAGTAAAATTTTTAAGTAAATTAGAAATACCTAAGGGATAATTAAAAATATCTAGTAGATTCAATTAGAAATTTATTAGAGGAAACTATATGAGGTATATTAAATTCATGGTATATATTGATATAAAGAGAAGAAATGGCGCCATATTCAGATGTCTCAAATATAGTGTCTAAGTACAGCATTTCTAGATATTTTTAAAGATGTTAAACAAATGTATTAAATTAAACATATTTAGTAAAATTTTTAAGTAAATTAGAAATACCTAAGGGATAATTAAAAATATCTAGTAGATTCAATTACAAATTTATTAGAGGAAACTATATGAGGTATATTAAATTCATGGTATATATTGATATAAAGAGAAGAAATGGCGCCATATCAGATGTCTCAAATATAGTGTCTAAGTACAGCATTTCTAGATATTTTTAAAGAAGTTAAAAATATGTATTAAATTTTAAAATATTTAGTAAAATTTTTAAGTAAATTAGAAATATCTATGATTTATTTTTAATTAAATTAAAAATATCTAATAGATTTAATTAGAAATTTATTACAGGAAACTATATCAGATATATCTAATTCATGGTACTTATTGATATATAGAGAAGAAATATTAAACTGCGTTCCATATTAAACACGCGCATTTGATGTGAAAAATTTTTTTTTTAATTAATAAATACATTTTAAAAAAGGTAACCTCACTATTTAAATATATCCCTATTTTATATTATATTTATGTTTTTAAATGTGTCCATTAAAATTTTTAAGTGAATTAGAAATACCGGTGAAATATTTTTAATTAAATAAAAAATTTCTAATAGATTCAATTAGAAATTTCTTATAGTTTCCTATAATAAATTTCAGATACCTCTAATTCGTACCTACTGCGTTTCATATTAAACACGCACAGTTGATAATCCTCAAAATAAATATTTTTTATTTAGTCAGGAAATACATTTTAAAACGCGACCTCGATGTTTAAATTTAACTCTTTTCCCGTTACTTCCGATATCTACGCATATTTCTAACATTCTTGTGGAAAAAGCGATTGTCGCAAACGCCAGCAATAAGATCCGCGGCTTAACACTCAAAATAACACAATGCATTTCAGACAAACACAATCTTAAGCAGTATGTACTAATTATTTTATTCGCAGCAATTTCCTTAAGGATCCCAAATAATTAACGACTTTGATGGGATTAAATGCCTACAAAGGAATCTCTAGTTCTAATAATAGCCCTCAATAAAAATAATGAGATTAGTTGATGCTGAAGCCGGTTCTTATTACCCAGTGACAGGGGCGGACTAAGGCTTTAGGGGCCGGCCGCAAAAACTAAATACAATTGTTTGCCATTTTATGAGTCTGGTAATGCAGTAACTATGTCGCGGATTTTGTATACTGCTAACCCCCACAAACCACTCGCGCTTTCGCCAGTCAAGTTGGCATCGTTGGCTTTTTCAATTGTAATAAGTATAATTTTTTTTAACCCCGTATAAATTGTGACAGAACTTACAGTCGCTAGTTAATTTATTACAAATTGTTACGAGCAGTGTTGCAGATGTTTTAAATGTGTAACAACACGAACAAAGCGAACGTTGGCAGGAACCGCGCCGCGTATATTTTACTAATTGGTTCATCTTCGGTTTATTTTCGTTAACCGGTAGCCGTTTGTGTATACCAGTAGGTACCGGCGTGATTTTCGTTATTTATTATCTTTCTAACATCAGGATGTTATGTAAACATTATTCAGGCATTCTTTGTATAACACATGTTTTTTGTTACTTTATCGCTTTGTGTGTTTTGCTTTCCGAACCGGAATTCTCGCCACATCGCGGATTAAATATTGCGTTATTGAATCGCAGCGCGGATGTTGTCTGTTGGACGCGAGTCTGGAGATTTCTTAGGCCGTTGGAAATTTTGTTCCAGGTCGCGACAAAAAATACAACAATAGCCTAAAATCTCATTTCTCCATGAAACTACCTTGATGGGTGCATCATCAGATGGTCGATGAGATTGAGATTTATCACACAGTTTCGGAAAGGCTGGCGTATACGGACTATAGGATTGGAATCGATATTCTACAATTATTTTTTTATTTCTATTGGTTGATCTGCAAACATCTCGACAGTTTTTGGTAGTAATAGCAAAGCAGAGTTATTTGTGTCAGATTGTGCAACATCATCACGATCAACTCATTGTTTGTGGCTAGCTTAGACGAACAAAGCAAATGCGTTTTAAAGTTATTACACACTTTGTATACGGTCATGCGTGGCGAGCAAAAGCCTGCTTCGGATTCAAATAGTCATGAAGAAAAATTAAAGAAAATCGCTTCCAAAATAACGTTAGAAAATCCGTATTCCTACCTTTTCAACTGGTTACAATCGATGCACTTTTAATCTAAGAGACCGTTCCGTTCCGGCCGAAAAAAACAACATGTACGTGCACCACCTTCTTACAAAAAACCACTCAAACTCACTGAGGATTTACGTCAAACTACATCACACAATTACAAATTTTCTATTTATACCAGCATATCTGCAGCATCGTGCGTCTCGCAGCCAGTTTAAATGTCAAAACAAGACGCCATTGGAGGATTCCGCGGCGAGAAAACTGCCCTTTGCGGCCCCGAAAGAAATTGACCAGTTCGGTTGGTAATGAAATTATTCTTTCGTATTTTCGTCGGTTTCGCGTTAAACAAAGGTATTTTGTGGGTATTGTAGCCGCGGCATAGAAATCTGGTATTTCCGATCATGAGCGCGTTGCGCTTTGGTCGGCGTCCAATTTGGACGGCGGCCAAATACGAAGTTTCTTTCTTTCTTGGTTACAATAGTGCATGGTCGCTATGCAGAATGAAATTCGGAACTGTGGTTTGAGGTTTTTTGACGTGTTTGGATTTCCTGAGGAATTGCTTCAAAATCCGACATTCCGTTAAAAAGCTATAAAGCCGCAGACAAACAAACCTATGAATCAAACGCATATCCCTCCCTTTTTTTATCTACCAGATCTTTTTAATTTAATTAAAAATATCTCTTTTTAATTTAGTTAAATATATCTACCAGAAATTTCTAATTCCTGGTAGATATTTTTAATCCAATTAAAAATATATAGATACCTACATACATACCTACTAAAAATTATTTTATTTTTAATTTAATTAAATATAATATAACTTTGTATTTTATTTAAAAATATCTACTACATTTTTGTTACATTATCGTTATTTATTCGGGCTATAAATTTTAAAATGTGACCTCTATTTGCTTTTTAAACAAACAAAATCTTTTTGCAATTTTTAAACAAAATAGAAATTCCTGGTAGATATTTTTTATACAATTAAAAATATATTTAATATTATTTTACTTAAAAATATCTACCAGATATTTTTAATTAAATTATTGAATGTATCTATGGGAAATTTGAAATTTGAAATTTCTGTTTCATTTAAATATATCTATTAGATACCTATTTGTTTAACGATTTTTATTGAATTATCTATTAGATCTTTTTAATACATGACACTGTGCGAATGGCCACGTTGCCTTAGCCATTGACTCGAGTATAGATAGATAGATCTTTTTAATTTAATTAAAAATATCTGATGTATATTTCTAATTTAATTAAAAAATATTAGATGTTTTAATTAAGAATCTAGTAGATATAAAAAACACTGAAAATATAAAGCAACATCCTCTTTATCGTTGTGAAACCATATATATTATGTAGTTTCAAGATTTCACAACGATAAAGAGGTTATATTTTCAGTGTTTTTTATATCCACTAGATTATTAATTGAATTAAAAATATCTAATATTTTTTTTATTAAATATACCTACTTAAATAATTAAATATCCATCAGATATTTTTAATTAAATTAAAAAGATCTAATAGATAATGTAATTAAAATATCTCTTTTTAATTCAATTAAAAATATAACTACCAGAAATTTCTAATTCCTGGTATATATTTTTAATCCAATTAAAAATTGGCAACAAATTAAATGATCAGTATTTTAATTTTATGGACGGTACACTTTTCCAGTACTGTATTTGAAATGGTCAGTATCATAATATTTGATCAGTAAAATTAATAAGTGTTCGATATGATAATAAATTGTAAGTAAAGTTAATGAGTGATCAGTAAAATTCATGAACGAACGGTAAAAAAAAAACTGTCAAAAAATAATAATAATCAGTCAGTAAAATTAATAAGTAGTCAATGAAACGTTCTTGTTCTTTTTTTTATTAAATGCACCAGACATGACATGAGATCTTATTGCAGGTTAGAAGCCGGAGGCAGGTTAGATATGTGTGTTATTCCCCTGATAAAGGAATTTTTTTTAATTAGATTAAAGGAATTTTTTTTTATTAAATGCATCAGGCATGACATGAGGTCTGTTGCGAGTTAGAAGCCGGAGGCAGGTTAGATATGTGTGTTATTCCCCTGATAAAGGAATTTTTTTTAATTAGATTAAAGGAATTTTTTTTTATTAAAAAGGAATTTTTTTTATTAGATTAAAGGAATTTTTTTTATTAAATGCATGCCTTTTTCCGAACATTTATTATTTTTACTGAAAGGATTGGAATAAAATACTATGCATTTAATATTTGTTTACTGCATACTTTTCAAACATTAATTAAATTACTGAGCATGAGTTACTTGCCATTTGTACTTTTCAACTGTACCATATGTATTATTTTATAGGACAATTTTATTTATTTACTGTACAGAATTTAAATAAATATTACTCGATTATACTTTTTTACTGAACAAAATGGAATTAATTACTTCGTTTACACCCTTAAAAATGTATACATACTTACTAAAAATTATTATATTTTTAATTTAATTAAATATATCTAGGGAGTAATTTGTAATATCTACTAGATTTTCGTTACATTATGTTGTGTGGTGCCATTGTCATTTATTCGGGATGTAAATTTTAAAATGTGCCCTCAATTTGCTCTTTAAACAAACAAAACCTCTTTGCAATTTTTAAACAAAATAGAAATTCTCGGTAGATATTTTTAATACAATTAAAAATAATTTCTAATATAATTAAAAATATACATATTTAACATTTAAGTAGGAACGTCTAAAATTTATTAGAATATGTCTAATGATTCTTAAATATCTGTACTTTCTAATTTCCGGTTTAATAAGGAACTGCATTTCATATTTAATGTGTAGATTTGATAACTTTCGAGGTTAAATATTTTTCATTTATTCAGGAAATATATTTTACAATGTGACCCCAATTTGCTTTTTAAATAAATAAAATCTCTTTCCAATTTTTAAACAAAATAAAAATTTCTGGTGGATATTTTTAATACAATTAAAAATAAATTTTAATACAATTAAAAATATATTTAACATAATTTTAATTAAAAATATCTATCAGATATTTCTGGTTTAATATGGAACTACTACTACTACTACTACTAAGTTAAATATTTTTCATTTAATCAGGAAATATATTTTATAATTTCACCTCAATTTGTTCTTTAAATAAATAAAATCTCTTTGCAATTTTTAAACGAAATAAAAATTTCTGGTAGATATTTTTAATACATACAATTAAAAATATATTAATATTATTTTAATTAAAAATCTCTAGCATAAACTTTTAATTAAATTATTGAATATATCTACCGGAAATTTCTATTTCATTTAGATATATCCAATTAGATATTTGTTCAACATTTTGTTACGTGGTTTCATGGTTTCATAAAGATAAAGAGGATGTTGCCTCATATTTTCAGTGTTTTTTATATCTACTAGATTCTTAATCGAATTAAAAATAACTAATATTTTTTAATTAAATTAGAAATATCCATCAGATATTTTTAATTAAATTAAAAGTATATTTTATATAGTCCGGAAATATAATTCTACTTCCGATATTTACGCATGTTATTCGCATTCTTGTGGAAAAAGCCATTATAGACAGTGGCAAAAAATAAGATTTGCTACTTAATATTCAAAATCGCACAATGCTTTTTAGACAAACAAAACCTTAAGTAGTACTAAGTATTTTATTTATACCAATTTGCTTAAGGATCAAAAATAATTAACGGATTGTAGGACTATCGTCCTTCGACTTTGGAGGGATTAAGCCAACTTATATGAACAAACTCCAGATATCTACGCCAAAATTTTTGGCAAGTAGGTAACCTTTAATTATCACCCTATGCGATTGCCGATAGCGCCTGCAATCTATCCGTATTTTAATTTGGCCGATTCGGATGCTCGTAAATTCGTAATTAATCATCCACCACTTGGTGACATTCTGTATACACATGCAGGGACGTAAATATAGAGCCGAGTTATTTATAACGTGGGATCAAATCAAAAACAAAATTAGAGAAAGTAGGCCTTGGAAATAAATACATGTGTCGGAATTTAACACATGCGATCCTCGTATGGTTTGCCGACACTTACTTATTACAAGAACTAGCGCTTGAGAAGGATTTATCCCAAATACGTATATATATATATATTTATTTATTTATTTTGAGGCGTCCTTAAACAACAATCCGATTCTAAGGCTGAGATAATTTGTAGAAGAGTTTCCACGCCCACCGATGACGTGGAATCAATAGTTGCGCATGGGCTAACCACGCGACACTATCGGAACGATGCCACGTCATCAGCCACGCCTCCAGCCACCTCAAGCCAGTAGAGCTCACCTCGCTTTAGAAGAAGGCTACGACAATATGAATGAACCTATAAGCATACCAAATAATTAGCGCTGAAACTCCTTTACAACTTAATTAAAAACTTGCGATTTTACAACGCAACATAAATATATTTACGCGCAAATAAACTAAAAAAAATTACAACAAACAATGCTGTTTTCAAAACAACTGTTAAATTTTCTTAAGACTTGTTGACAAAAAATAAACCCTCCAAATTACGCATATAAAATTACTGGCCAAATTGCGAGTAAATTATTTTTAAAAGTAACAACACCAGAATAAACACACAATGGACATTTCACTCATTTCAAGAGGTTTGTTGACATTCTGCGTACAATTTAAAAAACCATTAACCGCCCGCTCCGAGACGTTACTTTGTGACTTGACTCGTGTAAGCGTTATTAAGCTATTTATGCCTATTATTATTGCCGGTAAAACGAGAGCGCACATAAAACGAGATTCTCATAAATGCAGTGTGTAAAAATACCGATTAATTTATAAATATAGTTTTATTGGCGGCTCATATACGTCTCTGTAGAACAGAAAGAAAATTTGGGGGACGACCAGTGTATTAATTGTGCGTACGGTACTGTTTCTTTACTGAGGCATAGGCAACCAGATATGCAGCTGGCGGTCGTTTCAAATCGCGACTAGTGCCGCTACTGTCCGGTAGATGTCGCTGTAAGTTGAATTGTTCTGCGCGCATCAAAATTCGATCAGAGCTGTTGAAAACTGCCATGGGGGTACTTCATTTTAATTTCAACCACTTCATTTAAATATTTTGTATTTCATTATTTTCAATTAATATATTAATAATCATTATATCGATTCCATTGAACTATCAAAAGAGATAGGGAGAAAAAGAGATAATGATAATAAAAAATATGTCAAGACAGTTTTCCATTTGGAAATTTTCTGGAAAACGTCATAAATGACTTATTTTATATTAAAATGGGGCATCTATAAAGACGATAGAAAGTTTTATATCAAGGCATCCTTTAACATTATTTTGATTTTAGGGCTTTGACGGAGCTGAGTACCGACGCCCATCAATAATATGCATGGACTGACCACGTGACATTACTGGAACGATGCCACGCCTCCTGATGACTTGAAACAATTGTAAGCAACATCACCAGCCACATCTCCTGCCACCTCAGACCAACAGAGCTCACTACGCTTTAGAAGCAATCCTTGAACCCTAACCAACCCATAATCGAGTTTATAATCAGTTGAGGAGTAGTAAATACATTTACTACTCCTCAAGAAGATCTCGGACTGGCATGGTGTAAGAATAATATTTAACCTAGTGAAACAGTGCGATATTGATAGAACTTATCTATGCAATAAATTTATTTGAAGTTGAAAAGGCCAGCTGTATGTATACAAACATATTTCAATAGCAATCTTTTGTTTATACCTAAAAAGTTCAACCTGTGTATTAATTGAGTACGGTGCTGTTTCTTTACTGGAATATAGGCAACCAGGTATACAGCTGGCAGTTTTCCAAATCGCGACTGGTGCCGCTATTCTCCGGCAGGTGTCGCTGTAAGTTTAAATATTTTCTGCACATTAAAAAATCTGTCAGAGCTGCCAAAAACGTTTATTTGAATATTTTGTAATAATTATTTTCAGCCAATATTAATTGTATCGACTTAATTGAACTGTCAAAAGGGATACGGAAAAAGAGAAATAGTGATAAAAAAACATGCAAAGACAATTTTCCACTAGGAAACTTTCTGGAAAACTTTGTAAATGACCTATTTTAAATTACATATTAGACGTCTTTATAACGACGATAAAAAGTATTTATTTCGAGGCAGCCTTTAACATTATGTTGATTTTAGGGTTTTGACGGAGCTGATAATTGGTAGAAGGGTTTGATGAGATGATTTATAGAGGAGTGTCCACGTCCATCGATGACGTGTAATCAATAAAATGCATGTACTAACCACGCGACATTACCTGAACCATGCCACGCCTCCCGATGACGTAGAAACAATGGTACGCAACATCGCCAGCCACACTTCCTGCCCCTCAAGCCAACAGAGGTCACTACGCTTTAGAAGCAATCCTTGGACCCTAACCAACCTATAATCGAGTTTGTAATTAAGTTCTAAATACATTTACGACTCCTCAAGAAGATCTAGGATTGGCATGTTGTAAGAATAATATTTATTTTTGCGCAAAATTTCTATATTTATGGAAATGTCTATGCAATAAATTTATTTGGAGATGAAACGGCCAGCTGTATGTATACAAAAATATTTTAGTAGCAATCAGTATTTGTTTTTGTTTTTACCTAAATAAACTAACCTGAATATTAATTGAGTACGGCGCTGTTTCTTTACTGGAACATATGCAACCATATATACAGCTGGCAGTTGTTCCAAATCGCGACTGGTGCCGCTATTCTCCGGCAGGTGTCGCTGTTAGTTTAAATATTTTCTGCACATTAAAAAATCGATCAGAGCTGCCAAAAACCATGCTGCTGTGTATTTTCGACCACAGTTTATTTGAATATTTTGTATTAATTATTCTCAACCAGTATTAATTAATAAATAATAAATTAATATAGAATATGTCAAGTTACCTATTTTATAGTTTTAAAGGATACAAACACTCGTGAGCGGCCTGTAAAAATTTTACCGGACTCACTACTTTCTGGTCAGTTTAAAAAAAAAATTTGAACAATATAGTTTTAAAACAACCATTATATTTTTTAGGACTTATTAATAAATTATAAACACTTCAAATACATGTAATAAATATATTGGGAGATGTAAGAGCCGACTGTAAGTATACAAGCATGTTCAATCGATAGCAATCCGTATTTCTTTATAACTAAATAAAAGATGGATTTACTGAGTACGGTACTGTTTCTTTACTGTAATATAGGCAACCAATTATACAACTCGCGATCGTTCCAAGTCGCGACTAGTGCTGCTACTCTCCGGCAGGTGTCGCTGTAAGTTAGAAGCTTCCGTACGTCAAAAATCGGTCAGAACTGTCAAAAACCATCATGGGTACTTCATTTTAATTTCGACTACTCCGTTTAAATATTTTGTATTTAAATATTTTCAATTAATATATTAATAATCATTATATCGATTCCATTGAACTATCAAAGCGATAGGGAGAAAAAGAGATAATAATAAAGGAATAAGTCAAGACAGTTTTCCATTAGGAAATTATCTGGAAAACGTCGTAAATTGTTTATTTTATATTAAAATGGCGCATCTATAAAGACGATAGAAAGTTTTTATATCAAGGCACCCTTTAACATTATTTTGATTTTAGGGCTTTGACGGAGCTGATGATTGATAGAATTGTTTGATGAGATGATTTATAGAAGAGTACCCACGCCCATCAATGACGTGGAATCAATAATAGGCATGGACTGACCACACGACTTTACCGGAACGATGCCACGCCTCCTGATGACGTGGGACAATGGTGCGCAACATCACCAGCCACGCCTCCTGCCACCTCAGACCAACAGAGCTCACTACGCTTTAGAAGCAATCCTTGGACCCTAACCAACCCATAATCGAGTTTATGTTCAAGTCCTAAATACATTTACGACTCCTCAAGAAGATCTCGGACTGACATGGTGTAAGAAAAATATTTAACTTAGTGAAATATTGCGATATTGATGGAATTTATCTATGCAATAAATTTATTTGGGGGTGAAAAGGCCAGCTGTATGTATGCAAACATATTTCAATAGCAATCTTTTGTTTATTCCTAAAAAAAACCAACCTGTGTATTATTTAAGTACGGTGCTGTTTCTTTACTGGAATATAGGCAACCAGATATACAGCTGGCAGTTGTTCCGAATCGCGACTGGTGCCGCTATTCTCCGGCAGGTGTCGCTGTAAGTTTAAATATTTTCTGCACATTAGAAAATCGGTTAGAGCTACCAAAAACCAAACTGTGTACTGTACTTTAATTTAATAGTAGTTTATGTAAAAAGTTCAGAAAGTGGTATTTTTCTGGAAACCAGCGAGGCCAATAAAATCACTTTTGGAACGCGTTATGTACAATATATTTTTTTTTAAACGGACACCATTAATTCGCAAGCGCCATTTTGGAATTCAATTTTATAACAACTAAAGCATATTCAACTAAACGTCAAAATATGTCAAGTTACCTATTTTATAGTCTTAAAGGATACAAACACTCGTGAGCGGCCTGTAAAAATTTTACCGGACCCTCGCTACTTTCTGGCCAGTTTAAAAAAAAAATTGTAACAACATAGTTTTAAAACAACCATTATATTCTTTTGGACTTATTGATAAATTATAAACACTTCAAATACATGTAATAAATGTATTGGGAGATGTAAAAGCCGATTGTAAGTATACAAGCATATTTCAATCGATAACGATAGATATTTCTTTATAACTAAATAAACGACAGATTTACTGAGTACGGTACTGTTTCTTTACTGTAACATAGGCAACCAATTATACAACTCGCAATTGTTCCAAGTCGCGACTAGTGCCGCTACTCTCCGGTAGGTGTCGCTGTAAGTTAGAAGCTTCCGTACGTCAAAAATCGGTCAGAACTGTCAAACACCATCATGGGTACTTCATTTTAAGTTCGACCACAGTTTATTTGAATATTTTGCATTTAATTATTTTAAAATCAAGTTGATACGGTTTTGATATGGCTGTGTTACCTCCCGACCCGGTTTATTGCTTTAAAGGCGACATGGGATACATCCACAGTTTGTGTTTTTCGAGGAAAAAAGATAATTATTGTTCTCAACTTTTAGCCGCCACGGAAAAGGGCATTGTGCATTTTTGGGATTTAGAGGTAAGCCAGCGATTATTACGCCTTATAAAATAAGTAAGTCGCTCTTTATTTCGTATGCCAATATTTCTCGGTAGTCTCATTAATAATTTTATGCACAGGAACTGCAAAAACAGTTACTTTTTTTAGTATTTACAAAAAAAACTAGTTTTTCAGACATTCTTTCGTACTGACACTCAGTGCTTTTTGTAGGAATATGTACGATTTAATACATAGTTAAAGGTCTATTTTATTCTGAATTGAAATTCAATGTTGGCGCCTAAATAATTATAAGCGTGGGGCAACCGCTCTTGTCGTTACGCAATGCCGTGCAATGTCAAACAACACCATGCACATCTATTTATACTAGTTATGCCCACATTTATTCACGAAATATTTGAATCTACTCGCTACCAAAAGTTTCTATATATCATAGCTCTCTACTAAGTTGTTTGCGTCTGAAATGAACGAAACATTTTACTTTACAGACCAATCGCCTGCAGCATAAGCAACAAATGGGCGAATCCATCCAGGCAGTTCACTATCACGACGACAACGTTATAACGCAAGAAAAATCCGGCACTGTCAAACTGTGGTCGATCAGGAAGAACTCATATGGGATAACGGACTCGTACCAGGCTGCAGCGGGCTATTGCAGAAGTATCGTTTTAAATGAAAGCTTAATGGTGCCGCAAGAGAATGGAGCGGTGGACGTGCTAGATATAACTAATCTGACTAAGGTTATGCAGCTGACGCCCGAGAGAGAAGATAATTTGGGCCGGATCATGTGTCTGGAGGAAATCGAAATTGACGGAAGCAATTTCTTGCTAGGCGGTTACGAGACAGGTACTGTTTGTTAATTAATTTTTTGAACTTTACTGACAAAACACATTTTCGTAAAGTTCAAGCACCTCTTTTCTAACCTAAAACGTTTATAGAGCTCATTAATTAAATTTTGTTTTCTGCGCAGGCGACGTTATCCTGTGGGACCTCAACAAATGCAAGCCCTGTGGTCACGTGAAGCTCCAAGAGAACATAATGTCCTTGACGTTCGACCCGAGCACGCGCAGGGGAGTCTGCGCCAGCACCTCGAACACCTTGCAGCTCTTCACCATAGACAAATCGTTCGAAATGAGCCTAAAATGTGAATTGTCCATAACGAACGAGGGCTGCAACATTGTCAAGTTACGTCCCGATAAGAGGATTTTCGTGTCGGGAGGATGGGACGGAAGACTGCGGGTGTTTTCCTGGAAGACTCTGAGAATATTGGTGGTGCTAGCCGAGCATAAGGGGGCCATAACTGATGTACAGTATTCACCGAGCGTCATCGGCTATTGGAACTCTAGAATTATGGCGGCCAGCGGAGCAGATGGCACGATAACTCTGTGGAATTTGTACAACAACTAAAACTGCCGGTATTCGCAGGTCTGATTTTATGATTTTGTTTGTGTTTGGATCTTTTACTCGAAATTATGTGACTGTGTACTATGTAACTGCGATGAGGTAGTATTAAATCTAGTTTCACGTGGCACTTTCCGAGTCAGGCGGAAGATATGCTTCACCTTTTAAAATGTTCAAATTAAACTCTTACCGACGCAGCAAATATTTTATTAGCACAAAAATTTCCAGGACAAAATTTGCTGTGTGATTTTTTACAATGAAACTACCTTGAATCGGAGTTACGTAAGTACTCAGTCTGTGTATGTGCATTTTTTACAGTTTATCGAAAAGGCAATTACTCATCTGGGTGATATATTTCTAATTTTTACGACTATTTGCGAATGCAAAGATTTTAAATAAAAAAGTAAACATTCAGTCAGGTAGGAAATATACAGCCCAGTCGTAATTGTGCGTTGTGTAGTATATTTTGAGAATACGTTTGTTCAAAATTGATCTAAATTATATCATAAGGTTAGGTAAGAATTTTGACATAAAAAGTGTCCCACTAATGTCCGTATATAGTCGATCCTCAAGCCGAAGGAAGCGTCAAGGAGAGAATTTGACTTATAACACACTCAATAAATGTCAACTTCTCTACTTGAGGCTTCCTTTGGCTTGAGGATCGACTTCGATCCTCAAGCCGAAGGAAGCCTCAAGTAGAAAATTTGACATTTATTGCGTGCATTATATGTCAAACTCGCTCCTTGAAGCTTCGTTTGGCTTGAGGATCGACTATAAATACGGGCATAAGATTTAAAAGATTTGTCCTCTTCTTTTCCTCGTCTTCTTCTCCTTTTCCTCGCCTTCTATTTATCTTCTTTTAAATTTATCATATAACTTGCCAAAAATGAAATATATATAACGCCGTTTTCAGTTATTAACTCTGCCATTTCTAATATTTTCTGTTAACCGATTTTATTTGTCGAGACATCAAATCTTTTAAACAAGCCTTCAGTCTTTAATGTCTTTACAACTACCAATTGAAATATATGTTTGAAGGTCGGACACTTTTTATGTCGAAGTATCATTACGGTTGTAAATAATACTGACAGTATTTAGTGTTTGTCTAATAATTTTCACGTAACGATTTTAAACTTTTTTTTTAGTAAACTGTAAGACTTCTATTTTTTTATACCAAATAGGTAAAGGTCCGACTTTGGTTTCCTTTACTTTGCTTTTAACTTAGAAACAGTTGGAATATTTAAGAGGCAATATCAGAAAAAAGATGTTATAAATCTAACAAAAAAATGATAAACGATTGAAAAAGATAAAAAATACGCGCGGAACCATCCTTTTATCGTTACGGCGAGTCTAAGGCAACGACTTGTACAAAGCGTAATTTCAGTTTCATTTGTAGTATAGTCTGAAAATCTTTTTTTTTTCTATCAGTTTCTGTAGTACTGAAATAATCTTCTTTTGTACCCTGATCTACAAACACCTAAATAATTTGTGATAATTTACTTATCGCCGCTTAAACCAGAAATGGGTAACTAATTACAAATGCAAGGCCCTGTTTGAATTTACGATTTTATCGTGGAATTATTTCACTAAATCAAATCTGACACGTTGATTTTAATGCCGTACATCTAATTCCATTTGTTACTATAATTTTTATCGGAACACAATAGCCGAGTGAGCAAATGCGTTGATACCTACTTAGTCTGAACATCGTTGATTCGATTCTATCTTGAAGCAAATTAAAACGTATTTGTGATTGTGAAAAGTCAGTTGATTCATATTTCTAAGACAGTCGTGACCTCATGTACGTTTAACGAGTCAAACCAGCGTCAATAATTAATACATATTTAGTTACGTGCGGCTAAACTTTTATTTCGAAACTCGATTTCTGGTTTAAGCAACGATACCTGTTTAGAAATATATTGTTTATTTTTGCACAAAATGCACCATCTAATACAAAATGATGCTTAATATGTATCAGTCTAACAAGCTTTTGCTGTGCCCTTTTGAGAGATAAGTATTTGTAAGTATTCGACTTGTAAAAAGTATAAATAACTTTATTCTTCATTTTGTTTAAAGACCAAATATTCCATAGAAGGGCAAATTTTTGGTGAGAATTAAATTTTTGATAGAGCTGGAAAAATAGGGGTCAAATATTCTACAAATCCAGTTCTAGGAATAGGAATATGAAAGACCTTCGTAAATGATTGTAAGCCTCGTGGTCGTAGAACCAGGCAACCATATAAACATGCTTGTGTACCTGGTTGCCTATTTCTACGAAGATGGCGAATTAAAACGACCAAGTAGAGATCCCTATTCTTCCAATCGCAGATCTGGAAACTAAATTTGAACAAGGTCCCGGACACTGCCAAGCAGATAAATAAGGAGATTGAACATAGGTATTTTTTTAAACGATGAACAATGACTGTGTTAGTTATATTACATTCCGTAGTTGCAAGTTTTACAACTCTCGCGTGAAATTTCATTTTCCTTATTTATTTTAAGCTGCCGGGACGTAACGATGAACTGATTTCATTTGCAATTTAGAAATATACAAATTGCCAGTTTAGTTTTTTAAGTTAACGCTAGCAACCATTGTTCTTTTATATTGAACAGGCCAAAATTAGAAATTGGAGACTGAAACGGAGACATAATCTCTATATTGAATGATAAGATACTTTTTAGGGTCTATAAGTTTTGGAAACATGCTTTCGATATAAAGACATGGTGATTAGTACATCTCAAAATTTTATAGCGATGTTAATTTTGTTCGTTGACTTGAATTAGCTTGATATGTTTGTTATTCAAGATATTGCTGAATGTAGAGGGGCGGTACTAACGAACAAAATTCGTCTCATGTAATTTTTATAAAATAAAAGGAAAATTTAAGCTAAATTTGAATTTTATGTTTATAATGATTTTTTAAACGGCAACATTTCAATGTGATATTTTCGACATTAAGAACAAAACCTGTGATGAAAATCTAAAATAATGTATCTTCTTTTGCCCGACTCTTGTAAATGTGTCATAGAGTGACTTCCACGGACACATACTTCGTGTATCGCTAACGCCACGCATGGCAGCAAGACTTAAAAACCCAACATTATTTTGGGGTTTTGTTAAATACTTTTTAAAACTATTTTTATATTAAATTCTAGCTCGTAAACAAACATACAGGTCCTTGACCATAGTCATATGAATTTGTGTAAGTAGGTTTCAAAATACATGCTTTAGAAATTATCTAAAAAAAAAGAAGATACATAGTTTTCGATTTTACAGCACAGAGATAATATATTTTTAAACTACCAAGTTTTGTATGTAAAATATTTATTTTTGCAATTACAAATAAATGTTAAATTTATTTTACAAGTGTTGTTTTATTTTAGAGCATAACTATGCAAATATTAAAAGTGCACTGAGCAGCAGTTTGGTTTCAATAGGCTTAGTATGTATGCAACATACAATACACGTGTGGTAATGTCATTATGTGTTGCCTAGTTAGCTCTTACCTTGGGAACGCCCTTAATTCTTCCTGATGGATATGCAACATACAATACAGAAGATTCGCTGTGTGTGTTGCATATTATATTGAACTAATATTATTTATGTAAATACGCAATACAAACTGTTGTGTAAATGTAATTTGTGGATTTTTAATACAACCGACCTCTCCGAAATAAAAATACACATAAGTAATTCTAACAGTAGTATTAGGATAACATAAATATAAGGAGGTATTTAGTTAATACCAGGAGCATCGAATTAATTTATTTCTCTGCGATTGTTTCTCAAAACTTTTAAAATTGTATCAGGAGTATTAGGATAGCAGAAACGCAAGGAGGTATTTACTTAGACACCAGGAGCATCAGAATTAAAATTCGTGTTCCATCGACTTGCATTTCAAAACTTTTGATTTTCTATCAGGAGTATTAGGATAGCAGAAACGCAAGGAGGTATTTAATTAATTATCAATCATCAGGAGCATCCAATTATAATTTATTTCTCTGCGAACATTGAATCTCAAAATTTAAGATTCTATCAGGAGTATGAGGATCGCAGAAATGCACGGGGGTATTTAATTAATTATCCATCATCAGGAGCATCAAATTATAATTTATTTCTCTGCGAACATTGAATCTCAAAATTTAAGATTCTATCAGGAGTATTAGGATCGCAGAAATGCACGGGGGTATTTAATTAATTATCCATCATCAGGAGCATCAAATTATAATTTATTTCTCTGCGAACATTGAATCTCAAAATTTAAGATTCTATCAGGAGTATTAGGATCGCAGAAATGCACGGGGGTATTTAATTAATTATTCATCATCAGGAGCATCAAATTATAATTTATTTCTCTGCGAAAATCGCATCTCAAAACTTTTAAAATTCTATCAGGAGTATTAGGATAGCAGAAACGCTAGGAGGTATTTAATTAATTATCAATCATCAGGAGCATCAAATTATAATTTATTTCTCTGCGAACATTGAATCTCAAAATTTAAGATTCTATCAGGAGTATTAGGATCGCAGAAATGCACGGGGGTATTTAATTAATTATCCATCATCAGGAGCATCAAATTATAATTTATTTCTCTGCGAACATTGAATCTCAAAATTTAAGATTCTATCAGGAGTATTAGGATCGCAGAAATGCACGGGGGTATTTAATTAATTATTCATCATCAGGAGCATCAAATTATGATTTATTTCTCTGCGAAAATCGCATCTCAAAACTTTTAAAATTCTATCAGGAGTATTAGGATAGCAGAAACGCTAGGAGGTATTTAATTAATTATCAATCATCAGGAGCAGCCAATTATAGTTTGTTTCTGTACAAGAATTTCACATCAAAAACTTTAAAATTCTATCAGGGGTATTAGGATAACAGAAATGCAAGGAGGTATTTATTTCATTACCAGGAGCATCAGAATTATAATTAATATCCTAATAAATTTCATGTTAAAACAGAATTATATTAAGAATTTGCGCCTGCACATGTATGCAACATACAATGCAGAAGAAGTCATTGTGTGTTGCATACTTACGCAGAAGTAATGTTTGCCTATTAAGACGCAACACACAATACATACCATTATTATGTGTTGCATACCTAAACAAATGCATTCGTTTCGCAATGGCACTTTCTTCTCGCCGTTTAAAATAAAAAACGATATAAATTAAAAGTTTTTATTTGCAACTAATTATTAATATAAAGTACATTTTTTTCTATTATATTACACTAAATTTTAAATGCAATCTAAATTTAATTTTACAAATATTTATAACCAATCTATTATTTTTTTGTAAATAAATTTCTAACAAAAAATAAAAAAGCTGTTTAACCCTCTGCATAATTTTAATGCCCTGTCTTAAATATATATATAAAGGAACTGTTATATGTTTTCTTTACAAATTAAATACTTTTTATATATACATGTATGTTTTTATTCTTACATCAAAATTTGTAAATAATCACAAATATAGTGAAAAAGTATCTACATATTATTTTACAGCATTTTTTTCCCAAAAGTCAATTTGAGAAGAAAAATTCATAAAATAATCTACAAAATCTATAAATACAGTATACAAAATAAAATTATTTTTTACGTAATATTATAACAAATATTAACAAAAAAATGCGGGATTGGATATAAAAATTTAGTAATTTATAATTTCTAAGTCCTTAAAGTATCAATAAAATCTTAAAAAGAGGGTCTTGCATGATCTGGTGATAACGTTAAAAAATATACGGTTTATAGAAACATGGTGCCCAAATTGATATATATCCGTTTTAACCAACTTGATGTACAGTAGTATGTAACATGTGGGACAATTTTTATTTCCATTTCTTAGAAATATTTATCGTTAAAAGTTAATTCTTCCCCCATAACCAAAAATACATCAAGAAAATTTAAAAAACCGATCGCCGATGAGGTACCATAATTTCGAAACACCACTTTGCCATCCTGAGGCACATAGCAAAAGACTCTTGCTTTCACCTTCTCTCCTTACATACTAGAAATTTGCCTAACCTATCGCTGCAGTCAAAAAACAGGTAAAAAACCTACGACTATATATAATGAAAGCTACAACTCTCAGACGTTAACAGTTTGATTTTTTGCATAGAATCAGGGCTATGTTTAGTTGCGCTATGTATTCTGGAGCAAAAAAAAAACATTATTGGCAGGACTGGCACTTTGCAATTGGCACGAGATATCCAATCAAAGATAGGCACAATTTCTTGCGACGACCGACTTATTTCCGAGAAACCGGAAATAAGTTTCGTCCTTGCTATATCTTTTTGCATTTCAGCAACATATTTCCGGGAAACCCTGCACCCCTATTTTAATATTATTAGCTTATAACGGCGTGAGCGGGCACTTAATTTCTCCACGTCTGGCTCGTACATTTTTGTTAATATTCATTATCTTCAACAATTATTTTATATTACAAATATACTTTGAAATTTGCAATTAAAACACAGATTAACATTAATAATATATTTTTATTTTTTTAGTAAAAATAATTTAACTTTGAAGTTTCCTGTTCATTTCATAGTACGAAAAAATTTGTGACCAAACCTTCAACTAGTGCAAAAATCTTTACAAACATTCCCTTACCTCGTATCATCACAGAGTTGTTTTTTTTAGTTAATCAAATGTTAAACAGAAATCGAATCAGAATACACTTCCCAAAATCGTTTCGACTATAGAATGTAAATTATTGGTTCTCTCAGTGAAAATACCTTCACCTTTTATTTCTTTTTTGTACAAATAAAGGAAAAGTAGAACAATCAACTTAAGTACTAATTCGTAAAAATTGAAGAAAAATTAATAAAAAAATATTGTGAACTTTTAAATACACACCCTTTTGCAAGAAGCTTCTTAAAAAATTTAAAACCATAAATAAATAAATTATTTAAAAACTTTCCACATCACGGTAAACTCGCGGCCACGATCAAAAAAGAAAAGATCCCGTAAAAAATCCACCGACAATTTTGGAAAATGTACTAATAATAAATTTCATTAAAGTCAAATATTCGTGGATGAATAGACATCCGAAGTATGCTTAAAATTTGGCTAAAACAAACAAAACGTTACCTATCCAAAACCAAAATACATTTCGATATATTTGCAAAAATTGACAAAAAATCGTTTTAGTTACTTGAAGCTGCAATCTGAGGGTTGGTGTTGGTAGTCTGCGTGTTGGTATGCTTGCATTGGTTGGGTATCTCTCCACAGTCCCGCCTGAGCTCTGAGTAGCAGCCAGTGCACACCCTCACGGGATTATACAGTTGTTCCGATGGGAGGGGGGTGCTGTTTTCTGAACAGTCGGCGCAGAATATTTTGCCACATTTCCTGAAAAAATCAAAACAATTACCACCCAACATTTATACACAGTGACAAACAAGTCGACATTTGTAGTTGTTGGTGATCAAAAACAAAAATCGCTCTCGCTACACTACGCAACCAGCGTTACTTTCGCATGGGTAGCCCCCTCCCGAAAAATACCAGCGTCAAGCACAGCCTATTTTAGGGGGGACAAAATCGCGTTTGTGTGAGTAATGAGAAAATGAACGCCTTCTCCTGCACAAAGAACACCTTTAATTATTGAGTAGGTTGTTTAATGTTTTTATTTTATATATGTAAATTATTCACCTGCAGTGGTGCCTCCTCCTTCCCAACCAAAATTCAGTGCCGCAACCGGTACACCTGCTGACGGCGTGGTCGGGCACCCAGAGCGTCTGACAGTCGGCCAGAGAGGCCTCCTCGACCGACACCCAAGACAGATCGGACCGCTGAGACTCCCCCGCCGACGCCTGCCCCTCGCTGGCGTTGAACACAGACTCAACCACGGAACTCTGGAAAGGGAAAAATATATTTTGCGCACGCTACCTACGAGGACAAAATATTGCGGATATAAGTGTGTGGTTGAGGTACCAAATAAAGATTTCCGGGCTGCAAGTCAAGACTTAATTTTCGGGATGACAAGCGCCACGCGCCGCCCCCTAAAAGGATACCAAAACAAAATGGCCAATAAAATCAAGCCGGATTAAAATCGAGGGGATAGTAAACGGGGGGAGGGGCGTGGACACGGCATAGTTACGCGACTTTAAAGAATTATGTGCAATTTAAGGCGATATATCGCAAAAATAAAAAATTAAGTCTTAAATTGATTTTTAAGTAGTTGCAAACAAATACTTAAGGGTATTTGAAAAACAAACCACCTTCTAAACGTTTTTCCAAATGTTAGTGTTAAAGAGTATAAGTAGTCTGGGAAAATTAAATATTAATATATTCATGAAATTTGGCGACAGGGCAAGACGCGCTCCTTATAATACTTATATCTATTTTTCCCAAAAATACTAGTAATAATACTACCAAGGCAACTGAAAGACTGCGGTTCCCGACTCAAAATTGTGCTTGAGATAAATACTATATACAGGGTGTTTTTATTTTTTTGATTCAAAGTGTATTTCTCGAGTTATTCGACCTTTTCCAGACTTTTCGGACACTCTGTATATCCTCGAGCATCGTTATCTGAACATTTACGATAAAACATAAAGGTGAAAATTTTTAAATGCCTGTAGCTGTTTGACGAGATATTAGAAAAACGAAAAACGTGTAGACTAAAGTGAGACGAATAAAAATTTCTTGAGCTTTTTGCAATTCAAAGTTGGCGACATTAGATAGTTATTTTTATTCCCTTTTTAATGACGCCCCACAATCCCCTTTTATTTTCACAACAAGACCAAAAACTTAAAAGCATAGGAAAAATTAGAAATATTTATTTTTAAATAATATTAAATTTATATTATTATTATTAGGGTGCTTACAATTTTAACTAAAACAAATTTGTCGAAACAACTAATTCAATTTTAGGGTGCTTTGAAATTAAAAGCAACTAAAACAAGCGAACAATTTACTAGCAATTCTTTGACACGTCAAAATCACTAATAAATTGTTCACTTGTTTTAGTTGCGTTTAATTTCAAAGCACGCTAACATTAAAAATTAGTTAATTCGAATAATTTGTTTTAGCTAAAATTGTAAGCGCTCTAATATTATTTAAAAATAAATTATCTCTAATTTTTTCTATGCTTTTAAGTTTCTGACGTTTCTGACGTTTTTCTAACATCTCGTCAAATAGCAGAGTTAAAAAATTTCCGTTTTTTAAATTTTTGCCTGCAAGTCGCAAAGTAGGGACGGACAAACTGTAAAAACATCCAGTTACGCTTGGTACATATTTTATCGAACATATTAAATTTCCCTGGATCTTTTCGTGGATCAGGTAAAGTAACAACATCTTTGCGATTGTCCTGGCGACATTCACGTAAAAATACATTAGGAACGAGCTCAAACAATATCAAAACAAAATCAACAGTAAGAAGCACAGAAAAAATAAAACAAAATAAATGTGAGAAAACGAAAAAAAAAAAAAAAAAAAAATTAAATGGGGCTAACATTGACTGACCAGTCGATTCGGAAGGGGGCTTGTTCTTTGGGGGCTACAACTGAGAGACTTTGACATACTCCGATTCGTTGATTCCATGTCACTATCAGACTACAAAAAACATCCTGTAGTAGTTACTCATAATAGTGTTCAATTCGGTGGAGATGAAAAGTAAATTAAATTTAAAAAGAAGCAGCACAAAATAGAAACAACAAAAACAGGGTCGCCATCGCTTCGTCAAAATAAATTCACGAGATTCTCAGAAGAAGAAACGCTTAAAAATCAAAGTTTTTATATACAACCATAATTGGCAACGTGAATTTATTTTGATTGTCCTTTATGACGGCCATAAGAATATTAGCCCGGTCCGCAGATAGTTTTAACTAGAAAATAGCCTCGAGGCCTTAAACGTTTACAAAAGTTTCCCCCCTCTAGCGCCCCCTGCGGACCGGCCTATATATAACTTGCAAGGAAACATAACTGTGTCGGACATAACGTAAACGTGATTTACTTACGTTATCATCCTGCCGCTCGCTGTCGATGTGGTTACACCTGTGACACGACTGCTTAATGAGGTTCTGTCTCGTCACGTGCAGTTCCTTCTCTAATAAGTCCACTTTTCTCTGAAAGGCAAACCAAGACTGTAAGCGGTGAAGAATAAAGGGCTTTAATAAGATCGTACCTTTTGTTCATCTATGATCTGGTCCAGCCTCTCCTGGACGACGCACCTGAGCGGTATCAAACCGTCCTCGCCAAGGGTATACTGATATGAAAAGTTCTTCGGCTGCGACAAGTTGTGCAGCGTGCTGTCCCACCCGTTGCTGCTGTTCGAGTAGAAGGGGGAGCTGGAATACCTCGTCCTCTGGTCGCGACCGTAGTGGTGACTGCAAAAGAAACTGGCAATGATCCGGGTGAATCGATAGAAGTTTTTATTATTTTCTGAAAATTGCCTACTGGCTACGTGTCTACCCACCTATGAGCTCCTTGGTTAAATTTTATGTTTTGAGCACAACCATCAGTCATTTCACTATTTCCTACTGGACTTTGGATTTTCTCAAATCCGTTAATTTCTTTTGGCGAAGAACTGCAAAGAGATAAAAATTATTAGATCGATTTAGGTATATAAACGGAGATCCACCGTCCCTAAAAAATTTAAATTAAATTCGTATATTGGCGTACATTATTTCTCTAGCTACAATAAAAGCGTCCTATCCGTTTGAGGAACTCGGTACTTTTTAATTCTCGCGTGGATGGCTACAGATCCAAGATAGATATTTAGTCTGTTGCCTAGAGAAATAATGCGTTCTCGGTAATTCTCCAGTAACAGTAAATTAGTATATTTTCCCCAGCATAAATATACCCAACGGCAACGGATAAATAAAAATAAATAAAAAACAATTGTCTAAACCAAAATATTTTTTCGTAACCCTTCAAATATTGTCATTAAAAGTCGAAGTTTTTCCCTCGTATATTGACACGCTGCTTATTTATACGTATTTATAAGTCCCTTGACTTATACCTATCGTTTTTTAATAATTCCAGGTTGCTTCTGTTAAATCAGATTATATTTCGTAGTCTCGTCTCAGATTATAAACACCATGTAGTAGCGGTTTGCTGCACTATCCGTACGACGTTCAAAGATTCTAATTTTCTGTGCCTTCTATATAGTATATTAGATCCATGCCGCTCTCCACGCGGCAACAGGTATTCACTGTGGTTGTCGTACTTAAAGCGTGCAGACGTAGTGTCGTAGTGTAAACGTTAACCTCGAAAGTGAGTGCCGGTGCCAAAGAAATTAAAAAGAAATGGGAGGACACAAAAGGAAATCTAGAAAGTTAGATAAAATACGAAGGAAAATTGCAAAATTACAAAGAGAAATTGCATCATCCAGTAAGTATAATCAAGTGTAAATAACTAAACTGTTTCAGCATTTTCCAACCGATAAGATATCAAAATAAAAACAAAAAGCGTCATATATCATGCAACTCCTACAGAATCTGTACACATGTACAGATTAGTAAATCACATCCCTTACTAGGGACCATAAGCATTCAACTAAAATATTTTATGTCTGAATGGAAATTGGAAATTCTACACATGTAGAAAAAAGGACTGTTAGGCGACCTTGAAAATGGCTGATACATTTCATGCCTATAAAAACACTAGGCTGATATATTTCATGCCTATAAAAACACTGAGTAATCAAATTCTAAAGTTCTTTTATTATTATAATATATAACTGTGAACGAAGATAAACAAAACTTTTTCATGAATAAAATGATTGTCACAATGTATCTCTATATAGAGAATACATCAAATGGGAAAGCAAATGTCTATAAGACATACCTAAGTCTTTTTAGGTTAATTTAATTTATATTTTTATATAGGCTCGAGTGACACTGACGACTCGTCAGGCTCCACCAGCGGGGAGGAGGAGTACCAGAGTGAGACCCCTGAAGAAAGAGTGGAACCAGGACCTAGTACAATAAGCGCAACGGAGATTTTAGGAATAGACCCGCTGATGGTCACAACGCAGGGGCCAGAAATACATCAAGAGATAGCCAACAGGTGGACAAATTCCCTCAAAAATGGTATCGAAAAAACAGGGAGGAGAGAACTAATCGATAAGTATCCGATTCCAGCCAATATCCCAGCACTCAATGCTCCCAAAATAAACCCGGAGCTACAGGGATGTCTTAACGAGTCTTCCACAAAACAGGATACCTTCCTGTCAAAAATCCAGGAACAGCTGGGAGCAGCTATAAGTGCTGTTTCAATACCAATGGACGAATTCTTTTCATCCCCATCAGAGGACACTAATAAACACCTCTTACATCTCGCAAATGCCACAAAAATGCTGGTTGACCTCCACCACTCTCTATCTCTGCATCGGAGATATGCTATATCGGGCAGTGTAGACCAGTCCGTCAAGAAAATTATTAACGAACGTCCCATTGACGAATGGCTGTTTGGACAAGATCTCTCAACTAATGTCAAGAATAACAAAGAGATCCAAAAAGCCAGTGCAGACCTCAAAGCCAAAAGGAACCGAGCCCCTTTCACAGATAGAACAGTGCTCAGACCAGTAAACAAACAATCACAAGCTAGTCATTTTCCTTTAAACTACAAGCGCCAGCCATTCAAATTTCGCCGCAAGAAGGAGGAGGGGGGCAGAGCAACGGAGAGGACAACACGAAGAGGAGGGCCCAGGAAGAAAGAATACAGGAAGTATTAGAGGTAAAATATGCAGGGAGGTTATGTAAATACATTAACACCTGGAAAAATATCACAGACAATCCTCTGGTTTTGAAATGGGTAGAGGGATATAAAATTCCCTTCGAAAAAATACCCCTACAAGTAACTGAACCACCAAACATAACTAAGGAGGGTGAGTTACCTGAGCTAATAAATATGATAAAAGAATTAAGTCGTATAGGCGCAATATCTGGCTGCCAACCGGAAAAAGGTGAATTCCTTTCAAACTTTTTCTTGACTAAAAAACCAGATGGATCGTTCAGGTTTATATTAAACTTGAAAAACCTTAATAAATTTATTGAACCTTTACATTTCAAACTAGAGGATTATCGCAGTGTTAAAAATTTATTATATAAAAATTGTTACCTTTGTACCATAGATTTAAAAAATGCATATTTTCTCATTCCTATTGCTAAGAATTTCAGAAAATACTTGAAATTTAAATTTCAAGGACAACTGTATCAGTTCAATTGTATGGCATTCGGACTGTGTACAGCCCCTTATGTGTTCACAAAGCTCCTAAAGCCAGTGCTGGCTCATCTTAGGAAATTAGGGATTGTTCTTGTAGCTTATTTAGATGACATAATAATCATAGGTAGAAATCAAGACGAATGTTTAAAAAATACTCATAAGACCGCAAACTTACTAATATCATTGGGGTTCTTGCTAAATATGGGAAAAAGCAAACTAATTCCAAGCCAACAATGTCGTTATCTTGGATTCATGTTTGACACAATAAATTTAAAAATGTACTTACCAAATGAGAAAAAACAAAACATACACGGAATGGCAAACAAATTCCTTCAGAACCCAAAGTGCTCAATAAGAGATTTTGCTCAATTCATAGGTGTTTTGGTTTCCGCCTGCCCGGCTGTGAAATATGGGTGGGCACACATAAAATCCCTAGAAAGAGCCAAATATTTGGCACTAACTAAATGTAACGGGAATTATGACGCACTGGTACATCTACCAGACAACATAAGAAAAGACCTATGCTGGTGGTCATCACAAATTCATAATAGTTGGACCGGCATTAAAGAAGTCGCATATAAAATAGAAATCTTTTCAGACGCGTCCATGTCAGGATGGGGGGCCGCCTGTAATGATAAAAAAGCACGGGGATTCTGGGACGAGATAGAAAGTAAAAATCATATTAACGTTTTAGAGCTGAAAGCAGCTCTGAATTCGCTAAAATGTTTCACCAAAAAGGTGACAAATTGTAACATACTTATGAGAATTGATAATACAACTGCAATATCATACATAAACAGAATGGGTGGAGTAAAATATCAAGAATTAAACAAAATAACACAAGAGTTTTGGGAGTTTTGTGAACATAAAAATCTATTTGTATTTGCTTCCTATATAAACACAAAACAAAACAAAGAGGCTGACACTGAGTCAAGATCTATGGACATTGAGACCGAATACGAATTATCGCAGATATATTTTCAAATGATATGTCAGACATTCGGTCAACCAGAAATCGACCTTTTTGCCACTCAACTTAATGCAAAATGTAAAAAATTCGTTTCCTGGAAACCTGATCCCAAATCAATTAACGTAGATGCATTTGTAATACCATGGAATAACACATTTTTCTATGCTTTTCCTCCATTTAGTATAATAAATAAAACAATTAAAAAAATCGTAGATGAAAAAGCAAAAGGAATTTTAGTTGTTCCAAAATGGCCGGGACAACCCTGGTACCCCATTTTCGAAAAACTACTTGTAATGAGGCCTTTATATATTGGGCCCAAAACAAATCTCATATTATCACCTTTCAGGAGCCCACACCCCCTGTCGAAGAACCTTATCCTAGTTGCAGGACTCTTATCAGGACAGCTTTTCTACAACAATCATTTCCAGAATCAGGAATCGATGCAATCATGTCCTCAATAACAAAAAAGACCCTCACCCAATATGATACCGTATTCAAAAAATGGTGGAAATTCTGTGTTAAGGGAAAAAGAAACCCATATGCTTATGACCTGGAATCCATCGTAACCTTCCTCAATCAGGTCGCTAGTACAGGATGTTCCTATTCTAATATCAATACACATAAGTCAGCTCTAGTTTTCATTTTACCCTTCAAGGAAGAAGATGAAAAAATGATAAAACGTTTTCTAAAAGGGATATATAACCTAAACCCACCAAAACCCAAATATGACACTACATGGGACCCCCACCCAGTATTATTGTTTTTATCAAAACTTTTTCCTCTCGACACGTTACCTATGAAGGAATTAACCCTAAAAACAGTTACTTTGATTGCCCTGATTTCAGCACAAAGAATGCAAACAATAACTAAAATTAAAGTTAACAATATCAGACTAATAGAAGACACCCTACAAATCTTCATTTCCGACAGAATAAAAACATCAGGCAAAAATAGACCGCAGCCAGTTTTGATCCTGCCCTTTTTTCAGGAGAAACCAGAACTGTGTTTAGCGTCTACAATACAGGAATATCTTGAAAGGACAGAAAATAATCGCTCCCCAGAGAACGATAGTCTAATATTAACCATAAAAAAACCCATCCATGCAGCCTCGGCTCAAACAATAAGTAACTGGATAAAAAAAGTATTAGAACAATGTGGAATAGATACTCATTTATACTCAGGTTATTCGTGCAGACATGCATCCACCTCTGCAGCTTACAGAGGAGGTACAAATATAGAGTCAATCAGAAGGGCCGCCGGATGGACTATAAAATCCACAACCTTCAGTAAATTTTATAATAAACCCATATTATCTAATCAAGACTCTTTTGCAGTAGGAATGTTAAGAGGATCAAAAGTATTACCTTAAATAAATTGTAAATTTAGGATAAGTTATTTAAGTATTATTATGGCTAAAGCCATTGTTAAATATTTATGGTTGCCCTTGTTATTTATCATTTAGTTTTTATATTGTTAGCGTTATTACAGTGAGCCTTGCAAGGTATAAGATATTTATTTAAGTGATGACAATAATTGTCTATTACAAAATGTTAAATTTTTGCACAAGTAAAATTTATACTTTGCTCTAGATCGCATTTTACTTTAAACATCTACATGGTGTTTATAATCTGAGACGAGACTACGAAATATAATTAGAAGATCAGTTGACTTACCTTGTAAGGAAGGATGATCCTAATTATATGAGTAGTCTCGTCGAAAGATTATAAACATCCCTCCCAGGTTCATAACATGCCCAACCCTGAGCGATCTAGAGGATACTTTGAACCAAGTGAATACCTGTTGCCGCGTGGAGAGCGGCATGGATCTAATATACTATATAGAAGGCACAGAAAATTAGAATCTTTGAACGTCGTACGGATAGTGCAGCAAACCGCTACTACATGGTGTTTATAATCTTTCGACGAGACTACTCATATAATTAGGATCATCCTTCCTTACAAGGTAAGTCAACTGATCTTCTAATTATAAATTGATAAAGGTTTATCTATTCCAGTTATTAAATGGCATTTTATGAATTTAAAATCTGATTAGTTAACAGTTACACGCAATAAATAACGTACACTTACTTGGGATTAGCTAGAAAATTATTTATGGCATGAAATCTCCCAGGACGGTTTAAAACAATGCAAGAAAGTACTGAAGTTACGGCAATCTACTCTTAAACTACAATTAAATGTCCGATGACATGAATAATTCACATTTGGCATTTTTATTTTGATCGAAACGTAAAATATTTGTGCAAATTGCATCATAAAATACGAATTCCGTGTTCGGAAATTAAAATGTTTGAGAGTCACTGGAACAAAGGTGTATCAGAGGTTCTCAAACAATCATATTTTGGGTTCCTTTAAAAATCATTCAACATGAGTTTTTTAACAGAAATGTTTGGGAAAAATAAAAATTTGGGCGAATGGAAACATGAAATCAGAGTTGGACTGCCACAGAATTCAAAAATTGTAAATTTACAAAGCTGAGCAAGGAGAGACACCAATTATAATTGAACGTTTAATTATATTTTGTAATAATGAGGTCTGGAAGTCTTTCTACAAGAACAAGTGCGAAAATATGCGTTTGGTTTAAAAGGAAAGTTACACAGATTAAATCGTAGCCACCCGATTTTTTAACAATTTCTTCAAAAATGAGATTCGTTCTATTTACTGCGTTTATTCAAGATCGGGAAAATACAGTTAATAAAACAAATTTAATTTAAACCTCCATACCAAAACAGTCAAACGACGTACAAAGGCAAGAGCTACATATTTCAGATGTTTAACCTACAAAAATAAAGGAATTAATATTAGAAATGCCTCAAAAATATACAAAACCATTTGTAGACCTATTCTGGAATATGGGCATACCCTGTATTTAAATTGTAGAAGACCAGCTAAAAGAAATATCAAAGTAGCTGAGAGCACATCCTTACGAATTATAACCAAAATTCGCCACCCTACAAATCCCTTATATAACCCATCAACCGTTTCTCTATATCAAAAGACTAATATTATACCAATCGAAGAGAGGCTTCTACATCTATCAACCAAATTTTCCAAGCAACTTCATAACCAACAACTCATGGAACCATTGCTGCTGGCCAGAAGGATGAATCGCCCCAGATACAAACATCCGGAACAAACGCTCCAAGAAATCCTAAATAGACTTTCCGAAAGCTAGATCTAACACATTCTATACATTACATACTATAGACAACACTGTTAAAAATAAAATTTTTTTTTTTTTTTTTTTTACATACATCAGACGAATCACGTTATTCAATAATTATTTATTCTTTTTTGTAAACTAGCTAATAATATCAAATGTACTTACTCTACATTACATAATTGTATACAGGCTGAAGGACTTAGGTCGATGGCCATTTGGTTATCTCTTTTTGTTAACCAATAAAGAACTTTATTATTATTATTATTATTAAAACAAATTTCTAAACAATTTTTTCTCATTTTGTGCTTGGGCGATAGATTTCCCAACACATTTCTGTACACGACTCATGCATTGCCAGAATTTACCAAAAGAGTTGAATATTATTAATTAAAATTAAAAAGTTTGAGGGTCACTGCAACAAAGATGTATCAGAGGTTCTAAAACAATCATCTTTCAAGTTCCTTTAAAAATCATTAAATGCGAGTTTTGCAACTGAAATATTTGGGAAAAATTAAAATTTAGGTGAAAAGGAACATGGAATTAACAGTCACATAATTAAAAAATAATAATTTTACAAAGCTGAGCAAGGAGAGACGCCAGTTATTATTGAACGTTGAATTATTTTTTGTAATAATGAGGCCTTAAAGTCTTACTATATTAAAAGAGAGTTGTGAAAATATGCGTCTCGTTTAAAAAGAAAGTTACACAAATTAAAGGTTTTAACTATGAAATTGTAGTCACCTGAATTTTTAAGTAGTTTTTCAAAAATGAGATTCAACTTTCTAAATAATTTTTTTAATTTGTTCCGTTCTTTATTTAGTGCTCGGACGATAATTTTCTCAACACATTTCTGTACACGACCGGATTTTACCAAAGGAGTTGAATATTATTTATTAAAAAGTTTGAGGGTCACTGCAACGAAGATGTGTCAGAGGTTCTCAAACAATCATATTTCGGGTTCCTTTAAAAACCATTCAACGTGAGTGTTTTAACAGAAATGTTTGGGAAAAATAAAGATTTGGACGAATAGAAATATGAAATTAGGGCTAGCCCGCCACAAATTGAAAAAATTGTAAATTTGCAAAGCTAAGCAAGATAAACGTTCAATGATTTTTTGTCAAAATGAGGCCTTTAAGTCTTTTCACATTTAAAGGAGATACGAAAATATGCATTTGGTTTAAAAGAAAAGTAACACATTAAAAGTGTCAAATATGAAGTACTTTTGCTTGCGCGATCGTTTTCCCAACACGATACACACATTGCCAGCTTTGAATGTTATTTATTGCGAATAACCAACCACTGGAAAAATGTTAGTCCAGAACATAAAATACATACACGAGTGTGCGACACAATACAGAACAAACACAACAATGAAACACCCGCTAAGCCTTTACCACCTCGGAATAAGAAAAGAAACTTACCGCAGTTTCCCTCGCTAGGTATTTAAGTCGGACAAGTTCCATGTTATCACAAATTCCACGAGAAAGTCTTAAATAACAACACTAACTATAATGGCCGCTATTTACAATTCGGATTACCTTTCCTTACCCTCAAAACTACCACATAATTTCGCCTTGCAAACAGCGATACGTCGTATTACTGATGACGTATAGCGGCCATTTTTGTATCCAAACAAACTATTTTATCTCTGTTTTGTATATTATATGATGTTTCCGATTGTGAATTTTAAATGGATTAAAAGCAGTTTTGACAAAATTCGAGCAATATAACTATCAACTGCTAGATATCTCCTTTTATAAAATAGGTATTTAAATCTTCTTAATCTTAAAGTTTGTTTGGATACAGCGGCGATTAAGTTGTAAATTGTTGTTTTTTCCATTGGTCCTGTTTGAGTCCATTTTCTGGTGCCGTGTCAATATGAGTATATATTATGTTTACTTTAAAATTATCTTTGGATTTCCAATACTACGTCAGCCGTTTTTCGGCATTAGAACGCAACCTGATAAGTACCCCGATTTTGATTGTGTGCAGTGTGATCACAACAACGCACCTTACGGAAAACTTTTATATTGCCTATATTTCTCGAAACGACCGTTTGGCAAAATTAAAAAATAACGTTACTCTACGCTTAAACCAAATTCATAGATTTGCACCCCCTCATACAGAAGACATTTTCAATTTAATTTAAAGGGAAGTACAAACTTCTATCACGGATACCTTTTTCTTGAATGGAATGGACTTTAAAAAGCTTTCCATAAGATGCGTCCTGCGATCACACATCGAAAAAAGGATCTCCTTTAAAACTTTCTTTTTTCTCGACTACTGAACTAGCATTGTAAAAAATTATTCGAATGACGTTTGACAAATTTTGGCGACCTTACAGAACCCGCTTCCGTCCTCTAGGAGGTGCGGGACGCTACGTGACATTGGTAATGCAATCACTAACTACATTTTTTAATTTAAAACTGTATATTTGACACCAACAAAAGGTTGTTTACAAAGACAATAATCTCTCAAGTTCTCCATCCTGCTCTAGCAAATAATCGGAAAAATTACAAGTAATTTTCCTAGTCAAAAACCACCCAGCTGTTGCGGCAGCTGTTGACAAATAAGGTGTAAATAAATCAGCGCACAAGATCAAGCAAGCTATATGATATCAACTCACCTACAAACATTATTTTCAGATACGATAGTCTCAGTACTGGTCTCAACAGACCTCTCCACGTCTAAAAAAGCGCCGACCACATCACGAGAAGATACCACGTTATCACTACCCCCTTTACTATTGTTCTCCACCTCACGCTCCGCCACGCCATTTTCTTTTGCGCTCCTAGAATTGTCATTATTACTATGATTGATATCTCCGTTCTGGACTGTCTCCACTCCATCGTCACACAAACAAACACTTTGTAAACTGTTTAAATCACTTAGAATTCTTTCAGTCTTACAACTTATCACATTTTCACATAAAAAATTGACTTCATTACTACTAGTACCCTCACCATTCTCACGCACTTGCGCAACTGGCACGTCACGTCTCAAGGTGGACGAGGGGTTACCGAAGTCGGCCTGGTCGAGACCGTCTATCTGATCGTCAGTCAGATTGTTACAGTCGGCGTCCTCCAGGTCGCTCGGATAAAAGTCTGGCTGGCGCAGGTGTGAGTGGTTTTGGAGGCCGTTCGAGGAGGAGGCTTGGGGTGAGGCATTGTTTTCCTGAGGCATTTCCGACTCCAGATCGGCCAAATTTCTACAAAAAAAAAATCACATCAACCGTTAATTATTACTCGACGTAACCCAATACTCACGATTCACAATTAATACTTGGATCACTACAACGTCTGTACTGGTTAGGGCAGAATTCGCCCGCGCTCTTCAGGTCCCCAAACGACCTGGTCTTGGTCATGTGGCGAGGGGAACACTCGGGTAGGCCCGTGTAGCTCGTGCCATCTTCCGCGTTGAAGTTCGCTTCCATGGAGCCGATGTATATCTCCACCCACAGCTTCAGCTCCCTCACGTTGCATTGGGGCCATAATACCTGCGAGAAAACAAATGAACGCCTGACGTCCTGACGCTGGCACCGTTTAATACTCACGTTTCGTCCGGATGAGTTGCTCACAGGCGTATACAGATGGTTCCTGAAACACTGCGAGTTGAGAAAGTCCCACACCGAGAAGGTTTTATCTCTGACGACTTTCAACCGTTCCTGCTGGGTGTTGCACAGGAAGGTTCCAAACAGATTAGAGTAGGCGTGCAGGGCTAACTTAACCTATAAGAACGGAAACGAGAAACCATTATACACCTGCAAGTTACCGCCGTCTCTATAACCTACCAGATACGTTTGTGAGAACTCAAACGCGCAGGGAAACTGCGAGAGAAGCTGATGCACGCAGTCCAGCCATTGCAGAAAGACGGGACATCGCTCGTTCTGATCCTCGCTGCCTGTGGTGTGGCCGCAACGGTCGGCGAACTTGTGCCCGAACGCCAGCCACTCTCGTTCGATCAAGATTCGGAAACCCTAAAGCAAAACGGGGTTACGGCAACCACTTATTTGGTGGTCACGGATATACTTACTTCTATCGTTCGATAGTAAGGATCGAGTAAGATCTGGGCGAACGCCACTATCTGAGGGGTTCGGTCCCAGCCGTCGGAGCAATGCACGAGGACGGGTCTCCCGTCCCGCTCGACGGCAGTGACTAATGTCACGGCGGCTTTCATCAAGCTGGACATATGCAACAGCCAGCGTGTACCTTCCAATTGGCTGTACCAACTAAAGAAGAGGAAATAATATTAAATGAGCTTTATTGAATCAAAGAAAGAAACTCAATTATCAACTAAAATCTTGTTCAGTGCATTATTATTAAAGTTTTAATTGCCTTAATTTAAAAACAATAAGATGCTTTTTGTTGGTTAGAATTCTAACCTATAATTAGCAGTTATTTTTAATAATTTGCAATATTGAAACTTTATAAATCTACTGACTGTCTCGAAAGAGTTTTTAAATGTTATAATATAATGGATCCAAGATAAAACTACAAAAATTAAAATGAAAATTAATAAATTTGCAAAAACTAAAAATTCAAGGTTAGGTTACTAACGTGGGTTGATCGACTGCCGAGGAACAAATCTGCCTTAAGGAGTGAAAGCTCTTGCGAATGGAATGTATGTTCGCCAGATTCATGAACTGGATCTCGCAATTCTCGTAGTAGTCAGGGCACTCGCATCCGCCTCCCCTCGCACGATTGGCCACCGCCGTCGTGTAAGACCTCGCGTCCATTATCAGCACCTGAGGGAACCCAGGATTAGCGTTTACTTGCAAAAAAAAAAACTAAACCAAACAACGTACCTTTTTATCCTGCTGCTTCGTCTCGCTCTTGATTTGTTTGAATTCCTCGGAGGTATGGGAGCCGGGGGAGTGCGACAGGTTCGACTCCTTGTCGTCGTTCGCCTTCTGGGATATGTCGAAGTTGCAGGCGGCCAGGAGGGCTTTGAGCAGCTCCTCGTCCTCGGAAGACCGCCAACCCAGCCAGCCAACCTCCGGCTGGCTGCTACGGGCTATAACGGCTCCGTTTCTAGTGTGCCTACGAAAAATTTTATAACGGTAACAATACAAGTGATTAATTATATTATTATTACCTCCATACGGCGGCAGGGACTCTCCCGGAGCTGCGGAACTTGGCGACATTCTCCAGATCGATGTCGTTGATGCAGGACGGTACGAGCAGGTAGGGCGGATAGGTGGGGCACAGCTCGTAGTTCTCGTTTGCCTTGGATATCCTCCAGGAGTCGCCTCCGAACTGCAGACGGGTCATCTGTGGAGAAATTGTATGAAACGCATGAAATAAAACCCTTTTCAAGAGGAAGTTACCTCGTTTTCAAACATATCCTTGTCAAAGGTGTATTTCCGTTGGTTATCTAACCTCTTAGTGGCCTCGTCGTAATCCTTCTGTTTGGACCACACGCAGTGGTAGAAGGCGAAGATCTGGTTGAGCTGTCTCGGGGGCTCCGCGGCTTTTAGTATGCGGTTGGACCAGTCTATGCATTCCTCGTTATTCGCGAAGGTACACCTAGAAGAAATAGGGAACGCAAAATAAATATAGACATCTCAAATTTTGGTTGAACGTCTTATACATTAATACGTCCAGAGGGAGTGTAAAAATCGGTACATTTTTGCATATAATGACACTTGGGAAGTTTAGAAATAAGCTCTTGGCACTATACAAAGGGTCCTGTAAGGTAGTTCTGGTATGTGAAAGAAATTATATATTATATCTTACTGAAGAGTGCTTCGTTTTAGTCATTAGTGTTTAGTCTTAGTCATTAGTGTTTGATCTTAGTCAAGGGTGTTTCGTTTTAGTCATTGGTGTTTGGATCTAGTCAACAGTATATGATTTTAATCACCAGTTCTTCGTCTGTCATTAGTGTTTGGTCTTAAAGAGTGTTTCATTTTAGTCATTAATGTTTGACTCTAGTCGCCAGTGTTTGATTTTAATCACCAGTCTTTTGTCTGTCATTAGTGTTTGGTCTTACTCAAGAGTATTTCGTTTTAGTCAATAGTATTTCATTTTAGTCATTAGTGTTTGGCTTTAGTAGCCAGTGTTTGGTCTTGGTCATTATTGTTTGGTTCTAGTCAAGAGTGTTTTGATTCATTAGTCATTAGTGTTTGGTTTTACTCAAGAGTGTTTTGTTTTAGTCATTAGTGTTTGGTCTTGGTCATTATTGTTTGGATGTGGTCATTATTGTTTGGATTTAGTCATTAGTGTTTGGGCTTAGTCATTGGTGTTTGGTCTTAGTCATTAGTGTTTGATGCTAGTCAAGGGTATTTCACTTTGGACATTAGTGTTTGGTTCTAGCTGCCGGTATTTGGATTTAATCACCAGCTTTTCGTGTGTCATTAGTGTTTGGTCTTATTCAAGAGTGTCTCGCTTTAGTCATTAGTGTTTGGCTTTAAGCACCAGTGTTTGGTGTTAGTCATTATTGTTTGATTTAGTCATTAGTGTTTGGTCTTAGTCAAGGCTGTTTCGTTTTAGTCATTAGTAGTTGTGGCTTGGTATTTGGACCTTATCACCAGTTTCTGGTCTTAGTCATCAGTGTTTGATCTTAGTCATCGTTTGTAAAATGTATGTTACATATGTGTATAAACAATGAAATGAGTATTGTACTTTGTATTTTTACTGTATTTAGTTTGTCTTCTCTTTTTGTTATTAAACATAATCATAATATATTTTTTCCTTATAACTCGATTCTATTTTGTATCGTTGGATGTGTATTAACTAAAACAGTTTTTTAACAAAATACCATTGATATTATTTTGGCAGGAATAACCTACCCTCTTAAAAAAAAATCATTCGTGAAATTTGATTAAAAAAATTATGTTTCGTCTAGACATCAGACTAAAAACAAACACCTACGCAAGCATAAAGTTATTTTTAGATCTTTTTGTTTAATGCCACGACTATTTTTGTTTTCAAATAATTTCCCGAATACTTGGCAGCAAAAAAATAGATAAGACAGTTTTAAAAAAAATATACTATCCAGATTCTCTGGAAAAAATTGCAAACACCTTCATCTGCTGTTACCAAAAAGATATCGGGCAAAATATTGGATTTAGGATATTGGGGCTATGAGACCGTAAAAACAAAGCAGCTATTCATAGTAATTTTTTTCATTACAAATTTTATTATCAAGTGAGTTTTAAGTGCATTTTGAGTTGCTAACTTAAAATATGCCGCTCGTAGATAAGAAGAGACCAAGTTGTTTTGCATTGGCTTTATCAACTCGGCCTATAATCTTTTCCACAGTGACGTTAACCTTATCAGATTACAATCAGTCATCTTTAAATCCATGTCGTCAATATAAAAAAAATATTTATTAATTAATTATTAAACGACAAACAGTTTGAATTATAAATCAAACTGTGGGCTATAATCAAATCATCCAAAGATCATTTCCAAAACAAATCTAAAAATAACCGGTATTATGTTTACTAGTTTTACCAGTTTACATCATCAAGTTCATGTCTGGTCTTTTTTATGTTAAATAGCGCGTTTGATGGCATAATAACAATCAACATTGTTTATCAGCGGTTGATAAATGGTGATTGTATGTTATGAATGGCACCTCTTTGGCATTCATTGATTTTTAACCCAGAGTCCAAGCGAATCAATTATTAATCAGCGGAGGGGCCGGGATACATTTAATAATTCACGGTAGAATTAATCTTGTCCTAAAAAACACAATAATGTTGTATGGATAAAGTAACGGAGCTTTATATCAAACTGTTAAAATATTCCACGGGAGTTTTAACTAAACAACGAAGCTCACTTTGCAAATACTATAGCGAGAAATTTTAGAATTACACCTACAACTGAGCATTTTTTGTCATAGCATAAAAGTATATTATTCTACAAGTGGTAATACCTTGGTGGTAATACCTTATATATATAATAATAACTTATGCCAATGAATTTTGCAGCGCGAGCCGCAGGCGAGAGCTGTAATTCATCAAGCGAGTTATTTAGTATTACCACGAATTGAATACTATATTTTATCTAAGTACAATAATTATAACAATAAATACTAACCTCTGCAAGTTCGAATTCACCATTTTTGGCACAATTATTACTTAATTTAATTAAACGTCAAAACTATTCAAATGTCAAATCGCTTTCCTCCCCTCAATATTAATGGACCATTCTATTTCACCGTATCGGAAAAGAATTTCTATTGGACAGGCTAGGCATGAAGTGATTGGTGTAAACAATGATTCACCGGTAACTTTTTACGACTATAACTCAACGCTATTTGTTTATGGATACTATTAATTGTTCAAAAACAGTTGACTTAATATATAACCTAATAAGAGCAATAAAATATTAGTTTTTTTAATCAAAATAGTTTTCTTTAAACAGACCTAAACCCAATAAAACCAATCAAAAGTGAGCGCCGTCTTGTTTGGTCGGTCGTTTGGCCACTCGTCAATAGAGGTCGCCCGAAAAAAGTTGAATTAATCGGGGTTTACGAAAATTTACCCTGAGTCCGCAAATATCAACCTCTTTTTCTAAAACCATAAGAATAATAAAGACAGAGATAGTGATCTGAGTACACGGAGTAAATTTTCGTAAACCACAATTGAAATAATGTGTGACGCGCACGTGACGTTACACCTAACCTCAAAAATATGCTTTTCTAAAATTTCCGATTATGTCTATTTTTTCAAAATGTCTGCTTGGTTCTTGTCCTTATCAACTAATATCCTGTTCGGTGCATTATTAATAAAGCTTTAATTACCTTAATCTAAAAAAATAAGATGCTTTTTGTTGGTTGGAATTCCAACCTATAATTAGCGGTAATCTATAATATTGCAACTTTATGAATCTACTGTCTGCGAGTTTTTAAATGCTATAATGGATCCTACCTAAAGCCACAAAAACTAAAATTCAAATTGATAATAAATTTGCAAAAACTAAAAATTTAAGGTTATGTTATGTCATATGATGAGCACGATTGCTAGGACCTCTATATTACAGTAGAAACACTACCGACTAAACTCGCGCATGCGCACTTAATTTGAAATATGTAAATTAGTAGGTACTTTGTCTGTACTTGTTCTTATATGTACGCTGGTTGCATTAAATTTGAAAGTAGAAATAAAAAACAGTCGATTCGCAAATTATGTTATATAACTGAACTGACATTAGTTATAAACTTATTTACCTTTTTTAAGTGAGCGCCGTTGTCCGTTTTATTTTATGATTTAGTTTAAGAAGAAGCAGGGATATTGTGATGGAAATGCAGAATGCAGAAGGAATAGGTCTTTCCATTTGCAATGGTAGGTTTCGTCTCTCTTTAACTTATGATATTTGAATTGATGTTATCTCTGTCAGTGTAGTTCAGTTCAGTTCAGTGTGCAAAGGAAAGGTCCTAATATTGTAATGGGCGTCGTGTGTCGCGTGCGTGACGTCACAACTAACCTCAAAAATTCGCATTTCCAATGGCATTTTCATCAAAATATCTGCTTAGTTCCTGTACTATCAACTAAAATATTGTTCAGTGCATTATTAATGAAGTTTTAATTGCGTTAATCTCATAAAATAAGATACTTTTTGTAAATTTTTGTTAGTTGGAAATGCAACTTATAATATAATCAGCAGTCTGTTTTTAATCATTTACAATGTTGAAACTCATAGATCTAGTGTCAGAGAGAGTTTTTAAATGTTATAGATTAAGCTAAAACCTCAAAAATTGAAATTGAAAAATAAATAAATTAGCAAAAACAAAAAATTTGAGGTTATGTTAGTCATATGATCCACATGATTCATAGATGATTTCCAAATAGAAGGCAACGAGGTCATGAAGTTGAAAGTTTCAGTTAAAAGCTCATCACAGGGAAGCAGACGTGAGGCACGAAAGACAATGTTATTTTTTTCGATAATGACAATCGCCTAAGTTCTTGAAGAGCTAGCCGGCAGCTGCGGGCACAAAATTTACACTCATCCAAAACCAAAGCTCTACCCACAGCTTGAACGTTTGGATAAGAATTGGTGAATGTTTCATAAATGCTTAAAATCGAAACTTGAAATAAAAAAAAAATAATAAGGTATTGAAGGTATTTAATTAAATAACTTATTCTGTTTCAAAATTATGCTCAAACATATCTTGTCGAAAGAAATAATCCCAGTATGTCGATATCTACCAAAAAAAATTTGTTAAAGTTGACTGCTAGAATCTTCAGTCGTAAGTTTGAACAGTAAGAAAAAAACGATCGCAAATTGTAGCTTTAAAACGAAATTTTTAACGTCAATTTTATTTCTTCTCCCAAGCGCTTGGATTGGGAGATTTGTGCGACTAGCGTTTCAATCAGGACCATGCACCAATTTTTGTCAAGAATAAAATTACCCGTCAAAATGTTAACAACGAAGTTTTGCCCTCGGTCAAACTTATCGGACGATGACTGATACATATTAGTGCCTAATCTCAAAGTTATATTTATTTTATATTTGTATTATCAGTGGAAATTATGTAAATATAAACAAATAACGTCAGTGTTAGAAGTTACGAAATGGGCTTGTTTTTAATTTAAAATATTTTTGGAAATCCGGGAACTCTGATAATTCTCGTATCAACAAAAATAACCGTCTTAAAAAAAAAACTTTCTTTTATTTCAGTACATACTCAAAATACTAGCTGAAAACTAATTGGTCTAACTACTTTTGTTTATATTGTACGATGTTCCAGGAAGGTCAAAGTCTGATATTGATCCGGAAAGTTATTATTCTTTCTTACTGCATTATCAACTTTCTCATAATATCTACATAAATAGGTTTTATATTTATTTAAATCTAGTGATTACTGTAATCGTAGTAAATAAATTATTTTCACTTACATTACAGCACTAAAACTTGACGTGGTTTGCTTTTAATCCTGCCGTAAAATATTATTATATTGGAAGAATTTTAGAAAGTGGGCGTTCTAAAATTATATTTTTTAATTGTGAGACATTAGTTAGGGTGATTCGCAGGCGAACAACTTAATATGAGTATTAAAAAATCCCACGTCCGAGAAGACTGCAAATTAAAATCATTATTGATAAGACATTTTTATTCTTTGGCTTCTTCTATTATCATCATAACATTACTAATGTGGCATTTTTTCATAAGTGCACAAATAAGGATTCGATATCATTTGATATCTTAATAAAACAGCAATTACTCTTATTAACTTGGGTTTTTAGGGTTTCTTAACGTTCATATTCTCTTTTTTTACAACGCACAATTCATGATAAAATTAAATAAATAAAAATAATAAGCTACATTGAAGAAACTCTTGGTTTCAACAGACGTAGTAACACTAAACATATGCTACTAGATAATGAGAGGTAGGGAAAAATCGAAGACAATGAAAAACAATGCCAACTTTCTTACGCTCATTAGCATAATAATTATTAATTAGCGAGCTAAATATTGTTCTAAGACTCGGGTGGCTGGGTGCATGTAAACTGTTAGTGGAATAATTATGTGCATTACGGCGATTGAATCATAAAAACTAAGTTTCATAATCCCACAATGTAACAAAATCGTTATTGTTTCTTATATTACTAACCTGATAAAGCTGAATCGGGCCACAAACTAGTAGGGTTAATCACAAATTTGCACATTATATATTATAAGGCGCATTAAAGATTATAATAATAACGCTTTAACCGCATCACTAGCTAAATAAAATACAAGTATTGTCTCACCAACTAGGAAATATGCACAATGAATATTAATCGCATTCAATAGCCTTGTTCGTAGAGTAGTCAGAAACCATCAGAAACTGTCCGACGCATGCGCATTTGGTTGTAGAGTTGCGCGTGTTAAGTCAAAGCACTTTTAAATTTCATAGCTCTATTAAAAATCACATCTCTACAGTCATCAAACTATCACAAATCGGTTCTACGAACAAAGCTTATAAAAAAATAATCTGATAAAATTCAGCCACCAATTATAACTATAAGACGAAGATATAAAATATCTAAAATTTAAATTTAAAAAATGCGAAGCGAAGGTTGAAGTACATATTTTTTTACAGACAAAAGTAAAGCAACCGTTATGACAAAATCAAATTTTTAAATATCTAAAATATTGGCAGCCGCGGTAAGTAAAAACCATTTAGATTAAAGGGCCATAGTAGGCTGCTGTCGTGAGATTGTTTTCAAATGTCAAATAAGCTAGTACCATTGATTAAGGAATGAGCAAGATAAGCGATCCAATGGTAAAGCGCGAGGCCAATTTTGGATGCGAGATTCTCAATAAGTTGCAGGCATTCTTGTGATTCACGTAGTATGCTTTTGATAAGCCTGTGTCAGGTCTGGTTTTATATAATTTATAATCTAGTGGTAATAAAAATTGAATGTTCAATTTCACCTGTGACAGCAGCCTTCTATGGCCCTTTAATTTAAATTTAAGTTCCGTGGCTGCCAATACTATAAATATTTAAAAATTTTATTTTGTCATAACCGTCGCTTTACTTTTGTCCAATAGTTTTAGCTTGAATCCGTTATAATATTTAAAAACCCTCTCAGACAGTAGATTTATAGTTTCAATATTGTAGATTATTAAAAATAAATTGTTAATTACAGATTGGAATTTCAACCAACAAATAGCATCTTATTTCATGAGATCAAGGCAATTAAAACTTTAATAATAATGCACCGAACAAGATTTTGGTTGATAGTACAGGATCCAAGCAGAAATTTTGACAAAATTGACGTAATATTCGAAAATTAAATTTTAGATAAATGCATATTTTTTAGGTTAGTTGTGACGTCACGTGCGCGTCACCCATATACTTCAACAAATATAACCTAAAAATTTTAAAACGAAAACCTAACTTTCTGTCGCGTTGGATAATCTTGTGTATCGGTACATGTATCAAAGATTACTGTTAGGTATAGCTCTGTACTGACATTAATCTACCGCTCCAATTATCGTAATTGACTATCATTTTATTTGTCATTCATAGATTTTGACACCTACCTATAGAATTTATTTATAGAAATACAAAAAAAGTGTAAAAATGAAAGTTGTAGATTTTGATGCGAAATATATTTTGGTGCTCATAAATAAAACAAAGGAACATCAGCAAGTAAACTGTCAGTAATTATTATCAGACATATTTTGTCATTTTTCTTTTATGGCAAGCGTTCCATGTGGTACTGTTTTGAATATTTTATATTTTTGGAATCAGAGAAAAAAGATCTTTCAAAATATGCAAAAATGTACAGGGTGTTCCATTTAAAAAAACATAAGTTGTGTTTCTTTCTCTACTTTCTGACGCCATTTTGTTTTACCAAGAGATAGTTCACGCTAAAATCTACAATTTTTATTTTTACGCTTTTTTCATATCTCAATAAATAAAGGAGTAGGTGTCAAAATATATGGAACTAACCTGTACATTTCGTACATACTTATCTATTCTGAATTTTTATATTTTTTACATTCGGTTTGTATATTTTTTTGTCTGTCTATTTATATCGGCAGTGACCAAAAAGATTCGAAACATAATTAAACCATAAAGTGTAGTACTTACGTTGTTGAATTTAGAATAAAAAGGGCCTTCAATATTTGATGTTAAGAAAATCAGGGCCGTATTTAAGGCTTTCAATTTTTGATTTTAAGAAAATTAGGGCCGTATTTACAAAAATTAAGATGTGATGTATGCCCAAAGACTAAACGCCAATTAAAAAAATCGATAACGTAATTTTTAAGTTCGTTAAAACTTGGCGTAAAGAGGTATTGCTTTAACTTTACCATTAACGTCAGGAAAAAAAAATCTGAAAATTCGGTTTATTCCAAATAACTCAAAAACGAAAAATTATATTGAGAATTCTAGGCGACTTTTTGTTAGTCCTAACTAAATTTGTATATTTTATTATTTTTTTTTTATATATTATCTTGCAATACAAATTTTATTATTATTATTATTATTATTATTATTATATATTATAAACATCTTGTTCCTTTTTTTTTCGCATAAAATAAAGTGTTTTAAGTTGGAGAAATAATGTTGGGACAACGGCCCTTATCTACTTGCTCCGATCCCTGCTGTTTGTGGCGCTACAAGTGCCTTACGTGAGTGTCATTATAACAAGAAGAAACTACCAAAGAAATTCAAAAGAAATAAAAAATTATCCATGACGATAAAAGACATTAAAATTAATATTTAATATTGTATCCTTTTTTATTATTTTATTTTTTAGAAAATAAAAAAATTGGCAATTTATTTATTATCTTCAGTTATTACTTGCGCGTAATTAAACAAAAATGTGAACTGAACTGAAGAAATTATACATTTAACGTCAGCATTACAGCGTTTACTGCTGCTGACTCTTAAAACGCACAAATTTAGGATGACAGGCTTCGTATCGAATTTATTCAGGTGAAACATTTTTCACTTAAAGCACTCGTGCTGTATGAAATTAAAATCTCGGTGTAAAAAAACACGTCCTTGAACCTCCTCTTAATTTATTTCGATGCATTATTTATACCAATAAATTATTTATTGGTGTAAATTAACAATTAGGAAGAATTAATTTCCAACAAAATATCGCAGACAGAACAATGAAAATGAATGAAATTATTAATGAAACAACGAATTAACAAAAAAGCTCGTGTCAACAAAAAACCAGTTACTAAAATCAATAATAGTGGTGCGTTTTCGAGTCGAATGCCGGTTTATATTCGATAAATTAGTCGCTCCGAGGCTACGCTTAGATTCCATTACTAATTAGCTCTGGCTGCACAGAAAATTTGTCACGGTCTGCAATTTTTCCATTATAAAATGAACGTTAATTTGGAACAATTTAACGAAGGAGTTCTCTATAAGGATGTCTCGAAACGCATACAAATACTTGATATTTAGATTTTTTCAAAACAATAATTCTCACCTGTAAGTCCTGGCGTCCTTGCAGCCGACATGCAGGAAGAACAAGTCCCTGACCTCGACGACCTCAATCAGCCCCAGCGGGATATGGTGGTGGTTCTTCCCGCACTGCAGGTACAAGCGGAAGTTTGTAATTAAAATCGCCCCGTCTACAGACGATCCGGAATGCACGACGTTCTCCCCAGCTAGGAGGCCGAACGGCAGCTTCTTCAGGTCCGTCGCCTGCAGCGGGTACATGTAGATCTGCTCGACATGGTACATGGAGTTCGGTTGATCTGTGGTGTCCATTTTCTTTAAAAAAAAAAGGTTAATTAATTGACGGTTTCTTTAGCAATTTTCAAATAAGCTGTACTACCAATTCACACTCAGGTTCTGGCTCTGAACAAACCTCTTCTCCTTTTAACAACGCAACAAAAGGCCAGAACATTTTGGGAACAACAGTACTGTCGAGAGACCCTTGGAAATTATTCTATTGGACGGCACAACACGGACAAACATACACACGAACAAATTAAAATACACTGTGCTGGCTAAAATTTATCTCGGCTGCAAAAAGCTTGTACTACTAGGGTTAAAAACTGGGTGGTAAAAAGTTATCTGCAAGTGTTATCACATTTCTTTTCACAAAAACTGAAGGAACCCAGTTTTATGGCAGCATTAAGAAGTCTATTTCAACATGTATGTCAATTAAATAGACTTGAATTTAACAGCCTGTAAAACTATTAATATTCCCATAATGAATAATGTAGTATGAAAATATTGTCTTCCTGGCGTAAAGCGAGAACAATTATTTTTAAATGTAATGGATCTATTTGGTTTCAATGCTGTCGCTGCTTTCTAGAAACTAGAAATCAATGGGATTCAGCACCTGCAATTTATATGGTCGTGGCAACGTGCAGATTTATCCCTTATTACATTTCACGTATGCTTATGGCTGTATTATTTACTTAATTAATAAAGTAACCGTTAATTGTGGTTAAATGCTTCTGTATTTATTAAACCAGTTTACCTTATATCAATTTTGTTGTCTTGTCATGCAAAATCCTCAAGAGGAATATTATTGAGAATATTCTCCGAAATATTGGGCCACCTTGTATAATTAAAATCTTAAAACCGGCCACTCTGTAATCAGACCATTTGCGAAGGCATATAAAAATGTCAACCATGTCCTGTAATTAATTACACCTAAGGTTTGTTACGAAATTTATAATGTAAAAGCCGAAACTTTCTAATGGTTCCTACTTAATATTTATGAAGAAAGTTTTAATCTGCATACCTACGAAAACATTATAAACATGTTCGACCTGCAGAGTTTGCTAACTCTTTTAGATTTTGAGATATTAACACCAACTTTGATTTTTCAAATACAAGACATAGTTAAACACCAATTTTCATTGTCTTTAAAACGATATATTACAACAATGGTTTACCTATTTTAAAAAATAATGGAGTTATCGCCACTTGGATTTTTTTATTTTGCTCCCTAATTTTTTTGAAATAAAACAAAAGAGACTCAAAACTCATCAAATCATATTAGGTTTTTAAAAAACTAAGAAATTAAGAATTCTTTTAATTTTCAAGTAGGTCATGTAAAAAATTGTTTCAAATAGATATCTGTCAAAGTTTTGTTTTTGTTGTAATCATTTATCTCGTGTGGTTGTGGACGCTTTGGAAAGCGAAAAACAAAACTTTGACAGATCTATTTGAAACAATTTTTTACATGGCCTACTTGAAAATTAAAGAATTCTTAATTTTTTAATCAATAAATCGAAATATGTTTTTTGTTTTATTTCATAAAAATCAGGTAGGAAAATAAAAAAAATCAAATAATGGCGGTAACTCCATTATTTTTAAAAATAAACCATTGTTGTAATATATCATTTTAAAGAGAATAAAAATTGGGTTTTAACTAAGCCATAGCCAGCTATGACTTCTACTTGAAAAATGAAAGTTGATGTTAATATCTGGAAATCTAAGAGTTAGCAAAAATATTATAATTTTTTCAAAATCTGCATGGAAAAGTGCCATAAGAACGAAAAAACTGCATTAAAATATTTTCATAAATAAAGAAGTTAATGGAAAAATGAAAATGACAAGTTTTTTGCCGATGAAACAAAAACGATTTTACTAAAATATCTTTGCATATAATATGTAATAGTACGCCTCGATAAGCTCTATATTTGGTGTCACTTACCGTTTCCAAGATACCCATGGTAAGCACGATAAGTGGGACACCCTGTATATATGCATTTTGAAACAATACGTAATTAAAATTTAAGAATGCAATGAATTTATTGTTTATTTATTGGTAAATTCGATAACCGATTGTTCAAATTGTTTGTTATGTAAGGAAATTTCTACAGTGATACCGGTGGGAGACGTACGACAAGGAACTAAAACCACGTTATTAAAAAAAAAAAAATGCATATTTTATACAAACCGTTAAACCAATTTTAAGAGCACAATGTATACAATATAACTAGTTCATAACATAAATTGGTGCGTAGCGTAATAGGAACAAAACTGTGATTAAAAAAGAAAAAATTGAAAAACAATTAAAAAAATTGGTAAAACTTTTAATGTTGAAGTCTACAAATTTTTAAGGTTTTTGTATTATAAAAATAAAACTGAAGTCGCTTATAACTGTTACGCTTTAATAGGATGTTAATTTTAGTTCCTTAAACTAAACAGTAAAAATCGAGAGAATATTATATTTTTAAATAAAAAGGTAACGTAATATCCCAACGGCTTGACAAGAATATATTGTTATATCGGGCAAATAGGAATACAAATACTAAAAATAATGATCTTTAGCATCAGAAGATTCAAAAGTATAAAAATAGCATGCTGCATATTAGTGTCCATTTTATCAATATTTATTATTTATAAAATACTTTTATAACGGTAAAAATAAAAATTAAATTACTGCGAAAGATCGAATTATTTAATAAGTAAGGCTCCAACGCCTCCAATGTCCTAATAAAAGCTTATACTTAATAAAGTTTTTATAAGATCACAAGACATATTTTTACAACATTTTATAAGCTAATACAAATTAATAAGACTTATTTACCAAAAAAGGTTTAGGTTTAGGTTTAGGAAAATTTAATAGGCGATAGATCTTGCGAAAATAAAAAGAAAAGTTCGTATGAACTTGTATGTATTATTTTAAAGCTTCGTTTTCGAGATACTTAGGGTGTTAAAGTTAATTAAAAAAAAAAACCTTGTTTTTCAATTTTCTTAAAAACTACTTGACCGATATTGATAAAACTTGGCACGTTCTTAGTAATAAATAAGCTTAATTTGATGTATAGATTGAGTAATTCAATATACTTATAATTTATTTGTCTCTTGAATTTTTTATATAATTTTTTAAAATGTGGGCTGTTAAACAAATTCTATTTTTTTCTCGAAAAGTAAGCGAGATAGAAAAACTCAAGAGACAAAAAAATTATATTTTTAATTACTCAATCTAGAATAATATCAAACTCATAAAAAGCAGTGGCGTGCTCAAATTTTGCATTAAAATACATAATCAGCCTCTGGAATAATTAAACTAAATTGTGCATCAAATTATGCTTCTAATTTATTTATTACTACAAACGTGTGCCAAGTTCTATCAAAATCGGCCAAGTAGTTTGTAAGATATTTGAAAAAATAAGGTTTATTTTAATTAATTTTAATGCCCTATATCTTGAAAACAAAGCTATAAAACATACAAGTTCGTATGAACTTTTCTTTTTATTTCTGCGACACCTACAGCCTATTAAATTTTCCCGAGTAAAACCTGAGACACCCTGTATAAACAATATTGGCACGTGACTTTTAAAGCAGTTATATTATTTTGTCATGAGAACATTAAAATATTAAATACTAAAATAATCTTGTTTCTTAAACCAATTTAGAGTTAATTAAAAGCCTAAGCGATACCTCGTCTTTTGTAAAGCTGCAATAAATCGCATATACAGGGTGTCCCACTTATCGTGCCCACCTTGGGTAATCTCCGAAACGGTAAGAGATACAGGGTATGTTTTCATTCTCAGAGTACTTTTTGATGCAGATTTTGAAAAAATTATAATATTTTTGCTAACTCTTTTAGATTTTGAGATATTAACACCAATTTTCATTTTTCAAATACAGGCCATAGCTGCATATGGCTTAGTTAAAACCCAATATTTATTCTCTTTAAAATGATATATTTAAAAAATAATGATGTTATCGCTTGAGTTATCGCCATTATTTGATTTTTTTTATTTTCCTCCCTAATTTTTATGAAATAAAACAAAAAACACTCAAGATTCCTTAAGGGGTTTTCGGAAACTTACTCCCTGTACCCAGATCACTATCTCTGTCTTTGTTATTCTTATAGTTTTAGTAAAAGAGAAGTATATTTGCAGATCGCTCAGGGTATGTTTCCGAAAACCCCATTAGATTGCTGAGCACCGTTATTTTATGCCGACCAACCAAAACCGACTCCCATTAGTTCTCAGTAAATAATTACTTAATTCTCCGCAACAAAAACAATTACGCAATAAGGATTACTAACAATTCCAATCAACAACATAAACTTAAAGAAACATACAGGACTTTAACTTCTAACATATTTGTCGTAAGTACCCGAAAACCAATAAAACTTATAATATAACAACGATTTTACCTGTGCTATACGAATAATGCCCATATTCACCAACAGAGGCCTGTTTCGATGGACTCACTTTGTCGATCATAAACAAAAAAGCAAAATCACAAAACAATCCGACACAAAATGCGGTTGCTCTAAGAAACCTTTGCCAACATAGTGTCACAGATGTAAAATGTTTATCAACAACTTTGGCAACATTTCAAGCCCCAACAAAATATGCTAATCATGTTTTCACCACTATAACCACTATTCAAAGACGGACAACATCCTTGTTGTTATCAAAATTTTGCAAAATAAAATATTTTTCAACCACGCTATCTTTAAACGATAAACATGTTGGTGCCCTACTTATACTTATCGTTGGATCGGAACTTATTATGCATATGTAAGTTACCCTCCTTGCAAAATTTAATTAACATTTTTCAGTTTCACCTTGACTTTCAGTTATCTCGTTATCAATTTGTCAGATTTATGGAATTGTTAAAATTGATTATGTAGGTATACAACGGCATTTACTTGCAGTGATGGGAAACCTCGTTTATTTGTGAACCGTCGTCATATTGAATTCGGGTTTCAAGCAGGTAACTTATCAAAGCATCAATAGTGGCTTGGGCTAGACATGGATAAGGGCATTCACAAACAGCTCTTTTTACTGCTTACAGCTAGGTCTTGACAGTGAAATTGACAGTTACAGCACAGTTCCACACGCTTCCCTGGCACCTCAGGTGCATTCCAGACTAGTAAATTTAGCTGAGGCAAGGTAAAGAACTGACACAAATTTGTTTACAAAAAAAATGTCCTTATTAAAATAAAATGTTACGTTATGTCAAATACAGGTGAAAACGGATACTAAAAGATCTACTTACTCTGTTTTTACCATAAAAAATAACCGTTCAAACTTTCAGATCAAATGATAACACCATTTTCCTCGAGATAAGATAATAAAAATAGTGAAATTACAAATAAATATGCCACCTTTTCATAAATAGATATCACACACGAAAACGTCCTTGTGACAATCAAAATGGCGTACGTGACGTAAAAAATTAGTTTCTTCGCGTCAAGCGACATCTACCAATGTCACAATTCAGCGTTGGTCGCGTTATGCAACCAACATTGACGGGATGTTTGGCAATGGCGGGTTTTTCAAATCGTTAATAGTAGGAGAGCCCTCGACCAAAATTTCGAGGTATCACGACACGGGTAATTTCATGAAAAATGTTTAGTTCGAGGCAAAAGAAACAAGTTTCATTTATGAAGGAAAGTGCCAGGATATTGCGGAAAGGGTGAAAATAAGTTTTCAGTCGTTAAAAAAAAAATTACGACTCATTTCCTTTATTCGAGATCTGTTTTTTTGATATTGTAAGTATATTAAAAACTAGCTTCTTGTTTTAATTATCAACTTAACCAAAACATTTATTTAAAATAAGTTAATATGTCAACGAAAGGTTAAATATTTAAAGGAAAGAACAGTAATAATTACTATAATAGTCTTATTCTCTAACCTGTATATTATAATTATGCAATTTTTCTTATTAGCATTTTGATTCTCAGGTTTTCGTGGAACTAACGATTTATAGAAGAGTTATCAGGTTTTTTCCGCATTGAATATTTTGCATATCAATCACCTTATTGTGGTCTTTTTCTCAAACAGTCACTTGTAAAGAAAATAATTGCAAACCACATGGCCACAGAACTAGGCAACCGTATACACACACAATGGTATTACGTGAGGAGAAAACATAATGTATATCTGGTTGCCTATGTTTGACCAACTGGTTTGTGTTTATTTATAAAGGCTCTGCATATAATTTGGTGTTTTATACCCTATATAAATTATACGGAGCACTATTTCATTACCCGTGTCTATTGTATATGAGGGAAGTATAAAATATTAGGTTATGAAAGTTTTAATTTGATTTGATAGGAATACGAGCGTTTTTAAAATATTAAAAAATGTCACTGGATAGTTTATATTGAATTAAAAGTTATATTTAAATATCAGATCACACCTACTTGCGCGTAATTTTAAACTTAAACTGTTTGCCTGAGAGTCGTCGAACGTTTTTATAAGATATTCACATTTCAAAATTTTCGATCCTTCATTCATTTGCGTCCTCACACATTATTTCAGATTCAAAATTTCATACTGAATATTATCACATTATCTCAACCTGCACTGTCAATATTAAAAAAAAGTTTAATGAAAATAGTCGCTAATTTTGGAAATAAGGCATTTTTGGACATGTGTCCGTATTAATTTAATTCAAGAAATACTTCATAGAACCATTAATACCTATATCTACATAGAGAATGGAGATACTTATGCAGATGAACCTCTGGACGTGGACGCTATCGTGAACGGGTTGTGATAACTGAACCGAAGATGCGTGAATATCTTCCGAACATTCTAATTTTACTAATTATTTAGCCAAAGCGCTTATTTATAACAAGAATGAACATTTAGAGATAATAAATTGGTAACTGGGACAGAAATTTTCAAGTACATCAACAAAATAGCGTGAACGCATCATGGTTGCATAAATAAACATTTCTAATATAAAAAGATGTATTTTGGCAGTATGTTTGACAACATTATACTTGTTACTCATTATTAAATTTGTACAAGATGGCTGGTGGCTGAGGTAATATATTCAAATATGACTGTTGACATCGCATATACGCACGTTAACCGTCATATCTGAAAATCTGCACAAATTTGGACTAAAAGAACATAAGTACAACAATTGCAATGATAAATAATCAACGACCTATTACAAAACTTTATCTATTCAAAAGTTCACAGTAAATACAAAATAATGAAACACGGTAGTTAATCTATATATATATACAGTATTTAATTCTTAACGCAAACCCAGCAGCTTTATGTCAAATTGACAATTGACAGTCTTTTGTTTTAAGGCGTGGTTTGCAGTCAGCCGACTAGATTCGCGCCAAGAACATTACACAATTATTTTCAAATTAATTTCTACGCTGCTTGTGCTTTATAAAAATGTCCAAACTCCGACACTGACACCCAAAATTTCACTGTATTTTTATAAGGGACAATCAGAGTATTTCAATAATAAATTTAAACTAACCTTAACCTTAACGAAACATAACGGTAAATAATTAATTCCAATTTACACAGATGATTAAAATGGAATAGGGGTATTACGCATAACAAATAAAACATTCTACTAGTTTCTTATTACAGGAAGTAGTCGGCTTGCGGCTTTTTCGAGGGTATCCCTCTGGTCTCCTGGGGCGCCGCCTCGAATATGGTGAAGTCCCTTTGTAAGTGTTCGTTAAGTTCTAATATAGCGGCTACGTTGCCACATCTGGAAAAAAACATACGTGTAACGTAAACAAACGAAGTAATACGAGCATCGTTACGTAAATGCGAGTTCATTAAATAAGCATTTAATGTCTGATTATTCTACTTTTGTAAATGATTGACGTGGCGTTTAAATGCTGAATGCTATTGACTAGGCAAGTTATCAGTACTAATTGAAAAGTTTAATTGAATATTCCATTAGGAATTTCCCTATTATAATACACAAAAAAAAGAGACAAATAAATAATCACGCCAGAAACTATAAACAAGTTTAGCCAAAGCTGTTATTTTAAGATTACTGAGGAATAACAATTTTGTATAATTCTCTTAATTATGTAAACACTAACTAAACATGTGCAATTTAATCTGAGTTTTTTTTTATCAAATCCTGATAATGCGACAAGCACGTTATGTTGTGCTAAATATTCGATAATTTTAGTTCTGTACAAAATAATCCTCTACACAAGCAGGCGGGACAACAAAGAAATGAACAAAATACATTTAATTCTACCAAACATCTCTACCTACCTGTAACAATAGTTAGGTGCAGACCAAACCGTCAACACCGTTTCATTAAAGTGCCATTTGTACCCCTCCATGACAAGCTGGTGAGCTCGACAGATCATGTCGATATCATTCGCAGCATTGAACTGCGCTACCACATCCGACCCAAATAGATAGCCAGCGCCTCGCGGAGAAACACCCCATCCTTGCGTGTCTAGAAACGAGCAAATAAAAACACCGTAACGAACTACTATTTTGCATAAATACCTTCGGGATCGCTCCACAACAAATCACACATCGGTCCATCGTGTGGCACCTCCTGCTTACGGTCTATCACCCTGATTTGATCCAAGGTTTGTATGGATGGCGACAGCCCGCCGTGCACGCAAAAAATCTTCCCGTCGATAATAGCCGACAGCGAGAGGTAGTCAAATATCTCCGTGCAGTATCTCCAGACTGTTATAGATCCGTATTTCCTTAAGCATTCGTCGTAGAAACCGTACACCTGCGTGATTTGCCTGGACTCGTGGTTGCCCCTTATCAGGGTTATGCGGTCTGGATATCTAACCTAAAACAAGCGAAAGACAATGACAAAATCACACATAACCTTAATTTTAGAAACGTGTTCGTTAACCTGGCCTTTAAACTTACCTTAAGTGCTAACAGTAATAAAAATGTTTCTACGCTATAAAACCCTCGGTCGACGAAGTCACCCATAAATAAATAATTGGTCTCGGGAACGTCACCACCCACTTTAAAGAGTTCTTTGAGGTCGTAGAACTGTCCGTGTATGTCTCCGCAAACCTAGGAAGAAACTGTGAGTATGGCTCTTAAAGTGATTCCCTATGCAGGCTTACCGTTACGGGGGAATCCACCCGCTGCACGTTGCTCTCTTCCACCAAGATTTCCCTGGCCTTCGCACACAAAGCCTTAACTTCTCCCTCTTTGATAATCTCGCATCTTTTCAGCTGTTCTATTTGTCTATCTAAGTCACTGGTATCACCCATCTGGGGAAACGAAATGCCTGGTTAAATACGCAACACACAAGCAGAATAAAGATTAATGTAAACAACGAACTGGCCTCACATAACACTAATTTGTAAATATAGGTTATGTTGACATATTTCCTATAAAAGCTACTCGTGAACGATTTCTACTTACAGTTTACTAACTACAATGGTAAGCAATCAAACAAATACTCTAATCGTACGGATTTACCACAGAAACATGAGAAATCTTACTTTTTAAACAAAAAGTATAACACACAATGCTCCAAAACTCCCTAATCTCATGGAATCGTCTACGCTCTGCGATCCTCGTGTGACTCACAGTTTCCACAGGCGACGCCTATTACGTATGTCGCTTGGAATTCGGACGGCTTAAGACGCCGATAATTAATAGTTGCTCTATCCGATCGATACTAGCGAAATTATATGGAAATTCCTGAGCTGGTAATTTTATTTTTAAATTTCTTTCAACAAGCTTGGCAAATAAGCAGGTCTTGGAATAAAAACAAATGATTATCGCCGTTTCTTCGCGACCGCAGGGTAGACGCATGCGTCGGTGATTGACATAGCATGGCTGAATAGCGTTCGTCCCACGAAAAGCGGTCTTGTAATACCTAGTTGATGTTTTTAGTGAAATTTATTAAATAAATTCAGTTGCGTTGTGGTTTAGTTTGGTGAAGTGTTGTGCAGTGGTTTTTAAAGATGGGAAACATTCATACCGTTGGACCGAACGAGGCCCTAATTGTTTCAGGTTAGTGCGGACACTATTTTGTATTTTGCTTTGGGTTTGGATTGGGAGGAAAAAAATTCAGGGTTTTGCTAATCAATTTTATTGTTTTTAACACGCGCCGGCGGGTTTTTGTATAAAACGAATCGGTCTCGGTGTAGAACTTTGCGTAAACACTTATTACCCGAGTTTGTTTATCTCCGCTCCGAAGATCCTGCGTTTAAATACTGGTTTTTATGCAATGTTTTCTTTTTTTTTCGCTATTACACAATTTGCATTTTTATCAAGGCCGCCTGTCAGATCGCGGATAGGTTATGTTGTTGTTTTCTTACGTTCCGAGCATCGCTAACTAGAATAATTGTTTTTTGATCGTGCAGCGTGTGAATTTTAAGTACATTTTTGTGAAGATGATAAATAAAGATCTGAATAGATTAAAACGTAAAAAAAGGTCGTAATTTTACGCTAAAAATAGTAGTTCAGGGTTTTACGTACAGGCGCCGAATTTCCGTATTAGTGTCACTGGTATTAGGTTTAATGGGCGGCTATTTATTTCGAAAGGTCAAGGCATGATAGAGTTCAACTGTTCATATTTATATTGGTCACTTAATGGTTGAATACTATATAACTGTTGGGTTTGTAAGGAGCGTGACGCGCCTAGACTATGGAATTACCAAAATGTACCAATACCCTCGCCAATAATCCCCAAGTTTAAATCTGAGAAATAATAAATATGCAGATAGATAAGACGCTGCTGACTGTAGTAGTTGGCTGTGGATACGAAATATACACTGCTCAACAGTTGAAAAGGTATTGCCATGGTTATACTACAGAACCGAAAAGGTGGGGTATGTTAGAATTACTTTGTAGAGGGAATTCCAGCAATCATCGATTCGCATTTTTCCCAAAAAGATCGTCGCCATTTTTCCAAAATGGCGGTCAAAACAGGTATATCATGCTTATTTCCTTCCCTGCCTAATTCTACCCTGAAATTAGGTATCACCAATATTGTAAGGACTAAGAAAGCTACGATTTTTTATTTTTCTCTCTTTGGAAAAATACTCAAAAATACAAGAAATTTTTATTAATAAATACCTTATTAAATAAAAAGATAGTCGGTATATTTTTTGAGCAATTCGATCGATACCATCTGTTTGTAATTTAGATGTAGAATTTATAGCCTTGTCGTCAGAGTTGATGTAAAACGTCAAATATACAAGGTGTTTGAAATTAGATTGGGTTTTTTAAATGGAACGCCTTGTATATTTTTACATATTTAGATTCACCTTACTGTCCTGATTTCAAATATATTACATATTATATGATGGCTCCATTACTTGATAAAAAGTATTAATAACTTAATTAATTTTTGATCAACTTATGTATTAAATTTAATTTAAACATAATTTAATACATAAGTTGATCAAATTATTAAATATTTTTTGTCAAAACTCATTTATGGAGCGATCGTACAATATATAATACCTATATTTGAAATCAGAACAGCAATAAGGGGAATCTAAATATGTAAAAAAATACAGGGTGTTCCATTTAAAAAGAAAATCTAGTTTCAAACACCCTGTATATCGACGTTTTATTTCAAATCTGACGACAGGGCTAAATTCTACATAAAAATTACTAACAGATATTGCTCAAAAAATGGAGAAACTAACAGGGGTTTCACATTTATAGTGACACCCCTGTGTACAGGGTGATCGTTTGAAAATTCTACTTTTTAAACCTTTTTATTTTGCTTCAAAATATAGCTAGAAAAAAAAAAAATAAAAAATAGATCTGTAGCATATTTCACCTAGTTTTTGTATTTATACCGAGTCTGCATCTAGATCTTAATGAATATACAGGGTGCGCAACATAGTCACATTTTTTAAAACGGAACACCCTGTAGGTATATTTTTAATTTTTTAGATATTTGGATAGCTCTGTTCATCCCCTTTATAAATGTATATAATTGTTAGGTACTCGGTTATATATTTCATCCACAAATAACCGAGTTAATCAAATAAATACATGTACAGGGTGTCCCAAATTGCTTGATTTTGGCTGGTATTCCTATTTCCAGACCAGGTAGAGAAAAACTGACACATGAGTCTAGAGCTCGATTTTTGTGAAACGCTGATTGGTGAAAACCACATTTCGATATCTCTAACCGTTTTCAAGATATCGGCAAAAATTGACATTTTACAGATTCCGAAAAATTGTCAACTTTTTTATTTTTGGATATTTTTTCAAACGGTAAAAACTTTTTGACGTAGAATAAGATGCATTTGTCAAAAAAAATATATCGCTTTTCGATTGTTTGATATCAAAGCTAACTTTGTTATTTCAAATGGAAACCATAGTTTTGGCTTTGACTTTAAAAAATAGAAAAAAAAATAAGCTTTCCAAAAATATATATGCCAAGATATGTCTAGTCATCCTTGCTGCCAATATGACACATTTCTCTTTAAAAATAACATTTTTTAACGTTAAAAAAAGTTTTTCGGAATCTGTAAAATGTCAACTTTTGCCGATAACTCGGAAACGGTTAGAGATATCGAAATGTGGTTTTCACCAATCGGCGTTTCACAAAAATCGAGCTCTAGACTCATATGTCAGTTTTTCTCTACCTGGTTTGGAAATAGGAAAACCAGCCAAAATCAAGCAATTTGGGACACCCTGTACACCTAAATGCAAGAAAAACAATTAAGTTTACGTTTTAAAGAATTTTTTAATAAAAATAACAACATACGAAATACCTAAGTAAAAATTATAACATGTTTTCAAAAATTCCAGCATTATTTTCTGAACAAAGGTTTAATTTTTTTATGTAATTTTGTTTAAAACAATTATTTAGTTGTATCCCAAACTTTTAAGAATATTATTTGTTTGAATAACTAAGTTGAAATATACCGGGTGCCACAGGTTACTGGCTCACCCCTATATTTCCTTTATTTTTTAACTTATCCATTTGAAATTTGGGGGGCATAAAGTACCGTTTAAAATGTATTTTTGCACATAACAAACACTATGGTACCACTTCCGGTTTATCCGGAAATTACCTCAACTTTCGATTTTCAAATGGAACACCCTGTATATTTTTACATATTTGGATGCAGGGCGAAATTCTGCATACACCACGTAAGTTTCGCGAATTTTTGAGCCAATGTTCAATTTTTTCAAGCATCTTAAGAAATAAGTCTAGAGTGCTTTGGAATTTCAAAATTGGTTATACGGTAAACTTCAAAGGAAAAATATAACTTTTCTTTTCGTTTCACTAACAACCTCGCTAACAACTGTTTGCGAAGCCTCCAAAGTTGAACATATCACTTTTTTATCGAAAACTTTTTTTTTTCAAATGGGAAGGTGGTGGCTCATAGTGTTTGAAAAATTATAATTTTCTTTCTGATTTCATTGATATCTATTTCATATCTGTGCTATTTATTTTCAATTTTATTTCATTCGTTTAAAAGTATAAAAGCCACTTTCAAAATAACTTTTATTGAACCTTAACATAGTTACCTTTGCACTACGAATTGACACATTATAAAACAAAAGAATGACGACATTTGTAAACAGTTTATTGTTAGCAAAAATTATATTTTTCCTTTGAAGTTTACCTACCGTATAACGAATTTTGGAATTCCAATGCACTCTAGACGGATTTCTTAAAATGCTTGAAAAAATTGAACATCGGCTCAAAAATTCGCGAAACTTACATGGTGTATGCAGAATGTTGCCCTGCATCCAAATATGTAAAAATATACAGGGTGTTCCATTTGAAAATCGAAAGTTGAGGTAATTTCCGGATAAACCGGAAGTGGTACCATAGTGTTTGTAATGTGCAGAAATCATTTTAAACGGTAGTTTATGCCCCCCAAATTTCAAATGGAAAAGTTAAAAAATAAAGGAAATATAGGGGTGAGCCAGTATCTTGTGGCACCCGGTATAACAATTACTTATATATATTTATAAATCTAAATAATATAAAAAAATATAGAGGGCTAAAGCGGAAGTAGTAGTAGTAGTAATTACATTTTGGCTTTGATTTTCATAAAAATCATTAGCTCAGCGCCAAATAGAAATAGAAACATAAATAGAAATTAAAATATTCAAAATTTTATAATTATAAATACCTACAAATACAAGTACATATACACTATACAGTGAGGTCGAAAAGTAAGGAACAAATTCAATATCTTCAGAACGCCTAAGTTTTGGAAAATTCGTTCGGACCTGTCGATTTTGATTTTATATTAAGTAGGACTATTTTAAAAATATTTTTTATTCTACAACGTGTCCCGAAAAAGCTGGGCTGTGATCAACGTTGATTTTTTAAATGTCAACCCCCAATTTTCTTTGCAACTTCGAATTCCTTGTAAAATTCTAAACATTTTGGATGTTACATTTAACTTAAATATTTCGAACACCCACTTGAATTTTTGAAATTTTTTCTTATAACGAAATGTGATGGAAAGCTTGCAACTGCCGTAGCACAAAGCTCAGTATTTTCTCCCACCTTCCCACCTCACCATTCTAAAAAACAAAAAAAAACAGTCATAATTAATTGGTAATGAATTCTACAACTTTATTGTTCGAGGTGCAAAGTTAATGTATAAACGTCAAGATATTGGTAGGGCAGTGTAAGCGTTTACTTTACTGTAAATTATTCGCATGCACCTGAACGTGATTGGCATGATCTACAATTAATAATCTCGGAATGAGTTCTTGCGTGCAACGTGCAACCTTAGCTCGTGCTTGTCGTTGCTATTCTTTAAACGGTATAGGTTTTGTCAAGGGCGACCAGTACAACATATATCAATATAAGTACTATGTCCAATTCGATTTTTTAGGCTATTAGGAATTTTTTTTAAATGCCAACGTATCGAAATACGCATTAAAAACCGCTCCTATCGCTCGCATTTAAATAATAGTTCGGCGTACTTGCTAGAATGTTTCTGGCGACTTTGGGCTCGACCTAGATAAATTAAACAGGGACCGCCGGGGTGTTTACCCTGTGCTGGGGATGAATCGTCTGTAGTTTATAGGGGTAGTCTAGAATCAACAATGCGATGTCTGCAGCGGCGGCTCGCCCCCAGTTTGCCCCGGCACCGAACCTCAAGATGACTCCACACGTCTGCGATAACGTTATTTTGTTCCTGTTAAAAATGTAACAGACGAACAAGAACACTTACTAGACTTTTCTTTTCGTAGAGAACCGAAATACGATTACGAATACAAATACAAATATTATAAATATAATTACGAGTATAAATAAATATCAATAAGTATAAATATAAAGATAAATATAAATATATATATAAATTATGTAAATTATATAAATTATATAAATTATATAACTTATATAAATTATATAAATTATATAACTTATATAAATTATACAAATTTTATAAATTATATAAATTATATAACTTATATAAATTATATAAATTATATAACTTATATAAATTATACAAATTTTATAAAATAAATATCAAATAATATAAATATACAAATATACATACAAATATACGAATATATAAATCTTAAGTACACAAATATCAAATAAACTCAAATGCCAATTATCAAATATCAAAAATATCAAATAAAAAAAATATCAAATATCAAAAAGTATTAAATATAAAAAAACCTCAAAAAAATGTTAAATATTAAAAAATATCAAATATCAAATTACAAATTTCAAATATTAAATATCAAAAAATATCAAATACCTATCGAAAAATGTTCAGTATCAAAAAACATCAAATACCTATCAAATTACAAATTCCAAATTTTAAATATCGAAAATTAAATATCAAATATTATACATAGTGACCCATTTGAAAGCGGGCCACCCCTGTAAAGTGGCTATTTTTAGTCCGATTTTGATCAACTTTTTTTTAGATTGTTGCTCATGGAAAACTGCATTTTGTGGCAAATTGATAGATGTCTATCACAAATCAAGGCCTGCTTTGCAATTTTTTTTTGAGCGAAAATATTACCTACCTATTATCTGGAATTTTCGCTCCAAAAAAATTGCAAAGTAGGCTTTGATTTTTGTGATAAACATCTATCAATTTGCCACAAAATGTAGTTTTCTATGAGCAGTTTTCCAACCTAAAAGAAAGTCGATCAAAATCGGACCAAAAATGGCCACTTTACAGGGGTGGCCCGCTTTCAAATGGGTCCCTCTGTATAATATCAAATATCAAAAAGTATTAAATATCAAAAAGTAACAAAAAATGTCGAAAAATGGTAAATATAAAAAAATATCAAATTACAAATTCCAAATTTTAAATATCGAAAATTAAATAAATATTAAATATCAAATAATTTCAAATATCAAATATTAAATATAAAATAATAGTATATATCCAATAATATCAAAAATCAAATAATTACGAATATGCGAATTTACAAATATACAAATATAAAAATATTAAATAATATCAAATATCAAATAATATCATATCAAATATCAAATAATATCATATCAAATAATATTTACCTACATATCAAATAATTTCAAATATTAAATAATATCAAATATTAAGTTTCAAATAATATCAAACACCTATCACATAATATCAAATATCAAAAAATATGAAATATCGAAAAATGTTAAATATAAAAAAATATCAAATATTAAATAATATAAATATACAAATATACAGGGTGGTCCATAACTCTCTTTTCATCGTAAATAATTCGGTTGCTGTTAATATATTTGATTGCTCTCAAATGTATATATATGTAGAAAGTCCTACAGAATTCGAATATGTATTCAGAAAAACAATTGAATGCCAATTTAAAATAATAATAATAAAAATACGATTTTCTTAAAAAATTTCACCCTGTATATTTTTGCATAAAATGATATGGTAACATATTATAGACATACACATGATACTCATTGATGTGTCCAACTTCCGGTTTGGCCGGAAGTGCTTAAAATTTATAGCAATTTTTTATTAACCCTGTATATTTTAATTATTTCAGATAATACTATCGATTCCGAATCCAATGATATATAAAACATCATAGTTTCACCATTTGATAAGTGAGATTTTTAAAAAACAGTTTTACTTAATAAACTTAATTTAATAAAAAAAATAATTATAAACAAATGAATTAAAGTAACAAAAACATACATAATAAAACTTCGCTTACAATATATGTTCAATTAAATGCCCTTCCTGTTCAACACAACAGTTTAACCGTTTCATTAAATTGTTTCGTAAGTTTCTAAAAATTGTTGGATTGTTGTTTAAATTGTTAATTTCATCTGTTATTTTTTATTTATTATTTATTTATTTTTTTATTTCATTTTGATTACAGAAAACGCACTAACAATATCAATAATATAGTAATGACAGCTACAATCGGATAGGCAATTTTTTCAAGCATGCCGCCTACTAGAATAATTTAAAATCTGTGTATTTAATATATTGTATTATGTATCATAAAATTTTAATTTTGTGAATTATATCGCTTATTAAATGGCGAAACTATGATGTTTTATATATCATTGGATTCGTAATCGATAGTAGTATCTGAAATAATTAAAATATACCGGGTTAATAAAAAATTGCTATAAATTGTAAGCACTTCCGGCCAAACCGGAAGTTGGACACATCAATGAGTATCATGTGTATGTCTATAATATATTACCATATCATTTTATGCAATAATATACAGGGTGAAATTTTTTAAGAAAATCGTATTTTTATTATTATTATTTTAAATTGGCATTCAATTGTTTTTCTGAATACATATTCGGATTCTACAGGACTTTCTACATATATATACATTTGAAAACAATCAAATATATTAACAGCAACCGAATTATTTACGATACAAAGAGAGTTATGGATCACCCTGTACATGCAAATATACAAATATCAAATAAACTCAAATACCAATTATCAAATAATGTCAAATATCAAATAATACCAAATGTCAAATCAAATATAAAAAAATATCAAATGTCAGAAAGTAGATATTAAATATAAAAAAATATCAAATATCGAAAAATGTTAAATATCAAAAATTCATATCAAATATTTAATTACAAATTTCAAATTTTAATTGTCAAAAATCAAATATCAAATAATTTCAAATATCAAAAAATATCAAATATCAATAAGTATTAAATATCAAAAAATATCAAATACCTACCTATCAAAAAGTAATAAATATAAAAAAATATTGATATATCGAAAAATGTTAAATATCAAAAAATTTCAAATATCAAATTACAAATATCAAATTTCAAATTTTAAATATCAAAAATCAAATATCAATTAATTTCAAATACTTATCAAAAAATATGAAAAATATCAAATATCGAAAAATGTTAAATGTCAAAAAATATCAAATATCAAATAATATAAATATACAAATATAGTACATACAAATATACGAATATATAAATATACAGATATCAAATAAATTCAAATACCAATTATCAAATAATATCAAATATCAAATAATACCAAATATCAAACGTCAAATCAAATATAAAAAATATCAAATATCGAAAAATGTTAGAAATATCAAAAATCAAATATCAAATAATTTCAAATTTCAAAAAATATAAAAAATATCAAATATCGAAAAATGTTAAAAATCAAAAATAATATACAAATATACAAATACATAAATATAAAATATTTATACATATATACATATACAAGTAGGAATTTAAAAAATGCCTTTCTCGATTTCGCTTCGAAAAACCACTAATATTTTCCTTCTTCACAAACTAGCCATCGTTGTGGAGAAATTACTCGCAGTCTTGAAATCAAACCGACGCCGACGTCTATGCTTAATAGGTTAGGCGCCACCACTGTTTCAGTGATCCTTATTCACTTCGAGGTTTGTATTGATTATTTTTTTTTTCGGTCACGTAAAGAGGCGTGCATACGGGCGTAGGTACTCGGCCAAGTGTTGCTCGTTCACATTACACTTTGCCAATAAATTTCTGTCGAGAAATTCTGTAGCTAATTTTCCGTATACAAAATATAAAGAAAAGATTACTAACGGAGCTACTTACAACTTCTTTAAAGCGTTATTATTTTTAATTTTTACGAAAATTATATCGCAAAGTGTAGTATATTTTTAAAATTCTCTACTATACTACTTGAAAAATTTCTGCGTACCTACCACATATTTAGACGTCTACGTAAAATTTATATGTCGAGGCTGCCAGATATTGGCACGAAATTTAACTGTCGTCGTTATTATTATTAAGTAGTAAATTATCGCCCTATATGACACCATTTAGCGTTTATATACTAACTGCGTTTTTTAAAATTTGTCATTATTATTAATTAGGACCAATTAATATCTTTATTGATAATTAGGACCGAGTTTCAAGCGAACAAATCGCCAAGCGTGAAAAATTATAACTATGTAAATGCATTTTAAACTTAAACCCAGAAGAATTGTGTATCCGGTCACAGTATTTGTGCAGGTGAGATATGCAACTTCTCAGAAACCTACCTCAGAGATTAAGTTCACGGAATACAGAATTGATAAAAATCTGCTTATATTTATGGAACGCCAAACTGATATCGGAAACGTCGCAACTAATAGTTCTGACGTTGCCTGTTTCTTACCCAGCCCACAGCATATTTACGAAAACTCATCTTACTATCTCGTTTACGTATATTTGTTATCAAGATAATAATAGGCACGAAATGCGGCAATAAAATCGCTGTATTGCTGATGTCACCATATTGCGCTGCTCAATGGGACAATGAGGTACAATTTTAGATTTGATAACGCGCCCACAATGTAACAATAGCCAGAACTATAGAACAATTTAGTTACGCCACTGTTTGTCCTGTTTGCGAAATCGACAACTTACAACCAAAATAAAACAAACTATATACTTCTCGCGCAAATTTTTTGCCCAAGTGTGTGCGCCTCCGGCATCCAGTGCTGCTGAGCACCAACTAAATAATAAATATATACAGCGAATGAAGCAAACATCGACTATTCCAACAATACCGGTTTAATATTTATTACCCTTAAAGCCCAAACATAAAATATAACTCAGATAAATCATGAACCGTACAAATAGTCTGGAGGTTATGTTTGTGGAAGCGCCCCCCAAGATTGCTTGATGTAGTCGGCAGCCTTTTCCCCGACCATGAACGCCGGCGCGTTCGTATGCGCCGACAACGCGAACGGTATGATGCTGCAGTCCGCCACCCTCAACTTCTTCACCCCGTGCACCTGGAGGTGGTTGTTAACCACAGCAGTCGAGTCGTTGGCCGGGCCCATCTTCGCCGTGCCGACTTGATGATGCAGAGTAACGCTGATGGATCTCAAGGCGCACTCCCAATACTGGTCGCTGTCGAACGTCAGGTGTTTGCAGCCGGCCTGGGGGTTGGGATTCAAGTAGGCGCCGTATTTTTGAAAAGCGACGGTGCCTGCTATTTTTTGGATGAACCGAATGGAGGCTATAAATGTCCTGATGTCTTGCTTGTGGAGGTCGGTGAAGTAGTTTCCGTAGAAGCGGGGGCGATCGTGGGGGTTCGCGGATCGCAGCTCGAGCCAGCCGATGGATTTTGGGTGCAGCAGCATGGGGAAGATGGAGAACTGGTGTCGGAGCTGTATCGGCCCGAATACGCTGTAGAAGACGTCGTTCCGGATTCGCATTCCTGAAAAATTACAAAAGTCTGGTTATTAAAGACATTGGATTTGCTCCAATCCCTTAAATCCCATAGATAATGGATAGCTCCCAACAAACATTACGAGTATGCGAAAAATTAGGCAATCCTTTGGATTGTAGTTGGTGTTCTGGCATTAATTTGACCAAATCCGACCGTTCCAAAGACAATCCAAGGAGAGCAAAACAAACCGTCATCAAATTTTAGATGGCAAACAAAACGATCCATACCTATCCTCGTAATGAGTCCAAGGTCTAAGTTTAACGACCCTCCAACAAGTATGAGTTCGATGTCCGGTTGATCCTGCTTGTTTCGAGATACAGACGTCTTGATGTAACCAAGCCCTTCCACCCCTCCTAAGCTTGTCCAAGGACCCGTGCCGTTTAGGATGTAGCGCCCTACGTTACCAAACAGTCTTAACAACGTAAGGTCTATGTTCTGGTCCAAGAGGAAGGCTAACCCAGGGAAGGTTATATGGTCGTGCATGTTTCTGCCCACAGGGGAATCTTGAAGGACGCGTATTCCTAGTTCTTCAAGGTGCTTCCTTGGGCCTATCCCGGAGAGCATGAGTAGCTGCGGCGAATTGAAGGCTCCTAAAATCAGGCCGGGAAAATTTTTATACTTAGCAAGAGCTTTGGTTTGTACTAACCTGCGGACAGTATCACTTCTTTCTTCGCTAGTACGGTGTAGGACCTCCCAGACCTTTCGTACTGCACCCCGTAGGCCTCCCTCGTTACTTCGTCGATGTGTATCTTCGTGACGAAGGCTGAGGTTACGATATGCAGATTTGGCCGGTTTCTAACGGGCCACAAGAAGGCACTAGCCGCGCTCCACCTGTGACCGTCGCGGACTGTTGCCTGCACTGTGGATACACCGAAGGACGAGGTGGGGCTGTTGTAGTCCCAATAGGGCAGCCCCAGTTCGTTTCCGGCTTCTATGAAAGCTTCGACCACTGGCGATTGGTATATGTCTTCGACGCTTAGGTATCCGTCCGTGTTGTGGTACTTGTAGTTTGCCCTGTTTAGGCGAGCTCGTTCGGATTTCATGTAGTAAGGTAGTACGTCCGCGTAGGACCAGCCTGGAAATACCAGGACAGTAATTGTATTGCTGAGGCAAAAGAGAGGGACTCACCTGGATTTCCTTGGGCTGCCCAGTTGTCGTAGTCCCACTTGTTCCCCCTTGTGTATATCATGTAGTTTATTGTGCTGGTGCCGCCCAAGGCTCGTCCCCTGGGCCATCCCATCCGGTTCCCTTCGAGGCCCTGGCACATGTTCGGTTGGCGCTCCATGAGATCCCTCCAGTCGTATCGTGTGTTTTGAAACGCAGCCGCCAAGACCGGCACGGACATCAAACTCGTCTCCGCCACCCCCGCCTCCAGTAACAGTATCTTCCAGTGGGAAACCTCCGAGAGACGGTTGGCTATGACGGATCCCGCCGCCCCCGACCCCACTATGATGAAGTCGTATTCCCGACCTGTAAATCAGATAACATGACATCGGAGGAGCTACCTTCAAGTGAATACTATCTTACCTGACATCCGGTTGGATTGGTACGGGTGCAGTTGGAGCCAGCGGGTGAAATCATCCCTGAGCGCGAATTCGCCGAAGAGCCTGCATATTTCGTTCGCTGTTGTTACGATGGTGGACAGTATATCAATATTCGATAGGAAGGAGTTGGATTTTCCAAATAAGCAGGTGATTGCTAGTAGCAGTATTTGGAGCTTCATATTGAGGTGCGAGTCTAAAAGTACACGAATGTAAAACTGAATTGGAATGGCAATAATATCAATTACCAACATTCGTAGAAGAATGAGAAGAAGAAGAGGAGAAACAATATGAAGAAGAGAAATAAGACGAAGAAGAAGAGGAGAAATAACATGAAGAAGAAGATGGAAAGAAGAAGACGATGGAAAGAAGAAGAAGATGGAAAGAAGAAGAAGAAATGAGGAGAAGAGGAGAAAGAATATGAAGACGAGAAATAAGACGAAGAAGAAGAGGAGAAATTACATGAAGAAGAAGATGCAAAGAAGAAGAAGAAATAAGACAAAGAAGAAGAGTACAAAGAAGAGAAAGAAGAATAGGAGGATTGAGTCTTCTTGTTGAATATTTATTTCTGTGGATTTAATATGATAAAATGATACAAGGAGGCGTGTTTAGTTTTTGTATACCCCGTTTTAGTCCCCCTTTGCACGCCATTGCTAGTTTATAGCTTTGTACGCTTTATCAACAAAATTGTGTAAGCTACGTTTTATCTTATTTGACTTTTTGGGGAGATTATTTGGTTTAAAACAATATTGACAAGAAACATGACCTTTTAGAATATCTCCTTAAGGAGATACTAGATCCAAAAAAAAAAAATGTCGGGAATTGGGTACCTACTATCAATATTTTCTTTTACTATCCGGTGATGAAACCAAGATGGTTTCCGAGAATTGAAAAACGTAAATTGTTTCTGTTGCGTTTATTCGTAGAAACCACATGATTTTATCGAATTATTCTAACACTCACCTAAGATTGGTTCATTGGTTATTCTTCACTAAACTAATCCAATCTTCTAGATAAATTCAAGTTCTACGCGTTCGCCACGAGCATTACAATTCCGGAATAAATGAATTCGTTTGGACTTATCAGCCGCAACTCGTGGTAATTGCCCCTATATATTTTTCTCAAATTCGCCTTAAAATCATCAGCAACAATTACACGTTCGAATAATAACACGTACGCCCAGCCCAGTGCATGTTTTTATCGAAATATTAATTTTCTATAATTTTTTTGTTGATAATAATGATACTCTGCTAGCACTGACTTAAGGCAATTTCTATGTTTGTACGTTATTGCTATTTATTTATTAAAGGTTTCGATATAGAAACAAAATTGACTACATTGCGTTAAAAGATAGTCATTTTTTAAATATTGGGACGACAATAACCTCAAAAACAAACATTTGTAGAAGAAGAAGACGAAGGAGAAAGCGAAGAAGAAGAAGAAGAAGAAGAAGAAGAAGAGAAATACGAAGAAGAGGACGGTGTCTTCTCGTTTAATGGTTATTTGTGTTGGATTTAATCATTCTTTATCTCTGAACTTGAGAAAATTAATTAAAATGACTTCCTAGATACTAAAGCTGAATTGAAATGACAAACTAATCACCAAAATTCGTAGAAGAATGAGAAGAATAAGTGGAGGAGGAGAAAGAATAGAAAATGAATAGAAATAAGGCGAAGAATAAGAAGAGTACGAAGAAATGGAAGAAGAAGAAGAGGAGTTTGCTTTGTTTAATATTTCTTTATGTCTGAATGTGAAAATTAATTCTAATAACCTCCTTAGCTAGTAAAACTGAATTGAAATGTCAAAACATTTGTAGAAGAAAAAGAAGATGAAGAAGTGGAATGTGTCTTCTATCTCAGCTAGTAAAACTGATTTGGAATGATAAAAATATCATTCGCCAACATTTGGAGAAGAAGAAGAAAAAAGAACGAAGAAAAAGAAGAGAAAGATGACGAAGAAGAAGAAGAAGAAGAATAATTTGCTATTACTCGTGCTTAAATGTGAGAAAGCTAATTCAAATAACCTCCTAGCTAGTAAAATTGAATTGAAATGACAAAATATTAAACACCGATATTCGTAGAAGAAGAAGAAGACTAATAAGAGGAATATGTCTGCTCGTTTGATATATTTATTTGTGTTGAATTAATATTTCTCTCTGCCTAAATTTGACAGAGCTAATTCAAATAACTTCCTAGCCAGTAAAACTGGATTGGAATGACAAAAACATCAATCGCCAACATTCGAAGAAGAAGACGAGAAAGAGGACGAAGAAGAAATAGAGGAGTTTGCTTTGTTTAATATTTCTTCGTGCCTGAATGTGAAAAAGATAATTCAAATTACCTTGTAAAACTATATGGAAATGACAAAAATATTAAACACCAACATTTGTTAGAAGAAGAAGAAGAACAAAACTAAGAAGAAGAATGTGTGTTCTCGTTTCACATTCATTTGCGTTGGATTTAATATTTTCTTCTGCCTGAATTTGGCAATGCTAATTCACTAACTTCTCAGATAGTAATACTGAATTGAAGTGACATAAACATCAAACGCTAACATTCGGAGAAGAAGGCGAGAAAGAAGACGAAGAAGAAGAAGAGGAGGAATTTGCTTTGTTTAATATTTCTTCGTGCCTGGATGTGAGAAAGTTAATTCAAATAACTGCTAGTAAAACTGAATTGAAATGAAAAATACATCAATCGCCAACATTCGGGGAAGAAGACGAGAAAGAGAACGAAGAAGAAGAATAGGAATTTGCTATGTTTAATATTTCTTCGTGCCTGAATGTGAGAAAGATAATTCAAATAACTAACCTCCTAGCTGGTAATACTGTATGGAAATGACAAAAATATTAAACACCAGCATTTGTTAGAAGAAGAAGAAGAAGAAGAATGTGTGTTCTCGTTTCACATTCATTTGCGTAGGATTTAATATTTTCTTCTGCCTGAATCTGACAATGCTAATTCAACTAACTTCTCAGATAGTAATACTGAATTGAAGTGGCATAAACGTCAAACGCCAACATTCGGAGAAGAAGACGAGAAAGAGGACGAAGAAGAAGAAGAGGAGGAATTTGCTTTGTTTAATATTTCTTCGTGCTTGGATGTGAATTTAAAAAGTTAATTCAAATAACTTCCTAGCTAGTAAAACTGCATTGAAACGACAAAAACATAAAACACCAATATTCGTAGAAGAAGAAGAATAGGAAGAAGAGCAATGTGTCTTCTCGGTTGGTATTTATTTTTGTTGAATTTAATATTTCTTTCTACGTAAATTTGACAAAGCTAATTCAAATGACCTCTCGGCTAGTAATACTGAATTGAAATGGCAAAAATATCAAACATCAACATTCGGAGAAGAAGAGAAAGGGGACGAAAAGGAAGAGGAATTTGCTTTAGTTTAATATTTATTTGTGCCTAAGTTTGATAAAGCTAATTCAAATAACCTCGTAGCTAGTAAAACTGAATTGAAATGACAAAAATATTAAATAGCAATATTCATAGACGAAGAAGAAGAAGAATGTGTCATCTCGTTTAATATTCATGTGCGTTGGATAAAGGGGGTCGTAATTACAAGTGGTGTATTTATTATTTATTATTATTCTCAGTTATTAATACTGAATTGAAATGACAAAAACAGAGAAGAAGAAGAGAAAGAGGACGAAGAAGAGAAAGAGGCAGTTTGCTTTGTTTCTTTGTGCCTGAATGTAAGAATTAACTCAAATAGCCTCCTAGCTAGTAAAACTGAATTGGAATGACAAAAATATCAAACGCCAACATTCGGAGAAGAAGAAGAGAGAGAGAACAAAGAAGAAGAAGACTTTGCTTTGTTTGACATAGGTTGGGTCTAAAAATAACGAAACTTTATTTGGTTTTACATACTTTTTATTTTTTCTCACATTTTTGAATTACCAATAGGAACGCGTTATTTACATAAATAATTAGAAATATTACAATAATTATAAATATGACATTGCATTCGCGACAAGGCCTCTTCTACAATTTGCATATTAATTACTCACATATAGTTTATAAATGTTATTATATAATACGTTTGAATTCTAAAAGAAAACACGTTACAGCTCATAATAATAAATACTTTAAATATTTAAACTATGCAGTTCGCAAGCGGTCTACGTGACGGACCGTAAACCACGGGACCGCATAATTAGGCAACCAGATACACGTTGAATATGTGCAGAAAAAACAAAATGTATATCTGGTTGCCTATTTTTGGTAACGCTACGATCATTTATGAAACCTCTGCATCTAAACTCAGTGTAAGTACGGCCATAGTCGTACAGCCGTGGCCAAAAACAGGTCCCTAACCTAAAAAATTTGTCTTTAAATAAGTTATTTCCGCCACCTGAGTGGAAACCTTTTTTTGGTCGCTACTATTAAATCGGTTAAGTTTAGATGGGGTCAGATAATGTCTCTACGGTCTCATATCGAGAATAGGTCTGTTGGGTTCAAGTCGAGTCGGTTAGTTGTCCGCTGCATTCCCTGGTGTTGTAGGTACCGGTAATAAATTTTCGCAACAGGAACTTAAACAAGACACTAATATATATCCTTACAAACTAACTCTGCGCCCAAAACTCCTTAATAATATCCGCCGCTTTCTCCCCCACCATCATCGACGGCGCGTTGGTATGCGCCGATAACGCAAACGGTATAATGCTACAGTCTGCCACCCTTAACCTTCCCACCCCGTAGACCTGCAGACGGTTGTTCACCACAGCGCCCGGATCGTCGCTGGGGCCCATTTTGGCCGTGCCCACTTGATGATGCAGAGTAACCGCGATAGATCTCAGAGCGCACTCCCAATACTGGTCGCTGTCGAACACCAGGTGCTTGCACCCTGCCAGAGGTCTAGGGTTCAACCGGGACTTGTATCTTTGGAAAGCAGCCGTGTCCGATATGCGTTGGATAACCCTAATGGCTGCTATTAAGGTGTTCACGTCTTCGTTGTTGGGATCCGTGAGGAAGTTTCCGTAGAGGAGGGGACGGTCGTAGGGGTTGGCGGATCGCAGCTTGAGCCAGCCGATGGATTTCGGATGCAGCAGCATTGGGAATATGGTCCAGTGGTGCTGATCGTGTATGGGCCGGAAGACGCTGTCGTAGACGTCGTCTCGAATCCGCATACCTGGAAGCAAAAGACATTACATACCAATTCGGCGCTGACACCACCATGTTTACTCACCTAATCGTGTGACAACTCCATAATCACTTGCTAACGTCGCCCCGACAAAGAGAAGCTCGATATCAGGTTGGTCCTGCACGTTTTGGGACTCGATGGTTTTGATGTATCCAATGCCTTCCACGCCTCCTAAGCTCGTCAGCGGACCTGTGCCGTTTCTCAAGTACCGGGTGATACCACCACCAATCACCTTATCCCTGTTAAGATCTATGTCTTGGTCGATGAGGAACGTCAGCCCAGGGAAGGTTAAATGGTCGTGCATGTTCCTGCCCACAGCGGAATCTTGAAGGACCGGGATACCTAATTCTTGCAGGTGCTCCCTTGGTCCTATCCCGGAGAGCATGAGCAGCTGCGGCGAATTGAACGCTCCTGAAATGAAAGTACCCCAAGGGTACTGATTAGGCCCTCTTTACTTATAACGTTGTGGCTTTTAACTAACCTGCGGATAATATAACTTCTTTCTTCGCGAGTACCTCATACGCTCTCCCCGCCCTCTCGTATCGCACCCCATAAGCCTCCCTCGTGCGTTCGTTGATGAGTACTTTGGTGACAAATCCTGAGGTTGCAATGTGCAAATTCGGCCTGTTCCTCACTGGCCATAGGAAAGCATTGGCCGCGCTTGCTCTGTGGCCGTTGCGCACCGTGGCCTGGACTGTGGATACGCCGAAGGATGAAGTAGGGGTGCTGTAGTCCCAGCGGGGCAGGCCTAGCTCGCTTCCGGCTTGCACGAAGGCTTTCACTAGAAGAGACTGGTAGATGTCCTCAACGCCTAGGTATCCGTCGGTGTTGTGGTACCGGTAGTCTGCCCGTTTCAGTCTGGCCCGTTCGGATTTCATGTAGTAAGGCAGGACTTCCTCGTAGGACCAACCTGGAAGCAAAATACTTTTTTAGTTGCCACATGCGACGCTGCCTACATACTAACCTGGGTTTCCTTGAGCCGCCCAATTGTCATAGTCCCACTTGTTCCCCCTCGTGTAGATCATGTAGTTGAGGACGCTGGAGCCGCCCAAGGCCTTTCCTCTGGGCCATGCCATTCTGTAGCCCCTGAGGCCTAGGCATACATTTGGCTGGTACTCCATGAGGTCGCTCCAGTCGTACTTCGTGTTTTGAAAGGAAGCCGCAAGGAGGGGCACGGACATCAGGTTAGTCTCTGCCTCCCCCGCTTCCAGTAACAGTACTTTCCAATGGGGGACCTCTGATAACCGGCTGGCTATGACGGATCCTGCTGAACCCGATCCCACGATGATGAAATCGTACTCTTTTCCTGCAAATCAAATACAATAATATAATCCATATTTCTACGCAAAACTATTTCTGTTACCTATTATTTGTTTACCCGTTCGACGCTGTGTTTCGAACCACTGATCGAAATCTTGTCTATGTGTGAAATCCCCGTATAATTTGTTTACTGTATTCGCAACTGTTATTAGGCTTGCGAGGATTTCGGTCGGGGCTAGGCTCGGATTGGTGCTTTGGAATAAGAACATCACAGTCAGTAGTATTTGGTGCTTCATAATGTTCGTGGCGCGCATCTGAAACATAAAGGCTAACGTTACTGGCCTGAACGCGGTTCCCTGAGGTATTCCCGTCTGCGTATCTTGAATCAAGTTTCGTTTGTTTCTTTCATAATGTGATCTGGGTGTGCCGAGCAATTTAATGCACTTTGTCTTTGGAGAAAGTCTGTTTTAAAGTTGCTTTCCCATTTTTATTCATTACTAGTGGGTCTTGAGTAGTTGTATTTTCAAGTCGTTGGCAATGAAAATGCTCAAATGGTAGCAGTAACAGCCACGTAGATCAGTTGTCCTTACACAAGCAAGAGACACGGCAATTTATTTAAATTATTATTTTTTTAGGTCGTACATTCCGTAAAAATACAATTATTATTGTAGAAACAAATGACATGCATTGCGTTATATTAAAGATAAAAGTTAATCCGAGCAATCTTTTATATTCTTGTTGTGACATATTGCACACAATAGTAAATTACAAGAATTTTCAGACGAGCCTTATCCTTTTATCGTCATAAGCAAGTAGCACACTGTACATTTTTGGAGAACCTTATTATAATAGCAATTGCAACAAATAATTAATTGCAATATTTGTCAAAAGAGACTTATTGTTTTATCGATCTTGGTATGAGTTAAAATATTATCTGTAGTGTTCAAATAATATTGTTATGGCATATTGAACAAACAGTTAATTACGAAAGTTTCTCTAGTGAGCCTTATCCTTTTATTTTTATTGTCGTTTAAGTCTTCTCAAAGCAAACGGTTATTGTAAATTATGCCAAGAAGCCTAATATTGAATTGTCTTGATGTATTGTACAAGTGATTAATTACCGCACTAACCAATAGTGAATTATAAGGTTTTTTCAAAGGAGACTTATCATCTTATCGAATAGTGAATTACTACATTTGCTGAAGTAGCTAGATCATAGTAATATTTGAAACAAATAATTTTAATATTTACCTGAAGAGACTTATCGTTTTTATTTGTAAAATAAGTACCAAGTCATAAAACTTCTTGTTTATTGATCTTGGAAATTTCTCTAGTGAGCCTTATTCTTTTATCGCAATAAACAAGTAGTAGTACATTGTACATTTGTGGAGAGCCTTATTATGTAGCCTGGTTATAATAGCAATTGCAACAAATAATTAATTGTAATATTTGTCAAAGGAGACTTATTGTTTTATCGATCTTGGTATGAGTTAAACGAATAGAAAATATTATCTGTAGTTTTCAAATAATATTGTTATGGCATATTAAACAAACAGTTAATTACGAAAGTTTCTCTAGTGAGCCTTATCCTTTTATTTTTACTGTCGTTTAAGTCTTCTCAAAGCAAATGGTTATTGTAAATTATGCCAAGAAGACTAATATTGAATTGTCTTGATGTATTGTACAAGTAATTAATTACCGCACTAACCAATAGTGAAACATAAGGTTTCTTCAAAGGAGACTTATCGTCTTATCAAAAAGTAAATTATTACATTTGCTGAAGTAGCTCGATCATAGTAATATTTGAAACAAATAACACTAATCAATAGTCAATTGTGAGATTTTTCAAAGGAGACTTATCATCTTATCAAATGTCACTAATTACTTTTACTAAAGTATTATAGTAACATTGGAAACAAATAATTTTAATATTTGCCTAAAGAGACTTATCGTATTCAAGAGAGACTTATCCTTTTATCAAATAATAAATTAGTACGCTTGCTAAAGCAACCTGGTTATTATAATATTTGAGATGAATAAAACTAGTATTTACCAAGAGAGACTTATCGTTTTGATGTATAAAATAAATACTTAGTTATTGAATAGACTAAATTTTTATTTATTATATGCACTCGTGGAAAGCTCTGTATATTACACAAAGCACTATAGCCAATAAATAGTGTATTATAAATATTCTCTTCAAGAGAGACTTATCTTTTTATCAAATAGTAAATAAGTGCGTTTGCTAAAGCACCCTGGTCATTATAGTATTTGAAACGAATAATAAATCAATATTTACCAAGAGAGACTTTTGATTTATAAAATAAATATTTAATTGTCTTGATGTATTGTACAAGTAATTAATTACCGCACTAACCAATAGTAAATTATAAGGTTTCTTCAAAGGAGACTTATCGTCTTATCAAAAAGTAAATTATTACATTTGCTGAAGTAGCTCGATCATAGTAATATTTGAAACAAATAACACTAACCAATAGTCAATTGTGAGATTTTTCAAAGGAGACTTATCATCTTATCAAATGTCACTAATTACTTTTACTAAAGTATCATAGTAATATTGGAAACAAATAATTTTAATATTTGCCTAAAGAGACTTATCATATTCAAGAGAGACTTATCATTTTATCAAATAATAAATTAGTACGCTTGCTAAAGCAACCTGGTTGTTATAGTATTTGAAATGAATAAAACTAGTATTTACCAAGAGAGACTTATCGTTTTGATGTATAAAATAAATACTTAGTTATTGAATAGACTAAATTTTTATTTATTATATGCACTCGTGGAAAGCCCTGTATATTACACAAAGCACTATAGCCAATAAATAGTGTATTATAAATATTCTCTTCAAGAGAGACTTATCTTTTTATCAAATAGTAAATAAGTGCGTTTGCTAAAGCACCCTGGTCATTATAGTATTTGAAACGAATAATAAATCAATATTTACCAAGAGAGACTTATCGTTTTGATTTATAAATATTTAATTGTAGAATCGATAACATTTTTATTGATTATATACACTTATGGAAGGCCCTGTATATTACACAAAACACTACAGTCAATAGTGTATTATAAATTTTTTCTTCAAGAGAGACTTATCATTTTATCGAATACTAAATTAGTACGCTTGCTAAAGCACCCTGGTCATTATAGTATTTGAATAATAATAATAATAATAAACTAATATTTTCTAGGAGAGACTTATCTACGAAACCTCTGGAAGGGGCACCTAAAATAAAATTTTAAAATTCCGAGTTATAATTCGAAATTTTATTACAAAATTCCGAGTTTATAAGTCGAAATTTCAAAATTTCGAGTTATAACTCAAAATTTTATTAAAAAAAATTCCGAATTATGTCGAAATTTCAAAATTCCGAGTTATAACTCAAAATTTCGAGTTATAACTCAAAATTTTATTTAAAAAATTCCGAGTTATAAGTTGAAAAGTCAAAATTCCGTTAAGTCGAAATTTTAAAATTCCGAGTTATAACTCGAAATTTTATTTCAATATTCCGAGTTATAACTCAAAATTTTATTTCAAAATTCCGAGTTATAACTCAAAATTGTATTTAAAAAATTCCGAGTTATAAGTCGAAATTTCAAAATTCCGAGTTATAAGTAGAAATTTCAAAATTCCGAGTTATAACTCGAAATTTTCAAAAATTTCCAATTATAAGTAGAAATTTTAAAATTTCGAGTTATAACTGGGAATTTTGAAATAAAATTTCGAGTTATAACTAGGAATTTTGAAATTTCGACATATAACTCGGAATTTTGTAATAAAATTTCGAATTATAACTCGGAATTTTAAAATTTTATTTTAGGTGTCCCTTCCAGAGCTTCGTACAAAGCGCTACATTTTAGGAAATCCCTTGCCCACATTCCCTTCCAATAAGATGGCCGGCGAAGGAAAATAAATTACTATTATTATTATTATTATAGTAGTAATGTCAACAATAATAGTCAACAATAATAATGAGGTTACTACACTGTATCAAATGTTACAAACCTTCATAATATTACATAAACCTTGGGTACTTTATATTTTATTATTTAAATGATTTTAAAACAACCTTCAGAAATATTTCAATTCTGACCTGACCTAGTATGTTACCGGAAATTTTTGTGGCATTAAGTATAAGTATAAACAACCAATATCGGTTTATTTATCAGATTATGATTGTAAGACTTCGTCCAGTATTTTTTTTTTTTTTGAGAAATTTTGCAAGTGATTTTATTTCGATATTTTATATTTATTATTAGATAATATGTTCGGGTTTAAGTGAGATCTAGATACAGTTGGATTAACAATTTTGATCCTCTACGACTGGTGATGAAAATGCTAGAAAATACTCCATTTCTTAAAAAGTCTCAGAAGTGGGATTAGACCTCGGATTAGACTTATTAACGATTTTGAAATTTTCTCATAAAATGTTTAATAGCCAGTTCGACTATTTTCTCTTATTTATAATTATCGTCTTTTATTTTCAAGCACAAGACTTTAAAAATTTATATTTAGTCTATAAAACTACCCCTCTTTGAACCATGACAATATCCTAATAAATCTGAAATTATTATTATTTATTATTTATTGTGTTGAAATTCTGACTGTTGTTAATTAAATTAAAATTCCGCACTTTTACTGGCATAATTTAAACTAGCTTAAAAATGATTGTAAATTACACTAAAACATTCCTAATTCTAGGTCAGACACAACAATCGATTAGGTAACCCGAGAATTAGAATAATTTTGGCGGTTCGATCCACTGACCAGTTATCTAGTTTAACTCGTGTGTATGTGTCGTAATAACTCTCCATTCACGTAAGATATACCGGTATTCTGCGCATGCATTTACATAAGCAAGAAATATTGTAATAATCTCGTATTTGCAATAAAACTCGAGCATTTATTTAACCCGGCGAATCGTATGGGAATCCAAAAAGTAATTAGGGCCTTAGGTTCGACCCTTGCGGAACCTCGGAATTTGTATTGTCCGGCGCAAGGTTAAGGATGTGTGGCACGATTTATTCGCGATTAAAAGGTATTACGTCGATGTTTGGTAATCGAATAGGTTAATAGATGCTATTTAATAGTTTAGCATTACAAAAACGCGTAATCCATTAGCACCGGCTCCACTAATATTGCTAATTGTCAAATATATGGATTTTACAATAAACTGTAGGCCTAATAATTCAGGGTTAAAAAAATGAAGATTTTTTTTTATTTAGATTGATTTTTTGGTTTATTAATTTTTTTATTGTTTTTACTTATTTTGTCAAAGGTGATTTTCCTTTATTAAATTTTATTAAAATTTTAAAACTCACTTTTACTGTAATATACCTCGATTATTAAAAAATGGTTTTTCAATTGTTTATACCTTAACCTTTAGTAATTTTTTTAGCCACCTTGGGATTTAATTGTAATACTTTGGACCATAATAATAATTAAAACTACAATCTCTACACTTAGTCTATTATAATTAATTAGATTTTATATGCATAACAATAAGAAAAATATCCAATTTGTTATATTTATTTATGTTGATGTTCTATTTCTGAACATATAAATATACGGGATGGTCCAGTTTCCAAGGCGGAAACTTCACGGACTGATAGAACATGAAAAAAAAAACAACTACTTTTCATAACTACTTGTTATAAAACATTGAATTAATTAATGCATAAAAAAAAAATTAAAACCACTTTAGAACGCAATTTTTGTCGAATCCGTTAAAACAACTGCTTTTCATAACTATATGTTTTAAAATATTGTATTAAATAACAGAATTTATAGCACCTAGCTAGTACCTAGAAGCATTGGATTATTTTACAAACTTTACAGCCCTCTAAAAGTTTCCTCGAACTACAGGGTGATAAAAAAATTAAAAAAAACTAAGTTAGAACCTTCAACCAATCTCGTACATCTTTTACGACCTTGATCTCTGTTTCAATATCAAGCAGTTTAAGTAACACGAAACAAAGCACTTACCTCTTAGCGATTCAAATTCGGAACGTCCATTCGCAAATTCCCCAGCGCACTCACACCACTTTAATCCTTATCGATAACGCGCCAGAAATTGTACTAATTGCGGTAATTTTTTTCGGCCGATATCAATTCGGCATCGCGCGCGACCTAAAATTTGTTGAACCTGAGGAACGGTCGACTTTCACTTGATACCAGTTTATATTTGGCAGGAGCAAGAAGACGTCTTTCTTATGATGACTGGTCTTCGAGCGGCAATTATAACCTGTTTGCTATTAATAACGTCCACTTTACATTTTTTCCACTAATAAAAAATCGCTTTGCGGCTCGCTGGTTGTACAGGGCGTCCCAACTTGTGGAGCCAAACATAAAAGTAAATGGTAAATATTTCGACCCCACGCATAGAAAAATCTATGTTTGTTTTGGAGGTGGCTAAAAGACGTCCACACGTACTCTATGGGACTCTTATCTGGTGGCCCAGCAGGCCACTGCAACATTTTCGCAAAACTGCGCCTTTATTTTACGACATTCATACTCTTAGGCGAGAGTTGTGTAGTTGATGTACCATCCTTCGGAGGGGATGTAAGGCAGTCGGCTTTTTTGGTTTGGCAACGTTTTTAGACGCCAACCTTAAATAAAATAGAGACTAGTTGAAGGTCAAATTAAGACGCATGTACGACATTAAATAGCTTAAGATAAGATAAAAAATTTCCTCGCCACTAATTCTTTTTTAATGCGCTGCTTATTGTGATTTTATAATTATAATTCTCAGGTACTTGTCGTTATCGCTACCGTTATACTTAGATCATTCAAATTAGACCAGGTTTCTATCTTGACAGCGCTGATGTTTTTTTGTTGAGTCGTAAGTCGTAAATATCACATCAAAAGTCATCACAAATGTTGCATATCCTGATAGTATTAATAAAAGGATTTACGTGCAGGTATTTTCATGGAGATTGTTCAGCCGAAGTGGCACTGCCTAGTAACTCATTTCTTTTCGTATGCTCTGGCTAGATTTTTGTTCCCCCACCCCTAGAACCTTCGCGAATATGAGCGAACGAAAGTATTCGTTAGCAATTCAAAGTGTGACAAATATGACAGTTGGAATCGAGAAAAATAGATACTAATGGCGTTTATAAAAAATTAACCAGCCAAATTTCTATTATACGAGTTGCTGATGTGAGAGTGCCCCAAGACCCAATACTTGGCCCGCTCACTTACCTGGTTGCCACTAATGACTTTCCAGCAGTAAGCTCCAAGCTCACCTAAACGCTTTATTTGCGGAATTGAGCGACTTGTGAAACAGAAACACATTGGAAATAAATGCCTAGACGTATACTATCATTTGGGTTAATGTTTTACATATTAGCAAATGTCACGTTTCGTTTCTATCGAGCCCCCCAGGTTTGCTTGATGAAATCCGCGCATATCTCCCCGATCGCAATGGCTATGGCGTTGGTGTGGCCGCTGATATGGGTAGGCATGATGCTGCAGTCGCAGACCCTCAGCGCGTCGACTCCGTGCACCTTCATCCGGTCACTGACGACGGCCGTCTTGTCCCGACGCGGTCCCATCTTCGCGGTGCCGATGTGATGGTACACCGTGTTGGCCATGGTGCGCATTGCGCACTCCCAGTACTCGTCGCTGTCGAAAACCATTCTTGTGCACCCGGAGACAGGCTGCGCGTGCAAGGTTGCGCCGTGCGCCAGGAAGGCCTCGGTGGCGGCTAGTTTTTGGATAGCCCGTATCCCTGCTATCATGACCTTGACGTCCTTGGGGTCCTTGAAGTAATTGGGGTAAATCATCGGAGGGTCGTGGGGGTCTTTGGATCGCAGTTTTATGTATCCTTTTGATTGCGGGTGCAGCAGGATCGGCGCTATCGACCAGTGGCATCTGCCTTCAAGCGACTTGAAGAAGCTGTCGTAGACCGCGTCCGTGAATTTGAATGCTGCAAGCGAAATAAGAATATATCAATAAAAATGGTTCGCTGGAAGTCCCAGTGCGAAACTAACACGGAAGACCGCAGAGGCCGCTTTTACTGTTGAAAACGGACATTATGAATTTCTGCGTATGCCGTTTGGACTCAAAAATGCTATTTATTATACCTAATTGATTATTAAGATAATAAAGTTCATTTAAAGTTAAAAATTGTTTACCCTACTGTTAAAGAATCATTTTACATTATGTTGGGATTAATAATCGGGCATCAATGAGTCAAAAAATCAGGCAAAGAAATGAGCACGCAGTGCGAACATCGAATTTGTTTTAATGCTGCCATTTTGTTATACGCCATCGGATTACCTCGAAATTTGGGCAAGTTACTATGGACGAATAGACCTTTAATTGAAGGTGTCACATACCTTGGTCCGACGTAAAAAAAATCCAATATGGCGACCAGACGCCATTTTGGCATATTGATTTTTTATTTAGTCAAACAATCGCAAATCTATCTGGGAGTATAACCCCTAAGTCTCCAAAAAATATTTGAAACTATTCAAAAGCTGGTAGGGCGGGGGGGAGGGGGGACTGACTTTTGGACCCTACACTAAGGAGTACAGTACTAGTTTGGTGCTTAAAAACTCGAGTGTCATTTACCTGCTCTTCCAAAATTCCCATAGTCTGAAGCTATCGACCCTCTGATGAACATGGTCTCTATTTCGGGCTGGCCATCTATGGGTGTACACTCGGAGGTTCTTAAGAAGCCAACGCCTTCTACCCCTCCCGGGGTTGTTAGTGGCCCGTCCCCGAGGAAGATATAGCTTGGAATGCTTGTTGCCAGTCGTGTAACGGTTTGGTCGGGGTCAAAGTCGCAGGTGTATACGACGCCGTAGAAGGTCAAATGGTCTTGCAAATTTCGGCCGACTGGTAAATCTCGTATGCTGTTTATCCCTAGTTCCCGCAGGTGGTCCTTCGGGCCTATTCCGGAAAGGATGAGAAGCTGAGGGGAGTTTATGGCGCCTAAAATACACACGTTTAAAGCAACGTACCTGGTTATTGTTTGTGATATCTACCTGCCGATAATATGACCTCCTTCTTGGCGGTGATCTTGTATTTTTTCCCTTCCTTCTCGTACTCCACCCCGGAGGCTTTCTTAGTTTTCTCGTTGATGATAATTTTCGTAACAAACGCATTGATCACAATGTCCAAATTGCTTCTGTCTTTTATGGGGTGTAAATACGCCCTGGCGACGCTGTTCCTTCTTCCATTCCACAAGGTCGCCTGCAACCGGGCGCAGCCGAAGGACTTGTTAGCCGCATTATAGTCGATTTCGGATAGGCCTATCTCTTCGGCAGCATCTAAAAAGGTCGGGGTTAACATAGACGAGTAACAGTTTTCGACGCCTAAGTAACCGTTTTTTCCGTGGTAAGGCTCGTTTATGCGCTCCAGGCGACGCGCGTTTTCCGATTTCTTAAAATACGGAAGCACATCTTTATAGGACCAACCTGAAAAATATAATATTAGTTCAGCAACGTGCACCATTCCTCCTTACAAACCTGAATTTCCCCGTTCTGCCCACTCATCATAGTCCCGCTTATTCCCCCTGACGTACATCATGAGGTTCAGGACGCTGGATCCGCCCAGGCATTTCCCGCGCGGCCAAGGCATCTTGTTCTCCTCGATGCCCAAACACATGTTCGGCTGCTTCTCCGTCCTGTATTGCCAGTCGTAACTGGTGCCTTGGAACGCGCCAGCTATCAGGGGAATTTCGACGAGCGCGTCCTCTGTTTCGCCCGCCTCCAGAAGGAGCACCCTCCAGTTTCTAATTTCTGATAATCTGTTAGCTACGACCGCACCCGCAGACCCGCCGCCTACGATGATGAAATCGTACTCGCCCTCTGCAAACAATATCGTCAGATTATATATAGGTACCAGTGCGCCACCCCGGTGAGCACCGTAGTGACATTTTTGTTTTACCTGCTTGTTCGTCTATCTTCCAGTAGTGTTCGTCTGTGTTCAAAACAGCCTGGTCGAGGTGCCTGACACATTCGTTAGTGACGTTGAATAAGTGCACCAGTACCCTTCTTTCCACAGAATCTATAGCATCTCCTATGGATTCTAACAGATGCTGTTGACTTGTTGCTGGTTGTATTAGAATAGTCGCCAGCGGTATTAGTAGTAGCAGTGGTTTCATTTCTGTAACGTTGAGCAAACTGCTGTAGCACATAGAGTTATGAAGTTTGGAACGTGCTCGAACGGATTTAAAAGTGCGGCGATTAATATTCCTCGATGATAACGAGTGCTTGGCTAAAATTGTACAGGGCTGCTTCGCAACGTAGTGGAGCGTTTGGGAGTAATATGTTTGCGTTAGAAAATGCAAAAGAAGAAAGCTGCTGACTGGAAGCTCCAGTAGTAGGATTCTTGATCTAGACTCATAAGCTAGGATTGACCACGAAGGGTGCATTTCCTAGTTGCGGTGGCAGCCGTCAGCCCCCAGTCAAGTTTCTTTCAGTAGACAGGAAAATATTTTCCGTATTAGAATAGCTCCATATAGGGAGAGAATAGCTACATATAGGGAGAGAATATCTATAGCTGATTGAACGCCCTCCGATAGTTTCGAGTCCTAGTGGACGGCTGTTTGCTTGCTGTAGCCGATTGCTTTTCCCCGCGGTAGCAGAGTTCGCTCCGATCTCACCCAAACTCGGACCGCCGGCCGTGCCTGAAACGGTACGGTATGCAGACTTGTTCAAGAGCTGAAGGTGGTTTGGAACCTCAATCCTGTTTAACAGAGGATTCGGTTCAGGCCGAGTTGAAAATTGAATCAAAGTAAACCAAAAGCAAATTTGAGTTAGCGAAGAATTTGGAGAATGGTCTCCCTGTTTGTGTGGATTAATACCAATTAAGCTAATTGGCTTTGTTGAAATTATAACCAATAAATCGGTAAATGTAACATTCGTGACAAAATATAGTTTACCTTGTAAGTCCATTTGGGTGTGTGTGCGTGTTTCGAGATTAATTATAACGGTTATTGTTTAACATCATTGGTTTTCTTAAAAAAAAAAACAACTTAATTAGTAACACAAGTCATGCCAAATTATACTCTCTACTGTTTTGGGAACAATTATAATGATACTGCATTGATTTCAGCGCAATTGGATGTATTAATTGGTCTTGGAACGCAATTATTGACGAATCCGTTACAATGAAACAAGGCAATACTTAAATCGAAATTTTAATAAATAACATAAATTAACAAGCTAGCACGATTAGAAAATCCACATCAAGCACCAAACGTCCAGTCTTCCTTTATCATATCCGAAGCCTTCTCCCCGATCATCATCCCAGGGGCGCTGGTATGCGCCGATAGAGTCACCGGTATCACACTGGTGTCCGCCACTCGCAGGTTTTTCACCCCGTACACCCTCAGCCTGCTGTCCACCACGGAGCCTGAATCGTTCTCAGGTCCCATTTTGCAAGTCGAGATCTGGTGGTGGAGGGTGTCGCCTAAGCTTCTCAAGGCGCACTCCCAGTAGTCGTCGGAGTCGAAGACGAAATTTTCGCAACCTGAAATAGCAACGGAATTGTTAGTTTCGGACAGACACGTGACCTGCTTACGCTTACCCGGCATCGGTTTTTGGTAAAGCTTCGCTTCGTACGCCTGGAAAGCTTTCGTCCCCGCAAGCCTCTCGATGTATCTGATCGCACTGATCAGAGTCTTCAGGTCGTGGTTCCCCGGATCCGAAAAGTAGTTGCCGTACAGCAGGGGCCGGTCGAAGGGGTCCTTGGATCGTAGCTTCAAGTGTCCTTTGGACTTGGGATGGAGCAACATTGGTAGCACCGAGAAGCAAGGCTTGTTTTCCAGGGGCTCGAAGAATTCCTTGTAGAAGTCACTTCTTACTCTTAGCTCCCTCCTCGATATGAGTCCGTAGTCGTATTGGAGCGAACCTATGCCTAGATAAAATAACGTTAATGGTTCGTACTCAATATTACTGACCAGCTATGTATATACTCACTTGCTAGTATTAGTTCTATATCCGGATAGTTTTCCTTCTCTTCCGATTCCTCGGTTTTTATGTAGGCTAAAGACTCCACTCCTCCTAGAGAGGTGAGAAACCCTGTGCCTTTAAAGATCCAATTTAGGGACTCCATGGGATTCAAGGCCATAGTGGAAGACACTATGGTTTGATTTATGGTAAATAGCAAACCCAGGAAGGATATGTGGTCGTACATCGATTCTCCAACTGGCAAATTTTGGACGAGTTGTATACCTTCAAAAAGAAAATGGTACATAGAAAGAAGTGTGTGGTCAAGAAGCAGAATTTGGAAGTGATAACACAGAAATCTAGAATCTGCAAAAGTAGACTATTATTATTATTAATTTTTAACAAGGACGTTTTTTACAGTTAATAAAAATATGTAAACATTTTGGTTGATGAATTTTAACAAATTTGTGTTCAGTTTGTTAAACTTGAAATAATAATAATAATAATATGCGCATAAATCACAAAATTTAGATTTACTGCAGATGTTTTTTCCCAGCTTACTAACGTAGGCAAATACTCTAAGCTGGCTTTGAAAGATCCCCACTTAGGATCTATTTTTAGATATATTGATAATGGTGCCGACTGAAATAGATTTCATTAAAAATTTATTGGATTCTTTTATATTATGTGAGAACACCCAAATAATAAACAAGTTAAATAAATCAGCTATTATTAGAAATTAGGAAACGAACAAACTATATCGAGATAACCCCAGCCCTGGGCTGGATTTCAGTAATTTCTTATACGTATATTTTAAATAACTTGGTTCGATATAGATCAAAAGTTGACCGTAATTGGGTCTTGCGATAGCTTAGGAATGCCATTTGGATTGTTACCGATCGACCCTTTGGGTTAATCACGAGCATCCTTTAGTGATAATTCGTTGGCATTCCGTAATGTATTTATGGCCACAGTAACTGTACACTTTCATTATGTGTCCTTGTGTTTACATACAAATATCTAAATCTACGATTAGGGGCAGTTGTCTCTGCGTATTTCGGAGTTCTGCATACGCCAACATTGCACAAAAAACTAATAAAGGAAACAAGAAAAGGGGGTAGATAATTAAACGGGAGTGCCACAAGGCTCATCATTGGGACCAGTACAATTCCTGATTCATATACATAGCTGTTCATACCCAGTTCTTTCAAGTGTTCTTTCGGGCCAATTCCGCTGAGCATCAAGAGCTGCGGCGAGTGGAACGCCCCCGCCGACAGAATCACCTCCTTGCTGGCCTTCACGGTGTGTTTCACGTGGTGTCTGTAAAACTCAACCCCGTACGCCACCTTGGTGGCCGGGTCTATTAGGACTTTGGTGACTCGGGCGGACGTTACGATGTGGAGGTTGGCCCTGTTGGAAATCGGGTCCAGGAACGCAGCTGCTGCGCTGTGGCGCCGGCCGCGCTTCAAGTTGGCTTGGATTCTGGAGAAGCCCATGAAGTTGGGGCTGTTGTAGTCTACTATGGTCTCGCCGAGTTCTTCACCTGCAAAATGAAGGGAAATGTGAAATGTGGAAAAGATTGTTTTGGCAATATTTTTTTTGCTTTGGACGCTACGAATTCTGTTGTGTAATTCAATGTTTTATAACATGTAGTTATGAAAAGTAGTTGTTTTTATAGGATTCAACGGTTTTTACGTCCAACAGATTTTCTATTTGTATGTTCAGAATTGGATCAATGTAAATACATCAAATTGGATACTTTTGTCATTATGCTTGTATATTATAATCAGATATTCGATTTACGTTTCAGGTGGCCAATTTCTTTGTTACAGAAAATTGTCCATAATTTTAATTTAAAAGGTCAGGCGATATCGATTTTGTATTAATGTTAGAGTCAGCTCTCTGCAAATTAGAAATTTAACACGGGCAATAATGATAGAATGCCATGTCAAGAGCAATACAATTCTGAAAGGCGATTCGATTCGCCCAACTGTAAATTTACCGTGCAAATACACGTGCTAATTCCGAAAGATGAGCATCAAATTAACGAAATAGAATTCCACCTTGACAGTTTTTAAATCAAATTCTGGTACAAGGTTTTCTATTAAATGGCAATTATTCTTCTAGTTTGCAGAAGTAAAATATTAGCAATAAATTTGTGCATATATTAACAAAATTGTAGAATGGCCATTACGAATTCGCTCGCATGCCGTTCAGTCTAAAATCATCTTCCAGCGCGTTATGGATGGAACATTCTCTTAGATCTCCAGAACGAACGTTGTTTTAATTTCAATATTTTTAACATATTCAACTTAACATAAAATTTTATTACATTATTTTTTTGCTTTAGACGCTATGAATTCTGTTAATTCAATGTTTTATAACATATAGTTATGAAAGGTAGTTGTTTTATGGGATTCGACAATAATTGCGTTCTAAAGTGGTTTCAATATTATTTTTGGATACTTTAAATTTTGTAATGTAATTCAATGTTTTATAACATGTAGTTATGAAAAGCAGTTGTTTTGACAATAAATTGCTTTCTAAAGTGATTTCGATGATTTTTACGCCCAACAGATTTTATATTTATTTGTGTGGTCAGAAGTAGAAAATCGATATAATTATCATTATGCTTGTATATATTTGTAAACAATACATATCAAGCAAGGAAAATAGAATAAACTGATTATCATATTAATTACGTTACGTAATGACTTAAGTGCTGTTGAATCAATAAATTGTATCAGTTCGTGGCGTTTATCAATTTAACTAATTGTTCTGTTTTTTTCCAGGTATGCAGCATTTTAACATAAAGATGTGGACAACGAGCAGCTCGACAAGGTAATTATTTGAAATAAATCTATGTAGCGGGCACGTGGCCTTAACTACTTCTAGTAAATATGAATATGTGTGACCCAAAATCAGTAGGAAATTCAATACAAGGTGTCCCACAATCCATCGCCTCTTATACAGACAAAAGAATCAAAAGATATAGAAAATTTCGAAAATTGATACTTTTAATTTTTTTTTTTAAAAATTGTGAAAAATTTCTGCAAAAACAAAATATTTTTGTTAATAAGTAAAAAGTTTGCCACGTTACAAAAAGTAACATTTTTTATGCACCAATTGATCTGTTTAGGTATTTATCGAAACCAAACAGAAAAGAAACATGTATTTTATATGTTACTTTTGGGACACACTGTATAGTTTATTTAACCGCCTTAACAGACGTTAAGTTTTGTTATTAAAGCAATTTTCATAATTCCTCCTATTGCTGGTCTCGGAATTTAACTTCTGGTCGGAGGAGAGTAAATTTCGAGACACCCTGTATAAGTCTGTTTTAAAGTAGGCGTGACGCGGACCTTCCTGTTGTACCTACAAAAATAATGAGAAATCGACCACTGATTGTATGCAACTGTTACTAATCCTAAATGTATTGAGTGTTGCCTAATGGTTGAAAAAGGATTCTACAAACAACATTTATATACACTTAATATACAGTGGTTGGAATTGATTAACTGTGCTAAAATTAACTTGCCCCCCCGTGGGTCTTATAAGGCGACAATGAATACTCTACCTGCTTTTAAAAAGGCGCCGGTCAACTTCGAGGCGTAGGGATACTCCAGACTGAGATAGCCACCTTTTTTGTGAAACGGACTCTGGCACGTTTTTCCCAAATTGCAGTTCTCCGATTTGAGATAGTACGGCAGGACATCTTCATAGGACCAGCCGGGATTACCTGCAAATAAGAAGTTAGCGATTAGTGACCCTAGATGCTAGCTTAAAGAGTGTAATTCAATGTTTTATAACATATAGTTATGAAAAGTAGTTGTTTTAACAGGATTCGGCAATAATTGCATTCTAAAGTGGTTCCAATATTCTGTCATGTAATTCAATGTTTTATAACATGTTATGAAAAGTAGTTGTTTTTACAGATTCTAGCGGTGCTTGTTACACACGTGCTCCGTTAATTACGGTCAGCATACAATGCCTTGCTAATTACTTTGTTTGTTCTGTTAGGCTAACAGAAACATCCTTAAAGCGCCTTACCTTGAGCCTCCCACCTCTTGAAATCCAACGGGTTTCCTCTGGTATAAATGACATAGTTGATCACCGTACTTCCCCCAAGCGCTCGCCCTCTCGGCCAGGAGCACAGGTGATCTTCCATGGCGTTGCAAATACCGTCTTGGTGCTCCATGGTGTAGCCCCAGTTGTAGGGGGTTAGTTGGAAGACCGGCGCTATCAGAGGGACTTCTGTAAAGACGTTGGCCCGCTGGCCTGCCTCGAGTAGGAGGATTTTCCAGCGAGGATTTTCGGAGAGGCGGTTGGCTATGACGGAGCCTGCAGAGCCGGAGCCTACTATGATGAAATCGTATTGGTCATCTGGAAATATAAATTGCATATTAGAGAACCTTTTTTTGGGCACAGTTGTGCTTTTTTAAATTTCTCACCTAGTTTCAATGGTTCTATTTTCGGAGCGGGGATTACTGTGGGGATCAAATTTACTGCTGCGGCAATATTTCCATGTATGATGCCATTCGTCTTATATATTGTTTGAAGACTTAGTAAGAGGAATACGATAAATAATTCCATTTTAGTGGTCTGAAATTAAAAATATTTCCTAGATATAAGAGATTTGAACATAATGGCTTGTAAGTAAAAATTTTCCTCAAATTTAGGAGTTGGAAATTGTCAGATATCTAAGGTGGGGATAAATCCGTTGCAATAGCCAAACGATTCTTCAGATTTGAACCCTATCGAGAGGAACAAAATACCCCAAAACGATATTATTTGTTTAATAAACAGTTTTCCGTGTAGTTTCATGCTAAATTCTGAGGACCAAAAGTTTGTTTTTCAAATGTTTACAAAATTATTTAAATTTCCGATTATGCAAATGTTCCCAGAGTGTGTGTACGTCAATATTGATCACTCTTCGGAAGCTTGGGTGGTAAATACCGCTAATTAACTCATGGTCAAGAATAATTTGTTAAAGGCCATGGTTGTTTAGGATCAATAAAAAAATTAACTTACGTGACATTTAGAAATTAGGCCTTTGCAATTTTTAAAAGTTGTTACTATTGAAGTGGACGATATTTTTAATAATATAGGATTTTTTTCTACTCTTGTATAACACTCCAAGAATAAATTTATTTGCCCCTTTCAGGCTAGAAACTTATTTTTGGAAACGACTGGACTGGCTAAAGAAATATTTCTAATGTAAAGAACTTACTTCAAATACTTTTTACGTTTACTTAAGACTCCAAGAATTAACTTCCAATATAAAGAATTTGATTCAAATTTTTTTTACTTTTATCTAAGACTTCAAGAATTAATTTATTTACTCCTTTCAAGCTGTTTTGGGAACTACTGTACTGGCTAAAAAATGTTTTCAACCTAACGAATTTGAGTCAAATATTTTTTACTCTTACTTAAAACTCCAAGAATTAATTTATTTACTCCTTTCAGGCTAGAAACCTATTTTTGGAAACGACTGTACTGGCTAAAAAATCTTTCTAATGTAAAGAACTTACTTTAAATATTTTTTACTTTTACTTGAGACTCTAAGAATTAACTTAATATATAATAAAATAATAAAATATATTTTACTTTTATCTTAGACTCCAAGATTTAATTTATTTACCCCTATCAAGCTGGAAATCTAATTTTGGGAACTACTGTACTGGTTAAAAAATGTTTTCAACCTAAGGAATGTGAGTCAAATATTTTTTTCTCTTACTTAAAACTCCAAGAATTAATTTATTTACTCATCTCGGGCTGGAGACCTATTTTTGGAAACGACTGTACTGGCTAAAGAAATTTTTAATGTAAAGGACTTAATTCAAATATTTTTTACGTTTACTTAAGACTCCAAGAATTAACTTCCAATTTAAAGAATTTGATTCAAATATTTTTACTTTTATCTAAGACTTCAAGAATCAATTTATTTACTCCTTTCAAGCTGGAAATCTGTTTTTGGGAACTACTGTACTGGCTAAAAAATGTTTTCAACCTAAAGAATTTGAGTCAAATATTTTTTACTCTTACTTAAAACTCCAAGAATTAATTTATTTACTCCTCTCGGGCTGGAGACCTATTTTTGGAAACGACTGTACTGGCTAAAGAAATTTTTAATGTAAAGGACTTAATTCAAATATTTTTTACGTTTACTTAAGACTCCAAGAATTAACTTCCAATTTAAAGAATTTGATTCAAATATTTTTACTTTTATCTAAGACTTCAAGAATCAATTTATTTACTCCTTTCAAGCTGGAAATCTGTTTTTGGGAACTACTGTACTGGCTAAAAAATGTTTTCAACCTAAAGAATTTGAGTCAAATATTTTTTACTCTTACTTAAAACTCCAAGAATTAATTTATTTACTCCTCTCGGGCTGGAGACCTATTTTTGGAAACGACTGTACTGGCTAAAGAAATTTTTAATGTCAAGAACTTAATTCAAATATTTTTTACGTTTACTTAAGACTCCAAGAATTGACTTCCAATTTAAAGAATTTGATTCAAATATTTTTTACTTTTATCTAAGACTACAAGAATTAATTTATTTACTCTTTTCAAGCTGGAAATCTGTTTTTGGGAACTACTGTACTGGCTAAAAAATGTTTTCAACCTAAAGAATTTGAGTCAAATATTTTTTACTCTTACTTAAAACTCCAAGAATTAATTTATTTACTCCTCTCGGGCTGGAGACCTATTTTTGGAAACGACTCTACTGGCTAAAGAAATTTTTAATGTAAAGAACTTAATTCAAATATTTTTTACGTTTACTTAAGACTCCAAGAATTAACTTCCAATTTAAAGAATTTGATTCAAATATTTTTTACTTTTATCTAAGACTCCAAGAATCAATTTATTTACTCCTTTCAAGCTGGAAATCTGTTTTTGGGAACTACTGTACTGGCTAAAAAATGATTTCAACCTAAAGAATTTGAGGCAAATATTTTTTACTCTTACTTAAAACTCCAAGAATTAATTTATTTACTCCTCTCGGGCTGGAGACCTATTTTTGGAAACGACTGTACTGGCTAAAGAAATTTTTAATGTAAAGAACTTAATTCAAATATTTTTTACGTTTACTTAAGACTCCAAGAATTGACTTCCAATTTAAAGAATTTGATTCAAATATTTTTACTCTTATCTAAGACTTCAAGAATCAATTTATTTACTCCTTTCAAGCTGCAAATCTGTTTTTGGGAACTACTGTACTGGCTAAAAAATGATTTCAACCTAAATAATTTGAGTCAAATATTTTTTACTCTTACTTAAAACTCCAAGAGTTAATTTATTTACTCCTCTCGGGCTGGAGACCTATTTTTGGAAACGACTGTACTGGCTAAAGAAATTTTTAATGTAAAGAACTTAATTCAAATATTTTTTACGTTTACTTAAGACTCCAAGAATTGACTTCCAATTTAAAGAATTTGATTCAAATATTTTTTTCTTTTATCTAAGACTTCAAGAATTAATTTATTTACTCTTTTCAAGCTGGAAATCTGTTTTTGAGAACTACTGTACTGGCTAAAAAATGTTTTCAACCTAAAGAATTTGAGTCAAATATTTTTTACTTTTACTTAAAACTCCAAGAATTAATTTATTTACTCCTCGCGGGCTGGAGACCTATTTTTGGAAACGACTGTACTGGCTAAAGAAATTTTTAATATAAACAACTTAATTCAAATATTTTTTACGTTTACTTAAGACTCCAAGAATTAACTTCCAATTTAAAGAATTTGATTCATATATTTTTTACTTTTATCTAAGACTTCAAGAATCAATTTATTTACTCCGTTCAAGCTGGAAATCTGTTTTTGGGAACTACTGTACTGGCTAAAAAATGTTTTCAACCTAAAGAATTCGAGTCAAATATTTTTTACTTTTACTTAAAACTCCAAGAATTAATTTATTTACTCCATTCAGGTTGGACTATACGTGCTAAAAAATATTTCTAAGTTAAAGAATTTAATTCACATATCTCTTACTTTTCCTCAGATTCCTTTGAGTAGCTTGTTTACGTCGTTCAGGCTGGAACCCTTTTTTTGGCCAGGACTGTACAACCCTATTCGATGAATACTACACTATGAATTTGTCACTACACTATAATATTTTAGATATTTAATGTTTTTAAACGAGTATGTGTTTTCTGTGGCCACTAAACTGTTTACTAGTGTTCATAAGAAGTATTTCTTATATTCCAACCGAACTACGCCATCTGAGGAAGTATAATTTAGAATAAATTATTTAGCCATAAACCATTTAGCGTAATTATAGTAAAAGCGGTAACTTAATTAGGGACTTAAGTACGGCATTAATTTTAAATGAGCACCTTCCCAATTTACGGATTATACGTCACTATGTCACTGTCTTCACGAATCGATATTCAAATAAGAAACTGCGGGCTTCTCATTGTAGTAGAAGATCCGATCTGATCCGTTGAACTGGCCGCCTAACTCATTATCTCGGTGGATGTGCTTTTCTGTGGTGTTCAATGCCAAATTTTAAAAAAAATCAAGTTAAACGAGATATTAGCTGTGACCCTGCTCGGTTTTGAGAAGGTTATGGAACCTGGGCGGCAGTGCCGGGGCGCGGATTCATTGATGAGACGAGAATATTTTTTTTCAGTAGAGAAATGTCTTGGTTACATCCTCTGCACATTTTTACCTTGTGCTAAAAGTCCAAAATTATCTCAGTAATTCCACAAAATTAAATCTAAGGGGGCCAAATCTGCCGCAAGAGCAGGCCACGACGACCATTTTGAGTTGGTAATGTCTCTGACGCCATTTTTCTCAAAAATAAATCTACTGGTATCATAGAAAATGGGTCATTTAAGATTCAACGTTAATTTTGTTGTATACGTAATTTTTTTTTTTTAAACCTTATATGAAAATCGTGTAACGCCTATGATGATGTTTAAAATTAATTAATGGTTTCGTGAATTGTTTACTGTTCAATGACATCTTGTGAAGAAACGTAGGTAATTGTTCAACTTTATTTCAATTCCTCTTATTTTCTTCTAATTATACAGGGTGTTTTTATAGAACCAACCACTAATTTGTCAACTTAGTGCAAAATTATTGGGCCCTATTATTCGATCATTTGGCAGGCCATTACAGAAGATTATTTGATAATAGAAAAATAATATACTTGCAAATTGAACAAATTCACTATAGTAGCACACCTTTAACTGTAAGTATGGTAGTTCTTTGTCTGTGGAAAGCTCAGTTTTAAAATCATTATCTACTAACATAATTTTAATTTCTTTTGTTTTTATATGTGCAATTTTGTAATGCTAATTTATATTAGGCTGATAAATTGTGTTCCTTATCTTTAAAGTGCTGAATTACTAATTATGCCATTTAGTAAAAAAAAATTTGAAATGCTAACAAGTCTAGTTATCATATTATCGCTGGTTTGGAGATTATAGGACTAGGAAGAAGCAAGTGCCCCACTTAGAAATTCAATGTTTTAATTACTTGTTTTAAACGTTTAAATTATTATTATTATTATTATTTTGCAATTATTATTATTAGAATCTTAAGCCTGTACTTTTACAAACCTGTATTTACCTTCAGGATCTTTCATGATGGTAGTAAAAAGGTCTGTAAAAGTACACCACGTCTCTTCAGTTCGACGATTTATCAGTCCTGTACAAACAGACCTGTACAAATCTTCATGACATTTCAGAACCTTCCACAACTCCTTCGTAGCAAGAAGGTCTAGAAATGTACACCACCAACGATTTTGTTTTCGCTTGGTGGATTCTGCATTTGTATTTTCACAGGTTTGTACTTTCACAAACCTTTAGGACCTTTCTTGATCTCGTTATAACCCCATTGTAGCAAAAAGGTCTGTAAAAGTACCCCATAATCAGTTCTCTGTCCATAGCCCGACATTTTACAAATCCTGTGACAACCTTTACAGACCTATACTTTTACAAACCTTGATGACCTTTTAGGATCTTCCAAGGCATCAATATAACCCCTTCGTAGCAAAAAGGTCTGTAAAAGTACCCCACCACCACTTCCCTGTTTGTCAATCCTGTACAGACCTGTACGTACATAAACCTTCAGCACCTGTCTTGACTTCAGTATAACTCTTTACTAGTACCTAAACGTTGCTTTTACAAACCTGTATTTGTACAAAACTTCAAGACCTTTCATGACCTCACTATAACCCCTTCATAGTAAAAATGTCTGCAAAAGTAAACCATCTCTTGTCTTTCCTCAGTTCGACGATTTGCCAATCCTTTGTGTGTGCTTTTACAGACCTTTACAAATCCGCATGACAATTCAGAACCTTCCATTACTTGATTACAACTCCTTCGTACCAAGAAGGTCTAGAAATGTACACCACCAAACGATTTTGTTTTCGCTTGATGAATTCTGTGTTTGTATTTTCACAGATTTGTACTTTTACAAACCTTTTAGTAACTTTCATAATCTCATTATAACTCCTTCGTAGCAAAAAGGTCTGTAAATGTACACCACCAACATTTTGTTTTCACTCCACGAATTTTATGTACTTTCACCGATTTGTACATTTATAAACCTTTTAGGACCTTTTACGATCCTATTATAACTCCTTCGTAGAAAAAAGGTCCGTAAAAGTACACCGTTACCACTCATTTTCACTAGGCAAATGTCGTGTCTCTAGTTTCGGTAATCTATACTTTTACAAACCTTTTACGAATTCATTATAATCCCTTCGTCCCAAAAGGTCCGCATAAGTACGCCACGATCACTTCACTGCCCACAGTTCAACGTTTGACAAATTCTGTCTGTACTCTTACAGACCTTCATTATACTTTTCCGGACCTTCTAAGATATCATTTCGATATCTAAGTAACAAAAAGGTCTGTAAAAGTACACCGTTACCATTTATTTTCGCTAGGCGAATGCTGTGTCTACTTTTATCGATTTATAATTTTAGAAACGGTTTAGGACCTTTCATGATCTCATTATAATCCCTTAGTACCAAAAAGTTCATAAAAGTAAAAGTTACACCACCACCACTTATCTTTCCACAGTCCAACGGTTTACAAATCCTGTCTGTACTTCTACAGATCTATATTTTTACAAACCTTCATGACCTTTTATAATCTTCCAGGATATTAATATAACCTCTTCGTAACAAAAAGGTCTGTAAATGTACACCACCAAGGTTTTGTTTTCATTTAACGAATTATATGTCTTTTTCACCGATTTGTACATTTTTGTGACCTTTTACGATCTTGTTATAATCCCTGCGTACCAAAAGGTCTGTATTGTACAAACCTTCATGAACTTTTGGAATCCTTCAAGATATTAGTATATCCTCTTCGTAGCAAAAAGGTCTGTAAATGTACACCGCCATTTTGTTTTCACTTAACAAATTTGATATCTGTACTTTCACCGATTTGTACCTTTATATACCTTTTAGGGCTTTTGTGATCTTATTATAGCCCCTTCGTAGCAAAAAGGTCTATAAAGGTCTGTAAATGTACACCACCAATATTTTGTTTTCACTTAACGAATTCTATGTCCGTACTTCCACCGATTTGTACATTTATAAACATTTTAGGACCTTTTACGATCTTGTTATAACCCCTGCGTACCAAAAGGTCTGTAAAAGTACACCACCATCACTTCTCTTTCCACAGTCCCACGTTTCACAAATTCTGTCTGTACTTGTACAAACCTTCATGAACTTTTAGAATCCTCCAAGATATTAGTATATCCCCTTCGCAGCAAAAAGGTCTGTAAATGTATACCGCCATTTTGTTTTCACTTAACAAATTTTGTCTGTATTTTCACCGATTTGTACATTTATAAACCTTTTAGGGCCTTTTACGATCTAATTATAACCCCGTTCGACCATTTGTAGAAAAGGGTCTGTAAAAGTACACCGTTATCACTTATTTTCGCTGGGGGGGGAATACTGTGCCTACTTTCACCGATTTATACTCTTACACACTTTTTAGGGCCTTTTACGATCTCATCATACTAAAAGGTCTGTTACAAGTACAACACCATCACTTCTCTTCCCACAGCCCAACGTTTTGCAAATCCTGTTTTTACTTTTACAAACCTTCATGACCTTTTAGGTTCTTCCAAAACATCAACATAACCCATTCGTAGCAAAAAGGTCTGTAAATGTACACCACCAACATTTTGTTTTGACTTAACGAATTTTGTGTCTGTATTTCCTCCAATTTGTACATTTATAAACCTTTTAGGACCTTTTACGATCTAATTATAACCCCGTTCGTAGAAGAAAGGTCTGTAAAAGTACACTGTTACCATTTATTTTCGCTGGGGGAATACTGTGTCTACTTTCATCGATTTATACTCTTACAAACTTTTTAGGACCTTTTACGATCTCATCATACCAAAAGGTCTGTAAAAGTACAGCACAATCGCTTCTCTTCTCACAGCCCAACGTTTTGCAAATCCTGTCTGAACTTTTGCAGAACTATAATTTTACAAACTTTCAAGACCTTTTAGGTTCTTCCAAAACACCAATATAACCCCTTCGTACGTAGCAAAAAGGTCTGTAAATGTACACCACCAACATTTTATTTACGAATTCTATGTCTCTACTTTCACCAATTTATCCATTTATAGGATCTTTTTACGATTTTATTATAACCCCTTCGTAGCGAAAAGGTCTGTGAAAGTACACCATTATCACTTTTACACATTTTATTATTATTATCACTCTTAACTTATAATAACTACTACTAACAATTCATTGTGTTATTTAGAATGTGTGTTGCTGTCATATGAAGTTGTTTGAATGCGAAAATGGGAATCTACGCATTTCCTTGATGGAATTCCTCCTTTATCATATCTGCCGCCTTTTCGGCAATCATAATCGTCGGAGCTCCTACTTGCCCCGATATTGTACAAGGAATGACGCTTGCATCCACCACCATTAGGTGGCCAACCCCATGAACCTGGAACATAAATGGGAATAAGTTGCCAAAATTGAAAGTAAAGTGCACAACTCTAATAATTTAAGTAATTAAAATCTTACAAAGTCAGCAAGTTTTCGATGCCATATCTTTGCAACCTTACTTTTATGTAACACCTTTTCACTGTTTCGCGTGACCTCTGTATTAAATTTATTGTCGATGTCGAGTATCACGGTCAGTCATAAAAATATTGATTGTCTCATACGTTTAGTTGAAAAAAAAATACGTGCAATTTTGTTCTATTTGGGCAGTATTGATCCTTCCCGGCTCTGCAACATTATTTCCAAATATGACTGTCGCGTCCCTTGCCAAATAACTCTCTGAAAGATAATTCTGAATGGAATCGCAGACCGGAAAATTGTCTGTCGGTTACACTGACAGCGAGCCTGAACTCTTTTAGTATTTCAAGCTGCTTATTCCAACTGACCCGGGGCCTAACTTCGGCAGCCGGAAACCCATTATTTGTATAGGCCTTGCGGTTCAAATGATGTACGACAGGGTAGCTCTTAGCAGAAATCCTTTGGTCTGATAACTTGAAAATCTCTTACTTGAGTGACATTAGTCGATAAATAAAGGGGCGGCGATGTTGGGAGAAATATCCACCTGGGGGGTCGAATTCAGTCTCAGTTGTGTTACTAAAGCTAGAAACTTGAAAATTATTTCTACCTGCAGCTTATGGTCGACGACAGCCTCCTTGTGACCCTTGGGTCCCATTTTGCACCCACCCATGAAGTCATTGAAGCTCATCGTTAGCGTCCTTACGGCACATTCCCAGTATCTGTCCGAATTCATCCGGAATTCCTCGCAAACTGGAATCGGGTACAGAGCTGCGTCTGCCTGAAACGCAATGACTTGTTAAGTTCCCCAGGGTTCTTGCCTTGGGCCCTTACCGTTTGTAACAATTTCTTTGATTGAAAATGGCTTACGTTTTGAAATGACTTGGTTTTAATGAACCGTTCGACGATAAATTTAATCGCTTTCACCAGTGTCTTTTCGTCTTTTTCGACTGAGAGGTACCTAGGTTCTATGATGGGCGGGTCAAGAGGATCTGCTGATCGGAGTTGTATATAACCTCTTGATTCTGGGTGTAGTAATATCGGGAATATATTCGCACCTGAAAGTATCGACGAAAGTCAAATATAATGACTGCAAGTATTTGAATCTTATTCTGAGGTCTTGGGGTTCGATTCCAGGCCGGAGAACTATCTACTCGGGGTCGTATCACCTGTGGTTACTAAGAGTTTACGAGAGAGAGGCATTTTTTATTAATATAATTTTAAATTTTCTCACTTACTCACAAAATCTTCCGCCATCTTGAAATATCTGTCGTAAAGCGTATCCTCAATGTTTGTCAAGAGTTTGAAGTATCTGTTGATAACGTGATTAACCAGTAATATCTGGACGTCCGGTACGGTGCTATTTGTGTGTTTTCTTTCGTCGAGTTTTATGAATCCGATGGCTTCGATGCCCGCAGGACTCGTGGCGATGGTCCCATTACATCTACAACAATTAAGTGCCTTAAAACATTGGCGCATTCGCCATAATATAGGTTTTATTTATTTCTTTTATATGGCCGCGTAGATTAGCAACACCAGTAGATAGGCTATGTCACTCTTGCGCCACTAGATGGCATGTGGTCCATCCGGAGCACCATGGAGAGGGTGGTTTAGGTGAAGAAGACTTCGAGGTCGAGGTTTAGGGAGTGGAAATAGGGTAGTCTTCGTCGAGGGGATGGAGAAGAGGTTATGGAGGGTTGTATAAGAAATGATCGTCAATAACCGGAAGGTAGGGGGTGGAGAAGAGCTTATGAAGGGGTGTGTACAAGAAGTGATCGTCAATGACCAGAAGGTATTGCGCAATATCGCATCGTCCTGCGCGATCGATGAGTCATAGGCACACCTGCGTTCAAGGTTAAAGCACTACGTGACCAAGCGAGGTATTGCGTAATATTGCATAATCCTGCGCGTTCTAAGAATAATCGATGAGTCAGCGCATACGAGTCTCAACAAGTCAGCATAAACCGTAAGAACTTGCATGCTATGACTCATCGATTATTCTTAGAACGCGCAGGATGATGCAATATTACGCAATACCTCGCTTTAACCTTGAACGCTATGACTCATCGAACGCGCAGGATGATGCAATATTGCGCAATATTTTTTGCTGGATAATGCTAAAATGTAACTTACCTGCTCATGAGCATCTGGTGATACTCAAAATTGTTAAAATTATCCTGTTGATTTGTCAAATAATTCAGCCCAAAGTAGGTAATATGGTCATATATTCCCTGACCGACAGGCAAATCTTGTATTAAGGGTATATGTAGGTTTTCAAGGTCAACTTTGGGTCCTATAAAAAATGTTAATTAATTAACAGCTAATTAACTAGGGCCAAGTTGTGGGGCCGATTACATCCAAATTTTTGTGCTTGGAAGTTACAATCCAGATGCCACACAGTATACCGACCAGCTCAGCAAAATATTATGCGTGGGAATACATGTAGAGATAGGTAGGGGCAACATATCATGTAGGCGCGCATCCACCTACCTATAACTCTTCGTAAATAACTATACTTTACCTATTCCGGAGAGCATCAACAATTTCGACGACCCCACCACTCCTGCTGATAAAATAACGCGCTTCTTAGCGAACGCCACGTAAGTTCCATTATTCCTGACGTAAGCCACTCCGATCGCCATCTTGCTGTGGGCGTTTATTAGTATTTTCGTAACTTGGGCTCTGTTAGTCACAGTTAAATTCCTTCTTGTGCGGTAGACCGGCTCCAGGAATGCCGGAAAGACGCTGTGTCGCTCCCCGTTCGCCATATGCGCCTTTATTTTCGAAAACCTTAGCTGGCACCTGCCGTTGTAATCGCCTACGTCGTAACCTGGAATATAACGCATTCAATTAATCATTATTATTTGGTCTTAGTCGCCAACGTGTGGTCTTAGTCATTAGTGTAGTGTTTGGCTTTAGTCACCTGGGTTTATACTTCGCCGCCTCTGTTTGTTCTGATTCGCCAGTGTTTGGTCTTAATCGCCAGTGTTTGGTCGTAGTCGCCAGTATGTAAATCTTAGTCATCAGTGTTTGGTTTTAGTCATAAGTGTTTGTGTTTAATTTTCGTCACCCGATTGTGGTTTTAGTCATTAGTGTTTGGCTTTGGTCGCCCGGGTTTATCGTTAATCGTCAGTGTTTGGTCTTAGTCACCAGTATTTGGTCCTAGTAATTAGTGTTTGTCTTTAGTCTCTATGTTTATTCTTAGTAGACAGCGTTTAGCCTTGGCCGTCGGTGTAAAAGCCGTTTTAAATTCGGCGTTAGTCATTATAATTTGATCTTAGTCACCAACGTTTGGTTTTAGTCATTAGTGTTTTGGTTTGGTCTTGATCATCTATGTTTGACTTGTGTCATAGTGTTTGGCTCTAGTCATCTGTGTTTATCCTTAGTCGCCTGTGTTTATCTTGATTTACCAGTATTTGGTCTTAGTCGTTAGTGTTTGCTTTAGTCTCTAGTGTTTATTCTTAGTAGACAGTGTTTAGCCTTGGTCGCCGCTGTTTGGCAGATTTAAATTCGTTCTTAATCATTATTATTTGGTCTTAGTCGCCAACGTTTGGTCTTAGTCATTAGTGATTTAGTTTGGTCTTGATCATCTGTTTGGCTTTTGTCATAGTGTTTGGCTTTAGTCATCTGTGTTTATCCTTAGTCGCCAATATTTAAATCTTAGTCATCAGTGTTTGGTTTTAGTCATAAGTGCTTGTGTTTAGTCTTCGTCACCTTATTGTGGTTTTAGTAATTAATGTTTGGCTTTGGTCGCCCGGGTTTATCATTAGTCGTCAGTGTTTGGTCTTAGTCACCAGTATTTGGTCTTAGTCATTAGTGTTTGGCTTGAGTCTCTATGTTTACTCTTAAGTAGATAGTGTTTAGCCTTGGCAGTCGGTGTTTGGCCGTTTTAAATTCGGTCTTAGTCATTATTATTTGATCTTAGTCACCAACGTTTGGTTTTAGTCATTAGTGTTTTAGTTTGGCCTTGATCATCTATGTTTGACTTTTGTCATAGTGTTGTAATGTCGTTAATGTTAGTCATTAGTCTTTATCTTTAGTCTCTATTGTTTATCCTTAGTAGTCGGTGTTTAGTCTTGGTCGCCAGTGTTTGGATTTAGTCATCGGTGTTTGGCCGTAGTAGCCAATGTTTCGGTCTTAATCATTAGTGTTTGGCCTTAGTCATTAGTAAGATTTGGATTTAGTCGCCAGTGTTTAGTCTTAGTCATTAGTGTTTATGTTGGGAGGTCACAATTTGTTGCGGTTTCTTTCAAAGATATGCAATTTTGCCGAAAAGTAGTGACATTTATGTACCTACCTAGCTCAGTTGCGCTTTTTAGAAATACATCGGTGATTTTTGTAGTGTAAGGATGCTCTATGCTCATTGGCCCAGTTTTATTATGGTATTTTACGTTGTATTTCTGGAATTTGTAGTTTTCAGACTTTAAGAAATACGGAAGTACGTCTGCGTACGACCAGCCTGGGTTACCTTCCCACTCCCATCTGTCATAGTCCTCCTGGTTTCCTCTGGTGTACACCATGTAGTTTATTTCCGAGGTACCTTCAACATCACAATGATATTTTATTTACCGAACAATCCAATCTTTTAAAATCACTTTTACCTCCAAGAACCTTCCCTGCCGGCCAGTAAAGCTTCCTGCCTTTCAGCCCCGCGCACGACTCCCTTTGTGGCTCAGTCTCATAATGCCAGTCCAGGTTGGTGTGCTGGTACCTCGCCGTGATCGCAGGGTACATATTAAATACACGGTGTCTTCCGCCCGCTTCGAGTAGAAGAATCTTCCACGAGGTTATTTCAGATAGTCTCGTCGCTAGGACCGTCCCGGCTGTTCCACCGCCCACTATTATGAAATCGTAGATTTTATCTGAAAATCGCCATATGAAACTTTAGAATCAAGGAAAAAAATGGTTGGATGAATTCCATAACTCTGCTGTTCGTAAAGGGATGACTTGGCAACTTGGCTTGTTAACGCCAAAAACGCAACTGCAACACCTTATTCTGTCTCTCAGCTACGTTTGTGAGTTTTCTAGGTATCATGTCTACGTTGCATTAAATTGCTATTATACATAGTCGTATAGGGTAAAATGTAACTTCTACTTACAGCGTTTTCGATGGGGCGTATGAGCATCTTGTGTTTGCACAAAATTTTGCCAAAGGATGAGAACCAGAACACCAGTTAAATATGGATGCATATTTGCGTTTTGTTGGGCTAAAAAAATTGTTTTGAACATTTTTCTAGGCATTTGCACGTTTGTTAGCTGATTAACATTTTTATTGCTGGCTTTATCTAAATAGGCGTGTGTTGGGTAAGGAAACGTTTCTATATTAGTAATCATTAATTTGCTTAAAACTTATGTGACATGTTTAAATGCATGGGATTTATTGGGATACAATACATGAGATACATTAAAAAATTTTATTAAAAAGAAATTGGAATACAGAAAATCTTACACCTAAACGAGCAAGAAGCAAAATAGTAGTTGTGGAGTGGAGAGTCTGATAATTATGGCTTACAACTCCCTTTGGGTTGTCACTCGTCACTTGATTGGTCTTCCATTTTCTATGTCGTCGTCTCGGTGCATTTCTTTGTCCCGATCCACTGGTGTTTGATCAAGTCGCCGGCCTGTTCCCCGATCATGTACTCCGCGGCCATCAAGCTGCCCGATATGCCAACGGGGATGACGCTGGCGTCCGCCACCCTCAACCCGTTAACGCCGCGCACCCTCAGCTCCTCATCCACCACGGCGTCCTTGTCCGTGTCCGGCCCCATCCTGGCCGTGCCGCTGAAATGTCGCAGACTCACCGACAAGTGTCTGATGGCGCACCGCCAGTAGTCGTCGTCGTGTTTGGTGTGCTCGCAAGCGGGCAGTTTGTGGGGGTTCAAGTAGACGTCGTGCGCCTGAATGTCCGTGGCGTTGGTCAGTTCAAGGGCCTTGTGGATACCGGCCAGGATGGTTTCGACGTCTTCGTCGTCCAAGTCCGACAGGTAGTTCGGGTCCACCAAGGGGAAGTGCAGAGGGTTGTTGCTGTGCAGCTTCACGTGGCCCCTGGATTTGGGGTGCAGCAGGACGACGTCGACGTTGAAGCCTTCGACGCCTGCGGCTTCGTATGGGTGGTAGAGTGCGTCGTAGACCTCGTTGGTGATGGGCGTGGATCGTAGGTAGCTGCCATCTGAAGAGGAAAATTAGTGTAGAGTATTAGGTAATTGAATTCGGAAACAGTCCCAAGAAGCTGTCATGGAGTTTGTTTCCGACTGTAGCTTGTACCACCAAATGCTTACCGTGGGCGTAATCGATCCTCTTCACCAGATGCTGCACGTCCGGCATATCCGTTCTGGACTTTGACCTTTTCGTCTTCAAAAATCCCACCGCTTCCAGGTTATTGGTAGTCAATGGGCCCTTGCCGTTCCTGAGGTAACTGACGACGTCATCTTCACAAGCTGTGGGTTCATTGTGGCGACTGGAGTTGAAAAGATAATTTAGCCCGGTGAATGATAAATGATCTTGTAAATTGTCGCCCACTTTAAGGTTCGAGACCACGGGAATGTGTAGTTCTTCCAAATCTTTCTCAGGTCCAATACCTACAAGGTACATTCATTTGTAGAGCTAAGTCAATTTGAATTGTCTAAAATACCTACCAGAAAGCAAGAGAAGCTGAGCGCTGTTAATGGCCCCTGCTGCTAGAATCACCTCTTTGCTGGCCTTGGCAATCAACAGGTCTTCATCCAGAAGGTACTTAACACCGTTGGCTTCTTTGGCGTGCGTGCCGATGATGACTTTGACGACATGACTGTGGGGTCTTATCACCAAGTTCTTCCTCCGGTACGCCGGCGCTAAGTAAGCTTGAGCAGCGCTGTTTCTCTTACCGTCTTTCGTGGTGACTTGTGGATGGCCGTATCCGAGCCGCTCTTTGCCGTTGTAATCGATGTGTTTGGAGCCTATTTGTTCGACCGCCAGCCGAATGTATTCGGCGAATGGGGTGGAGTACTGGAAGTTCTCGTAATGCAGGGGGCCACCTGAAACGACATATCTTAAGAAAAGGAACAACAAAATTAATAACATGTAAGGATACCAAAAGTAGGCAACCAGTTATACGAATTCATTTCAATGGGTTTTAATAATTGGTGGTTTTGGAAGTTAGCCCTTACCGTAACGGTGCTGTTTTCGGTCCAAGTGGGCTGCGTAGGCGTCCTCGATTTTTTCGAAGTAAGGCTTGACGGCGTCCCAGCACCAGCCCCTCATGCCGGTGTCGGCCCAGAGATCATAGTCGTTGGGGTGTCCTCTGGTGTACAGCATGTCGTTGATCGCCGTTTCACCACCAACCGCTTTTCCGGGTCCTATGGCGCATTGGTTGTTCTCCATGGCTGCAAAAGAAATGGAAAGCGTTGGAATAGGTGCTAGTTCCAGAAGACTGGATTTACTCACCTAAGCAAGCGTGCTTTTGGGGAGCCGTTTTGTACCCCCAGTTGTAGGAGTTGGAGGAGGTTTGAAGATAGGGTTGCACAGATGGAACTTGCGTTATGGTCGTCTCGGGGGCGCCGGCCTCCAAGAGGAGCACCTTCCATTCTGGTATCTCCGATAATCTGTTGGCGAGTGCGGATCCCGACGCTCCTGATCCCACGATAATGAAATCGAATTCTTCCGCATCTGAAACAAAAGAGAAACAATATAGCATCGGTTGCGCCCTTTTGGTCTAACAGGATCTTGGTCGCGATAAATAAGACGCGCGACAAAAACAAACTTTCTTGTGTAGATTGTGGCCAGCGAATTCTCCAGATTTAATGCTCCCAAACTTTTTTAGTTGGCATAGGGCTCGTTGGTTAAGTTAGAATCAAGCAGCGGAGAGAGCGCCAACGAATCATCTACAATCTACGGCCATTCCGATTATTATTATTATTATTATTATTATTATTATTATTATTATTTTTTTTTGGGAAGGGCAAGTGTCGGCTCACGTAATTAAACAATCGGAGCGGAGAGAGCGCCAACGAATCATCTACAATCTACAGCCATTCCGATTATTATTATTATTATTTTTTTTTTATTTTTTTTATTTTTTTTTTTTAATTTTGGGAAGGGCAAGGGTCGGCTCACGTAATTAAACAATCGGAGCGGAAAAACCGTCCTATCATTGGATTTAATTAGAAGCAGCCCCTAATTTTACAACACCCTTAGCCCCGCAGTTCTTCTTGTAAATCGCATTAAAATTGCTCGCTACATACGTAATATTTATTATTCCTAAGTAGAATAAAATGATAATATTGTTCAACAAAGCGTATATATTATCTACGGCTTATAAACAATTAAATATGCAAAAATCTTGTGATATAACAAACATAATGACTCACCCTCACCGCAGAATATCTTGCAACCACGAAGGTTACCGTCACCGGCACCGGCATTTGTAACATTTGAAAAAAATCGTACTTACCTATCTCCGCTTGCGTCTCGTTGTATTTTGCGGCATCGTACTCCGGAACGTACTCGGACTTTTGGGCCGATTTGGCTGGCTGATGGAGCCCCTTTAGGCCGTGCCTGAATTCCGCCACATAATCGTCGACCAACTCGAACGGAGAAAGAGCGGCGTTTATTACCCCTATCGAGAGGACGATCGCGGCGAGTACACTTGACTTTGACCTCATCTTCGGAGGTTGTTGCTAGTAACTAGTCGGGATACGTACGTATGGCGGCTATTTATAGGATATATTTTTTTACTTGTTAATTTCAGGTTTGCATTGGGTAGTTTCGATGGGCGCAGTAGCGTGCCGATTCGGAGAAGCGCAAACATAATTAGGAAAAGTAAATACATAAAGCGCTTCTTGCTTGTTCTTTAACTTTGGTTTGGATTTTTTTTGCTTGAGGCGCCAAAAAAATTGACAAATCCGGCACCAATTCGACGATTAAAGTTTTCGCCAGTGACAGTACATGGCAGTCGGCCAAAGTGTGCGTACTGGCATCAGTTGCGACCCATTAGAGTAGAAGAACTGTCGTCGACCACATAAAGACACTGGACAGTGCAAAACAGTACCTGACAATACTTGTCAATATTCATGAAAGTAAAAGTAGATGTGTAAGAAATATGTCCACAGTGCACCTTACTTGGTAATACTATACTTGACAGTACTCTTCATTACATCATCCAGTGTTCGTACACTGGACAGTACAATATAATACGCATATTAGAAACTACAGCAGCACGTCATAATGAACGTGCCAGTATTCATAAAGATAGAAAAAAAACTTGTCCAAGGTGAATCGCTACAGTAAGTCCACTGCCCAGTGTCTAGACACTGGGCAGTGCAAAACAGTACGCGACAATACTTAGCAATACTTGTCCACAGTACACCTTTGTAAGTACGTGTACACTCGATAGTTCGCCACATTACTTCATCTAGTCACTAGTGTCTATACACTGGACAGTGCAATATCATATGCACATTAGATACTACAGTACGTCACAGTGGACTTGACAGTATTCATAAAGGTGTAAAAAATTTGTTAAGATTGAATCGTGACGGTAAATGTGCTATTCAGTGTTTATGAACTGGACAGTTCGAAACAGTACGTGACAATACGTGACGGTATTCGACAATATTCATAAAAGTGGCAGGAAATGTGTAAGTATGTGCAAGGCACCATGTAAGTACCAAAGCCAGTACAGGGCAGTATTGTGTCAACTATAACAGTTCGTAACAGTATTGGCCTCAGTCCACGCCAGTTCAAGCAAGTGTCACTGCAGACAGTTGTTGATTTTCTATGTTTATCTGCAGTCCGGCGCTGTTAGTGGGACTTCCTTGAAAGTCAGTTTGCGTACACTGGGCAGTACAAAACAGTACGCGACAGTACGTGACATTACTTGACAATACGTGACATTACTTGACAATAGTCGGTACAGCATCGTGACGTCACACTACAGTATAAGGCCAGTTCACGACAGTATCGCAATAGTTATTAGTATTAGCACCAGCACATAATATGTGGCACTGTCCAGTGCAATACAGTACGTGATAGTATTTACGAAACTGAAGGCGGTTCGCCCCCGGTTGGACAGTAAAATGGTTTAAATTGTCCAGTGGCCTTTCTTATACAGGGTGCTCCAGCTGATGGATCACTAGACCCGTCAGTGGGCTGTTAAATATTTAAGGGCTGTATATGGGGGTTTAAGAGTGCATATTTTTGGTGATTTTCAGACACGAAATGCCTAAAATAGGAACCAAAACCGGCACGCCTTTGAACAGGTCAATATTTAAATTAATCTCGTGTTGTGTTGTTTTTATGACGAAATTAATATATTTAAATATTCAACAAAGCCTCATCCTTAAAGTTTGTGTATTTACGTTAAAAACAATACCGGTCTGAAATTTCGTCGTATTCAATTTGTTGTAATTTACCTATATCGAAATTAACTGAAACCTATAATTTGCAGATATTAAATTTCAAAACAGGTGCACGTGCGGTGTTAATTTGTTGCTCCTCTTGAAAGAATTCTGTGCCCCCCCGTGCACCGCAGTGGTTTTAACGGGAAATACCCTGTATTCTATTTTATATGGTGCGCTAATTGCATTCATCCACAATGTGGTTCTATCGCTGGGATTTCAGGACTGGGGGTTTTCATCTCTCTGAACAGAGATTTATGAAATACCAATGGCCTAGATGCGAAGCTACGCAGAAATAAAATTCTACCGGTATTTATTCGCAGAACTGCTTCTTGTGAAGGTGATGGTTGACCTGTTGGGATTCAGTGACCATCAGATGTGAGCTACCTCCGTGCCAGCAATATTACTTCCCAGAATAAAAACACCTGATTATTATCAAATCTTAATTTGCATATTTTTTTTAATAAATTTTTTTCAAAATTTTCAAGTTGCTAATAGTCGATAATTAAATAAAAATTTGAAAAATTTTTTACAAAATCTTCAAGCTGCTAATAGTCGACCAATCTGAGCAAAATAAAAAAAAAATTAGGAAAATTTTTCAAAAAATTTGCAAGTTGCTAATAGTCGACCAATTAATTAATTTATAAATGACTTTGTTTAGGCTTTATACAAGCATAATAATAACATATATCCAAATTGATATACTTATATTGATGTTTCATCTCTAAACATGCTATTATTAAATTCATTGGACTATCTTTAATACATTATGAATATTGGATTAAAAATTATAAAATTCAAAACGTCCAAAAACAAATTATTTAACTCACCACAAAATTCATTCATTATGGTCACCAATTAAAAAACGAAGTCCACAAGAAGATGTACATATTCTTCCGCTATTAGTAGCTCATTATGTGGACGAATAATCTCGCAAAACAAAGTTATTTACTTGATATCAATGTCAGGGTAGAATAAAACTAGTTTATTTTGATTTATTTTTGACGTCAATGTCAATTAATGTTCGACTGACATTGGATTTAGGTTATATCAATTTGTTTCGTTAATGTCAATTTGACATTAGAATGAGGTTATGTTATTTTTTGAATGTCAATGTCAGAATCAAATTAAAAATAGGGAATTTTTAACGTCATAACGTCACAATTAAACTAAAACTAGATTATATTAATTTTTTATGAAGATTAATAATTTTTATTCAAATGTTTTACGTTTTGCTTTGAATGTTATGGATTCTGCAATTTAATTCAATGCTGCATGACATATAGTCCTGCAGAGTATTTTGTTTTTGCATTACTCGACAGTAATAACGTTCTAAAGTGTTTTCAACGATTTTTTTGGATTCAGCATACTTTATATTTGCATGTTCAGAACATCAATAAATATATTAGATAATTTTGTAATTATTGGGCCAATATAAGGTTGTTTATAGACAACAAGTCTCGAATAAAGAGAGGCAGAGTATTTTATAAGAAAGCATGAAAATGTAGGCGGCATTAATTATAGAAATTTGTTTCTTATGGTTACATGACAGTTTATTAATTGTAAAATGTAAATTCAAGTAAATAACGTTGTTTTGCGAGATTATTCGTCCACCTGATGAGCTACTAATAGCGAAAGAATATGTACATCTTCTTGTGGACTTCGTTTTTTAATTGGTGACCATAATGAATGAATTTTGTGGTGAGTTAAATAATTTGTTTTTGGACGTTTTGAATTTTATAATTTTTAATCCAATATTCATAATGTATTAAAGATAGTCCAATGAATTTAATAATAGCATGTTTAGAGATGAAACATCAATATAAGTATATCAATTTGGATATTTGTTATTATTATGCTTGTATAAAGCCTAAACAAAGTCATTTATAAATAATGCATATCAAGCAAAGAAAGAGAATTGTAAGATAAAAATTAATTAATCATCTGAGCAAAATTAAAAAAAAAAATAAAAAATTTCTGGAAAAATCAGCAAAATAAAAAAAAATTCTAATAGTGGACAATCAATCAATCAATCGTCTGAGTAAAAGAAATTAAAAAAAAGAATTTGAAAAATTTTTGAAAAATATTCAAGTTGCTAATAGTCGACAATTAACCATCTGATTTTGCTCAATATGATTGACTATTACCAACTTCTTTTCTGAAATTTTTCGAAAATATATATATTTTTTAAAATTTTGCCCACATCATTATTTGGTTGACCAATACAACTTGAAAATTTTTCGAATTTTTTTAAATTTTATTCAGATGACTTGGCAACTTAAACTTTTGTTTAGGTGACTATTATTATCTCGAACATCTTTTCAAAATTATTTTTTTTTTAAATTTTACTCACATGATTAATCGGTTGATTATTATCAACTCCTGCTACAATAGGTGTAAAAAAAAATTAACAAACGAGTAGTACTAAAAACATTTATTAAACTAATCGCTACATCACATTAAACGAATAAATAATTTTCTTAAACATAACCAAGAGCAATCCTCGACTCATTTCCACTCTTCTTTGATCAAATCCGCCGCCTTCTCCCCAATCATGATAGCAGGAGCCGTGAGGTGCCCGGAAATGGTCACTGGGATCACGCTGGCGTCGGCCACCCTCAGCTTCTGAACGCCATGCACCCGCAACTTGTGGTCCACCACGGCGGCCTTATCCGTTTCCGCGCCCATCCTAGCGGTGCCGCTCACATGGCCCAAGCTCACGGTTAAGTGCCTGATGGCGCACCTCCAGTAGTCGTCGTCGGCTTCGGCGTGCTCGCAACCTGGCACTTTGTTGTGGTTCAAGTGGATGCCGAGTTTCTGCAGGGACTCGCTGTGGGCGAGCTTCAACGCCTTGTGGATTCCGGCCAGGATGGTCTCTATGTCGTGGTCGTCTTCGTCGTGTAGATAATTTGGGTTTATCAGCGGGTGGTGCAACGGGTCTTTGTCGTGAAGAGCTAGGACGCCAGTGGACTTGGGGTGGAGAAGCGCCACGGCAATAGTGAAGCCTTTCTTGCCTTCCAAGGGAGCCCAGACGGCGTCGTACACCTCCTTTGTAATCCTTAGGTGCTTCAGATGCTCATGACCTACAAATACCTGCATAAGATAAACTTGTATCAAGTGGTTTTTGATATCTCACCTTTGTTGTATAGATCCGTCGAAATCAAAAACTCAACATCAGGATAGTCGGACTTATCCTTTGACGCTTCTGTTTTCAAGAAACCCAGCGCCTCTATTCCGACTGACGTGAGAGGTCCCTTGCCATTTTTGAGGTAGTCCACCACAGCGTCGTACTCTTTGTGCTCCTCTGTGCTGGTTTCGTTGAAGACGAAGTTAAGGCCGATGAAGGCGATGTGGTCCTTGAGGTTATGCCCAACTTTGAGATCGGCCAGTGAGTGGATGTCCAGGTGTTCCAAGTCTTCTTTTGGTCCAATTCCTAAAGAGGAGGAACAGTTTTAATTTTTGGTACAAAAAAGTGGCAACTAAACTTACCAGACAGCAACAGCAGTTGTGGGGTGTTGATTGCTCCGGCGGCCAGTACGACCTCCTTGGCTGCCTTGGCGACATATAAGTGCCCGTCGTGGATATATTTAACTCCGGAGCATTCGTTGGTGTGTGGGCTAATGATCAGCTTGATGACTTGGCTCAGCGGCCTCACGGCTAGGTTCTTCCTTTCATGTGCCGGCACCAAGTAGGCTTGGGCGACGCTGTGCCTCTTTCCGTTCTTGGTAGTGGCTTGCGGGACGCCTACCCCGAGCTGTTCCTTGCCGTTGTAGTCCACGGTTTTTATGCCCAATTCGTGCGCTCCTTCCAAGATGTGAGGCGCAAGGTCGGAGGAGTGTTGGAAGTTTTCTAAGTGGACTGGTCCTCCTGTTAAAGATAATGTCATTAGCTGTTGTCAAGGAGGAGGTTTAGTCGAGCTCTTACCTAGGCTGTGATGCTTCCTGTCCAGGTCGTGGATATGGGCGTCCTCGATTTTTTTGAAGTAAGGCAGGACGTCCTTCCAGCACCAGCCGTCGAGGCCGAGGTCGGCCCAAATGTCGTAGTCCTTGTGGTTCCCGCGGGTGTACAGCATGGCGTTGGACGCCGTGCTGCCGCCTAGAGCCTTGCCGGTTGCTATGGAGCATTTGTGTTCTTCCATGCCTAAAATAATCAATTTGGGATTTGGTGGTTACTTCCAAAGCGAAGATGGGGAACTTTTCTTACCTAAGCAGCATTTGTCCTGCGGAACTGTATTGTACCACCAGCTGTATGGGGTGGTTTGAAGGTAAGGGTGCATCGCTGGCACTTGGGTTATTTTGGTTTCTGGTGCTCCGGCTTCCAGGAGTAACACCTTCCATTCTGGCACCTCTGAGAGTCTGTTGGCGATGACGGCACCAGAAGCTCCAGATCCAATGATGATGAAGTCAAAGTCCTCAGCATCTGGAAAAGAAAACGCACGAGTTAATTTTTGTTTTTTGAACTCCTCCCACCACTCACTGTCTTCTTCTCAGACTCACCTGTTAGGGCGTGATTTTCGTTGTCAGAGTCTTGGTGGAAATCTGATTGTTGATACCCATATTCTTGCGACAACAGTTTTAATTCTTCCAGTCCGTGTTTAAACTCTTTTACGTATTGGTCGGTTAGTTGGAAGGGCGATGCCGCTATCGTTGTCAGTAAGGCCAGCAGACCTAGCACGGAAGACTTCGACATCTTCGTACCACTAGAAGATCACAAAATAGTGTTTCAGTATTTATAAGATAAAGTTCGTTTGAATATAAGAGCTTATTCCGAACAATTTTTTTGATTTGTGAAGGGAGGCGTGTCAGTCCACTCCTTGGTTGCATTGTTTCGTTTTTTCTTCGAATCCGTTTTCTTTTGTTTCAATGCTTAAGGCGATCGTAATAGGCCATTATAATTTGATTATGTTTTTTTATTTATTCTCGCGTAATAGCGTTGCCGTCGTCAGCTAATTAGGTGCTTGATACGCCTGGATTATTTTATTATTTAGATAGCTTTTGCGCTACAACATGGGATGATTTGCAAATATTTTAAATATCGTGGACCGGGTGCGATCCCCAGCAATGACGATTGGTTTTATATTTCAGTATAAAATATTGCGTACTGAAGGCTCATAAATTGCAGTTCCTGCTTGGGCGTTGTATTTAATTGTTTCAAAACGTTTGATTTATTATCGCTTGTTATTTATACAATTACAATTGATAATAACAATATTTGCAGGACATGTGTTTACACTCCCTTTCAAGTCGGTACTTTCATTTCCGAGAAGTAAGTATTCAAGGCAAAATCTAATAGTTCTTTGTTTTCAGTATTAGTAATACCTATGCTGGCGTAATGAGTTGTGAATTTTCATTTTTTTCAGCGCGTTTCGCAATCGCGATTTTTTTCTCTCTTAATTGGATTTATGACCAAATATTTCTTTGTCGTGGGTTTGAAAGGGAATTTGTGCTTCTAACTCGTCGACATGTCATTTTTATAGCCAGTTATAGACCTTTGTGTTGACTATTTTTTCCCTGAATACCAAATTTCTAGCTAGGGCCATCTGGAAGTTATTAATTTTTTTATGAATTAAAGGGTGGATTCTACCCTTGCACTTGGACTGTAAAAAACTATTTTTATAGCCAGCTATAGACCTTGGTAAACTATGTTTTCTCTGAACCGCAAATTCATAGCAAAGGCCATTTAGAAGTTTTTAAATTTTTAATAAATGAGAGGATGGATTCTACCCTTGCACTATGGTTTAAAAAACTATTTTTATAGCCAGCTATAGATCTCGGTGTAGACTATTTCTTCATTGAATCGCAAATTCCTAGCTAAGGTCGTTTGGAAGTTATTAAATTTAAATAAAAGGGTGGATTCTACCCTTGCACTTGAACTATAAGAAACTATTTTTATAGCCAGCTATAGACCTTGGTAAACTATTTTTTCTCTGAACCGCAAATTCTTAGCAAAGGCCATTTAGAAGTTTTTAAATTTTTAATAAATGAAAGGATGGATTCTACCCTTGCACTATGGTTTAAAAAACTATTTTTATAGCCAGCTATAGATCTTGGTGTAGACTATTTCTTCATTGAATCGCAAATTCCTAGCTAAGGTCGTTTGGAAGTTATTAAATTTAAATAAAAGGGTGGATTCTACCCTTGCACTTGAACTATAAGAAACTATATTTATAGCCAGCTATATACCTTGGTAAACTATTTTTTCTTTGAACCGCAAATTCATAGCAAAGACCATTTGGAAGTTTTTAAATTTTTAATAAATGAGAGGATGGATTCTACCCTTGCACTATGGTTTAAAAAACTATTTTTATAGCCAGCTATAGAACTTGGTGTAGACTATTTCTTCATTGAATCGCAAATTCCTTGCTAAGGTCGTTTGGAAGTTATTAAATTTAAATAAAAGGGTGGATTTTACCCTTGCACTTGAACTGCAAGAAACTATTTTTATAGCCGGCTATAGACCTTGGTAAACTATTTTTTCTCTGAACCGCAAATTCATAGCAAAGGCCATTTAGAAGTTTTTAAATTTTTAATAAATGAGAGGATGGATTCTACCCTTGCACTATGGTTTAAAAAACTATTTTTTCATTAAATCACAAATTCCGAGCTAAAGCCGTTAGGAAGTTATTATTCTTTTTTATAAATTAGAGGATGGATTCTACCCTTGCACGGATTTTAAGAAACTATTTTTATAGCCAACTATGGACCTTAGTGTAAACCATTATTTCGCTGAATCGAAAATTGCTAGCTAAAGCTGTTTGAAAGCTATTAAATTTATTATAAATAAGAGTGTGGATTCTACCCTTGCACTTGGATTGTAATAAACTATTTTTAAAGCCAGCTATGGACTTTAGCGTGAACTGTTTTTTCATTAAATCACAAATTCCGAGCTAAAGCCGTTGGGAAGTTATTAATTTTTCTTATAAATTATAGGATGGATTCTAGCCTTGCACGGATTTTAAGAAACTATTTTTATAGCCAACTATGGACCTTAGTGTAAACTATTATTTCGCTGAATCGAAAATTGCTAGCTAAAGCTGTTTGAAAGCTATTAAATTTATTATAAATAAGAGTGTGGATTCTACCCTTGCACTTGGATTGTAATAAACTATTTTTAAAGCCAGCTATGGACTTTAGCGTGAACTGTTTTTTCATTAAATCACAAATTCCGAGCTAAAGCCGTTGGGAAGTTATTAATTTTTCTTATAAATTATAGGATGGATTCTAGCCTTGCACGGATTTTAAGAAACTATTTTTATAGCCAACTATGGACCTTAGTGTAAACCATTATTTCGCTGAATCGAAAATTGCTAGCTAAAGCTGTTTGAAAGCTATTAAATTTATTATAAATAAGAGTGTGGATTCTACCCTTGCACTTGGATTGTAATAAACTATTTTTAAAGCCAGCTATGGACTTTAGCGTGAACTGTTTTTTCATTAAATCACAAATTCCGAGCTAAAGCCGTTGGGAAGTTATTAATTTTTCTTATAAATTATAGGATGGATTCTAGCCTTGCACGGATTTTAAGAAACTATTTTTATAGCCAACTATGGACCTTAGTGTAAACCATTATTTCGCTGAATCGAAAATTGCTAGCTAAAGCTGTTTGAAAGCTATTAAATTTTTAATAAATAAGAGTGTGGATTCTACCCTTGCACTTGGATTGGAACAAACTATTTTTATAGCCAGCTATGGACTTTAGCGTGTACTATTTTTTCATTAAATCACAAATTCCGAGCTAAAGCCGTTAGGAAGTTATTAATAAATTAAAGGATGGATTCTACCCTTGCACGGATTTTAAGAAACTATTTTTATAGCCAACTATGGACCTTAGTGTAAACCATTATTTCGCTGAATCGAAAATTGCTAGCTAAAGCTGTTTGAAAGCTATTAAATTTATTATAAATAAGAGTGTGGATTCTACCCTTGCACTTGGATTGTAATAAACTATTTTTAAAGCCAGCTATGGACTTTAGCGTGAACTGTTTTTTCATTAAATCACAAATTCCGAGCTAAAGCCGTTGGGAAGTTATTAATTTTTCTTATAAATTATAGGATGGATTCTAGCCTTGCACGGATTTTAAGAAACTATTTTTATAGCCAACTATGGACCTTAGTGTAAACCATTATTTCGCTGAATCGAAAATTGCTAGCTAAAGCTGTTTGAAAGCTATTAAATTTTTAATAAATAAGAGTGTGGATTCTACCCTTGCACTTGGATTGGAACAAACTATTTTTATAGCCAGCTATGGACTTTAGCGTGTACTATTTTTTCATTAAATCACAAATTCCGAGCTAAAGCCGTTAGGAAGTTATTAATAAATTAAAGGATGGATTCTACCCTTGCACGGATTTTAAGAAACTATTTTTATAGCCAACTATGGACCTTAGTGTAAACCATTATTTCGCTGAATCGAAAATTGCTAGCTAAAGCTGTTTGAAAGCTATTAAATTTATTATAAATAAGAGTGTGGATTCTACCCTTGCACTTGGATTGTAATAAACTATTTTTAAAGCCAGCTATGGACTTTAGCGTGAACTGTTTTTTCATTAAATCACAAATTCCGAGCTAAAGCCGTTGGGAAGTTATTAATTTTTCTTATAAATTATAGGATGGATTCTAGCCTTGCACGGATTTTAAGAAACTATTTTTATAGCCAACTATGGACCTTAGTGTAAACCATTATTTCGCTGAATCGAAAATTGCTAGCTAAAGCTGTTTGAAAGCTATTAAATTTTTAATAAATAAGAGTGTGGATTCTACCCTTGCACTTGGATTGGAACAAACTATTTTTATAGCCAGCTATGGACTTTAGCGTGTACTATTTTTTCATTAAATCACAAATTCCGAGCTAAAGCCGTTAGGAAGTTATTAATAAATTAAAGGATGGATTCTACCCTTGCACGGATTTTAAGAAACTATTTTTATAGCCAACTATGGACCTTAGTGTAAACCATTATTTCGCTGAATCGAAAATTGCTAGCTAAAGCTGTTTGAAAGCTATTAAATTTTTTATAAATAAGAGTGTGGATTCTACCCTTGCACTTGGATTGTAACAGACTATTTTTATAGCCAGCTATGGACTTTAGTGTGGACTAGTTTTTCATTAAATCACAAATTCCGAGCTAAAGCCGTTAGGAAGTTATAAATTTTTTTTATAAATAGAGGATGGATTCTACCCTTGCACGAATTGTAAGAAACTATTTTTATAGCCAACTATGGACCTTAGTGTAAAGCATTGAATCGAAAATTCCTACCAAAGGCCGTTTATAACTTATTAAATTTTTAATAAATAAGACGGTGGATTCTACCTTTGTACTTGGATTGCAATAAATTTATTTTTATAGCTAGCTATAGATTTTAACGTACACTGTTTTTTTCGGTGAATCGCAAATTGGCATCTAACGCGGTTTAATTTATTTTAGGGAAGTTTCTACCCTTGTATTTTGGTTACAGCTATTTTTTTTCACATGTCCCACCAAGTAATAACTATAATAAAACGTTTTGCATGCTATATCGCATTCCAAAATAAATATGAAAAACATTATTTCACACTTTCAAGAGGATATTCTTACCATATAAGCTTTATAAAATATCATGGACGTCTCCTGTCTTTGTCGCAAACACATCAATTGATTTCAATTGTATCAATCGAAATGTTGACCTTGCAATAATTTTTCATCAGTAATAATTATTATGCATCATTTGTTTTTTCTAATTAAAAATCTGGAAATACATTAAGCCGAGCCAGTAGTAAAAAAAAACTTACCTTCCTCAAGCAACCAGCCGCTTTTTAAAACGTCGCGCACCGGTTTGGCAAGATGAATGCACTTTTACGACCAACCACGCCAAACGAAACCAAAGCGAAAGCAATTATTATCCTCGTATTTTCTTGCTGTGATACTTAAATACAGCTTACAGCCAATTAAACAGTATAAATGAACTACGATTGCCTATATTATCCAATTTATAGACTTATGCTAATAGTAGATAGTTGTGCCCCACCCGTGCTTTGGCTTGCAATTTACTTTTTTTTTTCTGCCCGTTTTGTGATGTATAGGGTCGCACTTTGCAGGGGTCAATGTCACGATACGGTTTCGTAAAGTGTCTCATAGCATAGCCCTGATTTTTTATTCGGTTTTACCTTGATGGCCGTGTCGCTCTAATACAAAAAAAAAAAATGTTTCGCGAAGCGTGGAAATCCTGATATTTGTCAACGGGGGATTAAGTCGTTCGTGAATCAGATCATAGCATTACTCACCAAGCGGAGGCAACGTTTTATTTTTCAGGGGGTCTTATCCGAATGTCTTAATCAAGATCAAGAGCAGTCTCCTGGTTTATTTTATTGCCATATACGAGCATACAGTTAGTTTTGATACCACAAATGTCAAATGTCTCCCACTTGTGGTAAATTTTGCCTCAGAACTAACACCGAAGACAACCCGGAAACTCCCCTTCAAAAAAGGTCTTATGATCGTTTCGTTGAAGATCCCATTCCACACGTTTATTTTCTGGGAATATTTTCTCTTACAATTTATAAACCAAAAGGGGGTTCTCACTCCTCAATGTCTGCATTTTTTCTTTAGAATCAACGACGAAGAAAACCTGGAAGCTCTTCCAAAAAAAGGTTCTAAGATCGATTCTGGAATTCCTGATGTCTTGATGTGATTTCATTTCAAAAGTATACCACTGCAAGATAGTTGAAACGTCAAGAATTTAAATAATCAACGCCGAAGAGAATTCGGAAACTCCTCCACAAAAAAGGTCCTACGATCGTTTTGTTGAAAAATCCCATTCCACATGCGTTCCTTCTGGGAGTTGTGCCTCCTACAATTTATGATTCCAAGGGGATTTTTCACTCCTTATATTCTGCAATTTTGAGATAATATCTCCCACTTGTGGTCAATTTTGCCTCGGAACCAACATCGAAGACAACCCGGAAACTCTTCTTCAAAAAAGGTCTTATGATCGTTTCGTTGAAGATCCCATCCCACACGTTTATTTTCTGGGAATATTCTCTCTTACAATTTATAAACCAAAAGGGGTTTCTCACTCCTCAATGTCTGCATTTTTTTTAGAATCAACGACGACGAAAACCTGGAAACTCTTCCAAAAAAAGGTTCTAAGATCGATTCTGGAATTCCCGATGTCTTGATGTGATTTCATTCCAAAAGTATACCACGGCAAGATAGTTGAAACGTCAAGAATTTAAATAATCAACGCAGAAGAGAATTCGGAAACTCCTCCACAAAAAAGGTCCTATGATCGTTTTGTTGAAAAATCCCATTCCACATGCGTTCCTTCTGGGAGTTGTGCCTCCTACAATTTATGATTCCAAGGGGATTTTTCACTCCTTATATTCTGCAATTTTGAGATAATATCTCCCACTTGTGGTAAATTTTGCCTCGGAACCAACATCGAAGACAACCCGAAAACTCTTCTTCAAAAAAGGTCTTATGATCGTTTCGTTGAAGATCCCATTCCACACGTTTATTTTCTGGGAATATTCTCTCTTGCAATTTATAAACCAAAAGGGGTTTTTCACTCCACAGTGTCTGCATTTTTTCTTTAGAATCAACGACGACGAAAACCTGGAAACTCTTGCAAAGAAAGGTTCTAAGATCGATTCTGGAATTCCTGATGTCTCGATGTGATTTCATTTCAAAAGTAGACCACGGCAAGATAGTTGAAACGTCAAGAGTTTAAATAATCAACGCAGAAGAGAATTCGGAAACTCCTCCACAAAAAAGGTCCTATGATCGTTTTGTTGAAAAATCCCATTCCATACGTTTACCTTTTGGGAATATTTTCTCCTACAGTTTATGAACCCAATGGAATTTCTTACTCCTCATCGTCTGCAATATTGTAATAACATCACCCACTGGCAGTAAATTTTGCTTAAGAACCAACGCCGAAGAGGACCCGGAAACTCCTTTTCAAAAAAGGTCCTATGATCGTTTTACTTATTATATCAACCCCACCAGTACCCCCTTGCGCCACCGATGGCACTTCCAATAAATGTCATTGCGGTAATTATACGAATCGCAGCCCATACCTGATAGGATCTAATAAATCGAACAATGCATTATTGTTGTCATCGAAGTACGAAAGCTATTATGAATTGAACCGTTTTATTTTTTATTATTAAAGCGAAATAATTCCAATGAACGTAAAAAATTGGCGTAGATAGATAATTTGAATATGCTGTTCATGATCTAGTTAATTTTTTTTTCTAAATTGGTATTGAAAAAATATGGGAGTGTAGCAAAGTGATTAAGAAGGTATTTTTAATTCTGGCCAAATAAATATGTATACGAGTAGAAATAGGCCTTTTTAAGGTCATATTTAAACTCAGTTTCCATTTACGATTACTCATATGTTCAAGTAGTAAGGACACAATTTCTATTAATAATATTTAAAGCAACGTGCGTTTAGTTAAAGTTCTGTAACGTGCGCACACCGCAGACAAACCAAACCTGCAGTTTTATCCCTTTCGATGGTGACGCTCGCCCACTTGAATCCGGGCCGCCTGGCAACTTTGTCCTTTGCAGAATAATGCATAGTTAGATAGGAGACACTAGCAGCCTCGATCACATTTTGTCATTGGCATCTATTCATATTGCTCACCTCTAGATCATTAGTCTCGATAACTCTTAATCAATTATTGCATATAATTTATACACCGCCTCTTGGAGGATTATTAAATCGTAGGTATCTATTCTTTCATTTTTTCGCCAGGGTCGATATGATGTTTTTGCGGCTTACATAACTCTAAATGTCAAATTAGTGCAAATGTCAGGAGTGAAACCGCGCATTGGGGAATTTTTCTTATCGTCGTTGGACATCTGTTGGGACAAAATGCCTATGGAAACATTGTTTGCTTCCAGATTTCGCAACATTCGATTTTATAACGGAATGCATGTATCAGTTAACATTTACATTTTTTAAATAATCCTTGAAAGATTTACACTATAATAATGCGAGTGGTAGTCTCACACTGCCTCGGGTTTTTTTATTGCGAAATTCTGCCGCAATTAAAAATGAGTAAACATATATTGTATGCTAATAAAAACACAAAAGTTTATCATTTTAAACTAAATAAAACACATGCCCCTTTCCATGACGTCCAGGAATAGCAGAAACAGAATAGATGAATAATTTTTCAAGCGCAATTAAACAACAGCCTTGGAAAATGCAGATTCTTGTGTTTCATTTGAAAATGTTGCGAAGTTTCAGTACGGCCCAGATGGCTTATGTACAGAGTTGTCATTTGAGCTGCGGTTGTTTAGCAAACCTATCCTAACCTATCTTGTTAGTTCTATTTTTGTTTAAACAGTTCACCTCTATTGTTTATACTTTAAGAGCAACAGCGGGCAGAAAGGTGAAATTTTTTAGTTCTTGGCAGAATAACGATCACAACTGGTTTTTCTCGACTATCACCTATCTTGTTAGTTCTACCCTAAAATTAGCTATTATTAATTATGTAGGGAACAAAATAGCTACAATTTTTTTTAAACAGTTCACTTCTATTATTGTTACTTTAAGAGTAACAGCGGGCAGAAAGGCGAAATTTTTTATATCTTGGAAGAATAACGATCACAACTGGTTTTTCGCGACTATCGCCTATCCTGTTATTTCTACCCTAAAATTAGCTATTATCAATATTGTAGGGAACAAAAAAAGCTACAATTTTTGTCTAAATAATTCACCTCTATTGTTAATAAGAGCAACAGCGGGCAGAAAGGTGAAATTTTTTAGTTCTTGGCAGACTAACGATCACAACTGGTTTTTCTCGACTATCACTTATCTTGTTAGTTCTACCCTAAAATTAGTTATTATTAATAATGTAGGGAACAAAATAGCTACAATTTTTTTTTAAACAGTTCACTTCTATTATTGTTACTTTAAGAGTAACAGCGGGCAGAAAGGTGAAATTTTTTACATCTTGGAAGAATAACGATCACAACTGGCTTTTCTCGACTATCGCCTATCCTGTTATTTCTACCCTAAAATTAGCTATTATCAATATTGTAGGGAACAAAAAATGCTACAATTTTTGTCTAAACAATTCACCTCTATTGTTAATAAGAGCAACAGCGGGCAGAAAGGTGAAATTTTTTAGTTCTTGGCAGAATAACGATCACAACTGGTCTTTCTCGACTATCAGCTATCTTGTTAGTTCTACCCTAAAATTAGCTATTATTAATAATGTAGGGAACAAAATAGCTACAATTTTTTTTAAACAGTTCACTTCTATTATTCTTACTTTAAGAGTAACAGCGGGCAGAAAGGTGAAATTTTTTACATCTTGGAAGAATAACGATCACAACTAGCTTTTCTCGACTATCGCATATCCTGTTATTTCTACCCTAAAATTAGCTATTATCAATATTGTAGGGAACAAAAAATGCTACAGTTTTTGTCTAAACAATTCACCTCTATTGTTAATAAGAGCAACAGCGGGCAGAAAGGTGAAATTTTTTAGTTCTTGGTAGAATAACGATCACAACTGGTTTTTCGCGACTATCGCCTATCTTGTTAGTTCTACCCTAAAATTAGCTATTATTAATAATGTAGGGAACAAAATAGCTACAATTTTTTTTAAACAGTTCACTTCTATTGTTGTTACTTTAAGAGTAACAGCGGGCAGAAAGGTGAAATTTTTTACATCTTGGAAGAATAACAGTCACAACTGGTTTTTCTCGACTATCGCCTATCCTGTTATTTCTACCCTAAAATGAGCTATTATCAATATTGTAGGGAACAAAAAAAGCTACAATTTTTGTCTAATTATTCACCTCTATTGTTAATAAGAGCAACAGCGGGCAGAAAGGTGAAATTTTTTAGTTCTTGGCAGAATAACGATCACAACTGGTTTTTCTCGACTATCACCTATCTTGTTAGTTCTACCCTAAAATTAGCTATTATTAATAATGTAGGGAACAAAATAGCTACAATTTTTTTTAAACAGTTCACTTCTATTGTTGTTACTTTAAGAGTAACAGCGGGCAGAAAGGTGAAATTTTTTACATCTTGGAAGAATAACGGTCACTACTGGTTTTTCTCGACTATCGCCTATCCTGTTATTTCTACCCTAAAATGAGCTATTATCAATATTGTAGGGAACAAAAAATGCTACAATTTTTGTCTAAACGTGAAATTTTTTACATCTTGGAAGAATAACGGTCCCTACTGGTTTTTCTCGACTATCGCCTATCCTGTTATTTCTACCCTAAAATGAGCTATTATCAATATTGTAGGGAACAAAAAATGCTACAATTTTTGTCTAAACAATTCACCTCTATTGTTAATAAGAGCAACAGCGGGCAGAAAGGTGAAATTTTTTAGTTCTTGGTAGAATAACGATCACAACTGGTTTTTCGCGACTATCGCCTATCTTGTTAGTTCTACCCTAAAATTAGCTATTATTAATAATGTAGGGAACAAAATAGCTACAATTTTTTTTAAACAGTTCACTTATATTGTTGTTACTTTAAGAGTAACAGCGGGCAGAAGGGTGAAATTTTTTACATCTTGGAAGAGTAACGATCACTACTGGTTTTTCTCGACTATCGCCTATTCTGTTATTTCTACCCTAAAATTAGCTATTATCAATGCCTTGCCTGAGTCAAATCGTAGCACCAATTAATAACAACCTTAAGGCCTTGGAAAAGCAGACATCAATGCAACTTTCTCCAATCTCTAATGTCCCAAAAACTCACCCAACAAATATTAACTCACCTTACCATTCAGTGGGTGAAGAAAAAATGGTACAAGGGTAGTAAAGTTTGAAATGGGCCCTGTTCTTGAAATAAAATGGCTCCCGGAAACGCATCGTGACGAGCAGCGACATCTCTCGAGAAGAAACCTGCCAACTAGGCAACCAACCATACACATATCCAAAACATCTACGTTACCGACTTATCCTAACCTATCTCCATAAAAAACATTTTTTTGGTTAATTTGGAGCTACTACGCGTTTGTATGACTGTACCTGTATAAAGCAATTACATATATTATTTCTAAAGGCGATCCGGAAGTAGAATATAAATGTCCCTCCTGTACGTTAGTCAATACCGAACAATTTTCGTATTAGTTTTCTTGAAATAACCTTCTAACAGGAAGCAAGCGGCTAATCTAGATTTACCTTTTTTATCAATGGGCTAGGCATAAAAAATTGCATAGTATTGTATCGGCCGACCTTAACAGACCAGAATGATTCAGTTTATTTATGTTTTTTTTGTTATTTTGATTAACCTTGCCCTGATTATCTTAAACTAATGAATTGAACGTATCAAAAGTGACACGTTTGTTTTTTAGGATATGAGTTGAATTATACGTAGCTATCTTTAATGGTTAGATTAGTTTAAACTTAACTGGCAGAAAAAGGCTATAATCTGAAAGTTTTTATGTCATCCTTTTAATTCAATCCACATCAAATATTTCGCCATACAATAAAAATTTAACATCTAATAGTCCTGATCCTTGATCCTCCTTCGAATATCAATAGCGGTAAGCAAGCTCTTGGAGATCCAGTCCGCCTTTATCAAATCCGACGCCTTTTCCCCAATCATGTATTCGGGTCCCTGAGTATGGGCTGATAACGGTATCGGTATCACGCCGGCATCTGCGACCCTCAAACGTTCGATTCCGTAGACGCGTAGGTTCGGGTCCACCACCGCTTCGGCGTCTTGCAACGACCCCATCTTGCACGTCGCCACCTGGTGGGAAAACGTAGAACTAATGTGACGTATGGCGCATTCCCAGTAGCCGTCCGAATCGAAGGCGTGGGCGGTGCAACCTAAAACCCAGAACAGAATGGTTGGGACTGGCAAAATTCAGGAGAAAGTGATACTTACCTGGTATCGGGGTGCGCACCATCGTTGCTCCATATTTTTGCAAAGCTGGACTCCGGGATATTTTTTGTATCTCCCTGATTGCCGCTATCAGAGTTTTGACGTCTTGGTTGCCGGGGTCAGAGAAGAAGCTGGGGTAGAATTTCGGCCAGTGGTAGGGGTTCTTTGATTTTAACTTCATGTAACCGTGGGACTTCGGATGGACCAGCATTGGTAGTACCTAAAACAATTGGTTGTTGATTTTCATGGGTTTTTGGGTTAAGTGGAAAACTTCGTCCAAAAAAGGTTTTTTTTCCTCGGTTGCTCAGTGCTGGGCAGTTTTTCTGTAGCTTCTGAAGCTTTTGGGAAAAGCTGAACACCAGCAGCCCTAAGCAGGCCTGCCTTCTACTTTTGGCTTGTCTACCACCTCAGTTTTGGCATAATCTTGATCAGATAGCTTCAGTTTTTGCTGTCAAACTGATTTGTACCTCACCAGACTCCCCCTTGCAACCGAATTGGAGTCTGTATGCTCCTTTTGCTACCTTGAACACATCTACTTCAATTCCCACTATATGTCACTACCCACAAAAGAGAATCAAGGCTCTTGTGGGTTGTGTGCAACTTAGCGCTACCTCCAGCCACCTCAGCCTTCCTATGGATGCAGTTGTCGACCTAGGATCTGTGTTTCTATCCAATCGCAGCTCATCCACTTTGCGACCTGGAAGGAGTGGAAGAGAACTGGATCGCAACGATGTTATTTGCAGGTGCCTTGTTCTTCCCCAAAATTTGGGGAGATCAATTCTATGGGAGTGAGTGTCTGTATTTGACGTGGAAAGAGACCTTTATGTGTTATTTTATTATTGCTATTCTGATTGAGTGATTTTTGAGTACTTGTACACGTGGCATCTTTGGTGCGAACTATTTTATTATTATTATTATTATTTTATATTTAATATTGTTACCTGAAAAATAGGTGTATTTTCCAATGGTTTCCACACTGCGTCGTAAATCTCTTGTGAGATGCCAAACGTTTTCCTGTAGATCAGCCCTCTGTCGGAACTAGCTCCTCCGCCAAAGAATAAGAGTTCAATGTCTGGAGAAGAACGCGGATCCGATGCAGTTTTTATATGAGCCAAAGCTTCAATACCCCCTAAAATAATTCCATTCGTTTTTGTTTGGGCAGTAAAAGCGTTTTTATGACTATTTAACAATCACATCTCAAATCACAACTCGAACCAACGCAAGTGAAACAATAATCTCTTGTGGTGCTAGACTGAATTATTGAGATCAGAGCGCAGGGTCGGACTCAAAATTTTCAAAAGCGAATATCTTGATTGGGGACGCTATAACTACTTACCTACAGTTGTTAAAGGGCCTGTACCATGGTTTAGGAATTGATTGTACGCGTTAGGATCTGTGAAAGTGTTCTCTTCGAAAATCACACTTTGGTTCAAACGGAAAGTTAATCCTGCAAAGACCACGTGGTCGTACATTTTTCGTCCAACTGGCAAGTCACGCAGCACAGGAATACCTGTAAATAAAATATTAAGCAGTTCAGCGACATTGCCGTCTGCCGCAGCTGGAATTAGAATCCAGGAGAAACGATTAGCGACTATCGCGAATTTTTTTAAGTGTAAGTTTTATATCCATATAGAAGGATGGTGTAATTTCATACCAAGTTCTTTTAGATGATCTTCCGGACCAATCCCAGAGAGCATTAGCAGCTGCGGCGTGTTAAGACTTCCAGCGCACAATATTACTTCTTTTGCGGCGAGGGCGGTTCGGTACCTCCTGTTCTCGACGTATTTAACGCCGTAAGCTTCCAACGTGATGGGATCTATTGATATCTTCACCACGCGAGCTTTCGTTAAAATCTTCAGGTTCTTGCGTTCGCGCACCGGCCTGAGGAAAGCCTTCTCGGCGCTGTGACGTCGTCCATGTCTTGCGGTTGCCTGCACGTAGGACACCTAAGAGACAAATTATTAGTAACGGAAGCAACTTGAACGGGAATCGCAAATACATGAGACAGGCAGTTTGTGGCGGCACGAGCGGAACCGCTCATCCAAAAAAAAAAAAAAAAAATAGTAAGCATATGATTACTAATATTTAATTGGCATTTTTATTACATCTGCGTATTTGAGTTTGTGCAGGAATTCCAAAGGCGACTTCCGGCGAGAGGACTGGGTTTCTTTGGGGGCGTGCATTGTGCAAAAGTATTTTTTTAAACCAATTAACAATTTCTAGTCGGAAACTCTTAAGGTCGAATTTAATTCGGCTCGCTCTAGCAAAAACAATTATTTTAACGGTCTGCTTACTCCCGCTGTGTTACATTTTGCACGTCTCGGAAAACGTATTTATTTAAATATTTAAACGTGACATTAAGGGATGGAAACAATTGAACCAACACTAACAATTGTGGTGTGGCAACCTAAAAATCAATTGAATTGGCGTTGTTTAGCGTTCTATCTATATTGTTACATTTAGGTCCGTCTGTTGTTCACCTGTCGATTTATTTAGAATTAAGTGTGTTATCTCTTGTAACCTTGTGAATATTACACGGTAGTGATTGTGAGATTAATAACAAACAAAAATTCAGACTGGGATTGTATCTGTCAAATTTATGTAATTCGTTTAGAATAATTCTGCCATTTTATTTTGACCCAAAACTTATGCGACATCCGGTAGTCGATAGGCGAAAGAGACTGTAAACTAAATTATTTAATCAACATTGTTACATTCAGGTCAGTCTGTTACCAGATGTTCACCTGTCGATTTATTTGTAATTAAGATACTAACATTATATGTTTGATGGTCACTGGATACACCCAGTGACCATCAAACTTTTTCTGATGCGAAAAAAACATTAATTGTGTTGTTTTCAATCTAATAAAACATTTGCAGTCGTCATAGGGAATGAGGAAACACACGTTAACCTATTTTTTGTCATCATTTTATAATTAGGTCAGTCTATTGTCAGCTGTTCACCTGTCGATTTATTTATAATGAAGTGCGTTACCTCTTGTAATTCCGTGAATAGCAAATCATTATCCTATACTTTACCCCTATTTGCGTCTTTCCGTTGTAATCCACATATGGATGCCCGGCCTCTTGGGCCGCCCTGACGAAAGCTCGGGCCGCCTCAGTCCTGTACGGCACGTCGCTGACGCTCAAATAACCGCCTTGTTGGTGGTAGCCGGGGTCCCCCATCGTAACGTTGGCGTCCTCGGATTTCACAAAGTAAGGATACACTTCCTTGTACGACCAGCCCGGATTGCCCTTCGCCGCCCAGTCGTCGTAATCGTGCGGGTTGCCGCGGGAGTGGATCATGTAATTGATGATGGAGCCGCCCCCGAGGGCTCTGCCGCGAGGGTACCACATTCTTTTGTCCGGACAACCTGTTATAGCGAAAATAATGTGTTTAAAAATAATAATAATAATAATAAAAATGTTGAAAATGTACTAATATTATTATTTTTTTTTTTTTCAGGTAAAATTTACTGCATTTATCGCTACAATTTGTGTTCCAGCAACGCCAAAAAGGTGCGTATATTTACGTTATTTTTACCTAAGCAAAAACCGTCTTGCCTTTCCGCCCTGTAACCCCAGTTGTAGTCGGTGTACTGGAGGAAGGCCGCCAAGAACGGCAGGTCCGTGATGGGACTGGCCTCCTCTCCTACTTCTAACAGGAGAACGTTCCATTGCGAAATTTCCGACAGCCTGTTCGCTATCACCGACCCCGCAGGTCCGGATCCCACCACAATGAAATCGAACGTTTCATCTTCGGGCATTATCGGATCACCTAAGAACATAAGTCATTAGATATATGGAATGCGCACCACATCACTGCTTACCATAAATCCTGTCTTCAAACGCATTAAAGTAGAGTTTGCTGCCTCTGGTTATGTTGCGCATTGTATTTCTGATTAGGCTTAAGTCCGGATCTGTTGCAACCGGTCGAATTAGTAGTGCGTGTGACAGTAGAAGAATCAGTGCCACTTCTTGGAACGCCATTGGTGTTACTGTAATAAGGATGTCCAGTAGCGTTTAGAAATCAGTTGATTTGAAATGTTAAGGGCCGTGGGCATTTTCAACTCTACTATTAAATTTTTGGTTGAAAACAGTTTAAATGTCTTAAAATATCGATATAAATTGTAATTAAATCTGAAAATCTTTTTTCAGTATCATTTTTAATTTTTTTTATATTTATATACTTAATAATGCTTAAGGAATATACCTACTTACTGCAACGAATAAATCAGCCACATAAACACTTCCAATCGTAAATTGCACTTCACTTTAAACAGCCAGACAGACTTCTGCCTTGACCGTCTTCGCGTGCTCGTCTTGTCTATCTTGAGCGGTCTTCGTGATCCTGTTAAAGTCTTCGTATACGTGCAGTGCCCACTTGACGTAAACTTGTGCAATTTCATAGCGATGTTCGAAGGCGTAATAAAATGTTTTAATCGCCCAAAAAAACCATCAATTTTAAGACCGAACTTGATAGAGTTTAATGTCAACAAGTAATTAATGGGAATCACGTTCTGATGGCTCGACGTCTGCGCTCTGCAGTGGCGTCGGATAATATGCTAAGATGATTCGAGCAGATTCGAAAGTAAGCCTATATAGAGAATATCCCCGAAGTATTTTACTCACGATTTTTTCTCCAACTACGAAAACGCGGTGAATATTCAATATCGGACCCAATGCTATACCCTGGGGCACTCCATTTTGTAACTATACCAGTGAGTATGCCATGACAATATTGACACTACTTACTATGAATTCTTAATTTTTAAATAAAATCTTCGGGAGCCCCGAACTTTTTATTTTTAGATATTTAGGTATAATTTTTAGTTCAGCTAACTATAGACGTCAAGTTTGTTAAAATCGGCCGAACAATAAAAATTTGGTAAGTATAAAAAAAATTAAAAAGTATTGGTCCCTAATAAATACCTAGGATACGCTACTGGCTGACTTGTCAAAATATTTGTTGGTGAAATATTGATTTATTATTTAAATATGTAGATTCGATCGAGGTGCAGGATTCCTTTTGCACCATAATGCACGCTAGATTTACGACTTGAAGGGGAAACCCGGGCCGGGCCTGACAAAGACATTGTATAAGGTAACGGGGACGGTCCAGAGGAAAAAAATTACAATAACTAAAAGTTTTACAATTTGTATAAAAATATAATTCCTGACCATTGGCGTAGAAGTTCAGGGGGTTTAAATACGGACAGAACCCCATAACTACGCCACTGCTTTTGTAAGAAAAACTTTTGGAACGTCAAAAAAATGGTCTTTTATTATGACTAAAGTTCACAAAATTTGAATAAAAAATCTTTATTTGTTTAGGAGATAATGAATAAATAGTAATAATTTTTTAAAAGTTTAACGCCCTGTATCTTGAAAACGAAACGTTTTAGAGAAAAATGTTATAGGAGAGACTCCTATTATTTTGATATGTTCTATCGTTTACAGAAGTTATGAACGAAAAAAACTGAAACACCCGGTATAGAAGATTTTAAAGTTACACGTTGGAGAGACTTCAACGCGCGCGCAGAAAGCGAACCTTGTTGGTCGGCCTCGCTGTAGCTAACATGCGGGCGTAAAAATCGAAATTGTCCATTGATATTGCAGGTTATAAATATACCTAACTGCAGGAAATTAATATACAGAGTGTTGAATATGCCGGATTTTTTAACTGTCTTCTACAATTTAAGATGCGTCAGAAATTTTATACATGTAAGTATATAGGTAGGTAGGTATACAAATTTTGCAAAAATTTAGTTGGCTTTAACATACCGAGTGATTAAACTTTCCAGTCAAAAATATTTTTGTACTTAGTCTTCTTACTAGGTACCTATTACTTAGGTATAGGTATACCTACCTACTGTCGAAATTGTGGTTATAACTCGACAAAAATCATGATTTTTACCTACTCTCAATGGGAAATTAGACACTTGCCAAATGAGTTTGTTTTTGCTGATCATACTTCTAAATCTTTTAAAATATTTATAGATTCCTATATACGTATTTTATTGTTCATAAGAATAGATTAAAGCGCGAGAAATATAATCATCGAGGTAAACTAATGTAAAACATAATAATTGGGTATATAAACTATTTGACCTTCGTGCTTTATTTTCCCAGACGACTTTAATTTGATTCAATAAAAAATAAACAGCTTATTAACGCGAAGAGATAGGTAATCAATGTTATAAAGATATTGTGTTTTCTATTTATTCTTAATGGCACTTGACCACCGGGAAATATTGCAAGAGCTGCCTGGTTATAAGTACTTCTGACATAAATCGTTGAAGAAAAAATCGGCATCCACCCTATAGGTACAACCGAACAGGCAAGTTGTGATGTATACTGTTTGTGTCTGGCTACTTACAAACAGAATTTTCTGGCTTTGTAACACTTTTTAGACGGAAACTCGGGCGCCAGTTCCTTATTTTTGTGCAAGGAACAGCACTTGTTTGGTTCTCCGGGGGTGAGAACGTTTAGGGGTAGCTAACAGATGGAGATACGGTTATTTGTCCAGGGGTCTTAAGATGATTGTCTTGTCAGCTGGACTTGGACAATTTCTCAAACATTTCTCAAACGGGTTAATTAGAAATAAACGACTGAAATAATAACTCGTGAATTTTACCTAACAACGTATTTATTTATTAGAACAGTAATGAATCAATAAATAAACAGAATATTTCAGCGACTTTGCAGTCGAGTGTGTACAAATTTGATAACGATAATAAATATGCGGCTGGTAATCAAGAGTATATACGCGTGAATATGATTTTATTTTGGAAGGCGGTGAATTTTGATAACCGGTCTGTTTCCGCGGCTGAAACGATTTCGGACGGCAAGCAAACGGAATTTCCAACAGAATAGAGTATGAACGGCGGACACTACACAGAGGGTTTTACAATACGGCGAACTACTGCCACAAACGTAGAGCTATTTAACAAGGACTATTTTTCGTAAGTTAAGTTTTCCGGTAAAACTATGCACTGAAGCCTTAAAGATTGCCCGAGCGAGCAAATCTAACCAGCCGATGCATATTTTATGAAACAAAAGACAAACTGAGGAATGACTAATTAGCTCTAGTTTGATTTAGTAGTATAATACAGCGGTACTCACGAACAATAAGATCTCTGAATATCAATACTTAACTGAAGGCGGTCCGGACGGATAGTAGCGGACCACGGTGTATTCTTACCAATATAATTTTCAAGAAAATTATTACTATAAGTCGGAGCGGCGGTTACGGACGGAAGTGAAAACGGTGTCAGGTGTGGCAGTTTCGGATTGATGCGGACTGCTTCGGATTGATCTTGAACTGATGCGGACTGGACTGATCTCCGGCGTTTTATTACTTTTATGACGTATCCAGACGACGCGTTAATGGGGCGTACTGACTTGAAACGAAGGACTCGTACTCACAACGTTACTTACGGAGGTCGAGCGTATTATGTAATTAGCAACATTGACTCGGACTTAATTACTGAGATACAGGGTGATACCGAGGGTGATACACTATTACTTATGACCAATATTTCTTTTGGCCAGAACTTCCTTACTATTTATCACAATTTGTTCAAATTTTATACAATTTGTGTACCTACTTATCACAATTTTATTGATATAATGCCGTTTTTATTATTTAAAAATTCCAGGACCGGACTTTCTTAATTTAAGTTTTTTATTTCTGTAGAGAAAATCACCCTGTTGAATATTTTTTTCAAATTATATGGGGAATTATAAAAGTCCATACATCAGTAAACAAAAGCATGTGAACAGATTTTTTGTCGCAACTTTATTGATTTTTTTAAAAGCGATTGAATTGTTGCCAGATTGGAGATAATTTCCACAAATGAGAATAAAATAAGTTATTCTTATTATAGGTATTATAAAATGCGTTTATGTCAATTTTTTAACATAATACCAGATTACATAATTTTTTAATTAAATATTACATGTCATTGTCGGCAGCGCCTGACTTCCAATATTGTTTGATGATATCCGACGCCTTTTCGCCGATCATGTACGCAGGCTCCGCAGTATGGGCGGTTAGAGGTAACGGTATAACACTGGTATCGGCCACCCTCAGGTTTTTGATGCCGTAAACTTGTAGGTTCTCGTTCACCACTGCCTCCGGGTCGGAACTGGGGCCCATCTTGCACGTGGCGACTTGGTGGTACAACGTGCCGGTGATGGACCTAAGCGCGCACTCCCAGTACGCGTCGCTGTCGAAAATGTGGTTTTCGCAGCCTGAAAAATAGCAAAAATCATAAGAATAGCAGCACGAAGTACTTAAAAGAGCTAACCTGGTAGCGGCGTCTTCACCAACGTGGCTCCGTATTTTTGGAACGAAGGACTCGCATTTATCCGTTGTATCTCTCGTATGCCAGCTATCAGTGTTTTTATGTCGTGGTTTTCGGGATCGGAGAAAAAATTAGCGTAGAATTTGGGCCAGTGGAAGGGATTTTTCGACTTCAACCTAATGTATCCGTAGGACCTCGGATGCACCAACATCGGAAGGACCTGCAAAATAATGAAACATATATATTTATGTTACACATTGTTTTTTTTTTGTTTTCAATGCAATGACACATTTCCAGTCAAAGGGTGAATGAAGAAACGCACGTTCACCAATTTTATCAATCTATTCATATGTTTGATGGTCACTGGAATCAGTGAATACACTCAGTGACCATCAAACTGTTTCTGATTTTTTTTTGTTTTCGGTAAGACTCACCCTGTTTTTATTACCTGGTAAATGGGTTTATTCTCCAAAGGTCTCCATACCAAGTCGTACGTCTCTTGGGGAATATTAAATATCCTTCTGTACGCTATCCCCATATCCGTACTCATACCGCCCCCGACGAAGATGAGCTCCACATCTGGATACGAGGCGTCCGGGTCGGTGGAGGCGTTGGTGTGTGTGTAAGCCAAAGCCTCGACCCCACCTGAGAAACAATTAAGGACTGTAGCTGGTCGATTTGCATAATTAGACACTAACCTATGCTGGTGAAGACCCCCTCGTTTCCTTTGAAGAACTGGAGGTACGCTCTTGGATTTAACAAGTTTCTTTGCAGATCAAAAACTATACTCTGGTTTAATTGGAACGCGATGCCTGCGAATGTTGCGTGGTCGTACATCTTCTGCCCAACTGGGAGGTTCATTATTACTCGTATGTCTAAAGGAAGAAAAACATTTTTCACGCCATCACCAAACTAAGGCTAAAGCAAAGTCATCGGTATTTCTGTGTTCTTTACCTACTTCCTCCAGATGTTCCTTGGGGCCGATACCGGAAAGCATCAGCAGCTGAGGGGAATTGAGACTTCCCGCGCAGAGAATCACTTCCTTTTTGGCGATGGCGACGTGTGGTCTTCTATCTCTGACGTACTTGATGCCATACGCATCCTTCGAATTCGCGTTCACGAGAATCTGGACCACCCTGGACTTGGTCAGGATCTTCAGGTTCGTCCTGTTGAGGACGGGCCGGATGAAGGCTTTTTCAGCGCTACAGCGTCTTCCATTTCTAGTGGTTGTCTGTACGTAGGACACCTAAAACATGAAACCTGATTTATAAAACATCCGGCTCCTAACAAGACTTGTATGCTCACTCCCAGTTGGTCCTTGCCGTTGTAGTCCACGTAGGGATACCCAGCTTCTTGCGCGGCACTCACGAAGGCACGTGCCGCATCCGACTTGACCGGCACATCACTGACCGTCAAGTACCCCCCTTTGTTGTGGTATTCCGCGTCCTGCCTCTCTATGTTGGCGTCTTCGGACTTCAAAAAATACGGCAGCACGTCTTCGTACGACCAACCCGGGTTGCCCATCTCCTTCCACCTGTCGTAATCCCGGCGGTTACCTCGCACCTGAATCATGTAGTTGATGATGGTCGACCCCCCGAGGGCCTTTCCGTGCGGCCACTGCATCCGTCCCTCCGGACAACCTGGTAAGAATTTGGTTGTTCATACATTGCGTCATTTTTTTGCAGTTCTTACCTTTACAAAAGCCCTCCTGGCGTTCCGCCTTGTAACCCCAGTTGTAGTCGGTAAATTCGAGGGTGCCGGCTAGGAAAGGGAAATCAGTTATCACGCTGGCCCTCGGTCCGGCTTCGATCAGCAGCACGTTCCATTCGGGAACCTCCGACAATCTGTTCGCTATCACCGCACCCGACGGTCCCGATCCGATCACAATGAAATCGAAAGTCGCCACGCCGTCCATATTTATGTCATCTGAAAAAACAAAACATGTATTAGGTATCCTAGCCTTAACCTAACTAGCAAATTAAAAAAGTACAAAAAAGTAGTAATAGTTTCTTCTTTTTCTTCTTCTCCTTCTTTTTCTTCTTTTTCTTTTTTTTCTTTTTTTATTTTTATTTTTCTTTTTGTTTTGCCTTTTCTTCTTCTTTTTCTTCTTTTCTTCTTCTTTTTCTTCTTATTCTTCTTCTTTTCTTCCTTTTCTTTTTCTTCTTTTCTTCTTTTCTTCTTCTTTTTCTTCTTTTTGTCTTCTTTTTCTTTTTATTTTTCTTCTTTTTGTTTTGCTTTTTCGTCTTTTCTTCTTAACCTAACTAGCAAATTAAAAAAATACAAAAAAGTAGTAATAGTTTCTTCTTTTTCTTCTTCTCCTTCTTTTTCTTCTTTTTCTTTTTTTTCTTTTTATTTTTCTTTTTGTTTTGCTTTTTCTTCTTCTTTTTCTTCTTTTCTTCTTCTTTTCTTCTTTTTCTTCTTCTTTTTCTTTGTCTTCTTCATCTTCTTTTTCTTCTTATTCTTCTTCTTTTCTTCCTTTTCTTTTTCTTCTTTTCTTCTTTTCTTCTTCTTTTTCTTCTTTTTGTCTTCTTTTTCTTTTTATTTTTCTTCTTTTTGTTTTGCTTTTTCGTCTTTTCTTCTTTTTCTTTCGTCTTCTTCTTTTTCTTCTTTTCTTCTTCTTCTTCTTATTCTTCTTCTTTTTCTTTTTTCTTTTTCTTCTTTTTTCTTTTTCTTCTTTTTCTTCTTCTTTTTCTTCTTTTCTTCTTCTTTTCCTTCTTTTTCTTCTTACTCTGCTTTACATTTTCATCTTAGCCTTAACCTAGCTGGCAGACTAAAAACGTTCACTTCTGATAAATTGAAGAATTAATTTTTAAAAGTAAAGGATATTGCGAAGTAAAAAGCCAGTAAGTAATGTTAGTGAAACATACATTCTTCTTCCTCTTTGTTTTCTTCTTATTCTTCATTTTCGTCTTCTACAAAGAGGATGCTTGTGACATTTTTATAATTACTTCTAATATTACCTGCTGTTTCCGATGCAGGTGGATTTGGGTGAAATAAGGCTGCCGGCAGAAAACTTAAGAGGCATATTGTCCGGAGGGCCTGAGGATACGTCATCTTGCTGTAAGAAAATGTGTAATTAGTGTCGTGACATTTCTGTGTCTTGTGCATTGCGTGAATTTAATTCAGTTGGTGATTGTGTCTTGCAACAGTAACGATTTAAGTGTTTTCAAAATTATTAATTAAGAATTGCTCAACTTATGTCCCCAACAGGTTAATTACTCGAGTTGACACCGTTCTGTACACTAAAGGTCACAAATTGCTGCTTTCTTTAAAATAATCCGGTGGATTCAGATCGGGTGAATTTGCAGGCCAATTTGGGAGGGTATGTTGTAATAAAGATCTATATCTTCGACCAGTCTATAAGCCTCTAAACACGCAGTAGATTCATAGATCTACTAAATTTCAACAAGGTGGGGCGGAATTTTTTTTAAAATATACTTGTTTTGGATTTAAAACGTTTATTTTGTTAAATTTCTTCCTATACGCAAGAAAGTAAACCACCGTTGGTTCATCTCATAACAGTATAATTATGGCATTGCGTAGTAATATTAAGTGAAAGTAAAAAATTTAAATGGATATATATGCACGTGTGCCTCATTTATCTGCATGATTAGGATATAAAAATTCCGTTTCTATCACCACTTGTGTTACAACTTGTTTGGTAATCCAGAAATATTAAAATGCATACACCTACCTTAATAAGACCTGATTTGAGGTAATATTCACACAAACCAAAGGACAATTCACAATATTCCTCCCCAAGTTTGTTCACATGCGCGAGATCTGCGTATATTAAACATAACAAGACACCACCGATTTTAAACTACTAATCACATAAAAACCGGAAAATCCCACAGATGTGTCGCATAAGCGAAACTTTCCATTAATTTGCACTAGAAGTGAATAATTAGAGGATAATTACCGTGGATTATTAAAAAAAAAATTAATCACCCTTTAATTATCCGTTGGTACCTGTTGTCGCGACCGGGGCACTATAAACGGAAGGAAAGTTTAACAATGAACCACGATGCGAGGACAACTGATATCATCTGCTCTCTTAAAAATATACCTAAAAGAAAATGAATTCGCATCGAACCCACCGGCACGAAGAGAGAGGAATGCCAAGCGTTATTACGTAATGCGCCACTTATGTAAGTTGGATATTGGCCCCAGTATCAAATTTAAATGTCTTGTACCCGTCGGCAAGTGGGTTTATTCGAAACAGTTCTTATGCAACTTCCTAAGCTTAAGTATTTATTTTATAACGATTCTGTGACGTTTCTATGAGATTTTTACGCGGAAAATCTTAATAACGGCGATAAAGAATAACTAGACGAATCTAATGGCGCAAACCGCAGCGCGATATCTCATTTGACAGTAAAGATATGGGGCCGTAAAGCTGGACGATAAATTGACTTTAAAAGTCGATAAGCTGACTTTAACAATCGATAGGTTGACTTTAAAAGTCAATATCTCTTAAACGAATCTGAATGGAGTGCTCTGCTCATTCGATTGGTCCCGTTTTTTATAATAACTGCAGAACGATATCTCATATGACACATGGACGAAATTATTTAAAAACAACAGGTTGACTTTAAAAATCGATAGGTTGACTTTAGAAATCGATATTTTCTATATGAATTAATTTTTTGCGGGATTTTAAAAGCACGATTTTCCGTTAAGGAAAGGCATATGTCGATTTTTACGCAAAAAATCTCTGCGCAGAAAAATTACCAAAAAATCCTTGGAAATAGAGAATAACAAGACGAATCGAACGGCGTAAACCGCATAAGGATATCTTATTTAACAGTGAAGACGTAGAATTATAAAGTAGGACGAAATTCATTTAAAAACTAGGTTGACTTTGGAAATCGCTAGATTGACTTTAAAAACGGGCCAAATTGAATGGCGCAAACCGAAGAACGATATTTCATTTGGTAGTTAAGGTATAGTACCATAAAAATGAAAGAAATTCACTCGGAACTGTCAGGTTGACTTTAAAAGGCGATGCATTGACTTTCAAGATCGATAGATCGACTTTAAAAAGCGATAAATTGACTTTAAAAATTAACATCTCCAAAACGAATCGAGATAGCGTATTCTGTTTTGCGTCATTCGATTAGTTTCGGTTTCTATATCGACAGAAATATTTTGGAAATTTTTAAGTAGGGTTTTTTATTCTTAAAAGAGTCATAGTTGATTTTACACAAATAAATCTCAATGCACAGAATAATTCTCAAAAAATACATGCAGATAAAGAATAACAAGGCAAGTCGAATGGCGCAAACCAAAGAACGCTGTCTCATTTGGCAGTTAAGGTATATGACCATAGAAATGAACGAAATTCACTTAAAACTGACAGTTGACTTTAAAAAGCGATAAATTGACTTTTAAAAGCGATAGATTGACTTTAAAAATTGATATCTCCGAAACGAATAGAGATAATGCGCTGCAGTTTGCGCAATTCGATTCGTGTTGTTTTTTTTCCATCACCATGAATTTCTAGTGTGAAAAATTGTCTTTCAAAGGGGCAGAAAACCAACTTAATAAGCAAGCTGCAAATGCGCCGATTACAAAATTGCGCAAATTTGCCGTATACCTACTTTAACGACTGAAACTGCGATCAAGCAATTCTGTTCCTGCGCGCGGCGCTTCGACGACTGCAGTGAGTGCATTGTGCATCGGCCAAATCGGTCCGCGCCCTTGATGCTTTATTTATGGCCTACATTACGACTATGTAAACAAATACATCGATGAGTCGAATAATACATGAAACGCATCATAAACAACACAATGAACAACCTTGGCCGAATCATATATGCAAGTGTCCATCTGCGGTGTAGCAATGTAGCGTCGTAAATATTAATGGGAAACGTAATTATTGGGGAATCCGTTGAAACAACTACTTTTCATAACTATATGTTACAGAACATTGAATTCATGGCGCCCAATCTAAACTGTTTCAGTTTTTTCACTTTGGATACTTTATAAGATCTATTATTTAATTCAATGCATAAATATCTATACCAAATATAAAAGCACAGATGTATAACAAAATATTTTATTAGTTACTTTAAGATGCCCATTCTAATAAAAAAAATTCAAGGACAGCTTCCTACTCAAAACGAACTTTTTTCTGATTAAGGATATACGTTGCTCTGGAGCCTTGGAGGTTTTGGAACAGGTTGCCTATTTGATTGGATACTTTGTTCTCGGACGATTGGGATGATTGAGATTGGACGCTTGGGCGCTTTGTTCTTTGATCTGATTAACGGATGATGTCTGGATTCCTGCGGACAAGTCGAATGGTGCTAGTATTGCTGCCCTTTTGGAAATGATTGCTTCTTGTTGCTGGTCAGCTGCACTAGCTTGTTGTGAATTGGACTGGGAGCTGGATTGTTGCGATTGAAGGACTTGAGACGTACCTCCTCCTTGTTGTTGCGCCTGCAAAAATTTACGGTTGCCAGATGTTATTGCCAACCGATTACTTAGAATTATATACACACGAATAAAATTCAAAATCTCTTACCAGGAGTGTGGAAAAGTATGCCAATAATTGCTGGAGGTAGTTAATGAAGGTCGGGTTACGGAAAACGGCATTCATTTGCTCCCCGCTCAGTTGTGGCACGTTTTCGTCATCCACCAGGACCGATTCGGCTTGCGGCCGGCAGTTTGCATAGAGCACATTTGTCAGGACAAACAGGAGAACTACTGTTTTGGAGAACATTTTGAAGCGATTGGTGATTTTGTGTGTTATTTTGGATTTTTATATGGATACTTGCTCGCATTAGACGATATATTAAAAACTAATAAGTACGGATAAATATCGATAGCTGATATTTTTGGCCGCCTTTAGGCGTAGAACAATTATCGTTAAAAAGCACGTAGTCAGACATTCCATTAAAAGTATATTAGGTGTATTTTGTATAGCTTAGTTATAATTTTTCCACAATTTCACACCGTGATCGTTTAGTTAGAATATTGTATATGCAACAAAATAATGCGGCTTGGGATAGATCCTTCCTTTACCTATTTATCAACATGGAGATCGCTCTATACCTCTGTCGCAACCGGAGTTAAAAATATTTGTTCTTAAACTTGATAATCCGTAACATGCAAAATTGTCAAAATCCATATACAGGGTGATGTTTTTAGATAACTTCCCCAACTAAAGAATTTTTAACCACGGCCCTGTTATTTGTTTCTTTTGTTTACTACACGATGTAGACATCCATTAGTGACAAACGTCAGCCAAATTTGGTTCAATTCGGTAGAGCCATTAAAAAAATATGGCCGATCGAAAATTTGGCAAAAAATAGAAAACATGCTGTATATCAGAAACGAAGAGCATTAGAGGATAAATTAAGGGTCGTTCTGAAACCGCCTCGGCGTTCTCTACTTCCCGCTTGCGTATGGCCGGTCACTCAGCAAACACCCTGTATACAGGATTATTCACCGGAAGCGGGTATTAGACGTTTCTCGGAATCTGTCGAGTTTAGAAATTCGAAAATTTATATGAACAGCTTATGCCGGAAGTATCCACCCAACTTTATTATTTTAAATTGGTCAATTTTATTAAATGAAACGCCCTGTATATCTTTACAGAATCTAATAGATTATTCATTACTGTATCAGTTGATATTACCATTCCCTATACCTGTCTCTTGCGGTTTTCTCATTTCAGCAGTTTCATAATGTCATCTAGTAGACTGAAAATGTCAAAATGTTTGGTTTTTACCGACGTCAGTGTTATGCGCATAGCTCATTTACGCGAATTATTAGTGAAAAATGACATTTAGTCAAATGCTGTTATATTATATTTCTTTTCTGTTTATGGAAATAATAACGAAATTTATTATTAGTAGAATGTGCAGGGAATTCAATGAGAACACACACAAAAAAATCTCAATGTGCAAAATAATTACCAAAAAATGCGTTCAGATAAAGAATAACAAGACAAATCGAATGGCGCAACCCCAAGAACGAGGTCTCATTTGACAGTTAAGATATAGGACCACAAAAACGAACGAAATTCACAAAAACGATAGGTTGACTTTGAATATCGACAAGTTGACTTTAAAAAACGTTAGATGGACTTTAAAAATGAATATCTCCGAAACCAATCGAGTACAAAAGTCGTACATCGTTTTATACACAGAAAAGCTTAATACACAGATTACAGAATAATTGATTGAACGAAATTCACTTAGAAATGATAAGTTGACTTTGAAAATGGGTAAGTTGACTTTGAAAATCAATAAGTTGACTTTAAAAAACGATAGATGGATTGCAAAAATGAATATCTCCGAGGAAATTCCGATATAGCGTGTTCTGGTTTGCTTTACTCGATTAATTGCGGTTTCTATATCAACGAAATTATTTCTAAAATTTTTAAATTGAGTTTTATCCTTAACAAAAGTCGTACATCGTTTTTTACACAGAAGGCGCCCAATGCGCAGAATACAGAATTATTTATAAATGAACGAAATTTACTTGGATACGATAAGTTGACTTTGAAAATCGATAAGTTGACTTTGAAAATCGATAAGTTGGTTTTAAAAAACGATAGATGGACTTTAAAAATGATTGTCTTCGAGGCGAATCGATATAGCATGCTCTGGTTTAATTCAATCGATTAGTTGCGGTTTCTATGTCAACGAAAATATTTTGGAAAGTTTTAAATTGAGTTTTTTCCTTAACAAAAGTAATACATCGTTTTTTACACACAAATATCTCAATGCGCAGAACAATTAAATGAACGAAATTCACTTAGAAACGAAACGAAAGTTCACTTTGAAATCGATAAGTTGACTTTGAAAATCGATAAGTTGACTTTAAACAACGTTAGATAGACTTTAAAAATGAATATCTCCGAAACAAATAGAGTTAGCGTGTTCTGGTTTGCGTTATTCGACTAGTTTCGGTTTCTATAGCATTACAAATATTTATTAAATTTTTAAATAGGGTTTTTTTCTTAAAAAAAGTCGTAGTCTATTTTTACACAAATAAATCTCAACAAGACCAAATCGAATGGCGCAAACCAAGGAACGCTCCCTCATTTGGCAATTACGGTATATGACCATAGAAATGAACGAAATTCACTTAAAAATGACGGGTTGACTTTAAAATGTGATAAATTGACTTTAAAAACCGATAGATTGACTTTAAAAATGAATATCTCCGAAAGGAATCAAGCGTATTCTGGTTTGCGTCATTCGATTAGTTTCGGTTTCAATATCCACAAAAATATTTCGGAAAGTCTTAAATAGTCGATTTTTACACAAATAAATTTCAATGCGCAGAATAATTCCCAAAAAATATATGCAGATAAAGGATAACAAGGCAAATCGAATGGCGCAAACAGTAGAACTATATCACTTTTGATAGTAAGAATGGACGAAATTCACTTAAAAACGATTGGTTGACTTTAAAAATCGATAGATTGACTTTAAAAATTGATAAGAGGGGGTTTCTTTTGATATTTATAACACAAGTTACCAATAAAAAAATATAAAAAAGAAAGTTGAGAAACTGACCTACCCTACGTAAAATTCTGGTAAACTTTTGAGTACCGCTTCGTCGCTCTACTGACCCACTTATGGGGTGAACAACATGCCTTGTATCCAAGTCACAGACTCCAAGTTCTAACGTAAAAAACGTGACAAAAAACGTCTAATATATAAAGTTAAGCCGCCGTTCGACGGTCTTTCATAAATTTGCGGTCGGAGACAAGTTAATTTACAGTGACAGCAAAATCTAGTGAATTTATGATTGCAAAAAACAAGGTGAATGCCAGAGGCAAAAACCTATCCTGATTTATTTTCTGCTGAGATCGGTCAGTTGCGAAGCTCTGAAAATGTTGACGTATTTTAATTTATTTTCTTTCTCGAAAACTACAGGGTATATATTTTTTATTTTTGGTATATGGCCTTACCATTAAGGGACCTACCATCCCTTAAAATTAAAATAAGTTATTGGTGTTCACCCTGTATATGCAAGTGTCCTTCTGCGGTGTAGCAATGTAGCGTCGTAAATATTAATGGCTATCTAAGAAATGCACGTAATGCATAAATATTTACACCAAATAAAAGCACATATTATGTATAACAAAATATTTTATTAGTTGCTTTCAGTTGTCCAATCTAATAAAAAAATACAAAACGAACTTTCTTCTGATTAAGGTTTTGCCGCACATCTATTCTCGTGTCCTTAAAGTGCAGTTTGATCACAATTTATGCTTTTGGAAGTCCGCCGTCGTGATAACGTAACCCAGGTCGGCACCATTGATGTTGGTCTTGATCGTAGCTTTGCCATCGAGGCTCGCCTCTTGCTTGGCGCTGGGCAATATCTCATCCCTGAAAGCAGAAAACACGCGTCAGTTAATTTTTCTAGCCTAAATCCATAGACGTGACAAAATTTTAACGGTAGACGAGTTACTTACTTCAGTATTCTGTATCCTTTATCGTCAGCCTCATAAACGACTTTCCTCATAACGTAGCCGTCGTCATAAGCGTAACTTCCTGTGACTTTTCCGTCTTGCCTCTTCTCTTCTTTTTGCTGGAAGTTGCCCTCGATGTTGTCGTCCATCAGTGTTGCATATTTGTAGTTGGCATTTTGTGATTGTGTCTTCTCCAGAACTGGATCGTAAACTCCCTTGAAATATTTAAAAAAAAATTATAAGTTGGATCTAAGCAAAAATTGATACTACCTTACCTGTGTTACTGGTTTGCCTTGATGGTGAATAGTATTTTGGGCGTTATTAGCTCCTAGCCTATCCCCATATTCGTTGGTGCTTTTGTGGATGTTCTGGGAGAAATTATGTTGTAAGGTGTTCTGCAGCTCTTGGCTTTGTTGGGTGTTTTGTACGTTGCTCTGGAGCGTTTGGGAGCCTTGGAGGTTGTAGAGCAGGTTGGCTATTTCATTGGATACTTTATTCTCGGACGATTGGGATGATTGCGATTGGGCGCTTGATGATGTCTGAATTCCTGCGGACAAGTCGAATGGTGCTAGTAGTGCCGCCCTTTTGGAAATGATTTCTTCTTGTCGCTGGGCAGCTGCACTAGCTTGTTGCGAATTGGACTGGGAGCTGGATTGTTGTGATTGGAGGACTTGAGATGTACCTCCTCCTTGTTGTTGCGCCTGCAAAAATTTACGGTTGCCAGATGTTATTGCCAACTGATTACTTAGAATTATATACACACGAATAAAATTCAATATCTCTTACCAGGAGTGTGGAAAAGTATGCCAACAATTGCTGGAGGTAGTTAATGAAGGTCGGGTTACGGAAAATGGTATTCATTTGCTCCCCGCTTAGTTGTGGCACGTTTTCGTCGTCCACCAGGACCAATTCGGCTTGCGGCCGGCAGTTTGCATAGAGCACATTTGTCAGGACAAACAGGAGAACTACTGTCTTGGAGAACATTTTGAAGCGAATGGTGATTTTTGTGTGTCATTTTGGATTTTTATATGGATACTTGCTCGCATTAGACGATATATTAAAAACTAATAAGTACGGATAAATGTCGGTAGCTGATATTTTTGGCCGCCTTTAGGCGTAGAACAATTATCGTTAAAAAGCACGTAGTCAGACATTCCATTAAAAGTATATTAGGTGTATTTTGTGTAGCTTAGTTATAATTTTTCCACAATTTCACAGCGTGATCGTTTAGTTAGAATATTGTATATGCAACAAAATAATGCGGCTTGGGATAGATCCTTCCTTTATCTATTCATCAACATGGAGATCGCTCTATACCTCTGTCGCAACCGGAGTTAAAAATATTTGTTCTTAAACTTGATAATCCGTAACATACAAAATTGCCAAAATCCATATACAGGGTGATGTTTTTAGGTAACTTCCCCAACTAAAGAATTTTTAACCACGTCCCTGTTATTTTTTCCTTTTGTTTACTGTACGATGTATACATCCATTAGTGAAAAACGTCTGCTAAATTTAGTTCAATTCGGTGGAGCCATTAAAGAAATATGGCCGATCGAAAATTTGGCAAAAAATAGAAAACGTGCGTATATCAGGAACAAAGAGAATTGTAATATTAAATTTCTTTTCTATTTCTGGAAATAATAACGAAATTATTTATTGGTAGAATGTGCAGGAAATTCAATGAGAACACACACAAAAAAATCTCAATGTGCAGAATAATTATCAAAAAATACGTTCAGATAAAGAATAACAAGACAAATCGAATGGCGCAACCTCAAGTACGAGGTCTCATTTGACAGTTAAGATATAGGACCACAAAAACGAACGAAATTCGCAAAAACGATAGGTTGACTTTGAAAATCGATAAGTTGACTTTAGAAAACGTTAGATGGACTTTAAAAATGAATATCTCCGAAACGAATCGAGTTAGCGTGCTCTGGTTTGCTTTATTCGACTAGTTGTGGTTTCTATATCAACGAAAATATTTTGGAAATTTTTAAATTGAGTTTTTTCCTTAACAAAAGTCGTACATCGTCTTTTACACAGAAGGAGCTCAATGCGCAGAATACAGAATAAATAAATGAACGAAATTCACTTGGACACGATAAGTTGACTTTGAAAATCGATAAGTTGACTTTGAAAATCGATAGGTTGGCATTAAAAAAACGATAAATGGACTTTAAAAACGAATGTCTTCGAGGCGAATCGATATAGCATGCTCTGGTTTAATTCAGTCGATTAGTTGCGGTTTCTATGGCAACGAACATATTTTGGAAATTTTTAAATTGATTTTTTTCCTTAACAAAAGTAATACATAGTTTTTTTACACACAAAAATCTCAATGCGCAGAACAATATTAAATGAACGATAGAAACGATAAGTTCACTTTGAAAATCGATAAGTTGACTTTTAACAACGTTAGATTGACTTTAAAAGTGAATATCTCCGAAACGATAATAGAGTTAGCGTGTTCTGATTTGCGTTATTCGACTAGTTTCGGTTTCTATAGTAATGAAAATATTTTGTAAATTTTTAAATAGGGTTTTTTTCTGAAAAAAAAGTCGTAGTCGATTTTTACACAAATAAATCTATTGAGATTTACATTGGTAAAGACAAGACCAAATCGAATGGCGCAAACCAAGGAACGCTCTCTCATTTGGCAATTAAGGTATATGACCATAGAAATGAACGAAATTCGCTTAAAAATGACAGATTGACTTTAAAAAGCGATAAATTGACTTTAAAAACCGGTAGATTGACTTTAAAAATGAATATCTCCGAAAGGAATCGAACGTATTCTGGTTTGCGTCATTCGATTAGTTTCGGTTTCAATATCCACCAAAATATTTTGGAAATTCTTAAATAGTCGATTTTTACACAAATAAATCTCAATGCGCAGAATAATTCTCAAAAAATACATGCAGATAAAGAATAACAAGACAAATCGAATGGCGCAACCCCAAGTACGAGGCCTCATTTGATAGTTAAGATATAGGACCACAAAAACGAATGAAATTCGCAAAAACGATAGGTTGACTTTGAAAATCGATAAGTTGACTTTAGAAAATGATAGATGGACTTTAATAATGAATATCTCCGTGGGAAATCGATATAGCGTTTCTGGTTTGCTTCATTCGCCTAATTGCGGTTTCTATATCAAAGAAAATATTTCGGAAATTTTTAAATTGAGTTTTTTCCTTAACAAAAGTACATCGTTTTCTACACAGAAAGAGCTCAATGCACAGAATAAGGAATAATTAAATGAACGAAATTCACTTAGAAACGATAAGCTGACTTTGAAAATCGATAAGTTGATTTTAAAAAGCGATAGATTGACGTTAAATGAATATCTCCGAGGCGAATCGATAAAGCGTGTTTTGGTTTGCTTCATTCGATTAGTTACGGTTTCTATGTCAACGAAAATGTTTTGGAAATTTTTAAATTGACTTTTTTCCTTAACAAAAGTCATACATCATTTTTTATACTCGAAAATCTCAATGCGCAGAACAATTAAATCAACGAAATTCACTTAGTAACGATAAGTTGACCTTGAAAGTCGATAAGTTGACTTTGAAAATCGATAAGTTGCATTTAAAAAACGATAGATGGACGTTAAAAATGAATATCTCCGAGGCGAATCGTTATGGCGTGTTCTGGTTTGCGTCATTCGACTAGTTTCGGTTTCTATAACAACGAAAATATTGTGGAAATTTTTAAATTGAGTTTTTTCCATAATAAAAGTCATATATCGTTTTTGCACAGAAAAATTTCAATGCGCAGAACAATTAAATGAACGAAAATCACTCAGAAGCGATAAGTTGTTTTAAAAACCAATAAGTTGACTTTGGATATCGATAAGTTGACTTTAAATAGCGATAGATTGACTTTAAAAATGAATATCTCCGAAACGAACCGAGTTAGCGTGCTCTGGTTTGCTTCATTCGATTAGTTGCGGTTTCTATGACAACAAAAATATTTGGGAAATTTTTAAATTGAGTTTTTTCCTTAACAATAATCATACAAATCCATCGATGCGTCGATCAATACACGAACCGCATCATAAGCAGCGCAGCGCGCCCAATGAATAACCTCTGCCGAATCGTATATGCAAGTGTCCATCTGCGGTGTAGCAATGTAGCGTCGTAAATATTAATGTTTATCTAAGAAATGAACGTGCACTAAAATATGCGGGATGCGGTCGGAGTAAAGAGAAAAACTGGATATAATTAAGAACTTGGAAGGATCAAGTGCTTGATGATTCAGTAGTTTATTTGTGAAAACAGGTCAGATATCAAAATGGACAGGTTGACTTTTTAACCAAACAAATGAAAAAGTGGACGAATTACTCTTTTTAAAGCGTCCAGTATCCTATCGGTGAATCCCCTATGACAGTCGCACTCTTGGTGGTCTTCTACATGCGACTGCATTCGATCCACGACTTTAGTTGCAAGATCATGCGCTTCGTCTATCTTGGAAGACTTCGCGAGGTTCTCCACGACATGGACCGCCTCTTCGGCAACCCCACTAGGCGACGGTATTATTTCTACCATCGGCAGCACTGGGTCAGTGGTTATATCACGCACCACGTGTTTTGCTTCTTCGAGCACCTCTCCAGGAATGTCCACTGCATAGAAAGGATCAAGGCTTTGCATCACTCTGGGCAGATATGAATTTACTTCTTGGTTTGCGTCGCGGACGTTTTCAGGATTGGTTATGGGAGGTAGCGGCTGCTCTGCGAAATCACCTGCTTCTTTGGCTTTGTTTTGCGTCACTTTGGGCAGACGTGACTGTGCCTCGGGTGCCCTTCCAGGGTTGTGCATGGTATGGAGCGGACCTTCTGCGAAATACCCTGGCAAGCGTATCGCTTCTTCGACTGCGTTCTGGGCTACTTTGGGCAGATGTAAGTTTGATCCCACGTTGTCGAGCATCTTAGAGGGGGATGGCAACGAGAAAAAGGATCTTGGATATCTTTTAAGTTCGTCTTGGTTGATCCTTGATGCGCCTTGGTCCTGCTCGATTGGCGATTGATATTGAATGGATTCTGGTTGTGGAAGCACCTGCAAGAAAGATTTTTGTTTTAACATCAATGGTAACTTTTGACTGTATGGCTTTGTACAACTCTTGGGATAATTTTGGTTCAAAACTTTAGTCAGATGCAAGATATTGGAAGTTGCCAATATCGAGCCCAATACCAAACCTTTACCACTTTATTAGTTATTACAAAAGGAAGCGCCATCGTCGCAGCAATTAGAAACTCATAACTTTTTCTCAACAATTTATTCAACCACATATGCTACAATCGCATTTTTAATAAAATTGGTACATTTTGCAAGCGAACTATTTATTTAACCGCGAAATATATTCAGAACCGGATCGGTCAGCCTCCTGAAAGCATGCCTTATCCTCTCCAGAATAGATCTGTGATAGCAGTCCGGCTTGTCATGATCCTCAGAGCTGGCAATGTGTCCCACTTCATCGGCAACTCCCTCAACCACATGGGCAGTATCTTCCAGGCTGTCCGCCGCGTGCTTTATTTCGCTAGCCAGCTCGTGGGTGGACGCTGCAACGTCATCTGCGATATGTTTGGGATCGTGCGAATACTCTAACCGGTCCTCGTGGCGGTAGGAATCGGGCAAGGGATGGTGTGGGTCTGCTCTTTGGGGATGCCCGATGGGGCCGTCGTGGTGTGGTTCGAAGCCAGAACGTGGCAAGGTTTGGTGTGGGTTTTCTCCGATGTGCTCAGGTTCGTGGGGATGGGGATGTCCGATGGGGTCAAGATTCAGGGGATGGTGTGAACCTTCTGCGATATGTTGAAGTTCATGGGGATGCCCGATGGGGTCGAGATTCAAGGGATGGTGTGGTCCTTCTGCGATATGTGCGTCAGGATTGTGCGGGCCCCCTTGGTGATGACCATAGTTGTCTCGGCGGAGCCTTTTTAGTATGGAGTTTTGGTATGGAAATCGTAATGGTTGTAGGTCTAAGACCACCTGCAATAATAATTGTTCTCTTTAAGAATGTTATTTCTTTGAGCTTATATATTTTAGAGTTGTTTCGTTGCAAGTATTTTGTTTCTATTACCGATTTTGAGGTTAGAAACTCCTCAATTGAAAATTGTAATAGTTGTAAGAAAAAAAGGCGTTAATCCGAACTTCTTTTAATCTTTATATGTACAGTGTGTCCATGGTTGACAGAGACGATTGGTATATGCGAGGATTTGGTACTAATTTTGACCTTGAACTGGTTCTTGGTAAACCAGGTGTGGCCGCGAAGTTGCCTACGGAATAACTCGGCTATGCAAATCTTAAAAATTCGACAAATTTAAATTTTAAACTTCACAAATTTAAATTTCCAATTTCGACTTGAATTTAAACGTTTAAAACCCAACAAATATATTTTTAAAAAGGCAACAATTTGATTTTAGTTTAAAACTTAAAACCCAGCAAATTTTAATTTTAAAAACTTTAACTCCAGCTTTCAATATAAATCTTAAAATTCCAAATAATTTTAAAACTCGGCGAATTCAAATTTGATTTTAAATTTTAGCAAACATCATTTTTGCTCAAATTTTTAAAATTTTATGTTTGAATTTCAATTTAAAACTTCAGCAAATTTTAATTTAAATTTTAAAAACAAATTTAAATTTCAACTTGAATTTTTTATTTTAAGCACTTAAAACTTCAACGAATTTAAATTTTAATTTTAAAACTTATTAAATTCAATTTTGAATTTAAACTTTAGGAAATATAATAAATTTTATTTAAATTTTAAAAAGGCGACGAAGAATTTTAATTTAAAACTAAGAAAATCAGCAAATTTAAATTTTAAAAAGGCAGCAAATTTAAATTTCAACTTGAATATAAATTTTAAGCACTTAAAACTCCAACGAATTTAAATTCTAATTTTAAAACTTGGTAAATTCAATTTTGAATTTAAACTTTAGGAAATATAATAATTTTTATTTAAATTTTAAAAAGGCGACAAAGAATTTTAATTTAAAACTAACAAAATCAGCAAATTTAAATTTAAAAAACGCAACAAATTTAAATTTCAACTTGAATTTAAATTTTAAGCACTTAAAACTTCAAGAAATTTAAATTCTAATTTTAAAACTTATTAAATTCAATTTTGAATTTAAACTTTAGGAAATATAATAATTTTTATTTAAATTTTAAAAAGGCGACAAAGAATTTTAATTTAAAACTAACAAAATCAGCAAATTTAAATTTAAAAAACGCAACAAATTTAAATTTCAACTTGAATTTAAATTTTAAGCACTTAAAACTTCAAGGAATTTAAATTCTAATTTTAAAACTTATTAAATTCAATTTTGAATTTAAACTTTAGGAAATATAATAATTTTTATTTAAATTTTAAAAAGGCGACAAAGAATTTTAATTTAAAACTAAAAAAAATCAGCAAATTTTAATTTAAATTTTAAAAACGCAACAAATAAAAATTTGTATTAAAATTTTAAAAGCCAGCAACTTGATTTTAATTTAAAACCCAGCAAATTTAATTGTATTGTTTTAAAAACTTGGCAAATTTAAATTTTAAGAACTAACTCAAACTACAATTATTTTTCAATTATTATTATAAACCTTCAAATTCAGCAAATTCAAATTTGAATTTAAATTTTACCAAATTGCAAAACATTTGAAAATTTGAATTTAGGTTTTAAAATATTTCTAATCATTTTTTAAAATTCTGCAAATTTAAATTTAAATTTTATAAGCTCCGGAAATTTAAATCTTAAGGACTTTTACGAAAATTTTAATTATTTTTCCACATTTTCGACGTCATTTTTTAAACAAATATTACTTGTGGCTTATCTGTGAAATTAATCAATCACAGGGTATTCCGTTTAAAATAAGAAAATTGATGCCACTTCCGGTTAGACCGGAAGCCCTTAAAGTATTATTTAAATTATCCTGGATAAACCTGCGCTTCGAGACAAAAAATCCATAAGGGTTAAGTTTGAACTTCCTGGAGGTCTATCCAAATAAAAATATAAATATAATTAAGAAACGAGCAAAATATTTACAAATACTAAGTAGGAAATTTTGTTATTAAAAAAAAAAAAATTGAATGCCGCTTTTAGTTTTTTTGGGTGTAAAACGACGCTGTTTTGTTTTTGTTTTTGTTTTTTTGACAAGAGACTGTAGCTTACAGAGAAGCCGTACCAACTTGATATTCTGAATCAGTTACCCAGTTGTGGCGTGTAGGACGATAGAACAAACACCCTGTATATAAAAATAATTTAAAAATATGCGGACGAGACAAAATATTCGATTTTAGCTTGATATTTGAGGATTAAGTGCCACGCTCCGCTCGAAACATTGGTACAATTTATCTAATAATACTCACCTCAAATTCCTCATCTGTGTCCCCCTGGTATGAGGCTGGAGCACAATGCACGTACAAAATGTTGGTTAACGCAACTAACAGAAACGCTGCTTTGGAAATCATTTCGTAGTCAATGAAGCTTTCGCGATAAACCGCGGTATTTATGCTAGACAAAGACCATGTGAGAAAATTTAGGGAATAATCCATTTTCTACTTGCCAATCAAGATAAGGCGAAGAGCCTGGGTATTTTTCGTGTGTTAATGTGTATCTGAGAATCATTAGCGTTATCAGGCGTCAGAAGTAGAAAATTCGTTAAAACCAAATTAACGATTTGGTAAACTGCCAATTGATCGAGGCGGACATGACGCAAGTGAATGGACGTTAATGAAGTGCCCAACAAATTTCACACCCTACAAGCAGATTTGCTCCTATAATGAATCAGATTTTAAGGCGTGTACAAAGATAGACATATCATATAGAAAAACTTTCTATATCGATTCCGGTGCTCCACAAGGATCCGTTTTGCACCTCATTTGTTCCTTCATGATGGAGTCTCATCAGAAACTTTCCTTACCAATTCGGGTGCTCCACAAGGATCTGTCTTAGCACCTCCTTTGTTCCTTCTTAATGGAGCCTCATGAGAAACTTTCTGTACCAACTCAAGGATCTGTTCTAATCTTCTAATGGCTTGCTTTTTGCAACGTCCAATCCTACACATAGTTTTGCTGATGGCGCTAGTTCTTCCTCTCAGAGACCAAGTTGATCATATCTGATTTGGGTAAAATTGTGGAATGAACTTAAATCCTAGACATCGTCCAGCATGTTTTCCAAGAAATCTACTAACGGTGGACCAACCCATGGTAAGGTATAGAGCGTTTCATTAAGCAACCAGCTATACTCACACTTAGGCAACCAACGATGCATATTAGTGCTAAATGAGTAGCATAACTAACTATGTACGAAGAAATTAAGCGCTGGGGCATTTAGTAATTTTATTCGAATGTCGAATGCGTGCAAAATTAAAATTGGATTAAAATAAAACAAATCGTGCATTTTCTTAACAGTAGATTAACAGATATTTGTGAGTGTATTATAAAGAATTTTTTTCTCATTTTTTTTTCAGTTAAATTATCAAATTAGTCACTTTGGTAGCGCCACAAGAAAAATACGTCGAATAAATACAGTAAGAACGAAAAGTATTGGAACTTATCTCATAATTATTGTAAATAAAATGAGACTCTTGTTAGAGGACAAAATTTGAAATTTATGGCAAATGTAATATGAGGCTCCGTTTAAGACATTATTAGTATTACAAATATATATAATAATTATTGAAATATTTATAAGTTTTATAAATATATGTATATATATCTTTGTAAATATATATATATATATATATATATATATATATATATATATATATATATATATTTTTACGAATATATAAATATATTTTCACAAATATATATTATTTCTGCTAACATATATTTATATAGAAATGAGCTTTTTTCATCGTACGCTAGGTGGCGCCATGATGATTAAATTAATGTAAAATGACCGTCATTTATCAATAATCAAAGTCAATTACTTACCGAGACATATAAGAAGTTTCTGTTAAAAAAGGAAACAGTTCAATTGCTAATTGAAAACCATAAACATTCCTAATTAATCGTAAAATATTCAAAAACAACTTTCATTGCAAGGAAGCACTATTAATTGTGTGGTATTGTAGTTAATAAGTATAGACATAACCTTAAATATTAAGCAGCAGGCAATTTAAAAATTCAAAGCCATACTTGAACTGTTTATGAACACTTAATCAATTATTATGCTAGAATTCTTAAATAGCCACTCGTATTCTTCATTTCAAGTTAGCAGGGATAATAATTAGTTGTACACAAAACTCAACGATCACTAACGTTTCGATTTGTGAATGTTAAAAAAACTGCAATTTATTTCAAGGATAAATTAAATGCATATTTGAAAAGATAAGGCAGGAATCTTTTATTTGTCCATACTGAGGTATATGTAACATAGTATACATAAAATAGTTAACCAAATTTATGCCGCAAGTTAGGCAACACAAAATACAAATTAAAAAAAATTCATTTAGACAATATCAAATAAATAAACCCAATTTCAATATCTTCAAGGATAAATAAATAAAGATGAATAAGAGTAAAGTAAGTGAAATATTATATAATATTTGTTATATACATAGAAAATAAAATTAACAATAAAAATTCAATATAAAAAATAAATGAAAAGTAAATTCCAAAAATTAACAATAAAAATTCCAATATAAAAAAATAACATAACAATATATTTATAAAACTTATAAATATTTTAACAAAATAAATATATTTAATGAAAAAATATATATATTTCAATAATTATTATATATATTTGTAATAGGTACCTACTTATAATAATATCTTAAACGGCGCCTCATACAAATGTTCCGTCCAAAATGAAAAAATACGAAGCGAAAACCTCAGAAGGTATTAAATTATGCAAAGAACAATCCTGAAGCTTTAACGTAACCCGTTGAGTAAAATAATTAAAGAGAGGCGCAACTCTATAATATTGCAGAAGGGCAGAAGCAACTACATGTTATAAAATAAAACATTGAATTAAGAGATTTCATAGCATTCAAAGCAAAATAATTAAAACCATTTTAGAAGGCAATTATTGTCGAATCCGCCAAAACAAGTACTTTTCATATCTATATGTCATAAAACATTGAATTAAGCAGCATAATTTATAGCGTCCAATCAAAAATGGTTTCATTTTTTGCTATGAAATGAAATGTTATTTAATTCAATGTTTCACAACACGTAGTCATGAAAAGTAGTTGCTCTAACAGACTTTGTATTTTGTATATTCACAAGCAGAACATCACTATAAATATCACCAAATAAAAACGCAGATGTATAACGAAATATTTTATTAGTTACTTTGGATCCAACAGAAATCTATAAAAAAAAAGCTTCCTGTCCAAGACGAACATCCATTCTTGTGTCCTTAACCGAGCGAGCATTTTGGACAATGTTTATTCGCTCTAATGTCAGAGTTGCTGATTTGGAAATTCGAGTTGTTACCGTCCTGGTAGGTTTTCACAGTAGCTATGCCATTGAGTGCCGTCCCACGCTTGGCGCTGGCTGATATTTGATCACTGAAAGCAAAAAACAGTTAATTTTTCTAGCCTAGACGTGAGAATTTAGACACAAAATTCAAATAGGAATTACCTACCTCAATACTCTGAATCCATTCTCGTCAGCCTCATAAACGACTTTCCTTAAAACGTTGCCGTCGTCATAAGCGTAACTTCCTGTGACTTTTCCTCCTTGCCTCGTCTCTTCTTTTTGCTGGTAGTTGCCCTCGATGTTGTCGTCGATCTCGTTTGCATATTGGTAGCGGGCGTTTTGTGATTGGATCTTCTCCAGAGCTGGATCGTAAACTCCCTTCAAGTGTTTAAAGAAATTAGAATTATAGCCAGTCTGGCTGTATGGACTATGTCCTAATGCCATTAAAAGAAAAAAAAGAAAAAAAAAAAGTACCTACCTGTGCTATTGGTTGTGTAGCGTCAAATTGGTTGCTGTTTTGGAGGACGTTCGCATCGAATTGCTGTTTTAAGGTGTTCAGATACGCCCCAGAATTCAAATTTGCCTGCTGAGCTGTTTTGCTTGATGTATTTTGTTCGAATTTGCTGCTTTGCTCTTGCGAGGTACTTTGAGCGAATTGTTGGTTGTTCTGGGCTAGTTGCGTGCCAGTCTGGCTTTGTTGGTTACCAGCCCAGATGTTCTGTGTGTTTTGTTGGGCGCTTTGTTGGGATTGGCTCTGAGATGATTGTTCTACTTTGGTTTCAACCGAAGTGGTTTGTTTTACATCTGAAGCTTGTTGTTGCACGCTGGTCTGGCTGCCAGCGAGGCTGTTCTGGGTGCCTTGGAAATTATTATTTTGCGTCCCCAACAACTGGAGGTTGGCTAGTTGATCAGACACCGAATTACCTCTGTTTTGATTGACGATGGCCTGATTCAATTGGGATGACTGGGACGATTGGGTTGATTGCGATTGGGCGCTTGATTGTTTCAGTTGATTAACGGATGATGCCTGAGCGATTGGATTAACTTGCACGGCTGGCTGATTAATGTTAACACCTTGGAGTAGACTCGACTGGGATGACTGGGACGATTGGGTTGATTGCGATTGGGCGCTGGATTGGGCGAGTTGATTAACTGATGATGCCTGGGCTCCAGCTACGCCCTGAATTTGTCCTACGGGCGAGACGAGTGGTGTTGATAGTGCCGCTCCTGGTAAAGTGGCTGCTACTTGTTGATCCGAACGCTGGCTAGTTGAACTTGTTTGTTGTGAACTGGACTGGGAGCTGGATTGTTGTGATTGGAGTTGAGATGTAGCTGCCCCTTGTTGCGCCGCCTGCAAACATCACGGTTGCCAGATATTATTGCCAACATCAATTTTTAGGCGAAGTTAATATCCAGCAGCAAATAAAGTGAACTTGGTGCAACAATTGAATAACATTTCGATATCGGATACTTTGTAAAGCAAAAATGTCTCGTGAAATACTCTATGGCATTACTTATGAAATTCAAAACCAAATCAAAAAATTTTATACATGTGAATGAAATTCAAAATCTCTTACCTGCGCCGTGGCAAAATATCCCATTAATTGCTGAAGGTTGGCAGCGAAATTCGGATCTTTGAGAGCGTTGCTCAATTGGTCCTGGCTCAGCTGCGGCCGGCAGTTTGCGAGGAACACATTTGTCAGGACAAACAGAACTACTGTCTTGGAGAACATTTTTAAGCGAATGATGGTTTTGGTGTGTAATTTTGGGTTTTTATATGGAGAACTGCTCGTATTAGGCGATATATTAAAAACTAATTGCTGATAAATGTTGATAGCTGATGTTCTTGATTGCCTGCCTTGTCTTTAGACGTAGACAAATAATCGTTAGAAAGTACATACGTAGTACAAATATTTCATTAAAAGTATATTAGATGTACGAGTATAGTATTTTGAGTTTAAAAAAAAATTTGGATTCAAAAATTTATAAAAAAATTTAGATAAAAAATTTTGAAAAAAATTTGAATTCAAAATTTTTAAAAAAAGTTTAACTTAGAACTACATCGTAAGTCGCACGGTTTCGCTGCGATATTCAAGGCAATAGGAGCGAACGAAGAAGTGGAATTTTGACGAAAATTTGGGTTAAAATTAATAAGTATCTCTTCTCTGAATAAATGTTTGCAACCGCTCTCAGATGAATACTGGCCCTCAACGTCCATGCATTTTTTGAGAATACAGGGTGATTCTAAAAAGTATGGCCAAATTGATACAGCGTCATCAGGAGACCAAAATAGCTTGATTCAACCCAATTTACCTATATACAAAAATGCACCCCTAAGAAATTACAGCCCTTTAAATTTCAAATAAAAAAAACTTTAATTATTGATTATTCCCAAATGGCTGTAGATATCTTTTTCTAATTCAGTGTACATTCATTACCAATAAACGCCAATGTTTTGAGATTAACAGCAATAAAATACATTAAAGGGATGGGGTAATTTAGGGGCAGTCACCCCTTATTTCACGCCCTTATTTTTCTGTGCGTTAACGTATAGTCGATTTTCCAGTATCATTTGATAGATAATTTGATTTGGAAATTTTTTTCTGTCTTTTATTTCTTTGATAATATCAATAGTTTGCAAATTAAACAAGAAAAATGAAGAAGATGCGTCGAACTATTTTTAACCTCGATAGCAAATATGTAATATTATTATTTAATGTACAAGTAGGCTGGTTAACAATTAATTAAATTAATAATTAATTAATAATTAAATAATAATAATTAATAATTAAAGTTTTTTTTATTTGAAATTTAAAGGGCTGTAACTTCTTAGGGGTGCACTTTTGTATATAGGTAAATTGGGTTGAATCAACCTATTTTGGTCTCCTGATGACGCTGTATCAATTTAGCCATTAATTTTAGAATCGCCCTGTATACAAAAATGCACCCCTAAGAAGTTACAGCCCTAAAAACTTTAATTATTAATTATTATTATTTAATTAACCAGCCTACTTGTACATTAAATAATAATATTACATATTTGCTACTGAGGTTAAAAATAGTTCGATGCATCTTCTTAATTTTTCTTGTTTAATTTGCAAACTATTGATATTATCAAAAAAATAAAAAATTGAAAAAAGTTTCCAAATTAAATTATCTATCAAATGATACTGGAAAATCGACTATACGTTAACGCACAGAAAAATAAGGGTGTGAAATAAAGGGTGACTGCCCCTAAATTACCCCATCCCTTTAATGTATTTTATTGCTGTTAATCTCAAAACATTGGCGTTTATTGGTAGTGAATGTACACTGAATTAGAAAAAGATATCTACAGCTATTTGGGAATAATCGATAATTAAAGTTTTTTTTATTTGAAATTTAAAGGGCTGTAACTTCTTAGGGGTGCATTTTTGTATATAGGTAAATTGGGTTGAATCAAGCTATTTTGGTCTCCTCATGATGCTGTATCAATTTGGCTATACATTTTAGAATCACCCTGTATATATCTATTTTTTTTTTGTTAAAAAAATCATGTTTCTATCATTATATCATTGCGGTATGAGATATCGAGCTGTAGCTGCAATTCATCTCGTCCTTATCTACCCCATGCGTGGATTTTTTGATCGCCCTGTATATTATTCCACATATTTTGCCGTATCTTTGAAACCTTCTGAAATAAGTTATAAGTGTGGCATGTCGTAGAAAAGCTCGCGTAATTCTCTATTCGAATATGGACTAATACACGGGGTGTTCAGTTATTGGAGGTTTTCAAATCTTCATAATCAAACGTCTTTTGTATTCGATTAGACTTTTAAGTCAGCCTGACCAAAATAACATTACAAGGCTAATTGAGGAGTAATTTATTTTTCATCTGTAAGTATTTTGTAGGTATTATCACTTAATTAATACTGGTACTAGGCGCCCGACGGGATTCCTAAAGTTCCAAGCATTTTCGTTATTAAGTCGTTTAGTTTAGAAAGTGGATTGCTATGACTGAACTGGCTTGATTTATTATTAATAAACTAGTTGCCGTTTTCGCTTAGAAACATTTTTTTAGCTTTTAAGAAAATTCCAATGGCTAAATTAGATCAAACATCACCTTTTTATAGGTGAAATTGACGTCCCACATATCAGCAAAATGTTCTATTTAAGGCAAAACCGCCTAATCCTTTAAAATGCATATTATCTATCAAAATAAGTACTGCTCCAGCCACTACGGAAATCTATTGAATTATGTGAAAAAATTCATAGCATTAGATTTATAAACGTACAGTAGCGGCCAAAAAAAGATTTAATGAGGAAGTAATGATCTTTTCCATTCAGACGCATAAGTTTATACAGAGTGCATAAAATTGGGCCGAATATTTTTAGAACTTTCCCTTTTAGTTAAAAAACCTGCCCGGAGAATATCTGTAAGGCTAATATTACTAATTATTTAATTCCTCAAGTTCGATTCTTCTTAGGCTTTCCTTCGTAATTTTCCAAAAAATACAACCATTGTCCTCTTAGGAGAATTCTTATAAACGTCATATTTTGATATCAAAGTGACTAATAATACTCCATATGTATCTCTTACTGTTCGATTGAGTTTGATATTGAGTCATCTTTAGAATTGAGTCGAATATTTTCAGAACCTTTCCCATTTGGCAAAGATACCCTTCCGTAGAAGATCTATAGGGCTAATATTACTAATTGATTTATTTTTCGAATGAGTTTGATATTGAGTCAACTTTAGGATTGAGTCAAATATTTTCAGAACCCTTCCCTTTTAGGTAAAGATACCCATCCGAAAAAGATCTGTAATACTAATACATATTACTAATTAATTAATTTCTCTTGTTCGATTCTTCTAAGATTTCCTTGCTTAACATTCGTAATTTGCCAAAAAAATACAACTATCGTCTTTTAGCAAAATTCTTATGAACCTCACATTTTGATATCAAAATGGCTGATCATACTCCATATGTATCTTCTACTGTTCGATTGAGTTTGATATTGAGTCAATTTTAGAATTGAGTCGAATATTTTCAGAACCTTTCCCTTTTAGTTAAAAAACCTTTTCGGAGAATATCTGTAAGGCTAATATTACTAATTATTTAATTTCTCGAGCTCGATTCTTCTAAGGCTTCCTTCGTAATTTGCCAAAAAATACAACTATGACTAATAATACTCCAAATGTATCTCCTGCTGTTCGATTGAGTTTGATATTGAGTCATCTTTAGAATTGAGTCAAATATTTTCAGGACCTTTCCCATTTGAGTAAAGATACCCTTCCGGAGAAGATCTATAGGGTATTACTAATTGATTTATTTCTCGATTGAGTTTGATATTGAGTCAACTTTAAGATTGAGTCAAATATTTTCAGAACCTTTCCCATGTAGGTAAAGATCATTCGGAAAAGATCTGTAGGGCTAATATTATTAATTAATTTATTTCTCGATTGAGTTTGATATTGAGTCAACTTTGGGATTGAGTCAAATATTTTCAGAACCTTTCCCATTTAGGTAAAGATACCCAACGGGAGAAGATCTATAGGGCTAGTATTACTAATTAATTTACTTTTCGATTGAGTTTGATATTGAGTCTACTTTAGGATTGAGTCACATATTTTCAGAACGTTTTCCATGTAGGTAAAGATAAACATCCGGAGAAGATCTGTAGAGCTAATATTACTAATTTATTTATTTCTCGATTGAGATTGATATTGAGTCAACTTAATGATTGATTCTCAAATATTTTCAGAACTTTTCCCATGTAGGTAAAGATCATCCGAAGAAGATCTAACGGGCTAATATTACTAATTAATTTATTTTTCGATTGAGTTTGATATTGAGTCAACTTTAGGATTGAGTCAAATATTTTCAGAATCTTTCCCATTTAGGTAAAGATACCCATCCGGAGAAGATCTATTGAGGTAATATCACTAATTAATGTCTCGATCGAGTTTGATATTGAGTCAACTTTAGGATTGACTTAAATATTTTCGGAACCTTTCCCATTTAGGTAAAGATACCCATCCGGAGAATATCTGTAGGGCTAATATTACTTATTACTTTATTTCTCGATTGAGTTTGATATTGAGTCAACTTTGGGATTGAGTTCGTTTTCAAACACTGATTAAGTAAAGATATTCATATAGGGAAGCGGAACGTAAGGCTACGATTATTAAGGATGTTAATTATTTATATTTCTCTGAAAGTCGGATCTCCTAAAGTTTCTATTTCGAGTTTAACCTTCATAATTTACTAATAAACGCAAAAATTGTCTAGGAAATTTCGTACATACTTGACATTAAAAAATCGCGGTCATTAATAATACTCCATATTGCGTTTCCAAGATCCTTAACATATTTGGAAGGTTAACGTTATTCCCGCAATAAATAACTACAAGGAGTTCTTACGTAACCTTGCAAAAAATTCATACTTAACGCGAAAAATGATAGTTCTCTGATAGCTATGATAAATATAACGAATATAAACAAGTCCATAAAAAAAAATAAAAGAAAAAACAACTACTCTTCTAGCTAATACTATTGAATTACATTACACAGTTAAATTATCAGGATTCTTACAGCAAGACTGTAAATTCGGAATATTGAGTTTGATATTGAGTCATTTTTAGAATTGAGTCGAATATTTTCGTAACCCGTCCCATTTGAGTAAAGATACCCTTCCGGAGAAGATCTATATGGCTAGTATTTAATTTATTTTTCGATCGAGTTTGATATTGAGTCAACTTTACGATTGAGTCGAATATTTTCAGAACCTTTCCCTTTTACTTAAAAATTTGTTGTTTGTTTCTTATTGAAAATAGGCGTTGAATTTGACGCACGGGCGTGTTTTTTGCCACTTCTTATTCGCAAAGTTCCAAATTACAGAAGCTTGTTTTCCCAGCAGTTTTTGCATTTTTTTTTTTAATTAAAAACAAATTTTGTGAACGAATTTTATATGGGAAATTTTTTTTTGCTGCTGAATTTGTTTAATTCATATCAAAGAAAAGCTGAAAGTATGCTAAGTATACCGGGTGGCCACGAGGACCATAGCTCTTTTGTTTATGGACCAACTATTTTGAAATTTGGAACATGTGTATAAGACTCATTTTCCAATTTAGTGACGAGTACATTGAAAATGGCCGACTTCCGGTTTCGACGGAAGTAACATCAAATTTTTTAAACGGAACACCCTGTATATATTTTTATTTTTGGAATCTACTGACCGAATTCTATCTGATCACGTTGCAAAATTTGCAGTTTTTTCAAAAATAATTTTTCCCCTCTTTCTCCCCTTTGTCTTCCCCTTTCTACTCTTTTCTCTTTTCCCTCTCTATTTCTCCCCTCACTTTGCACCTATCTCCTCCAAAAAATAAAACACCCCATCAAATTAACTTAATATTAACATTTAACATTACAAAATATGTACAAAATCCTTATCTAGACGTTAAAACTAATTTTTATCACAGTCCATCATCAGTTTCTAAACCCCCAATCCTCCTTGATCATGTCGGCGGCCTTCTCGGCTATCATGAACGTCGGTGCGTTGGTGTGGGCCGCCGGTATCTCCGGTATTACGGAGGCGTCGACCACTCTCAGATTTTTGACGCCGTACACCCTCAGCCTGGGGTCCACCACGGCCGTTTTGTCGTCGAGCGGGCCCATCTTGCAGGTGCCGCTGTGATGGTAGATCGTGAACGTGAAGTATCTGGTCATGCAGTCGAAATAGGCGTCGGTGCCGAAGGTTTTGGCCGCGCATTGGGGTATTGGGACGCTGTGCAGCTTGGTGCCGAGCGCCTGCAGGGCCGGTTGCGAGGTTATGTTCAAAATGAGCCTTACTCCTTTCAGGATGGTGTCCATGTCCTGAGGGTGGGCGAAATAATTCGGGAATATCATCGGCTTTGTCTTGTAGCTGTTGTCTCTCAGCATTATCCGGCCTTTGCTTTTGGGCCTCATCAGCATGGGGAACACCATGAACGTTTCTGCGTCATCTATGGACTTGTATACTGCGTCGTATATTTCGTCTGTTATGCCGAAGTCTTTCCTCAGCACTTGGTCTGAAACTATGGAGCCGCCTTGGAAGAGCAGCTCGATCTCCGGGTAGCCGTCTTTGTCTTTGGGGTTGGAGAAGTCGTGGAAGACCAGCACCTCGCACCCTCCTGGTACCGACATCGGACCTTTGTGGTGGTTCAGGTACAGCTTCAGGTTTTCGTTGGTGATTATTTTGTCTGTGCGCAGAGAGTACGGTTTGTCAATGACGAAAGTTAAACCTCCCAAGGCCATATGGTCCATTAAGTTGTACCCGACTCTCAGGTTGCTTACCACTGGTATCCCCAGAGATGATAAGTGTTTCTTGGGGCCGATTCCGCTCAGCATGAGAAGTTGAGGGGAGTTTATCGCCCCCCCTGACGAAATGACCTCCTTCTTGGCGAATATCCTGTAAGTCTGCCCCCTGCGCACGAACTCGACGCCGTAGGCTCTCTTGGTTTTGGGGTCTATCAGGATCTTTTGGACCATGGAGTATTTTTTCATGTGCAGGTTGGGTCTTTGGCTGACCGGGTGCAAATAGACGCGGCTGGAGCTGTCGCGGACCCCGTCCCGCATGCTGACTTGTAATCTTGACGCCCCAGTCTGAAAGAAAAATGTTTGGTTAGATATCTTCTATGATAAAATGGTATATTATGCAACGAGCATTTAATGATAGTTATTAAGCCACGAGCATGAGAATGAATACGAGTGTCTTAATAGCCAGTAAATGTGAGTTGCATGCACTATTTTTTGTACGACCATAATAATAATAATAATAAAAAATATCAAAATTATAATAAAAGCAAGATGCATGGCAAGATTTGATATCAACTGATGTTGCATTTCTATTGGTTGGCTACAAACTTGTATGTTAATGAATTTGTATCATAATTAATTTAATTACAAGTACAAGTAGTAAATGTCCAATAAATCAATTAAAGTAGGGGAGTAGAAAAATAATAATTACGTTATAAATTAAGTTTGAATTGATGAATAATTGGACGCAAATTAGAATGTTAATATAATTCTTTTGATCCACGTAATATTTATAATTAAGATGTTAAGCGTGATCACGCGTTGAAGTATGCAACCATTACAGCAAATTGGGTTGATTTTCGGGTTGCATACTGTTTCTTGTACATTACGTTTATGTCTCTGTAAAGCCACGGGGCTTTGTCTTGCCGTAAGAATCCTGAAAATTTAACTGTGTAATTCAATAGTATTAGCTAGAAGAGTAGTTGTTTTTTTCTTAATTTTTTTTTTTTGTTTGACTTATTTATATTCGTTATATTTATCATAGCTATCAGAGAACTATAATTTTTCGCGTTAAGTATGAATTGTTTGCAAGGTTACGTAAGAACGCCTTGTAGTTATTTATTGCGGGAATAACGTTGACCTTCCAAATATGTTAAGGATCTTGGAAACGCGATATGGAGTATTATTAATGACCGCGATTTTTAAATGTCAAGTATGTACGGAATTTCCTAGTCAATTTTTGCGTTTATTACCAAATTATGAAGGTTAAACCTGAAATAGAAGCTTTAGGAGATTCGACTTTCAGAGAAATGTAAATAATTAACATCCTTAATAATCGTAGCCTTACGTTCCGCTTCCCTATATGAATATCTTTGCTTAATCAGTGTTTGAAAAACGAACTCAATCCCAAAGTTGACTCAATATCAAACTCAATCGAGAAATAAATTAATTAGTAATATTAGCCCTACAGATCTTCTCCGGATGATCTTTACTTACATGGGAAAGGTTCTAAAAATATTTGTCTCAATCCTAATGTTGACTCAATATCAAACTCAATCGAGAAATAAATAAATTAGTAATATTAGCCCTACAGATCTTCTTCGGATGTTTATCTGTACGAACATGGAAAAGGTTATGAAAATATTTGACTCAATCCTAAAGTTGACTCAATATCCAAACTCAATCGAGACATTTATATTAGCTCTATAGATCTTCTCCGGATGGGTATCTTTACTTAAATAGGAAAGTTCTGAAAATATTTGACTCAATCCTAAAGCTGACTCAATATCAAACTCAATCGAGAAATAAATTAATTGGTAATATTAGCCCAATAGATCTTCTCTGGATGGATATCTTTACCTAAAAGGGAAAGGTTCTGAAAATATTCGACTCAATCCTAAAGTAGATTCAATATCAAACTCAATCGAGAAATTAATTAATTAGTAATATTAGCCCAATAGTTCTTCTCCGGATGGGCATCTTTACCTAAATTGGAAAGGTTCTAAAAATATTCGACTCAATCGTAAAGTAGACTCAATATCAAACTCAATCGAACAGAGCAAATAAGGGCTCTCCTGTTAGCCAACCGAGTGTCATTCCTATTTTCGGTGATTCTTATTACAATTTCCATATTTTCCCAATGTTAATCAGGATAAATTGAAGAACCCTAAATTGTTCCTTTACCTGCGTCTCTCCGTTGTAATCAACCAGTTTGAGTCCACTCTGTTGGCTAGATTCTAGTATTGCGTCGGCTATCTTGGTTTTGTAAGGTGCATATGACACCGTCAAATAACCGTCGTTACTATGCAAACGAGAGTCTTGATATTCGGGGATGGTGAAATTTTCTACCTTCTTGAAATATGGCAGCACATCCTTAAAGGACCTGTAACAGAACACTAATTATTTTCGTTCTATATTATACGATATATGGAAGACTTACCATCCCTCATTTCCAAGGTCGGCCCAGTTATCATAATCTCTCCGATTCCCTCTGGTGTATATCATGTAGTTTAGGACGCTCGATCCCCCCACAACTTTGCCGCGCGGCCAGTTGCACTGCTGATTGTCCATGCCCATGCAGAACTTTCCGCTGGGCTCCGTCTTGTATCTCCAGTTCGTTTCGGTGAATTGAAGGTAATTGGCCAGGATGGGCATATCCATGAGGAAGTTTTCCGGACGACCTGAATAAAGAAAAGTGATGTCTAGGGGTTGCTATCTGCTGCGCCATATTTCTTTTTGCAAAATATCCAAAAATTTTTACTTACCAGCCTCGATGAGCAGCACCGACCACGCAGGGTTCTCCGACAGCCTGTTGGCCAGTACGCATCCAGCTGTGCCGGCGCCTACTATAATGAAGTCGTATTCCCCTTTCAGTTTGTTGTCGGGCACGTCTTGGGGTTCCGTTGAAAATTGAGTATCTCCATCTTGGATCAGTTTTATTACCCCATCAAACACCGATTCTTGAGCCGCGAGGGAATGTATAGCCAGTATTATGAGGGCAGCGCCTAGTTTTGGGTACATTTTTTCTCAGGTGTTCTCTGAAACATTTTTATTTTTATAATAATGCAAATAAAGCGATAGGATAATTTAAAAAAAAAATAATTTGGGGAACTAACCGTGTAGGGCAGGTTACAAATGTGTGCACCGGTTTCTGGCTCTTTGGCCTTATCAGTACTGATGCCGAATTTATCGTTTAAACATTTATCAACATTTTCAAAGATGAATAACATTCATTTGTTTTTTTTTTACAAATTGCTTTGCCAATTTTTTTAAAACTCATTTTACAAAGTGTTTTTATGAACAACTTCCGTATATCAAACATGGTTAGACGAGCGGTTAAGCCGACTAGATATGTATATTATATAACAATTCTTTCAAGTTCAACACGGCAACAAGGAAAAAATTAAAAGCGTGCTACTGACCTTGACCGTCAAACGCAATTTTGTATGTTTTATGAAATCCTCGAACATTATTTACCATTGTGGAATCATCGCGTTAGAGTATGTGCAGTCCACGCTTCTTTGTTATAGAAGTTTTTTGTCAGGATGGTAACATTCTTCGTTAAAAATCGTTAAAGCTTCGTTAAAAATCCGTCATTAAAAAAACATTGGCACATCATGCCTCAAATAATTAATGAACGACTCCCCCTGTGCAAGTGTAACGATCGCAGAGTACTCCTTAAAGTATTGTCCCAAAAAAAGTATTGTTAACGGATACCTTGGTACCCTATTAATTAACGGATACTCTGGCACCCGATAAATTAACGAGTACCCTGGCGACAATGGTTCTAAGAGTTGCGCCGTAGTTTGTTCAGTCGCCATATGAATATGCAAAGAGGATAAATTATTTTTCTGAAAAGGCAATTTGTATCTTAACCCCGTTAATGTATTGTCCCAAAAAGTGTCCATTGTTAACGGATACCTTGGCGCTCTATTATTATTATTAGTAAATGGCACCACTAGCTGCTCAAGTATAACGACCACAGTACTCCTTAAGTATTATCCCAAAAAATTATTGTTAACGGATACCTTGGCGCCCTATTAATTAACGGATACCCGATAAGTTAACGAGTACCCTGGCGTCAATGGCTCTAAGAGTTGCGCCGTAGTTTGTTCAGTCGCCATATGAATGTGCAAAGAGGATACATTATTTTTCTGAAGAGACAATTTGTATCTTAACCTCCTTAATGTATTGTCCCAAACATGTATCCATTGTTAACGGATACCTTGGCGCTCTATTATTATTATTAGTAAATGGCACCACTAGCTGATAAAGTATAACGACCACAGTTCTCCTTAAGTATTATCCCAAAAAAATATTGTTAACGGATACCTTGGTACCCTATTAATTAACGGATACCCAGTAAGTTAACGAATACCCTAAGATCAATGGCTCTGTGGGTTGCGCCCTCGGTTGCGCCAATATGCACATTTATGACGGAACTCTATTTTTAATTTCAGGACATTAAAAAATACCAAGACATCAAATCCAAGTACGAGGAAATAATTACAATAATTATGTAAATGCTCAAGTCCATTACAGAGTGCGTAGATTCTTCTACAAGTAATCTGCCAGCTATTATACGTTAACGATGTCATCGCTGAAATTAAAACGAAGCGTGCGTTTGGTATGCACGTTGCACTTTTAAATCGGTCAAGCGTTCGCCTCTTGGCCTTGGATTTCCATGTAAGAACGAGGTATTTTATAATAATTGCAATAACTGGGTGGGCGCAATAAGGCTGATGGTGTAATTATCCTCTGAGAGAAATTAACGGGTGCTTCGTTTCAGATTGTGATAACATAAGTGCTGAAGTACAATGTTCGCTGTACCCCAAAAAAGTTTGCTGGCAGTTATAGCGGTTATTCCCTGCAAATAACGAATATCACCTGGTTAATTAACGGATACCTTGTCATTAGATCAAATAACTGTTATTCTGACACCTATTAGGTAACGGATTCCCAGGCAATATATTCGCTGAGAAACATCCTGACATTAGGTTCGTTAACGGATACTTTTACGTCTCTTTGGTTAACTGATACCTTGAAATCCCATAGTTAGCGGATACCCGGTAATTAACGGATATCAGGTAAGCAAGAGCGTGAAACCTGCTTTGGTTTTTCCACATGTATAGCGATTATTCGTTACTTTTGCAAATAATAAATATCGGGTATCTGATACCCGGTAAATTAACGGATACCTTAGCGCTAAATCAATTATTGGCTATTCCTTTGTCATACAAATGAACGACCACGGTGACCACATATTCGTGAAAGGATACTCTTACGTCCTATTGGTTAACTGATGCTCTGACGATCCATTAGTTAACGGATACCGGGTAGTTAACGGACATGGAGTAAGTAGAAGCGCGAAACCTGTTCTGGCCGTTCCTAAATTTTCTTCGATATGCCATTTGAATTTCTTGGTTAGTAATGAACGGTGGGTCACGTAATAATGTAGATACTCGGTTAGTTAACGGATACCTTGGCACTAAATAAATTAAAGGCTGTTCCCTTATATAGATTAACGGACACGTTGACCACATATTCGAGGAAGGATACTCTTACGTCCTATTGATTAACTGCTACTTTTACGTCCCATTAGTTAACGGATACCGGGTAGTTAACGGTCATGACACCTGTAAGTGCGAAAGTTACCGTTAACAGCGATATTAATCCTACCCAATCCTGCAAATAACCAATATTTATCTGATAACGGTTATTTGACACTAAATCAATTAACGGTTATTTCGATTAATTAACTAATCCCCTGGCTTTAGGATTAACCGACAGCCTGGCAACAAATTCGTTTGTACACCCTGCCATTACATTAATTAACTGATACTCTTACGTCCTATTGGTTAACGGTTACTATTATACCGGAATTATTAACGTATATTTAGAACAGATCCTCGTGGACCATCAAAATTTTTGGCTAGCGTCCATCCTCAACAATTACAAAGATAGGTTGGCATTAGAAAGACTTGCTGATTGGTGTTTATATTCTCGACGAGATTCCAGGACTATCAAGGAATGTTGAAGTAATCTTAATCACCAGACAATTATCGTGAATTACCGGCAGCTATCATAAAAAACCAGCAAACCAGTCTTTTTGATTGTACTCTGTATCCGGTATATAAATTTTCCTCGTCACCTTTATTTTAGTATTTATACGAAATAGTTGTATATTGATGTATTAATTAACATTCTTTCATGGATAAATTTGGCAACCAATGCGGATGAAAGGAATTTCGCTGGTTTTCTAGGTGCCGACCTTGCAGGTCGGCTATTCCGCTCTGAATATTTTCGCCGATTTTTTTTCAATGTTGACTACGACTCGTTGCAAAATCTCTGGTTGTTTTTTTAAGCCAGAGGTTGACGAGGTCCATCAATATTTAATGGTAGACATCAGTCAATTGTGAACGAAAAGGTGAGAAAGTACATGTGGACGCTTCGCTTCAAAAACAAACAATATAGTTAATATACACTCTAATGCGAAGGGGCCCTAGTTTAGAGCCCTGAGGAATTGCGTTTCTCGCATCTTAAGTAACTGAATTTTGGCTTTCAGCTCGTTGTATTCATGCGTCTAAAGAGTGATTTATCAATTCTTAAGCGACCTGATCACTTGTTTTTACTGTTTCAGAGGTTTGCGCAGTTCTTTGCGAATTTTGAAATAAGTACCTGAAGAACAGGAAAGCTAATACAATTTCTGCGTTTATATGAAGTAATGCGTACATTATTTTGCATTTCCTACACGATCGTGACGAAAATGCATTATTATCCAGCGATTTCCGAACTGAATTGCGAATAAAGAAAAAACTGGTGCAATACGTATCATGACATTTATACTTCAATTACGTTTGGTTTGGGATTGCAACATGGATGTTTGAACAATAATAATTGGGCAATGATACTCCTGCATAGTTCACACAATGAGTTTTATCGAGAACGTGCAATTTGCATTTGTTTAAGAAAAACGGGACAGTCGAAGATGTACCAATGCAGAATGAATGACTAAGCAAAAATATATTTCAGAGCTTGTGAATTTGTGCAATTTTATACCCAAATTGCTAATGTTTACTTGACTGATGTCATGGTCCAAATAGCTCTCTCTAATTTATCAGCAAAGATCATTGCCGAATTTTTAACTAGCCACTTATAAATATTCTTTATGCTGGCGCTCTGAAGGTTAATTACATTTAAACACTCAAGAAAATCAAATATAGGCATGTTAGTTAAATAGATAAATATGACTGTTGGAATCTATAGCTTTTGTTAGATTTATTTTTTTTTCATGTATCTATACATTATTTTTTCTCAAAAACGTTTAGAAAAGTTATGACGTCTACCACAATTTTTTAAAATATTTGCCATAATATGCAGGGTTCTCTAATTAATTGTGTCTTTTTATGGTTTCAAAATAATCATCTAAAAGTTCCAATAATCCTCACGAATACCATCTTTCATTCACGTCTTAAGCTTTACTTATAAGTCTCGTATAAACCTATTTGTTACTTGCGTCATCAAAATACTGCAAATTCTGTTTGTCCTCATAAGACTTCATGACAGTAAATATATGAAGCTCTGGCTAATGATACGTACTCATTAAACATAAACGTTGTACTTAGAAGGCTGTTAAATTAATCAATTTTCGTTGTAAAGCTAATTAGCGTTACAGACGATAATTATTATGAAATCAAATAACACGTAAGCGCTATTATCCTGTTTAAAATTTGACGCACCTAATCGAAATATTTTTTAGGTTAATTCCAAAAGTTTGTAGCAGTCATTTAAAATAATGTGCAATGTAGTTTTATAATATCCCTCGTGTTTCAATATTCTCCCGAGTATATAGGGTTTATTTACGTTTTACTTATAAAACTCTTATAAGCCCGTTATAAGGTTGGTAAATTAACCGATTTGCGTTATAGAACTAATTAACCATATAGACGACCTTTATAGAACAAAAAGAACACCTCGGAGTGCTATTATGGCTTTATAAAAGAACCTCAAATTTTATAGCAGTGATATAAAACAATGTGTTATAATAATCCATCGAGTTTCAATAATTCTTCTGAGAATATAGGATTTATGTAAGTACGTTTTGTTTATAAAACTCTTATAAACCTGTTTATTATAAGGTTATAATTAGCGTTATAGAACTAATTAGCTCTGTAAACGACCTTTATAGAACCAAAAATATCTGGGGATGCTATTATGGCTTTTTAAAAGAACCTCTAGTTTTGTTGCAGTGATATAAAACAATGCCGAGAATTTTCGTTATACAATAGTCCTCTGAATTTCAATAAATCTCATGAATATATAAGGTTTATTTACGCTTTACTTATAAAACTCTTATGAGCTTGTTTGTTACGTTAAATTTTTCTTCATTGTTAATTGTACGCGAAGAGCATAAGGTTGTTAAATTGATCGATTTGCGTTATAGAACTAATCTGCGTTGTAGACTATGCATTTTGGTTTTATAATAGTCCTGTAAGTTTCATAAGGTTTATTTGTTTCACGTATAAAACTCTTATGAGCTTTGTTACGTTACGTTTTTAGACTCCAGTATTAGGTGTATGCGGAGAGTATAAGGTTGTTTGCGTTACAAAACTAACTAGCATTATAGACCATCTTTATAGAACCAATAAGCACGGGGGTGCTATTATTGCTTTATAAAATTTGGAAAAACAGTAATTTAAATTGCACGTACCGACAATTCTAAGAGTTTGCTCAAATTTAGGAACGACCATGGATTTTATATTCACATGTAATAACAGTCTGTAACAGTCAAGTTTTGTGACAGTGATATAAAACTATGCCAATCATTATATTGTTACAGTAGTCCCTTGAGTTCTGATAATTTTTATGAGTATTTATTTACATTTTACTTATAAAACTCTTATAAGCTTGTTTGTTACGTTGCGTTTGTAGACTGCATTACTAAGTATGCGGGGAGAATATAAGGTTATTAAATTCATAAGTTCGCATTATGCAACTACTTGGCGTTATAGACGATCTTTACAGTACTATAGAACTTGTAAGTGCCATTATGGTTTTATAAAATTTGGGAAAATTTAATGATTTAAATTGCACCCAAGGACAGTTCTAACCATTTATTCGGTTATAAGATAGACCAAGGATATTGTGTTACAGTCACACAAGAATCTCAAGTTTTCTGCAGCAATATAAAACAATGTCGTGTATCACAGTTTTATAAGTGGCCTCTAAGTTACAGTAATTATCAGTATATAAGGTTTGTTTACGTTTCAATTATAAAACTCTTATAAGCCCGTTTGTTACTTTACGTTTTTAGACATTATTTTAAGTATGCACGGAGAATATAATTGCGTGACTTGTGTTATAGAACTAATTAGAGTCGTAGACGATATTTATAGAACCAAAAAAAAACAAGCTATTATGGTATTATAAAATTTGGAAGAACCGATTATTTTAAATTTGACCGAAAAACAATTAATTATAAAAATTAGGAAACATCATGAATTTTATATTTATGCATATAAACAGTCTATAAGACTCTGAAGCTTTGTAGTAGTGATGTAAACAATGTCGTGCATTATAGTTTCACAGTAGTTTTGTGAGTTTCAATAACCGCCATGAATATATGAAGTTTATTTACGTTTTGCTTATAAAACTCTTATAAGCCTATTTGTTACGTTACATTTTTGTGGTTCACTATTAGGTTTACAAGCAGCGTATAAGGTTGTTGAATTAATCAATTTGCATTATAGAACCGATTAGGATTTTAGATGACCTTTACAAACCAAGAAAGCAAATGAAATCTATAATGGCTTTATAAAAATTAACAAACCTGAATTTAATTTTGTCTAAGAACAATTTTAATTATTAGTTCAGGTTTAGGCGAGTCATTGAATCCAGTAATAATATTTAAAAATCTATAGTTTTATAGTAGTTCTCTAAGGCAGTACTGATTGGTTTGCCAAATTGCAGAGTAAATTTAACCATAAACTGTTTTGTTCTTTTAAATCTTTCTGCACCAACGTAAATCCAGGACGATGGTTAATCAGTTTGACACCGTAAAAGTTAACTTGTTTTTACAGAACCAAGGTTAAATCTCGTAGTACGGACACGAATTTGACTTGTCAAGAGTTTAAGTAGAGAAATTGATAAAAATACCTTTTTTCGGTTAATCCTTTCCTAAATAGCGCAAACTCACATCAATTACACATATTACCAAAAAAAAAAAAAAAAAATTCCGTCTATCTCAATCACTGGAACACTTTTTTTACATATGAAAAATAATTTAAACCGAAATACTAACTAAGCCTCAACCGGTTTCAAAATTTCGCGCCTGTGCTTTATTGACTCGATCCCGATTCGCTCCTGCAGCGATAGTTTATTGTTTTTCCGGCGCCTTCTTCGGCTCATTTATATAGAATTTGCTTACGAATCAAGCCAACGATAATTCAGCCCTGTACTCTTCCCCACCACCTCCGCCACACTTGCAACAATTCAATATTGCTAGTGCGTTTCGCGGGCTAGTTGGCGCTCAGTCGATCCATATTTGACCTAGAAGGTTCGTACCAGCCGATGCATTTGCCACTGGGATATCGGCGTCTGGTTTCCTTCGATTGTAGTAAAAACGGTGCAAAAAGGGGGGAAATTGTAGCAATCGTTTATTACTTTTTAGGTAAACAATATACGGGGTGTTACATACGTGAGGCTCGTAATAATGCCAGTTGCGAGGTATAGGTGGCGCGTCTCGTTCAACTGTCACATTTGTATGGACAGCAGCGTCATCTCTTGCTCGCAACCATTATAACGTTGCGCCTCTATAATTATTTCACCCAAGCAATGGTAAAACTTGTTTGGGGTAAAGTACAGGAGCGAACAATTGGTTGAGATTTACTCCAAAAGAGAATTCAATGACGACATAACAATTTTTTAGGGTTCATAAGCTTATTACAAAGAGGTTTAAAGTGGAACGTCAAGAGAGTTGTTTTATCAGCCTGGAGCCAACAAGTAGTATTTTCAGAAGCGTGTGGTAAGGCATTGATATACTTCGTAGTAAAGACTGGGCCGAACATTGATCCCTGAGGAACTTCTGTCATTTTTTATGAACTCGGTGAATTTTTCTTGTGGTGCTAGATTAGAAAATAGAAAAAACTGCGATTTACGCCTTCCGATTCGCCATGGTTTTCTCTATCTCCATGAATTATTTCATAATTTTAGAAAGTTGAAAAAATTACTAAAGTTAAACTGTTAAACCGCCAGAGGGTGGTACAGCTGGAAGACGACTACCTTGTCCTACAGATCTTTAAAATGTCAGTCATGTTAATTATTTGTAAGTTTTTTTTTTGTACACTTACAAGCGACGACGTGCTAATAACAATTTTATACATAAGTAGGAGCTATATTTTTTTTAGTGTTTAATCAAAGCAACGTAACATACACGCTCATGATAGTTTGTTGAATATTTAGGTAATGACACTTGTTGATTTTCATAGGTAGGTACCTACTATGTGTTATTTCAAGCCGGTATCTTACGCTCTCACTCAAGGACATTGGTTTATATTGAATTAAATGTTTATTTTGTGTGCTGTAAATCAAGCGATGCCGAAATAGGACCTTGCGGGGTACTTATTTTTATCGATTACTTTCAACACTATAATTTTTCGGATATTTCGGAACACTTAACACTTGCACATGCAAGGCCGGAATTAACTTAAATATAAATGTGTACTGGATGGGGCAATAGTGCGTTGGACTTCGATAGCTCGAGTTGTATAGCTCGAAATTAAAAGAAAAAAATACAATTAAACTAGATAAAAGAAGTCTATAACCGAAAATTGTTGTTGAACAGTACTGTTAATAGCATAAAAGTACTCTTAACAGCAGTCTTAACGGCAACTTAACAGTCTCAACATCACTCATAACAGCTGTATTAATAACAGGCTGCATAATACTCTAAGCAGTACATTTAACAAGTCTTAATTAACAACACTTAACGATAATCTTAACAGCAGATTATCAAGAGTCATAATAGCACTCTTAGTAGAACCCATAACAGTTCTCTTAACAGCAAAAGACCTTTTAACATCGTTCATAACAGTTGTCTTATCAGCAGGCTTAATAGTATCTTAACAGCAGTTTTAAAAATTACCTTAAGAGCAGTCCTAAAGGTACCCTTAACAGCAATCTTAACAGCAGGCATTTTTAACAAAAATCGTAACAGTACACTTAATAGAACTCATAACAACTCTCTTAACAGCAGTCTTAAAAATACTCTTAACAGCAGTATTAACGACAGCTTCCCAATAATCATCATAACAGCTGTGTTAATAGCAGGCTAAACAGTATTCTTAACGGCAGTCTTAGCAGTACAATTAACAGCAGTCTTTATAGTATTATTAACAATACTTGACAGTAGATTGATACGAGTCAACAGTACTGTTAATAGCACTAATAACGGCTCTCTTAACAAGTCTTAAAAGTACTTTTAACAGCATCCTTACGCAGTTTTAAAAGCAGGCTGAACTCTACTCTTAGTAGTACATATAATCGTCATCTTAACAACACTTTTAACAGCACTTTTAACGATAGAATCAACAGCAGATTAACAATAGTCATAACAGAACTCATAACAACAGTTTTAAAAATACTTTTAACAGCAGGCCTATTGGCAGTTTAACAGCCTCAACAACACTTTTAACAGTACTCGTAACAGCAACTTAATAACGTCCTTTTAACATCGTAGTACTTTTAACATCGCTTACAATAGTTTCTGCAGGCTAAGCAGTCCAAAAATTTACCGTAACAGCAGTCCAAAAAATACCTTGAACAGCAATCTTAACAGCTTACCAATAATCTTAATAGTATTCATAACAGCTGTTTCAACAGCAGTTTAACAAAAGTCAAAACAGTAATGTTAATAGCGCTCTCTTAACAACAGTCTTTAAAGTACTCTTAACACCTTAAAAGTACTTAACGTCAGCTTAACATCACTCTTAACAGCACCTTTAACAGTACTTTTAACATCGCTTATAACAGTTGTCTTAACGGCAGACTTAAAAATTCCCTTACAACAGTATTAACAGCTGTCTTAACAGATTAACAAGTTATAACAATACTCTTAATAGCACTCATAACAGCTCTCGACAGCGGTCTCAAAAATACTCTTAACAGCTTACCAATAGTCTTCACAGCAGCCATAACAGCTGTCTTAATAACATACTGAATACTCAACAGTTCTCTTAACAACAGTTTCAGCAGTACATTTAACAACAGTCTTTATAGTACTATTAACAATACTTGACAGTAGATTAATACGAGTCAACAGTACTGTTAATAGCACTAATAACCGCTCTCTTAACAAGCTTAAACATACTTTTAACAGCAGCTTAACAACAATCTTAATAGTATTCATAACAGTTGTTTCAACAGCAGATTAGCAAAAGTCAACAGTACTGTTAATAGCACTCATAACAGCTCTCTTAACAACAGTCTTAAAAGTACTCTTAACAGCTGTTTTAACGGCGGCTTAATAACAGACTGAACACTGAACAGTACTCTTAACAACAGCCTCAGCAATACATTTAACACGGCAGTCTTAGAAGGACTCTTAATATAGTACTTAAAGTAATTTTAACAGCATTCTTAATAGCAGGCCTAACGGCAGTCTTAAGAGCGCCGTTAAGAGTACTGTTAACAACAGCCTTAACAGTTATCTTGACTAGAAAATAAATGCTCCGAAAATTCTCAAAAAATTCATGGAAATAGAAAAAAATCAAACGAGTCGAATTGTGCACGATATCTCATTGCATTGTGAAGATATTGCCTTTTAAATGCTACAGTAAATGCTACGGATTATTAAATTCCGGTATATCGTCGCACAAAAAAAATGTGCTGAGGAAAAACTGGCTCCGAAAATCTCAAAAAATTCATGGATATAGAAAGAAATCAAATGAATCGAATGATGCACGATATCTCGTTGCGTTGTGAAGATATTGCCTTTTAAATGCTACAGTAAATGCTACGGATTATTAAATTCCGGTATATCATCGCACAAGAAAAATGTGCTGAGGAAAAACTGGCTCCGAAAATCTCAAAAAATTCATGGATATAGAAAGAAATCAAATGAATCGAATGATGCACGATATCTCGTTGCATTGTGAAGATATTGCCTTTTAAATGCTACAGTAAATGCTACGGATTATTAAATTCCTGTACATCGTCGCGAAAAAAATTTTGTAACGAAAAGGAACTGGCTCCGAAAATTCCCAATTATTTTGTTTCGTTTCATTTACACTCAGTATACTATTTATTACAGTTTTATTTTTAACACTCCTTATCATTTATAGTTTTATCTCCGTTCTGACGTTGATTTCATTCGGGCAAATACTAGGAGCTCATTACTTGCTTACGTAAGGACTGTTTATCGTAACGAAGGTAACTCCTAATGGTGTTCGTCAGGAATTCTTAATTATGATTTTAAACAAGTTATCCAATTGGGTTGAAGTTCCTAGATATCCTCTTATCTGTAGAACCCTGTTGATGATAAGGTGTTGTCACGTAGGCCAAGTAATTGGTACTAATTACGGGGATAACGCGGTGATTATCTTTAGACGTGGAGGCGAGTTAATTTCGCGCAGTTGATTTTCGATATCTGTTCATCAAAATTTATCAACGACATCGGATACAAATTTCATGCATTTGTATGCGTTGTATTAGTTTTACATTTAACATTTACAAGAATGTGTTGCTAAATTTCAATGAGTGGTCTACCGTATAAAATGGAATGAAATTATGAAATAAACTGCACTCGCTTTCATAATTGTTACTTCGGGTGATTTTACTGTTGCACATGCATTTACACATTTTTGAAATCGGTGTAAGTTCTTTTTTAATTCTTGATGCAGTATTTTCTTTTCAATGGTCAGTATTAGAACAAGCGTGGCCTCTGGTAATAACAGGCCGCGAACAAGAACCAGTGACGTCACAATAGCCGGCTGCCCATTATAAATTTTGTTGAATTTATTAGAAAAATACCTACTTTACCCAAACCCAATGGAGATAAATTAAAAATGCCATCTTTAAAACTATTATGTTTGTTCCAATACTTGCTTAAAAAATATAGCCGTAAACACATTACGCAACGGTGTTTTTACGGAACGAAAACCTTGAGTTAGATATATTGAAGATTATTTGGTAATAGCATTCGGTTAATTTAATATACAAAAATCTGTATTCCATTACGTTCTTTTCAATGCCTCATCTGGGACAAGGTTACGGTTTCTTGGAATTCAAGGCTACGTTATGTAATGCCCCTCGAACTATACCCCGCGTAACGTAGTGTACTTAAATGGCGTTTTGCACGTACGTACTGCTGAACGGAAGGCACGTCTCAGTGGCCACCACAACACTTGGTAATATCAGTTATCTTTGTACACGTTAAATTTCTTAACCTCTACATCCACTACATTAACATAATCAATTTGGGAGGTCCTCTTGATGTTGCGCTAACCATTTATTGAATGGAAACTCATCGTCTGAGCCAACTTCATGTCCCTTTTCGGAAAATTCCCCAAGCTTGAAACAATATGCATTACATTCAGAAAAGGGCCTGGGGAAATTCCGATGTGTAACAGATTTGCTTACATCCCAACGAGAAGTCGTTATGGGGAGATTTCCTCCAGATTACACCGAATTCGGGTAATGCGAATGTTCTTTGGATATATTAATAATAATATTAACTAATATTTTTTTCCCCAGTGGAATAATAATTTCTACCACTCTAAGAGTAAATAATGGAATCTTTTCAAATTACCTGTTACGTGCGTAACAGAGAAACTGGGATTTTTATACATGTCGTGTTTATCTTGAAAATAATTATGCATCAATTTTTAGTGACGTTGTTTGATGATCAGCTTTTTTATACTTATAGTAAACAGGTAAAGTACCAAATCGACGTTTATATGCATACCTATGTAATAATTGGACAATTATAGAATACAGTAAAATACCAATTTACGTATAATTAGTCCACTTAGCACAGTGATAATTGTTTAAACTAGGGGGCAAAAGCGCAAATTCGATATACCGGGTGTACCAGGATCATGGTACCCCGCCGGTCTTTCCTTCAGTTTTGAAGCCAATTGTTTGAAATTTGGGACACACTAGGTATTAGGTATATACCTAGTATGTCGTCACATAGACGTCACATTTTGACATGTAAGTGATTTTTTCCTTTGATGGGATGCTTAAAAGTGCATTACCAGAATCCTGTGCAATGCGGAGGAAATCTCCCCATGACGACTTCCCCCAGCTCTTCTTATATTCGTAGTAATATTACTGGCGTAAGACAAACTCCAAAATACGCCCTATGGATCAAGGAGTGAACCATTACAGAAAAATTCGACCAATAATTGTATGTATACTTAGGTCCAAATTTCGCAAATTCAACTTAAAATTTAAACTAATATTCCGAAACAGTAGGAATGCCTATCTGATAATTTAATTGTAATGCAGTTTCATTGCATCGATTATAATCAGCGTAAATGCAGCTTTTGCAATTTGCCAGTATCGCCGCTTGCACCACAATTATTTTATTTTAACTAGAAGACGTCCTTGAGTGCACTTTCTATATTAGAGAATTAACCAATTCCCTGCGTATTGGTTGCATTTTGCACTCCGACTTACTTAATATCGAGAAACAAGTTGGTATAAATCACTATCCATTTATCTGTCCAAAGGGGGTTAAAAAAGTCGAGTTTTTGTGCCCCACGCTGTACAGCGTCAGCCACCAATAAAACTCCATTGGAGCCAGAAATACGCATTTCATACTAACTTATATGCTCCAACGTTGTATATCTGGTTGCATAACCGCAAGTATTACAGCGGGAATAACAGAAAGCAAGTCCTATTTATATATTTTTATTTTATAAAAATACAAAAATGAAATAGTTTGAACAATAATAACTTAATAAAATAATATATTACACCGCCATATAAATAGTAACTAACAATAAGTATTATAAAGGCACGTTGATCTTAAGCAGGGTATTGTACTTGACACACAGGGTCTTGGCAGTATTGTCTAAAAATTAAATACTAATAAAATATTAATGGTGGGGCAATTCTGAAAATGAATTGTAAGCAAAGCTTCATACTCTAACCTCTTATCTAGAAGAAAATTCCAGAGCTTAAAGTCGAGTGATAGCAACGCCCATTTCGAAAATGAAATGAAATTGAATCTGAAATTTTCATCTCTAAAGAGTACATGTTTCTAAATAGTTTTACACGTCAAATTAACATGCAAATCGTAAAGTGTTACATTTAACAACTTAATTACTTACATCTAACATACATTTTTACATATATATATATATACAAAAATATTGCGTTCTCCCAGCTTTAAAGTCTCTTATCTATGTACAATATGCATTTCGCTTCAATTGTCTGAAAATGAATTTATTTTGAGACGACGCCGGCAGCCATAGTTGGAGCGTAAACAGTACAAGCCCGTATAGTAGAGTCCTCCCCCCCCCCCTAAGAATGGACACTTATTGCCCCAAACGTCATCACACCCACGACCTTCCTACGATCCCATATCGAAGATCCAGAGCTAATTAGTGGGAATCATGCAAACATTAATAGAACCCACTAAGGGAATCATTAGTGGAGGGGCAGTGATTAGAGTCAGCAGAAATGCTCCAGCAACTGCAGGGTTCATTCGGCTGGGTAAAAAGAAGCGATGGAAGTAAAGAAGGTGTCTCCTTGGCCGGAGAAGGCCTCGAGAGAGCTCTATTGGCCCAGAATCAATTGGGGTTACAGATTCAGTCCCCGACTCACTGATAAGAAGTCTGACTCCACTGGTTGAGGATAATAAATGATCCCAAATAGAAGATGAACTGTTGGAGGTTCCATACTAGAGGATTTCTGGTTTAGTATATCATCTAAAGCAACTATTAGTAAAAGAACAGTGGGTAGAGGTAGCAGAACTGCCCCGGGCGACTGCGAAATTAATTCGGCGAAGCCTTAAAAGTGCCTATGTAGTACAAAAGTGTCCAACTTTGCTGAGCAAAGGGAAGCGATGGAAGTAAAGAAGGTGTCCCCTTGGCCGGAGAAGGCTCCGAGAGAGCTCTATTGGCCCAGAATCAATTGGGGTTACAGATTCAGTCCCCGGACTCACTGATAAGAAGTCTGACTCCACTGGTTGAGGATAATAAATGATCCCAAATAGAAGATGAACTGTTGGAGGTTCCATACTAGAGGATATGTGGCTTAGTATATTATCTACAGCAACTAGTGAAAGAACAATAGGTAGAGGCAGCAGAACTGCCCTGGGCGACTGCGAAATTAAATCGGCAAAGCCTTAAAAGTACGTAGAACAAAAGTGTCCAACTTTGCTGGGCAAAGGGAAGCAATGGAAGTAAAGAAGGGACCCCTTGGTCGGAGAAGGCCTCGAGATAGCTCTATTGGCCCAGAATCAATTGAGGTTTCAGTTTCAGTCTCCGAATCACTAATAAGAAGTCTGACTCCATTGATTGAGAAAAATAAATAACCCCAAATAGAAGATGATACTATTGGAGGTTCCATACTAGAGAATTTCTGGCTCAGTATATCATCTAAGGCAACTATTAGTGAAAGAACAGTGGATAGAGGTATCGGAATTAATTCGACGAAGCCTTAAAAATACCTATATAGAGCAAAAGTGTCCAACTTTGCTGGGCAAAGGGAAGCGATGGATGTAAAGAAAGTGTCCCCTTGGTCGGAGGAGGCCACGAGAAAGCTCTATTGGCCCAGAATCAATTGGAGTTTCAGATTCAGTCTCCTACTCATTGATAAGGATATACTCCACCGCTTGGGGATTATAAACAACCCAAAATAGGCTATGCGATCTGGAAGATCCATACTAGGAGATTCCTAGCTTAGTATAACAAGACAAGACCCCAACTAAATAAATAATTTACAGAAACCTAACCTAGCACTATCACACACTGCGTCCGCTCAACCAGTCTTCCTTCACTAAATCCGCGCCCTTCTCCCCCACCATGATGGCGGGGGCGTTGGTGTTGCCGCTGGGTATGGTTGGCATTATCGACGCGTCTATCACTCGCAGCCCGCTCACTCCGTAGACCTTCAATCTGGGATCCACGACGGCCGCCTTGTCCCACGCCGGACCCATTTTGCACGTACCCACCGGGTGGTATATGGTCATCGATATGGTTCTGATTTGGCACTCCCAGTACTTGTCGCTGCCGAAGTCGTGGTGCTTGCAGTTGGGGAAGGGGATTCTGTGGACGCGGGAGCCGAATTTCTTGAAGGCGTTGGCCTCGCTGATGTTTATGGCGATCTTGGCACCTGAAATACACAGACCAATGAGATTGATATCAGCCTTGACTTTACAAAATACTTACCTTCAACCAAAGTCTTTATATCGAAAGGATCGTCAAAATAATTAGCGTTTATCAATGGCTTGTCGAAGGGATTTTTGCTCTTCAATCTGACCCATCCCCTAGATCTAGGCCTAAGCAGCAACGGCATCAAGGTCCAGGTATCCTTGTTCGCGATCGGCCTGTAGACTGTGTTGTAAAGCTCATCTGTTATTCCCAGGACTTTTCGCACTCGTGCGCCTCCGTCCGAGTTGATGCTGGCTGGGGCCATGTGGAGTTGAATGTCAGGCCAAGATCTGTTACCTAAAGAACAGTGTATATTAACAAAAATAGGGAATGGGTTTCAATGTAGTTACCCAAATAAGTGTTTACGAAAGCCAGCCCCTCTACGCCCCCTAACGTGGTCATTGGTCCCCTGCCGTTGATGACGTACTGCATGGTCATCGGGAAAGCTTGGAATCGATTTTGGACAATCGAAACCGGCTGATCTATCCTGAAGGTCAATCCGCCCATCCCCACGTGGTCCTGAAGATTTTCCCCCACTGCTAGTTCCTTCAGGATGGGTATCTTGTGTTTCGCCAGCTCCCGCTTAGGGCCTAGTCCGGACAGCATCATGATCTGAGGGGTGTTTATCGAACCTGCTGATAGTATTACTTCTTTCCTGGCCATCACCACTTGCTTTCTCCCTAAAAATGTAGCATAGCTTTAGATTTTGCGTAGGGGGGCTGTTGTCATTGCCATTAAGGCCCGGTATTTTCTGATACGGTTAAGGCGTCGGAATACACGTATAAATTGTGGATCAAGGTATTAAATCGGTAGTCTGCGATTGGACGCAAATAGTTAACTTTATTTAACGGACTGCGCCCGAATTTATGCAACCATCATTGCACTGATGGAAGCGAATATGGTTGCCTATAACATACAATTTGTTGTATTTTATCTGCATGTATACGTACCATTGTGTACAAATTCGACTCCGAAAGCCCTCATGTTGGAGGGGTTGATCAAAATCCTTGTCACATGTGCGTTCAAACCTATATGGATATTTTTTCTTAACTTCACGGGCCTCAGAAATGCCTTGGCTGTTGAACATCTCGATCCTAAAATAAAAAAATCAGTGTTAGTAATTGTTTTTCCTCCAATTCCTCTCGTGGAATAATAATCCATCCCTTCCAACCCTCAAGGTTAGCTCTTTAAAGGCTCTCAAGGTGACATCCTCGCCTGAAGAAGAAAAATGAATGTTTACCTCGCCTTATGGTCCCTTGGGCGATCATAAATCCGGCTTGGTCGGCTCCGTTGATGTCCCTATTCGGGTATCCCAATTCCTGACCCGCCTCCACAAAGGCCACCACCAGCGGCGTACGCCAAGGGGCTTCCTGGACGGTTAGGAGACCGCCTTTTCCGTGGTACGGTGTTTTGGTCAAATACGGATTGCGGTTGTCCTCGGACTTCATGAAATATTTCAGAGCGTTCTCGTAATTCCACCCCGGATTACCTAGAAGGTTAAAATTGGTCATAGCGTAGGTTAGAGTAGAACTTATTTCAAGCTTACCCAGTTCTTCCCACAGATCGTAGTCTCGCTTGTTGCCCCGAACGTACAGCATGTAGTTTAATACGCTGGATCCTCCAAGGACCTTCCCCCTGGGCCAGTTGCACTGGCCGTTCTTCATCCCCAAGCAGGCTCTCCCCGTGTATTCGGTTTTGTACGTCCAGTCCAGTTTGGAGAGTTGCAGATATGCCGCCAGAGAAGGCACGTCACTGATTTCGTTCTCATCGGGGCCTGCCTCGAGGAGCAGGACCTGAAATGCAACCAATTTTTTGTTACGCCACTGGTCATTACTTTAAGCATTGTTAGATTTTATAAATAAATAAATTCAGACCCCCTTTTAAAAAAATATTTGGGACGCCACTGGTAACGTTGGACAAAAATGGCATTTTTTAATTCTGTGGACAGTTTGAAGCTCTGTGGCGATGTTTGCAAGTAATAGTAAAAGTGACTCGCCTTCCATTGTGGAACTTCTGATAGTCGGGAGGCCACAACCGCGCCAGCCGATCCTCCTCCCACCACAATAAAATCGTATTCCCTGTAAAGTACTTGAGGCTGCTTGATGGGCGACTCAGGATCGAATTTATTGTAGTTGACCAGCGACAGCCCAGCGAGGATTAAGGGGATAACCCACAGAGTCGTGCCGACTATGCCAATAGTCTTCAGGGCTGTTGAAATTAATAAAGTCTCCAATACCATTGTTACTGTTTTTAAATGAGCAATTTACAGATTAGTATCACAGTTTCCTAAAAAATGGTAACATATTTAGAGACGAAAGGTTTAGCAAAAAAAAATCAGGAACTTACCTATTTCTATTGACTATATTTATGTCTTATATTCACTAAATTAGATCCTCTGAAACAGAATTGTAGTTACGTTTTATTCCCGTAAAAAAATTGCGTTACCTTTTGTTGACTAGAAAAAATGCCTAAATCTGGAATGTGTCTAGTCCGGAGGACGAATTTTCATTTTTATCCTTCGAAAAATTAGAACCTTCTTTTTCTTCGTCTCGGGTTTTGGAAAAAGCATGACTCTACCATGAACTAGAATGGGTCATCTTGTTGGTATTCTGAAAAAAAGAGACACATATATGTACAATTTTTGAATGTCGACGTGGTTTAAAGTTGGTGTTTTTGTTACAGGTGAGCGAAGGTGGGACGTGGGGAGAGGAAACGTGGCAACCCAGCTCAATTTTGCTGTTGTTAAGGTAGAAGTAATTCTTTTATTAGCATTATTTTTGTCCAAGATGCAAGCGTATTTCCGGAATAGCTGGAAAACTTTTTTTCGCGTACTTGAGAGAATATCTGCTAAATCAAAAAGATATTCACAAAATTTTTTTTTAAGTGTTTCAACACAGGATTAAAAATGTTACATAGTTGGATAGATAATTAAGAGACCTTTAAATCGATATATCACACGCCTTAATTATCTTAAAAAGCATATCCAAGATGGCGTCCGGCAGCCATTTTAAACAAGTCGTTTGTCAAAAAGTAATACCTATGGTCCTGTTTTTTCAACCAAATTACAATACACGCTATATACACTATTTTTTGATAGCATAATTCTCGTAAGTTGTAAAATGGCAGCCAGACGCCATCTTGATATTTCTCCGGAAGCTATATCCAAGATGGCATCCGACAGCTATTTTAAACAACTTACGGAAGCCGTGTTTGTTAATTGTTTTCAAAAAATATATCCAAGATGGCGTCCGGCAGCCATTTTAAACAAGTCGTTTGTCAAAAAGTAATACCTATGGTCCTGTCTTTTTCAACCAAATTACAATACACGCTATATACACTATTTTTTGATAGCATAATTCTTGTAAGTTGTAAAATGGCAGCCAGACGCCATCTTGATATTTCTCCGGAAGCTATATCCAAGATGGCATCCGACAGCCATTTTAAACAACTTACGGAAGCCGTGTTTGTTAATTGTTTTCAAAATATATATCCAAGATGGCGTCCGGCAGCCATTTTAAACTCACAGAAGCTGTGTTTGTCAAAAAGTAATATCAATGGTCCTGTTTCTCTCAACCAAATACACTATATACACTACTTTTTGATAACATAACTCTCATAAGATGTTTAAAATGGCAGCCGGACGCCATCTAGAATATTTCTCCGGAAGTTATATCCAAGATGGCGTCCGACAGCCATTTTCAACAACTCACGGAAGCCGTGTTTGTTAATTATTTTAAAAAATATATCCAAGATGGCGTCCGGCAGCCATTTTAAACAACTCATGGAAGTCGTTTGTCAAAAAGTAATCCCTATAATCCTGTTTCGTTTAACCAAATTACAATACACATAGTATATACTATTTTTTGATAGCCATAATTCTTATAAGTTGTTTAAAATGGCAGCCGGATGTCATCTTGAATAATTCACCGGAAGTTTCCTTGTCTTCAAAAAATATATCCAAGATAGCGTCCGGCAGCCATTTTAAACTCACGGAAGCTGTGTTTGTCAAAAAGTAATACCGATGGTCCTGTTTCTTTCAACCAAATTACAATACGCGCTATATACACTACTTTTTGATAGCATAATTCTCGTAAGTTGTTTAAAATGGCAGCCGGACGCCATCTTGAATATATATCTGGCAGTTACGTCCAAGATGGCGTCCGACAGCCATTTTTAACAACTCACGGAAGCCTTGTTTGTTAATTATCGTAAAAAATATATCCAAGATGGCGTCCGGCAGCCATTTTAAACAACTCACGAAAGCCGTTTGTCAAAAAGTAATACCGATGGTCCTGTTTCTTTCAACCAAATTACAATACACGCTATATACACTAGTTTTTGATAGCATAATTCTCGTAAGTTGTTTAAAATGGCAGCCGGACGCCATCTTGAATATTTCTCCTGGAGTTATATCCAAGACGGCGTCCGACAGCCATATTAAACAACTCACGGAAGCCGTGTTTGTTAATTATCGTAAAAAATATATCCAAGATGGCATCCGGCAGCCATTTTAAACAACTCGCGGAAGCCGTTTGTCAAAAAGTAATACGTATGGTCCTGTTTCTTTCAACCAAATTGCAATACACGCTATATACACAACTTTTTGATAGATAAGTTGTTTAAAATGGCGGCCGGACGCCATCTTGAATATTTCTCCGGAAGTTATGTCCAAGATGGCGTTCGACAGCCATTTTAAACAACTCGCGGAAGCCGTCTTTGTTAATAATTTAAAAAATATATCCAAGATGGCGTCCGGCAGCCATTTTAAACAACTCGCGGAAGTTCGTCAAAAAGTAATACCTGGGGGTCCTGTTTATTTCAGCCAAATTACAATACACATTATACATATACTACTTTAATAGCATAATTCTTGTAAGTTGTTTAAAATGGCGGCCGGACGCCATCTTGAATATTTCTCCGAATGTTAAAGCAGTCTTGTGATATATCGTTTTAAAGGTCTTTTGATTGCCTACCCAACGATGTATTTATTAAATAGAACGGGCCTGATATAGATCCCTGAGGAACTCCAGAAGCAGCGGGCGCAACGAACTTGAATTGATTTCAGCTGTTTCACTCTATCTACTTACTAATATTTACACCGGTTTAAAAAATTCATGCCGCAACTTATTTGCGGTAAACCTTCACCTTAAACGTTCATAATTTCTACCATTACATAATTTATTTCCCACAATTTCTACTGGAGCCTATGATGTACGCGCAGCTATTTCCTGCAAGAAGTTTATGGACAAAGGTGATATTAAAATGCCGGAACAAATTAAGTAGGTGGCAACCCAGGAGCCTGCAAACGTTTTATGTTGTTTATAGAGCCATGCATGAGTATACAGTGTGTCCCCCGGCTAAATGCAAATATCTTTGCCGATAAAAATGTATATGATGTCACCCGGTGTAATCAACTTTCCTTATTAGAAATGGCGACGTGATTTACATCGAATTAAATGTGGATTATCCCTATGAGGTCATAGTAAAAGTGCAGTGTCCCACGTTTAGACAATAAAACAGCACAATCGCGTCACCTTCGAAAGAAAGTGAAATTGCTCGGCGCCTAAAAAATAACTCAGGGCCCCAGGCGCATCTCATTTACGACCTACATCTAACGGAAATCTGCCGTACGTAACGGTGCGGAATGCTCATACGAAATAACTCAAGATTAATGCTCCTTAATGATAGAATATAAACTGACAAGCGACGTTAAGCGTATGCCATAAAATAAAAAAATTACAGGTTTAATAATATCCGATGAATATTCAGATGGCATGTTATCTGATCGAGCGGGCCAAAAATTGCTTAGCCCTGTGGCTTAGCTACTTAATCAGAGCTCGAAGAGAATTACTTTTGAAACGTTTAGTAATAAATACTAGTCATCTAGTCCTTTCCTGTGTCCCCTAGAGGGTACAACATTCTTGCTTTCAAAAACAGCCACGTGCACATCAATCAGTAGCACTTAGTGCTAAACTAACAGTGATGGATCTATTTTTAATTATAGGGAACTGCCCCTGCCGGGCAAGGTAAAAATACCAATTTGGCTATTTGGCCTTTTTCATCGACAAGTGAAACGTGAAATTCATGTGGTGAATAAGATAAACATAAAGTCCTAATAAGTGAACGTTATTAATTTCAAATAGGCGATAAATTATGCCTGTATCCGCGGTGTATCTAGGAAATCGGAAGTAACACACCGCATGATTTTAACTGATCGTGAATTCAACTGGGAAGTGAGCGAGCTTAACAATCCAAAGAAAGTTGTGTAGATGTTATGTAACGTAAGAATTTAATACGTTCATTTCTGGTGCGAGGCTAGGTGTAATTTTATTGGCCGTTTATTAAGAGGTACATTGTTGTAATTAATTATACTTGCAAATGCCCCTAATCGTATCGTAGAAATTAAATTCAATATAAAATGTAGCGCGTTTAAAATAAGAGATACGGTTATCTGTCCAGGGGTCTTAAGATGATAGTCTTGTCAGCTGGACTTGGACAATTTCACAAACGGGTTAATTAGAAATAAACGACTGAAATAATAACTCGTGAATTTTACCTATTTAAGTATAACAACGTATTTATTAGAACAGTAATGAATAAATAAATAAACAGGATATTTCAGCGACGTTGCAGTCGAGTGTGTGCAAATTTGATAACGATAAAGTTAATTTAACAGTCATGAGGGGGTTGCGTGGAAGAGCAACTATGTTGAACGTCGCCTCCTCTTTATATGTTATTATTTAAAATTTGTATATTTGCATATAAAATAATAAAGACATATTATTATTATTATTATTATTATAAATATGCGGACTGGTAATCAAGAGTATATACGCGTGAATATGATTTTATTTCGGAAGACGGTGAGTTTTGATAACCGGTGTCTGTTTTTGCGGCTGAACCGATTTCGGACGGCAAGCTATAGGTATTCTTGTCTATACAGAGGGTTTTGCAATACGGCGAACTACTGCCACAAACGTAGAGCTATTTAACAATGACTATTTTTCGCAAGTTAAGTGCTCCGGTAGAACTTTATGCACTGAAGCCTTAAAGATTGCCCGAGCGAACAGATCTAACCAGCCGATCAGGTTTAAGGTCTCAGAGCAAAAGATCTTCGATGCCAACTCCACATCGATGCCAACTCCACATGTAGCCCTTCAAACCATTCTTCGTGAGCTATTACTGCGCAAACCAAAGAACATCCTTGGACATAGAGTTGCAATGGGTTTAAGGTCATGGAGCAAAAAATTGAAGATGTCACCCAGTACGGAATAATCAATTTTTTTTGGATTACATCGTATTTGGCTTCTGTTCCACAGCGACAGCCAAAGCAAATACAGTCGCAGTACGCGGAATGTGCTAAATAACTCGTGATAATTATCATAGTGTATAAACAAACATAACTTTCCAACACATGCCTTGAAAATAATAACATCACAATTTCGTAATATTATTGTATAACCGTCGTTCTCAAAATCTATAAAAACTTGCACGTCAAGTCGAAAGGTACAGGTTACGTATGTCACTTGTAATTAATTGCATAATATATGTTAACTTTCTTCTGCGCATTTGGTAACGCTCGACCTTTCTTCATCTCGCAGCGTAGCTGTAGCCTTGATTGGGAAAGTTTGTTATTGATTCCACGTTGTTTGTGTCGCAAGCGAACTAGAACTAGACATTGATTGGATCGCTGATTAATTTATTTTATGGTGCTTATCCGCATGGTTCTTAACTTCCGACATCACTTGTTGCTGTTATAGTTGAAAAACCAAAGACTTTTTGTCTTGGCATTGTCTCTAGGCGCATTGTGTTTGCTAACCGGCGGGTTCGTTTCTAATCGGAAGTTTGTCTCCGTCACTGGTTAAACGTATATCAACATTATTAAATATTGAAGATCCCCAAAAATGAACTGCACGCAGCACCTCGCAAACCATAAACGAACTGCTGCGCGCAGCTTATTTATTATTGGTAACAGTTACAAATATGTAAAACTTCTCTTAATTATAGTTGTACGCAGATTATTTATTGTAACTGTAAACATGAATAATAAATAAACTGCATGCAGCTTATTTATTGTAATTGTAAACATGGATTATAAATAGACTGCTTGCAGCTTATTTATTGTAACTATAGACATGGATAATGAATATGCTGCGTGCAGCTTATTTATTGTAACTGTAAACAAGAATAATAAATAAACTGCGTGCAGCTTATTTTTTATATTTTCCGATTTTGTTTGTGTTATACACTTCATATTTGTGGGTTCAGTTATTATTTATTTAAATTTTTCTCGTCTACACCCTTAGTAATTGGGGTCCTACTTCTGTGTGTATCTATAAATAAGTCTTTGCTTAGAGGAAACAACGCATTTTAATAATAAATCAATTTATTATAGAGAAATGATTAGTTGACCGTAAAATTAATTAATAGAACATTTTATGTTTCAATTAACCACGTAGAAAACAGCCTAAAGTACTTGAAGTTAAACGAAGTAATTCACAATCCTCAATGTCGAGTTTAATATGTTTGTATGCGATATTTTACTTTACTTTTCACTTTCAGAAAAAAACAAATAGAGAAAGAAATAATATTAAAATTACTGACACGGCAACTAGATTTGCAATAATGCATAAAAATCACCCATTTTTTCACTATTGAGAAATCGTTTTGATCCGAGCCAGTAATCATAGAAACTAAAATTGATTGAGATCAATGCGGGGTCAAATTAAAATATGGTGCATACAAACTGATCTTAAAAACCAGCAGGGATTTTGTTAAGGAGACATAAATAAGCATAAATTTATGTGTAGAAATTTTGTATATTATAAATTATTAAAATGACATGATGAAACTATTATTACACGGTGTTTATACCGTGAAGAACATACCATGTGTTGCAATGCGTCGAATAATTTACCGGCCACCATTATTCACTATTTGCTGAAAAATATAATTCTGCATTTCCGAAATGAGTTTATATAAACGGGACGTATACGTCATTTTCGCAAACTGCTGCATACAGTAAGCTCTAAAAATCTTAGCTGTTATTGTTCCCAGATAGATTTGTCCAATAATAAACCAGCTGCGTGCAGTGAAATTATGGTTTGAATGCTCTGCGTGCAGCTTTTTTTTAGTAGAAGAATTAAAGTTCAAAAAAGGCAATTTAGGAAGATTGTTATTATTGCCAGATAGATTTACCTAATAATAAACTAGCTGCGTGCAGTGAAACTATAGTGTGAATGCTCTGCGTGCAGCTTATTTTTAATAGGCAAAAGTTCTAAAAGCGCAGACAAAAAACGCAATTTAGGAAATAGGGACGCAAAAATTATCTGCACGCAGCATAAATGAGCCACTGCACGCAGCTTGTTTATTATTAGTGGTAAGAGTTACAAAACTATTACATTGTGCAGTGGCGAAGTTATAGTTTGCGGGGTGCTGCGTGCAGCTCATTTTTGGCGCTCCTGTTTTATCTTATTTTCGTAAATATGCATTTTATATAACATGATAGTTTTTCTAAAAGTGCAGACAGGAAAAATACTCTGCGCACGTCAACCCGCAAACTATAAATTAGCCATTTTACGCAGTTGGTTTATTATCAATAGTAAGAGTTGCAAGAATGTAACGCTGTGCAGTGGAAAATTTATAGTTTGCAGGATGCTGCGCGCAGCCCATTTTTGGCACACTTGTTCCAATTTATTTACATGAATATGCATTTACAAAAATACTTATAACATGGTGGATTTTTTACTAGGTGAAATTCCTAAAATTGCGTACAGACACCGCAGAATTAGACAAATTGATTTAAAAATTATCTGCATGCAGCATCCAGCAAACTAGGAATCATCCACTGTATGCAGTTTGTTTATTATTAGTGGTAAAAGTTGCAAGAATGTAACATTTTGCAGTGGTGAATTTATAGTTTGCAGGATGCTGCGTGCAGTTCATTTTTGGCACACTTGTTCCATTTTATTTACATAAATATGCATTTATAAAAATATATGTTAAAATTTTACTAGGAGAAATTCCTAAAATTGCATACAGAAAACGCAAAATCAGAAAAATTGCTTTGAAAATTATCTGCACGCAGCACCCATCAAAACTAGAAATCATCCACTGCACGCAGTTTGTTTATTATTAGTGGTAAAAGTTGCAAGAAAGTAATATTTTGCAGTGGTGAATTTATAGTTTACGAGGTGCTGCATGTAATTCATTTTGGGTGCTCTTGTTCCATTTTGTTTACAATTATGCATTTATATATTTTGGTAATTTTTTTAACAAGAATACATTCTGAAATCTTAAACAGTTCACTCAAAATCGGAAAAGAGCCTCAAAAATGATCTACACGCAGCACTCTGCAAACAATAAATCACTGCACGCAGTTTGTTTATTATTAAGAATTGCAAAAATGTAACATTTTGCTGTGGTGAATTTATAGTTTGCGGGGTGCTGCGTGTTACTCATTTTTAGTGCTCTTGTTCCAATTTGTTTACAATATGCATTTATATATTTTGGTAGTTTTTTTAACAAGGATAAATATTGCAAGCTGAGACAGATCACTCAAACTAGGAAAAGGGCCTCAAAAATGATCTGCACGCAGCACTGCGCAAACAATACATCATCTACTGCACGCGGCTTTTTTATTATTAGTGGTAAGAGCTGCAACAATGTAACGTCGTGCAGAGGCAAATTTATAGTTTGCGGGGTGCTGCGTGCAGCTCATTTAGGCGCCCTTGTTCCTTTTTGTTCATGTAAATATGATTTTTTTATAATACGGTAGTTATTTTAACTAGAAGAAATTTGTAAACGCCTAAACAAAAAACACAAAATCGGAAAAATGACGTCAAAACGATCTGCATGCAGCACCCCGCAAAGCATAGATCAGCCACGGCACGCAGTGTGTTTATTATTAGTAGTAAGAGTTGCAACAATATATGTAACCTTCTGAAGTGGCGAATTGATAATTTGCAGGTTGCTGCGTGCAGTTCCTTTATTATTAGTGGTAACAGTTGAAAATATGTATAACTTTTTTACTAACAAGGATAAATTCTGAATGCTACTAAGATAGACCATTCTAAATCGCTAAATCGAAAAAGGGGTTCAAAAATTATCTGCACGCAGCAATATGCAAACCATAAATCATGCACTGCACGCAGCTTGTTTATTATTATTGATAAGAGTTGCAATAATGTAACATCGTGCAGGGAATTTATAGTTTGCGGGATGTTGCGTGCAGCTCATTTAGGCGCTGTTGCTCCATTTTGTTAATGTAGATATTCATTTTATATAATATGGTAGTTTTTTTTACTAGGAAAAATTTCTAAATGCTCAGACTGAAAACGCAAAATCAGAAAGAAGCTTCAAAAATAATCTGCACTCAGCAAACAATAGGTCTGTTCCAACACCGCCGAAAACCGTTCAAGGAACGGTCCCGGTCATGCGCATATGACCAAAAACGGTTCAATTGGACCGTTTTTGGTCATATGCGCATGACCGGGACCGTTCCTTGAACGGTTTTCGGCGGTGTTGGAACAGACCTAGTAAATCAGTCTCTGCACGCAGTTTGTTTATTATTAAGAATTGCAAAAATATTTTGCAGTGACGAATTTATAGTTTGCGGTGTGCTGCGTGTTACTCATTTCTAGTGCTCTTGTTCCATTTTGTTTACAATATGCATTTATATATTTTGATAGTTTTTTTAACAAGGATAAATATTGAAAGCTCAAAATCGGAAAAGGGCCTAAAATATGATCTGCATGCAGCACTGCGCAAACAATACATCGTCTACTGCAAGCAGCTTGTTTATTATTAGTGGTAAGAGCTGCAACAATGTAACGTCGTGCAGAGGCAAATTTATAGTTTGCGGGGTGCTGCGTGCAGCTCATTTAGGCGCCCTTGCTCCATTTTGTTCACGTAAATATGAATTTTTTTATAATATGGCAGTAATTTTAACTGGAAAAAATTTGTAAATGCCTAGACAAAAAACGCAAAATCGGAAAAAGGGTATCAAAACGATCTGCACGCAGCACCCCGCAAACCATAGATCAGCCACGGCACCTAGTGTGTTTATAATTAGTAATAAGAGTTGCAACAATATATATATAACCTTCTGAAGTGGCGAATTGATAATTTGCAGGTTGCTGCGTGCAGTTCCTTTATTATTAGTGGTAACAGTTGCAAATATGTGTAAGTTTTTTAGTCTTGAAAACTGTTTGGTGTCCAAATTAGTGCAACTATTAAAATAACGAGCTCGGTGCATTTTATAGTAATTTACATTTAACCTTTTTTAAAGGTACTAGTAGGCCAATCGGTATCAAGGTCACCTTTACAGCATGCACGGTTTTTATGCAACATTTTAAAATAATCCTCATTGGAAATATTTCGTATGCCGACTGGCGCATTATGTAATAACCTCGTCGCGATGTAGGTCGTTAAGGTAAAATAAGTTTATTTAAATAATTTAATAGTTTAAGTAACCGTAATTTTACATTCGACGATTTTAATATATTAGAAATTGTTGCACAATGCCATAAAAATTTACAATTCACGGAAATCATTAGATTGGACGAATTGAGTTGGACGCACCGTTACCGAAGTCAACGGATTAATTTGGAATCGAGTACGTACGGTTTTTTCAGCTGTTCGTCATCGATGACTTTGGTAATACATTTTTTGCTGGTCTATAGCCGAAGCAAATCCGTTCAATAATGGAGAAATTTACTGTTCTAGAAAATAATTGAAACGTAATTTCTTTTGAGAAAGAAATGAAGTAATTAATATACGGACGCTTCGGCAACAGCGTCCGTATATTAATTTTCATCTTCATTTAGCTACCTTACGCTCAGAAACATTTTTTTTGTGTTCATTTTGAAATTATCTATCAGTCTGTGGCCGGATTTTTAATTTTGATCTAAAATTGAATTTTTACTAAAAAATATGGTTTCTGTCAAATTGTGTGTGTTAAATACCTGATAAGTAAAAAAAGAGTTATCCTGTTTAAGACTTTTGGCATAAATAGATAAGGGTACTTACTTCAATACCACCCGTTGCACTATATCCATACGTCTGCGGTCACAAGATAACAAATAAATAAATAAATAAAGACGGTTTATTTTCTCCTCAGTCGTCCTATCGTTCACCCAACACTTTTGAAACCTGCTCCTCCACACTACACCTTTTTACACCACCAGAGCATAAAAACTGCAAAAATCAACACAAAAAAAAATTTAGATCCCTGCCGCAATAATTTTTTTTATTAACATTGCTGGTAATATTATAGACAACCAAACTACCTGACTGTGTGTGTTGCGATTATTTTCCGAAATTGGGGTGCGGAAAGTAAGAGTTTTTTAGCGCATTATATAGCGAAGACTGAGCTCAAATCGGTTCAAAGCTATCAGTTCTTCTAGTTCCACGCTCTTGGCGAGTGGGGAATGGGGGAGGCCCACGTTTGAAATTACACCGTCCTGCACGTATTTTATGATTTCGTGTTGGTATATCCGTAATATCGCCATGCCCGCTATTCTCAGGTGGAAGAAATGGATCGCGTGTTATGCCTCAGTCGAAAGATATTATCCGTTAAATAACTTTTAAAGCTGGAATAGTATCGGATTTACGATCGTCTTGTGTTTCTGCCAATGTGTGCGGTGTACAGGGCGGCCCGTTTTTAATTTTATCGAGCAGCCGGCTCGACAGGTTGGCAAAAATAAAGTAAAACGGCCAAATAATAGACGCAATATTACACGCAATAACACACTTATTTACAAATAACACGACAGGTGCACAGTCATCAGTATCAGTTTCCGAATTTTTTTTTAAATAAAAGCGTATAAGGGATATTCTCGAGGATATTCTTAATGTTACATGCTAATGTTACTTTATTTTATTTTTGTTTTCTAATTTTATTTTATTGCCTTTTTTCGACGTAGAATTTCAGTCTGATTTCAACAATATGTAACTTCCTCGTTTTTAAAGATATCGGGATAAGATTTTGTATGGTGAAATTAGGTAAGATTTCCAACTTCTTGAGACGTATCCGCCATATTTGTCACTTCCGGTTTCACCGGAAGTGATCCCAATAGTCTTTTCTAAATGGACCACCCTGTATGTTTTTACGTTTTTGAAATAAAGATCACATTTTGGATACGTTTATGCTATTTTGAACAATTTATACAGGGTTGCACGAAAAATAATTCGAATTTTAGTTGTCAATCTAGATGGCTGCGAATGTGTTAAAATTATTTTTGTTCCAATGTAATTCATACAAAAAATACGAAAACGTCAATATGTCCAATAATACATCATACAGGGTGCTCTAAACTCATTAGAATCACATTTTTTAAAATAACTCTTTTTTTAATATTATGGTATGGGCCACCCGGATATTCAGAAAGCTCTATTTAGTGGGGGTTAAACGGTACCAAAAGTTCCGTAATGTGTAATCGTTACCGGCAGGAATGACAATTTTTCTTAAGAAATTTACGATTTATATCTAACTTCAATTAAATTTTGATTAACCCTGTATATTTGTGTTAATGTGTTACCAAAGGTAACAAAAAAAAATTCAGGTCCGTATTTAATAAAAACAAATTGCTGATGGTTTCTGGAAGACGAAACGTCGGATTTCAAATTTGACAGCACCATCTCGCAGAGGATAAAAAGTGGCAATGACGAAATGTTATTCGTTTTAAAATTTGTTTTCAAATAACGTCAGAAAAAAATAAAAAAGATTTTATGAAATTTCGGTTTTCTCCGGATATTTCCGAAAGTATTCGGAATTTTCCAAAGTGCAGCACAGCATTTTGTTAAGCGTCAACTTTGCCATAATTTAACCTACCCTGTATACGGTTTTTGAGATTTCCAATAAGGCTCGAAAATGGACCACCCTGTATATTAAGAAAAATTATTATGTCGCTGCCATTTTTTTTGTATTTAAACCGAAATTAGACGCCAGTAATGTAAACATGTTTTGCTTCTTGCGCATTTTTATCGGCTAGAGATGGCTCTAAAATCTCCTATTTTTTATAAGAGATAACACACTTAATTAAAAATAACACAACAGGTGCACAGCTATCAGCAGATTGACCTGAATCTAAGAATGTTGACATTACAGGTTGGGAGCTTTTTCTATTAAGTAAGTATCTGTATTTTGCTAAAGTATTTTTTTATGAAATAATCCGGTCGGTTCCGGTTTTTAAATTAATTTTTATGAGGAAGTGCAAAGTTGTTTAGTTTCTCCCGAGTGCGTCTTCATAAAACATTTTAAACCAAGGTAATTAACACTTGAATAACTATTAGTTACCACAATTACTTTCTTGACTGTCTTCAAGTCTGTTTTGGTAACTGTAATAAGCGAAGCGAATTATAGATTCCAGTTTAGAGTTTAGTTATCTACGTGTAACAAGCCTATGGTAATATTCAACTCTCTCTCTAATTTATATGAACTTTATTTACTTCCTGTACAATGGGATGGCTTCCTGAGTGATCTTAAGATAAGAATCTCGCGGGATAATAATTTGGAGTGCACCAGGTATGTAAACACCGCGATTTACATTAACGAAAAGTAGTTGTCACTGCTGTCGATTTAATGACATGTAAATTAGCGTTTTTGTTTACTTTGTCTCGGAGTTTGTCGTTACTTAGTTTAAACAACGAAATTAAATTATGAGCACCCTGTAGACGAAAGTTTAAGTTCTAATATGTCATTTGAAAGTTCGTATCTAGCTTAAACAGCTGCCACAATAAAAAGTGTAAAATTATTTTTAATTTGAAAAATATGGCATTTCTCTTTAGGCTCTACATCTGTCAAAATTTTACCAAAATTTAGAATATCTGCTAAACCGCTGAAAAAAAGTACATGTTGTGATAGTTCGTTGGAAAGCTCTTGACATCCTCTAATCAAATATGGAATAATATACAGGGTGTTCCATTTAACTTAACAAAGTTGGTTACCGCCCAGCCTAAGCGGAACACCCTATACAACTAGAAATATTTTTTTAATATGCATTGTTGATTGCTGAACAACTTTTGTTTTAAAGATTTTTGTCTATCTACAATAGCTAAAGAGTTATGGAAGAAATAACGAAATTCAGAGAGAGACTTCAACGAGCGCGCAGAAAACGAACCTTTTTGTTGCCGGCCTCGCTACAGCTAACATCGGAGGCAGCATCAGCTATAAATACATGTAACGCAAGAATTTAATATACAGGGTGTTCAAAGTGTTGGAACCATATTTTTTCTACTGGTTTCTGCAAATTAAGGGGAATTTTGTAGAAATGTTTATTTCGCGGTTATAATTCGTAGCATAAGATGTGTATCTTTGATTAAATAAGTAAAAACATTTATAAAATAAATAAATCAGCTTTAAATTGATATTGCAAAAAATTAATACTTATAAGTAAATGTTTTTTTTTTAATTTATTTTTATCGACCATGCCCCTTATGCCACATGTTTGTGACGAAATCTGAAGGGATGTTAGAATACACTTTTGTCATGGTCGCCGTTTCTAGTTTCCCCCTTGGTCTTGCATTGATATCTCCTGCCATAACCGGCGCTGTACCTCGCCGCGAGTGAAAGTAAATATGCGAAACATTCCTCAGGTCTTCCACTTGTTTGACGTAAAAGGACCTACGTTTTGGTAAGCACGTGCTCAATATCCAATTTACGTAATGAATGATTAGTGCAATAGGTACTTAAGTGGTGCCTAATAGAGTAATCTTCTCACTTATATCTAACCTAACCGATAGCCTAATAGAGTAAAATATTTTTACAATCTAGTGTACCGATTGTTTTTATGGGATAATGCGCAGAAATTTCGTAAAGCTCTGCAAAAACAACGACTTTTGAAAGTGGTATCTAGGCGATATTTCAACAGTTTTTAATTCAGTACAATGCCATTAGTTTTGATATTTAATCGAAGGATATGCTCACCTGCTTTCTATTGTTGGTTTTAGTCATTCAGACAAGTTACTCCGGGTCAAATCGAGTCGGGATAAAATGTTAAGGGCCGTGGGCATACACCCCAAGAGTGTACCTATATATACCTATTTCTTCTATTAACCAAATTTTGGCGCGTTCACACACTTTCTCTCACCACCTAGTACTTAGCTGGTATAGCACTAAGTAGTATAGACAGAATTTGTCAATTAACAGGTATGACCATTGTCAACAAATGGCATATTGTTTTAAACAAGGAAGCGAATGATTGGATAATCACGGCCACACGACTCGCATACATATACGTTTAACAATGCATATTTAATTTTGTGTGATGTAACTAAGTATAGTGAGAGCCTTTCTTTCGTTCTTCCTTTCTCCCATTAAGTGTAATTTGCAAATACTACGCGCGCTGACTGTCCCAAGAACATATTGGCTATGAATTTCTATCGAGATTTGTAGAAATGTTTTCTTCACCGTTGGTTATTCCCTACACTCTGCCCTGTACCTATTTATTATTACAGCCTTTAAAAGTAATCGTTGAGCCACAAATAATATAATTTGTGGGTACGATTCCGGAACAAATTGCGATTCCTAATCTAGATGTAAATCATGTCAGTAATTAATTATTACGTTCGTATAACAATTTCGTCATTGTTCGAAAATTATACGCCGCCGTCAGGAAATTTCTCAGCCCGTAGTGGGCGAACAATGAACTGAAAGTAAGAGTGGAATATCTTTCTTTCAGAGAGAGCATAATTTTTATTAAAATTGGAGATTGATTAAGGTGTTTAGCAAGCTTTATTGTTATATAAAATTGTTATAATAATATGTGTACAGGGTGGGCTATTTGTGACAAACCTTTTTACTCTTGCTAGCACTCATCTATATTTTTTTTCCAATTGCTTTTCGTTTTAAAATCCAAATCTCTCTAAATCCAGTTTGCAATTGAGAGTGAGTGGCTCTTTACAGGGACTAAGTTATTTTTGGCCTTAATTGGCCAAATTATAAACTTCTCTCGTTTACGTCTCATATTATAACTCCAATCTCTAAATTCAAGTGAGTGTCTCTCTACATATTAAAATCCAAACCCCTCGAGACCCACTTTACAAATGAAATTGGGTGCCCCTTTACTGGGAGTAAATATTTTTGGCCTTACAAATATTCTTCTCTCAAAATCCAGTTTGCAAATGAGAACGAGTTATTTTTGGCCTTGAAAGTTTAAATTATGAACGTCTTTCGTCTACTTTCCATGTTATAATTCCTATCCCTAAAAATTTAGTTTATAAATGAAAATGAGTGACTATTTACTAAGAGTAATTTATTTTTGGACTTATAAGTCTAAACTATAAACTTCTCTCGTTTGTCATCCATGTTATGATATTAATCCCTAAATATCCAATTTGCAAATTAGAGTGAGTGCCTCTTTTCTGGGACTAAATAATTTTTGGCCTTACAAGTACTCATCTATATATTTTTTTAATTGCTTTTCGTTTTAAAATCCAAATGTCTCTAATTCCAGTTTGCAATTGAGAGAGTAACTCTTTACTGGCACCAAGTTATTTTTGGCCTTAAAAGGCAATTAATTGTGATAGAGTGGCTCTTTACAGGGACTAAGTTATTTTTGGCCTTAATTGGCCAAATTATAAACTTCTCTCGTTTACGTCTCATATTATAACTCCAATCTCTAAATTCAAGTGAGTGTCTCTCTACATATTAAAATCCAAACCCCTCGAGACCCACTTTACAAATGAAATTGGGTGCCCTTTTACTAGGAGTAAATATTTTTGGCCTTACAAATATTCTTCTCCCAAAATCCAGTTTGCAAATGAGAACGAGTTATTTTTGGCCTTGAAAGTTTAAAATATAAACGTCTTTCGTCTACTTTCCATGTTATAATTCCTATCCCTAAAAATCTAGTTTATAAATAAGAATGAGTGACTATTTACTAAGACTAATTTATTTTTGGCCTTATAAGTCTAAACAATAAACTTCTCTCGTTTATCATCCATGTTATGGTATTAATCCTTAGAAATCCAATTTGCAAATTAGAGTGAGTGCCTCTTTACTGGCACTAAATAATTTTTGGCCTTACAAATACTCATCTATAATTTTTTTTTAATTGCTTTACGTTTTAAAATCCAAATCTCTCTAAATCCAGTTTGCAATTGAGAGAGTAACTCTACTGGCACTAAATAATTTTTGGCCTTACAAATACTCATCTATAATTTTTTTTTAATTGCTTTACGTTTTAAAATCCAAATCTCTCTAAATCCAGTTTGCAATTGAGAGAGTAACTCTACTGGCACCAAGTTATTTTTGGTCTTAAAAGGCAATTAATTGTGATAGAGTGGCTCTTTACAGGGACTAAGTTATTTTTGGCCTTAATTGGCCAAATTATAAACTTCTCTCGTTTACGTCTCATATTATAACTCCAATCTCTAAATTCAAGTGAGTGTCTCTCTACATATTAAAATCCAAACCCCTCGAGACCCACTTTACAAATGAAATTGGGTGCCCTTTTACTAGGAGTAAATATTTTTGGCCTTACAAATATTCTTCTCTCAAATACAGTTTGCAAATGAGAACGAGTTATTTTTGGCCTTGAAAGTTTAAATTATGAACGTCTTTCGTCTACTTTCCATGTTACAATTCCTATCCCTAAAAATCTAGTTTATAAATGAGAATGAGTGACTATTTACTAAGAGTAATTTATTTTTGGACTTATAAGTCTAAACTATAAACTTCTCTCGTTTGTCATCCATGTTATGATATTAATCCCTAAATATCCAATTTGCAAATTAGAGTGAGTGCCTCTTTACTGGGACTAAATAATTTTTGGCCTTACAAGTACTCATCTATATATTTTTTTAATTGCTTTTCGTTTTAAAATCCAAATCTCTCTAATTCCATTTTGCAATTGATATAGAGTGGCTCTTTACTGGGACCAAGTTATTTTTGGCCTTAAAAGGCAATTAATTGTGATAGAGTGGCTCTTTACAGGGATTAAGGGTGCCCCTTTACTGGGAGTAAATATTTTTGGCCTTACAAATATTCTTCTCTCAAATACAGTTTGCAAATGAGAACGAGTTATTTTTGGCCTTGAAAGTTTAAATTATGAACGTCTTTCGTCTACTTTCCATGTTATAATTCCTATCCCTAAAAATTTAGTTTATAAATGAAAATGAGTGACTATTTACTAAGAGTAATTTATTTTTGGACTTATAAGTCTAAACTATAAACTTCTCTCGTTTGTCATCCATGTTATGATATTAATCCCTAAATATCCAATTTGCAAATTAGAGTGAGTGCCTCTTTTCTGGGACTAAATAATTTTTGTCCTTACAAGTACCTACTCATCTATAATTTTTTTTTAATTGCTTTTCGTTTTAAAATCCAAATGTCTCTAATTCCATTTTGCAATTGAGAGAGTGGCTCTTTACTGGGACCAAGTTATTTTTGGCCTTAAAAGGCAATTAATTGATAGAGTGGCTCTTTACAGGGACTAAGTTATTTTTGGCCTTAATTGACCAAATTATAAACTTCTCTCGTTTACGTCTCATATTATAATTCCAATCTCTAAATTCAAATGAGTATCTCTCTACATATTAAAATCCAAACCCCTCGAGACCCACTTTACAAATGAAATTGGGTGCCCCTTTACTGGGAGTAAATATTTTTGGCCTTACAAATATTCTTCTCTCAAATACAGTTTGCAAATGAGAACGAGTTATTTTTGGCCTTGAAAGTTTAAATTATGAACGTCTTTCGTCTACTTTCCATCTTATAATTCCTATCCCTAAAAATCTAGTTTATAAATGAGAATGAGTGACTATTTACTGGGACTAAGTTATTTTTGGCCTTAAAAGGCCAAATTATAAATTTCTCTCGTTTAGGTACGTTTTATATTATAATTCCAATATCTAAATTCAAGTGAGTGCCTCTCTACATATTAAAGTTCAAATCCCTCGAGACCCAGTTTACAAATGAAATTGGATGCCTCTCTATTGGGAGTAAATATTTTTGGCCTTACAAATATTCTTGTATAAATTTTTCTCAATTGCTTTTCATATTAAAATCCAAATCTCTCAAAATCCAGTTTGCAAATGAGAATGAGTTATTTTTGGCCTTAAAAGTCTAAACTATAAACTTTTCTGAGTTGCTTTTCATATTAGAATCCAAATCGCTCTAAATCCAGTTCACAAAATGATATTGGGAGATTCTTTACTAAGACTTAGTTATTTTTGGCCTTATAAGTCTAAACAGTAAACTTCTCTCGTTTACTATTAATGTTATGATTCCAGTCCCTAAATATCCAGTTTGCAATTGAGAGTGAGTGCCTCTCTACTGGGACTAAGATATTTTTGGCCTTAAAAGGCTAAATTATAAACTTCTCCTGTTTCAAAGGAGAGTGAGTTGCTTTTTTTATTAATATCCAAATTCCTCAAAATCTAGTTTGCAAATAAAATTGAGTGACTCTTTACTGGGACTAAATTATTGTTGGCCTTACAAGTAAAGTCTGTGTCATATCTATACAGCACATAAAAAGAGCCGGCTTGTTTGAAGTTTTTATGGGCATCAAACAAGCCGCCGGTTTTTTATGTGTCTTACAAATCTGAAGTCGACCATACTTATCTATACATTTTTCTAGCTTGCTTTAATTTCTTAACGTAACTACAAAATTTCGGTAAAAACATGTTTATTATAAAAATAAAAAAATATATACAAATTATTGTACAAATAATATAATACAAATAGAAATAATTTAAAGCTACCTTTCGGAATAAAATAAAGTACATTGCAGTCATGGCCAACAGAAGAGTTCGAATCTGAGTCGCTAAAGCAAGTTAGTTAAGGTCTGAAATATGTGAACTGAACTCTTAAGGTTTTTTGCCCATGACTGCAGGTACATAGCTAATGAGCAAATACTTTTCGACAGAACAAACGTCACAAGTCTCAACTCCACAAACTCTGACACAAAATTACTACAGGTAACTTAGTCGCCAAGAACATTAAAAAACTTACACAACAATAAAATTATGTACATTTGACTAGCTTCCAAAATTTAAACCTAAACCTAGAGCGCTACCTAATCCTAATCCCCCAGTCCTCCTTTATCATATCCGCGCCCTTCTCCCCTATCATGATGGTGGGGGCGTTGGTGTTGCCGCTCACTATTGTAGGCATTATCGAAGCGTCCACCACCCTCAAGTTCTCTATGCCGCGCACCCTCAACCGATGGTCCACCACCGCGTCAGGATCGGACGACGGACCCATCTTGCAGGTCGACGTCGGATGGTAAATGGTGAAGGTAAAGTGACGGATGGAGCACTCCCAGTACTCGTCGGTGTCGAACTCGTACTGCCGGCAACCTAGAAACACAAGTAGGTTAATAATGACAGTTCTGTAATCACTCCAGCCGCGCCATACCCCCCGCCACCACGTTTAGGCCCCGCCCCCTACCCTCTCCACTATTGGCCCGCTCCTACCCTCACCACTATGCACCATTCGCTGATTGAATAACGGCAATTGTACGTATGACCCCCCCCATCTGATGATATTGCTCACCTGGGAAGGGTATCTTGTGCGGTCTGGAGTTGAACCTTTGAAACGCCTTGGAGTTGGACACGTTCAGAGCGATCCGAATTCCCTCGGTCAGCGTCTGTATGTCCTCCGTGTGGGTGAAGTAGTTCGGGTTGATGTCCGGGTACACCTTTGGGTCCTTCGACTTCAGCCTGACCCACCCGGAACTCCTCGGTCGTAACAGCAGGGGTAATATCGTCCAGGTCTCGGCGTTCCTTAGCGGTTTGTAGACCGTGTTGTAGACGCTGTCGCGAAGGCCCGTGATTTTCCTCACCTGCTCGGCGTCCGAGTTGACGCTGCTGGGGGCGAAGTGGAACTGGATGTCGGGCCACAGGCCGGACTCCGGCGCGTATTTGGTGTTCACGAACGCCAGACCTGAAACACGGATACGTATAGGATAGGTACTTAAGTACTAGGATCTATTTATGCGTACCTTCCACACCTCCAAGCGAAGTCATGGGTCCTTTCTCCCTGATGATGTACTCCATGGCCACGGCCATGGTTTGATATCGCTTCTTGGTGAACGTTATGGGGTCGTCTACGACGAAGGTGAGACCTCCGAGTCCAACGTGGTCCTGCAGGTTGTGACCTACCTTCAAGTCGCTGAGTACTGGTATGTTGAAGGATTGCAAGTGGTCCTTAGGTCCTGGAATATATAAATTTAAGTACCTATACACGTCTGGACGCTCAGTTGTTTCGGATACAGTTCAGTTGCACACATCTCCCCTATCAATTTCGAAACGAACCGGTCGACGCTCCGCCTCGCCTCGGACTACCGTGATCGGTTGAATAGGATCACGCTTTGGGAGCGCACGTGTCTCGTTCCGTTTTATAAACTTGTTTGTCTACGACACTTACATCAATCATTAATAATTATATTTCGTACAGCATATGGTCAATGAAAAACTTTCTCTACTAAGTTATTAACGTGCAATTTATTATTATGGTAATTTCCGAAAAAATTGGCAAGTAGCACTAAATGTTCATTTTCTCACCTATTCCTGATAGCATAAGGATCTGGGGGGTGCCGATCGCTCCAGCGCTCATGATCACCTCCCTCCTCGCCCTCACCAACTGCGGTCGATTATTCCGCATCATCTTCACTCCATACGCCCGCTTGGTCCTCGAATCGATCATGACCTTGGTGACCTGCGACTGCATTGCTATATGTAAGTTGTTCCTGGTTCTCACCGGCCTAAGAAAGCCTTTCGCCGTGGAACATCTGGAGCCTCTCCTAAGAGTCCCTTAAATGCAAAAGAAGAATGACCAAAATGTTTTGCTTCAGTTTAGAAGCTAGAAAAAGGATTCTGGCAGTTCCTAACCTACCTTGGGACAGCATGAACCCGGTCTGCTTCTCTCCGTTGCAATCCCTCACCTGGTATCCCAGCTCCCTTCCCGCCTGTAGGAAGGCTATGGACAGCGGCGTTCTCCAGGGGGATTCCTGGACGGTGAGGTAGCCTCCGGTGGAGTGGTACGGCGTCTTCGCCAAGTAAGGATTCCGGTTGTCCTCGGATTTGAGGAAGTAGGGCAAGACGTCCTTGTACGACCACCCGGGGTTTCCTTGCTGCTCCCAGTAGTCGTAGTCGCGCTTGTTGCCCCGGATGTAAATCATGGCGTTGAGGACGCTGGACCCACCAAGTACCTGGTGGAACAAAATTTAGTCTAACAGCTGCGCCAAATTTGTAGCGCCGATTTATCTCTTACCTTGCCCCTTGGCCAGTTGCACCTGTCGCCGATCATCGCCAGGCAGTAGGGCGATTCTCCGGGCGGCGACGTTTGGTACATCCAGTCGAACTGCGACATTTGCATGTACCCGCTCAGCGATGGGATGTCGGAGATTTCGTTTTCGTCCCCGCCTGCCTCGATGAGGAGGACTGTCCAGTTCGCGATTTCGGATAGTCTTGAGGCCACGACCGCTCCGGCCGATCCACCGCCTACGACTATGAAATCGTATTCAGGTCGCACCTGAGAAGAAGAAGAAATATTATTTTTATTTTTTTCTTCTACGTGTCTAATTTCTTCATCTGTGATTAGCGAAATATTTAAAGAAATCCTAATTTTTAATGGCTGTAACGCCCTTTCGTGCTTTCTAATTTCTGTGATTAGCGAAACATTTAAAGAAATCCTAATTTTTAACGGCTCTAGCGCCCTTTCGTACTTTCTAATATTTAAACGAACTATTGAAAGAAAATTTAAACGAACCCTTTGGCTTATTTCAATGAGTTCCTACAACATCATTATTTTCTATATTCTGTGATGAAATATTTAAAGAAATCCTAATTTTTAACGGCTCTAGCGCCCTTTCGTACTTCCTAATATTTAAACGAACTATTGAAAGAAAATTTAAACGAACCCTTTGGCTTATTTCAATGAGTTCCTACCACATCATTATTTTTTATATTCTGTGATTAGCGAAATATTTAAAGAAATCCTAATATTTAACGGCTGTAGCGCCCTTTCGTGCTTTCTAATATTTAAACAAACTAAGTATTGAAAGAAAATATAAACGAACTCTCTGGCTTATTTCAATGAGTTCCTACACACATCATTATTTTTCATATTCTGTGATTAGCTAAATATTTAAAGAAATCCTAATTTTTATCGGCTGTTGCGCCCTTTCGTACTTTCTAATATTTAAACGAACTAAGTATTGAAAGAAAATATAAACGAACTCTCTGGCTTATTTCAATGAGTTCCTACACACATCATTATTTTTCATATTCTGTGATTAGCTAAATATTTAAAGAAATCCTAATTTTTATCGGCTGTTGCGCCCTTTCGTACTTTCTAATATTTAAACGAACTAAGTATTGAAAGAAAATATAAACGAACTCTCTGGCTTATTTCAATGAGTTCCTACACACATCATTATTTTTTATATTCTGTGATTAGCGAAATATTTAAAGAAATCCTAATTTTTATCGGCTGTTGCGCCCTTTCGTACTTTCTAATATTTAAACGAACTAAGTATTGAAAGAAAATATAAACGAACTCTCTGGCTTATTTCAATGAGTTCCTACACACATCATTATTTTTTATATTCTGTGATTAGCGAAATATTTAAAGAAATCCTAATTTTTAACGGCTGTAGCGCTTTTTCGTACTTTCTAATATTTAAACGAACTAAGTATTGAAAGAAAATATAAACGAACTCTCTGGCTTATTTCAATGAGTTCCTACACACATCATTATTTTTCATATTCTGTGATTAGCTAAATATTTAAAGAAATCCTAATTTTTAACGGCTGTAACGCCCTTTCGTACTTTCTAATATTTAAACGAACTAATTATTGAAAGAAAATTTAAACGAACTCTCTGGCTTATTTCAATGAGTTCCTACACACATCATTATTTTTCATATTCTGTGATTAGCTAAATATTTAAAGAAATCCTAATTTTTATCGGCTGTTGCGCCCTTTCGTACTTTCCAATATTTAAACGAACTAAGTATTGAAAGAAAATATAAACGAACTCTCTGGCTTATTTCAATGAGTTCCTACACACATCATTATTTTTTATATTCTGTGATTAGCTAAATATTTAAAGAAATCCTAATTTTTAACGGCTGTAGCGCCCTTTCGTGCTTTCTAATATTTAAACGAACTAAGTATTGAAAGAAAATATAAACGAACTCTCTGGCTTATTTCAATGAGTTCCTACACACATCATTATTTTTCATATTCTGTGATTAGCTAAATATTTAAAGAAATCCTAATTTTTATCGGCTGTTGCGCCCTTTCGTACTTTCTAATATTTAAACGAACTAAGTATTGAAAGAAAATATAAACGAACTCTCTGGCTTATTTCAATGAGTTCATACACACATCATTATTTTCTATATTCTGTGATTAGCGAAGTATTTAAAGAAATCCTAATTTTTAACGGCTGTAGCGCCCTTTCGTACTTTCTAATATTTAAACGAACTAATTATTGAAAGAAAATTTAAACGAACTCTTTGGCTTATTTCAATGAGTTCCTACACACATCATTATTTTTTATATTCTGTGATTAGCTAAATATTTAAAGGAATCCTAATTTTTAACGGCTGTAGCGCTTTTTCGTACTTTCCAATATTTAAACGAACTAAGTATTGAAAGAAAATTTAAACGAACTCTTTGGCTTATTTCAATGAGTTCCTACACACATCATTATTTTTTATATTCTGTGATTAGCTAAATATTTAAAGGAATCCTAATTTTTAACGGCTGTAGCGCTTTTTCGTACTTTCCAATATTTAAACGAACTAAGTATTGAAAGAAAATTTAAACGAACTCTTTGGCTTATTTCAATGAGTTCCTACACACATCATTATTTTTTATATTCTGTGATTAGCTAAATATTTAAAGGAATCCTAATTTTTAACGGCTGTAGCGCTTTTTCGTACTTTCCAATATTTAAACGAACTAAGTATTGAAAGAAAATTTAAACGAACTCTTTGGCTTATTTCAATGAGTTCCTACACACATCATTATTTTTTATATTCTGTGATTAGCTAAATATTTAAAGGAATCCTAATTTTTAACGGCTGTAGCGCTTTTTCGTACTTTCCAATATTTAAACGAACTAAGTATTGAAAGAAAATTTAAACGAACTCTTTGGCTTATTTCAATGAGTTCCTACACACATCATTATTTTCTATATTCTGTGACTAGCGAAGTATTTAAAGAAATCCTAATTTTTAACGGCTGTAGCGCCCTTTCGTACTTACTAATATTTAAACGAACTAAGTATTGAAAGAAAATTTAAACGAACTCTTTGACTTATTTCAATGAGTTCCTACACACATCATTATTTTTTATATTCTGTGATTAGCGAAATATTTAAAGAAATCCTAATTTTTAACGGCTCTAGCGCCCTTTCGTACTTCCTAATATTTAAACGAACTATTGAAAGAAAATTTAAACGAACTCTTTGGCTTATTTCAATGAGCTCCTACACACATCATTATTTTTCATATTCCGTGATTAGCGAAATATTTAAAGAAATCCTAATTTTTAACGGCTGTAGCGCCCTTTCGTACTTTGTAATATTTAAACGAACTAAGTATTGAAAGAAAATTTAAACGAACCCTTTGGCTTATTTCAATGAGTTCCTACCACATCATTATTTTTTATATTCTGTGATTAGCGAAATATTTAAAGAAATCCTAATTTTTAACGGCTCTAGCGCCCTTTCGTACTTTCTAATATTTAAACGAACTAAGTGTTAAAAGAAAATTTAAACGAACTCTTTGGCTTATTTCAATGAGTTCCTACACACATCATAATTTTTTATATTCCGTGATTAGCGAAATATTTAAAGAAATCCTAATTTTTAACGGCTCTAGCGCCCTTTCGTGGTTTCTAATATTTAAATGAACCATTGAAAGAAAATTTAAATGAACTCTTTGGCCTATTTCAATGAGTTCCTACACACATCATTTTTTTTATATTCTATGATTAGCGAATATTTAAAGAAATCCTAATTTTTAACGGCTCTAGCGCCCTTTTAAGCTTTTTATCTATTACAAGGTAGGTAAAATTATATCTCGGCCCAAATAACCACAAGCACATTATTGACAATTATTTGGGTTGGAGACTTACATGCTTAACGTTGGTAGGATGGGACTCGGGATCCACAGCCATATACCTCATAAACGCCAAACCGGCGGCGAAGATCGGCACTAGTCCTATTATCGACAGGGGATTAATCGTTATGCCAATGGCAAAGTTCGCCGCCTGGCCTATAGCCGCCAACATAGACATTTTGGGATCACTTGCTACACTAGAAACCTCTTCACTTAACACGGCTTGGTACTTTAGCACAAGAAATCGTTAAAAGCGTACGCTTGCAGATATTTTCACTTCGCCTTTTCACATCCACATTCCCATGTTTATTTCTTGATTAAGGATCTTGGGAGTGTAATTTCTGAAGCTCACTTTCTTCATCTGGAATCTCAGCATCTCTCGATTTCCTATGCAGGATTTGATGCACAGGTTGTTCCTTATGTAATCGAACTGCGAAGAGTTTCCCGCAAGGTCCTTCGCTGGGGTGTTCCTTAAAAATTTGTCGCAAGGCGTGGTATTGTAGGCTTGGCTTAGTATGTCCTTGTTTTTCGGACGGATGATTAAATCGGTCTTGTATCTGTCCTGGATTTTGTTGTCGCCGCTGGAATCTTTGTATTTCTTTGGGCCAGGGTCGGATCTGCCCATCGCCTCTTAATCGACGCGGCCGGATAACTGCAACAAAAAAAATTACTTAGGTTTTATTTCTGAGGTTTTGGAATTAAAGCGCACCCTGTGTCTATGCCAGGTTGAAATTAGGAAAGTTTGTCTTGCGGTAATAAAAAGTTTATAGCTTTTAAATTGGAAAATTAATTATCTATGAGTGGCGTTATATTGGCTGGGAAGCTTCATTAATATCCAACATAAGGCCTCTTGATCCTTGAACTTCGCTGGTTTCAAGGTGCGGCGTAAAATGAAATAGAAAGTGGCGTTCCACATGAAATTTGCAACAACAGTGATATCGCCTTTTATTGCCTGTTTAAAGTTTGATTCTACAATGATGTGAACGGTTCACAGTATTTACTATCACATTTTCGTGACCTAAAATTTTTTAAAAGAGCAGGGCCACTTTTCTATTCACATACATAGGCGGGTATATGTAAATGTATTCGGGGTAGGTTTTAATTTTTGCCTAATCAGTTCCTCACATAAGGAAGTAAAATCCAAATCTCACGCGGTTATTTCGTAAGCAGTGTTTTAGTTCCTTATTAAAATTTGGGTAACGTCGCTTTCTGTGGACACATCTGAATTTTAAGTGTAAACAATACGTGCTAATTTAACCTAATGAGATTACGTAAAAAGTGTGTTGTTTTACGAATAACGTGAATAATTTCACACCCTCATAACATTTATTTTAGGTATAATCTTTCAGACAAAATTCACACGTATCTAAAGGTGGGCATGTTGCAATCGTTGTCTTCTCGATGGGGTAATGAACAGGTAATATAAGACTGTAGAAATATGTCTTAAAAAATCCTTGTGCTAGTTTTGAGCGCAACGTTTGTTAATAAAATACCAAGGATTCTTATACATACGTATAAAACATTTTAGGACTTATCCTACATTTCTCCTTCTGCATGAAACTCTTTAACATTTTAAAGGAAAATAATAAAAATTTTGCTAAAAACTACTTCTTAGTAGAATAATTCTTAGTAGAATAATAAGGAGAATAATAATAAATTTTTTGCTTAAGTCTTCAAGAAAATGTCGTCTCCACGTCCTACTACTAATACTAAAATCTATTGTACTTCATTAAACTTCTTAGCATTTTAAAGGAAAATAATGTTAATTTTGCATAAAACTATTTTTTAGCATTTTAAAGGAGAATGATAATGAAAATTTTGCTTAAAATAAGAAAGTGTCTCTACGTCCTACTACTACACTAATACTAAAATCTATTGTACTTCATTATACTTCATTGGATTAAAAAAAACAGTGAAAATTTTGCTTAAAAATGTTTCTTAGCATTTTAAAGGAGAATGATAATAAAAATTTTGCTTAAAACTTAAGGAAAATGTCTCCTACTTCTACTGAAAGCTATTGTACTTCATTAAACCTCTTAGAAATTTAAAGGAAAATAATGAAAATGTTGCTTAAAACTACTTCTTAACATTTTAGGGAAGAATAAAAATAAAAATTTTGTTTAAGAAGAAAATGCCTCTACGTCCTACTACCAATACTAGAATCTATTGTACTACATTAAACTTCTTAGCATTTAAAAGGAAAATAATGAAAATTTTGCTTAAAACTGCTTCTTAGCATTTTAAAGGAGAATAATAATAAAAACTTTGCCTAAAAATTAAAAAATGTATTTACGTTCTTCTATTATACAGAAAGCTATATAAATAATAATAAAAATTTTGCTTAAAGCTTAAAGGAAATGCTTATGTGTCTTACTACTAATACTTGAAAGCTATTGTTTGTATTACATAAAACTAGGATAATTTTATAGAAAAATAATGAAAATTTCTCTTAAAACTTTTTAGCATTTCATAGTAGAATAATAACAAAAATTTTGCTTAAAACTACTTCTTAGCATTTTAAAGGAGAATAATAATAAAAACTTTCCTTAAAAATTAAAAAATGTCTTTACGTTCTTCTATTATACAGAAAGCGATATAAATAATAATAAAAATTTTGCTTAAAGCTTAAAGGAAATGTTTATGTGTCTTACTACTAATACTTGAAAGCTATTGTATTACATAAAACGGCTTAGCATTTTATAGAAAAATAATGAAAATTTCGCTTAAAACTTTTTAGCACTTCATAGTAGAATAATAATAAAAATTTTGCTTAAAACTACTTTTTAGCATTTTAAAGGAGAATAATAATAAAAACTTTGCTTAAAAATTAAAAAATGTCTTTACGTTCTTCTATTATACAGAAAGCTATATAAATAATAATAAAAATTTTGCTTAAAGCTTAAAGGAAATGTTTATGTGTCTTACTACTAATACTTGAAAGTTATTGTATTACATAAAACTGCTTAGCATTTTATAGAAACATAATGAAAATTTCTCTTAAAACTTTTTAACATTTCATAGTAGAATAATAATAAAAATGTTGCTTAAAACTACTTCTTAGCATTTTAAAGGAGAATAATAAAAACTTTCCTTAAAAATTAAAAAATGTCTTTACGTTCTTCTATTATACAGAAAGCGATATAAATAATAATAAAAATTTTGCTTAAAGCTTAAAGGAAATGTTTATGTGTCTTACTACTAATACTTGAAAGCTATTGTATTACATAAAACTGCTTAGCATTTTATAGAAAAATAATGAAAATTTCTCTTAAAGCTTTTTAGCATTTTAAAGTAGAATAATAATAAAAACTTTGCTTAAAAATTAAAAAATGTCTTTACGTTCTTCTGCTACATAGAAAGCTATATAAATAATAATAAAAATGTTGCTTAAAGCTTAAAGGAAATGTTTATGCGTCTTACTACTAATACTTAAAACCTATTGTATTACATAACTGCTTAGCATTTTATAGAAAAATAATGAAAATTTCTCTTAAAACTTTTTAGCATTTCATAGTAGAATAATAATAAAAATTTTGCTTAAAACTACTTCTTAGCATTTTAAAGTAGAATAATAATAAAAACTTTGCTTAAAAATTAAAAAATGTCTTTACGTTCTTCTGCTACATAGAAAGCTATATAAATATTAATAAAAATTTTGCTTAAAGCTTAAAGGAAATGTTTATGCGTCTTACTACTAATACTTAAAACCTATTGTATTACATAACTGCTTAGCATTTTAGAGAAAAATAATGAAAATTTCGCTTAAAACTTTTTAGCATTTCATAGTAGAATAATAATAAAAATTTTGCTTAAAACTACTTCTTAGCATTTTAAAGTAGAATAATAATAAAAACTTTGCTTAAAAATTAAAAAATGTCTTTACGTTCTTCTGCTACATAGAAAGCTATATAAATATTAATAAAAATTTTGCTTAAAGCTTAAAGGAAATGTTTATGCGTCTTACTACTAATACTTAAAACCTATTGTATTACATAACTGCTTAGCATTTTAGAGAAAAATAATGAAAATTTCGCTTAAAACTTTTTAGCATTTCATAGTAGAATAATAATAAAAATTTTGCTTAAAACTACTTCTTAGCATTTTAAAGGAGAATAATAATAAAAACTTTGCTTAAAACTTAAAAAAAATATCGTTACGTCCTTCTATTATACAGAAAGCCATATAAATAATAATAATAATTTTGCTTAAAACTTAAAGGAAATATTTCCACGTCTTGCTGCTAATACTTGAAAGCTATTGTATTGCATAAAACTATTAGCATTTCAAAGTAGAATAACAATAAAAATTTTGTTTAAAACTGAAAAGAAAAAGAAACAGTCAAGTAGTACAAGGTTCCTTATGACAGGAACTGCACTAATTTTAATATATAAGTAATGGTATTATCCTTTGTTCAATTACGCCACATTTATTTATGTAAATTTTTTTACGTAACAATATTTTCCTTTTGAATATCAGTGAATTAGAAATCTGTGAATGCATAGAATTGCTCTTATGCGAGCTTTACGTCTGATTCGATAATAAATATGTTAATTTTTTAGGATTACATAGCAGCATGTGGGTGGCTGGTCCCCACGTTCTGATTCTACTAGTGTTTCGATCTGACTACTAAAACAATTGGATGTCTAAATACTGGAGCAATCAGACCAATTTTGGAATCCAGATAAATATTTAGTATAAGGCATCAATTGACACCATAAACGCAAAGCGCAAAATAAAATCATTGATTGCGATAAGTTGGCAGTAAATATTTTTAAGTATAGGAAACTATTCTTATCGGGCAGACTAATAATAGACCGGTTTCTGGCCGTGTTGCCTTCATCAGCACACAGGGCCCAAGTGAAAAAGAGAAACTTAAGGCTTTCCTGTATTTGTCGACATCACCGTTTGGTTGTACTTGAACATCATTTTAATATTGCTGGAATATTGACTTAAGTGAAGATAGAAAACGCTATTTTCAAACCTGTGTTTGGAATGGCAATTAACGCGTATGAAGAAATTATTTCGACACGTAATTGACTATAATTCGCGCGGGTCAGGTAAGCGCACCGATTACACCTAGGCAACGATTATAAAATGTTATAAAATCGGTAAATGAGGTTGTGTACGAAGTAATTGCCGGATTGCATAAAAAAGATAATTAGTCGCTGTGCGAAGTTTAATAGTTAGTAGGACGTAGAAATATTTTCTTTAAGTTTTCAGCAAAATTTTCATTATTATTATCCTTTAAAATACCAAGAAGAAGTACAATAGCTTTCAGTATTAGTAGTAGGACGAAGAGCGTAGAGACATTTTCTTTAAGTTTTAAGCAAAATTTTTATTATTCTCCGTTAAAATGCTAAAAAGTAGTTTTAAGCAAAATTTTCATTATTATTCTCCTTTAAAATGCCAAGTAGTTCAAAGCAAAATTTTCATTATTCTCCTTTGCAACGCTAACAAGTTTAATGTAGATTTTAGTATTTGTAGTAGGACGTAGGGACATTTTCTTTTAAGTTCTAAGCAGAATTGTCATTATTATTCTCCTTTAAAATGCCAAGAAGCAGTTTTAAGTAAAATTTTTATTATTCTCCTTTAAAATGCTAAAAAGCAGTTTTAAGCAAAATTTTCAATATTATTCTCCTTTAAAATGCTTAAGTTTTAAGCAGGATTGTCATTATTATTCTCCTTTAAAATGCTAAGAAGTAGTTTTAAGCAAAATTTTCATTATTATTTTCCTTTAAAATGCTAAGTAGTTTTAAGCAAAATTTTCAATTTCTCCTTTGCAATGCTAACAAGTTTAATGTAGAGATTTTAGTATTAGTATTAGGACATAGAGACATTTTCTTTTAAGTTTTAAGCAGAAGTTACATTATTATTCTCTTTTAAAATGCTAAGAATCAGTTTTAAGCAAAATTTTTATTATTCTCCTTTAAAATGCTAAAAAGTAGTTTTGAGCAAAATTTTCAATATTATTCTCCTTTAAAATGCTTAAGTTTTAAGCAAAATTGTCATTATTATTCTCCTTTAAAATGCTAAGAAGTAGTTTTATGCAAAATTTTCATTATTATTCTCCTTTAAAATGCTAAGTAGTTTTAAGCAAAATTTTCATTATTCTCCTTTAAAATGCTACCCTGTATAAGAATCAATATAGGCATTTCAAACAGACTTTCCTCCAAAATATCGGCTGCCTGCGACTTTGACTTGCATGATTATTAATTATGCCCATTAATTATGACTTCATTGTAACGGTGAAGTTGTGCGATAATAATAAACTAGCTCGATATCGTTAGGTGTAGGTAACAGCGGATTACATGTCTCCGAATTACTTTCTTTGGAATTTCTTTCGCGGTACAACGACGAAGGATAATTGCCACAATACAATCTGGTTGTTAAATCTGAGTCGTTAGTTGTTTATTATTGTTTGTCGCAGTGGCGTTTCATAAACATTTTTACCAGGCACTGAGATATTTCACTTGGGAACATTAACGTTACGAATGAACAGGAGTGCTTGCGGCCTGCACGCTTGGTCACACTGTCTATCGCAGGCTGGGTTCGATCCCAGCTGATGCGTCGCAGTGGCAAAATATGCACGCCTCCCTCGGACAGGTTTGAAGGTTGTCTAATTTATGTCTAGTGTGTTTTAAGTGTTATAAGGCAAGTACAATATTCTATATGAGCTGGCAGGTTTCTAAGTAACAAACAGGTTAGTTAGAATTCAGTAATTGACGCTACCTAGAGCGCATTATTCTTAAATCTCGTCATACGTTAAGGACCTGGATGAATGAAAGCGCCTAGATATGTCATTAATATATGAGTTGAATAAAAGTGGGTCTAAATGCGAACCTTGCGGCACACCTGAGCTGGCACATGTGCGAAGGTGATGACTCTGATAGTTGCTTATTTGTAACTAGTCTAGAGCCATGATTTTGCCAATTATTGATTAATTATTACTATTATAAATTATGCATTATGATTAATTGAAACTATTATTACCTTGTTTTGAAAAGCGTTATCCTTTTTGTAAATCATCTTGTTCGTCGTCTTTCAACTCGTCACTTAAGTATAACTTTTGGCTGTTATCTACCCGCAAACTAACCGTTAGAAACGTTTCTTTCACTGTGGACCCAAGAGGAGCGGAGAAATTTTACCCAGACTTCGGCCAGGTGAGTGCACTTGTGCGAGGCCCGCGACCAGAACTCCAAGGCAAAGATATCCTCGTAAGAGGTCGGTCGACGATCGTGTGTATGTAAAAATGAAAGCAGGAGTGGAATTGTTCGTTGCGGTAATTAATTAAGTATTTTGGACGTGGAAGTAGGCACGCAGCGTATCAATTAGGGAGATTGAATGGTCTAGCGGGCGTTGCCGTGTGTGTGTGAGAATTTTAACAATAAAATTTTGGACAGGGGATTGCGAAACAGAAGTGCTTCAGTAAAAAATCTTAGTAGCTTGTTAAATTCTCTTAGTAAATAAGGATATTTAATTTTGGGAATATTCGCGGGATACCGGGTGCATATGGGCACAAAAATTTTGCACTTTTTACATTTGCCCATAACTTTTTTGTTTATTAACCGATTTTAATCTGCTAGGTGTCGTTAGTTAGAGAAAAAAATGGACTATCGACAAAAAATTTCAAAATGGCCGATGTTTTAAAATGCAAGATGGCGGTCGGGTTTGAAAATATCCCTTTCTTTGTGTCAATTCTTTTTGAATAAAAAATGTCGAACTGGCACGTCCAATAGAAAAAAGCAATAAAATGGACCTTTCTCTACATTTTAAGACCTTGATGAGAAAAATCGGTCCATCGGGAGAGGAGCTATACGTCTTTTTGTCACTCTTAAGCTGTATTACTTAAATTGCACTTGTTTCATTGGCCAATAACTTTTTTGTTTATTAACCGATTTTAATTATCTTGGTGTCGTTGCTTACAGAAAAGAATGGACTATCGACAATAAATTTCAAAATGGCCGATTTTTTAAAATGCAAGATGGCGGTCGGGTTTGAAAATAGCCCTTTCTTTGTGTCAATTCTTTTTGAATAAAAAATGTCGAACTGGCACGTCCAATAGAAAAAAGCAATAAAATGGACCTTTCTCTACATTTTAAGACCTTGATGAGAAAAATCGGTCCATCGGGAGAGGAGCTATACGTCTTTTTGTCACTCTTAAGCTGTATAACTTAAATTGCACTTGTTTCATTGGCCAATAACTTTTTTGTTTATTAACCGATTTTAATTATCTTAGTGTCGTTGCTTACAGAAAAGAATGGACTATCGACAAAAAATTTCAAAATGGCCGATTTTTTAAAATGCAAGATGGCGGTCGGGTTTGAAAATAGTCCTTTCTTTGTGTCAATTCTTTTTGAATAAAAAATATCGAAATGGCACGTCCAATAGAAAAAAGCAATAAAATGGACCTTTCTCTACATTTTAAGACCTTGATGAGAAAAATCGGTCCATCGGGAGAGGAGCTATACGTCTTTTTGTCACTCTTAAGTATTAAGTACGTAAATTGCACTTGTTTCATTGGCCAATAACTTTTTTGTTTATTAACCGATTTTAATTATCTTGGTGTCGTTGCTTACAGAAAAAAATGGACTATCGACAATAAATTTCAAAATGGCCGATTTTTTTAAATGCAAGATGGCGGTCGGGTTTGAAAATAGCCCTTTCTTTGTGCCAATTCTTTTTGAATAAAAAATATCGAAATGGCATGTCCAATAGAAAAAAGCAATAAAATGGACCTTTCTCTACATTTTAAGACCTTGATGAGAAAAATCGGTCCATCGGGAGAGGAGCTATACGTCTTTTTGTCACTCTTAAGCTGTATTACTTAAATTGCACTTGTTTCATTGGCCAATAACTTTTTTGTTTATTAACCGATTTTAATTATCTTGGTGTCGTTGCTTACAGAAAAGAATGGACTATCGACAAAAAATTTCAAAATGGCCGATTTTTTAAAATGCAAGATGGCGGTCGGGTTTGAAAATAGCCCTTTCTTTGTGTCAATTCTTTTTGAATAAAAAATGTCGAACTGGCACGTCCAATAGAAAAAAGCAATAAAATGGACCTTTCTCTACATTTTAAGACCTTGATGAGAAAAATCGGTCCATCGGGAGAGGAGCTATACGTCTTTTTGTCACTCTTAAGCTGTATAACTTAAATTGCACTTGTTTCATTGGCCAATAACTTTTTTGTTTATTAACCGATTTTAATTATCTTGGTGTCGTTGCTTACAGAAAAAAATGGACTATCGACAAAAAATTTCAAAATGGCCGATTTTTTTAAATGCAAGATGGCGGTCGCGTTTGAAAATAGCCCTTTCTTTGTGTCAATTCTTTTTGAATAAAAAATGTCGAACTGGCACGTCCAATAGAAAAAAGCAATAAAATGGACCTTTCTCTACATTTTAAGACCTTGAGAAAAATCGGTCCATCGGGAGAGGAGCTATACGTCTTTTTGTCACTCTTAAGCTGTATTACTTAAATTGCACTTGTTTCATTGACCAATAACTTTTTTGTTTATTAACCGATTTTAATTATCTTGGTGTCGTTGCTTACAGAAAAGAATGGACTATCGACGAAAAATTACAAAATGGCCGATTTTTCAAAATGCAAGATGGCGGTCTGGTTTGAAAATAGCCCTTTCTTAGCGTCAATTCTTTTTGAATAAAAAATGTCGAAATGGCATATCCAATAGAAAAATAGCAATAAAATGGACCTTTCTCTACATTTTAAGACCTCGATGAGGAAAATCGGTCCATCGGGAGAGGAGCTATACGTAATCATGCAAAGCATCTTTTTGTCACTCTTAAGCTGTAGATATTACTTAAATTGCACTTGTTTCATTGACCAATAACTTTTTTGTTTATTAATCGATTTTAATGATCTTGGTGTCTTTGGTTACAGAAAAAAATGGACTATCGACGAAAAATTTTAAAATGGACAAAACTAAGCAATGACACCTAGCTGGTTAAAATCGGTCAATAAACAAAAAAGTTATGGGCAAATGTAAAAAATTGGCCCACCCGGTATAACGTGGAAACCATGTTGGAGACCCTGTATTATGCGTAATATAATCCAATTCAAACATGCACGTGGCCCCAGTTTTTTTCATAACCGAAATATGGGAGATTAAAAGTTACACCTTTGGGAGACTTCAACGCTCACGTAGAAAGCAAACCTTCGTGTTGTCGGCCTCGCAGCAGCTAACATTGGACGCAGCAGTCGAAATTGTTCATTGATATAGATTATAAATATGCCGATAGAACATAAGGATTTAATATACAGAGAGTTAAACATGCCGGAGCCATATTTTTTTAACTATTTTTCGCAATGCCAAAATTTTGATTTCGTAATTTTTTTGTACATTTTTTTCTAGATATCGGGCAAAAAGTCCGACGAAGTTTTGAGGTAGAGAAAGATAAACAACAGTTTTCTTCTTTAAAATTGAAAATAAAATTAAAACAGCTCCTGCAGTGCTGTTTTTTTAAATCTTTCGGGTATACAGCCCCTTCGGGGCTGCAATTGAAAGGTACGGTTTTTCCGTTAACAGACCCTGTTTTTTGGAAAAGGAAAAACATCTTTTTTAAATTACCTTTTACTATGTACCTTATAGGTACCTATACCTACCTATATAATACGCCGAACGTCCTTGAGAGGATACAGAGGATATTCGCCTTACTTATAGTTTCTAAATACCCACTTGAGCCTTAATGCTCACCATCTAAGTAGTACCTATAGCTGGCAAGTCAGTTATAACATCATTGAACTTTACCTAATTCTGCTCAAGCTTAAAACAGCCACATTAAAGGTCGTCATACCTCTTGAGGTATTCGTTATTCAAAAATCCAAGCGCACGCATCACGGGTGATTTGAGGTTCAGTGAGCCGTTCTACAGGCATCAGAGACAAGGATTCTGTGTGGCTAATCGATGTGCATGTATCGATACGTTAATGTTTTCAGAAAGAGCATCAGCAGAGCCCATCCACTGTATTTCCATAAGCCTAAGAAGTTTGCTGCTTCATCTTTCCCTCACCCAAAAAAGATAGTCAAATTTAACTTTATTACAAATAATTTTTTGGCTACCACTTGCATGAGCAAACATCGTCTTCATCAGTAGCAGTTTTACGAAATTGTAGACAATTACCATAACCAATATATAATAAAGCAGCCGACACGGTGAAATGATCTTGAATTAAATACTACAATGCTCTATAGCCATCTCTGTCTATTAATGCAGCGCATTCTCTTTCTTGTCGTGCTTCCTTACCTGCCGGCGTAGTAAGTGAAAGTAAATCGAAATACACCTCGAAGAGAAAAGTGTTGAGAAGCCAAGTGATTTTTCAACCCGAAGGTCAACGCGCGACGGTTCTGTTATGATCATTATACCAAGTGTAAACCCTGTTGGTTTTTTTTTTTAGTTTATAACAGTATCGATTGCCAGCACGGTGGAGCGTGGCGAGTCTTGATCACATTGTCTATCCCGAACTGAGTTCGATTCCCCATCAAGCAAATAAAATTTTAGGTGGCTGAAATAATAAACGAGATGCCTATAACCATAACCAATAACCAATAAAAGTAAACATCCTTACACTCACTAAGTCGGTATTGTTTTTAACAATCCTCGACTTGGAACTAAGTATCTGTCTCACACATCCACTTTTACTACGATCGTTAAACTCGCTTACAAATCCACTTTTACGACCGCATACATCACTTATTATTGCACCTCGGCTCATTTATTTAGTCACTAGTTGCAGTGCGTGAAGAGTTTAACGACTAATATTTATTTTGTCGGTCTTATCCGTTACCACCATATGCTGTTTATTTTTCTGCGAGGTGAAAGCGGTATCAGTTTTTTTTTGTATAATTTAATTGTAAAGCGATTGCAAGATTCATTGATATGGGCGGAATGTATTGTCTGAGGTATAGAGCTGGTAATAATAAGAGAGATTGATCGGTGAAACTTCCCATTGTTCAGGGAGATCTTATAAGGAAGTGGTGGCTTCTTGTTTCATCGCAAGGATGTACCCTCTAAACATAGCAAGACGTCGAGGGAAATTTGCTCGCTCGGGCAATCTTTAAGGCTTCAATGCATAAAGTACCGTCAGTATTCAAGGAAAAATACTCCTTGTTAAATAGCTCTACGTTTGTGGCAGTAGTTCGCCATATTGTAAAACCCTCTGTATATAGACAAGAATCAAGAATATCTATAGCTAACCGACTGCCCGCCGTTCATACTATATCCTGTTGGAGTTCCGTTTGCTTGCCGTCCGAAATCATTTCAGCCGCGAAACACAACCCGGCTATCGAAGCCTAACCGCCGTCCGCAATAAAATCATATTCACGCGTATATACTCTTGATTGCCAGCCTGCATATTTATTATCGTTATCAAATTTGTACACACTCGACTGCAAAGTCGCTGAAATATCCTGTTTATTTATTTATTCACTACTGTTCTAACAAATAAATACGTTGTTATACATGCATAGGTAAAATTCACGATTTATTATTTCCGTTATTTATTTCTAATTAACCCGTTTGAGAAATTGTCCAGTTCAGTTGACAATCATCTTATGACCCTCTGGACAAATAACCGTGTCTCCATCTGTTACCTACCCCTAAACGTTCTCACCCAGGAGAACCAAACAATGGACTTGACGTGGGGCATTTGCGAAGTATATTATGATCACAATGGCGAAGGTGGTTGGAACAGCAAACTCAGAGCTGTCCAACGCAAAATATCAACTAAGTAGATTCCAAAAACGGAACAATAGGAGAAGGTGTAGAAAGTATAACTCTTATTGCTATGCGCGGCGTTGCACCCGAAAATGGCATAATTTACTGGATTTAAACCCTTTTTCGTTAGTAGTCCCCATGCGTTTCCGTATAGCTCGCCGTCCATACAAATGTAATATTTTCTTTATTTCATCATTAGACTCGTCGTATCCAGCTAATGAAAGAGCTCTCTCCGATGTATATATTTACAACTTTGGCAATGTGAGATGGTTATGCAAGTCACTTTCTTTTCATTATCATGACCATTACCAAACCGTTTGAATTTTTAAATATTCATGTCTAGAGAGTGATTCGATATGATCGATAAACTTCGCGGGAAAATATGGATCGCGTTATACTTCCGAATTGAGAGGTAACCCGTAAACTGCCTCGTATATAGTAGCGTAGTAGAAGCTTGGCGCGTTTATTGCTAAAAATGGCAGCGAAGAATGTTGCTTTCATTTCTAATTTAAATAATTTTTTTATCGTCCATCTTGTTTCTATTTTACTCTGCAGGGGGCGATTTTAAAGATACAGTTTCAAATTGAAGCAGATTTAAGCCACACCTCTAGTGACTAAACTAAATTTCGATGAGCTGATGATTTGTTAGAAGAGTTTTCGGTTTCTCTTCCATATGTTCATTATTTTGAATTCTTGGCGTTTCGGCCATTTTGCGGTCTTCTGAAACGAAATGAGCTCCGTAGGCCCGAATAAATGCGTCACGGCCTGGTTAACTTACTTTACGGTGGGTACGTCTGCTTGCTTTCGATGACAGCTCTGGACTGACTTCAGCTCTCTTGGATTCGGAATATCAATCTTCTATCAACTGGCTGAGTGGTAGGGATAAGCGTAACGTCGCAGCGCAGTGAATAAATGCGTCCCGGCGAGGCTCTGACGTAGGACAGCCTTTCAACTGCTAGAGCGCTGCATCGACACGTCTACATTCGCTGGCTCATGCGGGCAGACTCGCTCGGCGCGGATACACATTTCACCCGTAAGAGGTGTTGCCGGGGAGGGTGGTTTATTATTTGTTTGTGCTTTCATTAATTCACGGATTTATTTATTATTTAATAATAACAGGACAGTTTATTTCATGCGTAGCACTCTTGTGCACCAAAGGTATGCAACCATTAAAACAGCTGAGCTAGTTATTAGTCTAATTCTGATCGTATTGCTTTCCCAGAAGATATGCAACCATTATAACAGCTGAGTGAATTGTGAGTCTAATTTTGTAGCAGAATTTATATACATTAAAATTAAATTAAAACTTCTAACGTACAAATAAAATCCTATAAAGAAAATTGTATTATTTAATCGTATAACAAACTCATATATTACAATATCCCTTCACTTTATGTGAAAAAACAGAACTATGCAAAAAAAATATTTTAACATAATCGTCTTGTATAAAAAGTAAATAAAATACTAGAGTACCAACTAATAACTAATATGTACATTGTTCATGAGCAAATAGGTGTTTCGAAATTAATTAACATTAAATTAACTAAAGCTAGTGACTATTTTTCCACTTATACCTAAACCTATCTATAGGAACTTAACTACTAAAGTCAACAGAAATTAACATTACTTTACACAAAAATACATTATAATTTAACAGACACGATTGGCAGACATATATCCTTAAATATATACAATTTTATTTTCCTATTTATTAACAACTACTTCACTTGTAAAGTCACGAGTTCCGCGTGCTATTGCCATCGTTTACTCTCACATTAAACCTCACTTCTATATTCCGTTTCCTCCTTTTCGTGGCAGGACTTAACCAGTAGCTCTTCACCAAGTCCGCTCCTTTCTCCCCTATCATTATTACCGGGGCATTGATATTGCCATTCGTCACAAACGGCATTATGGAGGCATCGATAACTCTTAATCCTGAGACACCATATACCTAAAAAAGATTCGTATAAACACTTGGAATCAATGTATAAAGATAGAAATATGAAGAGATCGGTACTACGTCCGATGTCCCACAAGGAACTGTATTGGAGCCCTTGTCGTATGTATGTTGTATTGTTCATTTTAATCATTAATAATTTTGTGCCTGGCCTTAGATATTTAACCCTATTTACTACTTACTCGCAAATTCGGGTCCACAACGGCGTAGGGGTCCGATTCCGGGCCCATCTTGGCCGTGCAAGAATAATGGTAGATGGACAGTGTATACTGCCTAACGTAGCAGTTCCAGTATTCATCGGTGTATAGAGGCAAGTGTTTACAATTCGGCAGCGGTACGGCGTGGAATCGAGCCCCGAAACGTTTCAGGGCTTCTGTTTGCCCATAGGCCACTGCTGCCTTCGCCCCTTCTCTTAGGACGTTCAAGTCGTGGGGATGGGTCAAGTAATTATGATAGAGCAGTGGGTATTCCAGCGGGTTCTTTGATCTGTAAGAGCAATGGTAAATTTACGCAGCCACTATGACGTATATATCTACCTTAGCAAAATTTCTCCCCTACTCTTCGGCCTCAGCATCATCGCGAACACGCCGAACGTGTCCTTGTAGCTGACTCCTCCATATACTTCCTTGTAGAACTCATCGGTGAGCCCATGGGCCTTTTTCACCTGCGTACCCCCGTCGGCCGGGGTCGTGGTGCTAGTCAGCATGAACTCCATGTCAGGCCAGTCGTCCGACCTGTTCGCGTATTTGGTGGGGATGAAACCGACCGCCTCCAAACCAACGGAAGACGTCAGCGGCCCGTCCTCTTTAACCGCGTACCGTATCGCCGTGTTCAAGTTGACCAGCCTGTTTATCACCAGACTTATCGGGTGGTCTATGAGGAACGTGACGACGGCGGCTATGTGGTCTTGGAGATTTTTACCTGGAACATACATAAGTGAAGAGTTAGTAGAAGCTGCGACCCCGTTGCGCTTGTGAAGACTTACCGACACCCGGCGAGTCGTGTATGACGGTTATCCCTTTCTCCTCCAAGTGTTCCTTTGGTCCAATACCGCTCAGCATCAGCAACTGCGGCGAGTTTATAGCCCCAGCCGACAGGATCACCTCCTTTGTAGCCAGCACCGTATGCGTCTTGCCGTTCTTGATAAACCGTACGCCGTAAGCTCGCCGGGACGCGGGATCTATAAGGATCTTGGTGACGTGGGAGTACATGGAGATGTGGAGGTTCTTCCTCAGCCGTATCGGACGCAGGAAGGCCTTGGCGGTGCTGCACCGCGTCCCCCTCCTCATCGTGTATTGGTACAGGGCGAAGCCGGTCTGTTTCTCGCCGTTCACGTCGCGGATGTCGTACCCCATCTCTTGCCCCGCCTCCAGGAAGGCTATCCCGAGCGGGGTGTTGTAGGGGCTGTCTTGCACCGTCTGGTAACCACCTAAAACCGTGCAGAAAAATTAGTTAGTACCTACCGTTCCGACTGTAACAGTGGCGCCGTTTTCGCCAGAAGCGGTCAGTGCCTTATTTTTCAAATAGTGGTCTAAATTATTGCTCTGCGGTTTTAACGTAGTACTTGGTGCATTTTTTAGATCGGATCACAAACCATTTGACTTACAATAAATTTGGATTTTTCTACAACGAAACTTCTCAAAGACGGAAAACGTACTAGCACTCTGTACTGACAAAACGACTCAGCCTCGTCTTTCCCTCGCGCGAGGTTAACAAAACGCGATAACTAGGCAACCAGGCATAGACTAATGAGCTATGTGAGTTGCATAAACTAGCGCTGGATTGGACTGTAACAAATAGTTTCTTTTATCGCAGTCCTTTCGAATAATGGATATAATTAATTTAATCAGATGCGCCCAATAATAAACAGTCTGATTGTGATCGTTTCTAAATATTGCGTTTTGATACACGCTTGCAGTTGCCAGAGGTGCAAATGAATGTAAAAGGTCTCGGAGCCTCAGATGGTCGGTGAGGCAACGAACCCGCTTTGCAGAATTGGATTCCGCGCAATAAAATTCCGTAAGTGTTATTTTAAAATTAGCAGACGTGGAAACGTGGAACAAAAATAGAAGGAATATAATGGTATGGGTTTTAAAAGACGTCAGATGTTTTCGCCCGACCGCGTATAATAACCGAGACATTCACCTTAGTGGGCATGTTTCACTTTGAAATGTTAATCGTATAATAATTTATTTCTTATTCAGTGTAGCATAACTTATATGAATGAATAATGTGCATAGAACTTCAGCTTTTCATATACAAATAAAAATAATAATAATAATAAATTTATTTCATAAAATGTTAAATTTTATTGGGTAGCTAATTCTGATTTTCTTTTACAGGTAACTCTACTTTAGACTAAGAAATTGACACAATGCTCCTTCCAATAGTCATAGAGCGTAAGTTTTTTTACTCTATTTTATATTACCTGTGGAGTGGTATTTCGTATTCTTAGCCAGGTACGGATTCCTGTTATCCTCGCTCTTCTTGAAATACGGCAGGACGTCCTCATACGACCACCCCTCGTTGCCATACTCTGCCCAACGATCGTAATCCCTCCGGTTTCCGCGAATGTACAGCATCGTGTTCAGCACGCTTGATCCGCCCAGGACTTTTCCCCTGGTCCAGCTGCACCGCTTCTCAACCATCGCTTGGCAAGCCGTATCCGACGGTTCTGTTCTGGAAAAATAAACGCATGGATTTTTATTTATTTCAAGGACAGTCCTAGAAAGTGCGTGCCGGTCCTTGTTCCATTGCAAAGAGAACCGTACAAAAAAACAATTTCAAGCAGCTGGAGGGTCACATGATCTTGCCTAAAAGTAGAGTAGTGGTGCCGGAACTGGTGCAATTACCTTAAACCGAAGAAGCTTGTGCCTGTAATTGAATTGAATTGCAGGTGGGCAGCGGTGCGTTGTGACGTTGGCAGCGTGACAGCCGGGCGATGGCTGATGCAGTGATGCGGTTTCTGCATTTGTTGCCTGCGCATAAGTGAATTCCGGTCGGTCCGTAGACTGAGCGGGGACTGAAAGGCCCCTCGCTTGTGCTTTACTCCATCGCGCCAGAACCGGCACTACTACACTACTTTTAACGCTTAACGCAAATTGCAACTTACTTGTATCCCCAGTCTACCTTGCTCTTATGCAGGTAGAGGCTCAGGATTGGCACGTCGGTGATTTCCGTCTCGTGTCCGCCCGCCTCTAAGAGGAGCACCTTCCAGTTCGGCATCTCCGTCAGCCTGTTGGCGAGGACGGACCCCGCGGATCCCGATCCGATCACTATGAAGTCGTACGACGGGTCCACCTGTGCTTTGTCCACGGGTCGGTTCTCCGGATCGAACTGGTCGTAGTGGAAGTAGGTCATGGCGGCTATCAGGAATGGCAGCACGGCTATTTTCCCGGCTCCTACCAGGGCCACGCCGGCTTTTACTGCGGTCAGGACGCTTGATAGCAAAATGACAGCCATGGTTTCTTAATCTATTTACTTTAGTTTTTGGCACGGTTAAAAAAACAGAATGTCCTCCGACTAGGTTTCGTATGGCAGAAGTTTGGAACTTTTTTTATAGCACAGTGTTTTAACAAATCGTAATGTTTATTCCGGTTCGTTAGAGTCTCAGGACGGGCTTGTATCCTTCGAGGTTCGCGTAGAAGAACGAGGAGGTTATTACGAGGTTTATTTTCCTTTTCACTTCGCTTAGGAACACTAGAACACTCGAATCCATTCTGCTGACTCTGGCGGGATCTAAAAGAAGAAATATCAGTTATTTAGGTATTACTTATGTGCGACAAATTGATCGTACAAAATGGCGCCGGAAACAAAAACAGTATTACGCAATGATTCGTTCAAGTTATTGGTACAAGATGCGTGACGAAAAACTCGTACAGAGTGAAAGTACCTGCCGAATATTAGGTCCTATTACTATCACTTTGTACCTGTAATAATTTTATAATTCAATTTTAACGTATTCGTAATAGTCCGAAGCAAAATATAAATAAACCGTCGAGTGTATCTGAAAGCTGTAATTGCAATGTTAATTATACTGAATGAGTTTTTATTTTTTTTATGGTGTAATTAATTTTATTGATGACGGTATGATTATCATTTGTTATAGTTTTATACAAATTATGTAAATTTGAGTGCGAAGCGTGGAATTATCTGTTACAGTAAACGTGTATTACATGCAGGAGTCACGTTACCATAAGAAATATGCTTATTAGCTTTTTACATTAGCTTGATCATTATAATTCAGTGGATAAATAATAACAATTCCAAAATGTTAGGTTAGGGTGGAATTCGGGTTGGACCAATGCGCAGTCTTCAGTTCAAGAGATGCGCAGCTCGCATAGAGCGACGTTTCTTGCATATGATTACTTGAACTGGTAAAAATGGCGGTCACTTATTATTATCACACGACCACGTTGTGCCCTGGGCAGGTTCAGGGGCATGATAATATCCACCGTAGTAGCGCGGCGTAGAAAGTTTACATCTTTCACTTATGCAGCCTTCAACCTGGGTGCGGAATATCCACGCTTAAGTAGTCGCGGCTTTGAACTTTGAAGGTTGGATTTTTGCGGCGTTCGCGCTCAGGAATAATGAGGAGGTATGTGTAAATGTAAGTGAACAATAAAACTGGTCTTCTTACAAAGCAAATAGTTTATAATTGCCACAAATCGTTTAATATACCACGAATCGTTTAATATGCAGCAAATCATTTATTATGCCGCAAATCGTTTAGTACGCTGCAAATCGGTTAATATGCGCTGCTAATCTGTTAATATTCTCTCTCTCTCATATATCTTTGTAAGAGCTGAGGCACAAAAATATTACAAAGCGAATAATTGATAGTAGCCACAAATTGTTTAATACACTGCGAATCGTTTAATATGCCGCAAATTGGTTAATATGCTGCGTCTCTCTATATAAACCTCTTAAGAACTGAGACGCTCGAACATTGATTGCGGAATAAAGAAGCTTATAGTTGCCACAATTCGTTTAATATATACCACAAATCGTTTAATATGCAGCAAATTATTTATTACACTGCAAATAGTTTAATAGGCTGCAGATCGTTTAATAGGCTGCAAATCGGTTAATATACTCCGTTTCTCTCTCTCTTTCTCTGACCTTTATAAGAGCTAAGGCACACAAATATAATTTACAAAATAAAAAATCTTGCAATGCGAATAATTGATAGTAGCCACAAGTCGTTTAATATGCCGCAAATTGGTTAACATGCTTCTCTATAACTTTCTTAAGAGCACAATCATTAATCATGGAGTAAAGAAGCTTACGAAGCGAATAGCTAATAGTTAATATGCAGCAAATTATTTATTATGCCGCAAATCGTTTAATGCGCTGCAAATCTTTTAGTATACTCCGTTTCCATCTCTTTCACAAATCTTTAAGTGCTAAGGCACACAAATATTAATCACGAAGCAAACAAATCTTACAAAGCGAATAATTGATAGTAGCCGCAAGTCGTTTAATATGCCGCAAATTGTTTAATGTGCTACATCTCTCTCTATCTCTTTGTCTCTGGCTTTTTTTAAATTAAAGCACATAAACATTAATCACGAAGTAAATAGTCTTACAAAGGGAATAATTGATAGTAACCACAAGTTGTTTAATACAACGCGAATCGTTTAATATGCCGCAAATTGGTTAACATGCTGCGCCTGCCTCTCTTTCTCTATAACATTTTTAAGAGCTACCACGCACAAACATTAATCATGGAGTAAGGAAGCTTACGAATCGAATAGTTAATAGTTGCCACAATCCGTTTAATATAACACGAATCGTTTAATATGCAGCAAATTATTTATCATGCCGCAAATCGTTTAATGCGCTGCAAATCTTTTAGTATACTCCGTTTCTCTCTCTCACGCATGTTTGTAAGTGCGAAAGTACACAAATATTGATCACGAAGCTAACAAATCTTACAAAGCGAATAATTGATAGTAGCCGCAAGTCGTTTAATACGCCGCAAATCAATTGATATGCCGCAAATTGGTTAATACGCCGCAAATTGGTTAATATGCTACATCTTTCTCTCTATCTGTCTCTGGGTTTTTTAAAATTAAATCACATTAACATTAATCGCGAAGTAAAAAAGCTTACAAGGCGAATAATTGGTAGTAGCCACAAGTCGTTTAATATGCCGCAAATTGGTTAACATGCTGCGCCTCTCTTTCTCTGTAACTTTATTAAGAGCTGACACGCACAAATATTAATCATGGAATAAAGAAGTTTCCGAAGCGAATAGTTAATAGTTGTCATAATTCGTTTAATATACCACGAATCGTTTAATATGCAGCAAATGATTTATTATGCCGCAAATCGTTTAATTCGCTGCAAATCTTTTAGTATACTTCGTTTCTCTCTCTCTCTCACACATCTTTGTAAGAGCTAAGACACACAAATATTATTCACGAAGTAAACAAATCGTAAGTCGTTTAATATGCCGCAAATTGGTTAATATGCTGCATCGCTCTCTCTCTCTCTTTGTCTCAGGCATTTTTCAACCTAAACAGTAAGTAAAAAATCTTACAGATCTGATAGGTGCTAGTTGCCAAAAATCGTTTAATATGCTGCAAATTGTTTAATGTGCCGCGCGTCTTCTCTCATTGGCCTTGACCAGTGTTGCCATTTTAAAAATATTCACGCTGTTGCCAAGTCTATTAGAAACAGTAAAATAATTTATACAATCGAGAATATTACTGTTTCTTCTGACATTATTAGATAAAGCATGAACAGTTATTAATTGCTGCTATTTATAATATGTAATAATAATAATAATAGTAACAATGTACGTCATTGTAGTCGTATTACTTGTAGGTTTTTCTTCCTCTTGTTAATTACCTCCGTTATTGTATTTGAATTTAGGCAACAAATAGTTTAATGCATATTTGCCAGTAACAGATTTAGCAATTTTGTTGCAACATGCCCGGTATAAACACTATTTGGAAACGTAATTGGACTTTTATTGCCCAAACAAAAATTCAGCTATAAACACATATACGTAGGCGAAAGTAAATAGATTCACATCTAGGAATTCAACATAGCGGTATGAGTAATATTCGATGTTTTTTTAGAAAATTAGATGGCGAAATAAAAAATCATATTTGGTAATAATTCTTCATACGGACAGTTAGGAGTTAGTTTCTTGTAACAGAAAAAGGCCCCTCCTCTCTAGCTTACTGCATTCAATGATCTTATTTTGCTTTTCAGATTATTTATTTGCGGTGCTCGGGCTGGAGACTTTTTTTTAGCCTCGACCGCTCCAGCGCGGCGTAAATTGTAAATATTTACATCAATTTCAACAGCACTATTCACGTTTTTTACCTCCGAGTTCAATCGCCTAGAAAAATTGTCAATGCTCGTTTTTCATCGAAACGCGCCACGTCATGCATTAACCTCCCTGTCGCAACAACAATTATTCAAATAAACAAATCGATACTCGAGGTTTCTTGTTGAACAACGAGCGTACAGTGTATTTTAATTAACCGCACCAGTTTCGCAATGTGACATTAAAGCAATTAGGCGCTCGCCGAAGAAAATCCTTCACGCTCGTTAATCATTTGCGCATGGCGTGGTGTTAGCGAAACTGGCAATTATAGTAACACCAATCGGCGGAATGGCTCCGCGTGTACGACCCCAAACCACACGAACTAATTTTGAACCGTGCGCTTAATTATTTAGAAGCAACTGCGGGGTAAGAGGAATCGTTTTAAAAACAAAGTTAGATATTTAAGGGAAAAAAATATATATGGTTTAAGTAAACTAAGTAAGAGGTAAATAATTTGAAAGACACCAGGTAATTGGCGGCATTAAACTTGAGAAAATAAGGGGCCTAATACAGATCCTTGTGGTACTCCATAGTCTCTTCAGATTTACAGTCCGTATATTGAGCGTATCTTCTATTTTGAGTGTCAGAATTAGAGTAGAATAAAACACCCTGTATATATCCATCTCGTATAATTGCTTTTTAAGTTATTCGTAACTATTGCAATTTAACTAATGTTCCCATTAACAAATCAGATTATTTTGTAACAGCGCGCGTATTTATTTCCTATTTGTAAATTAATTTTTATTATACTTTAACGAATCGTTTGTATTCATAGTAGTTGCTAAAGAAGGCATATTTTATCCGTTTACGCCATTCACAGCATTTCTCTTCATTTAATGATTTGTATACCAAATGTTGAAAACAACTACTTTTCATAAATATATTATAAAACATTGAATTACATATCAGAATTCATAGCATCCAAAGCAAGAAAAAATTGAATTTAAAAAATATTTCCCTAACCGCAAATTTCATGTATTATGGCTACTAAGCAATTTAACGAACGGTATATCCTTAAAAAGATCCTCTTTTATTCCTATCGGAAATTCTCAGGATAATGGTACAAATTAACGTGCCACTGCGCAGAACGTCACTTTGCCAGGCAATATTATCACGAGCAAGAAAGTTATGGAATTTATTGCCCAAAATTTCACTCGTCTTCTCATTTCTTTAAGGTGATAAAATTTGTCATTCGTAAAGAAAAGGTATCCTTTGTTGATTATACGCAAGAAGAGATTATTTATCTCAACGCCAACGTTTTTATACAGGGTGTTACTAGAGTTAAGGAAAAAAATTTAACACATAAAAACTCGTAGTCACATGCATCTAATGACGAATTTATTCTAATCAAAAGCGATTGTTTCATTACTTTAAATAAAATCGCAATAAAATGTTTGATGGTCACTGGAATTAATAGAGCAATAACGGAGGAACGTAGCATAGTGTAGCGACACCTTGTGACAACTGAAGTAACATACGTAAAAGGTAAACAGACTAATAACACAGCTGCTGTGCTAATAACCTACTAACCTAATTTCAGTATTGAGGCGCATGTCAGTTGTTGCAGTGCTATTTTTTTATCGTTAGAGAAAGAATTTGTTAGCAGCTAGCAATCTTTTATAAGTGGTTCTCAAACAAATAAAATAATTATTCGGATTTTTAACTAGTTTATTATTCTTCAGATATTCAATTAATTTATAAAACATCAAAAATAATATGCAGGTAATTTGTTTTCCTTAAGTTCAGTAACACCCTGTATAGTTAATATCTCAGTAATTAAAAAGAAATATCGGTTAACCAAAAGAAGAATGAGGAAGCTTTGCAAACAAAGTTTTTTTCTGCGACAGTTTTCGATTCTAATAATTAAAGAACATTGGGAATAGATCCCGGTAAAATAAGGGACGGACGGAGCAGCATACTTAGCTGTAGGCTCTCGAGAATGCTTCTTATATTCTTTGGAAGGTTTACTAAAACAACTGTATATATTTATTATTCGACATAGCCAAGTTTGCAGCATTACATTCACTTGTGCTTGCATCTCTGAATGTACCAGAAAAAGTATCAAGTTAACGGTCGTTGTTGACCAGCTATGTATGTCAAGCCCATTGGTGTGATATAGATAAGGAGATAATTTATTTATATGCTATTTTGTGCATAGAAACCCAGTTCGATATTGAACTAAAGTCGATGCGAAACCAAGGTCTTCAACAATTTTACACAGAGCCTTTTATAAGTTTATATTCCTCTGACAGGTTCCCAACTTGACTATATCATTGTTATTAAGACGGCAATCTTGACCGAGTAGTCAGAGTAGAACATTCGGGGTTCATATGAGGAGCTCGATATTTAGTCTGTGTCTCCTCTTTTTTATATGTTGCGTTTAATCTGACGCTCGACAAGAACAATCGGATTTTCTGGCTTGTCATAAATAGGTAAGTAAATGCACAAAACAATTAGGAACTCTCGTTGCCGTGCACCGTACATGCGAGGCATGAACGATTTTGAACTGCTGTTCATGTAAATATTCATCATTCGTCAAGACTAACTTGGTCGAAAATAAAAACAGGCCCTTGTGATTATTTTTAACAATTTTAATTTTAAGTGGCGCAGCTGATGGTGAAAGGATTTTTTTGCGAAATAAATATAGAAAAAAAATATTATTATTTATTCTACGGCACTAGTAGTTGCTATTGTTCGTTTCTGCAACGCGATTCGAAACGTCGCGTCACATTGTCACTTTCCAATCGGATAATAACAGATAAACAAATACTTTTTATGTATATTTGTCTTGAACAAATTTGATGAGTAACGTGAAACCTAGCTTGCAATCCGTTACATAACCGAAATATTGCAGGTAAAGTTCGATGGCAATAATAAATATATCTAAACTGTGTCAAACCGAGAGATGTTATATAACTTCGTCCTTGATCATAGAGATTTGCCGTAATATTTAACAGAATTGTAAAATAAATATCCATTCATTATTCACATATTTTACCATAAATATTTCGTCAACGTGCGGCTATCCACACGCATTAAAGTTATTTACAAAATAAATATTAGCTTACATAAAAACCATCCTTCCTAGAACGAGAAAGTAATAATTACAAACGCATACCGAAATATTTAAATTATTGTTCAGTTTGGCAATTATCGCCTCTCATCAGCACAGCGCAGGTTAAGAAGTATGTTAACAGGGAAGTTTCTCCTTCCTTAAACAACAACGATTTAGATCATACGCTGGGGCCACATAACCACCATGAACAGGACATTGAAATGTTTTGCCAGCATACGATAAATCCACGTTTTGAAATACATTCACTAGGACTGAAGTTTACCACCATGAGCAGGACATTGTAAGGCCCAGCCGGTGAATGTTCTTATCTATCATGTAATGCAAACGAACGGGAAGATCTTTTCGAGCTCTGTTTCGATTAAGTCGTTCAACAAAAGTAGTAGTAGGCTATGGAGTGTCATCAATGAAGCATCGTAACATAAGCTGAGCAATGGCAAGGAAAATTACTCGTGAGGAAGTGGCCAGAATAAGGACTCGAACAAATTGGAACGTTTAGCTGTATGACCAGATACGAATCCAATGGAGCACTTATGGATTCAGCTGGGCAACATCCAGTCCCTGTGTTTTGGTGAAAATTGAAATGATCCAAAAACGAGTAACATTTAGTGATAACGAGGAATTACTCTGCAAAACAGGATCATAAAAATCCATCCACCTGTACCAAGGTCGTCGAACACTAAACTTGTGGAAATTTTCATACCGATGTACTTTGAGATCTTAAAAAACACCTGAAATGCAGAGCTATGTTAACAGGGAAATTTTCTCCTTCCTTACTGAAAAAATACAACGATTTAGAGCATACGCTGGGGCCACCATGAACAGAGCATTGAAATGTTTTGCCAGCATATGATATATCCACGTTTCGAAATACATTCACTGGGACTGAAGTTTACCACCATGAGCAGGATATTGTAAGGCCCAGCCGGTGAATGTTTTTATCTATCATCAAGGCATTTCCAAAAGAAATACAGCAATTCAATAAAGATATCGAAGAGCTACTAGACATGACCTTGTGGGGTATGGTTTTGTTTGGTCCATTCTTATTATTATTATTATTATTATTATTATTATACTTCAGCAAAGGAAAGGGAAATTTTTAATAACAGATTCATTAGCCTCACAATCACGCTCCACATTCGTAATTACGCCAACCGTGCGCGGTGAATTATATGAAAAAATCGAAAAGTAATACCTAATGCCAAAGTTGACCTTGGATTTCGAAAGCATATTACATTTACTTATGTAAATATACTCTGAAAGGCCCCAATTAAACAAATAAAATGTACGCGTGATTTCATAATGGTCAAGTTCGATTGCTAAACTAGATCAATTTTGGCAACGCCAAGCGATGGGGGTTAACCCCCTGAAGCATTACCGATGAAATCTTTAACGTGCTCACATCGCATCCAGCATACCAGTCTGGCTTTACTCAACCGGTTATATAACATAATTTTACCGAGTATTATACCGGTATATACGCCACATTTAATCAACAATATGACTTAATACGTAATGAATATCGCTCGGGAGAAATTTAAACAATCCTAAGTATACCGTTTAAGCGTTACGCTTTTACATTTTTATGTAATGTAGCATTAACCTGATTTTGTATTGAACTTGCCACCAGATCGTAGGATATTAGACACTAAGCTAGCAGAAGTGGATAAAAGCGCGGAGAAATCCGCTCTCGGCGTCACGTAGCGATTGTAAGATCGCATAGTTTATTAGATATCAAAACACATCGAAATGTTCCACAAGTTCAATGCTCTTTTATTTTTAGGGAAGTTTAAAACGATCCAAGACTAAAAAGAAATCTAATTTCTTCTAAGATCATAATACCAAATCCATCTGTTCAAAAGTTATCATCTGCTGCGCCACTTTCTTGTTTTCCAGTGCCTTCTAAAGGAATCCCAACTAAAACCTTCCCATTCTTATTACTACTCGTAAAAAACGTGTAAGGAATAATTTTTTGTTCCAAACTTTGAAGACTATTTCGACTCTCATGAAGCAACAATAGCTCGTGATTTCAGGTGTCCCACAAGGCTCTGTATTGGGCCCTATTCCTTTCAAGGTCTCAAAGTACATCGACATGCAAATATTCTACAAGTTTAATTTGGAAATGCCTTGATGATAGATAAAAACATTCACCGGCTGGGCCTTACAATATCCTGCTCATGGTGGTAAACTTCAGTCCCAGTGAATGTATTTCAAAACGTGGATATATAATGTGCTGGCAAAACATTTCAATGCTCTGTTCATGGTGGCCCCAGCGTATGATCTAAATCGTTGTATTTTTTCAGTAAGGAAGGAGAAAATTTCCCTGTTAGCATAGCTCTGTATTTCAGGTGTTTTTTTAAGATCTCAAAATACATCGATATGAAAATTTCCACAAGTTTAGTGCCCGACGACCTTGGTACAGGTGGATGGATTTTTATCATCCCGTTTTGCAGAGTAATTCTTCGTTATCACTAAATGTTACTCGTTTTTGGATCATTTCAATTTTCACCAAAACACAGGGACTGGATGTTTTTCCTACGAGATTTAAAACACTGTTGCCCAGCTGAACCCATAAGTGCTCCATCGGGTTCGTATCTGGTTATACAGCTGGCCAGTGCAAGCATCCAAGGCCTTCCTCGCCCAGATATTGGCGATGTGGTCGTGCTGTAAGGCAACGAAGAGAACACCTTCACCCATGCAAGAGCAAATGGAACAAGGTGTCCCTCGAAGACTTGAGTGCGCCTCACTTTATTCATAGAATTTCTCGCTGCATGCAAAGTTCTGTGCAAACTTCACCTGCTGGGCCTTACAATGTCCTGCTCATGGTGGTAAACTTCAGTCCCAGTGAATGTATTTCAAAACGTGGATTTATCGTATGCTGACAAAGCATTTCAATGTCCTGTTCATGGTGGTTATGTGGCCCCAGCGTATGATCTAAATCGTTGTTTGTTTTTCGGTAAGGAAGGGGAACTTAAACCGTATTATTCTGGTATGCACTTGTAATAATTATTACTTTCTCGTTTTTGAAAGGATGGTTTTTATGTGAGCAAATATTAATTTTGTAAATAACTTTAATGCGTGTGGAAGTTTACGAAACATTTATGGCAAAACCTGTGAGTAGAGAAGGAACATTAATTTTACAATTCTGCTAAATATTGCACCAAATAAGGAAGATTAAAACTAAACATGAACGCCCTATACAAATTTTTGGTTAATAAGCTCGGCTGTTTTAATTATATGATTATAGTGAAATTGGCAGGAACTTTCTTATCCGTAAGTGTCTGCGTTTTTAAATTAAGTTTTCGTATCGTCAAGGCAAGAGCCGCTTTGCGTAATTGGATCGATTTCGTTGCCTTTCGGACGGAAATGTGCGGAAGAGACGTGCAGAGAGACGCCGGAAGTCGCCGCGTAAGTTGCAGAAACTAATGAAGATTTTCGTTTAATTTTCAGCATCCAAAGTGTTTTCGTCTTTAATTGATAATATTGGAAATAGGAATCGGGAATTACTAGGCGATAATTTTAAAACTGGCAGAATTTCCCGTAATAAAGATAATTTAAAGGCAATACAATTTTAAGTGTCAAAGATCTTGAGGGAAAATACGTCGTTTTCCTAATGAGAATTCGTTATTAATACACCTCAAGTATTTTCTGTGTTTTCCATTGATATCGGTCAGTTAGTGATTTTTACTTGAACTTCACTGAAGAGCTATTTTATTTTTTTACCAAAAATCCAGGTCCAGTTCAAGTCAACCCTGCTCGACCGCGGCTGGATATTAAGTAACGAAATTTTCAGGGAACCGAGAGGAAGGTTGGTTGTAGCTCTCCTGAAAGTTCGGTCGAAAAAATCCTCCGGGGAGCGGGGCGAGGGCCCCCGGAAAAGTACAGTTTTTCGGCAAAATCGACCGTTTTAAAAAATTCGTATCTCGGCTAATATCGGAGATGGACGAAAAAAGATAAAAAAGGAGTTCTTAATTTTTCCTTCTTCTTGCCCGCCGTCCGGGTCCGGATCCTCTAGATCCAAAGGGAAAGGCTGTGACGCGTTTCTAAAGGGCACATGTTTGAAAAATCGCTAAAATCCGACAAAATCGCCTCTTTTCAAAAATTCATAACTTTCTTAGGAGGCAAAATCGAGAAAAACTATTACGCCTCAGGATTTTCCAAATTACATCTAGTTTTCAGAAAAAAATACGCCGCCGGTCCATCTCGAAGGAGGCGTGAGTTATTAAGCTCGGCCCGGACGCGTGTTTGGAGAAATTTGAAAAATTAAAAAAAAAATTGCGAAAACACGAAATTTTTAAACGCTATTTCCAAACGAAAAATCGCTGCCGGGCCGCCGTTCTGGTAAGAAATCCAAGGTAGAGGGTCCAACTTAGAGGTTTTCGAGGCAGTAGTAGCGAACGAAAAAGTGGAATTTTGACGTTTTGACGAAAATTTTGAAGTTTTACCAGCGTCGAAATTTTCGTCGAGCATTCTCTTACTATTAAAATTGTTCCAAAATTCTAACAATTCCGAGTCGTAAAACTGAAGTTGATTGCACCAGTGGAATGTTAATTGAAGTTCTGATAGTACAAATGAGATAATTGAAAAAAATTACGATTTATGCAGTTATAAAATGCATGGGAATGAACAACAATAGGTATTATTACCGTGAAGAACAGGCAGGTGCAATTTCGGTTAAGCAATTCGCAATGCATACGGCTTATAGCTAATTAATTCCGCGGCATGTTTTTCTCTCGGTAAACATTTTTGCAAAACGATGCACCTTAAATGGATTGCCACGTGAAACGTGGAACATTAAAACCATCTTTTATATTTAGCAATCAAAATACTGGCAATTATTTAACGATATCTACCTACTGTTGAGAATAATTGACAGAAATCGACAAATAAGTGTCTTAAAAAAAAAAAAATATATGTTAAAAATATTTTTGCTTTCATAATATGAAACTTTTACAAAGACCGTCCAACGAGGACAATTTCGAAAAGAATTTACACTCATTTATCGAGGGAAGTGCACACATACCACGTCCCGAAAAGGCGACAACCGCACACAAATCGACTCACCTTAAATCAGTCGTCCTGCGTCCGATCCTCGTACGCACTCCTTAATCCACACACTTGAATTCAAAAACGTACTCCACTATTATAATAATACACCTCTCGAATCGTCAATCGCGCCCCTCAGGAGTTCGCAATGCACCTCGGCGCAAAGTCAACATATTCAGTGAAAGTTCAGACTTAAACTAACAAAGTGTAAACTTGAGTTTTGAGGTGAAACCGTCGTCGAAGAGGCTCGTTAGGAGACTCATTATTTAATATCGATCCCTTGATAATATGCGGCACGGACGCACGGAGGGCCGGGTTGGGGGGCAGTAATGGGTTTATTATGGTAATTTTAGTGATGTACTGGGTGTAGCAATATCCCTATTGGGTTTTTTTGTGGCATTTTTTTTTTAATAATAAAAAAACCTGAAAAATTGTTGGATACTTTATGTTACAGAATTCTGGGGGGTTTTTAACATTAAGAAAAATGAGCGAGTCATTAATTAAAATTCGCGACAAATTCCTAGGCCACTTATGACAAATTCTTAAGAAAGAATCAATTGAAAAAAACATCTCTTGATGATTTTGAGGGGTGGTTTCGGAGAGGAATGAATTAATTTTTCAATTTCTGAGAAATAAAATTTCGCGACAAATTGTTTTGTTGTTCAACAAATTCCTAGGCCACTTACGACAAATTCCTAAATAAGAATCAGTTCAAAAAAAGCATCCCTTGATGATTTTTGTCGGTGGTAATGCTGAGTTCGTAAAAATGTTGTAATTTTTATATTAAAGCGAAATTAAAATTCGCGACAATTTCCTAGGCCACTTACGACAAATTCTTAAGAAAGAATCAGTTGATAAAAGCATCTCTTGATGATTTTCAGGGGTGGTTTCGAAGAAGAATGGATTAATTTTTCAATTTCTGTGAAATAAAAATTCGGGACAATTTGTTTTAAGACTCGACAAATTCCTAAAAAAGAATTAGTTCAAAGAAAAGCATCCCTTGATGATTTTTGTCGGTGGTAATGCTGAATTCGTTAAAAAAATGTTGTAATTTTTATATTAAAGCGAAATTAAAAATTCGCGTCAAATTGTTTTATGTCACGACAAATTCCTAGGTCACTTACGACAAATTCCTAAAAAAATCATTTCAAAAAATGCATCCCTTGATGATTTTTCTCGGTGGTAATGCTGAGTTCGTAAAAATGTTGTAATTTTTATATTAAAGCGAAATTAAAATTCGCGACAAATTCCTAGGCCACTTACAACAAATTCTTAAGAATCAGTTGAAAAAACCATCTCTTGATGATTTTGATGGGTGGTTTCGGAGAGGAATGAATTAATTTTTCAATTTCTGAGAAATAAAATTTCGCGACAAATTGTTTTGTTGTTCGACAAATTCCTAGGCCACTTACGACAAATTCCTAAAAAAGAATCAGTTCAAAAAAAGCATCCCTTGATGATTTTTGTCGGTGGTAATGCTGAGTTCGTAAAAATGTTGTAATTTTTATATTAAAGCGAAATTAAAATTCGCGACAATTTCCTAGGCCACTTACGACAAATTCTTAAGAAAGAATCAGTTGATAAAAGCATCTCTTGATGATTTTCAGGGGTGGTTTCGAAGAAGAATGGATTAATTTTTCAATTTCTGTGAAATAAAAATTCGGGACAATTTGTTTTAAGACTCGACAAATTCCTAAAAAAGAATTAGTTCAAAGAAAAGCATCCCTTGATGATTTTTGTCGGTGGTAATGCTGAATTCGTTAAAAAAATGTTGTAATTTTTATATTAAAGCGAAATTAAAAATTCGCGTCAAATTGTTTTATGTCACGACAAATTCCTAGGTCACTTACGACAAATTCCTAAAAAAATCATTTCAAAAAATGCATCCCTTGATGATTTTTCTCGGTGGTAATGCTGAGTTCGTAAAAATGTTGTAATTTTTATATTAAAGCGAAATTAAAATTCGCGACAAATTCCTAGGCCACTTACAACAAATTCTTAAGAATCAGTTGAAAAAACCATCTCTTGATGATTTTGATGGGTGGTTTCGGAGAGGAATGAATTAATTTTTCAATTTCTGAGAAATAAAATTTCGCGACAAATCGTTTTGTTGTTCGACAAATTCCTAGGCCACTTACGACAAATTCCTAAATAAGAATCAGTTCAAAGAAAGCATCCCTTGATGATTTTTGTCGGTGGTAATGCTGAGTTCGTAAAAATGTTGTAATTTTTATATTAAAGCGAAATTAAAATTCGCGACAATTTCCTAGGCCACTTACGACAAATTCTTAAGAAAGAATCAGTTGATAAAAGCGATTTTCAGGGGTGGTTTCGAAGAGGAATGGATTAAGTTTTCAATTTCTGTGAAATAAAAATTCGCGACAATTTGTTTTAAGACTCGACAAATTCCTAAAAAAGAATTAGTTCAAAGAAAAGCATCCCTTGATGATTTTTGTCGGTGGTAATGCTGAATTCGTTAAGAAAATGTTGTAATTTTTATATTAAAGCGAAATTAAAAATTCGCGTCAAATTGTTTTATGTCACGACAAATTCCTAGGCCACTTACGACAAATTCCTAAAAAAATCATTTCAAAAAATGCATCCCTTGATGATTTTTCTCGGTGGTAATGCTGACTTCGTAAAAATGTTGTAATTTTTATATTAAAGCGAAATTAAAATTCGCGACAAATTCCTAGGCCACTTACAACAAATTCTTAAGAATCAGTTGAAAAAACCATCTCTTGATGATTTTGATGGGTGGTTTCGGAGAGGAATGAATTAATTTTTCAATTTCTGAGAAATAAAATTTCGCGACAAATTGTTTTGTTGTTCAACAAATTCCTAGGCCACTTACGACAAATTTCTAAAAAAGAATCAGTTCAAAGAAAGCATCCCTTGATGATTTTTGTCGGTGGTAATGCTGAGTTCGTAAAAATGTTGTAATTTTTATATTAAAGCGAAATTAAAATTCGCGACAAATTCCTAGGCCACTTACGACAAATTCTTAAGAAAGAATCAGTTGATAAAAGCATCTCTTGATGATTTTCAGGGGTGGTTTCGAAGAGGAATGGATTAATTTTTCAATTTCTGTGAAATAAAAATTCGCGACAATTTGTTTTAAGGCTCGACAAATTCCTAGGCCACCTGCGACAAATTCCTAAAAAAAAATCATTTCAAGAAAAGCATCCCTTGATCATTTTTCTCGGTGGTAATGCTGAGTTCGAAAAAATTTGGTAATTTTATATTACAGCGAAATTAAAATTCGCGACAAATTCCTAGCCCACTTACGACAAATTCTTAAGAAAGAATCAGTTGATAAAATCATCTCTTGATGATTTTGAGGGGTGGTTTCGGAGAGGAATGGATTAATTTTTCTATTTCTGAGAAATAAAAATTCGCGACAAATTCCTAGGCCACTTACGACAAATTCTTAAGAAAGAATAATTTTTGATAATTTTCGAGGATGGTAGTGCCGAGCCGAGTTCGGAAAAGAATGTAGATAATTATTTTTATATCTAAAAATATTAAAAAAATTAATAAATCAGTTGTATATGTCAACTATTGAAAATCAAAATAGATTTAAAAAATCTTGGGGGGTATATCCCTAATCCCCCTCTAGGACCCGGACCCGCCGCTGGTCAAACCATTAGCAAAGTACAACCAAACGCATAATCACTTCACACCTCTTGCGTTAAAAAAAAACAGTTTTAACTGATAATTAAAAAAGTTACCTAAGCCTCAATCAAACCCATTAGGAATTCATTTATCGTGAAAATTATCCGCCGATTATTTTCATTAAATGCGGTGTGCAATAATTAAATTAAAAACCAATCATCGACACCGTTACAGGCACGGTCATCGAAAATACCACAATAAACCTGGGACTCTATGAAGCTATTGGGCCTGTTTTTTTTAAATAATACTCTCTAGATAAAAATCAAGAGGTGTCAAATCTGGTAGCCTAACTGGCCACGATGAACGGTTAAAGCGACATTAGATTTTCCATCGACTAATTGAGTTTGATTACTAAATGCGTAATGCGTAATTGATATGAGTTTTATGAATATTGATAATAATAATATGTTCGGATATCATATCGCAATTAACAGGAATATTATACGAAATCGGTATCGAATTTTGTCCTCTTACAAGGCGCAGCGATCATCGTACGCGTCATTGGCTGTCTACGTCATCAGCGGGCGCGGCCTCGTGACGGCCAATGGTAAAGAGGCCGAGTAACTCAGTTACGCCCACTTCGAGATGTCTGCTAACTATCGCCGCGCCCCCAGCCAAGTAAATTCCACAAGCGTCTTACCAGAAGGTTATTTGATTGGAGGGTAAGTCTGCGGTAGGAGTAATTCATGGTGTGCGCGCCAGCCGTCTAGTTTCGTCGTTCACGCGCATGACGTCAGCAAAGATACAAATCGTTACCTATTGGGTGGTTGCTACAAAAACGAGCCGTTTCAACGGTTGCTAATGTATTAGGTAAATTGTCACTGTAATATCATAATATGTCAAAATTAGTGAAGTGTGTGTAAATGTTCGACTTTCCCAGAAAATTATTCGTGAAAAAATGCATGGAGTGGTGGAATACGACATTTCTTCCGTAAAAGGACCGTTGGCGAACGCTTTCCTGATATTAATTAACGCCTTATTCTTCAACGTCAAACTGATAGGGCTACAGGATGTGTACCCCAGAGACTACAGCCAGCAATTATTAAACGTAAGTAACTCGGCAGTGGAGGCATCCAATCTGCCCCAAAGAATCAACAGTTGTTACTGCATCATCTTTTACAGGAAGATGATAGCGTCTTCGACTTCGTCATTGTGGGCGCCGGCGCGGCCGGATGCGTGGCCGCCAACAGGATATCGGAGAACGAGCAGTGGTCCGTCCTCCTTATAGAAGCTGGCGATTATCCCATCGCATCCTCAGACGTAATTTATTTGATTATTAGCGTGGGAAGAACCGTGATTTTGAAACTTGGTACCAAATGGTAGAAGTTGCAAATCAGCGTTTGTTTGGTGCCAAGTTTTCCATCGCCTCTCCTATTCCTTCTATTCTAGGCATCCAAAAATCGCTACCCTTTAGGAACAGAGAGAGACAAATCTAAATTTTCATCCAAAAAGCTTATGCTGACTGAAGGTCATAAAATGTTTCTTGCTCATAGCCTCACCGTTTTGCAAACTTTGGTCTCGCTTCTGTTCGAAGGGTAGCACATTTCTAGACACCTAGCAGTCCAGTATCAAATTCCTCAAAGCTCCTTTGCAGGTGCCGGGCCTGTACCGGACCTTCCGCCGGACCAAAGAAGACTGGATGTTCGTGATGGCGAAGGAGAAACGGGCCTGCCTGAGCACGATCGGAGGCAGGTGCACATTGACCAAGGGCAAAGTCCTGGGCGGCACCAGCACCGTCAACAACCTGCGGTACGTCCGCGGCACGCCGGAGAACTACGACAAGAACGACCTGCCGGACTGGTCCTCCAACATCACGTACAACATCTTCGAGAAGCTGGAGAACTACGTGGGGGACGAGAATATGCAGCACGCGTACGGAACGTCGGGTCCGATTTTCCTGCACCTGGTCAACTTCACGGACGGACCTAGGGAGATGCTGCAGGACGCCTACAGGAGCACCGGGTACATGCGCATGCCCAAGAGGAGCTTCATCGGGTTCACGGAGCACTTGGTGTACATCAAAAACGGGGAGAGGTACAACATGGCCAAGGCGTTCCTCACGCCGGTGAAGGAGCGGCCGAATTTGTTCTTCGCCAAGAACACCGAAGCGGAAGGGATCGTCGTCACCGAGCCGATAGACAAACGGGCTAATGGCGTTAACGTTTCCATAGATGGAGTGAGGACTTTTATCAGAGCCAGAAAGGAGGTTATCTTAACAGCTGGCGCTATAAACAATCCGAAGCTGATGCTGGTGAGCGGTATCGGGCCTAGGGACTATCTGACATCCAAGAAGATACCGATGGTGGCCGATCTACCAGGCGTAGGGAAGAACTTGCAGTTTCATTTGGCGGTTCCGATATACGTCGCGTTGGGTCCTTGCGAAGGTTGCCAGACAGATTATTACAGAGAGATAGATCTGATAAACGACGTGTTTGATTACGTGATGCACAGAACGGGCAATCTAAGCGCCGTCGACATAAACGAGTTTGCGAATTTTATCAACACTCTGTCGGATGACAGCATGCCCGACGTCAGTATCCACCACCACTATTTCAAAGCTGGCGACGTAAATCTGCTGGCGTTCCTAGAAGGAATGAATTATATTCCAAGAATCGCCAAGGCCATAATGGCCCACAACCGGGAAAGGGCCATTATCACCTTCTACATCTGCGTCCTCAACCCCATCTCGAGAGGGGAGATATTCCTGAACGACACTCACCATTTGGGCGGTCCGAAAATCACCGCTAACTTCATGAGCGACGACGAAGACCAAGATTTCAGCACTTTGTTCAGCGCGTTTAATTACATCACCAATCTGACTTACACCCCCGCCATGCAGAAGTTCAGCGCCGAATTCCTGAACCTGGACATACCCAACTGCAGGAACATGAAATTTTGCACGGCCCCCTACGTGAAGTGCTACATCCAAAACATGGCGTATCCCAAGTGGGACGCCGTCGGCACGTTGAGGATGGGCTCGGAATGCGAGCCGCTCTCGGTGGTGAAGGAGGACTTGGAGGTTAAGAACGTCAGGTGTTTGCGGGTGGCCGACTCCAGCGTGTTGGGTTACATACCTGTCGGCAATACCGTGGCTACCGACGCCATGATTGGCTACAACCTGGCGGAGATTTTGAACATAAAGTGGTTGAAGGACTACCACTCGTCGTACCTCCAGAAAAATATTTTGGAGGAGAAGGAGGCGGCGCCGGCGCGGCGACGGTAAATTATAAAAACGAAAAAAAATGTGTTGTGTTTCATGTCCATGTAGGTTTTGTTTTTGTAAACACTTTTGTAATATATTGTTTCGTAGAGTTTTTTTGGTTCTGCAATTCTGCTTGGTTTTGGAGAGGAGTTTTTGGACTCGGCCATTTTGTCGTTGTCTTCTTCGGAAGCTTCAAATGGTCGAAGTTTCCGCCTTGGAAACTGAACCACCTTAGATAATAAGTAATACTGGCCCTAAAATACTCCCTTGCGGTACACCGTTACGTTCAGCTGGTTTTGTTTAACTTTTTCCGAAATTCGAGACATTTTAGCTGGTATGTTTGTAAATTACCCGGTTTTAAATATACAATAGTATAAAAAAACACTTTCTTCTCGTTACTTTTGTATAACGCGATGACAAATGAGCTAACGCTGATGTTACACAATGCGGTAACAATACCCGTTGCGTATTTGAATAATATCCAAACGAAGCAATTAAAATAATAAAATAATAACAAATTATTTATAATAATTACAATGTGACGATCTGCGAGAAATTAGAAAGTTGCACGTATGTATTAGCTTTGACAGTGTTTGTAATGTGTAATATATTCCAGTTTTTTTTTCTGTATTATGAAATTATACGATGTGCCCAATTGGAAATGCATTAATTTGTTTACTTGCCTTTTACGTAATAATAAATAGTCATTATTGTTGATTGCGAAAATAAAAACGAGCGGTAATATTTTTTCCAGTGTTGTTTTATATACAGGGTGGGGTAATAGTGCGTCGATAGCTCGAAAAAAATATATGAATACTAGTGATATATCTAATTAATGTTTTGGATCATTTTCATTTCCCACAGGGTGGTCAAAAATGATTTTTCAATTAGGAACTTTTTGAATTGAATTTTCTCAAATAGAGCACGATTTCTAGACGATGTGATGTGGAAATGAAAAACAAACATTTTTATATACAAGGTGTTCCTTTTGAAAAAATTGAGAATATTCAATTCGAAAAGTTCTAAATTGAAATACATTTTTGGCCACCCTGTATATTTTTAGGAAGTGAAAATAATTCAGAAACATTAATTGAACGATAAATCAAACACCCTGTATGGATAAATAAAAATTATTTTGGCACTTATTGTGCATCGCCTCGTAGAAACCGCTCTTTCATTACTCTTCCTAAACGCTGTAATTATAACGTGTAAAGTACCTCGTAAAATATGTAATTGGAAATCATAATGTAATTATTAAACGATATGAAGAATTTCAACAGAGAATTTTATTCTGTTTTATTATTTTATAAATGAATAGTAACAATGGGCCTACCCCAAATAGCCCGTTTCTAAATTGGTTGGTTTGAGTAATTGCTTCTTATTACCACTTGAATGCATCCATCATTGTTTCATACGATGTACTAGTCGTTTACATATGTATGTCTTGTAATAATATTACCACACATGCCATTTATGCTATTTGTAAAGTTATGATATAATTTAACCAAAAAAACGTGTAATTTGAAACTTACGATTTTTTTACTGAAATTTTATTCTAATTTCTATTCAAACCTGGCCGGTTACACAATCGCCACATCCAACAAATCAACGGAATTCATTAACGTGCATGCTCATCACGGTCAAATAAAAAATCGAGAAGAACGAGGTAAATGTGAAAGTCCATTATTTCCCAACGAATGAACGTGAACTTTTACTCGTCATCTATTTTAGTGTTAATTATAATGTGTCTTCAACTTCAACTTCAACAGATTTAGGGGTGGCAAAGGGCCCGAGCCTCTCCTCCAAACAGTATTTTATTCAGAATGATTGTGGCGGCTCGTAATTATGCATCCATGCATGACGTTGAGTTTCAAGTAGTCGGTAGTTTCCCTTAAAATTATGCAACCAGAATGTCGCATCCAGTCAAGGTAGGCAACATACATTACACTCACAATTTGAATAATAATTTGCTTAGAGCGGCCGTACGTTGGGTTGCATAACTAACAGCATCGTTACTTTTGGTTATTTTTATTGTACAAGGTGCCCCACTTGACATAATATATATACAGGGTGAGTCAAAGTTTTACCAATATGTTTGTTAAAGAAACTAGCATTATTTTTCAATTTTCCTATGAATCCTTTCGGGAAAACTTTAACTTTGACCCACCCTGTAGAACAGTTGAACCAAAAATTAAAATGACTAAAAAACCTGTGCTTTATTTAATTAAATATAACCGTAACACACAACTCTAGGGAATAACCTACACACCAACACACTTATCTGCTTAAGCCCTACGTGCGCAACAAGGACGCTTGCATATTTATATCACAGATTTCCTCCTCACAACTCGTCGTGCTTTCCCGCCCAGTCCTCGACGATCATCTCGCCCGCCTTGTGGCCGATCATCATCGCAGGTCCGTTCGTGTTGCCGCTGACGATCTGCGGCATTATACTGGCGTCCACCACCCGCAGCTTCCTCACCCCGCGCACCCTCAATCTGGGATCCACCACGGCGGTTTCGTCGCCCTCCGGCCCCATCTTGCAGGTGCCCACCGGGTGGTATAGCGTCGTAGTCAGGTGGCTGATCAGGCACTTCCAGTACTCGTCGGAGCGGTGCTCGAGGTTGTCGCACTGGGGGACGTCCAGCTGGAATAATCGCGCATCGTGCTTGGCGAAGGCCTCGGTTTCCAGCATTCGTTCGGCGAACCTAAAACAAAACAGTAGGTACTAGCCAGAAAAATATTCGCAGAGTTTGAAGCTCTGAAACAGTCGGTAGTTTGCTGTTTGCCTTGAAAGTATGCAACCAGATAGTCACAACAGGCCAAGTTAGGCAACATACATTACATCTGGCTTTGGCTTTGGAATGTTAAGGGTGCCACAAGGAGCAAACTTGGGACCGCTCTTATTCACGCTATACTTTAACGATTTAGAAGCGACAAACTGATCATATTCTTACCTTATCCCTTCCAAGTTTGTCTGCAGATCTTCGCCGTTTTCATCCGTAAAATACCCCGAGTATATGAGGGGCTTCTCCATGGGATCCACACTCTTCAACAGGATTTTTCCTCTGGACTTGGGGTTGAGCACTACCGGATACAACCCGAGCGTCGGGTTCTCCCTGTTCGCGTCTATGAGAGTTTTCGTCGTCCTCCCCGTGTACCCAAATTTGCTGCAGACTTCCGGCAACAAGTACTGATCGCTGGGCGTGTTGAGGAGATGGATGAATTGCAAATTCGGGAAGTCCGAGTCGTTCCTGGTGTTCACGAAGCCCACCATGTTTGTTATCGATATTTGGGAAAGGGCGCCGATTCGATACATGAAATATTTGTATAGGTCGTCCAAGATGGCGTGGGGCGCGGTGGGGGTAATCGCGTTGTGGTCTAGTTTGAAATACAACCCGACGAACATGGAGTGGTCGTGCAGGTTCTCGCCGACGGGCAAGTCGGCGACGACATCAATTCCTAAGCTTTCCAGGTGGGTTTTCGGCCCGACGCCAGAAATCATCAACAGCTGCGGCGTGTTTATAGCTCCAGCCGACAAAATGACCTCTTTCCTAGCAAACACCTGCAAAAACCTCTCACCAACTTTGACTTCCACACCAATGGCAGATTTAGTGGTTTTGTCGATCAGTACTTTGGTCACGTGGGAATTTAGAGCAACATGCAAGTTGGACCTGTCTTTGACTTTGCCTAAAAATGCCTTAGCTGAGTTCAGTCTAGTCCCCCTTTCTGTGGTTCCCAACGAGTCGAAATACCCCAAAGGCTTCAGTGGTTGTTCCTCCATCAAAGAGGGGTATCCTAACTCCTGAGCTGCTTCCTTGATGGCTTCTTTAATTGGCTGCCCTGTAAAACAAACCGACATGTTTATCACCTTCTCCAAAGACCAGTTGCACATTTACCTGAATCGTACCGAGACAGCGTTTGGTACCCCTCCCGGCCGTACTGCGTGCTATCCCGCAACTCCTCGGCTTGCAGGTTTTCAAGCTGCTGGAAGTGCGGCAGAACGCCTTCCCAATGCCAACCGGCGTTCCCCATTTCGGCCCATTGATCGTAGTCCCTCTTGTTGCCTCTGATGTATAGCATGGCGTTCGTGCTGCTGCACCCTCCCAGGACCTTCCCGCGAGCCCACTTGCATTTTTTGCCCTCGAAGCCCAGGCAGGAGGAGTCGGACTGCTCGGACTCGTACTGCCAGTCTTCTTGGCCACCTTGCAAGCTGAAGAGCAGACCAGGTATCTAAAATAATGGGAAAACTTAAAAGAGTTTGGACCTCCCGCAGGGTTCAATATTGAGGCTTGTATGTGCCGATTGTATTATTATTACTATTATTAGTACTCTTACGTCACTAGCTGCCGAGGGGTAACCCCCAGCTTCCAACACCAAGACCTTCCAGTTCTCGTTTTCCGTCAGCCGGTTTGCCACGACTGAACCTGCTGAGCCTCCACCGACCACAATGAAATCAAACTCCTCGTTGTCTGTCATTCTTGGGCCGTAATCTTGCGGATATGAATCGGGGGATCCCAGCGGACATTTGGCCGCCATTAAAGTGTTTATTAGGGTCAGGAACAGGTGAGCTGGTACTCCAGATAGGTTATCCGGGCAGGGATTGGATATCCCCAGCAGCGGGTCCATTTTGAAGGGTAGACCTAAAATCATAAACTGTTATGCTTTTGTTGTGGTGTTAATTATAATAATAATAAGCTGCGCTTCTACCGGGACAAGTTAATTCGGTTGAACGGTTTTTGTAGTACTAAATGTGTAGCCCCCTCCTTCACTATGTTTATTAGAATTATAACTTTTTTTTTAATAATAACTAGAAAAAGTAGATGGCTAGACGTAAATAAATTCGTATTTCGATGCAATTTTTTAGACTTGTAAGGTATTTTTTAAACAATGGTAACAAAGAAACTAATGCATATTTTTCAAAGTGATTTTGGAAATGCGTTTTTAAAGGCTTGTTTTAGGGCGTAAGCATGCGTTTATGGCAATTGTATTCCCAGTATTGAATATATTGAATATTAAAGTTGACGCATATTTTTTTATTGCCTAACTGATCAAAATTCGTAGATCCGTAACAAAGAGACTTATGAATATTTTTTTCTGTAATGTGTACAGTGTGTTCTTAAGGACTTGCTTTAGGGCGTGAGCAAGCACTTATGACGATTGCATTTCCTATATTGACGATATCGATTATTAAAGTTGGCACATTTTAGTAATGCGCAAATCGTCAATCTGTTTTAAATTTTCGATTGCCTAGAGCTGTAATTTTTTTTTTTGGCTACGACTGTACATTTGGTATAGATAAATTAATAATTCCTTTGTTATTTAATTTCCTGTTGATGCAAATATTTTGTATAAAACACTTGATATCAGGCATAGGTTTTGGGATTTTAGTAATGTATTTTTTTTGCCAATAACTTTAGAATTGTCATAAATTTTTAATGCTACCGGTAACTTGGCTGTATTTGTGCCTAATATTTACACAATGATAATAATTATCAATCTTAAGGACAAAATTGTATATGCTATAGGTTTTAGGTCATATACTATCGCGATAGGTATATAAAAATAAAACAAGTAGTAGATAATATAGCAATAAAATATAATTATTACAGTTCATTATATACAACTTATCGAAAAAAAAACTTTTTTAGAGCAAACTTTTAAAGTTGGCGTGTCACTCAATAATAAGAAAATAAGTCAAAATTGACCCAGTCCGTTGTTAGTTTGCCCTGAAAGCCCTTCGAGATAACTTCGATAAAATTTCGTAAACGATAAGACAAATAGAAAAATCGTTATTTACAGGATTTTTAAGTAAACAGCTAAACAGCATAATTCTCATTAGGTACTCACAGTTTTTCTGATTTTGGCCTTAACCTTCGTGCATTTGCATCCAACAACTGTCTCACCAACATCACTCACAAAGCCGGTTTAAACATACCTCTCGGCCGGTACCGTTAACGTTGACTTGATGACTTGAGTGTAACCTTTGTGGTTTTGCCAAGTTGTACGTTAGAAAGGTAGAATCGTAGCACATCAAGCGCCTGATAGACCAAGCTGTATTGTTTCGAACTAATTTCGATGAGACAGTACTGATAATAATTTTTTTTCATACATGGTGATAAGGTTCCAACATAACAATAAGACGATTATAAAAGTAGAGTGTTACTTACAACATGGGTCAGAGTAACCCGGGGCGGAGATATGCACTTAAACCTGAAGGGGTCACACTTGAGGCGTCTTGCCTCGACAACCCCAAAAACACAACTAATTCCTACTATCCCCACAGTTGTGGATATAGTTTTGCGTCAAAAAATAGCTTCCTAAGCTAATTAATAACAGTGAAAATATCAACTTTCCGAAATAAAAATATTGAACGTTTTTTGTTGGAAATCGGTAAAAAAATATTTAAAAAAAATTTTTTTGAAAAACTTTAATTTTTCCCTTTGTTATAAACAAAGTTAGTTTAAACAAATCAGACCAAGTTCCGTTTGGTAACATGGATTTTCATAATTAGTTCCTGAACTGATTCACAATATTTATCTAGAATTACAAAAACTTAAAATAATTATTATTATTACTATTATTATCATAAAGTCAAAAGTTAAAATGTTAATAACTATAGTATAGGAATATCTGTATTTCCTCCACTTTACTACCAATAATCTAAATCTTTTCTTGGCGGAGTCTTCTGCATCACACGTGGTGGCTTCTTCTCTGCTGCTCGAGCTGGAACAAAAGAAAAAAATTAATCTCGAAAAATCAAATCCTAACACCAGATAAAAGATTTTTATGAATAGTTGTAAAGCAAGTAACCACATAACTAGGCAACCATATATACACTAAATAACAAAATGCGTTTCTGGTTGCCTAGTAATTGTAAACATATGACCGCAAATTAGGCAACCATATATACACTCAAAAATTTGACAGGCAAAAATTACAAAATATGTTTCTGGAACGCTAGAAATTCTCTCTTGGAGCTTTTCCTTATTTAAATTTGTAATCCAAAAACAACACGATAATTAATTAAAAACCACTCGATATACACACCTTCATCTTCCTCCTCCTCTACCTCTGCTTCTTCTTCTTCTTCATATTTTTGTTCGCCAGATTCCTGATATTTATCAAGCACTCCCCAGTCTTCTTTTATCATGTCGGAAGCCTTCTCAGCGATCATTATAACAGGGGCGTTGGTGTTCCCGCTGACTATGTAGGGCATTATAGAGCAGTCCACCACTCGTAGATTTTTCACGCCTGCAAGATATTTTCATAATAAATAATTGTAATGTAAAAATCTTCTGGCAAAATATTAGAAGTAATTACGCTTTGTAGAGGAGTTCTCGGGTTAAATATTAGATTTTTGACGTTTCGGCCATCTTGTCGCGGTCCGAAGTGAAAATTAACTCCGCGAGATCTTAGAAATTCAACCTCTGGGAAGCTTTAAATATATTTTTGAATTTTCAACAAAATACTCGTATTAAATTAACCTTGAAAGAGCATTTATGAAAATTAAAAACAATACAGGCCCCAGCTTGGGTACTTGTGGCACCCCGGAATCTGGACTTTTCAGACTATAATAATAATAATAATTCCAAATTTGGTCAAGCCGTCTAACCTTTCACTTTAAGCCTGTCATCGACTACCGCCTCGGGGTCACTATCTGGGCCCATCTTGGCTGTCCCTACTGGATGATATATGGTCATGGTGTAGTGCTGCGCCTGGCAAGCCCAATACTCGTCCGAAAGGAACTCTAAATGCTGGCAACCCGGTATCCGGAATTTGTTGAAAGTGGTGTTGTATTGTTGCATAACTTTGGACATCGCCAGTTTGTACCCGATTTTGGCCCCTTCGACCTAAAAACACAATCACATTAGTTAATGGAGCGAAATATATATTTACACTATCGTATTACCATCACTTTCAGATCCTGAGGGTCGTCGAAATAGTTGGGGTAAATCAGCACCTTGGTGTTCGGGTTTTTGTCCTTGAGCATGATCCGTCCCTTGCTCTTGGGCCTCAGCAGCAAACAGATTATGTTGAACGCGTCTTGGTAAAGGATTTCCTCGTAGACCGCCGCGTAGTATTCGTCGGTTATTCCTGCCGCCTTCTTCCCGAACATGCCCCCGTCGGTGTTGTCCGCGTAGGAGGTGAGGAAGAACTGGATGTCCGGCCAGTCGTCCGATTGGTTCTCGTACTTCGTCTTCACGAAACCCATGACCTTGAATTGAAAAAAAGAACAATCAAAGTGGCTAAGGAGCCATATTTCTTACCTCGCATTCGGGCAACCAGTATATGGGGCCTTGTTTCTTCTCCGCAAACTCGTTAATTGTTTCCGTCGAGAAAAATTTGGGCAATTGGAAGGTGCAGGGCTTGTCTTCGTATTCTTCGGTGCAGTCAAAGAGGTACGTCGCTCCTCCCATCGCTGCGTGGTCCTAAAAGCGACGAGGTTAGAGCGCAAAGAAGCAAACATTTAAGCTCTTGTACCTGTAAATTGTACCCAACACCAGGCGACTCCACCAGCACATCAATACCAATGTCCTCCAAGTGGTCCTTCGGGCCCACTCCCGCTAGCATGAGTAGCTGGGGGGAAGCCAAAGACCCAGCGCTTAGGATGATCTCTCTGTCTGAGTACACGGTTTTTTTCGCTCCAAACTTGCTGAACACCACCCCGTAGGCCTGTTTGTTTTCCTCCTTGATCAGGACTTTCTCCACCTGAAATAAAGCATAGGGGCTGTAATGGTAAATTGGGAGGCCAAGCCACCCTTTCTCTTACCGTTGAATGTAGGCTGACGTGAAGATTGGACCTTTTGGACACTGGTCTCAAGTAGCCCTTTGCGGTGCTGCATCGGAGCCCTTCGCTTAGAGTGCCGTGTGCCAATGTGAAGCCCGTTTGGTATTCTCCGTTTACGTCGCGAACGTCGTAGCCAATCTCTTGTGCTGCTTCTAGGAACCAGTCGACGATTGGGGAGTGAAACCTGTTGGGGAAAAATACAAATGAGAGATTTAAGTATTGTCGAAGTGCAAAAATATATGCAGTTGGTTGCAAGCAAAATGTATCAAATGAGTCATAATTTGCAAATTTAGACAAAAGGAAAGGTCAAAGCTGCTCCTAGAGGTGGAAATAAGGTTTTTATGTCTCATTTCATTTTATACTTAAGTTCAGTTTTTAGATACAAGATTGTTTCCTTTTATCTTTATCCTCAGAAGCATTCAAACCTTCCCATTACGTGCTGTTTAACTTATTGTATATATGCTACGACGGGTAAAACGTACAGCGGCGACATGTAAGGTTATTGCGCCCTTTATTCCCTTACGTATATTAAAATATATATAAACTTATTGAAAAAATAAACTTTAAGCTAAAGAGAACATAAACCGTTGTATATTTTTTATGGATTTCATTAAAAACAAGTTTTATTGAGAGATTTCAGATACGTGTATAATGTGTTGCATAAGCTAAGGAGGCACTCAACGTTGGGCGTCTTATTATGCTATAACTATAAATAATACACCATTGACTTGTATACAAGTATACAACGCTTTCTTTTAGTGATAATTTACCTACAAACCCCTGAGAATTTTTGCGCCAGCCGAATTTAAACTTTTTAGGGCCCGATTTAATTAATTTAAGTCATCAATGCTTCGTACATTCTTGTTGAAAAATTTAATCACGCGGTTGGCCGTGCACGCTGTTCGCTTTGCGCGAGTGTACGCAACACGTTATACAGAGTCCTGCACTGCGGATTGCCTGCCTGCGCGTACACAGTCAATATTTGTTTAATAATTAATGCACAGACGCATATGGGCCTTGAACTTTCTATGGAGACGAGCGATGCACAGTGGACGTCTGAAATGAACGGGATTCAAATTTTTTGACGTAACGGGCTTCTGGTAAACGGCTCCGGGAAGTTATATGTCGCCACCATGCACCTTGGCGCTGTGAGCTTATATACGCGGACTTTCACGTTGTTTGTCGGGGAGGTACTAGCTTCTGAGGATAAGACTAAAAAGTTATGTCAGGCATTGGATTCAATGTTTAAAAGCAGAGTAAAACGGAAAAACTTTATTCGTGTCACCTCTAGGAGTCGCTTTCACCTTCCTTTTTGTAAAAGACAAGGTGGCTGCGATAAAAAATTTCAACTAGTAAATATGCTAGTTTTTTGAAGTCAAAAGAGGTTTATGTAGGAATATAATTAAATCGTAAACAAATAAATTTTATTGCTATTTAGAGGTTATGTTTAATACTCGTGTTTAAATAGAATAGATAGTAGCCGCTGAAAACAAAATCAAAACGACTCGATCTAAACAGTTCGAATGCGCGCCAGTCTCCATGGGGATATAGCTCAGTGGAAGAGCATTCGACTGCAAATCGAGAGGTCCCCGGTTCAAACCCGGGTGTCCCCTCAGCTTTTTTTTTTTTTTTCAATTATTAAATGAATGCTTTGTAAATGCAAGCACGTATATTTTTAGCGTGAGAATTAATATTTAGACATGTAAAATCTACGAGGGCGCACAAAAATAATAATAATAATAATATTTTTGATTTTGTTTACCATTTAAAAGAAATAAAGCAATGCAGTGGGAGAGGAGGGGGGGGGTGAGAGGGCACTACCATGATAATAATATTTCATAACTTCTGTTTTGTACTTACCGAAAATGTTCAACGGATAAATACCCGTCTTTTCCATGGTATTCGTCGTCTCGAAACTCTGGGATTCTCATGTCCTCGGATTTTTTAAAATACGGCAGAACGTCGTCATAACTCCAACCTTTGTTGCCGAGAGACTCCCATCTGGAAGAAGAAGAAGCAAAAGTGTTTAAAATACTATAAACTAGTTTGCGCTTAAATAATAATAATAATAATACAAAACTTTCCATACAAGTAGATTTTCGCGAAGCTGATTTGTAGGCGTTGGTTTCCGGGTTTTCTTCCGCGTTGATTATTCTGAATGCCTGACGTTACGACCACGAGAAGGCCAAAACGTCGAGCAATCAAATTAATCGCCGCAGAAGAGAACCCGAAAACCACTCGACCAATCAAGTTTCTTATCGCACCTGTCATAGTCTCGCCTGTTCCCTCGAATGTACAGCATCGCGTTCAGGACGGAACACCCGCCCAGGACCTTCCCCCTCGGCCAGTTGCACCTCTTGTCTTTCATGCCGAGACAGTACTTTTCGCCCGGCTCCGTTTTGTATTGCCAATCGAAAGGGGTTAGTTGTAGCGTGGGGAACATCAGCGGCATGTCGGTTAGGGTGATCTCGTCGGGCCCTGCCTCTAGCAGCAGGACGTTCCAGTAAGGGTTTTCGCTTAACCTGTCAAATAGGAATCGATATAAGTGGCGGTGATACGTCTGACTATGTTGCTTACCTGTTTGCCAAGACGGCCCCGGCGCTTCCGCCACCGACTATTATAAAGTCGTAGGTTTCGTGCATTAAGTAAGCGGGAACGTCGTGGACGCGACGTTCCCTGTCCAGTATGTCCGGTCGGTGGCTGATTGTGGATGAGTGAAGGTATAAGAGGAATCCGAGGCTAGGGCCTAAAGTTAGGGCTATCCTGGTCATGGAGAAAAAGTTCATCTGTTGGTTGATTGTTGCCATCTTGGATATTATGTGCTGGAATTAAAGCGCATTAGGTAGAAAAAAGGACGTTGCGACGTTTCAGTGCAATTGTTATGAGTACCGAGCGAGGTGGCAAAAATTGGTCGGGACAAAGTTGTAGAGAATTGATTTTCCTAAAAAAAAGGCCGCGACGGCGTTTGTCTATCTGCAGTGGTTTAGACGCGAAAAGTGGTCAAAGTTAAGTTAGACGCGATAGCCTGTTTTCTTTCAATACTGGCATTTATTAATTATTTGTTTATTTTATTATTGAAACAAAACTTTAAATTGCTAAATTGTTTTTTTCTGCCCTATATGTCCGTAATAGTTGCAATTATCCCCTCAATTTATGCCTTGGTGCAGTATGGAATTAGAACGTTGTTTGACGATTTTTTTTTTAAATTTATTTTTCGAATACGCAACTTTGGGCGCCGTTCACGCCCAAACGGTTGAAGATAGACAAATGCCGTCGCGGACTTTTTTTTAGTAAATTCAATTCTCTACAATTTTACCCCTAGCTAATTTTTTCATCCCTTACGGTATTCGTAATATTTCGCCTGAAAGGTCGTGATGCATTATTTTCTCGTGTCATATAATTTTTTTCGTTTGTATTTTACTCCCAAAATTAGTCTTTAAAATCAAAATATAACACGCTCTCAAAAGTAATTTGGATAAATTTAATTTATTGCTTACCCCAAAATGTCTACAAATATTTGTGTTTTCACTTGCCTATCAACTAAGAAACTGTTCAAATCATAACATCCGATCCACCAGTTCAACATTTCTGCTGATCGTACAGAAATCTAAGATAACAAAATACTCTTGTAAAATGAGTTGTTTTAGCATTTTACACGATCGTAATTGAATTACTACTTGGCAGGATTAAACAAACACAACAAAACATTTGTTGAACTATTTTATTTAAATTCTCAATAAATAATCTTAAAAAATACGTACAAAAAAAATCCTCAGCATTACACAGTCTATATACATATAAAATATATATTATAGGATATTTGGAGGACTAGGAGTTTAGGTAATTGTGTACAATGTCGGCTGGTTCATATAGGAACCTATGGGGTAACTAAGCGAAGCTTCTCATTCTCTCAACTGCCTCAATTTTCAAATTCCGTCGTAGTATCTTCCGTATTTCGCAGACTTCGTCCAAAATTCCTTTATCAAATCGGAACCCTTCTCGCCTATCATGATGACGGGCGCATTCGTGTTACCGCTAACCAAATTCGGCATAATAGAGGCGTCTATCACTCGCAAGCCCTTGACGCCGTACACCCTCAACTGCGGGTCCACCACGGCCTCTTGGTCCCAGTACGGACCCATCTTGCAAGTCCCTGAAAATACAAACAAATATATAAACGGTTTATCTTAGGAATACCACAGGGTTCCATTCCGAGCCCGCTCTTATTCATGCGATTTATTAACGATGTTTCCCGGTAAATTTCTCTTATATGCTGATGCTCTTAAATTATTTACAACCAGCAGCAACAATGACGTTAATCGCTTACCTACAGGGTGGTATATCGTGACTGTGTACAGCCTTATCATACACTCCCAGTACGGATCCGTGTACTTGGGGATGTGGGCGCAGTCCGGAAATTCGTTCAACCTGCTGCCGTACGCCTGGAACGCCGGGGTTTTGCTGAGCGCCACGCCGATCTTCACGCCCTCTACTAACGTCTTCATGTCAAAATCGTCGATGAAATAGTTGGGGTAGATCAGGGGATGGTCGAAGGGTCGCTTGCTGCGAAGCTTGATGGAACCTGCGAAACAGAAGTTAAAGTTAGGCAAGACATAGATCAGTTGGCGACGCTGACCTTTGCTCCTTGGCCTCAGCAGCATGGGGATGACGCTCCAGGCGTCCTTGTTGTTGATAGGTTTGAAGACCTTGTCGTAGAACTGGTCCGTTATGCCGTGGGCCTTCTTGATCTGGGCACCGCCGTCGGAGTGGGTGGAGCCGGAGACGAAGTGAAATTCTATGTCGGGGAAGTCGTCGGAGGCGTTCGAGTATTTGGTGTTGACGAAGCCGAGGCCCTCCACCCCGCCCATGATGGTCAGGGGGCCGCCGCCGAAGATGGCGTATTGCATTAGAGGGCCTGGAAAAAAAACATGTTTAGCGTCGTCACTTGTTACCTGCAGCAAAAATTCATGACTTACCGACCGCATAGACTCGATCCAGCGTAATGGAATCCTCTCTATTTATCAAGAAAGTCAGCCCGCCCAGTCCGATGTGATCCTGCATATTGTGTCCCACTTTCAGGTCCTGTATCACAGGAATTTTATGTTTCTCCAAGTCGGCCTTTGGACCCACGCCAGAAAGCATCAGGAGCTGTGGGGAGTTCACCGCCCCAGCGGAGAGGATGACCTCTTTCGAGGCGCGTATCCTAAAAAAAATATAGCATATAGTTTATGTCCTTTCTTTCCACAACAGCGAGCGAGGCAATTTGGAGCAAATTGGATGAGATAAATGTTATCCAAGGTTCTGCCCCTTAAACTAGAGAGTATGTACCTGTACAGCTTGTTCTCCCTGACGAATTCCACACCATAAGCCACCTTGGTCGTCGGGTCTATCAGCACTTTGGTGACGTGAGCGTTCATGGCCACGTGGAGGTTCTGTCGAAGCCTTACCGGCCTTAGGAACGCTTTTCCCGTTGAACAGCGTGCTCCTCTTCTTATGGTACCTGTTTACAAGACATAACGATGATAGAATACTCTATGCGTTCGAAAACCGTATTCACTTGCCTTGAGCCATCATGAACCCAGTTTGGAACTCCCCGTTGATGTCCCTGTTCTTGTACCCCAGCTGCTTCCCGGCTTCGACGAACGCCGCCACCAGCGGCGTGTGGTAAGGAGCCTCGGACACCGTCAAGTATCCGCCCTTGGAGTGGTAAGGGGTGCGCGTCAGGTAGGGGTTCTTGTTGTCTTCGGATTTCTTGAAGTAGTAGAGGGCGTCTTGGGATCCCCATCCGGGATTGCCCAGCGACTCCCAGATGTCGTAGTCCTTCTTGTTGCCGCGCAGGTACAGCATGTAGTTGAGCACCGAGGAGCCCCCTATCACCTTGCCCCTGGGCCAGTTGCAACGGCCGTTGTTCATAGCTGCAAACATAAAACGTAAATGCCCAGCCTTAATGATGAGTGTGATCTTACCTAGGCACGCCTGTCCTTGCGGTTCGCTCTTGTATTTCCAATCTAGAGCGGATAGTTGCAAGTAGGCCGCCATTAGGGGGACGTCCGATATTTCGGTTTCGTCGCCGCCAGCCTCCAGCAGGAGCACGTTCCAGTTTTCCACTTCGCTCAGTCTGTTGGCCACAACAGCTCCTGAAACAAAATAGTTCTGGAGAGTTACCATGGATGTAGGTAGAAGATTCTATATGGCCAAATTTTGGACTATCGAAGGACCAAACACTCTTCCTTTAGCACTCAAATTCTTACCTGCGGACCCCGCCCCCACCACTATAAAATCATACTGTTCCAGTAGTTCCTCTGTGGCGACGTCGATGGGTCTGCTTTCTGGATCTAGCAGGTCGTATTGGAAGTAGGCTATGGCTGCTACTAGAGCCGGCATGAAAACGGCAAAGTTTGATGTTGCAGCCGCCCCGAGCCCGTACAAGGGCGCCATTATCGCACTCATCACTAAAAAAAAATAAAATAATAATAATAATAGTAAAATTTCTTGATAATAGTAGTAATGATAGTACTAGTGTCTTAAATCGAGGGAGCGTGCAGTCCAAAGGTCATTATTCAACAGGGTGTCTATTTTTAGATTGACTATACATACCACTTGATAAAAGCAACATTTTGCCGCAGACCTGAACCACTTTAAATGCGAGAGGACATTTTAACACTGCCATCAATCATTAGGAAGTCGTTCTGTCATCCGAATTATATTTTTGGTCACATATTACTTTCTACCTACCCCTCCAGTTGTGTTACGGCACCGAAGGTGTACGTGCTCGTGGAAGCAACCACGTCGGCATTAATTGAACCCAATGTTAAAGACAGGGCCGTTTTTTCCTTACGATTCCTTACGATTATTTTTGTTTTTTTTTTACAAAAGAAAAACATGTGGAAACGGCCAATAGAATGCATTTTGGCAGATAGATGCAACATCCAATAGAGAAAGTCAATCATTTGGTAGCCCATTAATTATTCCAAGCGCGTCCCAATTGTATCGCGCTGAAGATTTACGTAATCGTTTTGCAAAATGAACTATGATGGTTGATGAGGAACGTGTGGTGTGCCATATGTAGGTCTGTAGGTGCTGCCCATGATTATTAAAGGCCGGATCTGAGAAACATCATGAAAGCACGAAATGTCGAAATATTTTATTTCGCGGTTCACCAAATTGGTTTTGGGTGAGGTCGAAATATTTTACCTGCGAACGTCCGGCGAATATGTGTGAAGTTGTTTAATTTGGAAGCCTTTGTGGCTGCGACTGTACAACTTGGTTAGTACTTTTGGTAAAACCTTATGCTTTTAGCCCCTGTGGAATTTGGGTAATGTTTCGCGTATCTGTTGCAGCCAGTGCCATTAGCTCGAGGCTGATAAGTTTTCGTTTTCAGCGACCTGCGATAGAAACCTTTAAATTTTCCGTCTGTGTGTGACAGTGACGAGCTAAATAACTTTAAAGTGCCATTTCGATAGGTGTTTCGTATCAGATTGATATTTAATGGGTTGGCTAAGTGCTTTTCAATTTTTAATCGATTTTGGTTTGAAGCAAATAGGAGCAATAATTAATTTTTGGGAAAGTATTAATTATTACTATTATGCAAAGTGATTTCAAATTGAATGTTGTTAATTTAGGCTGTTTACTTATACTTTTATAGCAGAGTAGGTTGAGGAATCTAAAAATTTGTAAGCGATTGTTACTTAAAGCTATAGATGATTGGTGACGTCAAAAAAGGTCACATTCACTTTTTTAGTATTAAAAATTTTGAGGTGGGGTTTTTTGAAAATATCGTCTCATTTTCAGATTCCCCAATGAAAATGCTATAGGAAAGATATCTCGTCAAATATCTCTAAGGGCGTTCGTTTTCGAGATATTCTCGATTTTATGTGGCAATAATAAAATTCAGATTAGTATTGCCACATAAAATCGAAAATATCTCGAAAACGAGGGCCTTTAGAGATATTTAACAAGAGTGGCAGTACTGTAGCATTTCGATTGGATAATATAAAAGGTTCCCTTAATAAATCTCTATAAAGGCCTTAGTTTTGAGATATTTTCGATTTTATGTGGCAATGCCAAAGTTCACAAGAGATTTGCTTAAAAAAATTAAGAATATCTTTTTAACGAAGGCCTTTAGGAAATTTAACAACAGTAGTAGCACTTTGGAATTTTGATTGGATAATATGAAAGGTTCTCTTACTAAATATCTCTAAAGACCTTCGTTTTGGAGATATTTTCGATTTTATGTGGCAATGCTGAAGTTCACAAGAGATTTGCTTAAAAAAATCAAGAATATCTCTTTAGCGAAGGCTATTAGAGAAATTTAACAAGAGTAGCCGTAGTGTAGCATTTTGACTGGATAATATAAAAGGTTCCCTTAATAAATATCTATAGAGGCCTTAGTTTTGAGATATTTTCGATTTTATGTGGCAATGCCAAAGTTCACAAGAGATTTGCTAAAAAAAATTAAGAATATCTTTTTAACGAAGGCCTTTAGGAAATTTAACAACAGTAGTGGCACTTTAGCATTTTGATTGGATAATATGAAAGGTTCTCTTACTAAGTATCTCTAATGACCTTCGTTTTGGAGATATTTTCGATTTTATGTGGCAATGCTGAAGTTCACAAGAGATTTGCTTAAAAAAATCAAGAATATCTCTTTAGCGAAGGCTATTAGAGAAATTTAACAAGAGTAGCCGTAGTGTAGCATTTTGACTGGATAATATAAAAGGTTCCCTTAATAAATATCTATAGAGGCCTTAGTTTTGAGATATTTTCGATTTTATGTGGCAATGCCAAAGTTCACAAGAGATTTGCTAAAAAAAATTAAGAATATCTTTTTAACGAAGGCCTTTAGGAAATTTAACAACAGTAGTGGCACTTTAGCATTTTGATTGGATAATATGAAAGGTTCTCTTACTAAGTATCTCTAATGACCTTCGTTTTGGAGATATTTTCGATTTTATGTGGCAATGCTGAAGTTCACAAGAGATTTGCTTAAAAAAATCAAGAATATCTCTTTAGCGAAGGCTATTAGAGAAATTTAACAAGAGTAGCCGTAGTGTAGCATTTTGACTGGATAATATAAAAGGTTCCCTTAATAAATATCTATAGAGGCCTTAGTTTTGAGATATTTTCGATTTTATGTGGCAATGCCAAAGTTCACAAGAGATTTGCTTAAAAAAATTAAGAATATCTTTTTAACGAAGGCCTTTAGGAAATTTAACAACAGTAGTAGCACTTTGGAATTTTGATTGGATAATATGAAAGGTTCTCTTACTAAATATCTCTAAAGACCTTCGTTTTGGAGATATTTTCGATTTTATGTGGCAATGCTGAAGTTCACAAGAGATTTGCTTAAAAAAATCAAAAATATCTCTTTAGCGAAGGCTATTAGAGAAATTTAACAAGAGTAGCCGTACTGTAGCATTTTGACTGGATAATATAAAAGGTTCCCTTAATAAATATCTATAGAGGCCTTAGTTTTGAGATATTTTCGATTTTATGTGGCAATGCCAAAGTTCACAAGAGATTTGCTTAAAAAAATTAAGAATATCTTTTTAACGAAGGCCTTTAGGAAATTTAACAACAGTAGTAGCACTTTAGAATTTTGATTGGATAATATGAAAGGTTCTCTTACTAAGTATCTCTAATGACCTTCGTTTTGGAGATATTTTCGATTTTATGTGGCAATGCTGAAGTTCACAAGAGATTTGCTTAAAAAAATCAAGAATATCTCTTTAGCGAAGGCTATTAGAGAAATTTAACAAGAGTAGCCGTAGTGTAGCATTTTGACTGGATAATATAAAAGGTTCCCTTAATAAATATCTATAGAGGCCTTAGTTTTGAGATATTTTCGATTTTATGTGGCAATGCCAAAGTTCACAAGAGATTTGCTTAAAAAAATTAAGAATATCTTTTTAACGAAGGCCTTTAGGAAATTTAACAACAGTAGTAGCACTTTGGAATTTTGATTGGATAATATGAAAGGTTCTCTTACTAAATATCTCTAAAGACCTTCGTTTTGGAGATATTTTCGATTTTATGTGGCAATGCTGAAGTTCACAAGAGATTTGCTTAAAAAAATCAAAAATATCTCTTTAGCGAAGGCTATTAGAGAAATTTAACAAGAGTAGCCGTACTGTAGCATTTTGACTGGATAATATAAAAGGTTCCCTTAATAAATATCTATAGAGGCCTTAGTTTTGAGATATTTTCGATTTTATGTGGCAATGCCAAAGTTCACAAGAGATTTGCTTAAAAAAATTAAGAATATCTTTTTAACGAAGGCCTTTAGGAAATTTAACAACAGTAGTAGCACTTTAGAATTTTGATTGGATAATATGAAAGGTTCTCTTACTAAATATCTCTAAAGACCTTCGTTTTGGAAATATTTTCGATTTTATGTGGCAATGCTGAAGTTCACAAGAGATTTGCTTTAAAAAATCAAGAATATCTCTTTAACGAAGGCTATTAGAGATATTTAACAAGAGTAGCACTACTGTAGCATTTTGATTGGACAATATAAAAGGTTCTTTTACTAAATATCTTTAAAGGCCTTAGTTTTTGAGATATCCTCGATTTTATGTGGCAATGCCAAAGTTCACATGATATTTGCTTCATATAAATTTTGTTCTAAATATATATCAAATAGACACCCTGTATAACAATTATAATAGTAATATATTAGGCAATAATGAACATAATAACTTACCTTAGTTTCTCTTACAAAATTTTTTAATAAAATTTTGCACAAATTTTGCAAACTATTTACACAAAGTCCTGCCCCTTCTCACTTGCACGAAACGAAAAATTCACAAAAACCTCACTTTTTCAGCACTCAGCGCACAGCTTCAGCATAATATAACACTCCAGTTTCTTCATAGATATGCACATCCTTTAAACCACCGAACCAAAGACAAAAGAGTTTTTTAAAACTAAAAATAGCTTGTATGTAGAAAATAAACTTTTCAAGTTCGAATAAATTTCCTCTTGAACTTGACTGACTTCTCGAGGTGGTATATTGCGACACTCTTCAGAACGACAAGAATATTCACTATCACCGTAAACCTGACCACCATTCACGGTCGGCTAGGTGAAACGCGTACTTTCTACACGGTGGATCGAACCAGACCATCGACGTTGAACGGAATATCGCCCAAGATATGGTTGCACTTAGCGGGATATCTGTAAGGCATGTTGGCCTAATCGTTTCCGCTCAGTTGTGCTTGTGGATATCATAATTTGTGTCTACTCGATACACTCTTTGGGCACATATTTCGGACATGGCCGACATGAATGTTGATTTATTTGGTACACTCGGTGTCGAGCCTTCGGAGTCACCTCTTCGTTCTTCTGCCACCGAATTATGCCAACGGAATTTCTTCCAATCAGCCAGTTGACTTTAGCAATTAACGCTAAAAGTGAGTTCCACTTTCTACTCGTCTTGAGTGACTCCGCAGCGTTTTTAGATCACAACATAACGGATGGCAGGCACCACGTGAAATTTCAATTAGGAATGTCTTCACGTAGGTAGGCACTTCCTTGTTTCGCGACGATCTTATGAAATAAATATTCGATCGGTGCTGAAAAATAAATGAGTATTTTGATGTGTACCGCTTACGTGATGGTGGTAACGTACGTATATTTTGTAGGACACTTGCTCTAGTAGGTACATGAATGTAAGAATCATTAGCGCCGTGGCGTCGCCGAGTAATTTTTAATTTGCTGGATTTAGTACGTCGCCAAGTAGGTCCAGTTTTGCTATATATACAACACAAAGTTAAGGGTCCACTTTCCACTTCGCTGCGAAATAAGTGTTATTAACACCGTATTAGAAGTTTCGATGTTGAAAATTAAATATTCATCTTATGACAAAAAATGTTACATACAATTGAAGAAAACACAATTTCGCATTCCGCAGCAAAGCCGTTTTCTTAGAAAATTATCCAGAAAATCCTTCAGAAATTACTCTAATTAACGAGAAATAATCAGTAATATAACGGTTTAGTATGCATTTAAATAAAATATCCTTTTGTAGCGCAATTCTATGATTCTTACTATATAAAACTGTGAAAGAAAAAATAAAAATTTGTTCAAGCGGTTTTTTTTATCCCAATACTTCTGTACCCTTGCCAACGAGAATTTTATTGTTGATAACTAAATATCTCCAGAGGCCTTTGTTTTCAAGAAATCTTCGATCTTAAGTGGCAATTCAAGTTCACACAAGTATGGCCACATAAAATCCTGATTATCTTGAAAACGAAAGTCTTTAGAGATAATTAACAAGAGTGCCTTTATTGTAGCAATTTTATTGGGGAATCAAGGTATTCTTATTAAATATCTCCAAAGGTTTTTTAGTATTCTGGATTTTATAAACTTGATTTTTATCTTAATGCCAACCGGCGTTGATATAGCGTCGAGATCTGTTGCGCATATAAAATGGCGTCAAAAATAATTTATCATACCATTTAAGAAATTATACTTTTTCACCCCTCGTATATAATAAACACAAGCAAAGATCTCTTGCCCTTAATATAATCTATAAAAAAATAAAAATATTCTTGAATTTTTCTCGATCGGTTTACGAGATATCGACTGTTGAAATCAATCCATAGACATCAACCCTGTAAGTAGGCAACACATTTTACACCGCAGATAATTTAAAGCCTAAACACAGGCTGGGGAAACTAATATTATATAAAAATTTAAATTTAAACAAAGGAATTATTCTACACAGATATTTTTTAATGTTTTAGGCAAGTTCCTTTCGTACTTCTAGCACTTAATATCAAATCAAACGTTACCTCTTAAAGATATATTGTTCCTATTCAGGTATAAAAAATAAATCGCATACAATCCCTTAAAATAAAAGATCATAAATAATTGTAAACCACGAACCTTCAAAACTAGGCAACCATATACACACTCAATAGTATTACATATAGGCAGTAAACATAAAATATGTATACCTGGTTGCCTATTCATAGTCCCGTGGTTTACGACCATTTATAAAGGCTCTCTCTGTACGTTATTGTCGAAATCAAAACAACTACTGCTCCAACCAGTACCGTAAGCCGTTGAGCTATATGAAAAAACTTTTGGCATCTTAAAGTCTTAAAGAAAATAGTAATAAAAATCATTTTACTGTTACTTTTCGATCGGCCTAATAAAATTTCGAACTAAAATTAGCCGATAATTAAACACATTTCAAAGCAACCGCTTGCATTGTCTACTTTTCCACTGCAACGTGCTTGAATTTTCAATTGCCTCTGGGTAAGGACGGAGAGAAAGGGCGACCCGCTAACTATGAGGGAAAACGTGACGATTGACAGGTAGATCCTCGAAATGCTTGTGCAAGCTGACTAGAAGGAATTTATCGCATAACTGAATTTTTCCGGACGCCATTACGAAAGCCGACATTTTGAACGAACCGTTGGATGTTGCGTTTGATTATAGTTAATTATAAACGAAAAAGAAGAAGAGGAAGAAGAAGAAGTAAAAGTGTAGAAAATTCAAATGTCAATGTTCGTCTCTTCCTCTTCTTCTTTTCTTCATCTTCTTCTCTTCCTCTTCTTCTTTTTCTTCCTCTTCTTTCTTCCTCTTCCTTTCTTCTTCTTCTTCTTTTCTTAATTTCAATCTTTCAGAAAAAAAACCTATTTCATATCTCTTCTTTTTTTTTTCAGGTGGTTGCTGTGGGTCGACCAAGAAGGTGACGATAGTGGGGGGATGGTCGTGGGCCTGGTGGTTCGTGACGGACGTGCAGCGGCTGTCCTTGGAGGTGATGACCTTGAATCCGCAGTGCGGGGCGGTGGAGACGTCGCAGGGTGTGCCGCTGTCGGTGACGGGGGTGGCGCAGTGCAAAATAATGAAAGCCGACGAACTGTTACAGACGGCTTCCGAACAATTTTTAGGGAAAACGGTGAAGGAGATCAAGGCGACTGTCCTGCAGACGTTGGAGGGCCACCTCAGGGCCATACTAGGTAATTATTGTATTCAAGTAACCATAATGAGTTGTTTTGGAATTATTGGTGTTTAACGTTCAGTTGTTGAAATCATTTTGCAACGTCTCGATATAACGTCACTGCAACGTCGTTGATGAGTTAACGCTCCGCGTAACTAAAGCAGATTCTTATCTTAACGCCGACCTAGCAGTATGTCGACATCCGTTGCGCATAGAAAATGGCGTCAAAGCCAAAGATAATTTATCCGGAATCAACACGCGCGACTTTATCCAATTTAAAACCGATTTGATACATTCTTGTCTAATGAACGCCAACACATGTACCAGATTGTATTATTTTGAACTTGACCGAGACCTCTAGGCGTTACATATTATGTTGCAACTCGGAATAAATATTTATCGCAAGTGCGGGCGAGACCTTTGCCGAATGGAAACACCCGTAACTGCTTGTTAATTAAATCGGTAATTTTTACACACAGTCTTGGGTTAATTATTATTATTGGTATTTTACATAGTTCGTGACGTCTAATGGTTGGAACGTTCTCGAAAGTACTTTTAACGCTGCGCTGGATGAAAATTAAAGCTGAGGCCGGACCTGAACTCTCGAACGCCAGGACCGGCTCTAGACGCTATTGTAATTGTATTTGGTGAAATTATCAGCAAGTTTCTTGTACAGATTCCGCACAAAAGAAACAAACCGGCAGTTTAATGTCCAATAAATTACTTGCGCCATAACCGTTAACTTTTAATGGGGTATGACGTCAACTACGAGACAATGAGATTCGTCAGAACTGATGAATTATTCTTCAACGCCAAGGCGGAAGCGGTACAGACACAGACCAGGTCCATCTGCATAATTTTAAACCTTTATCAGTATAATATGTTCCATTTTTATACAGCTAATAACATAAATATGTATTTTTTAGGTGTGGCATTGTACGTATTCTGATTACGGAAATTCGACCTTTAGAAATCAAGCAAAGGTCAAGTAAAAGAACGTGAGTTGACGGGCGACTATATATGTATATAAAAAAACTTCCTGGATTGTCTAATATGCAATTTATATTTAGATCCTGACGTTGTGTTGAACTTAAAAACCTCAACAGCTTCGTTGTTTAATACCCTGTATATTATTCCATATTCGATTAGATCATTCCACGAGCTTTTCTACGACATCCCACACTTGATATTTAGTTTGGATGGTTTCGAAGATACGGCCGTTTGTATCAAATTTTGAAAAACAAATGACAAAAATTGTTTCGGCTCTCTGACTGTCTTAAATTGATTAGGCGCTTAGAGCTTTTCCGTGCAAACTGTTTTAAGATAATTAATTACGTAAACAAGCGTATAATATATCAAAATTAAGCTGATATACTTTCATTTGTTTTTTTTTTTCAAAATTTGATGCAAACTGAGATATCTTCAAAACCGCTGGAAATAAATATCAAGTGTGGGGTGTCGTAGAAGAGCTCTTGGGATCCTCTTGTCGAATATGGAATAATACACAGGGTGTTTCATAGGAAATAAAATAAATGTTTAAATTTTTAATTTTTCAAGTTCAACATTAGAAACTCGTCTTTTGCTATGAACAGACAAAAAAAACTACAAAATTTGTCTGGATTAATGAAAAATTCTTCAACGCCGCAGCGAAAACTGTAAAAAGTGGCACGACGTTATGATGAACTTAAAAACCTCAACAGTTTCATTATTTAAAACTGTACACTCTGTATATTATTCCATATTCGATTAGATCATTCCAAGAGCTTTTCTACGACACCCCACACTTGTTATTTAGTTTGGATGGTTTCCAATATACGGCCGTTTGTATCAAATTTTGAAAAAACAAATGACAGCTTACTGGTCCAAAATTTCATTTTAGCTGTTTGACTGTCTTAGGTTGATTAGGTACCTACAACTTTCTCGCACAAACTGTGTTAAAGTGGAAACACTTCAACAAGCGTGTAATGTATCAAAAATAAGCGATTTCAAAATTTGACACAAACCGATATAACTCCAAAACCGTTAGAAATAAATATCAAGTGTGGGGTGTCGTAGAAGAGCTCTTGGCGTCCTCTACTCGAATGTGAAATAATATACTTGAAAAGAAGAAAAAAATATGGAAGTCAACATAATGTTATGAATATTTTCTGAATTAAGTTCTACAGCATGTGGTTCATTGGACAGCCCTGGATGTTCTCTAACCAAATATACCGGGTGTTTCATTTCAGTTAACAAAGCTGACTATTAATGATTTTATAAAGAGGCCTCGGGATTGATCCTTGAGGCACACCCGATAATAAGCTTCCCGGGTAAGATTTATTAGACCGCATAGTCCAAGACTGGACGTGTAATTTATTTGTAGCTTCCAGGCGTTTTAATGCGCATCTTTTTGTACTCGTTTGGTATGCAAAACGGTGAGGCCTTGCAGCGCCTTGGCGTGTGCCCCCGAAAAAATGCAGTCCCAATTATTGCCGAGCGTAAAGTTGCATACAGAAGAGCGACCTTCAGGATTTACATTACGTTCCGAGAACCTGCTTATTAATCTCACCTTCACCGGTGACGTCAAGCTATGCGGAAGCTACAGGCCTGCTCTCCAGATTTAATGAATTATTTCTATAGGAAAACTTCGTCCATTTTTTTTTCAAAATACATTTTCATTACGCTAGTGCGATTGTTATGGTGGATTAGATATAGGTGGGGTGTAGAATAGTTGCACCTGTTTGGGAATACCCTAAGGATCTGCCTAATGGAATTAAAACCGACTTGCTTATACTGGTAATAAATACAGGAAGGGGTGCTTCATTATTACCTGGCTGAATATTTCGACCTTGCGATTCGAAAAAGAGGGCGATAGAAAATAAGGACACGCGTCATCGCAGGTAAAATATTTCGGCCTTAGCACCTTCACGGCTAGTTGTAAATATATTGGCGGGCAATTAGCCAGTCATTTCGATCCGTATCCAACAGAGCGCTATCTAAATGTCTTACATCGTTACGAAATTATTGTGCACATTTGTGAAATGTTGCGGTCGTTACGGGATATCGTTATCTGTTTACTTTCGCATGAAAAATCAATTAATCGACTTGTTTGTTTCCCCGCTTTGGATAAAATGTATATACACGGCGTTACAAATTATTGGCGCCCAATAATAAATATTAAAAAAAAATTCAAGATGAGACCTCTACCGATATTTGGTCGGTTCTATCAGGTTCACTGGCAATCTCTGAACCGATGCCGAAGAAGCGCCACCTATATCTCGCAACCGGTATTACTATAGCGTTGCGCCTCTATGATTATTTCACTCAACGGCCTATCGTTTGAGAACCGACCGGCTTTCTTATTCTACTACTTAATAATTGACGTAACAATTCGTTGCACGCGATATTGGCGTCTAAATTGTTGCTCTATGTCAGAGTTGTTCAATAAATACACGATTGTATCACCGCATGTGTTAGATAACGCCACACAATCGATAAGTACCAGAACGTTGAAAAAATACTTTTTGCTAATAATAGAAACGTTGCGCGTTATCTAGCGCAATAATGTAATTAAGTTATTAACCGGCGATAATTTTTCTAAAGCATGCAGGTAGGTAGTAGAGTACGACTTATCTCGCGACAAGGAAGATTAGCTAGAAGGTGTGACTGGTGGCGAAATTAAAATTTTAGAAAAAAACGCGATGGAGCTAGTGTGGATGAGTTTGCTGAATATTGGCCTTACTTTTGGAATAACTTTCGTCGTTCTGTCCAGGTATTGTTTATACAGTAGGTCCGGTTATAGCGAACCTGAAAGGTGTACCGAAAACGGTTCGTTATAGCCGCAGTTCGTTATAAACGGTAAAAACGTGTAGTACTGATTTTGTCTTGTTTTTATTCTACATAATAATATGAACATAGAAACGAGCGAAATATTGTATGAGTGGCAAAGTTATAGAGCCGCAATGTCGTTATATTGCTGGTTGCGAGATATAGATGGCGCCCCCAGCAGCACTGTTTGTGAGGAAGATTTCGCGACGAGTTCTCGATGTCTTGCTGTTATTCCCATTCATCTAATAAAATATTGTTTATCAATCCTTTGGTGTATATTATGGGACGCGATGAAAATAATTGATATTGATTAAATGTCATAATCACATTTTTTTTGAGGTTAGAAATTCCATCGATTCATATTAATTATGGACCAAGCGTTCTTTCTCTTTATTTTTTATATTGTTGACTTTTATCTCTTTTTAATACAGCCACTTGGTGTCAAAAAGTACATACTCTGTTTGCTCAAGACATAGAAATAGACTCCGCCCCAAAAATGCCCGATACATTTGAATGGAATTTCTCTATTGGTCGTATTTATAGAACCCGAATGACAAAGCAACCGCTAGATTTGACTGTCCCACTGACAAAGGTCGACTCTACCAACAAAGTACTCGCGATACGCATTAAACCGGCCAAGATCTGTCACAGATACTTATAACATGAACGGAGAAGTTGCAATTCTGACGTCTCTGATCTGATCATAACCTACAAAGCTTTTAAATGACAGTTGGCTCTGATCTGATCATAACCTACAAAGCTCTTAAGTGACAGCCGGCTCTGATCTGATCATAACCTACAAAAGCTCTTAATTGACAGTTGGCATCAGTCACGCTCAGGAAGATCACCTCACACAACTAAAAAATTATCCTGATTTTCGGATTACAACTGTTGTACCACATTTATTTGCCTCGAAGTGTACGTAATGCAAACGATTAATATTTAAGACGTTTTTTAAGGTTAGGTTTTCATTGAAATCTGATGGCTATCGCAGCCTTCATCAATTTCATCGTGTAAAACTGACTATTGCGTGCACCGTTCTGCGCTGCCACAAAATTAATGGGGTTGAATCGATTTCTATCTTTTCGACAAACGAGGTATATTTCTGTAGTGGCTTGGAATTTTTTTTTGCGGTTTCTTAAACTTTAGGGTAGCAACTTGAAATATTAAAAAGGAATAGATGTCATTTTACCCCTAAAAGGGTGAAAACGACCCCTGAATTTCAAAATTTAATACTGACACAAGTATTAGGAGTTAAATTTTGAAAAAAATCATGGTTTTAGAGGCAGATGATTACGAATCTGAAGTCAGAATTTTAAAATTGGCAATTGCACCCCTAATATGGCCGATATAATAGGGGTGCAATGGAAAAAGCTATATTTTGTTTATTTTGAATTTTTTTTGCAAGCTCTTATACTTTAGGACATAAAACTTATATCCCAATAAGAAAAATGATTGCTCTCACCCCCTAAGAAGGTGAAAACCACCCCTAAAGCCGAAAAATCATTAATTAACGAAGTGCTAATAGTAAATTAATGAAACTTATTAATTTATGTTTTTGGGGCCGCTGATCACGATTGTGAGGTCAAGAATTAAAAATTTTGTGCTGCACCCTCAATATGGCTGATATAAAAGGGGTGAAATGGATGAATTAATAACTTTTTGTTTATTTTGAGAAATTAGGACTTCCTTAACAGATTGTTACATTTTAAGACATAAAACTGATCCTCTAATGAGAAAAATAATTGGTCTTACCCCTAAGAGGGTAAAAACCTCCCCTAAAGCCAAAAATCAATAATTAACGAAGCGCTGAGAATAAATGAATGAAACTTATATTATTTATGTTTTTGGGGTCGCTGATCACGAATGTGAAGTTAGAAATTAAAAATTTTATATTGCACCCTCAATATGGCCGACATAAAAGGGGTGAAATGAATGAATGAATAATGTTTTGTTTATTTTGAGAAATTAGGACTTTTTAAGTAGATTGTGGCATTTTGGGAAATACAACTTATCCCCTAATGAGAAAAATAATTGTTCTTACGCCTAATAGGGTGAAAACCACCCCTAAAGTAAAAAAATTAATAATTAATGAAGTACTGAGAGTAATTACAAATTTTATGTTGCACCCTCAATATGGCCGGTATAAAAGAGGTGAAATGGATGAATTAATTATTTTTTGCTTATTTTGAGAAACTAGGACTTTCTTAGCAGATTGTTACATTTTGAGACATATAACTCATCCCCTAATAAGAGAAATAATTGCTCTTACCCCTAAGAGGGTGAAAACCACCCCTAAATTTGAAAATTCAATACTGATTCAAATATTAAAAGTTTGTTATTGAAAAAATTCATGGATATGTTTTTGAGCTCGCTGATTACGAATCTGAAGTAAGAATTTTAAAATTCGCGATTGCACCCCTAATGGCCGATATAATAGGGGTAAAATGAAAAAATTTGCTATATTTTGTTTGATTTGAGCAAGTAGAACGTTCTCTTTGCAAGTTCTTATATTTTGGGATATAAAACTTATATCCTAATAAGAAAAATGATTGCTCTTATCCCTAAGAGGGCGAAAACCACCCCTAAAGTCGAAAAATTAATAATTAACGAACTACTAAGAATAAATTAATGAAACTTGTATTATTTATGTTTTTGGGGTCACTGATCACGAATGTGCAGTCAGAAATTACAATTTTTATGTTGCACCCTCAATATGGCCGACATAAAAGGGGTGAAATGAATGAATTAATAATGTTTTGTTTATTTTGAGAAATTAGGACTTTTTAAGTAGATTGTGGCATTTTGGGAAATACAACTTATCCCCTAATGAGAAAAATAATTGTTCTTACGCCTAATAGGGTGAAAACCACCCCTAAAGTAAAAAAATTAATAATTAATGAAGTACTGAGAGTAATTACAAATTTTATGTTGCACCCTCAATGTGGCCGGTATAAATGAGGTGAAATGGATGAATTAATTATTTTTTGCTTATTTTGAGAAACTAGGACTTTCTTAGCAGATTGCTACATTTTGAGACATATAACTCATCCCCTAATAAGAGAAATAATTGCTCTTACCCCTAAGAGGGTGAAAACCACCCCTAAATTTGAAAATTCAATACTGATTCAAATATTAAAAGTTTGTTATTGAAAAAATTCATGGATATGTTTTTGAGCTCGCTGATTACGAATCTGAAGTAAGAATTTTAAAATTCGCGATTGCACCCCTAATGGCCGATATAATAGGGGTAAAATGAAAAAATTTGCTATATTTTGTTTGATTTGAGCAAGTAGAACGTTCTCTTTGCAAGTTCTTATATTTTGGGATATAAAACTTATATCCTAATAAGAAAAATGATTGCTCTTATCCCTAAGAGGGCGAAAACCACCCCTAAAGTCGAAAAATTAATAATTAACGAACTACTAAGAATAAATTAATGAAACTTGTATTATTTATGTTTTTGGGGTCACTGATCACGAATGTGCAGTCAGAAATTACAATTTTTATGTTGCACCCTCAATATGGCCGACATAAAAGGGGTGAAATGAATGAATTAATAATGTTTTGTTTATTTTGAGAAATTAGGACTTTTTAAGTAGATTGTGGCATTTTGGGAAATACAACTTATCCCCTAATGAGAAAAATAATTGTTCTTACGCCTAATAGGGTGAAAACCACCCCTAAAGTAAAAAAATTAATAATTAATGAAGTACTGAGAGTAATTACAAATTTTATGTTGCACCCTCAATGTGGCCGGTATAAATGAGGTGAAATGGATGAATTAATTATTTTTTGCTTATTTTGAGAAACTAGGACTTTCTTAGCAGATTGCTACATTTTGAGACATATAACTCATCCCCTAATAAGAGAAATAATTGCTCTTACCCCTAAGAGGGTGAAAACCACCCCTAAATTTGAAAATTCAATACTGATTTAAATATTAAAAGTTTGTTATTGAAAAAATTCATGGATATGTTTTTGAGCTCGCTGATTACGAATCTGAAGTAAGAATTTTAAAATTCGCGATTGCACCCCTAATGGCCGATATAATAGGGGTAAAATGAAAAACTTTGCTATATTTTGTTTGATTTGAGCAAGTAGAACGTTCTCTTTGCAAGTTCTTATATTTTGGGATATAAAACTTATATCCTAATAAGAAAAATGATTGCTCTTATCCCTAAGAGGGCGAGAACCACCCCTAAAGTCGAAAAATTAATAATTAACGAACTACTAAGAATAAATTAATGAAACTTGTATTATTTATGTTTTGGGGGTCACAGATCACGAATGTGCAGTCAGAAATTACAATTTTTATGTTGCACCCTCAATATGGCCGATATAAAAGGGGTGAAATGGATGAATTAATTATTTTTTGTTACATTCTGTAAAATCAGTGATTTTGCTTAAACATGAAAGTTTTTCAACCCCCCCCCTGGTTTTTTTTTGTTTTTTGGGGTACAAATCGACAATCCAATTCAAATAGTCGCTTTTTTTTCTACTACACTCACTCCCAACGAAAAACCACCCTATCCCTTTTTAATATTCCATATTTGCCCCATTTTGAATCAAACTATCCAAAAATATTTAAATTTAAAACTGCCATAAAATTTGTCCGAAGTTACTGGACTATTTCTTTTTTTTTTTATTTATATGACAATATTTGATATTTCTGAGTAGCTTTACGAAATTTTGAAAATTAATGTTTTTCACCTTTAAATTCTGAACTTCAACCTACATCCTGCCATTTTTTAAGGATTTTCCGACTGATCCGAGTGCAATCCAACGATAAACAAAGCGATAAAGTAAACTTTTAGATTTTTTTTAAGCCACCGTATACGCATTAATTAGCTTTAATTATTAAATAGCTCCGTCGAAATGTATCGACGTTGTCGGTGGCGGGGTGGGGAATTCCGCGCCAGCAACGGCAATCCATATGATCGGTCGCGTGGTTCTTGGTTCAGTACCTACCCACCGGTAAACCATAAAAAGTTAAGAGCACAAGTCGGTCCTCACCTGGAACGTTAAATTAATAAAAACGAGTCAGATTTTGAATTTATCAAGTGTTTGATTTTAAACTATCGGTTGTTCTGGTGCTATCGTTTAGGTTTTTTGAATTCCTGCGTTTTTCTCCAGGTTTTTTTCGGTGCCGCAAAAAGCGTTGTTCGCGATGGAGTTGCTGTGGATGAGCCTCATCAATCTCGGACTGACAGTCGGAGTGACGTACGCCGTCGTTGCGAGGTACGATTTTTATTAATTAGACAAGATATAAGTTTTATCACAGTTGTGACAAAGTAATGCTTGTATTGCGTAAATCGCCCAGTGCAAATACGATAAGAACGGTTTATCGTATACGAGGGGATTGCGAGAGTAAGAATTTGGTACGAGAGTAAGAACCTTTAAATTTCTTTTTTTTAATATTTAAAATTGGGGCTTGGAAAAATTGTTACGAATTTAAAGTTTTACTTAAATATGATTTTTTTTTTAATGAGGTTTGTTTTTACAGTCAGTTAGGTACGTTTTAATAAAAAAATATGGAAATATTGTGTATGAATCTAAACAATTTCTTCACGATTTTCAAAAATTGGTTAAAAAACCGCTCTAGATGTTTTATTCAAATTTGTATTGAAGTATACATTATTAGTATTATTACAGTAGCTTAAAATTGTATTTTGACAAATTTTGCTTCTTCTGCTAAATAAAAAATGATACAAGGAAAATAAAGGCAAAAATTTTATTTTTTACACGAAAAAGTGCCAGAATTCTGGTATTTTTTTTGTAACAGACAGACCGACAGACGAAATTTTCCACAACCTATTAGAAGTCGACGTATCCTAGCTTCACCGTTGTGATTTTAATAGGATCCACCATTTTTCTCAATAAACTGACCGGGGAAATGGAAAGCGACCAGCCAGATCACCTGATCTAACACCAATTGATTTATTTTTCATGCGACAGTTCGTGTATTGTGCCTTAATTTCCCTCAGAATTCATATATTTGTATAAATAAGTTAAAAGGGCCGCCACTTTGGGTATTTGCCAGGGGCGCCAAAAACCTTGCTACGGCTCTGGCTCCTCAGTTCTTAATGCCACAAATAAATAAATATTGGCACTCGGCAACTTTTAACCCACACTTTTATGACTTGGAGGGGTAAACCTTGAGAGGAATTTGATGTAACGCGAGAGTTTCAGGGAAGTCCGAGGAAGTAAGGAGAAGTTTGAAAGAAGCTGGGGAAGTTTCAGGGAGTTTTTAAGTGGAAACTATTTTTGCTTTTGTAGAACTGGTGAAAGGACATTCTTGTGTAAATATAAAACCAGCAATAAGAATAAATACGTTTGTTGAACGTCACCGAGTGCCGTTACTTATTTATTTCTGGCATTAAGAACTCAAAGGCCAGAGAGCCGTACCCATGTTTTTGGCGCCCCTGGCAAATACCCAAAGTGGTGGCCTTTTTAATTTATTTATTCAAATATATGAATTCTGTGCAGTCCATAAATAGGCGATTTCTACATGTTTTAAGAATTACACGATAACATAATCTATATTTATTCATGTCCTTGTTTTGTTTGGGATTTACAACTAAATCATTCCTTATATCGTCATATCGCTGTGCAATTTATTGTTCAATTTGTTTACGTCGAATAGCGCAAATAAGAAACTGCTTACACTGTTAGTTATATCGCAATTGTTATTAATCTTTGAAAGTGACAAATTCTAACGAAGCTCGTTATAAATAAAAACATAATTATTACGACCATGAATTGAAGTAACGTCGACAATTGCTATTCCCAAAAACATGTTTTTGCAATGCAAACGATGTAATAATTGTAATTCTAAATATTGTTTCTTTAATTGTTACGTCGAACGATGCAAAAAGTCACCTTCGATGCTTTGTGTATATTTTTTTTATAAGGACACTTAAATATGAGGCGCCATTTAAGACATTATTAGTATCACAAATATGTATATATAATAATTATTGAAATATATATATTTTTTCATTAAATATATTTATTTTGTTAAAATATTTATAAGTTTTATAAATATATATATGTTTGTAAATATATATATATAACGTTTTTTTTTTCCTTTTCAGGAACTCTTACAGTAGAAGAGGTATATCGCGACCGGGACCAATTTGCTGCCCTTGTTCGAGAAGTAGCTGCTCCCGATGTAGGCCGGATGGGTATCGAAATCCTCTCCTTCACCATCAAGGACGTCTATGACGAGGTGCAGTACCTCACCTCTCTTGGCAAGGCCCAGACGGCCATGGTCAAGAGGGACGCGGACGCCGGGGTGGCCGAGGCCAACAGGGATGCAGGCATCAGGGTGAGTTGCTCGGCTATTACGGTGCGAAAAATTTTTCTGCGAATTTGGCGCAGTCGGTAGAAACTTCAAATCGTGGAAATATAACAAGTCATTGCACTTGAAACGGCTTTTTTCAACCTTCCGTTGGCATGACAAAATAAAAGTAACAATTCGTATGTATAGGTCAAAGACAGCTAAAAGGCTGATAAACTGAATTATCGACCAAATGCCTACTGTTGTATCTATACCATTAAATGTAGATTAAAATGTAATCAGGCAAATGTAATGTCTAATTTGTCATTTCCCTATAATTGACTTATATCGATGGTGAGGAAATAATACAGAGCCGCAACTCCATTGTGTGGACCGTGGCCTATGCGTGATATAAAATGGTTTTAATTTTTTTTCCCCATCAAATAACTACATAACTATTTTGGTTCTGTGGAGCTGATGTTTTATTTACAAAAAAATTTTGATTGATTTTTTAAGTAATTTTTCGGAAAACTGCGCAAAATTTTTGGCACCCTGTATATAAATATAAACATTACAATAAATAATTCATAACAAATCAATCGTAAGGATATACTGTTTATTTATTGCACAATATTATTTTTTTGGCAATATTAAATTTAAGGGCACTTTCTATATTTTATAATTTTCAATTCACGTCCGCTCTTAATGATGGGAGAAATATTCACAAGCAATTTGGACGGTAAAATTGATTTACAACAATAGTCGACTTAAAATTTATACAATAATACTCCACAGCAGACATTAAACTACTATACGAAATATAAAGACGGCCCTGTACTGCCACTGCCTGTACCTATCCTATGGTCTGTCTTATCTGAAGTTAGGCACGGGTGGTTAGGACGCGCCCAATGGACTCTTAACGCCTTAATTAAATTAGAGGTTACTAAAAACCTTTAACTCAAAGTTAAATACTTATATATTAAATGTGTGTAATATAATAAATTCCAATAATATATCATTCTTACAGTTGTTTTAAATATTAAAAAGTCATATCAATTTCAAAAGTCCCGCCAAGAAGCGTCAAAAACAGATTGTGTGTGAAGTTAGCAGCGCGTTCCCAGGCAGCACCGCGGAAATAAGTTTTGATACACTTGTAAATTTATTCAAAATTGTCTTAAAAATATTGAGGGAACAGGGAAATTCAAGGCAATTAGTGTGTATTTAAATATTTTTGCACACTATTCCACCCCAAAGATTAATAAATTCGATTTATATTTTTTCACTTTGGAAATAAATAAATTTTCTCGGAAAGTCCGGTTGGTCGGTTAAAAATTTTATGGATGGTTGTAAATCCATACATAGCCCTACAAATATCCTTCCCTTCGTCAGTTGTAATAAGGGCGCCATAGGGGAAAAATCGGTAACTGAAAAAATCTCGTTTGTTGGTGAAAAATCGTACCATCCCATTATCTTCCATTGCCAGCAACGCCTTGCTAACTTCACACTAGTAAAAACCGTGACGTCACAATTAACCTCAAAATTATGCATTTACAATTTTCGAATTTTATGTCGCTTTTATCAAAATTTCTGCTTTGTTCCTGTACAATCAACTAAAATCTTGTTCAGTGCATTATTAATGAAGTTTTAATTGCCTTAATATAATAAAATAAGATGCTTTTTGGTGGCTGGAATTCCAACCTATAAATTAGCCGGCTATTTTTAATAACGATATTAAAACTTTATATATCTTCTGTCTACGAGAGTTTTTAAATATTACAATGGATCTAAGCTAAAACTACAAAAATTAATATGAAAATTGAAAGTAAATTTGCAAAAACTAAAAATTTAAGGTTATGTTAGTCATATCATCGTCAATAGTAAACACACTCGTAAAAACCTTTTAAATTCACGTATTTACTTAGAATTTGCTGAAGTGAAAGTCAAATTACTGGTTTGTTATATCAATGATGTGTCGCTCTTTAATTCCGTCCACTAACTCAATTTTTTTTCGTTTTCAGGAAGCAGAATGCCAAAAATCTGCAATGGACATCAAGTATTCGACCGACACAAAAATAGAAGACAACGCTAGAATGTTCAAACTTCAGAAAGCGAACTTTGATCAAGAAATCAACACTGCCGTAAGTTAATTACGAATTACCAAATTTGAGATATAAAATCATATTAAAGGAATCGGAGCAACACAAATTCCTCGTTTAAAATGTTCATTTAAAAAAAAATATATGGAGCATAAGATGGCCAAATATTAGATTTTAATCAAATATATTTACGAAACGTTTTAAGAATAAAAAGGGGTGTTAATTATTCTGTATTTCTCCTTAGAAAGCACAAGCGCAGCTGGCCTACGAATTACAAGCTGCGAAAATCCGACAAAAAATCCGAAACGAAGAAATCCAAATAGAAGTAGTCGAGAGGAAAAAGCAGATAGAAGTGGAGGCGCAGGAGGTCATGAGAAAAGAGAGCGAACTGAACTCGACAGTCCGGCTGCCGGCCGAGGCGGAAAGCTACCGGGTGGAGGTCATTGCTGAAGGAAAGAGGTAAGCAAAACAACCGTCCGCTGTCCAACGCGGAGAAGGTTTATTTTAAATTATTTAATCGATTATTTTTTGCAGAACACAGACAGTGAAAAATGCCCAGGCGGAGAGCGCGAAAATTAAAATGCTGGGTACAGCGGAAGCGTCCGCGATAGCCAGTGTCGGTAAGGCCGATGCCGAAAGGATGAGGCAGAAGGCTGCCGTGTACAAACAATATGGAGAAGCTGCCATTATGTCTATTGTTCTAGAAGCACTGCCAAAGGTAAATTATATATTCGTAATTATTCGTAAGCCACGTGACCGAAAATAGGCAACTAGGTACACACATTGTATATATGGTTGCCTAGTCTCTGGTCATGTGAAACACATTTTTCCGAGAAATGGGTAATAATGAAAGTGATTATATTATTAGATTGCCGCCGAAATTTCTGCGCCTCTTGCGAAGACGGAAGAGATAGTACTGATAGGAGGACCAGACAATACCACTGCCGACATAACTCGGTTAGTAGGACAGATACCCCCAGCCGTTAATGCCTTAACGGGAGTAGATCTTTCGAGGGTTTTGGGAAAGATTCCTGGAGCCACAACTGCTCCCAGATCGACCGCTGTTAAATAAATTTTATTATACTTCTCTGCCAGTTTTGTCAAATTTTGCTTCATATAAAGAGAAATAGAATAGAATTGTTATATTCAACACGTAAAGCGTTTGATATTTAAAAAAAATATAACCTCTGTGCCATCTTTAAATTTATTTAAAAAACAAAGTATATATATATAAAAGGGAGAGTGAAAATATTTCATAAAAAAAAACCTATCTCGGTAGGTGGTAAAATTTGACAAAAAGAATAAATGTTTCCAAATTCGCTGCCAGATTCCGAGTTTATTTTGTATTCATGTTTACTGTTTATTTCAAAGTTATATATATATATGTAAGTATATGGACTTTTTCCCAAATTGGAAAGATGTTCTCAGGTCTAAATTAAATCTAGAAAAGTTTAGCGAAACCTCTTGAAATCACATATTTTTGTAAAAACATTGGACCTAAATATTCCAGATAAGTTTATTCCTAGGTTTCAAGGTAACACGTACAATACATAGATTTTTTAAACGAGCTGTAGTGTGGATCCACAACAAACTTAAATATTAACACAATCTAATAAAATCGCACTTTGACGACAACGTCAAAAATGATCTGCGATAATACTGTGGTGTTCATGTGAATGATTGTCACAGAGATGTGAACTAGTTGATGCCCAGTTAGGAACAAATCTAGGGGTATAGAACTAAATATTGATGTATTTTTCTACTCCCATAATACCCTTTTGGTTTTTATTAGAGAACATCCGACACAATTTTTTTACCTTTATTTTAATTGTAGTCCGAGTCGTATTTTGCTGCAATATACACTTAATAACCTCAATTTATAAATAAATATAATGAGGTTTCTTTTTACCAATTATATTGAAAAAATGTTTCAAGTAAAAACCGTTTTTTAACAAGAACATGAATATATCGCAGCAAAATGCGACTCCTGTAGATATGTTGTTATAAATTGTTTGTGTGAAATCACATAGTTGACTTTTTTTAATGTGTATAAATCTCTCGGCGATACTCGAAGGTGTTTCAAGGTGATTGGTGAAAGATTTATTCACGGTACCATACGATTCTTTTAAACAGGCGTTAAGTATACAGTTACCAAAGGAGCGGAGTTGATGCGTCAACTCCGCCGCTTCAGTAACGTAACAACAGTATAGATAATAATATATATAAATTTTTGTTATCAAGATCGCGTGGTATTTTCTTAATATCGTTTGCAATACTCTTATATGTTTTTATTTTAATTTAAGTGCAAATTCCGAGGAAAAGTTAAGACTGTAGCAACGTAAAATGTAACATTAAATTTGCCGATTGTTGGCTTTGGCGCAACCAAAGATTGTTACAAGTATATTGTTGCGTTCCTAACGCTTCATAGGAATATGGCTTAATGGCCAAATAATGTGAGAATCGGCATCGCACACTGGCGTAGTTTCTATTCGACACCGAAACTACTTTTAATCATCATCCCATGACGCCAACTTAGTTGGCGTTGATTAAGACTATGTTTCGGTGTCCAGGGTGAAAACTACGTCAGCACTGGCAATTTTGCGGGCCTCCACTGCCAACTATTTGACTGTAGACAAAGAATATACATTTTTTAACGCTGCGAAAACGCTTGCTCGTTCCTAACTTATTTGGCCATTTTATTTGTTATTCGTCTAGGAACTTATTCGCATGCAAGGTGGACAAAAAGTACAGAGGTGACTACATACCTCAAAATATTTGATATTTACAATATAATGAGCCGCTATATTTATAAGAATCGATTTTTCCAGTTTGGTAAAATTACCGCCACCGAAGTGGAAATTATATTTTTTTCAAAAGGAAACGAACGAAAAATTTAAATTTGTCGTTGCGCTTTAAAAGGTCTGTACATTTAAATTTTACGTTAGGGAAAAAAATTCTTCCAGTTTCTTAAAATAACCCGTTTATATCCTCGTTTATGTCCACCATGTATTTTATTATTGGATTCGTGCCAGGGGACTGAATTCTGGTAATTTTTTAAATAGTATTTAAATAAAAAATGATTGACTGCGCCAACAGCGTCGTATCTCCATAGCATTTTTGTTTTCTGTGCGAACAAGCTTCTCATTTGACTTTTTTATTAATAATATTTTATACATTGCGTAATCTGTACCCAATATGTGTAAATAACACCGACGGAGCATTGTAAACACTTGGTTAATATACAAAAAAAGTCACATGATATACCCAAGATTTTACAACGTTGCAAGTTTGATTAATCAAACAAATTGAAAGCATTTTTGGATGTTATAGAAGCGGTATGATGTGCCCGTTAAAAGATAAACATTAGCCCTTGAGCGCAGTACTAATTCGAAAAAAAAACGTTTACGTGTAAATTTTATATTAATTATACATTGGCGCGAAGTAATATTAAAAATTATCACAATAGAACATTCACAATATAATTAAATATTTGCAGGTTTATTTGGTTTATTTCGAAGATAAGTTATTATTGTCATCAGAATAAGATGTCTCGTGTAAGGTAATAATTTATTTTTTAGATGTTAGTTCAAATTTCTAAACGTGAATTTTATAAGAAAGTAATTCCAAATAATTTTGATTAAAAGTTCCGCGATTAGTAGAAAATACTTTTTTACCAGTCAATCATTTTCGATCAGTAGAAAAAGACAATAACTCTAAAGTTATTTCCATCGCGTATAAAATAACCGTAACGCAGTTCTCTTGTGCGCGCTCCGTATAGGTATATCTTTTTATGTACTTTATTATATTTTATACATTTTATAAACATTTTTCCTGCTACAATGTACACTAGATGTGAAATTTGTTCTAATAACCCACTTGTGTGAATGAAAAATATTTTAATAAATGCATTAGCAAAGTTTGTGTTTCACTTAAAATTCCTGTCCTTGCAAAGGCATTGGCTGAAAATAGGCAACCAGGTATACATCTCGTTTTAACGGCAAAGGGAAGGAATAAATCGTTTGATATTTAAAGTAGTCATATTTTTACTGGTCTCTAATAATATGGAGTTTAACGCTCTAGTGCACGCATTAGCGTAGTGCATAGACTTAATACCATTGTTTATAAAAACAATGATAATACCATTGTTTATAAAGTATAATACTAAGTATTATTAAGTCTAGGACGTAGTGTATACACGCCATCGAATGTACATACATGGAACTGTATAGTTGGTTGCATACCAAAACAATTTCTGAACATTACGTACACCTCTGCAACCTTACGTACACTAACAGAGCGATGTTGGTTGCCTATGATACAGGCACTTTTGATACGGTAGCACAATGTTCAATCAATAATTAATGAAATCTTTGTTCCTGTCAATTGTTAATTAATTAAATACCCACCTGCATTTCTGCGATCCTAATACTCCTGATAGAATCTTAAATTTTGAGATGCAATGTTTGCAGACAAATAAATTATAATTAGATGCTCCTGATGATTGATAATTAATTAAATACCTCTTTGCGTTTCTGCGTTCCTAATACTCCTGATAGAATTTTAAAAGTTCCGAGATGCGATTTTCGCAGAGAAATGAATTATAATTTGATGCTCCTGATTATGGATAATTAATTAAATACCCACTTGCGTTTCTGCGATCCTAATACTCCTGATAGAATCTTAAATTTTGAGATGCAATGTTCGCAGATAAATAAATTATAATTAGATGCTCCTGATGATTGATAATTAATTAAATATCTCCTTGCGTTTCTGCTATCCTAATACTTCTGATAGAAAATCAAAAGTTTTAAAATGCGAGTCAATGAAACACGATTTTAATTCCGATGCTCCTGGTGTCTAAATAAATACCCACTTGCGTTTCTGCGATCCTAATACTCCTGATAGAATTTTAAATTTTGAGATGCAATGTTCGTAGATAAATAAATTATAATTAGATGCTCCTGATGATTGATAATTAATTAAATACCTCCTTGCGTTTCTGCTATCCTAATACTCCTGATAGAAAATCAAAAGTTTTGAAATGCAAGTCAATGAAACACGAATTTTAATTTCGATGCTCCTGATGTCTAAATAAATACCTCCTTGCGTTTCTGCTATCCTAATACTCCTGATAGAATTTTAAACGTTCCGATATGAGATTTTCGCAGAGAAATGAATTATAATTTGATGCTCCTGATGATGGATAATTAATTAAATACTCACTTGCGTTTCTGCGATCCTAATACTCCTGATAGAATCTTGAATTTTGAGATGCAATGTTCACAGAGAAATAAATTATAATTTGATGCCCTTGATAATCCATAATTAATTAAATACCCACCTGCTTTTCTGCTACCCTAATACTCCTGATGGAAATTTTAAGTATCAAGACGCATTTTCACAGATAATTAAATTATAATTCGATGCTCCTGATGACAGTGGTGGCTTGTCGTATGAAGCAACTGAGGCTGGGCCTTCGTAAAATTTGGCTCATACTGTAATTTTAATACCTCTTTACTGATCACCCAGTAAAAAACGCCACAGGCTTCGCCTATTCTCAATGTAATGAGCCTCTACTGCCTGACGATTAATAATTAATTAAATGCCCACTTGGCTAGATATTTTTACTTGTCCCTTACCACCCCTTCAACTATTTACCACACTTGCTAGGTACCTTTCTATTCAATGGAGATTCCTTTGTCCTTCGGAGGTACTTCGTAACAGAAGCACAAGACTTTAAATGTACATACAGGCAATTAAAAGAATAAAAAGCATATAATTTGACTTTTTTATTAATAATATTTTATACATTGGCATAGAATCTACACAATATGTGTAAATAACGCCGACGCAGCATTGTAAAAACTTGGTAAATATACAAAAAAAAGTCACAAGATTTACCTAAGATTTTTGCAATGCTGCAAGTCTGGTTAACCAAACAAATTGAAAGCATTTTTTGATGTTATAGAATGCTCTCCAAAACTATAAAAAGTATAAAAGCCTCTAGGATTAATTTTACGAAGTAAATAAATTATTGCAGTATTTTTAAAAATTCACCACCGCCTACTCGTAATATCCATATGCGACAATTTTTGTAATTTTTGTTTGCAATTATTTTTATTTAGAAAATATTAAGCGAAAGCTGTAATTTTGTGTAAACATACATATCCTAAGTCCTAACTAATATTTGTTTTTTCAAATAGCCTAAAAAAACATTTATGCAGGATGAGAATGTACAAGGACTGAACTATCCATAGAAATAGATATGGATAGTTACGTCTTTAATGTATCATTTTTAATTTTTCATTGAGGACGAAATGCCTGATTATTTGCTAACTGAAGTTTTAAGCATATTCCTGCATATAGAAAAATAGTTTACGTTTTTTTCGTTGTTCTCTTGTGTACTGAAGAGTAAATCGACCCACAATTAAAATTTCATAGGACGTTTCTTAAATTTTCTAATTAAAAATCAATTGCAAGCAAAACAAATTAATATGTTGGAAAAATCGCTCAATAGTTGGGTCAATTATATAAAAAAAAAAAAAATTGAGAAAACAGAAGCTGCTGACTAAAATAGTGAATCACCTGACTTACATAATATTTTAAAACGCAACTATGAAACAAAATATTACGTAACGCCATTACGCAAAAACGTCATTGTTGTTTGTGTTAAATAAGAAGAAATTGGAACCATTGGACGCAGCTTCGATCGACAAAAAAAACCGTCTGCGCGTAAATTTTTTATTAATAATACATTTGCGAAATGTAGTATTAAAAATGATCACAATAACTTATTTAACATTCACATTATAATTAAACATTTTTAGGTTCTGCTCCTATATTCTCCTCCCTAGGCTTCGCTCCGCCAAAAATAGATGCGTTCTGGGACGATTCTGCTAAGGCGTTAACTGGGTCTTTTACTGTCCTCGGCAACAGCTTCAACTTCGGCCTGCCAGTGGTGTCTGCAAATCATCGATAGCCACCGTCAGTATTGCAAATCGTTTACAGTTTATATACCCGGGTGTAACAGGATCATGGTACTTCCTTTTCTGATATAAATGATTGAATGATAAATTTTTAAAGGGGATGTACCATGATCATGGTTACATCCGGTATGTAGAAGTAACCGTTAAGACGTGAGACATACAAAAAACCTATACTCACCAGGTATAGCATTGGGAAAGTCTTCTGAAAAGCTCCTCCTCTCTTGGCGTGGTCTGCCGCCACCGAAGCCGCCGCCGCCGCCGCCGACGGGGTTCCCTCGGCCTCGATTTCCGCCCCATTCACCCCCACCACCAGCGGCGCCCCCACCTCCGCCACCGCGTTGGGGGCCGTCCTCACCTCCGGCTGCAAAAGAACAAAAATATTAGAACACAAACGTTTTAAAAATTCACATTGTCGAGATTTGAACAAAGAGAAACGTACCCATTTTTAAAGCGGGCGATACAAAACGGCTTAAACATTGTAGACCGACTGCACTCCCATGCGTACAAGCTGGAGTATTATAATACTAAAAACGGAATTATAATACCGTCTACAGAAAAAGCCGTTAAGATGCTGGCCCGAATGATTACTGGAGGTTTTGGAAACGAAAAGTTGCCACGCGAAAGCGTTGATTGCGTGTGAACGGGTTGATTTAACTACACTATCTAAAACATAAATTCTGAGTATTCAGAACTTGGTAAAAACCTGCCTAAGTTTTATCTCGCGAAAAAAAAAGTTGCTAAAAACTAAATCAACGATGAAAGAATTCTCCAGTTAGAACAAAAAAGTTGTAATGAAATTCTTACAAAGATAAAGAATGTGTTCCTAGTTAAGAAAGTAGTAAATAGTTTTAATGTGTTTTTTTAACAGGCCTTTTTAATTTTATTTTTATCACAATTTCAACCTATTTTAAGTATACTGCCGATCGCTGTTAGTAAAATAATCTGCCAAATAATTGTATCTTAAATTTCGATATAAATATTTTTTTCTAGCTCCTATTGGAAGAAAGATTGAAAATTTTAATGTTTGTTTAACCAAGAAATATTTCGGTAAAAATTAAGATTACAAAAATACTGTCATTACAAAACTTACAATGTTTCATTTCTACTACAACATAAAATTATTTATTACACAAGGTGTCACAAAAACGAGACACACACCGAAAAAATCCTGGGTGTTTCATTTTAAAAAATTATACTTTCTTGTGCAACTCGTTTTTGTGATACCTTGTATAATTGAAAATAATTTTATGTTGTAGTAGAGTTGAAACGTTGAAAGTTTTGTTAAGAAAGTCTTTTTTATAAAGTTAGCCGTTTTTGCACAATTTTCCGAGGGAACACTAACTGGATGCCCTGTATAAAACGGAAAGTGATTTCTTTGACAACGGATGGTTAAAACTTGGCCACTGATGGTTACCTTCCCTTTTAAAAACCATAGAAAAAAGATATCTCGTTGCTATTAGCAAATGAAAAGGGCAGCTTCTTGATTGACCCTATTTTAAATATTATAGAAAAACAGTAATATTATTATTTTGCCTCGATAAATAAATAATCAAATAGCCACTACTCTATATAAAGTCTAAATTGCATAACTTGAACCTGCTCTTTTTTTATCACGACTATATAAAAGAAAGTCAACCACTCTAGGAACTTCAAGTCATCGGCTGACTCTCTATGAAAAAATGTATTTGGTAATAAAGGTTTTTAACTAACAACTAGATCCGTAAAAAGCCCTTGGGAAGAGGGAATTTAAAATCTAAATTAAATCTAGGCTCAAGAACAGACCCTAACAAATTCTTACATGAATTTTTTTATGGCAAATTTTAATTTTCAATTTAAACACTAAACGTAACTATTTTAGCTTGTAATGTTACTTTTTATTAATTATTGTTAATATTGGCCTGCATCATTAATTTTTTAATTGTTAATATAGGCCTGTAGCATTAATTTTTTAATTGTTATTCATGGTAGTTTCCTACACCTCAGAAAATAAATTATTGGAACAATAAAATTATTATTATTATTATTATTATTTTCGCCCCTGACCTTATTTACAGAAATTATATACACCGCTGTTATAATTTTGATAACAAAAATACTAACTGCCTTTTTTTATTGTTAACGATTTACATTAACCCATTTCTTTTTGTCGCATTATGCCCATTTTTGTAATGGCATTGGGGTTAGCTCTATAGCTTAGGAGGCAAATTGGAGAAAAACTATTACACCTCAGGATTTTCTAAATTTCATCTAGTTTTCAAAAAAAAATACGCCACCTGTCCATCTCGAAGGAGGCGTGAGTTATTAAGCTCGACTCGGACGCGTGTTTGGTGAAATTTGAAAAAATTACGAAAACACGAAATCTTTAAACGCTATTTCCAAACGAACAATCGCAGCCGGATCGCCGTTCTGGTAAGAATACCAAGGTAGAGGGTTCAACTTAGAACTACATCGTAAATAGCACAGTCTCGCTGCAATTTTTGAGGCAGTAGGAGCGAACGAAAAAATGTAATTTTGACTACTTGAAATTTTGAAATTGGGTTAAAATTGACAAATTTCCTGAAGCGGTCATTGTTCTCGCATCTCTTTCTAATTTCACAAATTTTACACAATCCTCCATTGAAACGTTAATAACTTTCTTAATATTCAAAGGATCGCTACGAAATATAGCCTAAAAGACGAAGACGCCTATAAAATACGACGCCACGCGCCGACACTCGCCCAGAAAAAAGCCTTTGAGGAGACAAAGCGCATAAAAAACTCACACGAAATTGGAGCGAGTCTGCCTGATCACCGTGATTTTTTTCTTAGACTGAACTTACTTTCACCCTTTCCGTAACATCCTGCGCCTTTCCTTCATAAATGAAACTTGTTTCTTTTGACTCGAACTAAACATTTTTCATGAAATTACCCGTGTCATGGGGTCGAGGGTTCTCCTACTATTAGTTCGTTGTCAGAAAAATTGTTCGGTTTACTATAATTTGTTATATCACTTTAATAATATAGGGAAATAGAGTAAAACCAAATTGTTACGACTGTCAAAATATATTTAGCGTAATAAGATTTATGAGAATTTTGTTTCGAAAGTCCACTTGAAATTTAACTTAAAATTTTTAAAACGAACTGAAAAATATTTACTTTGAAATAATTTTGTCGGAAATTAATTTGCTGCATTATCAGCTACTTGAATCTTGATAAAACATAAAAAATTGAACAAAACATTTGATAAAACGCTTTCATTTGTTTCTTTTTTAACAAAATATTATCTTAGATTGCCAATATCTTCAAAACTACTAAAAATAAGTATCATGTGTGGGGGATCATCAGAAAGCAGTTATCTATTTGATTATGAAATAATATACAGGGTGTTCCATTTAAAATAAGAAAATTATTGTTTGTAAATCCACACATTCTAAATCAAATTATGAACACCCTGTAGACGAAAGTTTAAAATCTAATACTTACATCATTTGAAAGTTCATATATGTATAGCAGGACATGAAACCGGTTTTAAATCGGTTAAGACCGATAAAATTGTAACCGAAAACCTAAACCGAAACCATTAATTGAAGCTGGACTAAAACCGGCTCTAAACCGGTTTTCCAAATTTATGCTTATAGCGGTTTTTCAATTTTTATAATAATACAAAAAATTAGGGACTAAGTACTTAATACCTGCCCAAAAAATAATTTACGACGAACGGAACACCATTTTAGATGACTTTTCGCTTCCCGCACTTTTAATAATATGTCTATGCAAACGAAAATATATAAAAAACATCGTCCATTGTCAATCAACAAATCAGATCATTTCTCCATTTTGCTTTTTTAAAAAACTGTTAAAAAACTGGTTAAACCGAAAAAATAAAGGTTACCAGAAACGAAGAAATATTAACTAGTTTAAACCGGTAAAATACCGGTAACCTAACCGAAAATAATAACAGTTTCATGCCCTGAATCAGCTGCCACAATAAAACGGTTAGAATTATTTTTAATTTGAAAAATATGGCATTTCTCTGTAGGTTCTACATCTGTCAAAATTTCGAATATTTCAAAAACCGCTCAAAAGAAGTGCACGTTATGATAGTTCATTAGAAAGCTCTTGACATTCTCTAATCAAATTTGGAATAATATAAGGTGTTCAGTTTAAATTAACAAAGTTGGTTACTGCCCAGCCTAAATGGAATACCCAGTACAACTAGAAATATTTTTGGAATATGTAGTGTTGATTGCTGAACAACTTTCGTAATAAATATTTTTGTCTATCTAGCCAACGAGTTTTGGAAGAAATACGCACAACATGGACACCCTGTATTTATTCATTTAAAATGATTTATTTAAAGCTCGTAAATATATTCTCCCATATCAATTCAATTTAAAAATCCACCGCTCAGTATACTCGAAATAATAAAAATTTCAAAGTGCAAAAATGACCGTATGAATGAAAAATGCATTAATTTATTGCAAATAGACTGTCACGCTGACTGATGTGGGAGCATCTGTAAACAACGTCATAAATTTAATCCATGCTACTAACCTGTGAAATTTCCATAGTTGCCTCTGTGACCGCCCCTGTCTCGATCGTTGAAATTACCCCGCGGAGGTCCTCTCCTGTCAAAGTCTTCGTTTCCAAACCTGTCGCCGCCCGACCTGAAACCACCGCCGCCGCCGCCTCGCCCTCGGCCACCCCGGCCACCCCTGTCAAAGCCGCCGCCTCTGTCATTCCTTTTACCTAAACCAAATCAGAAACAATGTACAACAGAAAAAATACGCTGCTTCACAAAATTAATGTTTAAATAATTTTTTTGCACTGTAGAATAACTCTACAGAACTATTACTTCTATTTTTGCAATTTTTTTTGTAGAAGTTTTCGGATTCTGTTTGATGTCAAGAAATCAAAATATTCAATGCAGAAGAAAACTCGAAAACTCTTCTAGAAACTTATTACGATGCGTCAAATATGCGAGGCAGTGTTTTAAGCCTGAACTTATATACAAAAGAACTAGCGTTTATTACTGGTCTAGTACGATATATAAAAAAATTAATAGCAATTTACAATTTAAAAACGTTAATAAATCGGTGCATACCTTCTGCTACATCAATTTTAACAATGTGTCCCTCAACGTCGACCAGTCCGTTCATTTTAATAGCCTCCTCGAGATCCTTAAGCGAATCGAACTCCACGTAGCAGAACCCTTTAAATCTGTCCGTTTCTTTGTCCATTACAAGTCTTACATTTTTTACTGATAAATCCTGGAAAATCCGGTTGACATCGCCTTGAACAATTCCGTACGGGAGGTTTCCTATGTAGGCTGTGTAGGGGGGCTCCGTTGGTAGTGGTTTCCTGCCGCCGCCACCGCCGCCGCCTCGCCGGCCAGCACCTCCGAAATCTCTACAACACAAATCACATTAAGCGGGGGCTCACCTCAGGTTTGCGAACAAAAGTTCTACTTTCCAGCTTACATTTTTAAGCGAAAAAGATTTGCATGCAGAGGGTCACGTTATGCATCAATTATTTGACTATTTTTTTTGCAACATGAATGAAAACTGTACTGTCGTCAGGTTTCCTTCTGTTGGTTAGCTGTTTTGGGTAAATGCTTGCCCATAGATGCTGTCGAAACCCAAGCACTGCACTATAAACAATTATTATTTGACAACGGTGCGCTGCGATTTTTCCAAATCCTCCGTTGAATTTTTCAACGCTACAACACTACAATCCATGCAAGGCACAATAAATATTTGTTTTCGTTTGGCTGTGGATTTTCAGCATGTGCATCAAAATGCAGCATTGCCGCCTTGATGCAAAATATCACTAAAATCGCACTCCCAACACAGAAATTTCGGTCGCATATTTTGAGCAATAATTCTATCTACAGGATTACGCAAAGACACGCGAAAGTCGCCCACTATTTTAGTTAAATTTTCAGTTTTTACCTGTTGTCTCTATCATCATAACCGCTACGACCGGCCATGTTTTATGTTAAAGGGCCTGCGCACTGCGTCTTCTGACACAAACTTGAGAAGGGCAGCCAACGATATCATATCATTTTTTTCTTATTTTGCACAACTAATTTTAAGGTTCTTTACACAAATATATATCAAATAAACCAATGTTTCATATGATATTTTAGTCGATTTTAATAATTCGATTGACAGTTGCGAATTTAAAACTGCTAATTTTAAGTTTTAAACAAAAGAATGTCACGCACGTTCAAATTTCTAGTCGAATTTTGGCGATTGCAATTTATCGCGTCTGTATGCTAGCATACCAACCATACCACCACTCCTTACAAATTGTAGTTTAAAAAAACGGTTTCTTATCTGCTGAAATCTGAAAATGAATATTGTGTGTTAAGCAAAGAAAGACTTAAAATACTTAAATTTATATAAACCTGAATACTGGCGTACTTACATCAAGAGGATTATGGTACGCAATAAAAACCTACAATTATGACTGAATGAAGCGCCATCAAGAGCGGAATTATATTTACGGTTTGGTACTATTTTGATTAGAATATAATTTAGTATTTCAGGGTAGAAGAAAATTTTACCTTTTCATAAAATAAAACAAAAAAATTGATATCTTTTCTAGAAACTTGGTACACTGCGCGTCATATAAATGTGGTACACTTTGATTTTATCAATGTAAATCTGGCTCAACTTGTCAAATTTGACATTATACGATCTGTCACAGATATTTATAATATTTTAAGTATCGGAGAACTTGAATCTGAAATCATGCATTGAGAAATCAATTACCTCGGCAGGTAATCGATCGTTCACCAACTGTGTCGCAAGAAATTAACTCAAAGTAAGGTAAAATGATCTCTATATATTGTCACAATTTTGTAATCTGACTCCTTCTCGTTTTTTTTTTCAATCCGAGTAAGGTTAAGTTGAGTTGTTCGCTAAAAATTGCCCTATAGAAATGTGCGTTGAGTTGAGTGAGACACGAGTGTTCACGGACGTGGTTAAAATTTAAAATCAATTGATTTCGATAATCGAATAGTCGGTATTTGAATGATCATTCGAATACTCAATCACGCATTCGAAAATAAGATAAAAGTCGAGGGGCGACTCGAATGCTCGATATTTGATAATTTAGACTGTTCATTCAAATTATTTCTTTTCGTATCACATCTCACATCGAATGATGCGGGGAGTTCGAGTTACATGAATAATCGAATGAACGGTTTTTCTTCATTCGAATGTGCCCATTAATATTTACGCATGCGCAGATTAGAATCATCTAGAATGACACATGGCTGACATGGCAGTGGATTTGAGTATTTTAGCCAAATATGTACAAAATTTGATTTTTCTGTGGAAAAACAAGCCTTTTCGTAATAGATAAAAGGGGCATTATTTACTGAACGTTTCCCCTGTGTGAATGGGCCGAGAAATTGGACGAAATTGAGTTCATTTTAGTGATATAAAATGTAGTGCCAAAGTGAAATTTCAGGATTTTTGTGCCAAAATGGGGGCGTTTGCATGGATATTTGAGTTTCGAGTTCCGACTCCAAAATAGAAACTTCTGAAAATTTCAGGCCAAAATGTGTAAGGTCCATAATTTTTTTGCTGAAAATGGTGTTAGGTTACGTTTGTTTATTTGTTCCACTTAAAGAGTTTCGAATCTCCTTGCATCTTGTATTATTTGCATTGCTATGCGCAGAGACAAATAAAGAAACCTGTTCTTAATCGCTTGAGAAGTTACGGGAGAGTGTACACACCTTGTAATTGGTGTAAACTTGGATTAAAGCTATATTTAGTTGATTTAATGATGTGAAGCAAATAATCGTTCACATAATATAATATACTATCCCTCATGTTAATTTTATTTTTTCAGCTGGATATGCTGCAACTCGTACAGAGGCAGGTGTCTTTATCGAAGTAGATGGATGCCAAGTTCCCGCTGAGGTTCCTCTAAGTCATCACGATGTTCCGATTGTGGTAGAGCCTGGAGTGAGTTTTTAATGGATTAAAACTAAAACCACACATGCGGATATACAAGGAGCAAACTAACAGGTTTGTTTTTAAATTTGCATCTTTGTATTGAGTAGTTGTAGTTTATTCCACGTAAGCTGATCCGATTAGTACAAATATAGCAACTTTTTATTCAGTATTATTGGTCACAATGATCATTGACCTCGACCTACCTCGGATCGCATCCGCCTAATAAAATAGTTCTTCCAAATTAAATTAATGGTAGCAGGCAACTAACAATACAGTACTTCGATTTCACGGTTGCATTTGAAAAAAAAAAACTCCGTTTAAGAATTGATTTTATTAATAATTTTATTCCATTATTAATGGTCACGTTCACACACACACACCCAAACTTAATAGATAAATACACCAGTTACAACAAAATATTCAACACGCTACAAAACTGACACTGACAACTTTTAACACTAACCTCAAAAAAGTCGAAACCAGAAGAAACATGTGACACCGATCGTGTATTCCTATGCCACAGTTTACGATCTAGGGACAAATTTTTTTAAAGTAATCGGCAGGTCATGATGATGTCTGTCGAAATCAGTCAGTGGAATATTCTGTTAAATTGGCTAGTATATTTTGGTTCACGGCCTTTTTTGCTGTTGTGCATTGTAGACCGTACCTATGTGAGTTTAATTATTTTATTTGTGTCCGCATTATTTTTGTATGCGGTCATTACGACAGCATGTCATAACTGTGTACGGTGTACTTGGCCTTATGTCTTTGTATATTATTTTTTGCACAATCTTGTTTTTTTTTTGTCACTTGCGGTCATTGTGGACAGAAACAGTAAGTTGATTCTACTGAACGATTATATTTTTCCTAGCATCCAATGTACATAGTCCGTATCTAAGCTGGTAAGTGCAACATACCGCGCTAGGGCAGTAAGTGAATTTGTGCTTATAACATTATCTACAGCTAAAATTAACTAAATAAGAGGAAAAAAGAAAGCAATATAGAATTTATTTATTTAAATGAAAGTTAAAAAGTACAATTTGAACAATCAAAAATTTCTTGAATCGACAAATTCAAACTGTCAGCAAAAACAAACAATAGGAAACAATTTATTACCGTTGCATAGCAACCGGCATAATGACTATGCTTAATACTTAATGCGCTATATTGTTTGAACGCTCGATATTTCGTACAAATTTGATAAGATTTGTAAAGATTAATCTGATTGTGCGAAAAATAGTATACGATACTTAGTAAGTGCTCACTGATCTCAAATATTTGAGAAAATGTATTGTATTGTTACACTATGTATCGTATTGTTACACTACGTATTTTACGCAATGGCTCCAACCCATTATTATATGATTGTTTCCCAAATAAACTATATTCCAATGATATTTCTTGAATTTTCAAATTTCAACCAATGACAACGGTTTTATACTGCTGCTAGCTTTTTACCTGCGAGAAAGTTACGTCTAGCTTTTAAATGCACGTAATTGACGTCATTTACTTTCAATTGGACTAAAAACAAAATAAAATATAAATTACAAATTCAAGAATAATTATTTTGGTCTTAATTACTATGTAATTATGTATGTAATTTTACAAAAATATTTTTAATATCAAACTGACATGAACTGTCGGACAATTTTTTGAACCACCCTGATGTAATTGTTTAGAAAGTTAATACATGGTTTTATGAAACAGTCTATAGGTTATGACAGAATTAACTTAAAAATCTGAAGAGATAATCCAATGCAATTAAACTGAAATTAAATATAGATTAGTTGCTTTGAATTTCGCTACTCCTTTAATATTTTTAAGAGAATATGCATTTATTTTTAAATATATCAAAACTTATTTCCGTGGCATTGCTAGCAACGCGATGCTACCTTCATGCACATGAAGTTGAAGTTACTGACTGGTGTGAACAATGCTTTGCCAGCAACGTCAAGGAAATACGTTTTGATACGTGAATATTTTGCTAGCAACACGTTACTACCTTCACACACATACGAACGACATTTGCATTTGTAGGGAGAAAAATGTTTAAATAGGCTCATGTTACTGACGTTGGAAAGTAGATTTACGTATTCGTGATGTGATTTTTTGATTTTATATTTATAACAGTCTGTTTTATGTCCATCTTTATTTGTGTTTTAGATCCTTGCAACCTTGCCTAATAATGTTGGATTAATTCAAAGGATTTCAGTATAGTTCTGGTTCTGATCAATATTTGAGCACCGATAGATGGAAGAGACCAACATGAATTGTTCCTTCCAAATTAATCATGACTAGTTGAAAGTTGGGACGTGGAATATAAACTTTGGGTATGTGTATAAAATCCAACTCGTGTTGAATTAAATATTGAGGGAATACGTTACTTAATTATTTTAGTTTTTTGTATACGCTCTGAAATTTTAACGCAATGTTCCTTGTTCTTTCGGTAATTGATTCTGGTATGCCAGTACAGCGCTCATTTTACACTACCTACCTTCAGACAACACGAGACTTCTTCGGTATATCCTTTTTAATGCTTTTTTTGCAACCAACATGAGCAAACGCTACTATTTTTTAAAATGTGACTGTCATTAATTGACAAAATCAATTGTGCCTATCGCTAGTCCACGATGTACGGAATGGAACAATCTTTGAGTACATATTCGAATGATTCTAGTGATCGAATGGTCATTCGAATAACCAATAACTCAAAAAATTATTTTGTTGCTTGCACGCAATTTCCAAATGGACTTGCAATGTGTTGCAGAATGTATTTAGTATTAGATTAGCACACATTAAAAAATATGATATAATGGGGGGGCGCGTAGCATTCAGTGCGTTGCTTTTATGTTCTTTAGTTATATTATTTTTAATTACTTTACATTCATTCTTAATTTTAAGAGACTCAAATGCTCGATGTTCAGTAATTTAGACTGTTTATTCATATTATTTCAATTCGTATCGCGTTTAATTCTGTCGACAGCCATTTGAAAAAACCATTCGAATAATGCGGTGTAGTAATCGAGATATCTCGAGTTACATGAATAATCAAATGAACGATTATTTTTCGTTCGAATGTGTTCATCACTAATCGTGACGTTGGCTATAAACTGCTGCCAATTTCCTAAATCGTAGACACCGTTGAAATTATTTATGATCAAACGACAAATATTTCTGCGCTTCAGCCTCTCATCTCTTATGTTTGATTAAAATCAAAAAATTTACCTTAATCATTGAGTAAATAATTAATATAGTACGTATCTACAAAAGTAAGGTTATGAGAACGTTTTTGCGTTTTGTACGTTTCGTTATATGTCGCTTACATACATTTGTCATTATAATATGTTCTAGTTAGTTTCCTAGTTCAATTTATAACAATGTCTTTCCACATTTTTGTAGTTTATATCTCGTTGGTCATTATTAAAATTAATATTATCTGGGCCATATTTTAAATGTATGAAATGTTTCTACTTTCTACGTAAGATGGCGGCTGTATTGCATGCGCATTGTGTATATCAAAACTTATTTCCATGGCGTTGCTGCTACCTTCACACACATGAATAGGAAATTACTGGTGTGAAGTCGATGCGTTGCCAGCAACGTCAAGGAAATAAGTTTTGATACATGAATATTTTGCTAGCAACACGAAGCTACCTTCACAAACATACGAAAGTCAATTGAGGTTTGATGGTGTTGTGGATGTAATTAATGTTACTTTCGTAATTTGTAAGGGAGAAAAATGTTTAAATAGGTTCATGTTAAGGTACTTCAGTTTTATTGACAATGTTTTCGATGTTGGAAGTAGGTTTACGTATTCGTGGTTTGATATATTGCCTTTATATTTATAACGGTCTGTTTTATGTCCATCTTTATTTCTGTTTCAGTTCTGTTTGCCTGATAATGTTGGATTAATTTAAAGGATTTTGGTATAGTTCTGACCAATATTCGAGCACCGATAGATGGAGGAGACCAACTTGAATTGTTCCTCCCAAATTAATCATGACTGGTGGAAAGTTGGGATGTGGAAATAAACTTTGGGTATGTGTGTAAAATGCAATACATGTTGAATTAACTATTGAGGGAATGCATTATTTAATTACTTTAGTTTTTTGTATAAGCTCTGAAATTTAACGCAATGTTCTGTAACTTATTCGGTAATTGATTCTGGTACGCCGGTACAGCACTCATTTTACACTACCTAACTTCAGACACCACAAGACTTCTTCAATATATCCTTTTTAATGCGTAGTAGTAATCGAGATATCTCGAGTTACATGTATAATCGAATGAACGATTATTTCTCGTTCGAATGCACCCATCACTAATCGTGACCACAGACATTGGCGATAAACTGCTCTCAATTTCCTAAATCGCGGACACCTCTGAAATTATTTATGGCCAAACGACAAATATTTCTGCGCGTGAGCCTCTCATCTCTTGTTTAATTAAAATAAAAAAAATTTACATTATGGTACGTATCTACAAAAGTAAGTTTCAGTGGCGGCTATTCAGGTGAAGTAGGTGAAGTGCCTCTTCACCAAAAATATTCATTCAATATTATTTTTTTTAACTCGGTATTCGTTCATCGAAGATATTATCAAAATACATTTTCTTAATTACTAACGTAATATAATAATAATAAGTATATTTAATATTAATATTATTAATATATTTATCATACGTTACACACATGTAAACGTTGCGAAATATAAAAAGAATAAGACGTAGGTAGATCTGTACGTGTACGTACATAGCCGATTTTGTTTGTGGTGAAGAGCGTCGAGTCAAAACCGCTAAATCTGCACCAGCACAGTGCGTTGCCATGGCAACGGTTTCACAGAAGGGACGAACTCCCACTCCTTGGCATGCACAAGTGAAGAGTTCGGTCATCATGTGGCAGTGTGCTTCGGGTTGTCGTAAGCTTATGCAATTTTCATTTCGTAAATGCCGTTGGCGATTTATATTTATGTGCATTGTGCATCGTACATTTTTATTATTTTATTATATCTTAGTTTACGAATTTTTAAATGTTAACTTGATGTGTATTGTGTGTTTAGACGTAGTGTGTGTGTTGTGTGGTGGCAATAATGAATCCAATTAACGTTATTGTTTGCAATTTGTTGGAAACACCATTGAGTCGTTGGAAGGACGAAGACAAACGAGACATTTTAAGTAACGGACGACCTACCGTTGTTCCGTCGATTTTTGCCAAAAAAGAATTAAAAAAAAGTGGCAAGTCTTATAATATTAATTTTAAATCTTCTTGGTTTTCGGAGTATAAATGGTTATGTACCAGTGACATTTTGCAAAAAATGTTTTGCTGGCCCTGCTTGCTCTTTTCTAATAAACACTTAGTTTGGAATAGGGATGGATTCACGGATTTATTAAATATTACGCGGGCGTTACATAAACATGAGGAGTATCACGACCAGATCTAAGTAAAACTTTAATTAATCAAGGTAAACAATCTCGTAGTTTCATTGATGCATGGTATGATAAATGCTCGGATAAATGCAATTGGTTAACTGGTAGTTTAACTATAAAAAAATTATTTTGTTGGCCCTGTGTATTATTTTCAAATCGGGATGTTTGGTCAAAATCTGGATATGACGATCTTAAAAATTTATCTCGCGCAATGAACAGGCATTAAAAAAGCCACGTTATTAATGTCAATGTAGAGTTTAATACAAATTTTGGGGTACTTGTAAAACACAATGACCTTGAAATTCCTGAAAAATTTTGTAGTTAGTTAGTTGGTTCAATTTACAACATCTTTCCACATTTTTGTAGTTAGTTTATATTTCTCTTTGGTCATTTGAAATTAATGTTATTTTGGATTACGGCCTATATTTTAAATGTTTAAGATGGCGGCTGTGACGACGCATGCGCATTGTGAATCTAAATTCGGCGACAGAATTATAAAAATTTTAAGAGATTAACCATACATATCCACGCAATTAAGCTAAAATTAAAAATTATAGATTAGTTGCCTTGAATTTACGCTACTCCCTCAATATCTAAAATTAAAAATTATAGACTAGTTGCCTTGAATTTTCGCTACTCCCTCAATATTTTTAAGAGAATTTGAATAAAATTTTCAAATATATCAAAACTTATTTCCGTGGCGTTGCTGTTGCTACCTTCACACACATACAAAAGTTAGTATTCTGTGCACAGACCTCTGTTCTGTGTTCTGTGAATAATAATTGAGGTTATGTCTTGTAAAATGTTGTGTAATGTTGTTTTTGTAATTTGTAAGAGAGAAAAATGTTCAAATAGACCCATGTTAACGTACTTACGTTTTATTGACAGTGTTACTGACGTTGAAAAGTAGATTTGCACATTTGTAATGGTAATATGTTGCTCATATACCTACTCGAATCTTTATTTCTGTTTCAGATCCTTGCACCCTTGCCTAATAATGTTGAATTAATTCAAAGGATTTCAGTAGTTCTAATCAATATTCGAATACCGATAGATGATGATGACCATCAATCAATATGAATCGTTCCTTTCGAAATTAATCATGCCTGGTGGAAAGTTGGGACGTGGAATATAAAAACTTTCGGTATGTGTAAAAAATGCAACACGTCTTGAATTAAATGTTGAGGCAATACGTTATTTAATTATTTTCAGTTTTTTGTATATGCACTGAAATTTAACGCAATGTTCCTTGCTCTTTCGACTGATTCTGGTACGCCGGTACAGCACTCATTTTACACTACCTATCAGTAGACACCACAAGACTTCTTCAATATATCCTTTTTAATGCTTATTTTGTGACCAACAAGTGCAAACGCTGTAATTTTTTTATATTTGACTGCTTCATTAATTGACAAATCGCTTTCTCTGAACATTTCCCGGCCTTTTAATAAATACACTACCGTATTGGTGACAAATGAAAATTAATATAATTGTAAGAAGTCTTATTTAGAAAGTTAATACAAAAAATGGTTTTATGAAACAGTCTATAGGTTATGACAGAATTATCTTAAAAATCTGAAGAGATAATCCAATGCAATTAAGCTGAAATTAAATATTATAGATTAGTTGCTTTGAATTTCGCTACTCCTTTAATATTTTTAAGAGAATATGCAATAAATTTTTAAATATTCGAAAAAACACAAAGGGTGCGACATCTCTTATGTAAATATGCAACCAGTATAGTGAGGATAACAAATATTTGACGTTTTAGATTACGTGTTAATGTTATCCGACAAATAGTAGGGGGTTCATATTTGAAAGTCTAAAACTGCTTAATAGCATCAGTTAAAGGTGTGAAATTAATAGAAATTGCAAAAGATTCTGTTTAGTGCCTCAGTGTGGTACTTACGCTCAAAAGTAATGTCCGCATGCACTGGTTTCCGAAAGACGCAAATACTTGTAATAAATGGAAAAAGGCTTTAAAAATTGCCATACCAATAACCAATTTGTATGTGTGTATGTAGCCAAAATTTTATTCTTGATGATTCTTTCATTAATAAGTATTATATGCATATCAAATTACCTATATCTTTATTTTATTTTCTCATTTAATTTTCAGCTACCTGATATTTTAAATAGTGACAGAAAGTTGTTGTATTTCACTGGAGTAGACCTTGATGTGATAAAGTGTTGTGAACAATGCCTTAAAAATATTAGAAAATATAAAAATCAGCAAATTGAAATTTTGTTTGTCTATGCTTTCATAGCTTTTGACATCACACTTCTTTTCAGGATGGCAGTACTTTAGGACTCCTTCACACTTGAATTCCTTTAATGGCATTCCGGAATCTGATTCCAGAAACGCGCTGAAACTTTCCATACATTTAAATAGAATCTGTTCACACAGAGATTCCATAGAATGCATCTATGTATATGCATTCTACGGAATCTCTGTGCGACTTTATTTAAATGTATAGAAAGTTTCAGCGCGCTTCTGGAATCGGATTCCGGAATGTGAAGGAGTCCTTAGAAATTGGTTCAACTTCATGCACCATTTTCATTTTCCTTACCCCATGCCTGCGTTACATTTGTGCAATATAGAGCTCCTCTAATTCCTCAATCCTCATAACTAATATGTATTTTCAGAATAATTAAATAGTAATAAGTATAATAAATACAAAAACTACTGAATTATTTTATAATTTAACAAATCTTGCCGGATTATGTAAATGAGCGTGGAGATTATATGCTTACAAAACCCAAATTGACCTGCTTTGCAGCTGCATACGCATTGCCATTTATTGGGCTCGTCTCGTATACATATTTTTATTTCATGAGGTAGAGAATTTAATGCAGATGTTTGCAAATACAGGGCAAATATTTGTTGCTTGATGACATCTTCAACCTGGCAGAGAATTATATGACCAGCTTTAAATACGGCTTCGCCTTCTTTCATGGGTCTACTTTTGGTTCCGACATAACCAAAAATGTCGCTCAATTCTACTATAACTTTCGGCATGTCTGAAAACCTTTCCCGTAAATAGTTATTTATATGAAAATAATACACTACAGGTGATGACAGCCGCAGTGTTTTCCTCACTCTACGACATTTTGAAAATTCATGAGCGCCATCTGTTGAGCATGATTTTCGCGAATATCAAAACTTATTTCCGTTTCGTTCCTAGCAACGCGGTGCTAACTTCATGCACATGAAGCTGAAGTTACTGACTGGTGTGAACAATGCGTTGCCAGCAACGTCAAGGAAATAAGTTTTGATACATGAATATTTTGCTAGCAACACGTTACTACCTTCACACACATACGAACGACATTTGCATTTGAGTTTATGTCTTGTATGATGGTGTTGTGATGTATTAATACTTTTGCTATTTGTAAGGGAGAAAAGTGTTTAAATAGGCTCATGTTACTGACGTTGGAAAGTCGATTTACGTATTCGTGATGTGATGTATTGCTTTTATATTTGTAACAATTTGTTTTATGTCCATTTTTATTTGTGTTTCAGATCATTTCAACCTTGCCTAATAATGTTGAATTAATTAATTCAAAGGATTTCAGTATAGTTCTGATCAATATTTGAGCACCGATAGATGGAACAGACCAACATGAATTGTTCCTTCCAAATTAATCATGACTGGTAGAAAGTTGGGACGTGGAATATAAACTTTGGGTATGTGTATAAAATCCAACACGTGTTGAATTAAATATTGAGGGAATATGTTACTTAATTATTGGTATACGCTCTGAAATATAACGCAATGTTCCTTGTTCTTTCGGTAATTGATTCTGGTACGCCGGTACAGCACTCATTTTACACTACGTACCTTCCGACGCCACAAGACTTCTTCAGTATATCCTTTTAATGCTTTTTTTGCAACATGAGCAAACGCTACTATTTTTTAAAATGTGGCTGTCATTAATTAACAAATCGATCGTGCCTATCGCCAGCCCCCACGATGTACGGAATGGAACAATCTTTAAGTACCTATTTGAATGATTCTAGTAATCGAATGGTCATTCGAATACACAATAACTCGAAAAATGATTTCGTTGCTTGAGAGCAAATTCCGAAAGGACTTTCGTTGCAGAATGTATTTAGTATTAGCAGAGATTATGAAGACTCTAGATAGTTACCGTCAATGTATTTACTGGACGCGGCAAAAATGGATGCGGAACTCAAGTAATTTGAAAGCAGGCCACCGAAACTTAGACTGGTGCCGATAATATTCATTCATAATGTGTTACGCACATTATGAACGAACATCATCTGCGTCAATCTAAGTTTCGGTGGCCTGCTTCCAAATTACTTGGGTTCTGCATGCATTTTTGCCGCGTCCAGTAAATACATTGACGGTAACTATCTAGAGTCTTTATGATCTCTGGTATTAGATTAGCACACATTCAAAAATATGATATAGTCGTGTGGCGCTGAGCATTCAGTCTTGACGTTGCTTTTATGTTCTTTAGTTATATTATTTTTAATTTACTTTACATTCATTCATAATTTTAAGAGACTCGAATGTCGATGTTCGGTAATTTAAACTGTTTATTCAAATTATTTCATTTCGTATCGCGTTTAATTCTGTCGACAGCCATTTGAAAAAACCATTCGAATGGTGCGGTGTAGTTACAGAAATAATCAAATGAACGATTATTTTTCGTTCGAATGCGTCCATCACTAGTCGTGACATTGACGTTAAACTGCTGCCAATTTCCTAAATCGTGGACACCGTTGAAATTATTTTTGGTCAAACGACAAATTTTTCTGCGCTTCAGCCTCTCATCTCTTATGTTTGATTAAAATCAAAAAATTTACCTTAATCATTGAGTAAATAATTAATATAGTATGTATCGTCAAAAGTAAGGTTATGAGAACGTTTTTGCGTTTTGTACGTTTCGTTATATGTTCTAGTTAGTTTCCTAGTTCAATTTATAACAAATGTCTTTCCACATTTTTGTAGTTTATATTTCTCGTTGGTCATTATTTAAAATTAATGTTATCTGGGCCATATTTTAAATGTTTGAAATGTTTCTACGTAAGATGGCGGCTGTGTTGCATGCGCATTGTGTATCTGAATTCGGCGGCAGGTTATCTTAAAAATTTTAAGAGAGCCATGATCCAACGTATTTAAGCCAAAATTATAGATTAGTTGCTTTGAATTTCGCCACTCCCCAAATATTTTTAAGGGGAGGATTTGCAATAAATTTTCAAATATATCGTAACCACAGGCTAAAATTCTGTTCTCACCTGTGTCGTAACTTATTTCCGTGGCGTTGCTAGCAACGCGCTGCTACCTTCATACACATGAAATTGAAGTTACTGGTGTGAACCAATGCGCTGCCAGCAACGTCAAGGAAATAAATTTTGTACGTGAATATTTTGCTAGCAACAGTCACGTTACTAACTTCACACGCTTGATATTTGATAATTTAGACTGTTCATTCAAATTATTTCATTTGGTATTACATCGAATGATGCAGGGAGTTCAAGTTATATGAATAATCGAATGAACGGTTATTTATCATTCGAATGCGCCCATCACCATTTACGCATGCGCAGATTAGAAACATCTAGAATGACACATGGCTGACATGGCAGTTGATTCGGGAATTTTACCCAAATATATACGAAATTTGATTTTTATGTGGAAAAACAAACCTTTTCGTAATGGATAAAAAGGGGCATTATTTACTGAACGTTTCCCCTGTGTGAATGGGCCGAGAAATTGGGCGAAATTGAGTTCATTTTAGTGATATAAAATGTAGTGCCAAAGTGAAATTTCAGGATTTTTGTGCCAAAATGGGGGCGTTTGCATGGAAAACTTATTTGAGTTTCGAGTTCCGACTCCAAAATAGAAACTTCTGAAAATTTCAGGCCAAAATGTGTAAGGTCCATAATTTTTTTGCTGAAAATGGTGTTAGGTTAGGTTTGTTTATTTGATCCGCTTAAAGAGTTTCGAATCTCCTTGCGTCTTGTATTATTTGCATTGCTATGCGCAGAGACAAATAAAGAAACCAGTTCTTAATCGCATGAGAAGTTACGGGAGAGTGTACACCTTGTAATTGGTGTAAACTTGGATTAAAGCTATATTTAGTTGATTTAATGATGTGAAGCAAATAATCGTTCACAAAATATAATATGGATAGTATATTCATGTTAATTTTATTTTTTCAGCTGGATATGCTGTAACTCGTACAGAAGCAGGTGTCTTTATCGAAGTAGATGGATGCCAAGTTGCCGCTGGGGTTCCTGTAAGTCATCACGATGTTCCGATTGTGGTAGAGCCTGGAGTGAGTTTTTAATGGATTAAAACTAATACCACACATGCGGATATACAAGGAGCAAACTAACAGGTTTGTTTTTAAATTTACATCTTTGTATTAGAGTAGTTGTAGTTTATTCCACGTAAGCTGATCCGATTAGTACAAATATAGCAACTTTTTATTCAGTAAGATTTGTAAAGATTAATCTGATTGTGCGAAAAATAGTATACGATACTTAGTAAGTGCTCACTGATCTCAAATATTTGAGAAAATGTATCGTATTGTTACACTATGTATCATATTGTTACACTACGTATTTTACGCAATGGCTCCAACCCAGTATTATATGATTGTTTCCCAAATAAACTATATTCCAATGATATTTCTTGAATTTTCAAATTTCAACCAATGACAACGGTTTTTTATACTGCTGCTAGCTTTTTACCTGCGAGAAAATTACGTCTAGCTTTTAAATGCACGTAATTGACGTCATTTACTCTCAATTGGACTAAAAACAAAATAAAATATAAATTACAAATTCAAGAATAATTATTTTGGTTTTAATTACTATGTAATTATGTATGTAATTTTACAAAAATATTTTTAATATCAAGCTAACATGAACTGTCGGACAATTTTTTGAACCACCCTAATGTACAGAGTGGAGCATAATGGAGTCCCACATTTCCGAGGTGAATTGTAAAAAGAACGGTACAAGGTAACACTTTTTATTTATTAAAAGTATCTACAATAAAATTTTTTTGGTTAGGTTTTAAAAGATATATCGTCCAAATGTTGGCCTTGACGGGCGATGCACATATGGAGCCATCTTTCTGGGACAGTAAACCCCCGGGAACTCCACCAACGACCTCTTCACAACCCAAAAGTCACCATGCTTTATCCTCTATAGGCATCGTGGGGCCTTATTTTTTTTTAAGAGGGTGGCGCCACTGTTACTGTGACTTCCCACCAAAACTTGGAGAATTTCTTACGCCCCAAACGAGGGAAGTTTCAACGGGATGGAGCCACAGCCCATAAGGCCATTCATGAGGAAATCGTCTGGATTCTTCTAGATATGTTGGTGAAAGAAAACTTCAAGGATATGTGCATCGCTCGTCAAGGCCAATATTTGGACGATATAATTTTCTAAACTTAACCAAAAAAAACCTTATTATCTTTCAATAAATAAAAGATTTTTTTCTATAACTTAGAATTCCCCTCGGAAATGTGGGACATTATGCTCCACCCTGTACCTATAAATAAAAATCTAAATATAAAAGTAAGGAAGGAAATTGTTTATTTGGGAAATAATCTTGACAAAGCGCTTAATAATAAAAGTCGTGTGACATCATATAATCTAGGCTGAACGGACTTTGGGTAGTTACGGGAGGCCAGATATCAGGGACGTCAGTCGTGTCATCCTTTAAAGTAAACGAATGTTCAGCCTAGATGTTATGACGCATATAACGAGCGCTGTGGCCTTGTGTTTTAGGAGGTGTCACATGTACCCCTCGATCTCTAAATCACATCACGCAAACTGCGGGTAGCAAATTTTGTTGCAAAATTTGCTTTTAAGCAAATGTTCTAGACTTAATAATTTACCTAAAGCCCTCGACCTGCACAGTGCACAGTCTTGAGAGCTTTTAAGGTAAATTATTAAATTTCGAACATTTTCTAAGCAAAATTTTGCAAAAAAAACGCTACCCGCAATTTATCCGATAAAATTCAGAGGTCTCGGGATATAATCTATGAATATAAATATTAATATTATGTATTTGGTTTTTCAGCGCTGGTATTGGAATCATATCGGGGCCCACTGAAGCACAACTATTCGTTGGAAAATTTGGAGGACAGAGAACGTTAACGTTTGTTGCTTATTTGTTTCTGTATTATACATTTTTTTATGTTTACTTACTCTGTCTTGTTGTTTCTGGCTATTATAAATAAACCTACTTTAAATGATATGCATTTTCATTTTTCACCTCTACTACTCGTAATAGGATATGATTAAGAGAGAAATAGAATTAATAACGTCAATGAAAATGGTACTGAGGATTTCCCAAAGATGGAGCCATTTCCATGTCACATATAGAAATCTGCCGTATTATGTATATATATTTTTGAACCTAACAGTTTTGACTTGCTCTTTATTGTAAATCGCAAAGAGAAAATTTTAATTGAGTAGATATATCTTGTTAGAAGTTAGGAATTTGAAACGTAGTTGATCGGTTTATTAATTTTTGCGATGGCCTTATTAAGTCGATTTTATAATTTATGGTTAGTGCGTCACGCTGACCAAAGATGGCGCTTGACCCATCTCGCTGGTATCAATTTGTCCGATAGCCTACATATTCTAAATATTTTCCGGGCTCTTCAGTAACTCCATTGCAATTAGGGGGGGTGTATTAATATTTTTTAAGAAAAAATATTATATATTCTAAGTATAATATATACTACTATCTATCTTCTTATATTACTATATTCTAAAACAGGAAAGACACTCCATGGAGTGAGGTCGGTCTGGGATCCCAACCCTTCCCCACCCTTGTGGGTATAGTACTTATAAAGCCGCAGGATCAATAACATTCCGCAACATATATGTGGCGCCACCTTTTGTTGTATTATTGAACTACAATTTTCGTACGAATATAAAACTTAACGTTAAATTTTATTAGATCAATTTTATCAATCCAAACATAAGATATTCAGATTCTGATCTTCTCAAACAGGAAAGACACTCCAGGGAGTGAGGTCGGTCCGGATCCCAACCCTTCCCCACCCTTGTGGGTATCATACTTATAAAGCCACAAGATTGAAATCATTCTGCGGCATATATGTGGCTCCATCTTTTGTAGTATTATTAAACTACAATTTTTGTACGAATATGAAACTAAACGTCAAATTTTTAAAAATCAACTGATACATTAGACTTATTTTATCAATCCAAAATTAAGAAATTCTGGCTATGATTTCTATGATTGATATCACAATAAGGGCAGAAATAACTACAAACTTAAATGCACATAAAATCATTTATTTCTGAATGAAATACAGAGTTAAGTATATAATAAAAAATACATTATAGTCAAATGCGCTGGGTAAAGCTGGAGGAATCTTCCACGTTTCGTGTCGCCATCTTCTTTGTCCATCCTAAATCTGGCCCTAGAACAAAGAACATAAGATTTATTCACCTTAACGTGGCATAAACGACAGTTATTTATGCACCGTGAGTCGTACAGTGCATTTTTTTGGTCGACAATACAGTATTCGGGACCAAAAAACAGCACTGTACGACAAGCGGTGCATATTATATTTTTCGTCGTACCGATTAATCATTATTGAGAAAAACTATTGTTGACGGTTGCCATGGATGGATATTCCAAAAGAATAGTGAGAAATCTCGCACAAGTTTTGTCGGATACTGCTGTCATAAGTGTAAACATCATGAGTCTACTTTTTAGAACGTTTGCAAGATCTCACAACGATGTTTTACTTGTGACAGTAGAGTGTCCGACAAATCTCAAGCGAGATTTCTCACTAGTCTATCTCCGGCATGAAGGTAGCGATGCTTGGCATATCCATGGCAACCGTCAATAACCTTACGAGGGAGGTATGACGAAAAATGTTTTATTACATATTATATCAGGTCGGAACCTTTCTCTCTCACTAATACTAGCATATTTTTATTCAATTTACATTTCACCAACTAAGTTGGCATCAACTGGAGATGATTCTAAACTACGTTCAAATATATAAAGAGAGAGAGAGAGATAAGATACTGGTGGATTCAATACTTACAGGAAGAATTAAAGCCTGACGATTCTTCTGAACACTTTGATTAAGATGTTTCGTCCTCCTTGCAACTTCCGACTCCTTAATTTGTTTAATCTCTTGGGGTTTCCATTGGGAGGGAATCTTCAGCTCACGTAGGATGGTAGGTTGAAGAAATCTTCTTTATAGGGTCAGCATCTGTTTCGGATACTATCCATCTGAAAGGTATATTAAAATTATTAATTTATTTATCACTGGTATCTGCAGTGACTAAAGTTCTGTGTATATCGTTCAAAAGTGTAAGTGTTTGAGGAGATATCAAATCAACGAGTGTCGTATATTGTTGGAATCAGGATGAAAATTACTAATGAATTAAGGAAAAACAATGTCAGCACCAATACGGTAGTGTATTTTAGAAGACCGTGTGGAAATGTTCACGGAAGCACCTTAACATGAGCCTATTTAAATATTTTTCTCCCTTACAAATTACAATAGTAACATTAATTACATCATACAAGACATAACCTCAAATATCCTTCGTATGTATGTGAATGTAGCAACGTGTTGCTAGCAAAACGTTCATATTATCAAAACTTATTTCCTCGACGTTGCTGGCAATGCGCATTGCTTCACACCAATCACACCTATAACTTCAATTACATGCGTGTGTGAAGATAGTAACGAGTTGCTAGCGTTCGCCACGGAAGTAAGTTTTGATATATTTCGAAAATTTATTGCAAATTCCCTGAACAATATTGAGGGAGTAGCGAAAATTCAAGGCAACTAATCTATAATTTTTAATTTTAGAGTAATCGCGTGGGTTTATGGCTAATCCCTTAAAATTTTTATAATTCTTTCGCTGAATTCAGATGCACGATGCGCATGCGTCACAGCCGCCATCTTACGTAAACATTTAAAATATAGACAGTAGTCCCAAATAACATTAATTTCAAATGACCAAAGCGAAATATAAACTACGAAAATGTGGAAAGATGTTGTAAATTGAACTAACAAACTAACTACAACATATATAATAACAAAGAGAGCAAAAATGCTGTCTCATAACCTTACTTTTGCAGATACGTACTATAATAGAGTAAATTTTTTTTATTTTAATCAAACAAGAGATGAGAAGCTGATGCACAGAAATATTCGTCGTTTGGCCATAAATAATTTCAGCGGTGTCCGCGATTTAGGAAATTGAGAGCAGTTTATCGCCAACGTCTGTGGTGACGATTAGTGATGGGCGCATTCGAACGAAAAATAATCGTTCATTTGATTGTTCATGTAACTTGAGATATCTCGATTACTACTCACCGCATTATTCCAATGATTTTATGGCTGTCAACAGAATCAAACGCGATACGAAATGAAATAATTTGAATGAACAGTTTAAATTACCGAACATCGAGCATTCGAGTATCTTAAAATTATGATTGAATGTAAAATAATTAAAATAAAAATAATATAATTAAAAAACATAAAAGCAACGCCAAGACTTAATGCGCCACGCCCCCCCGACTAAACCATATTTTTGAATAGCTGCTAATCTAATACTAAATACATTCTGCAACGTATTGCAAGTCCATAAGTCTATTTGGAAATTGCTCTCAAGCAACGAAATCACTTTTTGAGTTATTGGGTATTCGAATGACCATTCGAATATGTACTTAAAGATTGTTCCTTTCCGTATATCGTGGGCTAGCGATAGGCAAAATAGATTTGACAATTAATGATGCAGTTACATTTAAAAAAATAGCAGGGTTTGCTCATGTTGGTTGCAAACAAAGCATTAAAAAGGATATATTGAAGAAGTCTTGTGGTGTCTGAAGGTAGGTAGTGTAAAATGAGTGCTGTACCAGTGTACCAGAATCAATTACCGAATAAGTTAAGGAACGTTGCGTTAAATTGCAGAGCGTATTCAAAAAACTAAAATAATTAAATAACGCATTCCCTCAATACTTAGTTCAAAATGTGTTGTAATTTATACACATACTCAAAGTACATATTCCACGTCCCAACTTTACACCAGTCATGATTAATTTGGAAGGAACGATGTTCCTACATGTTGGTCTCTTCCATATATCGGTGCTCGAATATTAATCAGAACTATACTGATGTTCCTTGAATTAATCCAACATTATTAGGCAAGGTTGCAGGGATCTGAAACATAAATAAAGATGATAAAATAGACCGTTATAAATATAAAGGCAATATATCAAACCACGAATACGTAAAGCTACTTCCAACATCGAAAACATTGTCAATAAAACTTAAGTACCTTAACATGAACCTAGTTAAACATTTTTCTCCCTTACAAATTACAAAAGTAACATTAATTACATCAGAACCCCATCATACAAGACATAACCTCAATTGACTTTCGTATGTGTGTGAAGGTAGCAACGGGTTACTAGCAAAATACGGAAATAAGTTTTGATATTCACAATGCGCATGCAACTCGGCCGCCATCTTACGTAGAAACATTTCATACATTTAAAATATGGATAACATTAATTTTAAATAATGACCAACGAGAAACATAAACTACAAAAATGTGGAAAGACATTGTTATGAATTGAGTTAGGAAACTAACTAGAATAGATAATGACAAATGTATGTAAGCGACATATAACGAAATGTACAAAACGCAAAAACGTTCTCATAGCCTTACTTTTGTAGATACGTACTACATTAATTATTTACTCAATGATTGAGATAAATTTTTTTTAATAAAACATAAGAGATAAGAGGCTGAAGCGCAGAAATATTTGTCGTTGGGCAATAAATAATTTCACCGTTGTCCGTGTTTTAGGAAATTGGCAGCAGTTTATCGCCAACGTCACAATTAGTGATGAACGCAATCGAACGAAAAATAATCAATCGTTTGATTATTCATGTAACTCGATTACTACTCACCGCATCATTCGAATGATTTTATTCAAACGGCTGGCAACAGAATTAAACGCGATACGAAATGAAATAATATAAATGAACAGTCTAAATTACCGGACATCGAGCATTTAAGTATCTTAAAATTGTGATTGAATGTAAAGTAATTAAAAATCATATAATTAAAGAACATAAAAGCAACGCCGAAACTGAATGCTCCGCGCCCCCCGATTATATCATATTTTTGAATGCGTGCTAATCTAATACTAAATACATTCTGCAACGAAAGTCCATTCGGAAATTGGTCTCAAGCAACGAAATCATTTTTTGAGTTATTGGGTATTCGAATGACCATTCGATTACTAGAATCATTCGCATACGTACTTAAAGATTGTTCCATTCCGTACATCATGGGCTAGCAATAGGCACAATCGATTTGTCAATAATTAATGACACAGTCACATTTTAAAAAATAGTAGCGTTTGCTCATGTTGATTGCAAAAAAAGCATTAAAAAGGATATACTGAAGAAGTCTTGTGTTGTCTGAAGGTAGGTAGTGTAAAATGAGTGCTGCACTGGCCTACCAGAATTAATTACCGAAAGAACAAGGAACATTGCGTTAAATTTCAGAGTGTATACAAAAAACTAAAATAATTGAACAATGTATTCCCTCAATATATAATTCACCATGTGTTGGCTTTTTTATACACATACCCAAAGTTTATAGTCCCAACTTTCCACCAGTCATGATTAATTTGGAAGGAACGATTCATGTTGGTCTCTTCCATCTATCGGTGCTCGAATATTAAATCAGAACTATACTGATATTCCTTGAATTAATCCAACATTATTAGGCAAGGTTGCAGGGATCTGAAACAGAAATAAAGATGGATATAAAACAAACAGTTATAAATATAAAAGCAATATATCACACCAAGAATACGTAAACCTACTTTCCAACGCCGATAACATTGTCAATAAAACTGAAGTACCTTAACATGGGCCTATTTAAACAGTTTTCTCCCTTACAAATAATTACAAAAGTGAATTACATCACAACACCATCATGCAAGACATAACCTCAACTGTCGTTCGTATGTGTGTGAAGCTGGCAACGGGTTGCTAGCAAAATATTTGTGTATCAAAACTAATTTCCTTGACGTTGCTGACAACGCATTAATTTCACAGTAATTTCAACTTCACTTGTGTGAAGGTAGCAGCGCGTTGCTCGCCACGGAAATAGGTTTTGATATACAAGGAACATTGTGTTAAATTTCAGTGTATAATTAAGTAACGCATTCCCTCAATACTTAATTCAAAATGTGTTGAGGTTTATACACATACCCAAAGTTTATTTTCACGTCCAACTTTCCACCAGTCATGATTAATTTGGAAGGAACGATTCATATTGGTCCCTTCCATCTATCGGTGCTCGAATATTAATCAGAACCTATACTGATATTCCTTGAATTAATTCAACATTATTAGGCAAGGTTGCAGGGATCTGAAACAGAAATAAAGATGGACATAAAACAGACAGTTATAAATATAAAAGCAATATATCACACCAAGAATACGTAAACCTACCTTCCAACGTCGATAACATTGTCAATAAAACTGAAGTTGTTGATGTAGTACATATTGCTTCTTATTAGATTTGTGCTACTATCTAACTGGATTCTTTTGTTGTGTTGCTGTGTTATAGTTTTTACTATGGTTTTTAGTTTATCAAGATATATTATGTCATATATTGTTTTTTATGTATGAAAAATAATAGTCTGTCATGTAAAAGATTTTATATAAAAATGTATAAAATAATTAATCTAACAGTGTCAATTTATTAACAGAAGTACCTTAACATGAGAGCCTATTTAAACAGTTTTCTCCCTTACAAATTACAAAAGTTCATTACATCACATAACATAACCATCATGCAAGACATTATTGTCATTCATATGTGTGTGAAGGTAGTAACGGGTTGCTAGCAACCCCACGGAAATAATATTCGTTATCAAAACTTATTTCCTTGACGTTGCTGGCAACGCATTGACACCAGAGACATCTCTCTATTTCTCTGATTGACACCACATCAGTAATTACTACTTCATGTGTGAAGGTAGCAGCACGCCATGGAAATAAGTTTTGATATACACAATGCACTGCCTACCTTCACACACATGAAGTACACCACACCAATAATTTCAACTGCATGTGTGTGAAGGTAGCAGCGCGTTGCTAGCAACGCCACGGAAATAAGTTTTGATATATCCAATGCGCATGCAACACAGCCGCCATCTTACGTAGAAACATTTCAAACATTTAAAATATGGCCCAGATAACATTAATTTTAAATAATGACCAACGAGAAATATAAACTACAAAAATGTGGAAAGCCATTGTTATAAATTGAACTAAGAAACTAATTAGAACATATAATAACAAATACTTGTCCACGATTTAGGAAATTGGCAGTAGTTTATCACTAACGTCACGATTAGTGATGAACACATTCGAACGAAAAATAATCGTTCATTTGAATATTCATGTAACTCGAGATATCTCGATTACTACTCACCGCATCATTCGAATGATTTTATTCAAACGGCTGTCAACAGAATTAAACGCGATACGAAATGAAATAATTTGAATGAACAGTCTAAATTACCAAACAATGAAGTATGTATTCCCTCAATATTTAATTCAACATGTGTTGCATTTTATACACATACCCAAAGTTTATATTCCACGTCCAACTTTCCACCACGGATTCATGTTCAGGGTACCCAGTCAACTTGAGTTTCAAAATTCCCTGACTTTTCCAGGTTTTCCAGGAACATTATATAGAAAATTCCAGGCCAAATATGCAAACATTTTAATATCAAAATATACAATACATAAACTTCATATACAGGGTGGTCCAGTTTATAATAGCAGGACTTTACCAGGAGCTAGTTCAGCGTAAAATAAAGACATTTTGTCCTATAAACTATGGTCGAATTCTGCTTCGTTTAAGATCTACAGGGTGTTAAAAATGGATTTTTTTTTAGAATAATTGGCCATACTCTATGCTAACAAAAGATAGCTCTTTGAAATTTAGCATAGAGGTTGTTTTACATTCTTTATCGGATAATGTTTGCAATTTTTTTATCAAGAATACAGGGGCGTGCGTACGGGCTAGTCAAAAATTATTTTAATTGAAAACAAAGGTACGCCACTGTTTTTTCACAAAATCGATTTGCTTGTGTTATTCCCTGTACCATTTATCTACTTTTTTGTATCTCTTAATATGTCAATTAAAAGCATCGTTTTGAAGTAATTGAACTTCAAAGACGGAAGAAACTAGAGTGACTGATTTACCATAGCCACCACAAAAAAGTAAAAGACACTAGATAACTAGATAAACAGGACCACCATCTCACCTTATAGTGAAATGACAAAATCGTATTTTATTCATATTTACTACTAAACTAACCAACCATAGGATCTTACCATGATCCAAGGGCGGTTTTTTAGTTTTACAAAAAGAAATTGTGGTAAAACATTTCTTCATATTAAATAATAATAATTAAAAAAAATAATAAATATGAGGTTTGAATTCTGTGCGTGTTCGGCAATTACATCACAGATCCGAGTAAAATGCAAAAGATTTTTAGTCACGTGATGGAAAATTGCTCCGATGCTTGGAAAATAAACGAACGGAATTAGTATTTGGTGTCAAACCTATATGTCATAATTAACCTAACCACACTTACACACCGGTATGCTATGCTCTGATCTTACTTAACTTAACCTTAAATAATTCAACTATGAATGAGAATTTATTATTACCGATAATATCGTACGAAAATGACATTTTGTAAGAAATTGTTATTCTACACACTTACGAGGAAACTCATGCAATTATAAGTGCTTTCATTACATCCTCGTTTCTATTTGAATATTTAGACACCTCGCAAATATAAGTAATTTCGTTTTTTCATTTTTAACAAATTGCCTTTGAAAGATGAAGTTCTTATCACACGGTTAGCTTTTGTGGTTATATTTATCTGTCAAAACAAGAATTCACGCATTTTGAAATATTTGTCAGTTTCCTCGGTCTAATATATCCGACCAAATGGAGGACATCTATCAGGTCTCCTCTAGAATATTCGAACGGGGCAGATTAATTTTTTTCGTCTAAATCTCCAATAACCGAACGCATCGGGACAACTTTGAGGATATTTATGTCATTACCAAACATGCACTCTGTTGCATATTTTCCAGACAAAAGGTCAAAATTCCCTGACAAATTCCGATTTTTTACGATTTCCCTGACTTTTCCCTGCTTCATAAAAATTCCCTGACATTTCCCGGTTTTCCCGGTCGCTGGGTACCCTGATGTTGGTCTCTTCCATCTATCGGCGCTCGAATATTAATCAGAACCATACTGAAATCCTTTGAATTAATCCAACATTATTAGGCAAGATTGCAAGGATCTAAAACACAAATAAAAATGGACATAAAACAGACTGTTACAAATATAAAAGCAATGTATCACGAATACGTAAATCTACTTTCCAAAGTCAGTAACATTGTCAAGTACCTTAACATGAGCCTATTTAAACAGTTTTCTCCCTTACAAATTGCAAAAATAACATTAATACATCACAACCCCATCATAGAAGACATAACCTCAAATGCAAATGTCATTCGTATGTGTGTGAAGTTAGTAACGTGTTGCTAGCAAAATATTCATGTATCAAAACTTATTTCCTTGACGTTGCTGGCACCGCATTGGTGCACACCAGTAACTTCAATTTCATGTATATGAAGGTAGCAGCACGTTGCTAGCAACACCATGGAAAATTTATTGCAAATCCTCCCCTTAAAAATATTGAGGGAGTAGCGAAATTCAAAGCAACTAATCTATAATTTTAGCTTAATTACGTTGGATTATGGCTCTCTTAAAATTTTTAAGATTTGCCGTCGAATTGAGATACACAATGCGCATGCAACACAGCCGCCATCTTACGTAGAAACATTTCAAACATTTAAAATATGGCCCAGATAACATTAATTTTAAATAATGACCAACGAGAAGTATAAACTACAAAAATGTGGAAAGACAATGTTATAAATTGAACTAAGAAACTAACTAGAACTTAAATAAGACATATAACGAAACGTACAAAACGCAAAAACCCTATCTCAGTAAGGTTTACTTTTGTAGATACGTACTACATTAATTATTTATTCAATGATTAGGGTAAATTTTTTGATTTTAATAGAACATAAGAGATGAGAGGATGAACCGCAGAAATATTTGTCGTTTGGCCATAAATAATTTCAACGGTGTCCACGATTTAGGAAATTGGCAGCAATTTATCGCCAACGTCACCCTGTGATCACGATTAGTGATGACCGCATTCAAACGAAAAATAATCGTTCATTTGATTATTCATGTAACTCGAGATATCTCGATTACTACTCACCGCATTATTCCAATTGTTTTATGGCTGTCAACAGAATCAAACGCGATACGAAATGAAATAATTTAATAATAATAATAATAATAATAATAATAATAATAATAATAACTTTATTTACGCAATGAATATACATCAAGTATTAACATATATAGTTGCAACTACAATATTTAACAGCATAAATAAAATTTATGAAATCCACATGAATCCGTGCGTGGATACCAAAAAGGCTCTAATACTAAAATGTTACTACTACTAATTATTAACATCGTTTAAGAAAAAGAAAAAATATATAATTAAATAATGAAATAATTATAGCTATATCTAAAACAAGAGTATATATTATATTTATAAAAAAAAGAAAAACAACAATTTTATGCCAGACTAATACTAATTCTGCAGTATTAAGACTTTGATATATGCTGCACGGCGAGAGCTAAACAACAATAGATAAGTAGAGTTGAGTTCGTACATCATAAATCATAATAATCAGAATTAAAATATTTTCTATGCGTAAGTATTTTTACGATCTATAATTTGATGTATTTCGATACGTTTCTTTTCAGCTATCCAATGTTTACTTTCCTTTTTAAACAAATTGTACGAATTAATTGCTTTTATCTTGGCAGGAAGAGAGTTAAAAATGACAGTAGCTAGGTAGTTGTGACTTCTTTGACCAGCTGTTTTGTCAATTTTTGGAATTTTAACCGAATCTAATTTATATCGTGTATTATGAGGGTGAACAATTAATTCTAATTTATTTTTATTTTTATAGAAGCGTGTCAACAACGATTGACAATATAATTGTCTTAGATCGAAGACTTTGCTCTCTTCATACAGTTTTTCCGATGAGTATATCAGAGGTTTCGCATAAATCACTTTCAATATCCATTTTTGCAGTTTCTAAATTTTTTATATAGTAATTTGTTGCGTTACCCCATGCTACAATCCCGTAATTTAAGTGTGATTGAATTTTTTTTGAATGAACAGTCTAAATTACCGAACATCGAGCATTCGAGTATCTTAAAATTATGATTGATTGTAAAATAATATAATTAAAAAACATAAAAGCAACGCCAAGATTGAATACGCAACGCCCCCCCGACTAAACCATATGAATAGCTGCTAATCTAATACTAAATACATTCTGCAACGTATTGCAAGTCCATAAGTCCATTCGGAAATTGCTCTCAAGCAACGAAATCACTTTTTGAGTTATTGGGTATTCGAATGACCATTCGAATATGTACTCAAAGATTGTTCTTTTCCGTATATCGTGGGCTAGCGATAGGCACAATTGATTTGTCAATTAATGACGCAGTTACATTTAAAAAAATAGCAGGGTTTGCTCATGTTGGTTGCAAACAAAGCATTAAAAAGGATATATTGGAGAAGTCTTGTGGTGTCGGAAGGTAAGTGGTGTAAAATGAGTGCTGTACCGGTGTACCAGAATCAATTACCGAATAAGTTAAGGAACGTTGCGTTAAATTGCAGAGCGTATTCAAAAAACTAAAATAATTAAACAACGCATTCCCTCAATACTTAATTCAAAATGTGTTGTATTTTTTTATACACATACCCAAAGTATATATTCCACGTCCCAACTTTCCACCAGTCCTGATTAATTTGGAAGGAACGATTCATGTAGGTCTCTTCCATCTATCGGTGCTCGAATATTAATCAGAACTATACTGACGTTCCTTGAATTAATCCAACATTATTAGGCAAGGTTGCAGGGATCTGAAACATAAATAAAGATGGTAAAATAGACCGTTAGAAATATAAAGGCAATATATCAAACCACGAATACGTAAAGCTACTTCCAACATCGAAAACATTGTCAATAAAACTTAAGTACCTTAACATGAACCTATTTAAACATTTTTCTCCCTTACAAATTACAAGTAACATTGATTACATCACAACACCATCATATAAGACATAACCTCAATTGACCTTCGTATGTGTGTGAAGGTAGCAACGGGTTGCTAGCAAAATATTCGTGTATCAAAACTCATTTCCCTGACGTTGTTGGCAACGCATTTCAACTTCATGCGTGTGAAGGTACCAGCGCGTTGCTAGCAACGCCACGAGCAGCGCCACGGAAATAAGTTTTGATATACACAATGCGCATGCAACACAGCCGCCATCTTACGTAGAAACATTTCATACATTTAAAATATGGATAACATTTAATATTAATTTTAAATAATGACCAACGAGAAACATAAACTACAAAAATGTGAAAAGACATTGTTATGAAATGAGTTGAAAACTAACTAGAATATATAATGACAAATGTATGTAAGCGACATATAACGAACCGTATAAAACACAAAAACGTTCTCATAGCCTTACTTTTGTAGATACATTAATTATTTACTCAATGATTAAGACAAATTTTTTGATTTTAATCAAACATAAGAGATAAGAGGCTGAAGCGCAGAAATATTTGTCGTTAGGCAATAAATAATTTCACCGGTGTCTGCGATTTAGGAAATTGGCAGCAGTTTATCGCCAACGTCACGATTAGTGATGAACGCAATCGAACGAAAAATAATCAATAATTTGATTATTCATGTAACTCGAGATATCTCGATTACTACTCACCGCATCATTCGAATGATTTTATGGCTGTCAACAGAATTAAACGCGATACGAAATGAAATAATACAAATGAACAGTCTAAATTACCGGACATCGAGCATTCGAGTATCTTAAAATTGTGATTGAATGTAAAGTAATTAAAAATAATATAATTAAAGAACGCCAAGACTGAATGCGCCACGCCCCCCCGACTAAACCATATTTTTGAATACCTGCTAATCTAATACTAAATACATTCTGCAACGTATTGCAAGTCCATAAGTCCATTTGGAAATTGCTCTCAAGCAACGAAATCACTTTTTGAGTTATTGGGTATTCGAATGACCATTCGAATATGTACAAAGATTGTTCCTTTCCGTATATCGTGGGCTAGCGATAGGCACAATCGATTTGTCAATTAATGACAGTCACGTTTTAAAAAAATAGCGTTTGCTCATGTTGCAAAAAAAAGCATTAAAAAGGATATACTGAAGAAGTCTTGTGGTGTCTGAAGGTACGTAGTGTAAAATGAGTGCTGTACCGGCGTACCAGAATCAATTACCGAAAGAACAAGAAACATTGCGTTAAATTTCAGAGCTTATACAAAAAACTAAAATAATTAAGAACGTGTTCGCTCAATATTTAAATCAACATGTGTTGGATTTTATACACATACCCAAAGTTTATATTCCACGTCCCAATTTTCTACCAGTCATGATTAATTTGGAAGGAACAATTCATGTTGGTCTCTTCCATCTATCGGTGCTCAAATATTGATCAGAACTATACTGAAATCTTTTGAATTAATCCAACATTATTAGGCAAGGTTGAAATGATCTGAAACACAAATAAAAATGGACATAAAACAGACTGTTATAAATATAAAAGCAATAAATCACATCACGAATACGCAGATCTACTTTCTAACGTCGATAACATTGTCAATAAAACTTAAATACCTTAACTTGAGCCTATTTAAACATTTTTCTCCCTTACAAATTACAAAAGTATAATTACATCACATCATCATACAAGACATAACCTCAACTGTCAACTGGCGTTCTATGTGTGAATGTAGCAACACGGTACTAGCAAGATATTCATATGCATCAAAACTTATTTCCTTGGCGTTGCTGGAAACGCATTGACACACCTCAAGTGTGAAGATAGCAGCGCGTTGCTAGCAACGCCACGGTAAGTTTTGATATAATTGCAATTTAAAATTCTCTAAATATTGGAGGAATAGCGAAATTCGAGACAACTAATCTATAATATATAATTTCAGCTTAATTGCATTGGATTATGCAATTATGGAGTCATAAATTCCTAGCTAAGGCCATTTGGAAGTTAATAATTTTTTTATTAATAATAAAAGGGTGGATTTTACCCTTATATTTAGATTGCAAGAAATTATTTTCATTTCATCGCTAGCTATACCAATTAATATTACAATTAATTAATTAATATTAATCAACATGTAAATGCATATTATTATTGATTGAATAGTTTCTCTATTTTGTATCGTTTTCTACACTATATGTATTGTATAATAATTGTCTTTTTTTTAATTATTTTAATCTGTTGACAATGCTAAAACAATTGTATGTTACTTAAGCAAATAAATTATTATTATTATTATTATAGATTTTAATATACACAATTTTTTTCTGTAAGTAGCAATTTTGCATCTAATGCGGTTTGTTAGTTTAATTATTGAATTGTGAATTAATGGCGGTCAAATTTATAAAAATTATAGCGTTTGCTCATATGGTCACAAAATAGGCATTAAAAGGGATATATTGAAGATGTCTTGTGATGCGTAAAGGTAGGTAGTGTAAAGTGAGTGCTGTACCGGCATACCAGAATCAATTACTGAAAGAGCAAAGAACATTACATTAAATCTCAAAGCGTATACTAAAAACTAATATAATTAAATAACGTATTCCCTCAATATTTAATTCAAGATGTGTGCATTTTATATACATACCCAAAGTTTATATTCCACGTCCCAACTTTCCACCAGACACGATTAATTCCGGAAGGAACGATTATTGATGGTCTCCTCCATCTATCGGGGCTCCAATATTGATCAGAACTATACTGTAATCCTTCGAATTAATCCAACATTATTAGGCAAGGTTGCAAGGATCTGAAACACAAATAAAGATGGACATAAAACAGACTGTTATAAATATAAAAGCAATAAATCACATCATGAATACGTAAATCTACTTTTCAACGTCAGTAACATTGTCAAGTACCTTAACACGAGCCTATTTAAACATTTTTCTCCCTTACAAATTACAAAAGTAATTACATCACTACCCAACATACAAGACATAACCTCAACTGCATTTCTATGTGTACGAAGGTAGCAACGCGGCACTTGCAAAATATTCAAATGCCTCAAAATATTTCCTTGACGTTGCTGGCAACGCATTGACTTGCACCAGACTTCAAGTGTGTGAAGATAGCAGCGCGTTGCTAGCAACGCCACGGAAGTAAGTATTGATATATCTGAAAATTTATTTAAAATTCTCTTGAAAATATAGGAGGAATAGCGAAATTCAAGACAACTAATCTATAATATATAATTTCAGCTTAATCGCATTGGATTATGCTAATCTCTTGCTGGGTTATTGAATCGGTTATTATTGACAGTTGCTGAACTCTCTGTCTGTGACACCTTTATTTGAAGTATTTTAACACGGAGTTTTAGCGATTTGTCCCGTTACTCATGCCGTTAACGAAGTAATAACAAACCAATAATAACCGCGGTTATACCTTTGGTTCACGCTCGAAATCAGCTATTAAAAGGGATATATTGAAGAAGTCTTGTGGTGCGTAAAGATAAGTACCTAGTGTAAAATGAGTGCTATACTGGCACACCTACCAGAATCAATTACTGAAAGAGCAAGGAACACTGCATTAAATCTCAGAGCGTATACTAAAAACTAAAATAATCAAATAACGTATACCCTCAATATTTAAATCAAGATGTGTTGCATTTTATACACATCTAAGTTTATAGGTACTCCACGTCCCAACTTTCCACGTCATGATTAATTTGGAAGGAACGGATTCATGTAGGTCTCTTCCATCTATCGGTGTTCGAAAATTGGTCCGAACTATACCGAAATCCTTTGATTTAATCCAACATTATTAGGCAAGGTTGCAAGGATCTGAAACACAAATAAAAATGGACATAAAACAGACCGTTATAAATATAAAAGCCAATAATATATCACATTACGAGTACGTAAATCTACTTTCCAACGTCAGTAACATTGTCAAGTACCTTAACATGAGCCTATTTAAACATTTTTCTACAAATTGCAAAAGTAACATTATAATAACATTATTATAAGTAACGTCTTATAACGTGAACTAGAGACGTTGCAATTCTGACGTCTCTGATTTGATCATAACTTATAAAGCTCTTAAATTACAGTTTGCATCAGTCAAGCTCAGGAAGATCACCATACACAACTAAAAAAACCTGATTTTCGGGTTACCACTGTTAACTGTTGTACCACATTTATATGACGCGCAGTGTACAAAGCTATTTTAGATGGTTTTGAAGTAATGTATTCAGTTATTCAGTAAAAAATCGCAAATATCACTTCCTTATTTATGATCCACAGACCTCACGTGGTCACCAAATACAACATTTAGAAATGAAGAATTAAAATAAAACGACTAAAATTGGTCAATAATAAACTTTTGAACATTTGAAATAATTATTCGAATTCGAATCCGGTCAGAGCGATTTAATTTGCTATTCGACAAAAATTGCCTAAACTAGAAATCTCCAAAAAAAACTACTACCCCAGATGTTATATACTGCCAACTGTTTAAACTAAAAAGTAAAAAGTCCAAAGAGAAAAACCAAACCAGTTGTCAAAAATGGAGGCCGAGCAGCACGTGGGGGATTCAAAACCAGAAAATATAGAAAAGCCTGTACGAAAACTAGAAAAGACAGTTTTAGACAATTTCTCAAATCTAGTGAATCCACACGAGAAGGTCCGTATTAGAAGCAGCGTCACCCTCTTGAAATACTTGGTGGAAAACGAAAATGCAGAAAACGTGAGGTTAACTAACTTTGTCAAAACATAACCTTGTAACGTGCGCGCCTTTCCTTTAATTTCAGGGAAACGAGTTGAAATACGCATTGGGGCGAATAATCAGAGGACTAGGATCTCCAACTATCAACGCCAGAACAGGCTTTTACACAGTTCTAGTAGCTTTAATTAACCTGCGAGATGTCACCGTGGAAGATATATTTGAACACCTTGAAAAGGAGCTCCACAAAGCCGGAAGCAATACTAAAGCGGTAAATATAAACGAAAACAATTTGGTAGTTGTACGAGTTTTATAAATTGTTTTCGTAGGAAAACGCTGACGTGTGCGTGGGACGGATACTAAGCTGCGGTGCTATTATGAGGTCAAACCTGTGGGCCAAGAGCTCAGCCGACGAGCATACACGGATATTAGATATGCTGTTAAAGGCTTGCAAAGAAAGAACCTACCTTAGTTTGGTGGCGTATATGTTCATTATTAACTTGTTTGAAGAGGTATTTGTTGCTACGCTACAAGGTAAAGTTGCAGAGTTATTAATCGTATGTTTTAGATGACGGAGAAGGAGTTCCAGACGATCTTCCCTCTTGTAAAGTTGGAATTTTCAAAGCCATGGGCGGAACTAAATATCGACACTTTGTATTTATTGGTTAGCGTTCGGAATAAATATCCTAATTTGATGAAAAGCAAACTGTTGAACAAAACTATCGGAACCGAGGAAATAATTTGTTCTGAGAGCTTGGAGGAATTATGCAGCGTACTAATGGTAAGGAAATACGCATGTAAATATGTTAATTTATTACAAATATCTTTAACGGTTGCAGACGATTCCTCGAATGACTGCCCTGAAGCATCCCATCTACGAAGTTATTAGCAAGGAACTGGCCCAGTCCGACCATTTGCCGGAGTTTATCGGGGAACTGGACAAAAGCCTTGAGAGGCCGAACAGGAATAAGCAGCTGATTGCCACCAAGATATTCTCCATCGTCTTGCAAAACATAAAAGACACGTCAGTTATCCCCGTTCTCCTCACGAGGAACTTTGTACAGCAGACTTTGAACTACTTCAAGACGTTTAAAGGCAAAGAACGAGACACCGAGTTCCAGCAAAGCATGCACAAATTTTTCGAGACGCTGACAGGTGCCCTGAAACCAGAGGACGTCAAGGCGAAAACCAAAATCGCCGTGCTGAAGAAACTCCTATTCTACCCGGGCACTTTCATTTTCGAAAAAATCACCAGGAGCAAAATAATCCAGCAGATCACGTCGAGCTTGAATAAGGAAGGCGTTACCAAGTTGGCAGCGGTGTATCGGGGAGTGGTCGAAGGGACGGAGAGAATCGACAGTGAGAACGCTCAAAACGAAAACTGGTTGAATAACGACAGGCTGTACGCAGCGCATTTGCTCATAAAGCTTTTGAATCACGCCGCGGTTAAGAATGAGAACGACTGGAAGGTTGAACAGCTCGGGTTTCTCATGAGTCTGGGGCTGTTTAAGTTGGAAAATGGGATCAATATCGGGTGTGAACTCGCTGGTAAGTGTCTGTCGTTTTTTATCCAAATCGAAATAACTAAGGCCCAGTTCCGTACTCCATTTGCAAATGTAATATTAATTTATTCTTTACCGAATATTTCATTCAAAAACTACATGAAATATCTAAAAACTTATATAATAATAATAATAGTAAAATATTATTATTATTATTATTTTATTCCGTTGATTGTTTCCGGGAAAATATGAGACGCTTAAAATACCACATTGTCCCAATTCTTTGGCCCCATATCTATAGCTACTGCCACGTATAATAATTCGTGACCACTTTTCAGCCTCCTTGAAAACCGCATTCTTTGGATCGCTGGACCTAAAACTCTCCAAACTAGAAGACTTACAGCTGATCTTGTCCCAGCTAGTGAAAGATTTACACTCCAAGCTAACCCTGGACAACTTAGAAACGATACTAAGAAACCCGATCACAAAGGAGGATTTCGAGATTTGGCAGAAAACGATGGCGGTTATAACGAAGATCGAGAAGAAGAAAAAGAAAGGAGGGCTGAAGTCGGTGTTCCTTACTTTATTCCTACACATGGGCCTGCAGTTATTCAACGATACACGCCTGGCCTCGGAGTCCCTAAAGGAGCTGTTCGTTTGCTACGAGAGGACGAGGAAGAGCAGGAAGAACTCCGACGAGGCGAACCCCAAGTTGGACGAGGAACGCGTAGACGCCGACCCGCTTTGGATAGAAGTGGTAACAGACTTATTCTTAAACCTGCTGTCCCACAACTACCACCTGCTTAGGAGCTTAATAAAATCCGTGTTTCCGCATTTATGCCACTACATGACTCCCACAACTATTCAACAGATATTGTCAGTCTTGGACCCTAAAAACGAGGATAATCCGCTGTCGAAACGCGCCGACGAAAGCAGCGGTGACGAAAGCAGCGGCGCCGAAACCGATGAGGACGAAGAGGAAGAGGAATCCGACCCGGAAGAAAACGAAAGCGAATCGGAAGTAGACGAAGAGTCCGTAAACGACAAACTACGCATGGCATTACATAAAGTTCTAAGCACCAACGGGTATCAAACCGACGAAGAGAGCGTGGATTTGGACCAGCTGAGCGACACGGAAGGCGAAAAGCTAGACGAGGCTCTAGCAGAGGCCTTTAAGCAGTTCAGGCCGAACTTTGGCAGGCGTAAGAAGCAGAGCAAAGATCAAGAAACGCTGACGCACTTCCGAGTACGAGCGTTGGACCTGATCGAGATCTACCTGGACTCTGTCCCTTCGATGATCCTAACCTTGGAGATTATGTTACCCTTGTTGCAAGCCGTAGAGTTTAGTATCCGGGATGAGTACCAGAAGCCGCTGCACGACAGATTAAAGGCATGCCTGAAGAAGCTGTCTCAGCTGAAGAAGTTCAGCGATACCGACGGGGTGGACGAGACAGTTCTAAGCGATTTGTTAAAAAGTTTGCTAGAGAAAGGCACCAAGAACTCGATGATCGTCCAAGACATGGGCGTTCAAATAGCAGATTGCTGTTTATTTATTATACGCTGCTCGGATTTACTGATTTCCTTGGAGGCGACCCCTAAAAAGACACGCAAGCGACTGAAGCATTCCATCACGGAAATAATAAGCAGCGAGCTACAGAATTATTTCCACAAAAGAGACTGCCTGACGCCGTACGTCTTGTTTAAGAACGCCCTGCAACTTACCTGGGACGGTGCGCTAAGTTTAGTGCCGCTGTTACACGAATATATATTCAGCGACGACATTAAACCATATAAGAAAAGTCAAGCCCTGGAGCTTCTTAAGTTGTTTTACACAAATCAGCGGTATTTAAGCATCAACCCTGAGAAAGTCCGGGAAGCTCTCTCGCCCGTACACTCAGAATTTTCAGCCAACGCCTTAACCTTGTTTAAAAGTCTTTGCGACAATCCAACGCAGAAGCAGATTAAAGATAAGTTTATTTGCAACTTATTTCATTTATTAAGTGCAGTTAAATCTAGTCGGTTGAATATCGATAACGTTAACTGGCCAGAAATTGCTGAAAACGTCAGGGAATATAGGACTCACGTCAGTTTCTCGAATGATGCCAAGTCGGCCTTTAACAAACTTTGCAATCACCTAGGAGTGTCACATTTAGTTAAAATGAAGCCCAGAACGACCAGTTTAGTTGGGGAGGATAAGGAAAGTGTCGATTCTAAAGAAGGCGTTAAGAATGAGAAGAAGAAGAGGAAGAAGTCGAAAAATAAGGAAACGTTGAAGCTGAAGAAGGAGGCCAAGGAATTGAGGCTGAAGAGCCTCTCGGAGGGGTTTGGGAAGTTGGACTTTGTGTCTGCCAAGGATATCAGCGTAGAAGAAAGTGAGGATGACGACATTCCGAGCGTTAATGGAGATGTTACTAGTAATGGAAAAGCAAAAGAATTAAACGGCAAGAAAAAGAGGAAGAAAAGTGATGCAATCGACGACGAAGAAAACACTAGTAAAATAAGGAAAAAGAAAAGAAGCGTGCCAGCTAAAGAAGACAGTGAAGACACTGATTTAAAAGACAATTCAAATTCCAAGAAGCGTTTCAGTAACGAGGGTAGTTCTTCGAAGAAAAAGAAAAAATTTAGCGATAACTAATATTTAATAATATATATAAATAAAATTTTACACGCAACTTAAATCTCTTTATTAAAAACAAAACATATTCTCAAGTTTCTCGAACAAAACAGTTAGCAAAAATCAGACCATTTTCCGCTTAAACCAAAATCAATTTGAACCGTCACTCAGCTAAAACAAAAAAGTATGTTAGTAAAAGCAGCCCTTTGAAAACAGATATTTGAGTAGCGCCTCAACCTCAGAATCACTGGAAAGCTGCCCAAAGAGAGACTTTTCTGAAAAGAAAAAACAACATTGAATGTTTGTTTCCTTTTCGGTTAAATAATTTTACCATATTGTTTACTCGAGCTGATATTGTTTCCTTCGTAGAACACTTCAAACCTTGAGGACACCTGAAAGGGTATTCAAACAATATACAATTGGGGTGGCCTCAAACTTTAAGAACATCCGAAATATGTTAAACCAACTAGGATAGGTGCAGATGTGGGGACGTTTTTTGACATATTCCATGCCACATGGTCTTTTAACCTTCTCGCGGTGGACCTACAACTACTACTAAATATCGCTACCTATAGAAGTAGACCAGATATATAAACCCGTTAGGAACGAAAGGAAATGTAAATGTGTCTCTGTGTTGCATAACAAGAAAAGTTGATTCGCGAAATTAAGAATTATGTAAATCTATACATACTGCCTCCAGATCGGTACTCAGCAGATAATAAAGTTCCTTAGACACAGATTCGGCCTCGATGGCAAAGTCGGTGTTGTACATGGTCTCCCTAAAGCGTTTGGTTTTTACGTTCTTCAGTGGTGGGCAATATCCGTGTATCGAGTCCGTTTTCTCGTTTAACTTTTCCTCGTAATCGCACACAAGCATCTGACTAACATCAGCTGTTTTGAACAGTGTAGCTTTGTCGTGGCAAATGTTGGCTTTGTAAGTTTCAATAATCGTTGGGAGTTTCTTTAGTGTGCCGTACAAGGTGGTTTTAGCAAAATATACTTGTCCCTCGTTTTCGCCGATGTTTATAGCTACTTTTAGGAGCTTCTTAACCTTTTCTGGCCGGCTTTGGAGTGTTTCTCGAAGTTTACTAGCTTCCTCCTAAAACAAATGTAGCTTGTAGCGGGACGTATATTGTTACAATTTAACCAAGGTTAATATAATTTCACTCACTGGTGGCAAGCGCAATATGAATTGCTCCTCTAGCTCAATTTTATCCTCTTCAAATTCCATTTCGACGAAATTCGGCAAGCAGTGAACAATTTTCGTTTTAAAATTTCAGTAACCTTGGAATGCACGGCTGCCAACTTAAATACTAATCTCGCTGGATAGAATTGCCATTGTATCAAATTGTCAAGTACCTTGAAGTAGGCATATTTTTACGATACGAACGTGAGCAAATATTTTGTTGCTGTAACCAATCACGTAGCAGGAAATTTGTGTTCAACCAATGATAATTAATAAACATTTTTCAGGCGTTCGTAGCGCAAAAATTCGCCCAGTCAGGGCCGGATTGGGAAAATTAAATTATTTACAGAAAATAATGTAATGTAACGTTTGGCTCACATTTTTGTATTTTACTTGAATTGTGTTATTATTTATGTCCCTACTACATTTATTTTACGTTCATTGTTTTTTGTGATGTTATCCTGAGTACAAAAATTATTTAATATTCTTTAAAAATATATTACATTATAATCCTTAAAATTATTCCAACAAACGTATAAAATATTTTTAATCAGCATCAGTGAAGAGAAGGCACAAGAGCAGCTCCGCCTTTTGACAGTAGTCAACCACATTTCATACATTTTCTAGCTTCAATTACGCCTTTCCGCGTCTTTGTACATGATAAAAACTACATTAAGATTGCTTGACGGTTTATCAAATAACGTCGTAGTATCTCAACTCACTAGTTAAATCAAAACTAGTTTCGCTTAAGCATTCACCGTTAGTTTTATCTTTAAGCTGCACCTCGACAGTTTTTACAAAATCCTGCGGAATGAATATTTCCTCGTAAACTTGCTGCTGTTTATGCAACTCGGCCCATCGTTGAGGTATTTCCTTATGAAACGACTTCCGAAACGCCATGCAGTGAATATGAGGCAACTTTTCGTACTTTACTCTTGAGAAGCCCATTTTCGCTAGTATAAAACGCCACGACTTCATATACTTCGCGTTAACGCCTACGTGGTTAGAGTCGGGGGTTATTATTATCAACAGTCCTTCGCTTTTTAATAAACCATAAGCCTTTTCGCAACAAGTAAGTCTTTGCGTGGGGCTCGGCAAGTACTCTAAAAGTAAACTAAAAACGACAACTTCGAAATACCTTTTTGGCAGTTCGAAGATTTGCTTGTCGGAGGAAACCCATTCTCCCAACTTAAGGTTTAGGAAGTCACACTCGAAAACCTCGAGTCCAGGGGCAATGTCTAAGGCGGTAACCTCGAAACACTCAAATTTTTTAAAAGGATTGTAACAACTTCCTACATCCAACAGCTTTAGTTTGTCTCTACCTTCTGTGCTATACATGCTTGCTACAGGAACGTCAATACCTAGTTTAGACGCTACGTCTCTCTCTTTATCTTGGCATTTAATAATATCACAATTAAAGTAGTTTATACAAGTGGCAAAGCTCCATTGCACTCTGGACATTGTTTTAGACTGCTTTGCGTCATTAACTTCCCAATAATTGGAGGCAAGCTCTCTCATAGCGGAAGCATACTTCTTTAAATTCGACTCGTTGGCACAATGGCTCTGCCAGGCTTTCTCTGCACCCATGATTTTGGACTTCTCTCGTAAATCTAGATGAACCGATTTAATGAATTCGGACAATATTAAATGTTCGTTTGAGGCCATCGAAAAATTTAGAACAATAACCAATAACATAAAACATAACCTAAAATTACAGCAGACTGAAATGTCAACTTGCGAACGTACGATAAAGAAAAAATCCCTATTCTGACTGGTGTGAAGTTAGCAACGCGTTGCTACAATGGTAGGAAATAAGTTTTGATACATTTGAAAATTTCCTTGAAATCACCTTAATTTTAACAAATTAACATAATCCAACGCAGTTAAGCCGAAATTAAATATTTTTGTATTAGTGTACAAAAATATTTAATTTAATTTAATATTGCAGTGTCAAAGATTAATAAATTAAATACAATTTTACGAAATATCTATGGTTTCAATTAAAAAATATTTATACCAAAAAATCCTGTTGGTTCAAAATTTTATGGCTTCGTGATCGTCCGTGCATCCCTCTACAACCTGCATACGGCGAAAATCCTCGATCAGCCGTAATAACAGCGCTACAGGGGAAATATCGAAAACGAAATGAAATTTTTGAAAAATATAGTTACCAGAAAAAATCCAAAATTGTGCCGACTATGACTCAGCAACGTGTAAAATTGTATTTAATTTATAAATCTTTTTGACTAAGTAGACAAAACTCTTTGATGTCGTCTTAACTGCGCTGAATTATGCTAATCTGTTATTTTTTAGATAATTTGAGACATTTTCATCTGTATCAAAACTTATTTCCGGCTGTTGCTGGCAACGCGTTACTAGCTTCACACACATCCTATTCTGTGGTAGTCAAAATGATCCTGTTGTAGTTTTAATGTGACTAACACTCGAACTATTGCAGTAGTTCAAACGTCAACTGTCAAGTGAATCCATTTTGTTTGATGTTTTTCTTTTTATTTACATAAGAAAAATGTCTCTAGAAATAGAAATACTGCAATCGGACTGCAAAAGGGCCGTCTCCAAGCTGGCATCTTTAACCAACGACGAGTTAGATGCGATAATAAATAACGATGAAAAAATAGAAGAGATCTTATCAGGCCTAGATCAGGTTAGTTCTATATTGGAAATGTGACTCATTTCTGATTGTACATTTATTTTTCTCCAAAATTTCAGTCTTACTTAAAAGAAATAGAAAATGAGAAAGAGAATCTGTTGGCTACTAATAATTCCATGGCAGAGTTTAACTTGTCGAAGGAACCCGACCTGGTCGAGGGACGGGAAAAACTACAGCAGCTGTCCGAAGAGGGAGAACGACTAACGCAGAGCGTAGAGGAGAAAATAAAGGAATTAAGTAAGTCGGAATGAAACGAAAGCTACTCATAGATTTTCACGGAACGCTTTTTGTTGTAGGAGAGAAAGGTGGCGACATGTCCCTGGAGACCGCCTTGGCCTTGCTCCAAACTGCCGCCAGCCAGCTGGAGGAACAATCGGACGACATTGCCAAAAAATTCTTAGATAACGACATAGAGCTAGACGACTTTTTGGACGAGTTCCAAACGAAACGAGAATTAATGCATATGCGACTGGTGAAAGCGGAGAAGCTATCCAAAATTCTACAGAGAGATCCGTCGATCAGTAACATTCCCAATTACATAAACGCACCGCCTGTTAGTATCAATACCGGCTACTTTCCTGGGGTTCCTAATATTCCTACTTCAACACCGTACCCAATAGGGCCGCCAGCTGTTCCGTATCCTACAGGGAATATGAATATGCCGATGCCCGGCATGAATTACTTTCAGAACCACCATTACTAGAATGAATTGTCCTTCTGCCATATTTTAAGTTAATGCATCATTTTCGTGTTTAATTTTTAATTCTAATAGAAGTAAGTTTTCTACATTTTTTTTTTTTTTGTAAATATGTTGTGTATTTATATATTAGTTTAAAACTCATTTCGGGGCAGTGATTGGAATTTTACCCTTCTGATCTAATGATTGGTTTAAAGATATATTTTCGTTAGAGAATATTTTAGCTTTATGTGATATAGCGAATAATGAAACATATTATATAGAAATGATTTATATTGTATTTATAGAGCACTATGTGTTGCACTTAAATCTCAAAGGAGTGACGAACGTGATTTTTGTGGCATAAAAAAAATTAATACTAGTAGGAGAATAATATGTAACATAACATCAGAGGCCACATTTTTTTATGATAAAAGCAAATTATGAATATTGTGTACGACATTTTATGTTCTTTGCATAAGACTATTGTTGTTCTAATTTAAATTTTACAACGGAGGACGCAAAAATATTGTGGCCCACAAATAGGCATAAACACTTTTAAATTAAGCACAATTATACTAATTCGTTTACTTGTTAATAATGAAGAATTTGTGCCTCATCATATATTTGTAATCTCTGTAACTTTGTAATAAATGCAGCGTTTTATTTACTATACAAAAATAAACTTGAAAATTAAAAGTTAATATATATCTTACGTTAGATATTGTACATATAACATTGTCATTTTAAATAAAATTATTGCCATTGTTCAACAACTACTCGTTTTATTAACCAGCCACATGTAATGAGACTCGATTCTAATTTAGGAAAGGCCTCGACTTTTAATTTTTAAAATCAAAAGATTTGCGGAAAGTTTAAAAACTACGAAACAAAAGCGCAAGTCGCTGTGCCGCTCCACCCGATATGCTTCTTTACATTCTAGAGGTATACGAAAATAAGAGATTAAGCTTCGTAAAATTAAAATAAAGTTTCCCACCTTTACATCTCTTTATTTCCTCGCCATGTATACTGTAACAATAATTTAAAAACAGGGTCAATATAATAAATGTTCTAATCTCTTTTAGTTTCGAGCTGATCGAAAGCGGACTTTATTGAAGTGAAAACGGCATATTCGTAACCTGCAAATTTCCTCTATGAGTTGGCAAATAAAGTCTGCTTGTATTACACAAATCCATCTTTATTACAAAAATAAATTACCTATTTACAAAATAAAAACGCTTTTAGGAAAACGTAAAATAAATAAATGATAAAATTGATCGTAAAACATGTACATATACACCTCGCCGTCTAAAAAGAATTATCGATTTATAATAGGTTACCCCTCCCTAAAAGCATATTTAAATTCACCTAAGGGGAACTGAATACCCGAGGGTCATTCCTCTTTTTTCGTTTGTAAGGGCACACTAGAGCCAATAAACGTAACGTTATCATATTTATCGAAATCACGAGACATATACATACATAGTAAAAACACAGCTCCAAGAGCAAATATTAACTTTTCCAGTTTGAGATCCTGCGAATTCTGCTCTCGCCTCAAGTCATACATTCTTTGTCTTCTTCTACCCTCCATTTGGCGATGAAAAGTTGCACCGTAGTGGTGCTTCGACCACTCGTCGAAATCGTAAATCGGTGTCCTCCCAGTTGGAGGTGGTGGTCTAGAACGAGCTTCTCTCGACTGGTGAAATCTATCACCAGTATCGTCCACAGTTGTAGTGTTGCCAAAGTATAAACCTTAACAGATTAAAATTACCAGTCTGTATTTAATTGTGCGAAATATGTTTACCTCTGTCGTACAACTTTCTCGTTTTGACATTTCCCAGGATTTCATATGCTTCGGTTATATCTCTAAACTTCCGTGCTGATTCCAAAGTATCATCCTTCGATTTGTCAGGGTGATACATCATCGATAGTTTGTAATAAGCAGTCTTGACTTCACCTTGCGTGGACGTTGACGGTATGCCAAGAGAATTATAATGGTTTTTCGGCTTCGCAGTTGACATTAATCGAACTTGATTTTGAATCAGTTTACAAATTAGAATTTTATAATTCATTTTGAGGTTATGCCGTTTCGTCGTTTGCTACTTTAGGATATGGCGACTATTTATTCATGGAGGATTTGCATTGTACTGAAAGAAATATGTGGCTATATAAACAGAGGAGTTATGGACACTTTTTGTGGAAAATTTTAAGAGAACATTACATCACACAGCTGTCAAATTTAAATAAATTCAAGTGACGTTTGTTATGTTATTCAACTGTTTCGATTAGGCCGTTTCAATACTGTGTCGGTAAGCCTGCATACCGACACAAGTAACCAGTTCATATATAGGTTAATATTCTGATGCTGCTTAAATCGTAGGGAATTTCGGTATTTACTGTTGGAAGGGCTATAAATTTTATAGGTTGGAATTTCAAATTTTATTCTCACTGACCTAAACTCAAATTCAACAAAAATTATGAAGGTTTGTGCAAGAACATTTAACCTTCCGGACTATTGCTTTGTATATTGTTTTTAATTTTGAAATGTAATATTTTAAAAATATACGATTGGCGACATTTTGACATTAGATTATTATTTTGACAAAAATTTTATCTAGTGTGAAAAAAATAACCAAAAGCCACTGTGCCAACATATTTGTAGTTGGGAACTTCCAGGAAAGCAGCTCCCTCAACTCCCCCTAAAAATTTGACCTCGAGGAGTATTATACAAAAAAAAAAACGGACATCACAAACATGGATATGCGGAAGTTCCTTTCACGTCCACAATTTACACTTTCAACACCGACTCATTTCTTTCGGTAGTGTATATAAACACTTTTTTATTTTTGTCTACAGTGTATTTGTACCAAATACCAAAAATTGTCGCATTCCTACGCCAACTATTTTACTGGTGTACGTCGGTGCTTTTCTGCACTGTCAAAAATGTCAAGAGATAGCTCTATATTACTCGACTCCGATTTTTTGATGAATTTGGAACAAAACAAGAATAAATTATAGAACTGTTAAGCAACATGCGCCATTAAATTGCCTCGTCTTTAGTACTGCACTCATTTTTTGTCCAGTTGCACTGACTTACTTTTCTACACCGAGTGCAACCTAGTGTAGGTGAGAGCAGTGTAAACTAGACCACCCTCCGATATCGCGTGAACAAGGCTTACGGACAGCCAATCAGCAGGGGGTATTTCAAATTTCCCGGGTTCGTGTTATTTCCGTGGAGAGAAACAGACCACAGCAAACAATTAATTTTTTGCATCGCACGTTTCCTAAATTGGTGCCGCATTAGGTCAACTGCTACATAAATAACGATGTAATGTTTTAAATAATTTTTAGACTTCCTGTGTTGTGTAATCAGTGTAATGCCAATTGATTCATTGTAGGTTATATATTCGTAACCCCACTTCCACTTCATTTTACAGCCAACAAGTTCCGAGTTCTAAGCGCTGGAATGAGAATACGTTTCGTGAATTATTTGTGCGCAACCTAAGAAAATAAGCAGAATCACTCGACGACCAACAAAGAATTTGAAGTAATCCATAGAAATTTGTAATATATCTCAAAAGTGAATATTTGAACTGTTCCAGATGTCTCTGAGTAAAGCCCACAGAATTCTATTAGGACTAGGCGCAGTCTCAGGAGTGGCGACGTTTTATTATTTGAATAGCCAGAAAAGCCAAGCACAAACGTCTTGGACGACAAGTTACGTTCCGTCGGCTTACGCCAAATGGGACGACAACTGGGACCAGTACGATAGTTTAATATTTGCGGAAGCGTAGTATTTACATTTTTTTATTTTAGTCGCAGCCCGAAGTGCATGAGAAATCCCAAAGGTGTGTTAAACGAGAAGGAGGAAAATAAGATTAATGAGGAACGGGAGCTGAAGAAGCCGAAAGCTTACAGGCACTTGATACTGATAAGGCACGGCCAGTATAATTTACAAGGGCAGACGGACGAGGAGAGGTTTTTAACAAAACTAGGTAGGTACTTACGCCTAAATTTTAAAAGTATATTTTATGTATTTTTGCGATTTTTAGGAAGATTGCAAGCCGAATTTACAGGAAAGAGATTAAAAGACTTAGATTTCCCCTACACGAACATGGTGAAATCGACCATGGCTCGGGCTCAGGAAACTGGCACCATTATATCCCAATGTTTGCCAGACGTAAGTATTTTAGCTATTAAGTTAGTTAACGTTTCTGTAAGTAATTGGCGAATTTTGATAGGTACCCGTTACAAACTGTGATCTTCTAAGAGAAGGCGCCCCCATTCCCCCAGAACCATCTGTAGGTAGATATAAGCCTGAATTATATGTAAGTTATGTATTAAGTTAAATTAATATTTATAAATGCACACGCCACAAGATAATGAAATTTGCTTGTACTATAAATAAATAGTTCGCCCAAATTTCAATAATTGCACGCTGTTAGTTTCTTGGCATGTCACCGACTACTGAAATATTATTTTATATATACTGTATATGTACCAATGTTTATACCTGGGCACTTACTTTTTATTTGCACAATGAGCGTTACTATTTGTATACGTTAACTATTTTTGTTCCATAAGAAGTTTTTCCAAGACGGGTCGAGAATAGAGGCGGCGTTCAGAAAGTACTTTCATCGAGCAGACCCTAGTCAAGATAAGGATTCCTACACCCTGCTGGTCTGTCACGCCAATGTGATTCGTTATTTTGTTTGTAGGTAAGTGCGGAAACCAATAAACCAGGCCATGGTTTCATTCGAAATGTTTGAATTATGCAGTCATGTATACATTTATTTGGAGAAACAATAAAATGTATATCTGGTTGCCTATTTTTAGTCCTATTAACAGCTTTTAATGTTTTTATTTTTTTAGGGCTCTTCAAATACCCGCCGAGGCCTGGCTGAGGCTGTCCTTGAATCATGCGAGCATAACGTGGATCACCATCACGCCGAGTGGGCGATGTATCCTCCGAGTATTCGGGGACACGGGGCATATGCCCCCGAGCGTTATTTCTAGCACATGATTTTGGGATGTATTTTTTTAATAAGGAGAAACTAATTCTAAGGCTAGGACGGAAATTTACTTTTAAAATAATTATATTTAAGTTTACACTAAGGACACTATGAACTGTTTATTGATAGCGAATATGTTTGTTTTTAACTAGTAAATATATTTATTTTTAATTAAGATGCCTGCATAAGTATTACTGTAGGTACGCTATTTTTATACGTATTTCTTTTCCAAGCTTAAAACTAATAGGTTTGGTTTTTAAAACGAGCACAAAAGTATTCTGTAATCCCCTAGCCTTAAGTTCTTTGACCCGTTAGACAATTTATAAATAATTTACTTGCGTATTTGTGAGAAATGTTGAGTTACTTTAAATTTTACTTGTATTATCTTAATTATATGTTATATTAAAATTATTTTTGCCCTCGGATAGTTTTTGTGTATTAGACGTAACAACAAAAACGGCTTTTCTAAACCCTATATCCTTTTTATTAATTTTTAAATAAATATACATATTGATTTAGAATATTTTTATTAAAAAGTAAAAATGTTTATATAAAAGTATTATTCATTCACAAAGTACCTATCTATAAAAATACATCCTCCAACACGTAAACATCATTAAATATTTTCAACAATTTGAACGATTCTAAAATATTCTATGTCGATATTTCTAACTATATTCAACTTGAAAATATGCACAATTCAACACTTATTATGTAACAAACATGAATAAACGTAACATTTCTATATTACAACACGCTTCGTCTCTAAAATTTCGAATTCTTTATATTAAAACTGGGATAGGCACAATTTAAAAAAAAAAATACTAATTACACAAATATAATGGAAGTACCTGTTCGCTTCTGCAAACGTAATTGGCAATCTTTTTAGGCATTATCAGCACCTATAATATATCTAAACTATCTTATCATTTCCTACCTTCCACATCCAAACTATAATGGATTTCAGATTAAGTTTGTAATTTCCATTTAATCGCTAATGTAAACAAAAATATTGCTCAATTTAGCTTTACAAACTTTACCATATAAATGGATATGAAAGGCAACTACTAATACTAGTCATGTTAACAATTTCATAGCTTTATATATAATAAAGAATAATTACAATCTAAATGTTGGGGGTTCGTCACAATCGCGCTGCATTGTATAGACTAATTTCCAATAAAAAACGGTAACGTTAACAAGGTCTCGGTATTAACTGTTTTGGATAAAAAAATATTTACACATCCACAGTATACACGTAAATAAACGAAACTCCAGCACTCAGGCGGGGCAATTCAAGAAACAAAACCATCACACTAACGCATAAAAATACTTATACCGATACGATGTGCCTCTTCTCGTGGGCCCGCATGTGGTCTCTTCTCCTGAACTTCTTCTTGCAGACGCTACACTCGTGCGTCAGCCCGGTGGTGTGCACCAGCAGGTGCTTGATGAACACAGACCTAAAGTTGCGGGTTTTTATGGGCTTCTCGCATATCGGGCAGAAGCTTCTATTGGGCGAGTCGAAGTACTTCTCGATTTCGTCCGGAGGTAGGATGGTTCTTGGGAAGTTATGGCAATCTCTGGTGTGGCGCAGAAGGTCTAGCGGGTTGTCGAATATGGTTTTACAGTGCTTGCACAGTTTGTTGTTTAGGACGTCTTCTTCGGATTCAAGCAAGTCGTCCTTGTCGATCGACTTATCGCTGTCTTGTTCATTGTAATCGTAAATGGAAGTATCGTGCATTACCGGCTTGTCTAGCGAAGGCTCTTTAACCAGTACGTTCTGCGTTATCCTGATTTTTCTCTCCGGGGGCTGGTTCTCGGTGCTGCTCCCGCTGCTGTCCAGGTTCCCGTTCTCTTCCACCTCGTGCACCTCGTTATTGTTTATGCTAGCTTCCTTTTTGTTACCGTTTGTTGGTTCCACTGATAAATCACAAACCTTGCTAGGGCACTTCTTCATGTGTGTAACGCTGGTGGTTTTCTGCGGGAAGATCTTGCTGCAGTGCTGACAAGGGTAGAAGATCTTCCCATTCGGCGCTATGATGGGCTGCTTGGCCGACACCATTTGCGGCTCATCTTCCACGGGCGTTGCGGCCTCTTCCACTTTTATTTTTTTCCTTGGGGCTCCCTCCGGATCCCTATAGCATACCTGAGCCGTTCTTTTCCTTAAATATTTTTTTGTGGACATTTCTTTAAGCAAAATTAGCACGTTATAACCATGGACAGTGTTGAAACTTATATCACTCCGATTTACTTTTTAAAACGGGGCCGTGGTGGAACAGAAAATTAAAAAACCGAGGAACAGAACGTAAACAAATGTTAGGAAAACAAATGGGCAGGATGGCGGAATTACACGATTACGGTTCGGAAAGGTCATGGTTAGAGCGGGAAGTTCAAAACGAGCACCAACCACTTGTTGCCCCCGGCTACGAGGGTAGTGCAAAATGTAGGCGCAACAAATTTTGTAACCTGCGAGCGTGATAGGTTAATTTTTAAATACGTTTCCTCTAAATATATCGTAATCAATGAACATATAGGTTATATAGGTAGCACTTACCTGGTTCTTTCTGTTCTCCTTTTCTGCCTGGCCAGACAAACTCCACTCACAGATAGATAGGACTTCCCTTATTCTCAATTTTATGTACACCGAGGTAAAACTATAATAATTAATGAAAGCACTCCACAACCAACGATTTCGTTCTTGCTCCACAACACCATCTTGTTTCAAATCGAAGATACTAGTGTCGCATTGCTGCCAACCATGAACCATAAATTTCTAGGGGTAGCAGTGACCACGGATGATAGAATTTAACCGGTCAGCTCTTTCAAGCAGCAGCTGATCTTCTGACGTCATAATGGACCCCGAGATGGAAATTTCGTATTGAATCGTGTGATTTTGGTGACTATTGGCGTTATTATACGAAATACCTCGACAACAATTACCAAATTATTACAAATTATAAGATATTGTGCAAGAACATTACTTTCCGAGTTATTGTTTTGTATATTGTTTTTAATTTAGAAATGTAATATTTTACACTACACTAGTGACATTGACAACATTTTGACATTTTTTTATTTTGACAAGAATTTATCTAGTGCGAAAAAAGTAACCAAGAAAACCTTGTGCCAACATAATTGGAGTTGGGGACTTCCAGGAATGCAACCTTTCCCCTAAAAATTTGAGATTGGAGAGTATTACAGAAAAAAGACTTTACAAATAATTAATTATTGCGTAATGAACACCAATATTGTAGGGAATAGAAAAAGCTACAACTTTCGTCTATACAATTTCTCTTTATTGTTAAACTTAACGGACAGCGGCTAGAAAAATGAGTATGTTTGATTAATTGAATTATTTTTCATGTATCTGGCCCCGGTGCTCTTACTAATTATCTCCTCGAAGTGAGAAAATTGTTTACCTACCTTTCTAGGCGCTGTAACATTCAATTAACAATAGAGAAATCCAGAAAACCTATTGTGACTATCAAACGTTAATTAATGATTGTGGGAACTCCCTACATAAAATACATAGGTATAAAAAAACTCCACTGAATTATTATAGCATAATTAGCATACCCCATTTTTTGTTATATTTATAGGTTATATTAATAACCTCTTAATTGTCATAACTAAATTATATCCTTTCGCTTTTTCCTCGGCTTCCTCGCTAAAAAGCCACGCCTTCTCTAAAGCCTTCATCTTCCTGCTGCTCCCTGAATGCTTTGCAATCTTTCCTTTGCTTGATGTAATATAAACAAACACTCGATTCGCGTGAACATCCCCCCTTTTTCCTCTACAGGCTTGTAGTAAATTTGCGTCACCTACCAGTTTATCCATTGTTAACGATGTAACTGACCACCCCTTGTAAGCCACACGCCACCTGGGGTGCTAATGGAAATAGGGGATGCTTACCTGCTCGGTTGTTTGTATCCTAGTTGTTAAGGGGAACTGTGGACAACCGTATGATTTCATGCCAAATAAAACGTCAGTTTAAGAGGTTACAGCGTTTAATAGCCCCACTGGAAAATTATTAAAGGAGTTTGTCTAAAATGAGAAAATTGGTGAGTGCGAAGAAATGTACCTGTGCACACGGAAAACATACTGGACACGCTAGGTACGTATACAGATAACGAAAGTCGATTCCGCTTGTAATAACTAGAGATACTTCTTACATTTGTTGTTTGACTGCAGGGAAATAATAATGGCGCCTTTTTTCAGGAAGAGCCACCAACCGAAGCGGACCATCACCTCAAACTGGCGCACCAGAAACGACTCTTCCAACGTGTGCGGCGTTCTACACCCAGACGATCACCTAGAGACTCCCAGGAAGTTGCGCAGCAGCAAACACGAGAATGCGAGCAGAACGAAAGGGGTGCACAAGAAATGCTGCCTGGGAGGCAACAACTGCTATTGCAGGGACAGGACGGTCAGGCCTAAAATTTTGACCAGGCCGAGGAGGTGTCTCTCCGTGGAGGAGTTCGAGAGGAGGGTGAAAGAAGATGACTTGTCCCGGACGAGTCTGACGGACGATTACAAACCTTTTAGAGAATGTACCTGCGAAGGTGATTTAACTTTTTTCTGTTAAAATATTATATCCGGTTGTTTGCCCAAAAAACTACTGCAGATAGATTTTATGCAAGATGATTGTAAGCTGTGTGAACAAAAATAGGCAACCAGGTACACGTTTCGTTTATTCTGCAGATTATGTGACGCCACTGAGCGTGTATATATGGCTGCCTAATCGTTGGGCCGCGTGATGACGTTTTGTATTGGTAGTTTATCATCGACTTCAGCAAATGCAGTAGCGTCGATAAGGGATTAGCTGGATGGGTCACGGCTCACTTTATTATTACCATAAATCCTATCAATAACATTTTGTTTTAGACATCGATTCTCCAAGGCATTACAATTCTAGCCAGTTCTTAAACAGAGGATACCAAGACGAACCAGCTAGTCGATGTCTCTGTTTAGATTACATGCAGCAAAGGAAAGATTACGAAGCATTCAGGGAGCACCAGGAAGAAGAGGAATTCAGGGAAGGCGAGGCTTACTATGGCGAGGAGACTGGGGAAGAAGCGGAAGGACAGAATTCAGTGATAACAATAATGGGTAATTTAGCCATCTCTATATAAAGCAAAATAGGCGAGGGGGTATCCTATAATAATTCTGGGGTTATGCTGTAGACTGTAGGGGTTCCCACAATCACTAATTCACGTTTCCCACAAAGATGTCGTCACCGCTACGACCGCTATCTAGGAGAAATGATGATCAGAACTAGTTTTTCTTTCTAAAATCCGTTATTGCCAATATTATGGGTATGGGGGTAGAAAAAACCAAGAGCAACGGAGATAATTGAGAAAAACTCCTTTTCAAGATGGCGACCGTAGCGGCGCATTCCGCCATTTTCTTCTTAATAGTTTTGACAGCGACGTTAAGCGACCGCTTCTATTTCAGGTTCCAAACCGGTAGATTCCCAGAAGGGATCGAGTTTTGCCACAGAAGGCCACGAGCAGTCCATCGAAGATCTGAAGCGATTCCGAGACCAGCACTATTTCGAAACCCACGGCACCGACGACTTGGAGGAGGACATACCGGAGCACACCTGCGTTCACCAGTTCCAGCTGGACGGCCGGCTGTTGCCGGAGGCCGTTAACGTCGATTCGTACGGGAGGAGTCGGTGCGCGATTTGTAACAAGCCCATGGAAGACGGATCTGCGTTGGACGGCTCGAACGGGAAGAACTTCTTGAAGCGTTACAAGCTGGGGCTGGTTCCTAGGAAGATAAGTATCGGCGGGGATAACTCGAAGATCGAACTGAAGTTGAGGGAGGAGGATTTCGATAAGTTTAAGGGGTTTATTTGGAAGTTCAGGAGGCCTGAATATATAGACTCGCTTGCTTTGAGGCAGCAGAGGATGAGGTGCTAGTCGAGAACGGGTTTTTTTATCAAATCACTTTATTTTTTGTAGGCTTTTGCTGTTTTATTGTATACTCTTTTAATCGTGGCATAATAAATAACATTGCTAAATACATACTGCATAAGGGTTATTATCTAACAGCTAGATATCTATGTCAAGGTGGCGCTTCATGGATAAAGAATCAAGAGAAAACAATTAGATGCTTGAAGGTAGTATTATAGAATTATGAGATCATTTTATCGATTCTCAGAAAGACGAATCAATCCTAAAATCAATCAAGATTTGTTATCTATATAATTCTACAAATTAATTGTGACACTTTCATGAAGGGGAAACAAACTCTACCTACACTTTAAAAAAATTCGTGATTTTTCCTAAAGATCATGTATAATAAATTCGTGGGATTTTCTCTTATCTGTTTAATAGTCGGATTTGTGAAGCAATACTGTTACCTACTGATTAACTGTGATTATGAAAACAGATGACAATCATAATAAAAATAAAAGACAAGATCTAAATACTGGAAACTGTTGAATCACCCGTTATCTACGTAACCGGTGAATTTCCTACGTGATTTTTGTCTCGTACTTAAGTTGGTATGGCGCAAAAACGAGCTTCTTCAGTGGGACCTCCATCGGGAGATCGAGAAGGCCCGAAAATGGATCCGGTCCAGGAGCAGAAACAAATGAGACTTATTACAAGATACTAATATGCGCATTGGGGCGTTAGGTTTTTTACTATCAGCCCACCTATTGTTCTTTTATCTTGTTATCTCCAAAAAGATTATCTAAGATGAACAAGGGAAACATTTTGCATATCTCCCAGTGCGTTATCAGTTCATTAGTAATCGTATGTTTATTTACAGTGTTATATTTTGCGCAAATCTCAGTCTATATCTAGTGTTCAAACGTTGTTTAAGCTTGGTAAGTACAATTTTTGTAGGTTATTGTCGCATTATAACTGTTTACTCATTTTTCTAACTAAGTATTTATTATTATGTTAAACGGTAACAACTGTAATTTAACTGCTATCGTTATTAGTACTCTACATCTCAACATATTAAGCGTAATACACGAGTGTTTTAAAATTCCCGCTCTACAAAAGCCATTAAGGCTCTTCATCTGCATTGCATTATGGGAAAAGTTGAACAATTGAATGCTAGTGGTTAGACGCATTCATAATCGACCTGTGAAGGGCGGGATGGAATGGAATCCATATTGGACGATTTAAAGCGATTAAAAATATGTTTTGGGGTAGCAGGAGTAAGAGCTCCATTTGTGGTTGTAAATTGTAGAGATGGTTGCTACAATCATTAATTTACGGTTTCCTCGTAAATACCCATCTTGAAAATATGATGGCTTTCACTCAAAGATGGCGGCCATAGCGGCAATGAGATTTTTGGGGGAAACGTAAAACTGCGACCGCCCCCTATAAGCATAGGAGGTAATATAGCAGCTTGATTCGACGAAAAGGTCAACAGGAATCTGAAACTGTATTGCATTGTGGGTAAAATTAGAGCAATTGAGTGTTTGCGACGTAAATTAAACGAATTCGTAGTCCAAGGGGGAGGAAGAATCCACATTGGGATGATTTCAAGAAGATTCAAGACTAGAAAGAAATTTAGGAGTTGCCGACTGGGGAAGAATAACGGAAATACTCAGCTGCGAAGCTATAAGGAGAGCAATACGAGATATGAATTAATACTCATCTTGGAAATTGATTTTCCTAACAAAGATATCGATAGCGCCTAAGGTGCAGTTATGGCGCAGAGCTGATCGTGGATTGTAGATACGGATCGGAGTTCAGAAAATTGATAATGAGCGATCGAATGGTTTACGCCATGGACATAAAGTGACCAGATCAAAATCGAGCTGTCAACGGGGGAATATGATTCATATGGAAGAAATTCTGGGGCAGCTATGGCAGGTAAAAGGTCGTAATTAGCTACGATGGAAATGACATATGGGGCAGTTCCACCAAGGAATCATTAAGACTTGTTTTAGAGATTCACTAGCAAAACGACGGACTCTACTATGCGTTTATAAATAAACTTCTTTACTGCTGGGGTGGATTTCAATCTCACTTAAACAAAACATAACCTCAAAGCAGAAAGTGACAGGCGGCCATAATTCGGCAAAAGTTGACACTTCTATTGTCGCGACTGTTACATGTGAAGTCACTATGCTTTTCAAATTTGAATTGAACTGCGCCTTAATTATTGGGAGCCGAATTTGGATAAAAGTAATACGCTACGATAACAAAGAGACTTCCCCTTGGTTAATGAAAACTGGGTTGTCCTCAAAAAGAGTTTTGGGAATAATAGGGGTTGCATACTTGCAAATGTAACGTTTATATATAACACACAACACACCACATACAACACCATATACGTAACATAAACACACAAACACACAAACACATACATTCATAAAGTAACAAGTAACTGAGGAGAGGAAAAAAATATCTAAAATGAGTATTTATTATTTCTGAACATTCCAATATCGTAAACAGTTCACAAAAATTTTTGTATACTTCCATCTTGACTCCCGCCTTTCAACACAGTCTATTTTTTAAACTCGACCTTGTGGAAACAAAATCATTACGTTATCCCAAGGTCGGAAAAGATTTTTATAAAAAACTCGAAGCTGTGGAAATAAGGATTTGAGCAACCGACGACGGATGGATATCTAAATCGACGCTAAACTAAATCAAATTGAATCAATCAATTCGATATGCAAGTCGTCTTTACAAACTAGAAAGTATAAATTAAATCTGCGTATACAAGACGATTTTGTGAAGAAGCATCAGACCAGGGAATTGTTTAATTTGCCTCTTTATTGCTCACTTCACGTAATAGGTCAGTCGCTAACGTTGCCACGCCTTCAATGCGCACGCAACAACGCCAGCACGAAGCCACGCCTTTTGACCACGTATAAATAGAGGGGCTCGAGCTAATAGAGCTCACTTTCCTTCAGAAGCGAACCGCGGCAAGATGGACAGTTACAGTTAGAACGTTGTCTAAACGATTTTGTAAAACGTCTCAAGGAAAAACTATTAGACTTTTTTGCGTAAGCTCTGATGACGTGCCATATTCTATGCAATAGCAGATAAGAAGCAGAAATGCCATAAACTTGAATAGTGATAGTTGGTGAATTGTGTTACGTATATCGTGTTGGTTCTGTTCTATCCCATGCATATTTATTGTCAAAGTTATCTATTTTCAGCATTGGAATATGGCAGACAAGGCTTCTGGTGAGTATCTTTACTACTAGCTTAACTGTCATAGTCTTGATTTACCGTTAAAGGAGAAATTAATTATTCTATGGCGGGAATATATATTCCGTTTGCCTTTGCCAAATGTTTACGACACATTACTTCCCCTTGCCAACTGAATTGAATGTTCAAATTGGTTTCCTTCCTTCTGGGACAAAGGTAGAACACACATTTACCTAAAAGGGTATGATTTCTTCTCACACCAATCATATTTCTCCTTGTTACTCTTCAAATGACTCCACGAGTCTAGGGGTGTAAAGTCCGGAGATAAAACTGGCTATTCCATTGAACATCGCCCCCCTGGGGAAGTTTCATTTATTTATAGATTTAACGGATAGTGCATTGGACGTACTTCTGTGGAATTGGATTGGAGGAACTGTAAATGAAGTCTAAGTCCCTGTTCCGACTTGTTGTCATCAGCAAGTCATCAATAACGATCACTACTTCCACCTCTTGACCGTGTGTCAGTGTCGATATGACGCACACAAGTTGATTATCTTCTTTATGATAATTTAAGGAGTACCTCAGGGTTGTTGGTTCCCTTTCGCCGTTTCGTCGCGGCCTCGCTGGGTGCTAAGCCGTTGAAAACACGAGCGTGTTTACAGGAATCCGTAAATATTTGCGTGATATTCCCCAGAAATTTAGTAAATCAAATTCCATACTAAACAGACGTGGAGTTTATTAATTAAAAATAAACAGAACTTTATGCATCTGAAAACGGATGTAACTATGCTCTAACATAGCGTAATATTAGTAACAATAAGAAATTCAATTCAGAAGTCTCCTAATGTTTGTCCGGTAAGTGCGAGAGCGTGTAAGAAGGGCAAAAAGCATTCTGATTGTCCTGTTTGGCGGGGAAATTCGCGGCCTGTGTCATCTTAGATTTATTATACGCAACTGGGGTGAGTTTTTAGAAAAACTAGGGTTACGTTGCATGGCCTACTTTGTAAGGGTTAATCCTAGCGAATTAAATCGTCGCGCGCATGCGATATCGGGTACGGTTGTCGACCCCAGAGATTTTTTTTCGAATTCCATCCAAAGGCATTCGTTTCCTTTTGGCTTATTACGTTTAAGTTTGTTAGGCAAAAGTTCCGCTATAAAACTACATCGGAAACTTCGCTCTGTGATAGTTCCAAAATAAAACGACGTACATAAAGAATGAGTGAACGTAATATGCAAAGGCATCATTTCGCACGCCGTAACGCTGTTGTTGGGCCGTCGAGGAAAGAATGCGAAACACACCGCCTGCAGTTGTAAGAAAACTTTAACACATTATACATCCTGGAAATTGATCGTTAAACGGGACGCTCTCGCAGGCCTTCCGCGACGCTGCACATCCTCTCGCTCGATATACTTCTATGCTTTATTTAGTTAAGTTGCTACTAAGTAATAGTATCATATTCCGAAGTCATGCTCAATGTAAATTACTAAGAAGAAAAATCAGAGAGCCACGTTTATAATTTGTGGATGCCGATATTGGCGCTTCGTATATAGCCCGTGTATAGATGTGTTGAAAATATCCGAATGAGAAATTAAATTGGTTTTCGGTATGAGATAATAGATAAGAGATTTGTTGACGCAGGTGTTATTCCTGAAATATTCAGCTTTGTTTTTATATACATAATTACATTTTTAGGAAATTCAATCTGCTTTTAATCTGTATTCTATTTACTGAACACGGATAGTTAAGCCCCTCCCCATTTGCTTAGACTAATGGATGCGATAACCAGTTTTACACGCTACAAATTAATAAAAGCGGGAAAATTAAAAAATTGCAGATAATTTTTTGAGAAATTAAAGTGATAAAATGTATAGTTACAAATAAATATACGAAATTTAAAATTCTCTATTATTTATAACAGTAAAAAACAAATATATATGGTTTCTAACCTGAAAAAGAAAAAATTAATTATTTTATTATTTATTAATCCATTGGGAATAACAGTAGAAAACACCGAACTACTAGACAGTAACCTACAAAAGTCAAAACCACAGAACCAGAGATAAGGAGAATCTGCACAGAACCATAGAATAAGTAGAATTTTACAGAACGTCAAAACACCAAAACGCAATGGCCGACACAGACCGAATCTGTTTTAAAAATTTGACCAATAAAAGCATTCTATTCAAATTTAGCGCGCATTTTTGGGGAGGAGCCTAACATTTATGCTCAGTAAATAGAGTTTAATTTGATCTGTGTAGCTAGGTTCTTTAGCCGTCAGAATTTGGACAACTGGAGGGCAGTTTTGACGACAAAAGTTCGCCCTGACATTAAATCCAAGTCAATCATTTTCGATCACCAGATTCACGCTTCCCAACTACGTTTAAGTGATATTAGTTGCTACATCTGGTGTCAGTCAATATCGTTGACATGAATGTACTCCGCGCAAAAAAAATATTTACACGATTTGTTCCATTTCTCGAAACGTTTCATTCAGATCAAAAGTAAAGTAAACGCAATAAAAATATCCGGCAGCAGAGGTGAAATACTACCAATATTACTTTGGTAAGAGGTCATAAATTTGGCATTGGCGTAGCCTCCATCAAAATCGGTAGGATTTTATATTTTTGTCGTCGATCAAGAAATATACATTTGTGGCATAAAAACGTTAATTATACCGCGAGGCAAATGAAATCGGATTGATTTACCGAAATAATATTTTTTAGGCTTATTTCTGGCTATCATAATAAACAAATTAGAGACACAGACCTTTAAATAGCTAATAAAACTTTAATGGGCGCCTGCTAGAGGCAATAATTGTTCCGCTATCGACGTCAAGCTGACGTACTTATGTTTTCAAATTGGTTTTATTTCCTATAATCCGTATAATCGAATTATCTGTCTTATCGGCGCGAAATTTACTCGCAACGCCACAGCGGGGCACAAATAAGGACTAGAGGACCTGCAACTCTCGCGGTAGTGCTTCAATTGGAACGTTTCTGAAAAAGTATACGCCGCCATCAACGACCACTTTTCGCACCTACCATTTCGTAGTAAAATATTGTTTATTACAGGCGAAAATAATAAACGAAGATCGTAAATGATTAGAGGATGATGAATTTAATCAATTTATAATCCTGTTAATTAACATTTGCGTATTTTAAAGTATTTATAACCGTTACAAGAGGTATAAATATAAAATACTTGCGTAACTTTCGTTCAATAATAATAATAATAGTCATAATTGTAGTTGAGGCCCTCGCCTACTTAGGCTAGACGATCCTGGCATCCGACCATTAACCCTTCGGAACGTAATCCAGTAGAAAAGTCGTTTACAAGACTGTCTACAATAGAGGCCCCGAAATAGAGCCTTGGGAGACTTGCGAGACGCGATCCGGGCCCACCCGGACTTCCCCAGGCGACATGCGTGCGCCGCTGACGTGCACCTGTTTGTTTACGAAACCTAGAAAAAATCTATGTAGTTTATTTTCGCCTCTTCGCCCGAGTCAACTGAACCTATTAAAAAACCGTAAGCAGCTCATTAAATGTGGCTTAAATACAATTTCTAAATTTACCCGGCTTATGCGTGCCGGTCGTTCCAACGCATTCTCGATTATGGAAACAAACATGGCTGCCTATACAGTCGGCTAGCTCTTAGGGGTAAGTCGTTTTCATGGTTTGTTTGAGGGGGTAGTGCATCGGAATAGTAATTTGTTGTTTATTTTCTTAGATTATTTGACATATGACAGTGTTGACACTATTTTTTAATTTTAGGTTAACTTTTATATGTCAAATAACTGTCAAAAGGTATAAAAACAGTTTGTGATTGGTTCGCAATGAATTTCTGGCGATTTCCGGGACATTACAGTCTTTAGTACCGTAATACCTCACTTCCCGGCCGCATATAAGTACTGGAATGTTGTACTTTCCGGACGGGATGAAATAAAAGTAATCTTTTCCTCCTCCAAGGCGGATCAACGTCGGGGGAAAAATACTGAAAACCTCTTTAGAATGCCAGTAGCCTTGGGATGGCTCGCTTCTCCTTGCGCGACAATTAAAGTGTCCAGTCGGCGACGCTCCAGTGCAACCACTCCTATCATTAATATGTACTATTTAAGTTTCTCCAAGCTTGGTGTACCTAGACCTGCCACAGTTTGCTTCCTCGCGTGCTGTGTTCCAGTGGTTTGACCTGCCGAGTACGTCAACTAGATATCGAGCAGGTTTCCAGAGGATGTATCAGTTAAATAAGGAAAAGGTGGTTGGAAGCGTCGCGGAACCTAAAGGTAAGCAACGCGGTGTGTACCGGCGAGTGGTGGGGTCGCGTGACTTACGATAATGTTCCCTGTTTGTGACACGACGTCACTTTGGTCGCTGCTTGAGCGGTTTTTATACTGGGTGGATGGGAAGTTGCGGTCCAAGTGGCGGTTTTGCTGAATTTAGAATAAAATACTAATACAAACTTGAACTTACATTTTGTTTGATATTTCTCTTAGTTTTTTAAAAAATATGTAACCTTCCAATTGAAAAAAAGTTTTTTATCGCTTGACTATTAAAACTGACGCTATAGTAATTTCGGAATCGTTTGTTTCTTAAAACCGGACAAAAAACACCACGAAACTATTCTAGACTTAGACCGGCTGACATTCGACCTAATTCTCAAACAGAATTTTTCCCTGGTGAGGTTCAAACGGCGTTCCGAAAACTATTTGCTCGTAATATGCCCGATTCATCACAACATCGGGATTAATTACAATAACACGGAATTAGTGGCCGGTTATAAATAGCGCGGCGTTATTTATTACGCTTGAAAGTCAAAGAAATCCGCGAGGAGTAAGCGCTGCCGATGATTATTTTGACAAATTAGTAAACGCGATAAATCACCGCATCGGCTATTGTGTGGAACACAAACTGTTGAATTAAATTTATTGTTTCCTGACGGCGTAAAATAATTTTGACAAATGATTATGTGTCGCGATGCAGATTTAACGTGTTGATACAACTGTAATCAGTTTTTGATGTCGATGTTACACGTAATGATGGGTTATTTAATTTATCGGCTGCGGCGTTGGCAAAATAAACTTTTTTATTGATTGATACGGGACAATAGTATGTTCTTCTAGGCGCGCGGCCGGTGCGGCATTATCAAAACAATTGGGTGCCAGCGTTGCGCGGCCATTTTGGTTATTTGAGCAAATAACAAAAAATTTTCGCGAAAAATATTTAAAAAATTTTCACTAACAGTCAACTATTAGTCATCTGAACAAAATTTAAGAAAACAATTTTGAAATTTCGAAAATATTTTGCTAATCGTCGACAACAAAAAATCAAAAATAAAAAATAATTTAGACTCGGCCTCGGACTCGGCTCGGCTCATATACTCAAATCCGAATAAAATAAACGAAAACCAGACGACAACGAATAAAACTTGAACCGGAGCACAATGAAAGGGGCTAAACACGCCGTCTGGTGTGACTTAGTAGTTTCCAAATAACTCCATTCCATACGACTTGGTGTGGCTTTCGCTCAAAGTTTGTTATCTTTAATTATCCGAGACCACCCGCGTCGTCCGCTAGAAATAAAGTCTAAAAATAAGACCCCGATCCAGGTAAATTATAAATTAAAATCCAGTAAGTATAAATGTTAATATTAATATCTGATTTACTAAATTGAAATCTGACATGTTTACACTCACTAATAAGCAGGCCGACTTGTTATTGGGATGTGTAACATGCTTTATTTGTTAACTTAATAGCGCGCCATAGGCGTACGAGGCAATTTTCCAAAGACCCTAAGCAGATTTTAAAAACGTGATATACCAGGTCGACATATTTCGCATATACAGTGTGTCTAAAAAATAAGTTTCAAAAACTACAGTTACAGGAGAACCAAGCAAGCAGTGGACTAATTTTGAAGTTCTTGACGTATTTACCTCATCGGATTTTACGGAAAAATAGTACTTTATCGCACTAGTGCTGTATTGAAACTTTTAAATTTGTACTTTCTTATATAACGAAATTATATACAATACATTAAATCCAAGAGAGGACTTTTAAAAAAATCATACTGGTCCATCAGCCTGTCACTACGCTAGCGCTGATCCATCTGTGTAAGGACTGTACAATTTTAATAGCCATCGAAGTATTCGTATCTATCTCGGACTAGGTTTATAGTCGAACAATATCGGTCAACAAATAACGAGCTGACGGGGGTGGCAAATAAAATAGTCTGACCGCGCGACATTGGCTGCATGAGGCCGCGCCTACCGGTGGCTGAAACCAATAGTACGGAGGACTAATCGCGCGACAGCACCGAAATCAAGCGACGCCTCCCTATGACGTGGAAGTCAATGTCGCGCTTGATTGGGCGTTACACATTCCACGCCTACCAATGACGTTGAAATTAGTAGTGTGCTGCACAACGCCCTGCCTTATGCGTAGATAAGGACTCTGCAGTGGAATTCACGCCATCTGTGTACAGAGTGTCCCAGAGATAGATAACTGAACTTGTGGCTCTTAATTGTTGCGATAATTTAAGTTATACAGATTTAAAATCGCAGGAGCTTGTTCTTATAGGTCAAGATATAAGATGGAGGCAGCAGATGAGCGAGCCTAGGAAACAACCAGCATTTCCAAAGGGGCTTATTTGTGTAAAAAAATTGATTCAGTTAACTTCTGCCTCAACAACAATTGGTTTGTGTTATTAGTTTTGGCGGTTTTAAAGAATATACATGAATCTAATACGTTTTTATTTGCATGACTTGAACTTGAAGTTTGTTATAATGAATGGTTTCTTATTTAGGCAAAAAAAAAATTCGAATGCAACAGAACTCACATTTTGATTCATAACCGAGCAGTTGGCCATGAAGTTGCCGCGTTTAGGTTAGAAAGATTTCTATTGCACAGAACTATAAAAGTGCATAGATTAGAACTGCACATTGTTCCGTGAGTTTCGATTAGGTGCTAAAGACTACAGAGACTTTATAGGGACAGTGACGACAATAGAGCCAAAGTCACGCCTACCCGCCGTTATGAGGCTAAATTTATCAGGACCTTAAATTTTTACTTTGCAAATTTATTTTCAATTATCATTTTAATTTTCGTAGTTTCAGCTTGGATTCATTGTAACATTTAAAAACTCTCTTAGCCAGTAGATTTATAAAGTTTCAATATTGTAGATTATTTAAAATAGACTGTTAATTCTAGGTTAGAATTCCAACCAACTAAAAACATTTTGGCTTGTTTTTTTTTAGATGACTATTGAAACACTCGTATTTATGATACTATAATTATTAGTGTTTATGTTATGTATTATGTAAAAAGTGTGTATTTCTTAACAATATAAAAATATGTGTGCACGAGTGAGGTTAGGTAAACTTGTAAATTTCAATATAACGTTTCTAGCAAAAATTAATTAAATTACACACTAGCTAATAATACAATGAATTTATATTTTCTACAATTTTTAAAATAGCTTTGTCCTAGACTTTTTCAGTTAAATAAATGAGTATTTTTTTTATAAGCAGTCGAATGGTCAGCAATGAAGCATAACGAAAAATAAACTAAACCAACACTTACCTTATAAATACAATGTACAATATAAAATCATTAAATAAGTTTTTAAATAGGTCTTTTCACAATACATCTCGCAATATATTAATCACAAATAGTTTTTATACGTTTAATAAGTTACAATAAATTGTTAAAGATGCACAAGTATGCACAGTAAAATATGACAACTTAAACAATTTTAGCTTTAGCCTCTTAATGGTGGTACATATCACGCGAATCCAACTACCAATCAAAATGCTGTCAACCCTTTGTCCCCACTGTTTGTATAAAGTCTCTGTAGTTCTAATGGAGCAGTTGGCCATGAAGTTAATCGCGTTTTAGGTTAGAAAGGTTGCTAGCTCAGAGAACTATAAAAGTGCATAGAACTGCACATTGCTCCATGACAGCCGGGTAGGTTGCACAAGGAATCAATAGATGGCGATATTGTCGACTAGATTGATCTCGAGAACAGTAAGAAGGTGTAGGATTCAGATAACCCTAGTGCCATTGTTTATAAAGTTTATAAACAATGCTAGTGCTGTATTGTAAAGCCCTTATATTTTTTATATAATACGAGATTTTTTCTTTGAAAACGAATGGTTTAAAAAAAAAAATTTGTACCAAATTTTTACTAAATTTTTCCCCATTTTTGTGTTCAGTGAGCATAATTTAAGGGGGGGGGGGACTGTACATACATGTTATTTGTCATAATTTTTATATTTCGGTAGTTGTGTTTACGATCAGTTTCTAGCCTTCAGGGGCTAAGAAGAGCAAATTTATACTGGTGAATTTCTATAACAATGATAATTCTACCTCTTTTGCCAATAAATATACCTACCCGAGAGATTTTTTTGCCACTCGCTTTGTAATGATTTATCGAATTTATTTTCCGATTTTCTAGCGTTTATGTCACGTGTTTGCTACCCCACAAGCTAGCCAGATCATAGAATCGTAAATTGAAACACAGGATAATAGTAAATCTTAAATCTTTACGGATTAATTACTCTTACAACTAATTAATGATCAATACAGCAGCCTTACACCACTATATAGGCACATGAGTCTCTACTTATCTAATCTGGAGCCCTATTTCTTGGACAGCGCCATCTTTCGGTACTTTACGCAACCTATCCGCCTATCGTGAAATTATGTGCAGTTCTATGCACTTTTCTAGATCTGTGATATCATCGTAGCAAAACGCAGTATCATGGCTCTCTAAGTACTTGCACCCTCGGTTATGAATTAAAATGGAAGTTCTGTTGCGTTCAAATCTGTTTGTGCCTAATTAAGAAACTGTGCTTTTAAACGGAAACAAATATTTACGTAAAATATGATAGTGGAGACAGTGGACTATGCGAAAACCAATCAACTCGTCGCGTCAAGTAGAGGTTCCTTCCGGCTATCAAGTTTGTGCCGTGCATTTGTTTCTGTGTGTGTAGTGTGGATGCAACAAACGATATTTAATTGTTGCTGTTATACGTTATAGTTATAAAGTTTTAAGTGTGTCACTTCGGGATATTAAACCATTGTGTTTTTTGTGAAATTGGTGGAACAATAACATAGGGTGATGTGATGAAACGGAGACGAGTCGCCTAAGGGAAAGGGCACAAAAGGTAGCTTTATTAAACACTTAAATCCGTGTATCTGGTTTTCTAACCTATTTTTTACTCAACAGGTAGGTCCAGAACGAGGTAGGACGTGGGTGTAAGGTAAGACCATTTACCTATTACAAGGATATTGTTCCACCTGCGTTAGTTTCACTATAACAAGCCCTCAAAAAAACAACGTCGAGTTCATGCAAATAAAAACGCAGGGCTTTTTATTTAAAAGCGTCATTATTATTGTTAATGAAAATATAGAAGGCAATAAGACCTATCGTTTTGTTGTACGCCAGTTATTAAGGCAAAGGTTAGCTTGATTCATTTTTTTTTACTCCAATAAGTCACTTCGGAAATGCTGGTTGTTTCCTAGCCTAGGCACCCTCATCTGCTGCCTCCATCTTATCTTGACCTAAAATAAGCCCTGCGTTTTTGAAACTGTGTAATTTAATTTATTACAACGAATAAAAGAGGCTCAATAGGTTATCTACATCTGGGACGCTCTGTATACAGTCATGGGTGATAAAAATACGGTTCAAAAATTGCTGTAGACCTCCGAATTTATTGGATCAACTTATTTTTTTTCAAATATTCTTTTTTAAATTCTTCATCAATCTCTCGAACTAGATTTTTTATTTTTAGCTATAATTTTTTACTCGATTTTTTATAACTTCGATCCGAGCTTAGATCTAAAATTGACTTTTGACTAAAAAATATCGTTACTTTCAATTAAAATGAGTCTACAGGTCACTAGCTGTCAAAATAGCGCCAAACGAGGTGTCAAATTTAAAAATTGAAAAGTTTGTCTTTCGTAATTTTGAAAACACTGTGATTTTTCATAAAAGAAAAGATATATTATTATATATTTTTCTATTTTTATAATTGAAATTAATATAACGTTTTTACTTTTGACAGCTGTCAAATTTTCTGTTGACTGAATAAAAAAATTATAAAACATTTTTCTGTAGGTTTTGGAGGTACTGAATAGGAAATTAATTTCATAAAATTATTGTTTGTTGGTAGCTGCCAAAATTGCTGTCAAATTTAAAACTATGCAAGTCTGTCTTCCATAATTTTATAAACAATGTGAATTTTCATAGAAGGGAAATCAAGTGTTTTTCTAATTTGCTAGTTCCATAATTGATATTAAAATACAGTTTTTACTTTTGACAGCTGTCAAAATTTTTCAACTTAATGAAAATGACATTTTATAAGTATTTAAACAAATAAACGTACTAACAAACATTTTTTTATAAGTTTTGGAGGCACTGAATATGATTTTGATGTCAAAAAAATATTATGTTAGTTGGCAGATGTCAAAATTGTTGTCAAATTTAAAAATTTACGAGTATATGTTTAGTAATTTTGAAAATAATGTTGATTTCTATAGATGAGATACATACAAGTTTTTAAACTTTCTAGTTCAGTAAATGATTAAATAAAGTTGTAACCTTTGACAGCTGTCAAAATCACTGTCAAATTTATAAATTGAAAAGTGTGTCTTTCGCAATTTTGTAAACAATGATTTTTATAAAAGAGAAGATATAAATTATTTTAAATTTTTTTATTTTTATAATTGAAATTAAAATAACATTTTCACTTTTGACAGCTATCAAATTTTCTCTCAACTGAATAAAAATACCATTTAATAATTATTTCAACAAATGACTAGTATTTTTCGTAATTTTGAAAATAACGTTGATTTTCATAGAAGAAGATACCTACATAAAATGTTTTAAAACTTTATAGTTCAACAAATTAATTTTAAAATAAACTTGTAACCTTTGACAGCTGTCAAAATTTCTGTCAACTTCATAAAGATGCTGATTTTTCAAAGAGAAAAGATATAAAGTATTTGAAATTTTTCTGTTTTTATAATTGGAATTAAAATAACGTTTTCACTTTTGACAGCTGTCAAATTTTCTGTCAACTGAATGAAAATGCCATTTAATAATTATTTCCACAAATGACTTTAGTAGGTACTTAAAAAGACATTTTTCTATAGGTTTTGGAGGTACTGAATACGAAATTAATTTCATAAAATCATTATATTTGTTGGTAGCTGCTAAAGTTGCTGTCAAATTGAAAACTATGCAAGTTTGTCTTCTATAATTTTATAAACGATGTGAATTTTCATAGAAGGGAAATCAAGTGTTTTTCTAATTTGCTAATTCCATAATAATTGATATTAAAATACAGTTTTTACTTTTGACAGCTGTCAAAATTTCTGGCGACTTTAATTATCGCAACAAATTAAAGTGCCAAGCAGACATTTCTCTATAGGCTTTGGAGGAACCGAATACGAAATTGTAAAAAAAATATTATGTTTGTTGGTGGCTGCCAAAACTGCTGTCAAATTTAAAAAAAATGCAAGTGTGCCTGTCGTAATTTTGAAAATACCGTGAATTCCCAAAGAAGAACTGCTATTAAGCGTTTTGAAATTTGCTAGTTCCATAATAGACTCGATAATAGATAATAAAATAAATTTTTCACTTTTGACAGCTGTCAAAATATTTCAACTTAATGCAAATGACATTTTATAATTATTTAAACAAATGAACGTACTTAGCAGACATTTTTGTTTTGGAGGCACTGAATATGAAATTGATGTCAAAAAAATATTATGTTAGTTGGCAGATGTCAAAATTGTTGTCAAATTAAAACATTTGCTAGTATATTTTTCGTAATTTAGAAAATAATGTTGATTTCCATAGATGAGATACATAAAATGTTTTAAAATTTTCTAGTTCAGTAAACGTTAATAAAATAAAGTGGTAACCTTTGACAGCTGTCAAAATCACTGTCAAATTTAAAAATTGAAAAGTATGTCTTCCGTAATTTTGCAAACAATGATTTTTTCGAGGATTTTTCATAAAAGAAGAGATATAGATTATTTTAAATTTTTCTATTTTTATAATTGAAATTAAAATACCGTTCTTACTTTTGGCAGCTGTCAAATTTTCTGTCAACTGAATAAAAATGCCACTTAATAATAATTATTTCCACAAATGACGTTAGTACTAAAGAAGAAATTTTTCTATATGTTTTGGAGGTACTGAATACGAAATTGAGGCCAAAAAAATATAATGTCGGTTGGCAGATGTCAAAATTGTTGTCAAATTTAAAACTTTACGAGTAAATTTTTCGTAATTTTGAAAATAATGTTGATTTCCGTAGATGAGATACATAAAATGCTTTAAAACTTTCTACATCAGTAAATGATAATAAAATAAAGTGGTAACCTTTGGCAGCTGTCAAAATCACTGTCAAATTTAAAAATTCAAAAATGTGTTTCGTAACTTTGTAAACAAAAATTTTTCATAAAAGAAGAGATAAATTATTTTAAATTTTCCTATTTTTATAATTGAAAATTTGACAGCTGTCAAAAGTGAGAACAGTATTTTAATTTTAATTATAAAAATAGAAAAATTTAAAATAATCTAAGTATGTCTTCTTTTATAAAAAATCCTTGTTTACAATATTACGAAAGACACACTTTTCAATTTTTAAATTTGACAGTGATTGTGACATCTGTTAAAAGTTACAACTTCAGTTAATATCATTTACTTCACTACAATGTTTTAAAACATTGTATGTATCTCATCTATGGAAATCAACATTATTTTCAAAATTACAAAAAATATACTAGCAAATGTTTTAATTTGACAACAATTTTGACATCTGCCAACTAACATAATATTTTTTTGACATCAATTTCATATTCAGTGCCTCCAAAACAAAAATGTCTGCTAAGTACGTTCATTTGTTTAAATAATTATAAAATGTCATTTGCATTAAGTTGAAATATTTTGACAGCTGTCAAAAGTGAAAAATTTATTTTATTATCTATTATCGAGTCTATGATGGAACTAGCAAATTTCAAAACGCTTAATAGCAGTTCTTCTTTGGGAATTCACGTTATTTTCAAAATTACGACAGGCACACTTGCATTTTTTAAAATTTGACAGCAGTTTTGGCAGCCATCAACAAACATTATATTTTTTTTACAATTTCGTATTCGGTTCCTCCAAAGCCTATAGAGAAATGTCTGCTTGGCACTTTAATTTGTTGAGATAATTAAAGTCGCCAGAAATTTTGACAGCTGTCAAAAATAAAAACTGTATTTTAATATCAATTATGGAGCTAGCAAATTAGAAAAACACTTGATTTCCCTTCTATGAAAATTCACATCGTTTATAAAATTATAGAAGACAAACTTGCATAGTTTTCAATTTGACAGCAACTTTAGCAGCTACCAACAAATATAATGATTTTATGAAATTAATTTCGTATTCAGTACCTCCAAAACCTATAGAAAAATGTATTTTTAAGTACCTACTAAAGTCATTTGTGGAAATAATTATTAAATGGTATTTTTATTCAGTCAACAGAAAATTTGACAGCTGTCAAAAGTAAGAACGTTATATTAATTTCAATTATAAAAATAGAAAAATATAAAATAATATATCTTTTCTTTTATGAAAAATCACAGTGTTTTCAAAATTACGAAAGACAAACTGTTCAATTTTTAAATTTGACACCTCGTTTGACACTATTTTGACAGCAAGTGACCCGTAGACTCATTTTAATTGAAAATAACGATATTTTTTAGTCAAAAGTCAATTTTAGATCTAAGTTATAAAAATTATAGCTAAAAATAAAAAATCTGGCTCGAGAGATTGATGAAGAATTTAAAAAAGAACATTTGAAAAAAAATAAGTTGATCCAATAAATTCGAACGTCTACAGCGATTTTTGAACCGTATTTTTATCACCCATGACTCTGTATACAGAGCGTCCCAGATATAGATAAATTATTTTAAATTTTCCTATTTTTATAATTGATATTAAAATAACGTTTTCACTTTTGACAACTGTCAAATTCTCTGTCAACTGAATAAACATGCCATTTAATGATTTTAGTACCTACTTAAAATACAATTTCGTATTCAGTTCCTCCAAAGCCTATATGCTTGGTTGAAACAATTAATTATTAAATGGCATTTTCTTTAACTCGCCAGAAATTTTGACAGCTGTCAAAAGTAAAAACATTATTTTAAAATCAATTAAGTATGGAACTAGTAATTTAAAAAAAAACGGTTGATCTATGGAAATTGACATTTTTTCGAGCATTTTTTATAAAATTATGGAAGACAAATTTGCATAGTTTTAAATTTGACAGCAATTTTGGCAGCTACCAACAAACATAATTTTATGAAATTAATTTCGTATTCAGAGCCTCCAAAACTTGTAGAAAAAATGTCTGTTTAAGTACTAAAGTCATTTACGGAAATAATTATTAAATTACATTTTTATTCAGTTGACAGAAAATTTGACAGCTGTCAAAAGGGAAAACGTCATTTTAATTTCAATTATTAAAATAGAAAAATTTAAAATACTGTATAATCTCTTCTTTTATGAAAAATCACATTGTTTTCAAATTTACGAAAAATATACAGGGCGTCCACGTATTTCTGCCATAACTCCTTAGCTATTGTAGATACCTAGCAAAAATCTTTAAAACAAAAGTTGTTCAGCATTCAACACTGCATATTCCAAAAATATTTCTAGTTATACAGAGGTTCCATTTAGTATTTAAACAAATAAACGTACTTAACAAACATTTTTTTATAATATTCATTGAACTTAATTCTGGGAATCACGCCAAATTCTAAAAAATAAATAGAAATAAGAAAAATTGCCAAAATATGTCAAGATAAAAGTGTAGTATCAAAGGCAAACCTCAACAGTTTGCCCCAGAAAACCACTGTATATAGTTCTAAATTTTTTTATAAGTTTTGGAGGGCACTGAATATGATTTTGATGTCAAAAAAATATTATGTTAGTTGGCAGATGTCAAAATTGTTGTCAAATTTAAAAATTTACGAGTATATTTTTAGCAATTTTGAAAATAATGTTGATTTCTATAGATGAGATACATAAAAGTTTTTAAACTTTCTAGTTCAGTAAATGATTAAATAAAGTTGTAACTTTTGACAGCTGTCAAAATCACTGTCAAATTTATAAATTGAAAAGTGTGTCTTTCGCAATTTTGTAAACAATGATTTTTATAAAAGAGAAGATATAAATTATTTTAATTTTTTTTATTTTTATAATTGAAATTAAAATAACGTTTTCACTTTTGACAGCTATCAAATTTTCTGTCAACTGAATAAAAATGCCGTTTAATAATTATTTCAACAAATGACTTTAGTATTTTTCGTAATTTTGAAAATAATGTTGATTTTCATAGAAGAAGATACCTACATAAAATGTTTTAAACAAATTAATTTTAAAATAAACTTGTAACCTTTGACAGCTGTCAAAATTTCTGTCAACTTCATAAAAATGCTGATTTTTCAAAGAGAAAAGTATTTTAAATTTTTCTGTTTTTATCTCGGTTTTTATAATTGGAATTAAAATAACGTTTTCACTTTTGACAGCTGTCAAATTTTCTGTCAACTGAATAAAAATGCCATTTAATAATTATTTCAACAAATGACTTTAGTATTTTTCGTAATTTTGAAAATAACGTTGATTTTCATAGAAGAAGATACCTACATAAAATGTTTTAAAACTTTATAGTTCAACAAATTAATTTTAAAATAAACTTGTAACCTTTGACAGCTGTCAAAATTTCTGTCAACTTCATAAAGATGCTGATTTTTCAAAGAGAAAAGATATAAAGTATTTTAAATTTTTCTGTTTTTATAATTGGAATTAAAATAACGTTTTCACCTTTGACAGCTGTCAAATTTTCTGTCAACTGAATAAAAATGCCATTTAATAATTATTTCCACAAATGACTTTAGTAGGTACTTAAAAAGACCTTTTTCTATAGGTTTTGGAGGTACTGAATACGAAATTAATTTCATAAAATCATTATACAACGTGTCCCACTTAAAATGCCCCCCCCTCTATCTCCTTTATTAATTAACAAAAAATTTTGAAACTTGGCAATGTTAGTAAATCCGAGGTGGTGACTCAAAATTTAAAGCTTACGTTCATTTTTCACTTCCGGTTCATACCGGAAGTGATACCAACTTCCTTATTTAAATAGGGAATCCTATACAATTTTCAAATATTCGATTAACCCTTAATTTTTTGAATACGCACATATAGCACTATGTGGGTCTGGCATCAAAACTTTGCAAGATATTACCAAAAATGACATGTGCGATAGAATACAAGTTTACGTATTTGTTTTACTGAACATCGAGATTCCCACGGTTTGTAAAGCATTTTATGTCTGACCACTTTATAAAGGATTGTTTATGACATAGTTTTGCCCTCGGTTTTGCCGCTATAAAGTACCTCTTTATTGTACTAGTAAAATAAAGTTAACTTTAGAACTGTTATGCCAGATTTTGACGTTTTCAGATTACTGTCAATGTCAACACAATAAATTACAACAGTCATAAAAATGTCATTGTGTTGACATTGACAGTTGAACATATTAATTTGAAAACGTCAAAATCTGGCATAACAGTTGTAAAGTTAACTTTATTTTACTAGTACAATAAAGAGGTACTTTATAGCGGCAAAACCGAGGGCAAAACTATGTCATAAACAGTCCTTTATAACGTGGTCGGACATAAAATGCTTTACAAACCTTGGGAATCTCGATGTTTATTAAAACAAATACGTAAACTTGTATTCTATCGCACATGTCATTTTTAAATTTGACAGTGATTGTGACATCTGTTAAAAGTTACAACTTCAGTTAATATCATTTACTTCACTACAATGTTTTAAAACATTGTATGTATCTCATCTATGGAAATCAACATTATTTTCAAAATTACGAAAAATATACTAGCAAATGTTTTAATTTGACAACAATTTTGACATCTGCCAACTAACATAATATTTTTTTGACATCAATTTCATATTCAGTGCCTCCAAAACAAAAATGTCTGCTAAGTACGTTCATTTGTTTAAATAATTATAAAATGTCATTTGCATTAAGTTGAAAAATTTTGACAGCTGTCAAAAGTGAAAAATTTATTTTATTATCTATTATGGAACTAGCAAATTTCAAAACGCTTAATAGCAGTTCTTCTTTGGGAATTCACGTTATTTTCAAAATTACGACAGGCACACTTGCATTTTTTTTAAATTTAACAGCAGTTTTGGCAGCCACCAACAAACATAATATATTTTTTTCAATTTCGTATTCGGTTCCTCCAAAGCCTATAATGAAATGTCTGCTTGGCACTTTAATTTGTTGAGATAATTAAAGTCGCCAGAAATTTTGACAGCTGTCAAAAGTAAAAACTGTATTTTAATATCAATTATGGAGCTAGCAAATTAGAAAAACACTTGATTTCCCTTCTATGAAAATTCCGAGGAAAATTCACATCGTTTATAAAATTATAGATGACAAACTTGCATAGTTTTCAATTTGACAGCAACTTTAGCAGCTACCAACAAATATAATGATTTTATGAAATTAATTTTGTATTCAGTACCTCCAAAACCTATAGAAAAATGTATTTTTAAGTACCTACTAAAGTCATTTGTGGAAATAATTATTAAATGGTATTTTTATTCAGTCAACAGAAAATTTGACAGCTGTCAAAAGTAAAAACGTTATATTAATTTCAATTATAAAAATAGAGAAATATAAAATAATATATCTTTTCTTTTATAAAAAATCACAGTGTTTTCAAAATTACAAAAGACAAACTGTTCAATTTTTAAATTTGACACCTCGTTTGACACTATTTTGACAGCAAGTAGACTCATTTTAATTGAAAATAACGATATTTTTTAGTCAAAAGTCAATTTTAGATCTAAGTTATAAAAATTATAGCTAAAAATCAAAAATCTGGCTCGAGAGATGAATAATTTAAAAAAGAACATTTGAAAAAAAATAAGTTGATCCAATAAATTCGAACGTCTACAGCGATTTGTGAACCGTATTTTTATCACCCATGACTCGCGTCCCAGATATAGATAAATTATTTTAAATTTTCCTATTTTTATAATTGATATTAAAATAACGTTTTCACTTTTGACAACTGTCAAATTCTCTGTCAACTGAATAAACATGCCATTTAATGATTTTAGTACCTACTTAAAGTACAATTTCGTATTCAGTTCCTCCAAAGCCTATAGGCTTGGTTGAAACAATTAATTATTAAATGGCATTTTCTTTAACTCGCCGGAAATTTTGACAGCTGTCAAAAGTAAAAACATTATTTTAATATCAATTAAGTATGGAACAAGTAAATTAAAAAAAAAAACGGTTGATCTATGGAAATTGACATTTTTTCGAGCATTTTTTATAAAATTATGGAAGACAAATTTGCATAGTTTTAAATTTGACAGCAATTTTGGCAGCTACCAACAAACATAATAATTTAAGAAATTAATTTCGTATTTAGTGCCTCCAAAACTTATAGAAAAAATGTCTGTTTAAGTACTAAAGTCATTTACGGAAATAACATTTTTATTCAGTTGACAGAAAATTTGACAGCTGTCAAAAGTGAAAACGTCATTTTAATTTCAATTATAAAAATAGAAAAATTTAAAATACTTTGTATCTCCTCTTTTATGAAAAATCACATTGTTTTCAAAATTACGAAAAATATACAGGGTGTCCACGCAGTGCGTATTTCTGCCATAACACCTTAGCTATTGTAGATAGCAAAAATCTTTAAAACAAAACTTGTTCAGTAGTAATCGACACTGCTATTCCAAAAATATTTTTAGTTGTACAGGGTGTTCTATTTAGGCTGGGCATACAGCACTAGTGCGATAATATACTACTTTTCACACTGAAATGAACGTATGTAGTTTATTCGGGGATCGTAGGCAAAATATATTTAATATTAATTATGAAAATCATAATCTCCATTTCTGGAATTTGATAAGGGTAGCGCTCGAATGCAACTTCCAAGAGAAGGAAATGACGCATTGTCAATTCCTTGTTCAGTATTACGTTTACTCTTCAATTGACTGATCACTTGAGATTTGTCGGAATTAATTTCTATTTTTAGATATTTTCATGAGAGCGCAACATTTTACTATTTATTTTTGTATTCGAATTGTCTGCTTATCTCGAGATATCAAAAGTTATCACGATAATTATAACTTGTACAGTATTTTTCCCCATCAGTTTGGTTAACGTAGAATAATCAGTTGTTGACCGCCGACGTACGAACTGAGCAGTAAGTGTTTGATTTATGTTTGATTTTTTTATTTATTACTTTACTTACGTACTTACCTATTAATTAAAATAATACCCTTTAAATCAGTTCTATATAAGATGACAAAAACTGCATAAAATCAGAAACCTACGCCGTATACCCGGAGGCCAATAACCAGAAACGGTCCACTTTTGGTATATGTACTCTGATAGTTCCTTATAATTAAAAATAAATCCTCAACTGCTGGCTTATGGTAGTTAATGATTTTATTTTGTGCACCTACGCCTCCTAGGGAGGGGATAGTCGAGTCACTAGTTTTTAATACTGATTACCTCCATGAGCTAACCATTCAGATAAAGAACACAAAGCGGTCGTTTATCCCGAAAAGATTGTAATTACCGCGCAGAAATTAGGTTTACAAAAAAAAATAATCTGCGGGAAACGGAACGAGTCTCTGTTGATGTTAAATTAGTCCACAGAAGTAAACTAATTCAACTTGCTCGGCATAAAGAAACAGCGGCAAGTCAACAAAACGCTTTTTTAATTTAAGTTCGGCTCGAAATATTTCACGAAAGCGGCAGTACGTTTTGGAAGAAAGTCCCGATAATAGTTTGCATAGTTTATAATGCGAGCAGGGCCGGCGCTTCGAGGCAATGGAAAGTGAAGGTCTCGTAAAAATTACCAGGGAAACGTGAAATGATAAAAATCATCAAATGTGTAAACTCTGGTAGCGAGGAGAAGGGTCGTGAAACTCATCTATATCCTCAAATATCAGGAAGCAGGAATCCTAAGAAAGCCAAGCAGAATTACCAATCTCACTGCCACGCCCGTAGGTACCCAGCAACCAGAGGCATAAGCTCCCCCGTCTATTTTTAGAGGATAACCTTCAACTTTATGCCTCCGGAAAGCGCGACAAATGCGTCACCTCAAGAGAGGACGACGCCCAGCTCACATGGAATCCTTCATCTCGATGCCGGAGAGAACTTACGTATCTGATTTCGCAAGAGCTTCCTAGGACGTGATCCAAATAGAGTATCTCCAACACCGGCTCCGACTCCAACAGATTTGATCTTCTTAACCTTCGGGGAAGAACAAGGCGTCTGCCACTAAATTCTTACCGTTTTGATTCTGCTTTCCTCCTTTGGGGTAGTTAAGTGGAACTCATTTGAGCTGCACCAACTGGTACCCCCAAAAGGAGTTTTCCGCTCCTGAGAACGGAGAGGACGAGGACTCTTCGGGTGTTTACAAGGCAGAGTAGAGCCGGATAAGGCATATAACATCCCCAGGAGCTCGAATCTACTCCTGCGGCTAGTAAAAGATCATGCAGGGCAGTTCAAGTTGAACTTGGTCGCATATTTGACTTTGGACGAAGAGGCTGGCAAGGTGTTGACGGGGAATCAGTAACTGAGCTTTCACCGAATCCTCCAGCAGCCAGAAACGAAGTTGCCGAGCAGAGAAATCTGTTCAGGCAAAGCGTTTTTAAGATCAGTGGGGATAAAGTCGGAGACCGAAGGAATCATTGTGGCCTGATATCAACCGCAGACCTTCTGCGACTCCGACCTACATCCACCGACATAACGCGCCATTGTATCATCTGGGACACTCTTACGAGGTAGATCAAACATGCTACCTTATGTCCCCGGGGATAATGAGAAAAATCGAGAAAAGCCGAATTTATCGGTCGATCCCGGCCGTTCGGTTGACTCAAACTCCTCCCGAGACCAACATCGCTTTGAAGGAGGCGGAAAAACGAACCAAATGCCGAGATCGCCGGATTTGAAGATCGCTGAAGGATAGGCGGGCTAAATTCGAAAGGGGGTATCTTCATCTACCTAGGGCAAATGATTCTAGTACCCTAAGGGATATTGGTAGTGAGTGTAGTTGTGCCTGGCGCTCCCCCAGAGCGATATCGGAGGCATCGGGCGACTCCACCATCGGTTTGCCAAGAAAAAATATACAGTAGTAAAAATTAGCGTGCTCCTGAAGCTGCTGAGCAGAGAAATCTGTTCAGGCAAAGCGGTTTTACGATCGGGGGCTAAAGTCGGAGACCAAGGGAATCATTGTGTCTTGTCAGATTGGTATTGGTCTATCGTAGTCGCGTGTTGGATGTATAAGTTCCTGATATTGTATTATCTGGGGCACTCGTACGAGGAAGATCAAACACCAGTGCTACCTTATGTCCCTGGGGATAATGAGAAAAAACGAGAAAAGCCCAATTTATTAGTCCATCTCGCTCGGCCATTACATAAGGTGACGTATGTCATCAAGTTCTTAACTTCTCCCGAGACCAACATCGCCTTGATGAAGACAGGAAAAGGGACCAAATACCGAGATCTCCGGATTTGAAGATCGCTGAAGGGTAGGCGGGCTAAATGTGAACGGGGGATCTTCATCTACTCAGGGCAAATGATTCTAGTGCCCTAAGGGATATTGGTAGTGAGAGTTGTTGCGACTGGCGCTCTCCCAGAGCGATGTCGGAGGCATCGGGCAACATCGATTTGCCAAGAAAAATATATTGTACTTAGTAACAATTAGTGTTTTTCAAAAAACCGTCGATTGGATCGATCCTGCGAGGCTATCGTTGCCATGTCTCTAAATTAAGTTTAATTTGTTGCCGAATTAAGCGATAACGGCGTGCTCCGACCCCTGCCGCGAGCCCATGAATTAATACCAGCCTCGCACCTCTTTAACATAAATGAATTTCTAATTTAGTCCTCCGACAAATCAGTTTAAAATCGGGCGCGAACATGCTTGTACAGTTATCGCTTTAAATCTGTTTTTGTGCCGACCCTAACGCCATAAACTTTATTAAACAAAACAAATCGGACTTGAAGATGCTAACGACTAGTGCGGCTAGAATAGACTGATACAATTCGCAAACCACTCGGTATTTTTTGTGTCGTTTAATGTATGCTGGCTGGAAAAGAACCGACTCTGGAGGTTATGAGTGTTTTTTAGAATACGGTGAGTAGTAAAATTAAGTAAAAAAAATAAGCGGTCGGTCGTCGACGGGAGAATCTTCTAAATTAAATAAAGTTCGGTTTAGTTTATAATAAAAAAAAAGTTTATATGTTCAGTGGTCGTAAAACTACATTCCGCGCGTGTATTTCGATCAGTTAGAAAAGATGAGAACCGCACGGCCATACGGCCAACCCGAACACCAATAACAAAGTCTTGGTACCGAGTGATCAACGAAACGAAGATTTTTTTAAGTAGAGGATTGAGTTGGCCCACCCCCGCTTTTTTGTGCCCGTTAAGTGGCGCCTCTTTGCGCATTAAAATAATTAACAAGCCCACTATTCGCATCGGGGTTAAAACGTAATGGGGGAGGGGAAAATCAACGCTTTTACTGCACACCCAGCTGTCTTTTGCTTCTTTTGTCGGGGTAAAAAGGAGGGGAATGTAACAGATGTTCGTGTTCACAACTTTTTTCTATTAAATGGTCGTTAAGGAGTTGCGCGACCTCCTGGACCACCTCATTTTAACCCCCAGCACCGCTTTTTCAGGTTTTGGTCAATCCAGTTAAACAATATGAACGGTTTTAATAAGCGCATTTTTTCATTTCAGCGGTACTTTGCAACGAAGACAGCCGGACATTTTTTTGCCCCGCACTCTCCTTTAATCGATCCCCGGGGCAGGCGAGATTTAAAGTACGGTACATCGTCGGCTAAAATACTAGAGATCCGACACGCGTAATTAATTTCATTACATGGTATCATTATAATGAAATTTCGATTGAAATTAAATTTGCTTTAGGCTTTGTCGTCATGGCGCCCTAAATTTTACATCCCTCCATAAAATCTACTTGAGCTGATTCAATTATTTATTATAAGATTTACTGCATGCATAACCAAGGTGGAATAAATTGTTTCGCGGCCATTAAAGTAAGAGTCCTACGCCGGATCGTAGTTGCGCCACCGGCCGTAAGTGGCGCCATGGGCTTTTGTGTCTTACTAACCCAAAAATTGTGACAGTCCATACCCAATACTAGCTCACCCGAACAAGAAAAGTATTAAATTTTTTTCAATCGGATGTTGAATATTTGGCGCTGATAAAATAATCTTTAATCGTTATGCCATTTTCTGTGTCACGCAGTATATATTTATGGCATTCGTGTTAGACCTTAAGATTAACTAATCCTTTTTGTTTAGTTTCGCCATCTGTGTTTGCTGTTTTAATAAAAAATATTAGGATTTGTTGCAATAAAGCGCTTACTGTGTAAATATTTTTCCACTGTTTTTCTTCGCATACTAGTAAATTATAACATAATATCTTACCGATATTGTATAATATAAGCGGTAATATATGTTCTCCTGTAAAATGTGGAGTAACAAATTTGTCATAACTGACAATTTTTACTTAGAAGACGACAGCGGATGTTTATTTTTATATTTTGCTCTACCCTCTTGTATATACAAGCGACCTAAAAATATACCGAATAATTAATTTAACATATATAAATTTGATGAATCAGCTTAATGAAAACCAAAAAATATATAACACAAACATAACTCCTGTATTTGCTGCTAATGGTTTTTATTAATGCTTTTTGTTGACGGAACGGTCCAAATATAATGTGTTTTGACTACGCCACTAACTGCCATATGTTTGACATCGTGAGAATAAAACGCTAAGTGCTCCATTAACATGATACGGTTCTCCTGTGCCATTCACAAATGTTCTAAACAGATAGTCCAGATTCCAGTCAAATAATATTAAACGATTGTACAGGGCGGCTCCCCAAACATCGATAAACACAACCTCTTTGTTTTAAGAACGGCGATGCGGATGGATGAGTCCTCAGGGGCATAGAAGCAGCAAATATTGAAGGGAAGTTAGAAAACTATGTATTTGATCTTCAAGAAGTAGCAAAACAATAAAAGGAAGGGTAATAAAAAGGAAAAAGAGAAGAAAATGAAAAAGAGGGAGAGGAAGAGGAGCAGGCGGTAGAAGAGGCAAAGAGGGAAGAGGGAGAGAAGAGGAGGAAGAGACGAAAAAGGAGAAAAAGAAAAAGGGGGAGTGTAAAGAGGAAGCTAACGGAGGGCCTGTCTTAAAGCAGTCTACTTTTTATTTGTAGAAAATGAAATACATATATTTTCATCTTCTGGGAGGAAGTAGAATAGGAGAAGGAAGAGTAAGCGATAAGGAAAGGAAGGAGAAGGGGGAACAGAAGTGACAAGAGAAAGAAGAGCAAGAAAAAGAAGGGACTGTATAAAATCAGTAGGTAGGAGGAGGAGGAACAGGGAGAAGAGAATAAGGAGGAGAAAGAAGAGGAAACTGAAGGAGAGACTTGAAGAGGGAGGGGGAGGGGAAGGCGAAGAGGTTGAGGAAAAGGGGAAGAGAAGAAGAAGGAGAAAGAAGAGGAAACTGAAGGAGGGACTGTAAAAAGGCAGCTAACTTTTATTTTAAGGAAATTAAATACCTATATTTTTATTTTCTGGGAGGAAGAAGAATAGGAAGAAGAAGAGAAAATGGGGTATGAAGAAGAGATAGTTGAGGAAGAGGTGGAAGAGAAATAGTAAGATGAAGATGAATAAGAAGGAGAACTGTATAAAATCAGCAAGTTTTTATTTGTCGAATATTAAATACTTCTATACAGGGTGAATTTGAAATACACTGGATAATTTTAATCCGTTAAGCTCTATGGTCCGTAAAAATTCTTAAAAATAGTCATTTGTAAAATAAATGAAATACAGTCAAGAAAACAATTTTTGCCTGTGCATCCATGATGTCGAGTGTGAATTTTTCCTAGTGTTTTAGATTTCAGTTTTGTGTTCGTAGCTACCACGTTGCCCGCGTAGTTCAGTGTGTGCATTCATGATGTCAAGTGTGAATTTTTTCTAGTGTTTTAGATCTCAGTTTTGGATTTACTTGGTAAACACTGCGAATACTGCGTAGAGGTATTTGTTCGTAACCATGTCAATGTCAAGTTCACCGGTCAGTGTATCCCCAGCGGGACGAGTTTAAGGTTTTTTTGTTGAAACATTAACAATGGAATTTTGAAATTAAAACACTGGGAATTCATTAATTATGCTATAAGAAATTACAGATTAAAAAAGAAATATAAGAAATTCACCCTGTATATTTTCTCTCCTATATGGGACGAAGAAGAATAGCAAGAGGAGGAGAGAAGGAGGAGATGAAGAGAGAAAGAGAAGAGGAAGGGGAAAAGAAATTGGAGGAAGAGAAGTAGTAAAATACGGAGACTGGTGTCAGCAGGTTTTCTTTTTAAAATAAAATACTTCTATGCTTTTTTTCTCTTATACGGAACAAAGAATAATTGGAAGAGGAAGCGAGAGGAGGGGGGGGGGCGAGAGAGGGGGGGGGAGGGGGGGGAGAGGAAGGCAAAGAG